>CM062925.1:102479812-103729812 GCA_031878705.1 Tapirus indicus
CTCAACCAGCTATATTCCAAATACCTGCTTTTTCAATAAATGACTTTTTAAAAACCTCAAAAGCATCATCAACAGCAATTGATTCTTGGCTCAAGATTTAATGGGCTTTAGGTTTATCCTGATGATGTGTGTTTTTCCTATGAACAGTTCTTTTACGGTTTCCATAGCAGTTTTAACACCTGGAATACAGTTTTTGATTTGGAAGAAGAAGACTAATTTATTTATTTCATTTTATTTATTTTTTCAAAGTCCTTTCAAATCACGATCTTGGTGATTTTACTTATCATGTTGTTGATGATAGTTATTATCTGAATGATCCGACCGTCACATGGATTTACTCAACCTGAAACTTTAAGTGTACAAGTTTCATTTTGTTGGACTAACATTGCAGCAGAGAATGGAAAAAACTGTACCATTCTCAATCCCTTAAGAAAGCCCCTGGACATCTGACATACCCGTACAAAACGTAATCACCTATCGTCCCTCACAGCATACTCCCATGCTTTTTGCTGTATTTCTTGATTGCTAGGTACTGGATTTTGTGCATCCCTAAATTCAGTCTACCTCCATGTGCTTATAGTGTCTGATGCACTGACTCTCCACAGATGTGAGGGGACAGATATTACATTTGAAAAAAATATCCCTTTGCTTGGATTTGGTTGTGTCACATTATGGAAGTCCTTTTTTCTCCTCTGTCTACTTTCAAAAAGGTAACTCTTCATAAAATAAATTTAATGATTCCTGCATTTACAAGAGTATCCTTCAACACACCCGATTGTGCTCGAGATCTGAAGGGCTTGGCTGGAGTGTCCAGTGAGTGATGACTTGTGTTATGGCAATATAATGAGGTGTGGGCTTTATATTATGAAACCCCCCTGGGACGTCAGTTCTTTTTATTGTTTTTCTACTTATAAAAATTAAAAACCTTACAGTGAGCCCTTAAAGCTAATAAATTCTGTTAAATAATCAAGGGCATACTTTATAATTCAAAATCAATTTCCTTGTTAATACCCAGTAATTTGATGCTGATCCCAAGCCATTTTATTTTATTTTATTTTATTTTGTGAGGAAGACCAGCCCTGAGCTAACATCTGTTGCCAATCCCTCTCATTTTGTTGAGGAAGACTGGCCCTGGGCTAACATCTGTGCCCATCTTCCTCTACATGGGACGCTGCCACAGCATGGCTGACAAGCAGTGCATCGGCAGGCACCCGGGATCCGAACCTGCGAACCCCGGGCTGCCAAGTGAGAACTAAACCGCTGTGCCACTGGGCCGGACCCCCAAGCCATTTTAGAGAAGAGAATATAATAATAGTCATGATTGATAACATGTAGGAGTACTGCACTTCCTTTACCTAAATTTACTTTCCATATTAGTATACTTAAAAGCTTTCATTTCTCCCCAGTTTGGTCGTACTGCAGTGGTAATTTCCTGTCCTTCCCACCAACACGTGTGCACATGCATACTAACACGTGTGTGCATGGGCACACACATTCCTATTTAGTGATGAGGACTCACATGATCTTGCTGGATTTCCTGGTAATTGCTGTGAGGTTTCTCCTTGTTGGTTACCCTCCTGACATACTATATATATAATTATTTATTTGTTTTCTTCCTCAGTCACTGGAATGTAAGTTCCACAGGGGTAGAGACCTTTGTTTATTTTGTTCATTGCCTTATGGTCAGTGCCTAGAAGAGTGTCTGCCACGGTGCAAATGCTCAAAAAATACTGTGAAATGAATGAACAAATTGCACACTTTTTTTTTTTTTGTGGGGAGGACCAGCCCTGAGCTAACATCCGTTGCCAATCCTCCCCTTTTTGCTGAGGAAGACTGGCCCTGGGCTAACATCTGTGCTCATCTTTCTCTACTTTATGTGGGACGCCGCCACGGCATGACTGACAGGCAGTGCGTCGGCGGGCGCACGGGATCCGAACTCGTGAACCCCGGGCTGCCAAGCGCGGACTAAACCGCTGCGCCACCGGGCGGCCCCACAAATTGCACACTTTTAACAGTAGGCATGTAACGCTAGGCATTTAACACCAGAGAGGAGGCCTATTATTACTGTTGTTAGAAAGAAGCGTCATGAACTACCTCTCTTCTATGCTCCCTCTTCTAATGTAGGCTGTTTTCTGAGTCTGTTCTGCCTATCAGAACTGAAATGGTGAACAAGAAGTGTGGTTTTATTGGCTCCTCTTGGATGGTGACTTAATTTGCTATTCCCTACCCTGCCTCTTGAAGAAAACCTGGACGGAAGGATTGTGTCTCAGGGCATCATCCAGAGTGAAGATGATGAGACCCACTGTAGCTTCCAGTCTGTGAGCAGGGTTCAGGCCAGATCCCCTTCAAGAAAAGCTTGAATTTTAGAACTCTCAAACTCTTTTTATTTTCAGAGAAAAGAATATATTCTTTTCAATTATCTACATGAAAAGAGAGACTGAACTGTATTATTCTCTACTGATGTTAGAAAAATAAAAAGTAAAATGATTTTAAATCTACAATTGCCAGGAATATCAGCTCCCCTCTGCACATCATTAGATAATAAGTATTTTTTAAATCATATATGTGTAAAAAATAGATATCAGTCGTGGACTATCAGATCAAAGTGATAATTACAAATGCTTGTTTTTTCATTATAAGTATAGCAGTATTATAATTTGATTCTTTTTTTATTGAGGTATAATTGACATGCAGCATTATATTAGTTTCAGATGTACAACATAATCGTTCAATATTTGCATATATTGCGAAACGATCACCACAAGTCTAGTTAACATCCATCACCATACATAGTTACAAGATTCTTTTTTCTTATGATGAGAACTTTTAAGATATACTTTCTTAGCAACTTTCAAATATTCAATACAGTATTATTAACTATAGTTGCCATGCTGTACATTACCTCCCCATGACTTATTTATTTTATAACTGGAAATTTGCATCTTTTGACTCCTTTCACCCATTTTGCCCACCTCCCACCTGCTGCTTCTGGGAACCACCCATCTGTTCTCTGTATCTATGAGCTTGGTTATTTTTAGATTCCACATATAAGTAAGATCATAAAGTATTTGTCTCTCTCTGTCTGACTTATTTCACCTAGCATAATGCACCAAAGGTCCATCCATGTTGTCACAGGTGGCAAGATTTCATCTTTTTATGGCCGAATAATATTGCATTATACATGTAATATATATTGCCACAAAAATTATATATATATATGCCACAATTTCTTTATCCATTCACCCATTGATGGACACTTAGGTTATTTCCATATCTTGGCTATTGTAAATAATAATGCAATGAACATGGGGTACATATATCTGTTCAAGTTAGTGTTTTCTTTTTCTTCACATAAATATGCTGGATCTTATGGTAGTTCTATTTTTAATTTTTTGAGGAATCTCCATACTGTTTTCCATAAAGGCCACACCAATTTGCATTCCCAAAAACAGTGCACAAGGGTTCCTTTTCTCATATGCTTGCCAACACTTGTTATTTCTTCTCTGTTTGATAATAGCCATTCTAACAGGTGTGAGGTGATAGCTCATTGTGGTTTTGATTTGCATTTTCCTGATGATTAGTAATGTTGATCATTTTTTCATGTATATTGGCCATCTGTAAATTTTCATTGGAAAAATGTCTATTCAGATCCTCTGCTTAATTGTTTTTTTGGATTGCCCATTTTTTAATTGGATTGTTTGGGTTTTTTGTTATTGAGTTGTATGAACTCATAATATATTTTAGATATTAATCCCTTATCAGATATACGATTTGCAAATATTTTCTCCTATTCAGTAGATTGCATTTTCAATCTATTGGTGATTTCCTTTGCTGTGCAGAAGCTTTTCAATTTGATGTAGTCTAACTTGTTGACTTTTGTTTTTGTGGCCTTTGCTTTTGGTGTCAAATGTGAAAAATCATTGCCAAGACCAATGCCATCATACCACCTTTTTTCTTCTAGGAGTTGTATGGTTTTAGATCTTATGCTCAAGTCTTTAATCCATTTTGAGTTGATTTTTGTGTATGGTGTAATGTAGTGGTACAGTTTCATTCTTTTCATGTGGCTGTCCAGTCTTCCCAACACCAATTTTTGAAGAGACTTTCCTTTCCCCATTTTATATTCTTGGCTCCTTTGTCAAAAATTTATTGACCATATATGTGTGGGTTTATTTCTGGGCTCTTTATTCTGTTCTGTTAATCTATGTGTCTGTTTTTATGCCAATACCATACTGTTTTCATTACTATAGTTTTGTAATATTGTTTGAAATCAGGGTGTGTGATGCCTCCAGATTTGTTCTTCTTCCTCAAGATTGCTTTGGCTATTCAGGGTCTTTTGTGGTTCCATACAAATTTTAAGATCATTTGTTCTATTTCTGTGAAAAATGCCATTGGAATTTTGATAGGAATTGCATTGAATCAGTAGATGCCTTTGGGTAGTATGGACATTTTAACAATATTAATTCTTCCAATCTATGAACATGGAATATCTTTACATTTATTTGTGTCTTCAATTTTTTTCATCTATATCTTGTAGTTTTCAATTCAGAGATCATTCACCTCATTGGTTAAATTTATTCCTATGTATTCTTTTTGAGGCAAATATAAATAGAATTGTTTTCTTAACTTTTCTTTGTGGTAGTTCATTATTAGTGCATAGAAAGGCAACAGATTTCTGTATGTTGATTTCATATCCTGCAACTTTACTGAATTCATTTATTAGTTCTAACAGTTTTTTGGTGGAATCTTTAGGGTTTTCTGTATATAGTATCATGTCATCTGCAAATAATGCCAGTTTTACTTCTTTTCCAATGTGGATGCCTTTTACTTATTTTTCTGGCCTAATTGTTCAGTCTAGTACTTCCAATACTATGTTGAATAAAAGTGGTGAGATTGGGCATCCTTGTCTTGTTCCTGATCTTAGAGGAAATTTTTCAGCTTTTCATCAAGTAACATGTTAGCTGTGGGCTTGTCATATAAGGCCTTTATTATGTTGAGGTACATTCCTTCTATACCCACTTTGTTGAGAGTTTTTATCATGAATGGATGGCAAATTTTTTCAAATGCTTTTTTTGCATCTATTGAGATGATTGTGTTTTTTATTTTTCATTTTGTTAATGTAATGTATCACACTGATTGATTTGTAGATGTTGAGCCCTCCTTGCACCCCTTGAATAAGTCCCCACATGATCATGGTGTATGATTCTTTTAATGTATTGGTGAATTCAGTTTGCTAATATTTTGTTCATCAGGGATATTGGCCTGTAATTTTCTTTTCTTGTAGTGTCCTTGTCTGGTTTTGGTATCAGGGTAATGTTGGACTCATAGAATTAGTTAGGAAGCATTCCATCCTCTTCAATTTTTTGGAATAGTTTGAGAAGGGTTGGTATTAATTCTACTTTGAATGTTTGGTATAATTCACCAGTGAAGCTGTCTGGTCCCGGGCTTTTGTTTGTTGGGAGGTTTTTAATTACTAATTCAATCTCCTTACTAGTAATCAGTTTGTTTAGATTTTCTATTTCTTCATGATTTAGGTTTGGAACGTTGTATGTTTCTAGGAATTTATCCAGTTCTTCTAGGTTGCCCAATTGGTTGTGTATAATTGTTAATAGTAGTCTCTTATGATCCTTTGTATTTCTGTGGTATCAGGTGTAATGTCTCCCTTTTCATTTCTGATTTTATTTATTTGAGCCCTGTCTTTTTTTCTTGGTAAGTTTAGCCAAAGTTTTGCCAATTTTGTTTATCTTTTCAAAGAATCAGCTCTTTGTTTCATTAATCTTTATATTGTCTTTTTAATCTCTATTTCCTTTATTTTGCTTTGATTGGGCTTTGTTTGTTTTTGTTCCTTGAGGTGTAAAGTAAGGTTGCTTATTTGAGATTTTTCTTGTTTCTTGAGGTAGGCAAAAGCAGCAAAACAAAAGCAGCAAACAGCAATAAGTGCCTAACTTACTGGTATAAACGTCCCTCTTAGAACTGCTTTTGCTGCCTCTCATAAGTTGTGGTATGTTGTGTTTACATTTTCATTTGTGTCAAAGTTTTTTTTTCTTTTTTTTTGCTGAGGAAGAATCACCCTGAGCCAACATCTGTTGCCAATCTTCCTCTTTTTTTTTCGCTTGAGGAAGATTAGCCCTGAGTTAACTCTGTGCCAATCTTCCTCTATTTTGTATGTGGATCACTGCCACAGCATGGCCAATGAGTGATGCAGGTCTGTGCCCAGGACCCAAACCCGTAAACCCAGGCTGCCAAAGTGGAGCACACCAAACTTGACCACTATGCCATGGGCTGGCCCCCTCAAGGTATTTTTTGACTTTGCTTTTGATTTCTTTGTTGACTCATGGTTGTTCAATAGCATGTTGCTTAATCTCCACTAATTTGTGAATTTCCTAGTTTTCTTCTTGTAATTGATTTCTAGTTTCATACCATGTGGTCAGAAAAGATGCTTAATATGATTTCAATCTTCTTAAATTTGTTAAGACTTATTTTGTGGCCTTACATATGATCTATCATGGAGAATGTTCCATGTGCACTTGGGAAGAATGTGTATTCTGTTGCTTTTGGATGGAATGTTCTGTATATATCTGTTAATTAAGTTCAACTGGTCTAATGTGTCACTTAAGGCCAATATTTCCTTACTGATTTTCTGTCTGGGTGATTTATCCATTGATGTAAGTGGGGTATTAAAGTCCCCTAGTATTGTATTGCTGTTTATTTCTCCCTTTAGGTCTATTAATATTTGCTTTATATATTTAGGTGCTTCTATGTTGGGCGCATAAATATTTACAAATGTTACACCCTTTTGTTGGATTGACCTCTTTATCATTATGTAATGACCTTTTTCATCTCTTATTACAGTCAGTTTAAAAAATTTATATTGTCTGATATAAATATAGCTAATCCAGGTTTCTTTGGTTTCCATTTGCATGGAATATCTTTTTCTACCCTTTACTTTCTCTCTGTGTATGTCCTTACAGCTGAAGTGAGTCTCTTGTAGGGAGCATATAGATGTGTCTTATTTTTTTATCCATTCAGCCACTCTCTCTTTTGATTAGAGAATCTAGTCCATTTACATTTAAATAATTATTGATAGGTATGTGCTTATTGCCATTTTGTTAATTGTTTTCTGGCCATTTTGTAGTTCTTCTTTTCCTTTCTTTTTCTCTTACTCTCTTCCTTTGTAGTTTGATGACTTTCTTTAGTGGTAAGCTTATATTCCTTTCTCTTTATCTTTTGTGTATTTACTAAATGTTTTTCCTTTGTGGTTACCATAAAGCCTATATATAACAACTTATATGTATCTATGCAATCTATTATAAGTTGATGACTTAAATTTGGTCAAATTCTGGAACTCAACATTTTTGCTCTCCCTCCACACATTTTATGTTTTTGATGTCACATTTTACATCTTTTTCTTATCTTGTGTATCCCTTAATTAATTATTGTGGTTACAGTTCTTTTTACTACTTTTGTCTTTTAACCTTCATGCTGGCTATAAGTGATTAATCTACTACCTTTACTATATATTTACCTTTACCAGTGAGAATTATACTTTCATAAATTTTCTTATTACTAATTAGTGCCCTTTCTTTTCAGCTTAAAGAAATCCTTTTAACATTTCTTGTAAGGCTTGTTTAGTGATGATGTACTCCTTTAGCTTTCGCTTATCTGGAGAATTCTTTATCTCTCCTTCAATTCTAGATCATAACTTTGCTGGGTATAGCATTCTTGACTGGAAATGTTTTTCTTTCAGCACTTTGAATATATTGTGCCACTCCCCTGTAGCCTACAAAGTTTCTGCTGAAAGGTCTGCTGATAGTCTTATGGGGGTTCTCTTGTACATAACAAGTTGTATTCCTCTTTCTGCTTTTAAGATTCTCTCCTTGTCTTTAATGTTGGGCATTTTAATTATAATGTGTCTTGGTGTGAGTCTCTTTGGGTTCATCTTATTTGGAACACTCTGAGCTTCATAGGTCTTAAAGTCTGTTTCTTTCCCAGATTAGGGAATTTTTCAGCCATATGTCTTCAAATAAATTTTCTGCCCCTTTCTCTCTCTTTTCTCCTTCTGGGACTCCTATAATTTGAATATCAGTCCACTTGATGTTGCCCTGTAAATTCCTTTACCTATCTTCACTTTTTAAAATTCTTTTCTTTTTTGCTTCTCTGATTGGGTGAGTTTCTCTGCCCTGTCTTTGTGTTGACTGTTCCTTTCTTCTGCTTCATCTAGTCTACTGTTACCCCTCTGGTGTATTTTTCAGTTCAGTTATTGTATTCTTCAGTTCTATGACTTCTGCTTGGAATTTTCTTACATTTTCTATCTCTTTCTTGAAGTTCTGTGTTCACCCTTTCTTCTCCCAAGTTGGATGATCATCTTTATGACTGTTACTTTGAACTCTTTATCAGGTAAATTACTTATCTGCATTTCATTAAGGTTTTTTTCTGTGGTTTTATCTTGCTCTTTCATTTGGAATATATTCCTTTGTTTCTTCATTTTGCTTGACTCTCTATTGGTTTCTATGCTTTAGATGAAACAATTGCCTCTCCCAGTCTTGAAGTGTTGGCTTTGCGTGGAAGATGAGCTTTATTGTTCAACCCTGCCCTAGCTCTTGGTTCTCTCTCAACCCTTTTTGATTGTCCAAGCAGCCTATTTTATTTTTAATAGCTCACAGTAGTTGAGGGTGTGCCAATACCAGTTAGTGTCCCAAAGGATCTCAGTCAGCACCTAGATTCAGGCTGATTGGAAGCCAGACCTTCAGGCAGTAGCTTTTTAAAAATGCAAATATATACAGTCCTGTGAGACTGCAAATGTAAACCCCACTCTCCTCCAGAGCCAGGTGATCTGGAGGTGTCATCTGAGCAGGAGTCACAAAAATCAGGGCTCCAGATGAGTGTATAAGCTCCTCTCTGAGCTACACCAATGTGCTGTAGTGAGACAAAGGGAGAGCACAAAGTTGGCAGTTCTCAGCTTATACTCCCTGAGAGCACCTCTGTAGCTTCTAGATGTGTGCCAAACCTGAAGCCTGCCCTTAAGACCAAAGCAAGTAGGCCTCTTTCACAGAAAGACTGGGGATGTGCTTCATTCTGCTATCTGTGCAGTGCCCTGGGAGTGGTAGTCTGCCAAGAACTGAATCACCAATTGTTACAGTCCCTTGGGACCAGGAATACAAGTCTCCCACCCCTGGCCTCCAGAGCCAGGTGATCAAGTGGCATCCTCTGGGTGGCAGTCACTAAAGCTGAATCATGAGATGTAAAAACTGGGGCACCAGATGTGTATATAAGCTCCTCTCTAAGAGATACCAGAAATCTGGAGTGTGGCAGAGGGAGATTGTGAAGATGGTGCTCACTGGCTGGAGCAAGGCAGAGGCAAAGATGGCTCCTGCTGACAAAATAATGAAAAATAGAAACAAAAAAAAAAAAAAAAAAGGAAAAAAAAGATGGCACCTACTGGCTTCAGCAAGGCTGAGAGAGCAGGAAGAAGGTGCCCACAAACCTCAGTCCCTGTAGAGTATTCCAACAGGCCCATGCCTCTCAGAGCAATGCTTTAAAATTATAAATTGAGTCTCTTTCACATAAAGCCTGGACACTTTCCAAAGGGCTGCTTCTGTGCTGAGCCCTGGGTCAGGTAGGTCTGCGCACAAGCCATTTGAGAGCTTCATTTTGCCAAGGCCCCAAGGGTCTCATGGGCACAAGCTCCATTGGTCTTCAAAGCCAGATGCTTTGGGGGCTCGTCTCTCAGGTCTGGTATTAAAAGTTGGTGTGCCTGATGTTGAATATGAACTCTTTGTCCCTCAGAGAGAAGCTCTGGGTTTTGAGTTCCCTCCTGATTTGGGTTGCTGTGCTGGGGGTGGGGTTTATGGCGAGGTGGTGTCTCAGCCTTCCCCACCTGCTTCAATGTGTTTTCCCTTGTATGCCCCATGTGAAGCGTTCACTATGCCAGGTTTTAGTCTTTTTCAGAGGAAATTGTTCCAAATGTAGCTATAGATTCAGAGTGTCTGTGGGAGGAGGTGAGTTCAGGATCTTCCTATGTGGCCATCTTGAACTGGAAACAATTTCAGCAATTTCAAAATGTCATTCCCCTGCTTTGTGACCTCCATAGTTTCTGATGAGAAATATACTGTTAATATAATTGAGGATCCCTTGTACTAAGTCACTTCTGTCTTGCTGCTTTCAAGATTCTCTCTTTGTCCTTGGCTTTCAAAGTTTGGTTATAATGTATCTTAGTGTGGACCTCTTTGGTTTATACATCTTAGAGTTCTTTAACCTTCTTGAATACGTAGATTTGTGCCTTTTATCAAATTTGGGGAATTTTCAGCCACTGTTTCTTCATATATTCTTTATGCTCCTTTTTCTCCCTTCTCTCCTTCTGGGATTCCCATTGTGAGTATATTGGTATCATTGATCTCTTTGGCTCTGCTCACTTTTATTTATTTTTTCCTTTTTGCTCTTCAAACTGAATAATTTCAGTTGGCCTACTTCTCAGTTTGCTGATTCTTTATTCTGCGTGCTCAAACCTGCTATTGAAATCCTGTGGTGAGTTTTCATTGTAAGTATTGTACTTCTCAGCTCTAGAATTTCTGTTTGCTTCTTTTTTATAATATTTGTGTATCTTTATTGATATTCTCTATTTCTTCACACATCTTTCTTCTAATTTCCTTTAACTATTTCAGCATATTTGAGACAGGTGATTTAAAGTCTTGGTCTAGTAATTCCAATCTGTGTGCTTCCTCAGAGACAATGCCTGCTGTTATGTGAATGGGCTAAAAAGTTTTTTTGCATGCTTTGTAATTTTTCGTAGAAAACTGGGCATCTTGAATACTATAAAGTGGTGTCTCTGTAAATCAGATCGTCCTCCCTCTCAGGGTGTTTGTTGCTTGTAGATCGTAGAAGTTTGATTAATGACCTTTATAAACTATCTTTATAAGTCTGTAATCTTTATCATGTGTGATCTCTTAAGTCTCTATTCCTTTAGCTGTTGTTCGGCTAGAGTCTTGACATAGATTTCCCTGAACATCAGGAGCCAAAAAAATAAAAAGATGAGAGAGAGTGAGTGAGTGAGTGTGTGTGAGAGAGAGAGACAGAGAGAGAAGAAAGAAAATTAAAAAAAAAAAAAACCTGACCTCTTCCAGTCTTTGCAGGTTGACTCTGTGCTGAGGCACTCCTTCAGCTTAGCCACGCCATTTGCAACTCTGCCTCAGCCGTCACTTTCTGCTCACATTGGGCCTAGTGGTCAGCCAGTGGTGAAAGCTTAGGGTTTTCTCAGGTCTTTCCTGAGCACATGTCCTGCCCTGATCATATGTGTATCTAAATTCCTAGTACACAAGAGTGCTTTCGAATGCCTTAATTTTACAAAGAAGTTCCCTGCCTAGCTTTTCCTCCATGGCTTTTCAGTGTGCGCCTCAACTATAACGTTTTCCCCCTGGTGGCTGTGGGTTGTTAGTTTGCCTTACAATGTTTTTATGGAACACCTGCTGCTTTTCCAAAGTGAATGAGCTCTGAACTGGGACAAACAAGGGCAGTGCCTTGTGTCAGTCTTCTGATAGCTTTCAGACAGGTTAGAACACACAAACACCTCTACCACACTAGGAATGTCAGCTGCCTTCTTTAAGACCACCACCACCACTGTGCCAGGAGGTGGGTTGGAACAAGGGCAAATTAAAATGCCACAAAGCATTTCTATCATTTTTAAGTTGGTTTCTTCCATATTCAGTGTTCACTTGATTGCTATAAAGCTTGGATTGCTTTTCTAGAGTTCTGTCAGAGTTGATTTTGATGGTTTCAATTTCTTTGATGTTTTTGTGGTGAAACAGGCTTTTGGATTTTCCTCTTCCCCCATCAGTGCTGATGTCACCTCAGATATTTTTTGCAGTAAAAGTAACTAAGTTTGGTATTGAAGTGTAGGAGAAACAACTAAGGACCTGGAATCACGGGTTCCAATTTAGCAGAAACATGAATAACAATCTTTAGGCAAGACCACAATTAAACAGCTAACCTTCCTGATTATTAATAAATTTCTATGCTATAGTTGTATTCCATTTTTTCTCAACCTGTTGGTGCTGTCAGTTAAACTCAGGGCCCAAAACCAACAAATTCCAGAGTAAAGGTAAATTGCTTGGTCACAACAAATTTTGATTATAATGAATACTTTCTTAAAACAACAATACTGGTTTATAGGAGTTTAAGATAAGAAAGTAACAATGAACTTTAAAATCAGAAAGATTAATGAGGATAAAAGTTACATAAGACATGTTTATTCTCTTTCCCTCTTTCAAGTTTCTGGATTTTGGGGTGTAAATTTTTCAGAGGATGGGGGAGGGAGGTATATTATTGGCTACACTGACTTGACTTCGACTAGTCGCTGTGTTGACTGCCTCTAAGTGACCTTTATTTTAATGTTCAATAGACAATGGAAGGAACGCTCTGAAAGTGGAACACTGTAGGAGTTTGATGACGACATCTGCAGATATTCCAGTCCCCAAGAAGGACCTTGCTTTAAGCAGGTTATCAGAGTGGCCTAGGGGAGTCTTTGAACCTTAGATTTCCTGGAATTCCACTCTGCAGATCCGGATTCTATAGGTTTGTAGTGAAGCTGCAGAATCTATGTGTCTAAAAATTTCCTCATATGATTCCAGTGCTCAGGCAGAGTTGGGCATCACTGGCAGCAAAACACCCAATTTTCTGAATTTTCTATTCACTTATAGGAAAGGGCTAAATTAGACATTATTACACTTAGATATGCTTAGTGAGGGATCCACCTCTTCCTTGAAAGGAATGATGTCTATTGCGAGCAAAATAGTTTACAGTGTATTTGAGAAGGGAAAGATATTCCAGATTCTATCAGAAATTGATTGCATATTTGGTGTAAGTTTTGTCATTTCCAAAATGTTAGACAATTTTGAAATAGTCTAAGAAACTCAATATACCATCACTTGCTACAGAATGAAGTTCAATTTGGAGCATAAACTTTTGAAAAAATCTTACTATTTTTTCAGTGACTCCACTGCAAGACAATAAATATGGAACCCTAAAATATGTTCGAATAAAAGTTCTGTATGAGGTAAATGGGTGTAGGCAAGGAATAACCTTCATATATGAGACAGGCAAGATGGGAATATCTTCGGGACTAAGATCCCCAGGCCAAAAGAGAAATGAGATACTCTCAGTGATAATGGAGAAATGAGAGCGAAGAGTTCTCAAGGACTTACAAAAACACCTGCAAGGAAATCAGTTTTATATTCAAGCCCAGAGAAGGCATGTATTAGACTATCACTCAGCATCTGTGGCTTAGTAATTTTCCTCCTCCTTTCCTCTTCTCCTTGGGCATCCCCCAACCCAGGAACTAGCTTAGCATGGTGGAGAGGAGGAGGATGTATGCTTGGAGACGCCTGGTAATTCTTAAAATTGTTATCCTACTAATTTTAACAACACAGTTTTTCATTTTTCCTCCCCCTCCCTTCCCTCTCTCCCCTCCCTCCCCCTTTTTTTGTTTGTTTTCTAGGAGGTATGGTTTCCTTTCCAGAAATTATGAGGTAACTTATTAGAGCCACCCACTGTTGTCAAGTCCCTTTACCTGTTGGGGCCATCGTTCTCCTCCTTTAATTTATGCCCAGACTCCAGGAGTCACAAGGAACAGGGCTGATTCTCCGCTTGGCTTGGGTTCAGCCTGTGCTCTGAAAATCAGAACATCTCCAGAAACTGCCCCAAGCCCGATCTCCACTTAGTTTAGGACCCCTGATCTGATGCCCAGAATAGCTGTGACCTAGGTCCAGACGTGTGGCTTGGATCTGGCCCCTGCCCCCAGCACTAATCTCTCTTCTAGAGTAGCTCCAACCCTTCTCTCTGAACCCCAGCCCCTCTGACCCCTGTGCAGAGTGACAAGTGCTGGGAACCCCTCCAGGTTGACAAGCAGGTCCAGGCTCCGCCTCCGCCTCCTCTTCAGGCTCCAGCTTCACTTCCAGCTCCAGCTGTGCTTCGGCTCCAGGCTCCGTCCGTTCTGGCTAGGAATCGGGCTTGCCTCGGACTCTCCCTTGGGAGCTACCTTAGAGGGACTAAGGCTCATTTCTGGGAAGGAAAGGCAACGTCCTCAAGCAGGACAGCAGATTAGAAAGTTGCTACTGGACAGAGCGCCTATTTCCACCCCACCTGACTGCTTCCTGGAGAAATTCTAAGGAAGTCTGAGCTCTGGTTGCTCGCGCCCCGGATGCTGGAGGCTTTGCTGGGGAGCACGTTTTTTGACCCGTAGCAGCCTAACTAGCTCCAACATTTGTCCGTGGCGTGCCTATCCCCTCAGAGTTCAGTTACTACAAGAAACAACTCTTAAAGGTGAATAAAATGCATGCCTGTCCTCCACAACTCACAATTTATTGGGAGAATTTGGCTTGTTCACAGGCATACACACAAATGGCACAGATATTACGCGTGTTCTAAGTAGCAGCTTTTACCTTTCTGGGGATCATCCAGGAGCACTGTTCTCAGGGAAGTCTTTTGGGAACCTGGTACACCTAATTTAGTTATTTATATTCTCTAACTAGAAACGTAATATGTACATATGTTCTCCTTGTAAAAAGTTAGGAGTAATTACACAGAATGAAAAGTGAAAAAAAAAAAAAAAAGTCAACCCTACACCTTCCTTCTATCCCATTTCTCTTCTTAAAGGAATTGTTAGGAAAAAATGGGTGTTTGTCCTTACAAACCCTTTAGTATGCATTTACAGGCATATCACAACATATGCAAATATCTTTTTTATAAATATCATTGTATTATTAGAGCATGCAAATTGCATTTTTCACCTAATAAGTCCAAGGATCTTAACATCTTAGTGCATATAAATTTATTTTGTTCCTTTGAATTGCTCTATAATTTTCGAGGGTATGGGTGAAACATAAATTAATTAGCCATAATCCTATTGATAGATCTGTGGGTTGAATAGAGTCTTGCTGTTATAAACAGTGCTAAGTGAATGAATGTCTTTTATTCAGAGCACAAGAATTATCTGTGAGATAACTTCTTAGAAGAGGATTTATTAGGCTAAAGGATTTCTCCTTTTAAATTTCAAGAGCTATTGATAAATTAATATCCATAGAAGTTGTATCAAATTACTCCCTCATAAGTAGTGTGTAAGTTTCTGGTTTGCCATAGCCTATCCCCAAATGTCAGTAAAGTGTTTGATTTGTGCCATTGGTATCTTATTTGGGTTTTATTTTTAATTTTTTGCTTAGAATCATCATATTTCCTCTTTGGGTGATCTGTCGTCTTGTATCTTTGCTGATTTTCCTTTTGGACTGTTGGAATTTTCTTCTTGATTTAAAGGAACCATTCATATATTAAAGAAGTGATCACTTTCCCCTGTGTTTTGAGTCACGAGTACCCCCAAACCCTCACCCGCCGCCAGCATTTTGCCAACTGTCATGCTTATGTTTGTAGTTGAATTAACTAATTTTTTTATGATTTCTGAATTTTGTGTCATAATAGACTTTTCCCTTTCTGTGATTATAATTATCTATGTTTTTTAACATTTAAATATTGATCGATCTGGAATTTATTTTAATGTAATGTAAGAGGTTAAGAATCAAGGACATTGAGTACTTGCTGTCAACCAAAAATTGTGCTACCTTTCTATAATATGGAATTGCAATTGAAACATGGCTGCCCAATCAAGGACTACATTTTCTAGTCCCTTCGACTTCCATGTGTGGCCGTGTGACCAATAATCAACTTCAGAATGTACGCAGAAGTGATGTGTGTCACCCACAGACCAAGAACTCTGAGTTCTCTGTCCCATCCACCATCTAGACACAGGCAACAGAGGAACCCATTTGAATTGTGGCACTGTAAGTTGGCAGGAACTTGGGTCCGTGAATCACTGTGGACAAGATAGCTACTCATGGACCAGGAACATCCACAGTGACTGTTACGTGAGTGAGAAATACACTTCCATTGTGATAAGCCACTAAAATGCTGGGACTTATTTATTAAAGTGGCTAATATGGCTTTACCAATGAAGAATCCAATGAAGAGATAGCTGTCCCTAACCATTCCTGTCTGAGCACACTTCATCTTATTCAGTGAGCGTTCTGCCCACTGCCAATGAAAGAGAAGTGTCAGTTATGTAGCATTTGTAAAGGATCTGGAAGGGAGGCAGTTTATCAGTGGGTGACTTTCAGAGTTAACCACATGTTAAAGTGGGAATTCTATTCAGTGTACTTGTGTCATCCACATCACTAGGCCAGACATGGCAGAATCTGAAAGTAAAATGCAGGAATATATCAAACCAATCCAGGCTTATTTTAATACAACTGTTAATAATACTGCTTCATTTAAAATGAGACGTCCAGGACAAATTTAAGTCAGGTGGCATATCAGGACAATGGTAGAAAACCAGTTTGGGCTGCTGGAGACAGAGTTAACAATTGCATGGGAAACTTATCCATGACCTATACTAAGCAAAGTAGGCTTCATCTGTAAATATGAACGGACAACCAAAGATTACATCTGAGAACTACATGAAGAAGGAGCAAGATGAGCTAATAAAATACCTAAAGGAAGTGAACAACAAATATTTGGTGATTAAGCTGAGGTTGAATTAAAAAATATTCAAGTATTACAATATGCACTCTTAGCTGTCCAACATCAGCCAGATTTTACAAATGCTTGATTTTATGAAGAACTACTTTGAAAATCAAAACAGTGCCCTACAATGGTACTGAACTGTTTGTGAATGAGTCCTCTATTAATTTTTGTTGCAATTTGTTCATAATCAGTTGTGAATCTTTAATCAAAATGTTCAATGAAGGGAACACCATAGAAATTTAAAGTTTTGAAGCCTTAGTAGTAAATTGGAATTATTGAAAACAAAGTTTGTAAACAGAAAGCATTGAAATTGTCACTACAAACGTGAGGAAGGAAATGAATAAATCAAACAAGGAGAGCTCAGTGTACCTGATTTAATTTTGAAATTTTATAATTGTGATTTGTAATTTCTGAAATTGTGAGAAGAATTTTTTGATGAGCTTTCATTTTGGGGATAAATTTACATTCTGTTATGAATGTAATGAAATTGAAAAGCCTATTATTTTGCAACATCTCCATTTGATTTGGCAAAACATTTAAGGTAATCAGAAATAGAGACAATTTAGTTGATGAATTTTGTGTTACAAAATATTTATCTAAAAATGACAATCTCAAAAAACTAAAATAGGACAGTAATGATGAAAATATTTAGACAAAAATATTTAAACAGTTCCAAACATAAAAGCATAATTAATAACCTTCACATAGCAGAATTTTCCTGAGCTTACCAGGAATATCATTGTATGTAGAAAGGATATTTTTTCAATAAAATATGGGCTACAGAGAATAGTCTACTGAAGGTGTCAACAAATTCAAATTTATTAATAATAAAATGCAAACTTAGAATATTACAATTTTATGAACCAACTAAAAATAACAAGAACATATTTGAAATTGGAGTCCCAGAAGGAAAGCGGAGAGACAATGTGGCAGAAAAACATTTGAAGAAATAAAGGCTAAAATATTTCCAAATATGATGGAAAATATCAGGCCAGAGGTCCTAAAAGCTCAAAGATACCCAGGGAGATAAACAGAAAAAAACACCACACACAGCTACATCATAGTCAAATTGTTGAAAACCCAATAATAAAGAAAAAAATCTTAAAAGCAGCTAGCAAAAAACTTAAGCATATTCCATAGAAAAGAACAATATCACAATGAAGGCTGAATTCTAATCAAAGCATTGCATCAAGAAGACAATGCAATGACATTTTTAAAGCACTGAAAGAAAAAAACCCTCTCAACCTGGAATTCTATATCCAGTTAAAGTATCTTGAAAAGAAAAGAGAAAATAAAGGCCTTGTTTGATCCATTGTCAAAGAAGAAATCACAAGCAAAATGGGAACTTATTTTAAAATGAATGACAACAAATACCCATAACATAAAAATTTGTGGAGACAGTTAAAACAGTAGTTAGAAAGAAATGTATAGCATTAAAAGTTTTCTTAGAAAAGAATAAAGGTTTAAAATCAATGACTTAACCTACCAACCACGTTACAAAGCTAGAAAATGCAGAAAAATTAAAATCAAAGTAGAAAACAAGAAGTAATAGAGTAGAAATCAATGAATTAGCAAAAAGAGAAATAATAGAGAAAATCAATAAAGCCAAAAGTTGGAACAATTTAATAAACTGATAATCCCTTGATCAAGAAATAAAAGGGATATCATATAAATTACTAATATCAAAAATTTGACTGAGGACATCACTAGAGACATTAAAATGATAAGAAAATAGCCAATTGGTCACTTAACAAACTGGGTAAATTCCTTGTAAGTCGAAACATACCAAAACTGATCCAAGAAGAAACAGAACATCTGAATGGCCTTATAGTTGTTAAAGAAAGTGATTTTGAAATAAAAAACCTTTCCAGAAAAACTCCGTGCCCAGAAGACTTCACTGGTGAATTCTACCAAACATTTAAGAAATGATGATATCAAATGATATCAACCATACGTTATATATTTCGGAAATTAAACGAGGAGGACTATTTACCAATTCATTTTCTGAGGGCAGCATAATCCTGATATCAAAATCTGAGAAAGACATTACAAGAAAAGGGAATTGCATACCAATATTCCTCATGATTCTAGGAACAAATATCACTGACAAAGTATGAACAAAACAAGGACAGCAATGTATGAAAATAATATGCCATGATCAAATGTGAATCATTCTAGGAATGTTGGTATAATATAAAAAAATCATTCAACATAAATTGCCACATTCACAGATTAAAATAGAAAAATGACATGATAATCTTAATGGGCAAAAATTATTTGGCAAGATTCAATGCTCATTGATGATAAAACATCTCAGCAAACTAGGAGTAGAAAGTAGCTTCATGAACCTGATAGAAACAGCTATGAAATACCTCCAGGTAATCATCATACTTAATGATGAAATATTGAACATGTTTCCTGTAGGGTTGGGAACAAGGCAATGATGTCTGCTCTTAGTACGTTTTCCCACATTTCACTGGATGTTTTAAGCCAGTGCAGTAAGTCAAGTAAAAGATAAAGATTATATAGGAAGAAATACAACGGTCTTTATATGACCTTTACACAATTGCATAGATAAAAACTACTAAGGAATTACAAAAATCTACAAGAACTAATAAATGAACCTAACAAAGTTGCACAATATAAGGTAGGTATACAAAAATCAATGGTATTTTAATGTACTACTAAAAAATGGAAAAGCAATTTAAAATTAATATTATTTACAATGTCATAAAAAATAAAAATATTTAGAAGTAAAATCTACCTAAATTTGTAAGGTATTCCTAAGAGAAATTAAAGAAGACATAAATAAGTGGAGAGATAAACCATGTTCACAGATTGGAAGATTCCACATTGCTAAGATATCTATTTTCCCCAAATTGATCTGTAGATTCACCATAACCCAATCTTGATCCCAGGAGGCATTTTGTGATAAATTGACAAGTGATTCTAAAATTAGTACCTAAATGCAAAGAATCTAGAATAGCCAAAACAATTTGGAACAGAAGAAAAATGTTGGACAACTTACACAACTTAATTTCAAGAATCAATATTAAAGCTTTAGTAATCAAGGCATGTGGTATTGGATTTAGTATAGACAAGCCCATCAATGCACAGAAATAGAACTACACATAAATTGTCAATTGATTGATTCTTTGACAGAGGTGCTAAGTTAATCCTTGGCTGAAAGGATAGTCTTTTTCACAAATGATGCTGACACAAATGGATGACTATTCTGAGAAGAAAATGAACCTCTATCCATACTTCCCAACAAACACAGGTTTATGGATCATAGACTTAATGGAAAATTAAAACTATTAGCTTTCAGAAGAAAACATAGATGAATATTTTTGTAACATTGGAATAGGCAGAGATTTCTTAGAGAGGACTAACAGAAAAGCATTAACCATAAAAAATGATAAATTGGATTTCAAAACTTTAAAAACTTCAGTTCATCAAAATACATCACTAAGAACATGCATTGAAAAGCCCCAGACTGGGAGAATAAAAAATAATAAGTTACACTTTTACATAATAATGCATATAGGAAGTACAATGAAAATAATATTCCATTTATAGTATAATATATAAAATACTTGAATTCCAGGCATAAATTTCTAATGATGAAATAAAAGGAAAAATAACTGGAAAGTTATACTTTATACTTGATTGTATAGACTATAATAAAGATGACAACACTTCCTAATTTAGTAAAGACATTTTAATGTAAGACTAATTAATTTTTCTCAGGATATTTTAAATAACATTTTTAAATGGGATTTCCAAGCCAAGAAAACATGCCTTTGTTTTTAGTTTATTGACTATTCTTAATAGTGCATTTTTATCAGACTGAATTGGAGCAATCAGAAATTCTATAACTGGTCTTTGATTTGTTAGCGGATATTCAAACAAGCCTTCAGAAAAAGGTTAAGAATACTGGAATAAAAATTAGGCCATGAGCAGCCCCAAATACCATAACAAGAAACATAATCTTAAAAAATGTTCTGAAGATGTATGCTTTGGCTGCAGCTAAAACGCACACCCCTATTACTGTTGAAATTGCACTCTGTAACACTGGGTAGCCTAGATGATACAATGCCTCAATTGTTTTTTGGTTTACTGAGGGCTTGGAACTGGAAACAAACGCATAGGAAATGTGTGCAGAAAAATCGAAAGAAAACCCTATACAAATGACAAGATTAATCATGGATATGGAATCAAGATTGACATTCCAGAATGCCATGAAACCCGTGACTCCCACAATCACAGAAGCAATAGCAAAAGTTACCCACAAGGAGCACAGTGGATGAGGAATTAACAGTAAGGAAACAATGAACATGGCTATTGATGCAACAATGACATTTCGAACAGTGTTTTCTAATATTGCAGTGTACTGATCAAAATATATGAATGCCTGGTTATACACCATTAGGGGAATCTCACATTTTTCAGCCAACCTTCGAAACTGGAATAACATCATCTTCTTATTGGCTGCAGAAGAAACACCTATGGTCTGAATGAAGGCCCGGGAAGCAATGATTTCATGTGATGATGAAATATTAATATCATACATAAAAAGTGGAAAATCCGTTAAAAAACCAGAAATACTGTTCATAAAAGTATTCTTATCGTTTATATCTTGTCTGTTATCTTCCATATATTGCACATACTCTCGTAACCAAAACTCTGTAAGATTTTTATCTACATAGTTATTGTTTTCAAAATATGTCAGACATTTTTCCAATCTTTGCCTGGCATCTTTATCCCAGTAGTCAAGAATTTCAGTAACGATAACCATAACCCTGGGACCATAATATGAAAAATACTCTTCATCAATGTTAAAATATGGTGTGATGTAGGAATCGTCACTTGCCAAACTTCGAAGATCTAAACCTTCCTGCACTTGGAAACACCCATATATACTACTTATGAGGTACAAAATGTATAGAAGCACTACAAAAAACTTGGACTCAGTGCTTGTGAGAAAAGGGCCAAAATAGTCTCTAAAGAACAAATTCATTGGATGGATATCAGCTTTCTCTTCATCTGAGAGAGAATCAAATGGGAGACAGCAGGACTTTTTTAATGAGGAACATTTCTGGTCAGGAGTTTCTGACTTTTTCAACCAGCGTAGACAGACTACTTCTCTTTTACCATCCAGTGCCATAAATGCTCCAAAACAGGTGATGTTATAAAAATAACAAAAGAGCAGGGTTGTTCCTGTATAGATGCAAAAGTATTGTACGGACCTGAAAGAGGTCATAATCCCTGTATAGAAAGCCAGGACGTTGGTAAGGGTGGTGATTGTAATGGACACTGCCACTTTTGAATAGACATCAGACAGCCGCTGTTTTATGCTATCCATGAGGTTGGTCTTCTGCCAGGCAGAAATCATAATAAACATGTCATCAACCCCAACACCTGTTAAGAAAAGAAACAGTATCTTCATACATATTAATATCCATTAAAAATTAAACAGATCAAACCATTTTCTTTGTCCATCTCTTAAGGTCTTTTTATCTTGACCAGTCTGTGCTTTGGTGCTACTTTCTCTGATTGCTTCTGAATCCACAACAGAATTGGAATAACTCTGTGCTTTGTACACACTGCTATTATTTGCCCATAGCACAGTATACTCTACTCCTGGTCTTCATTCAGGGTGTTTTAATGATAAGTCAGGAAACCTAGTTGCCTGGGTGTTAGTCAAAGCAGGATTAGCAACGTATCTTCAATTTCATTAGATTACTTGAGAGACCATTTTCTCCCATAAACCATTTCACACTAATGCACAAACACACTGGGCCAACATTCTGTTGCTTAAAATGTAAGCTAAACGTATCTGTTTTACAGTTAGCATCTAGCTATCAACGTGGTATGATTTAAGAGGCATGGCATAGTTTATAGACACACACACACACACACACACACAAATGTAGTTTTCCTGCTAGTCTGTTTTTGTTACTTGGAATGCTATCATTCAAATTTCACTTGCTCAAATTAAGACATTATTTCATTAAAATGCAAGTGCTCTTGAGATTAGAAATATGTACGAAAGTAAATCTTAAGACTCCTTTACCTATTAATGCCTACTAGGTAATTAGTTCTTTTCCACAATGATTGGTTTGGAATAAAGAGGACAGAACATTTGAAGACTTTGAAATCGTCACTGAAGACTGGGAAAGGAGGACTACAAAGAAGAAGGAGATTGGAAAGGACAGCACGAGCATATTGCAGGGAAATTTCACCTTCCTCAAACTGTCCACTAGAGGTGACACTCCTTTCACTCATGAACACGTTTGTTTCCATGTCAGTACTTGGAACTGAAATGCTGATCTTAATTTTAATTTGGGGGGATCTGCTCCATGGATTATATGGGAGGGTACTGGGAATCACAACTTTGCCTCTAATTCAGATGTTCTATGGGTGTGATCGAGGTGGAAGGATCTAAACTGAAACGTTAAGTCTGTGTAGTCTGCCATGAACCACATCCTGACACTCCCACTGCTCAGCTTTGAGGATTTCAGTTGTGCTCAGCTGCACATAAGGGAAGAATCAGAAGTGCTAAGGACCAAGAATGAGCTCATTGATGTTTATTAGGTATTTAAAAGCTAGTTTTATTATTTATAGAACCTCGTTCAGAAATTGTCCTCACACATTTCTTGCTTGAGATGCTGAAATGACACACACACACACACACGCTGTCTATCTCTCACACTCCTATGTATACATAGACTATACAAAAATGGTTTATATTAAATCAATTATATACATTTTGTAGTTATTTATGGCTGTGGGGCACACTGAGTGATTAAGTGTGTGTGTGTACTAGGAAGGTGTGCCTTGAAGAGCTAGAATAAATAAACTGACATCCAGTATACAGCTCATCCACTATCTCCCCCATGAATCCAAATATTATTTCTTCCCAGTTGCTTACTTTCTCATGCTTATTGTAAATAAATTCTGAAAGTATAGGAAAATACAAAGAAAAAAATTTTTAAATTGTAATTCCACCCTTCAGGGATAATCTCTGCTAACATTTTTATGCAAATCCATCCAGAATTTGTTCTACACAAATATACACATATAACTGTCTCTCTCTCAAGCATCTTGTTTCATAACCAGCATTTTCCATTTAACATTATATATCTACCTCTTTTGAAAGACTGAATATGATTCCAAAATTTTAATATGTTATGTATGAATTGACCAATCCCATGTTGATATGGGATTAGGTTGTTTTTAATCTATTCCTATTTTAAACCGCACTGAAATGAACATATTTGTCCTACTTTTTGAGCACTTGTCCAATTATTACATGTGGAAGTTCCTAGAAGTGGAACTGGTAAGTCAAAGATATTCTCTTTTTAATTCTTTTGATTTGTTGCAAAATTGAACTAAAAAGCAGTGCATCAACTTACAATTTTCCCCCAGCAGAATATGAGAGTGTTCATTTGCACACAACCTTCCCAAAACCTTCAATCTTGTTAATATTTATTAATCTAATAAGAAAACAAGGCATCTCACTTTTGGTTTAATTTGCATCCCTTGATTAATTGAAAGGTCAAATTTTTTTCTTATATTTTCAGTGACTTGTATTTTAGATTTTTGGTGTGTTTGTGAACTGCCTGTTCATGTCCCTTGTCTGTATTTTTCCATTTGAGGTACTAGATATTTCCAACTCTAAAGACACATAATTCAATTTGATTTTCTTCTTTCCTGACGCCTCACTTTGGATCTGTAGAGCCACCTAAATATAGTTATTTTGCTTAATCTAATATAAGCTCCTTCCCTTAACTACCCCACATCCCCACGTACACAGTGTGTAGCCTCATGTTTTGTTTTACTCACCTAGAATAAGAAATGGTGAATTTGCAACTATGATCACAAATGGCACCCCAATGTACAACATCAGGCCAAAGCCGCTCACCACTGCTAAGGCAGCAGAAACCACTCCAAAGGCTGCAACCCACATTTTGTTGCGTACACAGTCACACCTGTAAATTTGGAGGGAAAAATCATGGAATTTGTGGTGGTAGCTCCCATACTGAAATTCCATCAATTCATAACATTCTTGACTTGGACACTGATTCAGAAGCCTCTTGGGCAATAATTCCTATACCTGTCTGCTGGAGACCTTCAATGCCCAGGCACTATCCCAGACCAACTGGAAAAAACAAAAGAGGGAACAGAAAAGTTGGGAATCTGTACTTTTACCAAACTATCCTGGGTGACTTATGCAGCTAGCCAAGCACTAATCCACTGACTGCCATTTCAGAACCACAAAGATATACCAAAACACTGCAGATGGTTAATTCCGCTCTGATTTTCAAAGGGATATGAACGGAATACAACAGCAAATGGAGGACAAGCTGTAGCGGAGAAAGTATCCATATTCGGTTGTCTTCTCACCCAGTCCTTGACTCCAACTAGCCATAAACACAACCCTAAATACCTCCTGTATTTCAAAGCTAGTTGAATATATATTGTGGTTAACAAAAGTATAACAGCCTCTTTCTCAAACATTTTCAGGATTCTCCTTTACTGGTGAAGTGGGCTCTAGAAAAGTTGCTACTAATTGCAAAAAAAAAAAAATGAAATGTGGTTTATTTGGACTGACACAACCTATGCCTGTTTCTTTGTTGGACCAACAGAAATGGGAATATATATAAAGAATTTTAAAGTATGGATTCAGTACTTTACCTCCCCAACAACAGCAACTCCTCTGGTTGTAAAATATTGACAACCACCTCTGGTTTTATATTTTACTCGTTTGTTAACTGCTTCGAAACAAATGACTGATACCTGCCTCTAGGTGTTTTTAGTAGAAGAGAGAAACTAATTTTGGACTGAAGACTAGGACAGTCAACTCTGGAAATGGAGCCTCTGATTCCAAACAGCAGGAACATGGTTAAAGACCTTCTTCAGGCAAGATCACACTAAAATAGCTAAACTTTCTTATTATAAAAAAAAAATTCTTCACCATGGCTGTATTTCACTTTTTCTCAACCTGCTGGTGCTACAAGTTAAATTCAGGGCCCCAAATCAACACACAAGCACAAACCAGAGCAAAAGTAAATTGCTTGGTTACAACAAATTTTGATTATAATGAATAGTTTCTTAAAACAATAATATTGGTTTATAGGAGTGAAAGTAAGAAAGATGAAGTTTAAAATCAGAAAGATTAATGAGGATAAAAGTTACATAAGACACGTTTATTCCCATTCCGTCTTTCAAGTTTCTGGATTTTGGGGTGTAAATTTTTCAGAGGATGGAGTAGTGAAGTATATTTTTGGCTATTGTGACTTGACTTCGACTAGTCACTGTGTTGACTGCCTCTAAGTGACCTTTATTTTAATGCTCAATAGACAATGGAAGGAAAGCTCTGAAAGCGGAACACCGTAGGAGTTTGGTGACTACACCTGCTGATATTCCAGTCCCCAAGAAGGACCTCAGTTTAAGTACCTTATCAGAATGACCTAGGGGAGGAGTCTTTGAACTTTAGATTTCCTGGAATCTCACTCTGCAGATCCGTATTCTATAGGTTTGTAGTGAAGCTGCAGAATCTATGTGTCTAAAAATGTCCTCATATGATTCCAGTGCTCAGGCAGAGTTGGGCATCACTGGCAGCAAAACACCCAATTTTCTGAATTTTCTATTCACTTAGCAGGAACAGGCTAAATTAGACATCATTACACTTAGATATGCTCAGTGAGGGATCCACCTCTTCCTTGAAAGGAATGATGTCTATTGTGAGTAACGAATAGTTTACAGTGTATTTGAGAAGGGAAAGATTTTCCAGGTTTTATTGGAAATTGATTGCATATTTGGTGTAAGTTTTGCCATTTCCAAAACATCAGACAATTTTGAAATAGTCTAAGAAGCTCAATATACCACTACTTTGCTACAGAATGAAGTTCAATTTGGAGTATAAACTTTTGAAAAACTCTTACTATTGTTCAAATGACTTCACTGCAAGACAATAAATGTGGAACCCTAAAATATGTTCAGATAAGAGCTCTGTCTGAGGTAAATGCATGTAAGCAAGGAATAACCTTCATATATAAGGATGTGAGACAGGCAGGATGATGTCTTAAGGACTATCTAGGAGGCCTGACCTAGAAGAGAGATAAGAGATTCTCAGTGATAACAGAAAAGTAAGAGTGAGAGATGTCCAAGGAACTTACAAAAGTCCTCA
The DNA here is from genome assembly GCA_031878705.1 of Tapirus indicus. Classification (NCBI taxonomy): domain Eukaryota; kingdom Metazoa; phylum Chordata; class Mammalia; order Perissodactyla; family Tapiridae; genus Tapirus; species Tapirus indicus. The sequence continues at coordinate 102,506,565 of CM062925.1, forward strand.
CAAGAGAATCAGTTTTATATTCAAGCCCAGAAAAGGCGTGTGTTAGACCATCACTCAGCATCTGTGGCTTAAGAATTTTCCTACTCTCTTTCCTCTTTTCTTTGGGCATCCTCCAGCTCAGGAACCAGCTTAACAAGATGGAGAGGAGGAGGAGAAGTGACAGAAAAGGGCTGGTAAGTCCTTCTTCCCCCAGTAAGGGCCATTCCATGAAGCATGCTCCATCTAAGTGAAGGAGGGAAAACCTTAGCTTCAAATCAAGTTAGCACTTTTGCTTATTACATGGACATGGACATTTTAACTCCGACTGGAAGACCTTGACTTATGTAAGAATGACCACAAAAGTCACAGGGTCTGCTCGAGTTTTCATGGACCAGAGGAAGAACTTGCTCTACCTACAAAACTTAAAGGGAACAAAGGAAGACTAAATTAAAGTTGCTTTTTGTTGATACCTCATGAGTCTTGTGTGTTCAATATGTTGGTTACATAGGCATAAAAAAAAGTCTTCAAAGACAAATATAAATCTACTTGCCTTTAATACAAGATTTTCTGTATTACTGTCCACAATTATTTGTAAAGATAAGCAAGAACTGATAGAAATTTCTATCTTCAAAATCAACTATTTAGTAGAAAAGTTTTGTCAAACCAGTTGTTGGTAACTTGTAGATCCTATATTAATTTAAAAAAATTCTTTATCCTACTAACTTTAACAAGATTGAATTTTGTTTTCTTTCTTCTCTTCTTCCTTCCTTTGTTTTTTGGTTCTTTGTTTTCTAAAAAATGTGATCTTTCTTTCCAGAATAACAAAGTTATGAGGTAGTTTATTAATTCTAAAGAGGTACCCACTGTGGTTAAGTCCCTTTACCTACTGGGGCCTCATCTTTCTCTACCTTAAATTTAGAGAGTTAAATTGTATTATTTGTTCCCAAATCTACCTACACATAAGAATCAACTAGAGAAGTTTTTCAAATATAGATTCTCAGATTTAACCCCTTCATATTTGATTCAGTAGGGCAGGCCTCAGAATATGTAGTTTTAGGCCTCTCTTTTTGACTCTGACATGAGAATCACTCGAATAATATAATCTGTGGAGTTTCTTCTAGATCTAAATTCTATTGTTTGCTGATTTTTTCATATTTTAACTTTTTGATCACAAGAGCTCAAATTAACCCTAATACCTAGTTAACATTTTTAAAATGCTTAGCAAGGTCAACTCCAAAACAGAATAATGGAGACACCCAAGTCAATTAAATTAGAGCCTATTTTTTTTATACAGTTAATATTACTAGTTCAAATTTATAATAGAAGTAAAGACTTATTAGTTCTATCAGCAATCTGTCTCCATATGGCACAATTAATCATAATTGGTACAATATGTGAGGTAAAAAACATATGCCAAATCAAACAAAACTAGCCACAATTTCTTGTTACTATTCCACTCGATTGCATACTATTGCTAATGGACAAAATTTTTAAAAAGCCATCAGGTTTGAAAAATAATAGTTTAGTGCTGGACATCAGCAAAAAATGGAGTAGAAATTTCTCAACTCTCGTCCCCCCACAGAAACATAGAAAAAGAAGCAGAAATTGTCAGAACCAATCCTGTGAACTCTGGAAAACAGTCAAAAGTTTACAGCAACCAAACAAGTGCTGAATCAAAAAAAAAAGGGGGGGGGCATTTCAAAACAGTAGGAAGGTTTTATAGCGATTTTACATGCCCTACCTCACCCCTCGCTGGTGTGGTAGAAGTCTTAAAGTGGCAGTGACCATAAAGTGGCAGGTGTGTTAAAGTGGCCACAGTCTTAAAGCGGCAATAGTCTTAAAGCAGCAGCAATCTTAAAGAGGCAACAGCCCATGTTACTGGTGTGGGACTACATCTCTGTTTCTGGATGGAGCAGAGCAGACCTTTTGTAAAATATTTTATAAGTCTGTTCTTACCTGCCTGGGGACTACCTGAAGGAATGGTGCAAGGCACTCCTCTGTTTCATCTCACTCAAAACTCAGATTGGGAAAGCTGGAAATATCACAAGCTAAATTAACAACCATCACATGCGTAGGGCAAAAGATTACAACCTAAACAGACAAAAGACTGCTTAAGGTAAAACTGGGGAGCATTTCTCTGGGAATTTAGGATATGCATACTGGAGAATTTGAATTCACCCAGGGCAAGATGTATGCTCATAAAAGACCTGAGAAGACTCTAAGCTTTCACCTAGGGCTGATGCCCAGGCACACTGTAAGCCTGGCTAAGGGCTGAAGGAGGGCCCGGGCTCAAAACCATTATGCAAAAACTGGGAGAACCCCTGCCATCCAAGGAAATCTCTGTCAAAACACGAGCTAAACACAGCTAAGGAACAGAGACTTCAATGACCCCATAAACAAGAAATATAGTCTTGGCAATAATAGTTTAGGGAAGACACTAGTAAAATGGACTACTACAGCCTTAAAAAAATAAACAAAAAGACTCAGAAAACCCTGCAGAAGGGAGGAGTCTGATTTCCAGTTACCATATTATAATAGTCAGATGTCCAGTTTTCAACAACAACAAAAATCACAAGGCATACAAAGAGACAGGAGAGTATGGCTCATGAAAGGAATAGAATAAATTGACAGAAATCGTCCTTGAGGAAAGACAGAGATGGGACTTACTAGACGAAGACTATAAAACACTGTCTTAAATATGGTCAAAGAGCTAAGGAGAGCACTGACAAGGAAATAAGGCAAACAAAATAAACAAATGATAATATAAATAAAAAGATAGAAATTTTTAAAAGGAACCAAACAGAAATTCTGGAGCTGAAAAGCACAATATCTGAAATGAAAAAAGAAAACAAACACTAGAGGTGTTCAACAGCAGATTTAGCAGGCAGGAGAAAGAACCAGCAAACTTGAACATAGGACAATTGAAATTACTGAGTCTGAGAGGCAGAAAGAAAAAAAATGAAAAGAACCTCAGAGATCTGTGGGATACCAGTAAGCAGACCAACATACACATTACTACTACTGCTACTTACTACTGATGTTACTACTGACCTTACAGAAATAGACAGGATTATAAGAGAATACTATAAACAACTTACACCAACAACTTGGATAACAAGATGAAATACACAAATTCCTAGAAACACACAAATGACTCAAACTGACTCAAGATGAAATAGAAAATCTCAACAGATATGTAACAAGTAAAAAGATTGAATCAGTAATCAAAAACCTCTCAACAAAGAAAAATCCAGGACCAGATGGCTTCACTGGTGAATTTTACCAAACACGTAAAGAAGAGTTAACACCAATCCTTCTCAAACCCTTCAAAAAATTGAAAAGGAGGAAACATTTCCTAACTCATTCTATGACACCAGCATTACACTGATACCAATGCCAGACAAAGATACCACAAGAAAACTATGGGAAAATATCTCCTATGAATATAGATACAAACGTCTTCAACAAAATTCTAGCAAACCTAATTCAATAGCATATTAAAAGGATTATACACCATGACCAATTGGGATTTATCCCAGGAATGCAAGGATGGTTCAACATGGGAAAATCAATCAATGCAATACACCACACTAATAGAACAAATGATAAAAACCACATGATCGTATCAGTAGATGCAGAAAAGACATTTGACAAAAATCCAACACCCTTTCATGATAACAACACTCAAAAACAAGGAATAGAGAGAACTTCCTCAAAATGATAACGGCATTTATGAAAACTGCACAGCTAACATCATACTCAATGATGAAAGAATGAAAGTTTTCCCTTTAAAAGTGGGAAAAAGATAAGGATGCTCACTCTCACCAATGATATTCAACATTGTACTGGAGGTGCTAGCCAGAGTGATTACACAAGAAATAGAAATAAAGAGAATCCAAACTGGAAAGGAAGAAGTGTAACTATCCCTTTTCACGAATTACATGATCTTACATATGTAAATTCCAAAGAATCTACCAAAAAAACCTAGAATTAATAAACAAATTCAGCAAAGCTGCAGGATGCAAGATCAACACACAAAAATTAGTTGTGTTTCTATCCATGTGCAATGAATAATCCCAAAAGGAAATGAAGAAAGCCATTCCATTTAAACAGTGTCTAAAAGAATAAAACACTTAGGAATAAATTTAATCAAGGAGGTAAAAGACTTGTACACTGAAAACTACAAAACATCGGTGCAAGACACTAAAGACCTAATGATGGAAAAACATCCTTAGTTCATGGGAAGGGAGACAACTGTTAACAAATCAGTCTCGCCTAAATCAATCTACAGATTCAACACAATATCAAAACTCCAATGGCCTTTGTTTTCTCAGAAGTGGAAAAATCAACCCCCAAATTCATATGGAATTGCAAGAAGCCCTGGATATCCAAAATAATCTTGAAAAAGAAAAAAGTTGGAGGACAGAGATTTCCAGATTTCAGAACAAAGCTACAGTAATCCAAACAGTATGGTACTGGTACATTAATAGACACATAGACCAATGGAATAGAATTGAGAGTCCAGAAATAAACCCATACAGCTACAGCCAATTGATTTTTGACAAGGATGCCAAGTCCAATCAACTGGAAAAGAACAATCCCTTCAACAAATGGTACTTGGACTGCTGGATTTCCACATGTACAAGAATGAAGTCAAACTCCCACCTCACACCATGTACAAAAATAAACTAAAAATTTATCAACAACTTAAATATAGGAGCTAAACCCATAAAACTCTTAGAAGGAAGCATAGCATAGACGTGCATGACCTTGGACTTGTCAATGGATTCTTGGATATAACACCAAAAACACAAGTAGCAAAAGAAAAAATAGATAAACTGGATTACATCAAAATTAAAAACTTTTGTGCATTGAAAGACATTATCAGGTAAGAGGAAACAATCTACAGAGTGAGAGAAAATATTTGCAAATCATATATCTGATAAGAGTTTAATATCTAAAATATATAAAGTACTCATCAACAACAGGACTCAACAAAAAAAGGACAAACAACCCAATTGAAAAATGGGCAAAGGACTTGAATAGACATTTCTCCAAAGAAGATATACAAATGGCCAATAAACACATGAAAATCTTTAGTAACTAGGGAAATGCAAATCAAAACCACAATGAGATACCACTTTGTACCTACTGGGATGGCTATAATCAATAAAACTGAAAATAACAAGTGTTGGTGACAATGTGGAGAATTTGTAACACTTATGCATTGCTGGTGGGATATAAAAGGGAGTAGCCTCTGGGAAAACAGTTTGCCAGTTCTTCAAAAAGCTAGACAAAGAATTATCATACAACCCGCCAACTCCACTCCTAAGTATATACTGAAAAGAACTGAAAACAAAGACTCAAACAGGTATTTGTACACCAAGGTTCATTGCAGCATTATTCAAAATAACCAAAAGGTGGAAACATTCCAAGTGTCCATCAACAGACAAGTGGGTAAACTACATGTGGTATATCCATACAATGGAATATTATTCAGCCTTAAAAAGGAACAATGTTGTGATACATGCTACAACATGGATGAAACTTGAAAACACTATGTTAGATGAAATAAGCCTGTCACAAAAGGACAAATATTGTATGATTCCACTTATGAGAACTGTCTAGAATAGGAAAATTCATAGAGACAGAAAGTAGATTAAAGGTTAAAACCAGGACTTGGGGGGAGGCAATGGGGAGTTATTGCTTAATGGTTACAGAGTGACTCCATCTGTTTGGGGTGATGGAAAATATTTCGAAACAGATAGTTGTGATGATTGCACAACAGCATGAATGTAATTAATGCCACTGACTTATACACTCAAAAATGGTTAAAATGGCATATTTTGTTATATATATATATATATTATATATATTTTACCACTATAAAATATTTTTAAAAGCAAGAGTTTAAAAAACTAATAAAAGTATTTTACCTGTAGCATGATATGATTGCAAATAGTATGATTAGAAGGTATGCCAAGTGAAACAAAGGGATCACTGTCATAGAAGTTGCCTCAAATTCCAGTTGTCTAGAAAGTGATGTAAAGTAGACCACCTGCCACAAAAATATACTCAGGTAAATAACTTTTAATTCCAATATTTGTGTGTGAGTTACAAACACTATTGAACCAGTATAGCATATTGATTGAAACATGTTAAAATTCAAAGATCAAAATAGGTGGATTATGATCGTAGAATAAAGAAGATAGAGATTTCCTTCTTCCCACAAATCCATGGAATGCTTTCCAAAGTTTCTTTCAAAGATCCAAAGTTTAAAACTCCTGAATATACAAAATCTGAATTTTATATAAAACTGTGAAATCATTAATGACTGTAGAAATTGTGGCTTTTTCTAAATTTTTATTAGGTTATCTTTTACTATTTTAACTGCATAAATATCATTTCAGAAAGGCTTGAAAAGGCTTTTTCCAGTAGGATGTCTCACTTTCACCAGGCTTATGCAGAAGTATTAGTAGGTTTGCTGGCCCACCAATTGCTGAACAGCTTAACATGTGCCCAGCACTATGCAATAACTTACTTGAAAAATACTGAGCTAGTTAGGTTTTTCAACAACACCATGGAACTTGTGCCATGCTGTGGTGGCGTCCCATATAAAGTAGAGGAAGATGGACGCTGACGTTAGCCCAGGGCCAGTCTTCTTCAGCAAAAAAGAGGAGGATTGGCAACGGATGTTAGCTCAGGGCTAGTGTCCCTCACAGAAAAAAAAAAAGTTTGTTTTTTGATTCCAGTGAACTCCAAACAAGATTTATGGAACTCCCAGAAACAGCAAAGACTTTAACTAAAAGAAAAAATAATTTGACTAGAAAACCAAACCCCAAAACTAAACCGGAAGAACAGTATCTGGACTGAACAGACCTACTTTGAGGATGCAGGATTTGTGTTTCCCATCAGAATGTTACCAAGGATTTAAGATTTGTGGCATCCTTCCAGGTGTTAGTTTAAGAAAGCTGGATTAAGTACCAAATACAGTACAGCACACCCAGCTTCAAGTCAAGGACTCCATCAAATAGTCAGGGAGTGCTATTGCCGTGGAAGTTGGACCATGCCTTTACTGAACCCTCCCACTTTCTCCTGGCCTCCCCATAAATTCCAGCCGCCAGGTACCTGGATATTCTTCAAGGCCAGACTCTTTTCAAAGTTGCTAAATTGGTTCAGGAAATGGATCAGCCACGCCTTGCTACGCTCGTTGTCCTCTCCGACCTCTGTCTTCAGGTAGTACAGCAGCCGCATGGCTTTGGCCTCCAGGAGTAATTGGTTCGTTCCTGTCCTCTCGCCTAAGACTGTTCCTCCAATGAGGCTGGCCAGGTAGATGGGCCGGCCGGTTTGGTTGGACATGGGAAAGGTGATGTTTTTCAGGTTGAGGTTACTGTTCGCCTGCCAGGCGGACAGAAGTGGGTTGGAGGGCACGCAGTGGCCCTGGTTCTTGGCGCACACCTGATTGTAGTGGATCTGGGTTCCGTTTTCCTGTGTCCCATACAGAGTCTGCACTGCCTGGTCCAATTTACTAATTTCTGAAAAGATTTCTCGTTCCAGCAGCGAGGCAGTGTTGGAGACCACTAGTATTGAAGCGAAATTGACCTCGGTGCTCTTCCTGGAGGCGGAGAAACGATAAGAGTCGTTGGTGGTGAAATGTCCCTGCACAAAGCGCCGCTCAGCTTTGGCCGGGCTCCCGATCGGGGTGTACTGCTCCTCGAGGTTGTCGTCTTCGTCCTTGGGCAGGTAGACAAAGCCAGTGCCGAGAGCGGCCGTCAGCACCATCGGCGCCAGCAGGAAGATCCAGGGGTGCGAGCCCACCTTCCATCCCAGCCACACGAAGGCGCGGGAGAGCGGCGCCTCCAGGCAGTCAGTGTGGCAGCGGGACTTCTCAAACAACGGGTTTTCCAACCGTGCCGCCGCCGGAGAGGAATCCCGCCTCACCGACACCCGGCGTGCATGTGACTCCTGCTCCGACGCCCCTGGTGGCTCTGCGCTCTGCCCTGAAGCCCAGTTAAGCTCGGGGTCCTGTCCCTGACTTGGCTCCAGAAGCCGCTCCGACTCCTGCCTTGAGGAGGGGGGCAGCTCGGACTCCCGCCCTGCCCCCGGATCCCACCCGCTCTGGTGGTCTGGCCCAGGCCCCTCCTCCGGCTCCCGCTTTTCTGACGCTGACTCCGGCTCGGCCTCTGGCGCAACCGTAGAGGGACTAAGGCTCATCTCCCGAAAGGCAAGGCAACGTTCTCAAAAAGGACAGCAAATTAGGAAGTTGCTACTGGACGGAGCGTCCATCTCCACCCCACCCGACGGTTTCCTTGAGAAATTCTAAGGAAGTCTGTTTGAGCTCAGGCTGCTCGCGCCCGGAGGCGGGAGGCTTCGTTGGGGAGCACGTGGTTTGTTACCTTATACCAACTAGCTCCAAATTTGTCTGTGGCGTGCCTGTCCTCTCAGGATTTCAGTTACTACAAGTAAGACCTCTTCAAGGCGAATAAAATGCATGCCTGTCCTCCACGACTCACAATTTATTGGGAGAATGTGGCTTGTTCACAGGCGCGCATACACACACACACGCACACACAAATGGCGCAGATATTACGTGTGTTCTAAGTAGCAGCTTTTACCTTTCTGGGGATCATCCAGGAGCCCTGTTCTCAGGGAAGTCTTTTGGGAACCTGGGACACCTAATTTAGTTATTTTTATTCTCTAACTACAAACATAATATGTACATACACTCTCCCTGTAAAAAATTAGAAGTAATTACATAGAATGAAAAGTGGAAAAAAACAAAACAAAACAACCCAAAACTCAACCGTAAACCTACCTTCTATGCTGTTCCTCTTAAAGGAATTGTTTAATAAAATGGGTGTTTCTCCTTACAAACCCTATTCTGTGCATTTGTGGGAATATCGCAATATATGCAAATGTATCTTTTTCATAAATATTATTGTATTATTAGTGCATTTTTCACCTAATATGTCCAAGGACCTTAACATGTTAGTGCATATAAATTTATCTTATTCTTTTGAACTGCTCTACAATTTTCCAGTGTGGGGGTGAAACATAAATTAATTAGCCATAATCCTATTGATAGATCTGTGGGTTGTTTAGAGTCTTTTGCTGTTACAAACAGTGCTAAGTAAATGAATATCTTTAATTCAGAGCACAAGAACTATATATGTGAGATAACTCTTTAGAAGAGGATTTATGAGGCCAAAGGATAGCCCCTTTTAAATTTCTAGAGCTATTGATAAATTAATATCTGTATAAGTTGTATCATTTACCCCCTCATAAGCAGTATATGAGGTTCTGGTCTGCCACAGCCTATCCTTGGACATCAGGAAATTGATTTGTACCATTGGTATCTTATTTTGGTTTTATTTTTAATTTATTGCTCAGAATCATCATATTTTCTCTTTGGGTGAACTGTCATCTTATATCTTTTCCCGTTTTCCTTTTGGACTATTGGTATTTTCTACTTGATTTATAGGAACCATTCATATATTAAAGAAATAATCACTTTTTCTTGTGTTTTGAGTTCCACCTCCTCGCCATTTTGCTGGTTGTCGTGGCTTATGTTTGTAGCTGAATTAACCAATGCTTTTCTTTTATGAGTTCTGGATTTTGTGTCACAATAGGCAGACTTTTCCCTTTCTGTGATTATAATTGTCTGCTTTTTAAAACTATTTAAATATTGATCCATCTGGAATTTATTTTAGCATAATGTAAGAGGTTAGAATCAATGACTTTGAGTGCTTGCTGCCAACCAAATATTGTGCTACCTTTCCATAATATGGAATTGCAATTGAAACATGGCTGCCCAATCAAGGACTACATTTTCTAGTCCCTTTGACTTATATGTGGCCAGGTGACCAATAATCAACTACAGAATGTAAGTGAAAGTGATGTGTGTCACCTACAGGCCAAGACTTCTGAGAAGTTCTCTGTCCCATCCACCATCTAGACACAGGCAACAGAGGAGCCCATTTGAATTGTGGCACTGTAAGTTGGCAGGAACTTGGGTCCGTGAATCACCATGGACAAGATAGCTACTCAGGGACCAGGAACATCCACAGTGACTGTTATGTGAGTGAGAAATACACTTCCAGTGTGATAAGCCACTGAAATGCTGGGACTTATTTATTAAAGTGGCTAATATGGCTTTACCAGTGAAGAATCCAATGAAGAGATAGCTGTCCCTAACCACTCCTGTCTGAGCACACTTCATCTTATTCAGTGAGCATTCTGCCCACTGCCAATGAAAGAGAAGTGTTAGTTACATAGCATTTGTAAAGCATCTGGAAGGGATGTGGTTTATCAGTGGGTGACTTTCAGAGTTAACCACATGTTGAAATGAGAATTCTATTCAGTGTACTTGTGTCATCCACATCACTAGGCCAGACATGGCAAAATCTAAAAGTACAAAGCAGAAGTATGTCAAACCAATTCGGGCTTATTTTAATACAACTACTAATAATACTACTTCATTTAAAATGAGACATCTAGGACAAATTTAAATTAGGTGATATACCAGGACAACGGTAGAAAACCAGTTTGGGCTGCTGGAGACAGAGTTAACAATTGCATAGGATGTCCTCTTAGCTGTCCAACATCAGCCAGATTTTACAAATCTTGACTTTATGAAAACTACTTTGAAAATCAATCCAGTGCCCTACAATGGTACTGAACTCTTTGTGAATGAGTCCTCTATTAATTTTTGTTGCAATTTGTTCAAAATCAGTTGTGAACCTTTAAAGTGTTCAATGAAGGGAACACCATAGAAATTTAAAGTTTTGAAGCCTTTACAAAATTGGAATTATTGAAAACAAACTGCAGAAATAGGAGGCCATTGAATTTGTCCCCCAAAATTGAGGAAGGAAATGAATAAATCAAACAAGGAGAGCTCAGTGTACCTGATTTAATTTTGAAATTTTGTAATTGTGCTTTTTACTTTCTTAACTTGTGAGAAGAATTTTTTGATGAGCTTTCATTTGGGGGATAAATTTACATTCTGTAGTGAATGGAATGAAATTGAAAAGGACTATTATTCTGCAACATCTTCATTTGGTTTGGCAAAATAATTAAGATAATCAGAAATATAGATGGCTTATTTGATGAGTTTTGTGTTATAAAATATTTCTTTAAGAATGATACTCTGATTGAAGTAAAAAAGACAGTACCAATGTGTGATGGTTAATTTGAAGTGTCAGTTTGGCTAAGTGATAGTACCCAGTCACTTAATCAAACATTCATCTCGGTGTTGCTGTGAAGTATTTTATAAATGTGGTGAACATCTACAATCACTTGATTTTAAGCAAAAAGTTACCCTTTTTAATGTGGGTGGGCCTCATCCAATCAGTTGAAAGACTTTAAGAGCAAAAATGAGGTTTCTCAGAAAAAGAAGAAATTCTGCCTCAAGACTGCAACATCAGCTCCTGCCTGAGAGTTTCCATCCTGCTGACCTTCCATGTGGACTTTGGTGTTGTCAGCTCCCACAATTGCATAAGCCAATTCCTTGAACTGTGTCTTAAAAATATAGATGTATAGATAATTAAGATACATATATATCTATATATCTGCATGTGTGTATCTGTGTGTGTGTGTGTGTGTATATATATATATATGTATGTATATATATTGAGATCTTTTCATCTCAGTATACATTGGAACTCTCTCTCTCTGTGTATATATATATATGTGTGTGTGTGTGTATATATATATATATACACACACACATGCACATAAATGTACAATATATATTGAGATATCTTTCTATATATATATTGAGAGAGACCCATCCTACCGGTTCTGTTTCTTTGGAAGACCTTGACTGATACAGATTGTGGTACCAGGAGTTAATCTCGAGGAATGAAATCTTAAGGATGAGTTTTGTGAATTGGGTCTGGGTTTTCTGGAATTGGTTCTCCAATCTGATTATATTTAGAGGCACTAATGTTTGTATTTCCAGGGGTAAAGAGGGCGTTGATAGACCATGGTATGATGTTGCAATAGACATGTAAAATATCACCATTGTATACTTCTAATTGAGTACTTATAAACAGCAAATTTTACATGATCATGTATTTTATACCTTGGAACATTTTAGTCAAACTAACCAGTATGATGAGTTTGGCTGGTTGCTCCTAACTGAACTGGAATAAGTGGGGAAAGAAAAGGATGAGCTCAGAGCTTCAAATTCCCAGCTGAAGCTCAGCACAAATGACCTGAAAATTTTGATGTCTACCCTGGAAGAAACCCTTATCTCCAATATCCACAGAACTGAGATTTTTGAAAACCAAGCCCAGAGTCTCATTCTGTGAGTGGCCAAATTACAATACAAATTGAATTCCCATGCTTGTGGAGTGTCTTCTGTTAAAGTTAGGGCATTGTTTTGGAAGGAATGGGATCCCAAATATTGGAATGGGGACATATGGGAAGATCCTGATGAAACTGGGGTCATCAAACCCCTAAATTTTGCTGACTTTCCTTTGTCAGTAGAAGCAGCACTTCCACCACTGAAGTTAACTCTGCTTTGTCTAAAGAGTCTGTAATGGCCTCGCCTGAGGTACTTGCCTCGCAAGACACTGCCTGCTTTGCTCAGGACTTACCTCTGTTATCCCTCTTTGCTTCTAGACTTGTAACTAGACTCAAGTCTAAGAGAGTGAGGTACAAACTGTGACTCATGAGGAGTTATGCTACACACTAAATGAAAAACATGATTTTTCCAATTTATACTGATAGAAATTTGGAGATAAGTGTGGGACTGGATATTAAGTATGTGGGATAAATGTGGAAGGAACATAAAATTGTATCAGGCTGAATATATTGATCTGGACCAACTAAGCAGAGATTCTGGATTAATTGTTGCAGCTCAAGGGATTATAAAGGGCCCTAATTGTTTGGTTGGCTGAAACATGGACTAAAACGTGGCCTACACTAAATGAAGTTGAAATGCCAGAACTGCCTTGATATACTGTATAGAAAGGTATCCAAAGCCTTAAAGAGATTGAAATGTAAGAGTGGATTTATCATGTAAGACCTCCTCACCTGCCCTTGGAGAGTCCAGAGGACACATCTTTCACACAACAGTAAGAAGGAGGCCCAGCATCCTTGAAGAACTCTGTGGTCACTCTTCTTTGCAGGTCAGAAGTTATAGTGGGAACTACTGCCCTGAACTGGGATCCCAAATCCAATGGGGATAATGGGATCCTGGAGTGGCAGAGGTCCAGAAAAGGTGGGTGTGGTTACTATAGTGAACAGTAAAATCAAAGCAGTAATCAGAATAATTGGACTTACAGAGACCATTGGCTGGTTGACCATAGTGTCCCTAGAACAGATAGGCCATCTACCGTTTTCTTACTTGATCTGTATAAGTGGAAGAATTCCAGGTCAAGTGTACAGTCTAACTGAAATCATCAAAATAGAGATCTACAGCCCCTCAATCAATAACCAGACCTGAGCCAGTTTACATACCCAGAACCCCTTGAATGAAGGGGAGGCTGCGTCTTCTTGAGGAAAGACCCTGCTACACTGCCAAAAATTTATACTGTTAATCTTTCTCCTATCCTTCCCCAAAAGGACTTATGCATTTATCAGGATGACTGTACAGTATGGAAAAGGAAATAATCAGAGCTTTGGGATTAATGAACCGAACACTGGCTCTGAATCAACACTAATTCCAAGACCTAAAATGTCACTGTGGTCCACCTATCAGAGTAGGGGCTTATGGAGGTCAGATGATCAGTGGAGTTTTAGCTCAGATCCATCTTACATGGGTCCAATGGCTCTCAGTAAGTGATCTGGCAAATGCTATTTTTTTCAATATCTATTTTAGTCCATTCAGGTGCTTATAACAAAATGCCACAGACTGGGTAGCTTATAAACAACAGAAATTTAATTCTTACAGTTCTGTAGACTGGGAAATCCAAGATCAAGTTGCCAGTATGGTGACATTCTGGTGAAGGCTCACTTCCTAGTTCATAGCTGGCAATGGTGAAAGGGCTAAGGATCTCTGTGGGGTCTCTTTCATAAGATCATTAATCTCATTGCCATCTCGCGGGGTCTTCAGGACCTAAGCAACTCCTAAAGGCCTTGTCTCCTAATATCATCACCTATGAGCGTTAGGATTTCAACATGAATTTTGAGAGCACACAAATATTTAGAACATAGCAATACCTGTTAGTAAAGATCACTAGAAGCAATTTTCTCTCAGCTGGCAAGGCCAGGAATGCACCTTTAGTGTTCTACCTCAGAGCTATATTAATTCTCCTGCCCTATGTCATCACTTAGTCTGCAGGGACCTTGATCACCTTTCCCTTCTACAAGTCACCACGCTGATCCATTACATCGATGGTATTATGCTGATTAGATTTAATGAGCAAGAAGTGGTAATTAATTTTAACTTATTGTTGAGGCATTTGTGTGTCAGAGGATGGGAAGTAAATCCAACAAAAATTCAGAGGCCTGCTGCCTTAGTGAAATTTCTAGGGGTGTTGGGGCATGTTGAAATATCCCTCCAAAGGTGAAGGATAAGTGGTTGCATCGGGCCCCTCCTACAACCAAAAAAGATTCACACCACCTAGTGGACCTCTTTGGAATTTGTAGACAACATAATTCTTCATTTGAGTATACTACTCTGGCCTATTTACCAAGTGACCCCCAAAACTGCTAGTTTCTAGTGAGGTCCAGAATAAAAGAAGGCTCTGCAACAGGTCCAGCCATGCAAGCTGCTCTACCATTTGAGCCATATGACCCAGCAGATCCAATGGTGTTTGAATTGTCAGTTTCATATAGAGATGTTGTTTGTAGCCTTTGTCAGGCCCCTATACATGAATCAGTGCAGAACCTTAGGATTTTGGAGCAAAGCCCTGCCATCCTCTGTGAATAACTACTCTTCCTTTGAGAAAAAGCTTTTGACTTGCTACTAGGCCTTAGTAGAGACCGAATGCTTAACCATGGGTCACCAAGTTACCATATAATCTGAACTTGCCCTCATGACCTGAGTGTTGTCTGATCTAGTACATCATAAATTTGGGTGTGCACAGCAATACTCCATCATCACATAGAAGTGGTATTTATGTGGATTGGGCTTGAGCAGGCTCTGAAGACGCAAGTAAGTTACATGGAGAAAGTGGCCAAATGCCCATGGCTCCCTCTCCTGCTATATTACCTTCTCTCTCCCAACCTACACCTATGGACTCATGAAGAGTTCCCTATGGTGCATTGACTGATGAGGAGAAAACTTGGGCCTGGTTTACAGGTGGTTCTTCACCATATGCAGGCCCCACCCCAAAGTTGACAGCTATAGCACTACTACAGTCCCTTTCTAGGACATCCCCGAGGAAGAGTGGAGAAGGGAAATTCTCTCAGAGTACACTTAGTTTTTCATTTTGCTTGGAAGGGGAAATGGCCAGAGGAATGAGTATATATCAATTCATGAGCTGTGGCCAGCAATTTGGCTGGATGGTCAGAGAGTTGGAAGGAACGTGATTGGAAAATTGGTAACAAGGAGATTTGGGGAAGAGGTATGTGGCTAGACCTCTGTGAATGGGCGAAAAATGTGAAGATATTTGTTTTCTATGTGAATACTCACCAAAAGGCAACCTCAGCAACCTACTTTGTGGATGCCAATCAACCTCTTTCCCCAGGCACCCCTGATAGTGCCCAATGGGCTCATGAACAAAGTGGCCATGGTGGCAGAGGTGAAGATTATGCGTGGGCTCAGCAACATTGACTTCCACTCACCAAGGCTGACCTGGTTACAGCTACTGCTAAGGGCCTAATATGCCAGCATCAGAGACCAACACCAAATCCCCAATAGCATGCCATTCCCTGGGATGATCAGACAGCAACCTAGTGACAGGTTGCTTACATTGCTTCCATGCTTCCGTCATGGAAGGGGTAGCCCTTTCTTCTTACTGAAATAGACACTCTGGATATGGATTTGTCTTCCCTACACACAATGCTTCTGCCAAAACTACCATCTGTGGACTTCTAGAATGCTTTATCCACCATCATGGTATTACACACGACATTGCTTCTGATCAAGGAACTCACTTCACAGCAAATGAAGGGTGACAATGAGCCCATGTTCATCATATTCACTGGTTTTATGATGGGGCGGTGTTCTTCTAGATGATATATGTGCTATAAATCAGCATTCAGTAGGTAGTGCTGTTTCTCCCACAGCCAGAATTCACAGGTCCAGGAATCAAGGGGTGCAAATGGAAGTGGCACTCCTTACTATTACCTCTAGTGATCCACTAGCAAAATTTTTTCTTCCTATCCCCACGACCTTATCCTATGCTGGTCTGGAGGTCTTAGTTCTAAAGGAAGGCATGCTTCCACTTGGAGACACCACAATGATTACAGTGAACTGGAAGTTAAGACTGCCACCTGGCTATTTTGGGCTCCTTATGCTTCTTAATTAACAGGCAAAGAAGGGAGTTACAGTACTGGCTGGAGTGACTGATCCTGATTACCAAGGGAAAAGTGAGCTGCTGCTATACAATGGAGTTGAGGAATAGCATGCCTAGAGTACAGGAGATTCCTTAGGGTACCTCTTACTTACTACTACAATGCCCTGTGACTAAAGTCAATGGAAAACTATAACAACCCAATTAAGGCAAGACTACTAATGGTCCAGCCCCTTCAGGAATGACATTTGGGTCACTCCACCAGGCAAAGAACCATGATCAGTTGAGGTGCTTGCTGAGGGCAAAGAGAATATGAATGGAGAGTGGAAGAAGGTGGTTGTACATACCAGCTATAACTATATGATATGATCAGTTACAGAAACAAAGCCTAATTGTTAGGAGTATTTTTTCCTTGATTTATTCTGAATATGTTTGAGTGTGTGTACACATGCACATGTGTGTGTTTTCATAACAAAATAAGAAAGAAATATGCATAAAGAAATACATATATTAAGCAAATATATTTTCCCTCTCTCTTATCCCCTTATCATATAACATAAGATGTATTAATAATAGTTAATTTTACATCACAGTATTTAAGGAGAAGTGCAAACAAGAACATTACCCAAGTACTTTGTATACTTTTCTGGGGAAAGTGCTAGTGAGTTTTCAGTTGTACGCAGAATAGTTGTATCATGTTAGGTGGAATTATGACTCCATTATTATTTTTATTTGGAGATTATATATGGGTTAAGGAAATATGTGTGGAAGCGAAGTTGAAAAGAGGGTGGACTATGATGGTTAGTTTTATGTGCCAACTTGGCTAGGGTGTAGTACCCAGTTTTTAATCAAATATTAATCTAGATGTTGTTAACATCTACAATCAGTTGACTTTAAGGAGAGGAGTTACCCACTATAATATGGGTAAATCTCATCCAATCAGTTGAAAGGCCTTAAAACAAAATCTGAGGTTTCCCAGAAAAAAATTTTAATATATTTACATATATATCTATGTATCTATATCTACATCTATCTATCTATATCCTGCTGGTTGTGTTCCTCTGGGGAACTCTGAATGATACACAATGAAAACAATTGAGCTGAAATATTTCAACATTTCAATACCAAAATAAGCAAAATTCACATAGCATAATTTTTCCTGAGTTCGTCAGGAATCTCAGCATCTTGAGAGAGATTCTTTTCTCAGTAAAAAGCACTGTAGAGAAGATCCCATTGAAAGTGTCAACAGATTCAAATTAACTAACCATAAAATGCAAGTTTAAAGAATACTGCAGACAATTTTATGAAATAACTAAAAATAACAAGACCATATTTTTCACTGGAGTCCCAGAAGGAAAGGAGAGAATGCAGCAGAAAAACATTGGAAGAAATAAAGCCTTAAAAATATTCAAATATGATGGGAAAGATCAAGCCACAGATTCTAGAAACTCTAAGAAACCCAAGAAGTTTAAATGCAAAGAACACCCCACTCAAGCACATCATAGTTAAATGTCTGAAAACAAAAAATAAAGAGAAATTCTTAAATCAGCTAGAGGGAAATAAAAAAGACATTTTACATAGAAAGAATGTAACAAAGTAAGAATGAGGGCTGAATTTTAATCAAAACATTGTAGTAAGAAGACAATGCAATTAGATCTTAAAATACTGAAAGAAAAAAAAGGTTTTCAACCCAGAATTCTATATCCAGTAAATATATCCTTTAAAAATGAAAACAGACATTGTTTGACTTTGGGTCAAGAGAGATATTATAAAGGAAATATGAACATATTTTCAAATGAATGGTAATGAACAACCAGTATATCCAAATTTGTGGATGAAGTTAAAGCAGTATTTTGAAGGAAATTTATACCTTTAAAATCTTTCTTTAAAAAGAAGAAAGGCTTGGAGCTGGCCTGGTGGTGTAGTGGTTAAGTTCATGCACTCTGTTTTGGCAGCCCTGGGTTTCACAGGTTCAGATCCCAGATGCGGACAGACGCACCGCTTGTCAAGCCATGCTGTGGTGCTGTCCCATATGAAGTAGAGGAAGATGGGCACAGATGTTAGCCCAGGGCCAATCTTCCTCAGCAAAAAAGAGGAGGATTGGCAATGGATGTTAGCTCAGGGCTAGTCTTCCTCACACACACACAAATAAAATACAATAAAAAATATATAAATAAAAAGAAGAAAGGCTTAAAATCTATGATGTAAATTATCAACTTAAAAAGCTAGGAAAGGAAGAAAAACTTAAACCTAAAGTAAATACAAGACAAGAAGGAATGAAGATAAGTGCAGATGTAAGTGAATTAGCAAATAGAAGAATAATAGAGAAAATTAATAAACCCAGAAGTTGATTCCTTGAAATATTTAATAAACTTGATAAAACTTTTGCTGCATTTATCAAGAAATAAAAGACATATGATACAAATTACCAAATTAAGAATTGAAGGGGGGACATCACTAGAGATCCTAGAAACAATTAAAATGATAAGAAAGTATCAATTGACCACTTAACTAAAATGGGTATATTCCTTACAAGAGAAAACATACTGAAACTGACCCAAGAAGAAATAGAACATCTGAAGAGCCTCGTATTTGTTTAAAAATGTGCATTTGTAAAACAAAAATGGAAACCTTTCTGGAAAGAGAACTCCAGACCTAGATGGATTCACTGGTAAAACCTACCAAACATTTAAGAAAGACATGATATCAACCATACATCATATATTTCAGAAAATAGAGGAAGAATAATATTAACCAGCTTATTTCCTGAGGGCAGCATAAGTCTGATATCAAAACCTGAGAAAGACATTACAAGAAAAGGGAATTTCAGACCAATATCCCTCATGATCATAGGAGCAGATATCATTGACAAAATATTAACAAATCAAAGACAGCAATATATGAAAATAATAATATGCCATGACCAAATGTGGGTTATCTCAGGAATGCAAGGTTAGTGTAATCTTGCAAAAACATTCTTTGTAAGGGAAAATGATATGATAATCTTAATAGATGGATAAAATCATTTGACAAAATTCAATATTCACTCATATTCAATATTCACAACATCTGATCAAACTAGGAGTAGAAAGAAGCTTCCTCAATCTGGCAGAAGATGGCTATGAAAAATTTCCAGGTAATCATACTTGATGAGATATTGAGCATGTTCTTTATAAAGTTGGAAACAAAGAAATGATGTCTGCTCTCAGCTTTGTGGTTTTTTTTTTTTTTTACAACATTTTATTGGATGTTTTAGCCAGTGCATTAAGGCAATTAGGAGAAAAGTAAGGCATAAAGATTATGAAGAAAGAAAAAAAGTGTTTATATATCCTTTACATAGTTGTATAGGTAAAAAATAATGCAACTACAAAAATCTATGAACTACTAAATGAAATAGCAAGGTTACACAATGTAAGGTAGGTGTATCAAAATCAATTATATTTTATGTACTCAAAAAAATTAGGAAAAGATTTAATAATTAATATTATTTGCAAAGCCACAAAAGTAATATACTTAGGCATAAATCTACCTAAAAGTATAAGATATTCCTGAGAGAAATTAAAGAAGACCTAAAAAATTGGAAGATTTCTTCCATAGATCGGAAGAGTCCACATTGCTAAGATATCCACTTTTCCTAAATTGATCTGTAGATTCATCATAACACATTCAAGATCCCAGATGGCTTTTTTGAGACATTGACAAGTGGTTCTAAAATTAATGTATAAATGCAAAGGATCTAGAATAGCCAAAACAATTTGGAAAAGAAGAAAAATGGACAACTCACACAGCCTAATTTCAAAAGTTAATATAAAGTTTCAGTAATGAAGGCAGGGCAGTATCAGCTTTAATATAGACAAACAGATCAATGGTACAGAAATAGAAACACACTATTGACACACACAATTGTCAATTGATTTTTTTCACAGAGGTGCCAAGTTAATCCTATGCTGAAAGGATAGTCTTTCCACAAATGATGCTAGAACAAAAGATAGTTAAATGTCTGAAACCAATTAAATGGCTGATAACTATTATGGGAAAAGAATGAACCTCTATCCAAACCTCCCAGCAAATGCAAAAATGAATTAATGGTGCATCATAGAGCTAATGTAAAAGTAAAACTATTACTCTTTGAAAAGAAAATAGAGATAAATTTCTTTGTCACTTTGGAGTAAGCAATGATTTCTTAGGTAAGACACACAAAGCACTAACCATAAAAGAAAAAATAATAAATTAGATTTTATCAACTGTAAAAATTTTTTCATTAAAGTATACCATTAAGAAAGTGCATAGGAGGAGACATCATCATCATGGCAGTGTGAGAGGATTCTTTTGTCTCTCCCCTTCAATCTACAGTGAGCAAAACATCCATAATCCAACAAAGCCTGCATTTCAAAACACTCCAGGACACCAGAAATATCCACACAAAGGTATATACAAAGATGAGTGAATTGGAGCACATAGAAGAGGCTAAATGGAGGAACAGCAGAGGCAGAACACAGGATCCTGGATTCCCAGCAGTGATGGCTGAGCCAGCTGCCTCCAACCCCAGAGAATTTGGTGGTCAGCAGCAGAGATGTGTGCGTGGCTCTGGCCAGCCAGCCACCTGCAACCATGGGAAGTGGAGCAGCAGCAGAGGTGGATCCCTGTGATCCCAGGTACACTGGACATTGCTCAGAGCCTGGTAGCAGCAGCAGAGGTATGCACAGGACTCTTACATCCAACTGAGACAGTGCCTGTGTCCACAAAATAACAGACAATAGCTGAGACAGTGCCCTGCTTACCTGGCTCCTTCCCTACCCTCTCTCTCCCCCCCACCATGGTGGCTGAGCTTCCTACCCAGGTGATCCTAGATGTAGCTGAGGCATCAAACATATCTGTGCCCCTGGTGGCAAAGCCAGTGACTTCAGTGACACCAACAACAGCAAGGCATCAGTGACCCCCAGAAGCACAGGCAGTGTCAATGAGAGTACTGGGGACACGCCAAATAGAGGCAGTGGAGGGTGGAATCTGTATATCTTCAAATATAGCCAGAGGCAGCTCAGGTAAAAGAAACCAAAAGCTAGTGCTACCATGCCACCCACTTAAAAACAAAAGAAAGGCTTCTAATCTCCAAGCAGTTGAAACGTTTGAATCAAAACAAACAAACTTATACCTAAATAAAAAACATGTTTGCTACAACTAATGCACTGGCAGAAGAATAACTCAGCAAGCACCACAAAAAGTTATGATTCCATGGCATTACAATAAGAAAACAGCTCTCTGGAAGCCAACCATAAAGTCTTGAAAGATTGTGATCTAACTGATAAAGAATTCAAAATAGCTGTCATGAAGAAACTCAACAAGCTACAAGAAAACTCAGAAAGGCAGTTCAATGAGATCAGAAATAAAATCAATGAAAAGAAAGAATACTTTACCAAAGAGATTGAAACTCTAAAAAGAATCAAATGGAAATTCTGGAGCTGAAAAACTCAATAAATGAGATGAAGAATGCATTAGAAGCATTGGAAATAGAGCAGATCATGTGGAAGAGAGAACTAGCAAGTTTGAAGATAGAAACCTAGAAATGATGTAGATAGAAGAAGAGAGAGAACAGAACTTTAAAAACTGTAGAATTTCTACAAGAATTGTCTGGCTTCATTAGAATGGGCAACATAAGAATAGTGGGTATCTCAGAGGACGAAGAGAGAGAGAAGGGAGCAGAGAGTTTATTTAAAGGAATAATAGCTGAGAACTCCCCACACCTAGGGAAGGAACTGAATGTCCAAGTACATGAAGTTAATAGAATACCCAATTATCTCAATGCAGAAAGACCTTCTCCAAAACACATGATAATAAAACTGTCAAAAATCAATGACAAAGAAAGAATATTATGAGTAACCAGGGGAAAAAAGAAAATAACCTACAAGGGAACCACCATTAGACTGTCAGCAGATTTCTCAGCAGAAACCCTATAGGCCAAGAGAGAATGGAAAGATATATTCCAAATAATGAAAGATAAAAACTATCAGCCAAGAACACTCTATCTAGTAAAGTTATCATTCAGAAATGAAGGAGAAATAACGTCTTTCCCAGACTAACAAAATCTGAGGGAGTTCATTGCTACTATACCTACCTTACAAGAAATGTTGAAAGGAGCTCTCCTACCAAAAGGCAAAGGTATACAAAGCTTTGAGCAAGGTAATAAATAGATAGACAGAATCAGAAAATTGCAAGTCTGTATCAGAATAGGATAGCATAAATCTAATTATAAAATAAAAGTTAAAGGGGAAGGAAGCATTAAAAATAACTATAGCCACTTCAATTTGGTAAAAAAAAAAAACCTCACAGTACAAAAAGGGATAATATTTTTACTACAAAAACAAAAAAGGGGAAGAGGAAAAAGACAGAAACTGCATAGGCAAATGAAGATGACAGGCTATCAGTGGAAAAAAGACTATCTTATCTATGAGACCTTTTATTCAAACCACATGGTAACCACAAACTAAAAATTTAGGACAGAGTGACAAAACATAAAAAAGATGAAGCTGAAAAACATGTCAGAGAAAACCACCAAACTAAAATGTCAGACAGAAAGACAAAGAAATGGAAATATAGACCAACAGAAAACAAAACAAAACAAATGGCAGTCTTAAGTCTTCATATATCAATAATCACTCTAAATATAAATGAATTGAATTCACCAATCAAAAAACACAGAATGGCTGGATGGATTAAAAAACAAGACTCCAAATAATGCTGCCTCTAGGAGACCCATCTCATCTCTAAAGACAAACATAGACTCAGAGTGAAGGGATGGAAGATGATACTCCAAGCAAATGGCCACCAAAAGAAAGCTGGTATAGGTATACTTATATCAGACAAAATAGACTTCCAAACACAAAAGATAATAAGAGACAAACATGGACATTACATAATGATAAAAGGGACAATCCATCAAGAAGACATAACATTTATTAATATATATGCACCTAACATAGGAGCACCAAAGATTATAAAGCAATTATTAACAGATGTAAAGGGAGAAATTGACAGCAACAGAATAATAGTAGGGAACTTTAATACCCTGCTTACATCAATGGATAGATGACACAGACAGAAAATCAAGAGGAGACTTTGGCCTTAAATGACACATTAGACCAGATGAACTTAATGGATATATATAGAACATTCCATCCAAAAGCAGCAAAATATACGTTCTTCTCAAGTGCACATGGAACATTCTCAAAGATAGACCAAGTGTTGTGAAACAAAATAAGTCTCAATAAATTTAAGAAGATTGAGATCATATCAAGCATCTTTTCCAACCACAATGATATGAAACTAGAAATCAACTACAAGAAGAAAGCCGGAAAAGTCACAAACATGTGGAGACTAAACAAAATGCTACCGAACAACTATTGGATCAATGAAAACCAAAGGAGACATTTTAAAAAACCTAGAGACAAGTGAAAATTAAAACACAGCATACCAAAATCTATGGGATACAGCTAAAGCAGTACTAAGAGGGAAGTTTATAGCAATACAGGCCTATATCAAGAAACAAGAAAAATCTCAAATAAACAATCTGATATTACACCTAAAAAAATGGAAAAAGAATAAATGAAGCAAAAAATCATTAGAAGGTAGAAAATAATAAAAATTAGAGTGGAAATATGAAAAGACCAAAAAACAGCAGAAAGGATCAATGAAACTAAGAGCTGGCTCTTTGAAAAGATAAACAAAATTGACAAAATAAGATAAACAAAATTTTTTTGTCTTAGATTCACTAAGAGACAGGGCTCAAACAAATAAAATCAGAAATGAAAGTGGATAAATTACAATGGATACCATAGAAATACAAAGGATTATAAGAGAATACTATGAAAAGCAATATGCCAACAAGCTGGATAACCTAGAAGAAATGGATAAATACCTAGAAACATACAACCTTCCAAAACTGAATCAAGAAAACATAGAATCTAAGTAGACTGCTCACTAGTAAAGAGATCAAAACAGTAATCAAAAGCCTCCCAAAAAACACAAGTCCAGAACGAGATGACTTCCCTAGTGAATTCGACCAAATGTTCAAAGATTTAATATTTATCCTTCTCAAACTCTTCCAAAAAACTGAAGAAGAAGGAATGCTTCTTAACTCATTTTATGAGGCCAATATTACCCTGATACCAAACCCAGAAAAGGACAACACAAAAAAAGAGAATTATAGGCCAATATCACTGATGAACATAGATGCAAAAATTCTCAACAAAATATTAGCAAATTGAACACAACACATTAAAAGGATCATACACCATGATCAAGTGGGATTTATTCCAGAGATGCAAGGATGGTTCAACATCTGCAAATCAATCAATGTGATACACCACATTAACAAAATGAAGAATAAAAATCACATGATCATCTTGATAGATGCAGAGAAAGCATTTGACAAGATTCACCATGCATTTATTATTAAAAGCTCAATAAAATGAATGTAGAAGGAAAGTACCTCAACATAATAAAGGTCATATATGACAAACCCACAGCTAACATCATACTCAATGGTGAAAAACTAAAAGCTATTCCTCTAAGAACAGAAACAACACAAGGATGCCCACTCTCACCACTCTTATTCAACATAGTATTGGAAGTCCTAGCCAGAGCAATTAGGCAAGAAAAAAGAAATAAAAGGGATGCAAATTGGAAAAGAAGAAGTAAAACTGTCACTATTTTCAGATGACATAATTTTATATTTAGAAAATCCTAAAGACTCCAATAAAAAGCTGTTAGAAACAATAAATGAAGTTGCAAGGTACAAAATCAACATACAAAAATCAGTTGTATTTTTAAACACTGACAACAAACTAGCAGAAAGAAAAATCAAGAATACAATCCCACTTACAATCACAGCAAAAATAATAAAATACCTAAGACTAAATTTAACCAAGGAGGTGAAAGACCTGTACACTGAAAACTCTAAGACACTGTTGAAAGAAATCAAAGAAGTGGAAAGATATTCTGTGCTCATGGATTGGAAGAATTAGCATAGTTAAACTTCCTAAAACAATCTACAGAGTCAACATAATCTGATTCAAAATCCTAATGGCATTTTCCATGAGAATAGAACAAGGAATCCTAAAATATATACAGAACAACAAAAGACCGCAAATAGTCAAAGTAATCCTGAAAAAAAAGAACAAAGCTGGAGGTATCACACTCCTGGAATTCAAAATGTACTACAGAGCTATAGTAATCAAAACAGCATAGTACTGACACAAAAACTGACACACACAGATCAATGGAACAGAATAGAGAGCCCAGAAATAAACCCACACATCTATGGACAGCTAATTTTCAACAAGGGAGACAAGAACATACAATAGAGAAATGAAAGTCTCTTCAGTAAATGGTGCTGGGAAAACTGGACAGCCATATGCAAAAGAATGAAAGTAGACAGCTATCTAACATCATACAGAAAAATTAACTCAAAATGGATTAAAATTCCTGAATGTAAGACCTGAAGCAATGAAACTCCTAGAAGAAAACACAAGCAGTACATTTTTTGACATCCATCTTAGCAGTATCTTTTTGAATATCATATCTCCTCAGTCAAGGGAAACAAAAGAAAAACACCAACGGGACTACATCAAACTAAAAAGCTTCTGCACAGCAAAGGAAACCATCAACAAAACAAAAGACAACCTACCAACTGGGAGAAGATATTTGCAAGTCATATATCCAATAAAGGGTTAATATCCAAAGTGTATAAAGAACTCATACAACTCAACAACAACAACAAAACAACTTGATTAAAAACTGGGCAAAGGATCTGAACAGACATTTTTCCAAGAAGATATACAAATGACCAACAGGCACGTGAAAAAATGTTCAACATCACTAATTATTAGGAAATGCAAATCAAAACCACAATAAGATATCACCTCATGCCCATCAGAATGGCTATTATTAAAAAGACAAGAAATAGGGGCCGCCTGGTGGCGCAGCGGTTTAGTCCGCGCTTGGCAGCCCGGGGTTCGCGAGTTCGGATCCCGGGCACCCGCCGGCGCACTGCCTGTCAGCCATGCCGTGGCGGCGTCCCATATAAAGTAGAGGAAGATGGGCACAGATGTTAGCCCAGGGCCAGTCTTCCTCGGCAAAAAAAAAGGGGAGAAGTGGCAACAGATGTTAGCTCAGGGCTGGTCTTCCCCACCAAAAAAAAAAAAAAAAAGACAAGAAATAAGGGACCAGCCCAGTGACACAGCCCAGGGTTCGCGGGTTTGGATCCCGGGCGGGGACAGATGCACTGCTTGTCAGCCATGCTGTGGCGGAGTCCCATATAAAGTAGAGGAAGATGGGCATGGATGTTAGCCCAGGGCCAGTCTTCCTCAGCAAAAAGGAGGATTGGCAATGGATGTTAGCTCAGGGCTGGTCTTCCTCACCATAAAAAAAAAAAAAAGACAAGAAATAACAAGTGTTGGAGAGGATGTGGAGAAAAGGTAATTCTCATACGCTGCTGATGAGAATGTAAACTGGTGCGGCCATCATGGAGAACTGTATGGAGGGTTCTCAAAAAATTAAAAATAGAACTACCATATGATCCAGTTAACCCACTTCTCAGTATTTAACCAAAGAACATGAAAACACTAATTTGCCAAGATATATGCACCCCTATGTTCATTGCAGCATTCACAATAGCAAGACTTGGAAACAACCCAAGTGCCCATCAACACATGAATGAATAAAGTGGACTACTACCCAGCCACACCAAAGATGAAATCTTGCTGTTTGTGACAACATGGATGGACCTTGAGGATGTTATGCTGAGCAAAATAAGTAAGATGGAGAAAGACAAATACCATATGATTTCACCCATATGTGGAAGATAAAAAAACAACATACAAACACATAGATACAGAAAATAGATTTGTGGTGACCAGAGGGGAAGGGGGCAGGGGGGAGGTCGAACGAGGTAAAAGGGCCATAAGTTCTGCAGCAAATGACAGCTAGACTTTTTTTGTGTGTGTGTGAGGAAGACCAGCCCTGAGCTAACTTCCATAGCCAATCCTCCTCTTTTTGCTGAGGAAGACTGGCCCTGGGCTAACATCCGTGCCCATCTTCCTCCACTTTATATGGGACGCCGCCACAGCATGGCTGCCAAGCGGCGCGTCGGCGGGCGCCCGGGATCCGAACCGGCAAACCTCGGGCTGCCAAGCACGGACTAAACCGCTGCGCCACTGGGCCAGCCCCAACAGGTAGACTTTTGATGGTGAACATGATGTAGTCTACACAGAAGTTGAAATATAATGATGTACACCTGAAATTTATATATTATAAACCAATGTTACCTAAATAAAAAATTAATTTAAAAAAGAAAGAAAATTGACTTTTGTTTTTGAGTCACTTTGCCAAAATCTCTTATTAATTCTAATTTGTAGAATGAGGTCTGTAAATTCTTTTTGATTTTCATTGTAGTCACGTTATTTACAAAAAATAACAAATTTTTTCGCTGACTAATCCTTAATTGCTTTTTCTGGTTTTAATAAACGGACTTAGATTTTGAGTACAATATAGTGACAGTGAGCACCTTCAGTTTATTTCTAATATTTTGCCATTGAAATGATATATTTTATTCAGTTAATGGTTTCCTTTCTGCCACACGTTTTTATTACAAATGGTTGTTGGATTGTCATATGCTTTTTGTGCATATTTATTGAGATTATCGTATGGTTTTCATCTTTACCTATCAATGCAAAATCATAGAAATAAGTTTTCCTGATGTTAGACCATTCTTGTATGTGTGTCCTCTTTTTTTGTAATGACGCTCACCTAAGTTTTATCAATTTTGTTAGCCTTTCAAAGTAATTTACTTTTGGCTTTGTTGATCTTCTTCGTTAAAGCTGTATTTTTTATATCTGATTTTCTAATCTTATTTTTATTAATTCCCTTTTACTATTTCTTTCTTTAAGTTTTTCTAATTTCTTAAGTCAACTATTTGGCTCATTAATTTTTAGTCTTTTTCCTTTCCTAATATAAGAACTGAAAGCTATAAGTTTTCCCATAAGTGACATTTTAGATGCGTCCCAAAAGTTTTGAAATAAAATATTTAAATTATTTTACATTTCTAAGTATTGTAAAACTTCCATTAAGATTTCTTCTTTGACCTATGAAAACTTTAGAATTCTGTGTTTTAATCCTCAAACATACGATAATTTTTTATGTTTTATTTTGCATTTTCATCTGTAAAACATTGAATTTTTGAAATTTGTTGAGAATTGCTTTTTTGTCTTACTACTTGGTCAAATCATTGTGAATTTTGCTTGCATGCTTGAGAAGAATGTGCATTCTCTAATTGTTGGTGCAGGGTCTTACAAATGTCTAATAAATCAAGCATGTTAATTGCGTTGTTCAAATCTTTTTTGCCAATAACACGTATTTTCTGGTTGATTTGAAATTCAAAGAGGCACGTTGAACTATCCCACTATAATGACTCTATAACATTTTGAAAATATATTTTGAGACTATTGCATTACATGCATGATATTAGAATTTTCCTATAAATTGGACTGTTCGTTGTTATGTAGTCACCTCTTTATCTCTAATATTTTCTTTTTGTTGGTCTGAATATCTATTTTTCCTGGTGGTGATCTAGCTACTTCAATTTTTCCTGATTAGGATTTGCGTTAGTATTTCTGTTTCTTTCTTTTTGTTTCTGGATTGTTCACTACCAGGGCATAGAAATACAATTGACTTTAGTATACTGATCTTGTATCCTGCAACCTTGCTGAATTCATTTCTTAGTTCTAATAGTGTGAGTGTGTGTGTGTGTGTGTGTAATTCTTAGGGTTTTCTACATACAAAATTATGTCATCTGCAAATAGAGATGGTTTTACTTTTTCTGCTTTAATCCGCATGCCTTTTATTTCTTTTGCAATTTCTCTTTCAATTCTATCAGTTTTGCTTTATATATTTTTAGTCAATTTGGTTAATTTCATAAAAGTTCAGAATTGTTAGAAGTTTTGTTGATTTTTTTTCCTTTATCATTATTATGATTTCTTTTATCATTATAATTTACTTTTATCATTAGCATTTTTTATCGTTTTCTTTTAGCATTACACTTTACTAATGTGATGTTTTGACTGAGCATGAGATTTTTCTAGCTTTCTTTTCTAGAAATTCACTAGGTCATCAAAAATATATACTTTTAACATTTTCATTATCAATTGATATAATTGGAAGTGACACCAGATGCTCTTGGTAAATGCAAGACCACAAATAATTTGTAATAATTTTCAATTTTGTGAAGGATCTTTCTGATGATGTAACTGTTACTGGGGCTGTTAAGAGTATCTTATAGTCTGTGATAACATTTGGATATCATCTGACAAATTATTTTGAAATATAAATTTTAGTATATCTAGAGCTAATGATTCTTGTAATTTTTCCAAAAGGATTTATCTCTTTATACAAATAACTTTTGAGTAAGTATGATTTAATTTTAAATATAAATTTATACAATGGAACATTAATGTTCAATTTTCTATAGCTTGTAGTGGTTGTGCAAAAGATTAAAAACGTCTTTTTGATTTGTATGTAATTCAAAATGTCCAATAATCTGTTTTATTATTATATTTTAAATTACAGGGAAAGGTTATAATTATCATTAATAATTGGTTTATCCAAAGCTTCACACAAAAATAGTGTCTTTTCTATTGAATGCAAAAATCTTCCGATTTAATTTCTATGTTTAAGCTTGTAGATATTTGCTTTGCAATGTTGTCGCAGTTTCAAAACCAAAGGTTCTAAATTCTTTGAAGAATTCTAATAACTTCTTGATTTGCTTTGTTAAAATATCCATGTGAATGCTTCTTATTTTGTAATAATTTACTAACAAAGTTTACTGCCCGAGTGCCGGAAGTTCCTGCCTCCACATTGAGATTGGCAGTTAACATCCATGCAGATGTCACAGGAACAGTCTCCAGGGACAGACCAGCAAGCTGGCCTCCTATACATACTGCTGCCACTACTGCTTCTTCTACTGCTGCTGCTGCTGGACCCAGGACTTGCTCCCAGGTATCCTTGGGGCCCTGTGCCACCCCTGACCCCTGTTGGCATGTATCTGTGAAGCAGGCAGGCAGGTTGCTTGTTGTCAGCCATGCCCACAAGACTGAGCATCACATGCATGCACTGTTACTTGGTATATCTCCTCCGCTCATGGAGATACCCCATTATCCCATTAGACTTTGCTTAAAAAAAAAACACAAGTTCAAAGATAAAAATCAGTAAGAATTTCAAGCCAGTGACAACAGAGCATTAAACTAAGGATGGGGCCCCTTCTAAGAGTGATCACAGGCCTATGAAGCCCACCCAGACCCCGGAGTTGCTCATATAATTCTCAATATTAGGTATTGCCAGTCTTTTTCATTTTAGCAGTCTAGTGGGGGTGGACTGATATCTCTTTGTGTTTTTAATTTTTATTTACCTGATGACTTTTTATGTGCTCATTGATCAATCATTTGTGTTCTTTTTGGGAAGTGTCTTGTCAAAGTTCTTTGCCTATTTTTATTGGGCTGTTAGTCATTTTTAAGTTCTTTATATATTCTATCATAAGTCCTCTGTCAAATATATGTATCACAAACTATTTTTCCCAGTTGAGGGCTTTCTTATGCATTTTTTAAATTGAAGATTTGGTATGAGACTTTCCAAATATCTGTTCTGGTCACGGACATTTCTAAAACTATAGAAATACAATCATGAGGTTGCTGGACTGAGAATGTTAAACAGATGGATAGAAATACAAGGAGAAAGTAATAATATTTCATGATTAGCTGGAGTAGGAGTGCTTTTAGCATCAATATGGATTTTCTGCCTGTGCTATCTTCAGATTTAAAGGTGATCCTGGTATAAGAACTGAATGCGCTTTGACTAATTTGGCTGAGACTATTGATCTGAGGCAAGAAGAGAAAATTTTGGCTACTGTATCACGGAATAGGCTATCATAAGAAACAGGTCTTTGGCGCATAACATGTTGTTGTGTTAGTACTTCTAAAGCATGTCCTAATTTTTCATAAACACGCAAAAAGAAAATTTTGTGATAATCTGGGAGACTCAGGGTAGGATGTGGTTAAGTGATATTCTGAGATCACTGAAAGCCTTTCACTTTTTGTGTTCCTAGGGAGTAGTTCTAAGCTCTTTGGTTTAGTCAAATCATGTTTGGAAAATTTGGTACCCAAGTCATTCTCTATCCACCTCATCCATAACTTCCACATGCAAGCTACGCATAAATCTACAAGTGTCACATGAATATATTTCATTATTTTCTTTCTCATTTTAGAGGAGTATTAGTTAACAGTATTTCCTTTTTAATCTTAATGTATTTTGTATTTATATATTGCCATACTCAAATTTGTAATTTTTATTGCTAAAAGATCATATTTTTGAGTACATATATCTATATATATACTTTTAGTGGTATTGGAATCGATGAAGAAAGCAAATTCATATATCTAGCCATGTTTAGAAGCCTTGCCTGTACCATTTTTCTCAGTAATTATGAGTAGTCCATGGAGTCATTTTTCAGTCTGGTTTCGTCTCCGCTCTACCTAGAAGAAATTCTCCAAAATGTGTGGGGTAGAGATGGTACCTTCTCCAGTCTCCAGTGTTTTTGTAAGCTTGTCTCTTTTTTTGTTATAATTCTTTGGTCTATTCCACCACTCCCAGGATGGAGAGACCCCTGTGT
Source organism: Tapirus indicus (assembly GCA_031878705.1). NCBI lineage: Eukaryota > Metazoa > Chordata > Mammalia > Perissodactyla > Tapiridae > Tapirus > Tapirus indicus. The sequence continues at coordinate 102,538,662 of CM062925.1, forward strand.
TCATGTCACCAATTTTGTGAAAATTCTCACCTACCTTTTAACTGCGCTTAACTGCGTTCTTAAAAGGCATGTCGTGTGCAGTTCTTAGAATTATGAATATTGTTTGGCACTTTGTCCATGGTTGGCAATAACTTAGCATTAATAGTACTTGTGTTTTCATGTGTAGATATAGCATTTTCATGAAATCTCCAACCTGTAAGAGCACTGAGTCTAAGAGTTTAGGGAAAATACCCTTACCAATATTTTAAAGGAGAAAGAAATAGGAGATTTTGTATGTTGGTTTTCCCGAAAAGTCACTGTTTGAGTGACTTTATTAAAATAACCACAAGAGGGCACCAGTTTTCTAGTTTAAAAGTTATGGTAAATTAGACTGAGGATTCCTTTTCTCCTTCATCTGCATGTTGCAAGTCCTAGTTATAGCTACCTCTTGAGTTTTTCATTCATGTGGTATAAATCTAGTTGCATCTGTATCACACTTAAACTCTGTAGATGGAGTAACTGATTTGAGAATTCCATTTGTTGAGCCATATCCACATTATGGAGAGAATGGCTCAACTGGTGTCCTAAACATTTAAGATGAAATGTCAGAGTGAAGGTGTTCACAAGTACTCTGCAATGGTGCAAATCCAAACACAGGGCCTCTTACTGCCCATCTTTATGGTATTTCTTTAGCACAACATCAGCATATTTTTTTCTCCTCAAAACACAACCACTAAATGTCTGCAGTTGCTCACAAATCAATCACTGCAGAGTACTAAATTCTATAGAAAAACATGTATGTACTTCAGGATCTGATTTTATCTAGTCTCCTCATTCTAGATTATCAGTTCTAGATGATTTTATTTTATTAATCTAGTTTTCTAGATTACTAATGTTTGTGTGGACCTAGAATGTCTATCAAAAATGACTGCCATTAATTATTCTCCACCAGTTTTTCTGTATCATTCTATGAAAGGAATTTGGCATTCTTAAAATGCCTAAATAAAATCAGGCGAAATATTCTATGAGCTCATCTGCTATTTTTGAGTTGTGAAAACTTTCATAATGGTTTCAGAGCTCCAGACGACTCCCAGTGCAGCTGTAACTTGGCCTAGAAGTGACACGGCTTCTGACTAAGTAAGTCTCTTAAGCTTCTTCATTTCAATTTAGATAGCCCTTCTGGCTTTTAATCTGAGAATGGTGTCTACTTTTTCAGAATAATATCCTCCACATTTTAGAAAATGCCTCTGTATGAGAAGGGGAAAGGTATTGGGGAATTCAAGAATATAATTTAGAAGTTAAAATTTTATCTAGTCTACTTCTTACCCACATTCAGTCTAGATAAAACGAAGAAGGCAAAGTATTACTTGGTGCTCAGTCACCTACCTTTTCTTTATCTCCATCACTGTAGATTCCCTTTTCCTTCTGTTCCCCAGTCCATCTCAAGCAGCCCCCAAGCCCCACATTTTTTTTTCTCTTTCCTCTTTGCTCTTTTTCTCAGTCCCATTCTCTGGGGTTAGCTAAACTGAGTTTGGTATAAATAAAGGGAAGCTGTCCACTATTATTTATAAGACGTCTCTGTTTTAATTATACTATAATTATGTTTTGTAATGGTTGTCTGTTTCCTGCATTTGACCATGAGCTCTTCAGAAACAAGGATCATGTGTTATTTACCCTACATTTGGTCCTCAGAGGACACTCCAATGCTAGTCAAAGGGGGAGAGAGTAGAGGCTTTGGTGGCAAAGATAAGGACCTTTCCATCAAAGCATGTATCTGCCTATTCTCACTACTTAGGTGGTCCTGCCTGCCTTTCCACAGCTCCGGAAATCATACAATTAAATATGGTAGACACAATGGCTGAAGTGTATTCTGTAGATCTTCTAGGGTCTGTTCAGATGCCTGTTCTAACTGAGAAATGAGATATCTTTTTGCATCTTCTCATCTGCCCTACCTTGAGCTTTTCCTTTCTTCCTGGTTGGGAATTAAAACAGTATAGCTGTTTCTCCTAACCTGTATAACAATCTGTCATATAGCATCATGAGGTCATTCAGTTTTCTTTTTCTAGGTTAAAATCTAAAGATTTAATAAACTGCATCAAGCATGGAGAAGAGACCCTAAAACTGAAAGATGAATAATTAAGAAACTGAGAGAGAGATTAAAAGTGACAGCAGCAAGAACTAACCATAAGTATAGTGTTGGTGAGGAAACATATTGTTAAAATGCATATAAATATTATGGTGGGGTGGTAGACTCTTATATTGACGCCTCCAATGAATCGTGGCTCCCAGTATTTATGACTTTTCATGGTCCCTTCCCACACTGACTCTGGGTTTGACCGTGTGACTTCCTTTATCCAATGGGACATTAACAATGTGACACAAGCAGAGGGTTGATAAGTTCTTGTGCATTTGGGGTTTGCTTGCTTGGAGGCAAGAGAGTGCAGATTTCTGCTGACATGGGGTCAGGTTCACAATGCTGATAGTAAAACTCTTTGAAGTGGTTGTTTTATCTTTGATCTTCGTTAAATTCCTTTTTATACAATAAAGTGATTTCTTATTTCCTGTAATGTAGCGATACCCCCAAAAGATGGCTCAAGAAACAGTGGAAGACAAACTGGAGACTGCTTAAAGAAGAGAAAAATGCAAATTTCCTTAATAAAAGTGTTAGAATTAGGGGGATCACATTAGACAGAAAAGGAAAAATGAGACCTTGAAGGCCACACTCAACATACAAAAAAGGAAAAAAACAGACTCGACAGCTTATTGAGATAGGACTTTAAAAGCGGGGCGGGGAGAATAATTTAATAATTAATAGGTCAGAGAGAGTGACTAGAATCTAAAAAAATCTAACAGAGAAAACAGGAGTCCTGCTCCCAGAGGGAGCCCAGGTCCAGGAGATAACCGAGTAGCTGCAAGTGCCCTTGGGGATGTTCTCTTGAAGAACAGGAGAGTTGGTCAAAGTGGTTACAGAAAATCTGAATAGACTTTTCAATTGAGAACTTGGGCAATTAGTTTAGACAACTTCACATATTACTAGGTAAGTTTCAAGGTGATGAAGTAACTTAGGTAAAGACTCATGTATTTCCCGAGCCCTAGGGGACCAAGAATGTCTAGAGTTAAATCTCCTCAAAAGAGAAGTACAGGGAAGAGGGGAAACACTAAAAGGAACCAAGGAGGACAAAAGTGATGGACCCCAGGCTCAAGATACATGATGGAGCAATTGGGAGAGGTATCCTGGATGAGTTTTTCCAAGTCAGGGAGGTGAAGGTGGACAAGATACTTCATATTTCATCCTATGGGAGTCCTCACATAACAAAAATAGAGGGCCTGGCCCCGTGGCTGAGTGGTTCAAGTTCCACATGCTTTGCTTCGGCAGCCGGAGTTCATGGATTTGGATCCTGGGCCGGAGCTACTCCACTCACCAGCCAGATTGTGGCGGTGTCCCACATACAAAATGGAGGAAGATTGGCACAGATGTTAGCTCAGGGCTAATCTTTCTCAAGCAAAAAAAAGAGGAGGATTGGCAATGGATGTCAGCTTAGGGAGAATCTTCCTCATCAAAAATAAGATAGAGGACGATATTAGAAACACAAAGGTCTGAGCCCCAAATCAGGGGAAAGGAATAAAGCCCCAGCAAACAGGACTGGCTTACAGGTTTTTTGAGAAGGAAAGGGATCAATGTAAGGGTCAGGATAAGGTTTGTAAAACTAAGGGAACCTTCTTGAAAGGAGTGGGGGAAATGTAGCAGGAAGGAGTAGGCAGTCTTCGTCCTGGAGCTCCACCCCAAAAGCAGTGTGACAAAGGGAAGATCTTCAGGATTCCAATGAAGTGAAGCAAGTTACTTAGCGTATGGAAAATCCAAAAGCTGAAAAAAGGTTAGCTTTCTGGGAGAGAGAACATGACAGAGGCATTGATCCTCGCTAGGCCCTAAAGGGCACAGACTTCAGAAGCATGGGTGACAGATTCTGTTCAGGAACCTGCTGATACTACAGCTGAAATGGATATGGGGAATGCATACACACGAGGTCTAGGGACTTCATGAATTCTGCTCACATAGGACTAGACAGAATCCATGCTCAATCCAGGAATACGTAGTCTACATGCGCAACGGAAATGAAGAGATTTGGGATATTTTTCACCATGGCATCCTAGTGAAAAGTGTGGACTTTAAGGTTAATGTGCCTGGGTTCAAATCCCAGTTCTACCTCTTACTACCTGTGTGATTTTTGGCAAGTTACTGAACCTCTCTGTGCCACACTTTTTTCATCTATCAAATAGAGAAGATAATACCTAGCTCATGGGGTTCCATGAGGATTAAATTATTTAATACATGTGAAATTATTTAAAATGTGAAATTCAGTAAGGGCTATTATTATTTGAAATATTTTCACCATTAAGTGGTTTTGCTTGTTTGTTTGTTTTTTAGTTTTATACCTTCATTAAGGTGAGAAAAGTTTGCTACAAATTTTTTTTTCTTTTTATCATGAATGAGTGAAATTTTTATCAAATCATGTGTGTTAATCCATTGGAAAGATTGTATGGATTCTCTCCTTCAATCTATGTATGTGGTAAATGGTATTATAACTTTTTCTAATCTTGAAAAATGCTAGAAAACCCTAAATGTCAGAATATAATGTGGATTCAATTTACTATTTACTAATAGTTTATATAGGATTTCTGCATTCATGTTTACAGGTGAGATTGGCCTATAATTTTCTTTTATTGTCTAATTTGGGTAACAATGTTATACTAGCCTCATAAAAAAGTTGGGCAGCTCTCTTTCTCTATTCTCTGCAAGAGTTTGTATAAGATAGGAATAATCTGTTTCTTGAAAGATTGCTATATCTCTTCTGTGAAATACCTGGGTCTAGTGCCTTTAAGAGATGGAAATTTTTAACAACCAATTTAATTTTTTGGATAGTATAGGGTGAATCACGTTCTTAATTTCTTCTTCAGCTAACTTGAAACTTTGCATTTTTCTAAAAATATGTTTATGTTGGGGCTGGCCCAGTGGCATAGCAGTTGGGTTCGTGTGCCCCACCTTGGCTGCCCAGGGTTCATGTGTTCGGATCCCAGGCGCGGACCTCCACACCGTTCATCAAGCCATGCTGTCGTGGCATTCAACATACAAAATGGAGGAAGATTGGCAACAGACGTTAGCTCAGGGCCAATCTTCCTCACCAAAAAAAATATATATATATATGTGTGTGTGTGTGTGTGTTTATGTCATTTGTTCTGAAATTAATCGTCATAACATTTTTCATGTGTTTTTTTAAGATTTAAAGAAATCTGTTCTTCATCTGTATTTATGACCCTTTTCCCATTCCTAATATTCATTTGTGTCTACTCTCTTTTTTCCTTAAGCAGGCTTTTAAAGCTTTTTCTGTTTACTACTCTTTTAAGAGAACTATGTTTTGATTTTGCAGTTTAACTCTATTTTAAAATTCTTCGATCATTCTGTTTCTTTAATTTCTACCTTTGTCTTTATTTCTTTCCTTCCTCCAACTTTCTTTGTTCTTTTTCTGATTTCATAGGTTGACTGCTTCTTGTTTTATAATAAATGCCTTTAAAACGATGTTTTCACTTAAGTACTAGATTAACTATTTTGATGGGTAGTGTCCTAAAGATAAATTTTCAAAAATTTAGTAATTTCCTTAGAAATTATCCTATTTTGTGTTGTCTGTTTACTGTGCTTTTAACCCCAATTGCTTTTTCTATTGATATTCTTTGCTCCTTTTGTTGGAAAAGTATGTTTTTCTTAATTCTCATGATTTGCTTTAAAAGTTACTTAAATTTTTAACAAGTATGTTAGCCTCACGTTTCTCTAACAAGTTCTAAAGTTAATTACTAACTCAATTCTCTTCCAAAAGCAACAAAAACATTTATAATTTTTTATTTCATGCTGAAACATCCTGCCATCAACTTCCTTAGTGTTGTTTCTAGAATTTTAATTCCGTTTTTTAAACACATCCATGAAAATTATTGTGGTTATTTTTTTTCACACTGAATACTTAATTTAGTTTAGCAACATGTTTTTTCCAAATGGATTTGTACAGCATTGCATTTCTCTCTTTCCTCCTTAAATCAGTTTTATGGCTGATGCATATTCTGTAGTTTCTTCCCAAATGTTAGGAGTAAACTCTGGTTTTTGCGTGTTTGAATATGTATTGAATTACCTTTCTTCCTGAATGATAATTCATTATGTATAGCATTCTAGGTTCAAAGTTCTTTACTTTGGGTATGGAAACGATATTTTCCCACTACCTTTTGGCATTTATTTTTTGCTGATGAGAGCTCTGCTACCAACCTGATTGCCACTTATTAGTAGGTAATATGTCATTTTTTAAAAAAGTAGACATTTTTTAGAGTAGTTTTAGGTTCACAGAAAAATTGAACAGAAGGTACAGCAATTTCCCATATACCTCTGCCCCCGCACATATATAGTCTTCTCCATTATCAACATCCCCCACCAGAACTATCAAGAGTAAAAAGTGAATCTCCTCTTTGCCCTACACCACTCTCCCTTTCCAACTTCCCAATTTTCACTCTGTTCCATTGTTATCAATTTGGTGTGCATCCTTCTTGAACTTTCTGTCTATCTGTCCCCACACACACAATGCAACAGTGCATCTGGATCATAATACAAGCATATATATACACTCATGTACCTGTGATTGTGATGGTCAGTTTTATGTGTCAACTTGGCTAGGCTGGAGTCTCCACTTATTCAAACAAACACTTACCCAGGTGGTGTTGTGAAGGCGCTTTGTAGATGTGATGGAAGTCCATAACCAGTTGACTTTAAGAAAGGGAGATTATCCTAGATAAGCTGCGTGGGCCTGATTCAATTATTTGAAAGGTCTTAAGAGCAGAGCTGAGTCTTCTCTGAAGACATTCTGCCTGGGGACAGCAGCTTCCATTTGTGCCTGACAGTTCTAGACAGTTCCCTTCCTGATGGCCTGCCCTATGATTATCAGACTTGCCTAGCCAGCCCTAATAATTGCATTAGCCAAGTGTTTGTAATAAATCTCTTAATATATATTTCCCACTGATTCTGTTTCTCTGGTTGAGCCATGACTGACGTATATATTTCCGTAACTTGCTTTCTCACTAACAATATGTCTTAGAGATGGCATGACACTTGTCCCTTGGTATCGGCAGGGGGATTGGTTCCAGGACCCCCTGCAGATACCAAAATCCACAGATGCTCAAATCCCTTATATAAAATGGTGTAGTATTTGCATGTAACCTATGCATATCCTCCTGTATACTTTATACTTTTATACTTTATACTTTCATCTCTAGATTACTCATAATACCTAATACAATGTAAATGCTATGTAAATAATTGTTATACTGTATTGTTTAGGGAATATGACAAGGAAAAAAAGTCTACAGCCATCGAAGGCCTTTGGATCCGTGGCTGGTTGAATCCACGGATGCGGAACCCCCTGGGGTGGGGGAGCTGACTGTATATTTAACGGCTGAATAGTGTCACATAACATGGATATACTATATCTCATCTAATCATCTTGTTATTGGTGAATATTTTAATTGTTTACATTCAAATTTAAATTTATTTTCATTTGCTACTTTAAAAATTTGCTCTACTGACTTCTTGCACCCAGCATTGCTATAATAAAATCTATCAGTCAGATTGTTGCTCCTTTGCAAATAATTATTTTTGTTCTCTGAAGGCTTTCAAAATATTGTTCTTCTCCTTTAATATTTCATGAGAACATACCTATGGTTATTTCTCGTTCTGCTCAATTTTCAATAGTCTCTTTAAATCTGAAGACTCATATCTTTTGATCTTCTTGGAAATGTTCTCCTATCGTTACTTTTATTTTATTTTTTCAGTCTTCTTTCTCTCTCTTTCCTTGGAATTCCCATTTGATGGATGCAAGTCTTGCTGGGACTTTTGCTCAAGTCTTGACTTCTATTTCATACTTCCCACCCATTCATTCTGCTTCACGGCTTGGAGGTTAAGGTAACTGGTTAAGGTAAGGTTAAGCTTACTGACATGCTCTTCAGTTGTGTCCATTCTATCATTCAGCCCATGTATTGAATTTTATGTTAATTATAATATTTTTTATTTTTAAGATCTAAAATTGCTCTTTTGTAACACTTGTTCTTTTTTAATAATTATGATGTCTTAAGGATATTAATTTCACTTTTATTAAAGACTCATTTTGTTGGCTCTATTAAGCATTTTTCCCTCAGGTATTAGTTCTGTGAATTAAATTTGGTATATCTATTTTATGATACTGGTTTTCTTCACATATTTGGCAATTTTTGGTTTGGCTTTTGTATTTGATTGTCTGAGGTTTGTCTCCAGTGACGAAGAGTAGGAGGGACATGTGTTATAGGGTGAGGAATGCTAGGCATTCATATCCATGGTGGGGGGGGCTCTTTTTTCTGCTTGAGTGGCACCATCCACAAAGGGCACTGCCCTGCCTCTCGAACTTAACTGCCCACACTCACTTCTCCAACCTGAAGCGAATGCCTGCTAGTTGACAAAATGGGGGAGAGGGTCTTTGGGGCAGGAGGAAAGGGATCAATCCACCTCGTATCCATCTTCTCTGAGCTTAGAAACCTGCAGAGCATCCAACTTTCACAGTAGTACTTTCTTATGTGTTTTTGTTGTGGCTTTTCCCCCAGCCAGTTATGTCTGCTTTCTGTCTCTTAGGGGTTCCTCAAAAGTTTTTGTTCACCACTGGTGTTCTCTCTTGCTTTTCAGCACTGTTATTGATTTTAATTTTTTTCCTGTCATTTCAAGGGATTTAGGATAAGAGGAGAGGTGGAAAAGAGTTTGTAATCTTGATTTTATCACTGCACGGTATTATCACTAAATATCTGGGAGGATTTAAATTAATTTGCCAATAATTTTGAAAGAAATATATCTTTCTTTTAAATAATAATAATGATAATTTGAGAATTAAGATAAGTGACTTGATTAATCATCTGGAAATTTTGCATTACCCTATTCTTTTCTTTGTTAACCAAACCTAACAGAAGTTCACACATAATACCATTAAATTTGCTCAGAGTTAGTTATAAAGGAAAGAATATCTGACGTCTTGTTATTATGGACAATGTAATAAAAGGAAGCTTTAAAGAGATGATTAAAATTTTCTGGGATCAGAGGCTAAAAGAAAAGCTAAAGAAGAGTAAGGTGTGTGTTTATGTATGTGTGTTTACACACTTTTATTGGGATGCCTATTGAAGAGAAGTACAATTTATGGAGAGGTGATTAAGAATGCTAAATCACTTTTAGAGAGAATGGAGTGTAAAATTTCAAAGCATTTATCAATAAATGAAATCTCCTTTGGGAATTGTGAGAATGGCAAGTACATTTCTGTTGTGATTTCCACTGATGATAGAACCTGTATTCAAAGACTGTGCACACCTACTGACTTAAATTCTTGAAAAAAGACAAGTGATTGCATCTTCTTAGGTCAGAGGAGCCCTAATTCACATGTCTGTTTCTACAATAAGGGTAAAAGTAGTTCTTTGGCTGATTTATCATAAGCCTCAATCAATTCTTGGCCCAAGATTTAGTTAGCTCTGGGTTCCTGTTGATGCTCTGCATGTTTTTCCTATCAACCACTTTTGTTTGTGGAGTCCACTTTCTCTACCACTCTCTCTCCCTCTCATTATCTCTTCTGTGCTCTGCTTTTTGTTTTGGATTGACTGATATTTCTACTGTACATGTTTGCTATGATTATTTATGATTTATGATTATATGACTTACTTTATTTTCTAGTCACTTGGCCTTGCTCTAGCTGAAGCTTAAAATATGTGAACTTGGTATTATTGGGCTAACAGCATAGTAAAGAAAAATCTTAGATTGTTCATCAATGTCATTTCAATCCCTTAAGAATGTTTCTGGACATCTGGAATAAGCGTCCAAAATAAGGTCACTAATGATGTCTCAGAGGATACATCATAAGTATGTGTAATTCTATCTCTTTCTATGGCGATCCTCTACAAATATTAAATGTATATTTTGGACCAAATATTACAGTCCAGTTTGGAAAAAACCTTCCTTGTATAGACTGCCATAGCGTTCCTTTCTTTTGTCTTCCACCCATTATTAAGATTAAAGCACACTTACAAAAACAAGCCCAACAATGACTATAAACCACATGAATATTATTCAACTGGCTGGAGTATATTGACAGGCCTAGACTTAAACCCTTCAATTTTACACTAATAATATAATGAGAATATAAATTCTCTGTTTTGTTTCCTGCATCCTGAAAGGTGAAATCCTTCTATTTGTAACTCTTAGAACACATTAAATTCCTGACTCTCTATAACATAAAACTCAATAAGAGCACATGTTGTATGAATCAAAACCAATTTCCTTATTACACCAGAGGTCAGATGTACTCATTTGCTACATAAAAGAGAAGAGAAATCATGACTGGGTAAAATTATTACATTTCTTTGCTGTAATGTGTTTTTATACTAAGAGGAAATATACTTCTGTGGATAACCTTCAGTTTTCCTCAAACTGATCACATTCTACATCAACTTACCCTTTTTTTCACACTCTTTGCTCTATTCTGCAACATGGTGTTGAAGATTCAAGTCATTTGTAGTTGAATCTCTGAAAATTTGCTATTTTTCAGCCATAAAATAAACATTAAGTGCTTTTTATCAAAGATTTCAAGGGATTGTACCACATTATCAATATGCAATTGAAGTGTTTAAATCCTGTTGTAACAATGCATTTGAACTCAAATGTGGGTGCTAAAAAAGGATGATCTTCAAGATGTTAACTCAGTGCCGTGACTCTTGTAAGGAGGTATTTCAAACAGAAGGATCCATTTGTTTTTTTCCCTTCCGGAATGAGTGAAGGAAAGATTTCTCAGGGATTCTAGCATATATATTATTGATGAAACAATTAACTTTGTGTCAATTTAATGTTGCTTCTTCTTTTAACATAGTTGTATTATGTGTGCATTGTAAATCTTAGTGCAAACATTTCCAGTTTTTCTCTAACTTTGCTTTTGAATAAATCACAATATCAATTTATTACTTTACCATGAAAAATATAACAAGCAGGCCAAGTTTTCTTTTATGGATCAACATTCCTCCTTACTTTCGTCATTTGAAGGTAACATTGGTCACTGGTAGGGCCCACGGGCTCTATAGTTAGGCACCTGTGTTTGCGTCCCAGCTCAGCAACATCTTAGGTGTGTAACCTTGGGCAAGTTAAATGGGGATAATTAGAGGACCTGCCTCTAAGGACTTTAGGATAGTGCTAGCACTTTGTAGGAACTCCATAAATGCTCAATAAACAACAAAATAATATGCCAATATTTGTAATATTTAGAACAATTGTTTTGGTTATGGGAAGGCTTTCTGATCTCTATTTTTGTGCCAGGTCATTGAAATAGACTCATCTAGAAAGAGTTTCTTAGACTTTTCTGCATCATTCCGACTGAATCTCTTCCTCCAGCACAGTCCCTGGGAAGGATGAGATAGAGTGGGGTGAAGTGGGGACAGATAAGTCCCAACATAAAGCCATGCTGTGGCAACTTCTAGAACATGGACAATATGCAGTGCTCTCCAAGCCTTGCTTTCACTGCTTTCCAGATTGAAATTGTGAAGCATTCTGCTTTCCCTTTCTGTAATTTCTGAATTTGAGGTCATTAGATAGAGTTATTGGTTTTGACTCTTTGGAGAACTTAAGTCTACCAAATAAACAGAAGACTAAAGCTGTTATAAGGAAGAGATTTCAGAACTCTACCTCTAATTTTAGAAATTAGGTATTTAGAAATAAGTGATAATACATTTTACACAAATAAATTAAAATTATTATAGTTAAAAACTTTCCGGAGTGGAGTTCTGGAAGTGACAACATTCAGGCACTAATTTTGATAATGAGTAATTTAAATAACATATGGTAGCATTTACAAAGATGTGTTAGTAAATGATGAAAATTAATTCATTAGACATTTATATTTCTGTCATGTACTTTCATAGGTATTTCCATGTTCTATAGGATCAATGGTACTTTGGTGACATACCACATAGCAGATGGAAAACATTAACTACTATTTTATATACTTGTCAAAAATGTTTTGTAATCTTTAAGTATATATACATATTGTACTAAGTCACAGTAAAGAAAATATTCATAATAAAGTGAACCATTGGTGTTAAATGAAAAATGTTAGACTTTGAAATGAAAATAAATATGAATTGGATTTTGAGCTGAGAAGCAATTTTAAATTAAAAGCCATATAGAAATAAAATGATAGGAATTTGCTTTTGCTTTCTTGGATCTTCACACAACATTTCTATATATTTTTTATGTCTAAAAAGCATAGACTCTACCTTATACTTCACAAGTTACCTCTGAGATCTGGTAACAATTTGTCATCAACACAAACTTGTTAACCAACTGATAAAGAATATTCCGAAGTGCTTGGTCTGATTTTATCATTGGAACTAAGTCAGCTAAGACCTCCATTTTTCACAATTATGTTCAACACAAAATGATATTTGTCATACTTTCAAGACTTTAAAAAAAATTTGTGGATTACTATTGATGTTTTTAACATCAGAGTCAAAGAATTTTAGAGCTAGTGAGGAGCTAGGCAGTTATCTGGTCTCCTTTATTTTACACAAAATTGAGGAAGTTACAAAAAGAAGAACTTAAATGATTTATTCCTGTTGATTGGGATCCATTATTCCTACTTTCCCCTCTCTATTTTTTCCTCCTCTTTATTTTTAGCAAAGGAAGTTCTGCAACTCTGGTGACTTTACTTTTGTTTGTTTGTATATCGTGACTAATGGAGTATGCTTCTTGGTTTGCTAACTGTACTTGGTTTGCTAACAAAATTCTTTTGGCTGTTTGGTAGAAATACTTGTCCTGAGTCTATAAGCTATTCACCTCTCAGAGGCCATCAGAGAAACAGTCCTCATTATCCAGATAGCTGCCTTCTTATAGCTGTTACAGCACCACCTGGTGATTAATTGACTTGAAGGAAATGGAACTCTCTCAAAAGTGAAAGAAACTTTTAAAAAATTGCTTTAAAAAAGTAATTGATTAGGGGCCGCCCGGTGGCGCAGCGGTTTAGTCCGCGTTTGGCAGCCCAGGGTTCGCGAGTTCGGATCCCGGGTGCTCGCCGACGCACTGCCTGTCAGCCATGCCGTGGCGGCGTCCCATATAAAGTGGAGGAAGATGCGCACGATGTTAGCCCAGGGCCAGTCTTCCTCAGCAAAAAGGGGAGGATTGGCGACGGATGTTAGCTCAGGGCTGGTCTTCCCCACAAAAAAAAAAAAAAAAAAAGTAATTGATTAAATGTATACAGTGTACTCTTACAAAACAACTTAGCTGTTGTGTAGGAAGTTCTGGGGTATGGGCTTCACAAACAAACATCTGGAACCAAGACTTGAGTGCCATCAAGACCCCTCATGGTTCGTCTGTTTTTCTGTCTGCTTTGGCTTCCTTCTCTTTGAATGCAAATGAATTTTTCTCCAAAAGTCTACTAGCAGATCTGAGTTTGAATCTTAATAGTTTCCCAATTCCAGTTCTAAAACTTTAGTAAAAGACCACTAATTGGCTCAATCTGGGTCATATATCTGCTTATAGACCAACTGAGGCCAGGAAGTGAATTAGTACAGTTAACAATATCTTGGCTCAGGTGGCCACTTTTGGGCCGATGGATTGTATCCAGGAAGTGGGAACATAGTGCCTCCCACCATAACCAGGAATTTTAGGAAAAGCTTAGTTCCTAGAAAAGGGATGACAGACAAACAATTGACACAGAGACCATTATGTGACCAAACTTGAGATTTGCTCTCCAGGGTTCTTAAATCACTATCCCAATCTCTCCTTTCCCCAGCCACATAGGAATAGGTCAAAAATTTTAAAGCAATCTAAAGAATTTGTGTTTAGATTTTACCCACACATCTTTTTACCAGTACCAAGACTTTTTTGAGATTTAATTGTGCAATAGATGATACATATGAAAGATCATATGTAACACTAATATAAATTAAGAAGCACAAAAATAAACCCCTGTGAATCCATGACCTAAGCTGAGGAAATAGCATATTACCACCACTACTGAAGTTCCTCGTGTGTACACTCTGTAACGCCACTCCCTCTTGATTAGTACGTTAAATAAATATTAATGTATTTCCCCTTTTTGGCAGGAAGACAGCAGAAGGTAGTAAAGAATGTAGGCTCTGGATTAGAAGTCTACCTTTTCCACTTACTACATGCATGAGACTAGGCAAGTTATTTCATTTCCCTGTGCCTCTCTCTATTTCTTCATCTGTAAAATGGAATTAAATTGTTCCCATCCCATAGAGTTGTCTGAGGATTATATGAGAAAACACAACTTTCTTTATAATAGTGAAAACCTGGAACCTGGAAACAATATAATATAAATATTCATTAACAAGGGACAAGTTAAACAAATTGGTAGGCTTAAATAATTAACTACTATGCAGCAATTAACAGCATATATATATATATATATATATATATATATATATATATATATGTTTCCCAAACAGAGGGCAGACTTCCTCCTACAACATATGTGGCCATTTTTCCTTGTCCCTCTAGTTTGCAGAGGTGAAGCCAGAGCTCAGTCTCCATGGACAAGGAGCATCCATGCTTGCTTGTGTCATAATGGAGTAGAAAAGTTGTTACTGAGTTTTGACTTTCTCCTGTGGAGGAAAGATGGGCCAAGCCATCAAGTTGAGGATCTGAAAAAGAGAGGATGCAGAGAAGTTTTGGTATGGGTAGTCAATGACATGGCAGAGTCAAGGTGTTGAAACTGAGCATGAAGAAGTTTAAAAATCTTCCCTAGAGCAAAAAAACTGTGAGATAAGCTTTGCTAACTACAGCTGTGCACATTCAGCATAATCAACTCTTGTTTAAAACTACCCAGGTCCTTCTGTCCCTCCTTAGCTCATGAGTGAGCTGTTTTTCCCGGGAAGTCAAGGTCCAGACATCCTCACAAGGCCAAACACAGTCTGAAGATGAAAACTAATCAGAAAAGTCCAGACAGTCAAGGGAAAAGAAATTCAGTCTTCAATGCCAAACAGAGGCTGGTGGGAACGTGCCAACCATCAAGGCCAAATGCTTCCCCTCCCCTACCTAAAACCCCAGCACATACTCTCCCTCCCCTACCTAAAACCCCAAATAAAAACCTCTACGTTTTTCCATTTGAGGAGGTGGATCTGAGTTCTAACTCCCATCTCCTCGTCTGGCTGCCTTTCGATAGTAAATCTCTTTCCTTGCTACAAGCCTGATGTTTCTGTTATTGGCCCTACTGTGCGGCAGGTAAAAGAACCTGTGTTCGGGTTTGGTAACAGTGTGAAACAGTCCAAAAAGGACACCCCATGGTGGTTGTGTGTGTGTGTGGAGGGGAGGATTGTTGGCAAACTACAGCCCATAGGCCAAATCCAGCCCACCACCTAGTTTTCTGCAGCCTAGGAGTTAAGAATGGTTTTTTTATATTAGGTGGTTAAGAAGTAAATTTAAAAAGAATAATATTTTGTGACACGTGAAAACTATATAAAATTTAAATTTCCATGTCCACAAATAAAGTTTTACTGGAACATTCCATGCCCATTCATTTACATATTGTCTGTGGCTGCTTCCCCCCATGGCAGAGTTGAGTAGTTGTATCAGAGACCATGTGGCTCCCAAAGCTGAAAATATTGACTATGTGGCCCTTTTCTGAAAATGTTATAGTGTAACTCATGGATTTTAGGAAGAGTAATGCTAAAACTTGTGCATTCACATTTTCTTGGCGCTAAGCTCTTCACATGTATTTAATATAATCCTATGAACAACACTATAAGGTAGGTGCTATTATTATCCTCATTTCACAAATGAGAAATTGAGACACCTAGGTAATTTGCTCAAGGTCATGCCATCAGTGAGTAGAAAAGCTAGAATATGAACCTGGGCTGTCAAATTCCAGAGCAATAATGTGTAATACTCAGTTTTACTTATGTTTCTTGCCTGTTATGATGTAATTCCTGTCAGTTATCCCTAAGAACATCAGTGTTGCTCTGTGGACAATTGCCTCCTAGTCTCAGCCTGACTGTGGAGAATTAAGGGCTTACCTGTGACTACACTTGAGGCAAAGGGTCAAGAGAAGATGATTGTAGCCTGAAGGAATGGTACCAATTTAATCCTGGGTTTTACCTTTGATGGCGTCATAAAATGGAGGAAATCATTGTGTATGCATGTATATGCATGTGTGTGTGTGTGTGTGTGTGTGTGAAATACACATAGAAAATGTCTAGAAGGATTCACCCTAAACTACAGATAGTAATTGCCCTTGAAGAATGAATGGATAATATAGAATTGGGAGATTTCTACATTTTAAGTCTATGTACTTTGAAATTTTTAAGTGAAGTTGTAGTGTTTATATTGCTATTTTTTAAAAAAAGTATTGGTGGAAAAAACTTTCTGGATGGGTTTTCCCTTTTATGAGGTAAATTAGCTTAACTCTTCTGTGAGTATCTTAGTATTGAGAAGAGATAAATTGTTTCATAATTCATTTCCCCAGAATAGGGCCTAGATGGAAGAGAGATTATCCAACCACCAAAAAAATGCCCTGCTCCTCTACTTGGGATATGCTCAACTTAATCAGGAGTGGAGGACACTTGTTCTTCTTTTCAGAGTTATACAATGGCACTGGGCTGTTTCTTGACATGAAGATGCTTACATTCTTTAGAGGATGAAATCCTGTACAAACAGCTTATTTGTTCCACTTTCTGCTCTCGGAAGTAGAAGAGGAAGTTTCTTCTTTGCTCAAGAGCTTAAGGAAAACTGATGCTTGGCCTTACCCAAGTATGATTCCTGCTTCCCCTTTGAGATGGTGAGAGACATGCTTTTCTTCTTGTATTCTTGTGCACTCAGAAGGATTACATCCATTTCTCTTGCCTCCTCGCCACACCCCAGGACTGAGAGAAGGACAAGTCCCAGGTGTTTGGCTACTCAAGGCTGGAAAGGGATGGCAGAGCCCTCCTAAACTCAACAGTCACTCATACCTGGATATCCACAGCTCCAATCCCTCTGCTTTGGACAGGGTGAAGGGTGGGATCTGGTCTTCTGAGCTCCTCTTGGTATCTTGGGGGACTGTCTCAAGTTTACTAAAATAGTAGTGAGTGTTGCTTCCATTTTGATACAGCATTGAAAATGAAGTAACTGAACAAGTTGGACATTTCAGTTCTGCTTCTCTTGCAATGTTGAATATAAATTCCCATGTTAGAAACATATCTAATGGAAAATAACCACATAACACACAATTTAATATCATACAGTAATATTTTTTTGCATTCAAAGTTAAAAAAATAAATCGGTATAAAGTTGTCAATTTTTCTTTCTTGGAAAGGACTGTCTTTTTTTCTGAGATTATCTTTTTTCTGTTTTGGTGGGGAAGAATGGCCTTCCTCTTATGAAATTAATTAAGAATCCGCATAATTTGCAAGGAACTGTTCTAGGTCCTAAAGAATTAGCAGTGGACAAAACAAAGAAAATCTCTAAACACATAGAGTAAATTCTGGAAAACAAATAAACAAATATATAATGTTAGGTCAATAGTAATAACTGCTATGAAGAAAAATGAAACAGTCAGGAGTTTAAGCAGTGGGGCTCAACCTTGACTCAACACTGGAAACACCTGGGAGGTTTAAAAAATGCTGAAGCCTTGGTCCCACCTGGAGAGATTTCTATTTCAATTGCTCTGGAGTGCAGCTTGGGCATCTGGATATTTAAACTCCTCAGGTACATCTAACATCCAGCCAGAGTCGAGAACCACTAGGTTAGAGAGTGACATAAGATGATATATTTTAGGTGAGTGGTCAGAGAATGCCTCTTTGACTAGGTTACATGAGGAGGGACCTGAATGAAGAGAGACAGTGAACCAAGAGAATATCTGAAGTGAGATCCAGGTAGATGGATCACGCCACCAAGTCCTCTGGGGAGTGGGTTCTTGGTGTGCCCTAGGAATAGGAAGGAGGTATATTTGAATGGAGCAGAGTGAGTGAGGGGGAAGAGTGAGGGGGAAGAGTGGAGAGGGAGACAAGAGCCAGATCATTTAGAGCCCTGTAAGCCATCGAAGGAGCTTGGGTTTATTCTAACATGATGGGAAGCCAGAGGAGGCTTTTGAACAAGGGAGTAAAATAATCAAATCTACATTTTAAAAAGATTACCCAAGTAGCTAATTGTGGAGAATAGACTAACTATCAGGTGCAAGAGTGGAAGGAGAGGACCAGCTAGGAACTTATTGCTATAGGTCAGGCTAGAAATAATAGTGGCTTAGACTAGGGTGTTAGGACATCAAAGTGGTAAGAAGTAGTTGAATTGAGAATAATTGGGGAAGGTAGAGCCAAAGGAATTTGCTGCTGAATTGGATGTTGGCTGTAAGAAAAATAAAGAAAGGAGTCAGGAATGACTCCCAAACCTTTGGCTTGAGCAAACATTTTTGGGCGAACGGTGGTGCCATTTACCAGAGAAATAGATTTGTGTTGGCAGGAAGGGATCAAGAATTTTGTTTTCAGACATGTTACATCTGAGATGAAATGATGTTGGGATAATAAATGATAGAGTTTTACTTGTTAATATCCTCAACTGACAAAAAATTGGTAACATTGGTCCCTCAATTAGTTTTACTATTCCATAAATATTTTAAGGCAATGACTTCCTATTGTAGAGGATGTTTAGGAAATATGTTACTCTTTATAAATATCTCCTGGTAAGGTATGTCTAAAAGAAATTGGAGGGTTTCCAGTTTTAAGAAATTACAGATCTTTCACCAATTAGACTGTTGAAGTCAAATGTTCCTAGTTTTATTATTTCCCTGAAGTATCTACATTATGGTGGAATTAACACATTAGTCTAATATTAGATTAGGGGAATCTATATATAGAAATAATATGTATATAAAAATAGTAATATTTATATGTATAGAAATAAATTCATGATAGTGGCTGGACCAAATCTTTTCAGTTTCGTGCCACTGTCTATGTGTAAAATGAAGACACCTATGATATTATGAGAATCTGTACCCATTGCAACATCTCAGAAGATGAAAATCAAGAATTTTTTTAAACTAGAAAAAAATCTTTTCCTTTGGCACCATGGGTGATACGAGAATATGATGTGCTACAAATGCCAAGAGATCTCGTTAATCTTTAGTAGAGTCACGTTGAATGTCTGACTTTTTTCTCTATTATTTGGACAATGAACAATAAAATAATTCCCTGTGATGTCCGCAGCCACATCGTGAATTTGAATGTTTGTGAGCAGAGTTGCTCTGTGGCTCTGGGTCAGAATCCAGAGTGTGATATTACAACATCTTTCAAACGGGAGTGAAATGCAGAGTCCTCCCGTGTTTCTCTGGCAAGAGAAGCACAAAACTAATTACATTTTTCTTTTAGAAAAAGGAAAATGTGAACGAAAAAAACTAAAATTTCCAAGAATCTGAATATCTTTCAGTGAAGCTCATTTCCTAACATCCAATGATTTTATTTACTATCACGAGGTATACAAGCCTCTACTTTGAAAATGTACTTGGCAAAACTGATACAAAGGCAATAAAACAATCCCTTGGGGACAGAAACTGCATTTTGTGATTTCTGTTATTGCTCATTTATTTGAAACTAAACTGTAGCCATATTAAAAGCATGTTCAGTTTGTACCTACGCGGGTCATCTTTTTGGGTAATTTCAAGGGTCTCTTAAAAAATATAAGCAGCGTTAAGTAGCTGAGCATTAGTGAGGCCCCAATAATGTTTTTTAGGTCCATAATGTTTCTTTCTACTGATTTCTCTTTGTGGATCTATGACATAGATCCCCAAAGCAGAACTGAGTGTATTAATTGAGGAACTTAAAAACACACACACACACACAAAGTCTATTCCATAGAGGCTCCCAAGAGTACTTCCTCTTGGTCCAAAAAAGTAGCTTTCAATGGTGATGGGAACTGGAAAGGACATTGGGAGCAACAATTCCAAGGGAATTCTCCCTGTGCCTCAGCTATCAGTTCACTGCTTCTTTTTTTGTGACCTTTTCGCAATCATAAAAGAAGTTTAAAAACATGATATATCTGACTAAAGCTGACAACGAAATCCTGGCAAGAATAGAAATTGGTTTTAGTGTAGTTATATGAGTCACACACACAGACATCTGATACTAATGACTAACACATGTTTAACATTTACTTTGTGCTCCCCATGTATCATTTAATCCTAAAACAGCATTACAATGTAGGCATTACTATTAGCCCCATTTTACAGATGAGGAAATGGGCCATGGAAATTAAGTAACTTGTCTCAATTGATCCAGCCTCTAAATGGAACAGCTGGAAACACTATCATGAATCTCCAGTCACATTGATAAAACCTCCAAGAGCAGCCGACTTGGCCTCCCAGGCTTCTGGGCTCTTAACTAACCCCAGATAAAGCACACTGCACCTCCACCTTACCAACTTTTCAGGAGACCCACCACTTTGGTCAGCCCTTGGGTAGAGAGCAATTAATGCTCTCCCTCATAAGCAATATCCTAGAGGTTTAAGAGAGCTAAAGATATTTAAATCTAGAAAGACTCAGCCAACTGACACTGTTTACTCACCTGGCAAAATCTGGTCGATGGGAAAAAGGAAAGAATAATAATTACCCAGTAAAACTGCCCTTCCTTTTCCTGAAAGCTAATTTGAACAAGGGTTCTACTTTTAGTATACAAAAAACCTAGAGTTGAAAGGGATCTCTAGAAGTAAAGACCAGATCAATTCTAGTTTCTTTTTATTTTAAGTAAATTCCTGAACATGGGTCTCTGTTTTAAAATGTTTTATATTGTAAAGTTTCATAAGAGCAAAAGATGGCTGGTTTTCAGGTCTTAAGCTCCTCCAGAAGGAAAAGTCTTTCTTGAAAGTATTTCTGGTTAAAAAGGTTCAGCAAGCTCTGGCAACAGTTTGGAATTATGAACAGCCTTGTTCTTTCTCAAACCATTTCACTCAAAAGTCATTTCTACTTACTCCTTGCCAAACGGTCGGGCTACCCTAAACCCTGCTGCCTTCCAGAATTCATCTGCAGTCAAATTTGCCTTGTCACCTCTCCCGATTAATCTGGTTCTGTGCACCTGAGTGGGGACAGATCCAGAGGCTGTAATGCACTTAGGCAGTATTTTCCTTTTGGACTGCCAGGCTGAGTCAGGCCCAGGTGGTTGGTGATTCAAGTTGAAATGAACACTGGCTCAGTCCAAGCTTTTGGTCTTGATCTGTAGGAAAACTTCTTTGTAACGTGTGCCAGGGAAATGCAATTTAAAAAAATGATAATAATATGCAGGGAATTGTTATGGAAGAGTAAAATTGCTTTGTGGTCCCTTGGCTGGGAAGTTTACAATGCTATATTACAAGGGGAAAAACGTAAAGTGGAGGAACATTACAACCAAGGTTTTGGTATAAAACACACCCTTTTAAAGGAGATTAGAGTTTAAGCACTCCTTTTAAAGGACTTTGAGGCCATCATTTGGCTTCTAAAGAAGTCTGCTTGTCTGCTCCTATTGGTTTCTCCCAAATCATAAAGTGTTGGAAAGTGATGAATCACAAAGCCAAGAAGAATCTTCTCACTCTTGACCTTATTATCTGGCATGAGACTATATGACTACACAATATCCTTTAAAAATCATCTACACAGGGAAACCTCTTGAATTCTAAGGTTGATTTATGTATTAGATAAATTTTTACTTGGGACAACATAGGCTCAAATTGGCATCAAAGTCACTTATGTTTCCTTTCCCCTCATTTGACCAATTTGTATCTATGGAATGATGTGGATAGTTGTAAAAAATCATTCAAGTAACTCTCACAAAGAAATTTTAAAACATGAGTTGTTAAAATGATTGCTTCAATTCTCCATTTATTAATGTAATGCAGACATATCATTTATAACCCAATTGTTTATATTCCAGTTTTTATTTCTCTGGTTAATTATTTTTTATCATTAATATTTTTAAGCATATCTAATACTCACAGGTCCTGAGAATGTGTGTAATAACAATCTGCTTGAATTAAAATAAAATCTGTTGTAATGTGTGTCTAAAAATTAAAATTTCTCCTTAATAAACAAAAGCAATACTTTAAGTAGAACCCAGGTGGTGGGTATATGGGCATGCCCTATAAAATTCTTTTAACTTTCCTGTATACATGAAAATTTAAATAATAAAAAGTTGCAAAAAAAAGCAGACTAGACTTGCCTGATATGGCCTTTCTAACTTTCCCTTTAACATAACCAAGAAGATACACAAAAGGACAAAAACTGGAAACAATACTGGAAAGTAAGGGGAAAAAAAAGACTTGGCAAAATTGGAAGACAATTCCACCATTATATCACTGGGGGTGGGTTAAGGAACACATTCTAGGGCTATATGTGCTATGAATTCTAAACTAAAACAGCAAGGATAACAGCAAAAAAGAAAGAAAAAGGCTTTGGTTCACCTCAACTGCCTGCCCAGAACAAGGAGTTCTCTTGGACTAAAGCACCAAAGAGGCATTCAGCCCTCTCCCTTCTGTATATGAGCTCTGTTGCAGGCTGCTCAGAGTAACACCGTCTCTCCACTTACGCACTCGCAGTCCCACCACACTGCCCTTTTCCTTCTTTCAGACTCTAAAACTCCTGCTGCAAAGCTGGCAGGTGGTGATATGTTTCAATACACAGCGATTTTTCAAGAGAATT
Source organism: Tapirus indicus (assembly GCA_031878705.1). Lineage (NCBI taxonomy): Eukaryota > Metazoa > Chordata > Mammalia > Perissodactyla > Tapiridae > Tapirus > Tapirus indicus. The sequence goes on from CM062925.1 coordinate 102,561,368, forward strand.
ATAGTCATGAGGAAAGAAAGGAAGAGGCCCAAGAACAGTGCCTGTAAGGTTAGGCCTTCACAGACCTAAGCACCTCAAGAGAGCTAGAGATGGTGGCTAACTCTTTATCACCACTGGAGAGCCCACACTCTAGGAGGAAAAGTTCCCACTTTCCTTAGGGCAAATTATTGGTCACTATGACTTGGGTATCAAAACCAAGCTTTTATGCTGAGTTGGTCTAAACCCACATATTTACCCTTTTTGGTGCTCTTCATTTTATCTTCAGATTCTTGCTTCCATTTGTTATCATTTCCCTTAAGCCTAAAAAACTTCTGTTAGTATTTCTCACAGTGACAGTCTGTTGGCAATGAATTCTCTTAGTCTTACTGTTTGAAAGTGTCTTTACCTTGCCTTCATTTTTGAAGGATACTTTATCATCAGGGGTTTTTTTCCTCCCATTCAGGACTTTAGAGTTGTGGTTCTAATGCTTTCTGGTCTTCATTTTTTTCTGGGAGAATTCAGCCATCATTTTTATCATTATTTCTCTGAAAGTAATGTTTTTTCCCCTTCTGGATGCTTTTAAGATCTGCTCTGTCTGCAGTTTTTAGCAGTTTGACTCTGAAGTGTCTAGGAGCTGTTTGTGTTTATCCTGCTTGGAGTCCATTGAGATTCTTGAATCTGTAGGTTGATATCATTAATCAGTTGAAGAAATAGCCGAACTATTATTTCTTCAAATTTTTCCTATGCTCCACTCTCTCCCCTCTTCTCTGGAACTCTAATTACATATACAATGTTAGGTTGTTATTGTCCTACAGAACTCAGAATCTCTTTCTTTTTTAACCTCTTTTTTTTCCTGCTGTTTAGTTTAACTTGAATAATTTCAATGATTTGTCTACAAGCTCACTGACTTTTTTTCCTTTACTGTGTCCAGTCTGCTAAGTCCATTAAATGATTCTCATATCTGTTGTATATTTTTTATTTCTATTGGTTTCTTTTTTATAATCCCCAGCTCTCTATGGATATTGCCCATCTGTTTATGCAATGTCCATTTTTTACCCACTAGACCCTTTAACATATTTATTATAGCTATTTTAAAGTCCTTGTCTGATAAGCTCAACATCTGGGCTATCTTTGGGTTTGCTTTTATTGATGGTTTCTTTTTCAACCATAGCTCACATTTTCTTGCTTCTCTGAATGTCATAATTTTTAATATTATATCAGACATTGTATGTAAAAGAATGGAGAGGGAAGTAAATAATATTTACTTTCAGAAAAGTGCCTTCTGATTCTTCTACCAGGCCCTTAGTGTAGGGGTCTGAGCTAAGCTAATCTGTAGTTGAGCTGAGTATGGGCTTTGTTGCAGGTTTGTTAGATTCAAATCATCACTGGCTTCAAATTTTGAGGGCAGGACCAGCACTTCCCTATTAGCAGGGCTCAGGAACCTATAGATCTCTTTGTGCTCTATAGCCAAGTCACCAGCTTTCTAATGCATGGGAGATCTCCCTCTGCCTTACAGGCTAGCTGTCAGCTGTCAGTGGGAAGTTCTCTTTGCTTTTCAATTATGATCCCTACTCAGGGGGCCTCAGGAGAGCTCTCTGTGCCCTATCCTGAGGCTTTGGAGGGCCTCTGCAGTGCTCTCAGTGGAGGCACAGAGATCCCAGGGGCCTTGGTCTCAGCACTCTGTCCTCCCCGAGCCATAGGAAGATGCCAGCCAGTGCCCTTCACTGAGTGAAACATTCAGAGAGTTTTGTCTCAGCTCTCCTTACCTGCTCCCAGGCTTTTAACCACTTCTGTATATTAGGTGAAAGCCCATGGAATATGGTTGACAGGTAGGTGTAGACTTGATCTGCAGATAAGGCTCCTTGGGATACTAAACTATTGTGACAGCTCACACAAGGCAATAAGATTATGAAATACAGCTGAAGGAGTCTTACAAGAAAATGCACAGCCTTAATGAATATGATAAAGGAGAAGAAATGCTGAAAATCAACGAGATAAGACTGCATCTAAAGAAGATAGAAAAAGAACATGAAAATAAACCTAAATAAGGAGAAATAAGGAAATTAAAAGAATTAATGAAATGGATAGTCAACAAATAATGGAAAGGATTTAAAAAGACTGAAGTTGAGTCTTTGAAAAAAGTTATAAATTTCTAGGAATACCAGTTGAAGAAAAAAAGAAAAGTCATCAATAATCAATAATGGAAATGAAACATATCACAGATGTTACGGAAATTAAGTAGATGAAAGCTGTTATAAAACAAAACACTGCATGCCAAAAAATTCGGAAAACTTAGTTACAGTGGAGAAATACCAAAAAAAAAAACCTTAAAATAAACTCAAAAAGAAATAGAAAATGCCAATAATCATTAAATAAATAATAAACAAACAAACATTAAAGAAATTGTATCAGTGGTCAAATAGCTACAAAAAGCAAAACTCCAGGCTCACATGGTTTCACTGGCAGGGTTTACCATGAATTAAAGAAAGGAATAACCCTGATCTTGCACAAAATCTCCCAGATAACAGGAATAAGAAGGAGGAATATTTATTTGGTGAGACTGTAACATTATTCTGATACTAAAGCCTGACAACAATACAGGAAAAGAAAATCACAAGCAAACCAAGTTGAGTGATATGTAAAAAGGATAATCCATCGTTACCAAGTAGGATTTGTATGAAAGATGCAAATTTCACATTAGAAAATCAATAAATGTAATTGATAGACAAAGGAAATACATTCTATAATAATCTCAACATTCAGAACAAGTACTTGATCAAATTCATTCACACTTGCAATTAAAAACTCCCAGCAATTGTGGAATAGAAGGAAAATTATTTGTAGACTGCCAACAATCCTTCCATAAGCTTCATATGTAATGGTGAATCATTGAGAGTTTCCTTTGGAGTTCGAGAAAAGGCAGAATGTTCATTATCTCATCTTCAATTCAGCATTTTAGTAGTGCTCCTGGGCAGAGCAGTAAAGCCAGAGAAAGACAAAGTTTTGAAGATTGGAAAGGAAGAAATAGAATTGGCATAATTCACATATGACACGGCTGTGTTTGTAGATAAAACAATATAGTATACAGATAATATATTAGAGTTAATAAGAGAGTTTAATAAGGTTGCCTTATATAAAATCAATACACAAATTTCAATTATATTTCCTTAAACCATCAAATTCTTAAAAACATATGGTTTACAATCACATCAAACAAAGTCAATTATCTAGGAATAAATCTGACTAAGGATATGCAAAACCTTTATAGGAAAAATTGCAAAACTTAAGAGACATTTACAGATTTAAATAAATAAAGAGAAATACCATGTTCATTGATTAAAATACTCAATAATGCAAAAATTGAAATTTTCACAAATTGATTTATAGATTCAAAAAAAATCTCAAAAGCATTTTTTTCAGTGAAATCTCAAGAAAAGTTCCAACAGGATTGTGTGTGTGTGTGTGTGTGTGTTTGTGTGTGTCTGTGAAACTTGACAAATTGATTCAAAATTTATACTAAAAGGGGCTGTCCTGGTGGCACAGTGGTTATGTTCGTGTGCTCCGCTTTGGCAGCCCAGGGTCCGTGGGTTTGAATCCCAAGCACAGACTGAGGCACTGCTTATCAGGCCAGGCTGTGGTGGTGTCCCACATACAACATAGAGGAAGATGGGCACATGAGTTAGCCCAGGGCCAATCTTCCTCACCAAAAAAAAAAAAAAGTATACAAAGAAGAAAAATTTAAACTTTTAATAAGTCAAAATTAGTCAAGGTATTCTTGAAGAAGTACAAGGTGGCAGGATTTCCTCTACTAGATATCAAGACAATTTTTAAAGCTCTAACAGTTAAGATAGCCTGATATTAGTACAGCAATACATGGACAGTAAATGGATCAATATAGAGATCTTATAAACGTTGTACATATATGTGGACCTTGCTATGTGAAAGAAGTAGTAGGCAGAATAGTAGGAAAGGAAAGTTCTTTCAATAAAAGTGCGGAGATAACTGGATGTCCACGTGGAATAAAATGAACCTGAATCTCTAATTTCATATCGTATACAAACATTGAACCTAAGCAGATGAAGGCCAAAACTATTAAGTTTTAGAAGACAATAAAGGAGACTATCTTCACTGCCTCGGGAAAGGGAAGAATTTCTTAAACATGACTAAAAATAAAGCACATAAAGGAAAATATAAGTGCAATGACATTGAAATTAAGAATTTCATTTAAAAAAACATAAAAGAAGTGAAAATTCAAGCTATAGGATGGGAGAAGACATATTTGAACTATGTCCCTGACAGAGGACCAGTGTGCAGAGCATTTAGAGAACTTCTACAATGAGAAAAAGAGAACTCTAAAAATGGGTGAAAGACTCCCAACAGGTGCTTCACGGAAGGGGAAATCCAAATGACCAGTAGACATGAGAAGGTGCTCAGTCTCATTAGTGATCAGGGAAACGCAAATTAAAATCACGACATACTACTACAACATCATCAAATTGGTGACTTTTAGATTTCACTGTTTATGAGCTTGACATATTTCTTTTAAATATCTAAACACGTGGTATGTGGAGCTCCGCCTGTTGAAAGTGTTAGCTGGGATTAAGCATTGAGAAGTTTTTGATAAATAATTTTGAATTTATAGAAAAGCTGCAAGAATGGTACCCCCCCAAAACTGGTTTTCCTTCAACTATTTGGTTGCAACGTGTAAGTCGCTACATGACTGAAAAAATGTTATGGTCTCACAAAACCAAGAGTTGGCAAGGATGTGAAACTACAAGAACTCACATGTAAAACGAATGAGTGTTTAAATTGGTGCAAGTACTTTGGGATATGATTCAACGCTATACGGTAATGTTCAAGATATGCCTACTCTATGACTCAGAAATTTCACTCCTAGCTATACCCTAGAAACATATACAAGAATGTTCATAGCAGTGTTGTTGATAAAATTACCGGAAGCAACCCAAATGGTCATCAGCAGCAGAAAAGATAAATAAATTCTGGTATTTTCACAAAGTAGAATCTTTACAGCAATGAAATAGGATGAATTACAGCTGCACACAATATAAATGCATCTTACAAACTAATTTATAAAAAAGCTAGACAAAATATATCCTCCCACTCAAGAAATTTAAAAACAGGCAAAACTAAACACACTATATATGGACGTATGCATGCACGGTAAAAATAGAAAAGCAAGCAGGAAACGATTAGCATAAAAGTTGGGATGAGGGGTGATCTCTAACGGAGGGGCAGGTGTTGGGAGAAGGGAGGTCTGCACAGACAGGTTGCTGCTGTGCTAGAAAATTTCTATTCTGTGACTTACGTGATGTTTGTACTGGCATATGGTTTTTTAACTATTCGTTACAGTATACATGTACATTTTAAATGTGACTAATACTTCACAACAAAAATGTGTGTGTGAGAGAGAGCGAGAGAGAGACATTGATACTTGGTTTGACTTATGTGATCCCAATAAACTTACTGTTCACCGAAGCAAGCATATATAAGCAACAATAAAATTTTTGCTGCTTAAAAAAATGGATTGAAAATGAGAAAATAGCCATTCGGGTACAAGAAAAGAAATCATTATTGTATAGTTCAGAGACAGACAAGGACTGAAATGCTATAGAGATGGTGAGCTAAAGCAAATTGGTTTCATCCAGTGACATTCTTGCCCTTCTTTATCTGTGCTGAATTTTCGTAAATTCATAGTAACTCTTAAAATAACTGCCTCCCTGTTTTCTCCTAGAAGTAGATGATACCAGAACAGATAGTCTGTTTTTTCCAGCTGAAGCCTATCTCACTATGGAGAAAATGAATTACATCTACTCACTCAGAGTGTTGCTGTGTTTTTGAAGTTATGAATTTTCAAAGTACAGTAGCAACAAGGAGTAACAGTGGAACTTTGAGTTGTGTCTGTAGAAATTAGAAGGTATATACTGCTAATTCAGGGCTTCTACACTGCTGTAGCAATACTGCATTCTGGTTTGTCCTTCCTAGTTATAAAGACAACCTATAATTTTGTAGCTATACGTAAAAATATCTTGAGTTTAAATGGTACTAAGAGCTCTTTGTGAAACTTTTAACTCCTCTGAAAACAAACAAAAATAAAAACAAAATTGCCACCCCACTGTACACACACACACACACTCACACAAAACCCTCATCAAAACAACTTCCTATAACTGGAGCAAGTGCGACTCCACATTCTCAGAAAGAAAAAGGATCTGTATGTTCTGGATGAAAACAATTACATTGAGTATTCAAGTAAGAGGAAGTTAAGGGAACTAAAAGATCCTTTCAAGGGAGAATAAATAGCTACAAGAGTTAATGAAGGTAATAAATATATGCATTCAGGTCACGACATTGCTAATTTGGAACAAGCTGTCTTCAAATGTTTAAAATAATCATCCTGAAGAAAAGCACATTAAATCACAGTAATGTGGTTTAAATTAGAGTGATGGGGTAAAAATAGGCAAGAACAAGATTATTTATTGTTTTATTTAAAGGCTAATTTTGAAAAATCCTTCTTGATTTTTTGATGATGATTGATTATGATATGAAAATGACTTTTTAGGAAATGAATGATTTTCCCAAAGATTTTTGTAAGGCTGATACTTTTTGGTTTGGAGAATACTGGCAAGTTAAGATCTCTTTGTACTGGGGAAGGATTTGCAGTCTATAGGCCCTGCTATGCCAGGTGGGTATCTCCAGTTCTCCTTTGCACTCCTACAACCGGGACAAGTGAATCAAATCAAGAGAACTGGGAGGGACGGACCATAAGGTGAGCTCTATATTTTTGTGTAACATAGTACCCAGAACTCTAGACTAAAAGGTGGAGGATCTGGGTCCTGGACACAATAGCTGCATGATTTAGAGCAAGACACTCAAACCTTGTAGGTCTGCTTTTTTCATCTGTAAGCTAGGGACAAAATTACCTATCTTGCCTACATTATTTGGTTGTTAAAAGGACCAAATAAATAATGTGCTGTGAAAATACAAAGTAAATCATAGAATCATTATTACTGCACTCTAGAACAACGTTGTGCTGCTTGTTCCACCCCACTTTCCCAGCATCATTTGCCCCTGACCAACTCTGACCTTGCTGTTGGACCCCAGGTCCCATCATGGAGCCAGTGATAGAACGGTAGCAGTAGTGGTGTGGACAATGGGAGATGAAGAAGCTGAAGAGAGTGGTACCAATAGCTCAGTTACCCCAAGTTACCAGCTACACCCTCTGTTGACATTCATAGCTGGGAAGAACGTTTCTGACAATTATTGTGCAATAACAGAAATGTTTCTGAACAGTTTTTTATCTAGCTCTGAGTTCTCTCATTCTGATCTCTAGGATTAATATTTAGGATGTGGATATGAAAGAGGACTCTTACCCTGAAGCAATTACCTTCTCTACTGGAAAGAGCTCCATCCACATTGTTGAATCGTGAAATGAGTTGAGCCTGGTGGAATTTGGTTTACTAAGTATTGCCCGAGGCTGGCAGGACTGTACAGGTTTCAAAATGGTAACACTTTCCAAAATATAATACACCTTTTAATGGGGTGTGGTGAAGAATGACAAGTATTTTCTAGACTTTTCTGGGGCAGAACACAAACTTTGTATTGATATTACAGACACATGGTTTATACACCTGAACATATAATCATAGAGGTCACTTTAGAAGGGAATTTTCCCGCTGTTTATGAGGGGTCACAGGCTAAGGAAGGAATTTTTAAGGTCAAGGAATGTTAATATGTGCATAGGCGTCAACAAAGTTGAAACCAAGACTAACCAGTCTAACTTGCCTTACCACCAAAACAGGGTTTCTCAACAAGGGTGCTGTTGACATTTTAAGCTGGATAATTCTTTGTTGTTTGAGACTGTCCTGTGCATTGTAGGATATTCAGCAGCATCCCTGGCCTCTACCCACTAGATGCCAGTAGCACACTCCCACTTGTGACAAGCAAAAATGTCTCCAGATGTTGCCAAATGACCCCTGGGAGGCAAAATAAGTCCCAGTTGAAAATCACTGCACTAAAACCGTGAATTTATTTTACTGCAAGAAAATACTGTTTCCTCTTCTGGAAATTTGCTGTAATGAAGGAATTCGCTTTTCAAATAATCAACAAATTTTAGTTCTAATTTTTACTAACAATTATATTTATGGCTTTACAAGTTACAAAATACTTCTACATACAATATAATGGAAGTGAGAGAAGGAAAGGAGTTAATATTTATTATTTACCATATGCCACCCGCTAAAGGACTTACTTCAAATACATTCTTTCATTTAGATTTTGGAGAATCTCTATGTGAGAGTTATTTCCCTCCATTTTATAGATGAGGAAACAAGCTTAGACACCTTAAGTAGCCTTCCCGAGAAGTGTAGCTAATCTTCTGACTTCAAGTTTTACTACTTTTTTCCCACATCACAGCTGCCACTGAGACACTGATCTTTTATACTTGAAGGTGAAAAGAGCAATTTTTCTCAATATGTCAGAATTAGCTATCTCCTAAGGGGTCCCAGTCATTTTTTATGGGGATAGCACACTTTTCCACTTTACGGTTGAAGAGATTGGCCCCAAATCACCAGTTGCAGGCTTCTATCATCATTAAAGGAAAATTCGAGTCAATATTCTACAACAGGCCAGTTAAAATAACCAAATCAACCCACTGTCTCTCTGGGTCAGTAAGTTACATTACCTTTCCATCTGGCTGGTTTGTAACGTTATAAGGCAGGCGAGTAGGAGGGTAGCTAGGTAGCAGATGTTACCAGGGATCTGGAACAATGGAGGGGGTTTTCATTGCAGCCACATAAACAATTTGAAATTAAATACTAGATACCCTTTTTCTTAAAAGTCCTTCGACTAATGCATCTGCTGAATGACCATCTTTTCCCCAGGCTCCGATCTGTCATCACTCAGTTTAATCAGTCCTTTCTCTCTCTCTCCCTCTCTCTCTCGTATCCCCTCTCTCTTATTCCTTGATTCTCTAGATCTCATCACCTCTAGGTCTCCCCTAAATTAGATTCCCTTTCTTTACGGGGCAGAACAATTAGCCTCTACTCCCTACTCCCTACCTTTGCGTATTTGAAGATGCATTTATCACTTTGCTAAACAAAAGGCCATCTCCTTAGGAGCTCACCCCCATGCAGCACTGAGGAAGTGATTTTGCAATTTCTGCCTTTTCTCAGTCACGAGTCACCTTCATTTTCCTCCTCCCAAGCTCTGTAGATGGAAGAGTTCAACATAGATGTTTATTTTCCCATTGATAAGAATTATCTGGTCACCCCCTCCCCACCAATACACATCTTGAAAGGAAGCAGTGGTTAGGCAGTTTTTGATTTTTTTTCTATTTTGTATTGAAGTATAAAACATACTGAAAAGTCCACAATTCACAAGTGTATGAATTTTATAAACTGAACACACCTGTGAAACCAGCATCCAGAGCAAGAAACAGAACATTACAAGCATTCCAGAAGCCTCTTTGTTCCCTCTACCAGTCAGTGTAATATTTTCTAATGACAGAGTCTGTATATGCCACTGTTTGCTCTCTAACCAAGAGCACTGAAGTAAGTAATTTGGTTTTATTACCGTGTTGCATTCAATCAACAGCTCACACACAAGGCACAATTGCTAATAGTATTTGTATACAAGTCATTGAACCTGTAGTGATTGTGTTAATGTTGTGGTTTAGGGGTTCAAGAGGGGAGAGAAACCTCCCAGTTCCTGTTTCTGGGGTTTCTCAGAGGTCATCAGTCTTTCCTAGGCAGGGTTCTCTCCTAGTCACCCAAGAACCCCCGAATTTCCTCAGGTTCCGTGGATATTATCAATTCTGATAAGTGATTATAGCTCTCCCAGCAGAGCTCACACGAACTGCGTGTGAAATTTACTGCTCCTAGAATCACCAGCACCACCCTTTACACTGGAACTGTTTCTATACAAATGAGACCCTGAAGTCACAGAATTCTCTACCCTAGCAGATCTCATTCCTGGCAGCACATTAGAATTATTTGAAGAATTACCAAAAAAAACCCAAAACAACAAAAACTCATGCCCACCCCAAACTAATGATATCAGAATCTCTTCAGGTGTAGGGTCCAGCATCGATAGTTTTCATGTTCCACGTGTTTCTAAAGGGTTGAAGAGCATTGCAACTTCCCAACCTTTCCTTGGAGCACTCTTCCATTTCAATTCTAGGCATATCAGCAACTCCAGTTTCTTTCTCAAGGTGACTGAAAATTTAGCCCAAACTTAATTCCCTTAACTACCTTTCAAACATAAGGAGGACATCTTTTTAAACCAAGGATCTATCCTTAAGTTGTCAGAAACAAGCAAATCACCTCCATTATCTCCCAATTTCCTTCCATTGAGCACTGGGCAGAAATGGTCAGATCACCTGGGATCCCCGCAATGAAGTCCTGATCACTGCAATCCACTGCCAGAGGAAGCCAAGTCTTTTCTAGCATGAAAGTGTGCCTTCGCCCAGTCAAGACATGAGGTCTACCTAAACAGAGCCAGGTAAACAAATGGCTCCCTGTTGTCTCTGAAGGCAATTGTACTGTCAGCAATCATCTGTCACTCAGCAGCTACATTTTGATAGCTTGTGAGTTGCGGTGGTGATGGGAGGGGGAGAGGGAGGTGAGAAGACTGGGTCTACTCAAGGCGGCTGGCAGGAAAAGGGACTATCCCAGAATTTTAGTTCAGAAAGAGTCTAGAGAGAGGTGTAGGTATTGGCAGGGCTGTGGAGGACTTTTCTTACAGGAAATATCAGTCCCTGGTTCCTTTCACGTCATCATGTACCTACTTTCTCTGGCTCTTTCTCTACCACTAGGAAGTATTGTGTCCAGAAGATCTTCCTTGCAACTGCATCCTGCCTCCACTAGGTGACGCAGCAACTAAAGGATGGGCAATGACTTGAGAAGGCATCCTGGGGGCGACATGTCATCTGGCCTGGGGGTCATACCCAGATATAAAATTAGCCCCAAATATCTCTGACCTCTATTTCAGCCTTCTCCACAAGTTTCAAAGAAAGTAATTGGAAAATCCACCTTTCCTTTCTGCCCCCTTCCCTTCATACTGCTTTTTTTGTTTTCCCCCTCCTTTCAGCTGCTCTTCATGTTCCTTCTAACCTAATATTTTCCTGTGTCGAAGGCTAGGAGAATGGATGTTACCCTGGATTATTTGCTCCAAACTCCAGGCTTCTAACACATGACTTTGCTGGAAGAAAAAGCATACCCCCTGAGAAACTCACCTTTAAGTCCCAGCTTTGAAACTATGCCCAAGGCAAACAGTTCTCACGTCATCCTTCCATAGTAAAACCTCTGGGGTATCAACAACATTGATGGCAGTCCTGACTGATGGGACTGGCTGAATTAATAATAACAGTAGCCATCACTATTGAGGATCTGCTAGTAACTGTATATTCATCATATTATATAATATAATCAACCCTTAAAAGTAAGTATAACTCATCTCATTTTACAAATGAAGAAATCAGAGCTCAAAAACTTGGACGCCTTGCCTCCAGTCACACAGACAGTAGGTGACTGAATGAAGCTTTGAAACCAGGTCTGTCTGATTAGTCCCTGCTGCCTTTCATAAACAGTGTTGATCTTCCATGTCTCCCCCTCTAAGACAAAATTGCTAACCTTTCTCAGGTGCCTGGTGCTCTTATGCCAACCCTGAATTCCCCTAATTAGAACGCAGCTCAGGCCTGTTCTCTTTCAGTTTCACATGAAGAGAGTTACATATTTTTCTCCACCTAAGGCCCTGTCTTCTTTTAGGAGATAGCTACCAAAGTAGTAACAGTTCCATGCTCTATGTAAAATGTGATGAGTTTGTCTTTGGTTCTTCCTGGATAATACCTGTACTTTATGAAAATCTTCCAAAAGCAATGCATTAACTGAGACTGATGCTGATGGTTGGAATTTTAGGCACTTGAAGAGAGAGCTATATGGGGCATTTTTAGGGGTTTCGTAAATGGGTCAATCGCAACTCTTTGGTTGGCAAGTAAAGGAAACCAAACTCAACCTGGGAGAAGAAGGTATACTAGCAAAATGTTGGCAACATCAGACAGAGAATGATGAATACATAGCTTTATGGAATTTAGAATACAGTGCTTTAAAAAAACTACAGCTACGTCTCACAACATAGTTAAAGCTTCAAAACATAACATGGAATGAAAAAGTCAAGCTGCAGAAGTATCTGTGTAACTTGATAAAATTATAAACTTCAAGATTCTGTAAAACAGGTTTGAGGATACATAACTAGGTAGTAAAAATATAATGTCATGTATGGGCATGATGAATGCTGAATTTATGACAGTAATTACCTCTGGAGTGAGAGGAAGGAGCAGGCAGGAGCACACAGGTGTCTCAAATCTGTCTTTAACATTTAATACTTTGTATTAAAAACATCTAAAGTATGATGCTTAACATATTCGATAAAACTGAGTGCTCATCATATTGTTCTCTGATCTGTATATTAAAATATCTCATAATTTTCTTTAAAAAGGGAATCTACTGGCTCATGTAAGAGAAAGATCTGGGAGTATCTGGCTGTGAGTCTGGCTCAATTCAGAGGATCAAGTGGTGTTGTTAGGAGCTCTCTGTCTCCATATCTGGCCTCTACTTTCTTCTGTCTGGGATCTTTTTGTTTAGGTTCCTTATTCATGATAGCTAGGGGGCTCCCCTTAGCTTCAGGCCTATGTGCTAACCTTTCAGTATTTTTTGTAAAATGGACTTCTCTCTCCTGACAGTTTCAGTAAAAGTTTTAGAATTTCATCCCATTGAATCATGTGTCCATCCATGACTTAAATAATTTTGACTTGGGAAGTGATCCAGGGAACTAGCTAGGCCTTGGTTATGTTCTACCTTCTGGAACTGGTGAGACAGTAGATCAACTTTTCCCAAATGACATTACAGGAGGAGTCTCCCAAGGAAATTAGGAGAGTGCTAACAAGCAGAAGGGGAAATAGATTTGGAGTAATAAGAAACAACAATGTCTACCACAATAAGCCCTTCTACAAAGAACTGCCTATACACCATACCTATGATTATCTTAGAACAACGCCTTCTGTGCTCTCTCATCTCAAAGTGAAAGTGACTTATAGGAAAATATAAATCAGTCTCACTTAGGAATATATTTATATATGCAAACATAAATAAAATTCAAGACAATATAATTGAACAGTATATAAAGCAATAATTTACCAAAATCAATCAAGATTTATCTCAACATAGAATAATATAAAATCCATTAATATAATACATTGCATTATAAGTTATGAGAAATAACAAACAATGGGTGAAACTCCATAGATATTCCCATTGAAATTAGTAACAAGAAACAAATGATGCTTATTATTGTCATCATTGTTTAATATTTTTTCTGAAATGATAATCAATGCATTAAGGGATAAAGCAGATATAAAAAGTATCATAAATATAATGTGGGAGAATTTTTCTACCAATAAAAGACCAAAACTAACAAAAGTGGACAGATTCAATCCAGTTTCTCAACAAGGAGAACCTGATCTAAAGGACAAGAATACAGGCTTGTTTTGGAATGAGGACAGTGGGAGTGTTAGATTCAGAGCCAGGTTGTTCTAAGAATTATCTCAGAAATAGAGAAAAAGAACTAGACACAGCTCCCTGGAAATAGGGCTGGCAGGAAAGAAGCCGGAAGCAGGTTCTAGCCAGCTGGCTTGATACCCCTGGGGCACTGACACCCTAGCACCGAGAGGAGGGAAGCCCTGAGTCTTCAAGTGCTCTAGGTAGAAGAGAGTCAGGTAGGGGCCCAGACTTGCCATGTTGTGTATTTGTCAACACCTTTTGGTGTACTGGAACTCTAGACATACTATGTAAGTACACTTAGGTGAGAGCAGCAGGTCAAGAGATTTCAATATGGTGCTGGGCTGGCTCATCATTTGTTCAGGGATGGGAGAGGGCAGGAGCCTATTTCTAAATGGATACCCCTTCGACAATATAACTGGGTTGAGAAGAGTATCAGGACAGCCCCTGACAATGTCCTCCATGTGTATTGAGGATTCTGAATGGCATATCATAAAATAAGTCTTTATGTCTTAAATACATTAATGAAAGACATTCTGTTGAAGTTTGAGCTTTTGACATGGTAGAGTATCTTTTGTTACTCCGTAGATCTAGCCCTGTGAGTAGACTAGAGGGCCAGAAATTCTAAAACTCAAAAGCCACTGGTCCAAGGGTCCAGTTTCAGGTAAGAGCAAATAAGTTATCTTCTACATTTTCTCTCTCACTGAATGAAGCTGTAAAACCTGGAAAGAATGTATGGAGCAGTTATTTGAGGACTCTGAAAAGTAAATAGTAGCATATGACTTGGGGAAGAAGACCAGAACTTGAAATACCACTAAACCAGCAGTGAGTTTACCATTTTTTCCCCTCTGGTGTCTCCTAGCCTCAGCTCAATGCACTGGAAGTGGGTAGTGGAGCACAGAAAGACAGAGCTCCGGGAGAAGTCTTCTGGTAGTGACTTGAGGAGTGGAAAACATAACTTCTAAGCTCAGAGAGGATGTGGAAACCTAGCCCCCTTTTTTTCTTTCCTTTGTTCTCCTGTGCCCCAGCCTCCAAGCAATCCTGTGGCAGCAAGAGCAGCCAGTGGCAACAGGAGCCTGCTGCCAGTAAAACTCAGGGAGAAAAATCTTCCTCTCTGTTTGGTGGAGATATCAAGATATCAGGGCCAATTCCCATTGCCTTTTTTTTCTCCCTTGGTCCTCCCGCCATTTGACCATGGACATGGGCTCAGTTATGAAAGTGCACAGCATACCAGGGTTACTAAAGCCCTAACTTTCCAGGCTGGAGGATTAAAGGAGAGGATCTATGGGGAATCAGAAAGTATTAGGCATATTACCAAGAGGGAGGAGCTCAGGGAAATGAAACTATACAGTTGTTTATGAACTCCTGGACTAACCCCCAAGCTCACATGATTGGCCTCATCCTACTCAGCACACCAAAAACTTTGAGAAATGACCTAACAGATACATCACTGCCCATGTACCAGATTGGCCATTGGATGGTGCATACACTAGATAGGTCCAAGGAGCCCTGCAAAGGCTCTGACAACTGAACTGATATTGGAACCACAGCCAACAGAAAGTGGATTGGAACTTCTTCCTGAACCTAATCAGGTAGGCTCCTTGCTAAAACAAAATATCAACATTTTTCATAGGTTTTAAACAAGACTCAAAGTCTCATAACATAATATTTAAGATGTCCCATATATAATCCAAAATTACTCTGCTTACAAAGAATCAGGAAAATTTCAACTCAGAAAGACAATGAGCAGATTCCAATGCTGAGATGACACAGACCCTGAAATTATTTGACAAAGACTTTAAAACAGCTATTTTAAAATGCTCCAGCAAGCAATCACAAACACTCTTCAATGGAAAAAGACAGTCTCAGAAAAAAATAATGTAAAGAAGAGGCAGATAGAAATTTTAGAACTGAAAAACACAACGGAAATAAAAAAACCTCAATGGACGGGATTAATAGTAGAATAGAGAAGTCAGAGGAAAGACTCAGTAGAAGATAGATCAACAGAAATTATCCAGTCCGAACCACAGAGAGAAAAAAGAAAGAAAAAAAAAAGAGCATAGACTCAGGAACCTATGGGACAATAGCAAAAGGTCTAACACTCATGTCATCAAAGTCCCAAAAGGAGAGGAGAAAGAGTGGTGCTGAAAAACTACTTAAAGAAAAAAATGGCTAAAAATTATGAAATTTGGCAAAAGACATAAACCTACAGATTTAAGAAAATCAACAAATCCTGAACAGGACAAACCCAAGGAAATCCATTCCCAGACACATTAGAACTAATATATATATAACATACAAACTAAAGACAAAGAAAAAAATCTTGAAAACAGCCAGAGAAAAATGGCTCATCATTCATGGAAGAACAATGATTCTGAATAAGAATTTCTCATCAGAAACCATGGAGGCCAGAAAGAAGTAAGACAATTTTCAAGTGCTGAAAGAAAAGACCTTCAACCTCAAATGGTATATCTGGTAAAAATATCCTTCAGGAACCAAGCTGAAAGAAATACATTCTTAGATTAGGAAAACTAAGAACATTCATTGCCAGAAGACTAGATTTGAAGAAATTGCTAAACGAAGTTTTTCAGATAGAAGAGAAATGATGCAATAAGATACTTGGAGTACAATGAATTAAGGAAGAGCAACAGAAATGATAAATATGTGGGTAAATACGATAGATTATTACTTTCCTCCTGAGTTCTTTAAAATATACTTGGTGTTTGAAAGCAAAAATTTTAACTACGTCTGACAGGGATTTCAATGTACACAGATGTAATATATAAGATCACCATAACATAAGAGGGAAAGGTAACAGGAATTCATATGTTTGTAAGATTTCTACATCCCTACTGAAGAGATAAAATACTGATTCTAAGTAGGCTGTGAAAAGTTAAGTATGCATGTTGTGACCTTTCAGCAACCATTAAAAACTATGTAAAAAAATACAATTTAAAAAATGGATGAATTGAAGTGGAATACTAAGAAATGTTCAGTAACCCAAAACAAGTCAGGAAAGGGGAAACAGAGGAATAAAAAACAGAAGGAATAAGAAAAAAACCAAAAAATAAAATTGTAGACCTACATCCAAACATATCAATAATTTGATACAAATCAAATTCAATTGTCTAAATACACCCATTAAAAAACAGAGATTGTCAGATGGATTAAAAAATGTTTTGAACTAACTCTATGCTGTCTACAGGAAACTAACTTTAAATATAATGCTCTATCATGCAAACATCATTTAAAGGGGAGTTGGAATAGCTATATTTTATCAAAGTAAACTTCAGAGAAAAGAAAATTACCAGGGGTAAAGAGGAACACTATACAATGATAAAAGGGTCAATTTATCTAGAAGAGAAAATAATTTTAAATTTGTCTGCATCTAACAATAGAGCTTCAAAGTATGTGAAGCAAAAACTGTTAGAAGTAAAAGGAGGAATAGATCATTATTCCTCTCTGATAGTAAACAAGCATATAAAAGAATTGAAGAACACTATTAACCAACTATATCCAATTAACATTTATAGAACTCACCACCCCAAAATAGTAGAATATTCATTCTTTTCAAGTGCATGTGGAACATTCAACAAGATAGATGATATCCTAGGTTATAAAACAAATCTTAACAAGTTTAAAATAGTTGAAATCATAGAAATGGTTCTCTGACCATAATGGAATCAAACCAGAAATCAGTAACAGAAAGATAACAGAAAAATCTCCAAACATTTGGGAATTAAACCACACACATCTGCATAATTCACTGGTCAAAGAGCAAGTCTCAAGGGAAATAAGAACATGTTTTCAAATGAAACAAAACGAGAATATAGCACATCTTATTTTGTGGGGTGCTG
Source organism: Tapirus indicus (assembly GCA_031878705.1). NCBI lineage: Eukaryota > Metazoa > Chordata > Mammalia > Perissodactyla > Tapiridae > Tapirus > Tapirus indicus. The sequence continues at coordinate 102,578,775 of CM062925.1, forward strand.
CTAAATCACTGCTTAGTAGGAATTTTCTGGCATTAAATCCTTTTATTAGAAGAAAGATCTCAAATCAATAACCTAAACTTCCTTGTGTGAAACCAGAAAAACAAGAATAAAATAAACCTAAAGCAAGCAGAAGGAAGGAAATAATGAATATAAGAAGACATATCAATGAAGGTGAAAATAGAAAAACTAGAGGAAAATCAATGAAACTAAAAGCTGATTCTTCAAAGAAAAATCGATAAATTTAATAAACTTCTAGCAAGAGTGATAAAGAAAAAAAAGTGTGAAGTCCCAAATTATCAGTGTCAGGGAAAAAAGGAGGAGAAAACACTATACACCCTGGATATGTGAAAGGATAATAACTCTATTCACATAAATTCAACAGCTTAGATGAAATAGACTAATTCCTCAAAAAACACAAGTTACCAAAACTGACTCAAGATGAAATAGATAACCTGGATGGTTCTATAACTATTTTAAATAACTAATTCTCATTTTCTGAAAAAGAAATCTCCAGCCTCAAATAATTTTACTGGTAAATTCTACCAAACATATAAAGGAGAAATAACACCAATTCTACCCAATTTCTAAAGAAATTAAATCAATAATAAATAACCTTCCAAAACATAAAGCACCAGGCCTAGATGATTTCACTAGGTGAATTTTACCAAATATTTAAGAAAGAGTTAAGTTTAAATTGAGTTTAGCTTGATTCTCCACAATCTCTTCCAGAAAATAGAAGAGAGAACACTTCCTAACTCATTTTATGAGGCCAGCATTACCTTGAAAACAAAACTAGACAAAGATAGGACACAGAAAACTATAGACCAATATCTCCTATAAACATAGACACAAAAATCCTCAAGAAAATATTAGTCAATTGACTCCAATAATATATAAAAAGAATAGTAGACCCAAACTATCTGGGAACGTAAGTCTAGTTCAGTAGTCAAAAATCAATCAATGTAATCCACTGTCTTAGCAGGCCACATGTTAATATCAATTGATGCAGAAAAAGCATTTGAACAAATTCAACAACCATTCTTAATAAAAACTCAGAAACTTGGACTAGAAGGAAACTTCCTAAACTTCTAGTCATAATTCCAAAAATATGGAAACAAATGCCTTTCCATGTGTGAATGGATAAACAAACTGCATTACATCCATACAACGGAATATTAGTCACCCGTAAAAAGCAACAAACTATTGATACGGGCAACAACTTGAATGTATCTCAGAGACGTTATTTTGAGTGAAAGAAGCTGGTCTCAGAAGGTTACATACATATGATTTTGTTTGTATGATATTCTCAAAATGACAAAACTATAGTGATAAAGCATAGAGCAATGGTTGCCAAAGATTGGGGTTGGCGGAGAGTGTGAATATACAGGGGGTTTGCAGGAGAGATGGAACTGTTTTGTATCCTGACTGTGGTGGTGGCTACATAAATTTATTCACGTGTGAGAATTCCTAGAACTGTAAACCAAAAACCTCAATTTCACTCTATGATAATTTAAAAAACAAAAGTTAGACAGAGGCGGGGAAAGCCACTGATTCAAAAAAGTAACACTTTGATTCTTGGAGATGATGCATCTTATGATGAAGACTATTCAGTGCCCATCAGTATTCATTCTTCCTTTCTCATTTTGGTAATAGAACCTCATGATTTAGCTGGGCAATGGCTGTCAAGCTCACATTCAATTTTCCAGACTCCCATAAGGTAGGTGAGGCTATATGATGAACCTCAGGTCAGTGAGGTGTGAGGAAGTAATGTGGGAACTCCTGCATTACTTAGTTAAAGGTAAGTTCCTTTCCCTCGACTTCATTTCTTCCCCTTCCCACTGGCTGGGAAACAACAACAACAACATCATCAGCTACCCTGGATCCAGAAATGGAAGCTGCAAGTTGAGTTTGGCAAATCAGCCCTACAACTTGGGTTTGGAAGATCACCTGCAACATAGCCATCTATGCACCCTGCATTGCCCGTGTCTCTTTAAACTATTAAGTGGGAGAGAAACAAACTGCTTTCTTATTTACATCACTGTATTCTGAGGTCGCTTTATTATAGCAGCTTAGCGGCTACCTCAACTTATACATTCCTAACATGATCAACGGATTCTTCAAGAGGTTGGTGCTTGTTATGTTTTGCTCTGCAACTCAATTACCAAGATTAATAAAATACTAAAAGTTGGAGGGGATATGAGAGACTGCAATCTATTTGTTCTTTCGAGGCCAGGCTTGAGGACTGAAAAACATGATCTTCTTGCAATATTTTAAGACCCTGGAAACAAAGACCTGTGATGACCATCACTTAGTGTTGGTGAGATTAATGCTGAATCTGTCCCTCTTCAGCACTTGCCCTTTTTTCATCTCTGCTAGCTCTCTATCTACCCTATATTTCACCATTTTGATGTCCTGCTCTCTCCAACCCATCTATGTTATCTGCATATGCCTTTGGTCCTTCATCTTCTCTTCTATCTCTTTGGCTTTGCTTTGACTCTTCTCTTCTGATATGGCATTTATGTGGACTGTCATTTTTATTAACTTCTTGGCTGGATCTTGAGAGTCTTTTAATCAGAAACAACAAATACTATTTCTGGTGACCAGCCCCATCCTGAAGCTATCCAGGAGCTCACCTAGAGTTGCCACATTAGAACAAAAGATGCTCCCATCATCCAGGAAATTCCAAAGGATTTAGGAGCTCTGTGTAAGATGCCCCTATCGCTCCCATTGCTCAGGAAATTATAAGGGTGTTAGGACCTCTGTGTCAGGAACTTGGAGCAGAGACCAAATATACTTCTTATTATGTCACACTCCCAAGTCTTTTATTTTACATGAGGATACACGTCAGAAAGACTAAGTGACTTATCAAAGGTTACAGGGTCAATATGTAGCAAAGCCAGCACTAGAACTCAAGTATCCTTATAGGACAATGGTTTTACCATTCTGATTTTGACTTCCAAGTATAATCATACCAGATTAATCTCTGTTTTAGATTCTTATACTACATTGATTAATAATCCACAACTAACTTTATAATAAAAAACATGCCTATCTTTAACACTATATTTCCTATTCAGGTCCTTTGTTAGCTTTTCTCTTGCTGACTTTTGGTATTCCGAGTTGTTGGCTATTGGCACCATGGTCTTCTTTTCATTCACTCCAAATTTTAGCTATTGACAATATGTCTTTCCAGAAAAATCTGCCTACCTTGAATCATGGTCCATCCACTCCACCCCGTGTTCAAATATCAGACTGCTCACATGGCATTTTGAACTGAAAGTATCATCATCAACATGAAATATCTACTAAGTTCTGGTCAGTAGTGAAAATGGGCATAATGCAAATATTTGAATAGCACAGAACTCATATCCATTTAATCAGTGTTCTCCAAAGTAAATTTCTTCCTTCATGGCTTTTTGGTGGTATGAAACTAGAAAATAAGCAAATGAGTTAGGACACCTCTTCCTACCCCCAGGTACTGGTCGTTGGGGAAATAAACTTTTCCAGCTCGCTAGAGTGCATGTTTATGGTGATGATGTGGAACAACGCAAGTATATCAGGAGAGCAGGGTTCAATTCTCATCCCCCAGCCTTATGACCAAGGGCAAACCACTTCAACCCTGTGTGACTCTCTGTTTCTTCAACCATAAAATGGGAATAATATTAGGTGCTCAGTTCAATGAAGAGGTAAAGAGAATGGCTACATCAGTCAGGGGCCCAGGAAGAAACAAAATCTAACTCAGGTGTTTCAAGAGATAATATTAAGGGACTATTTACAGCATCACAGTTAGGTCGGAGCAACCAACAAGGTCAAGGAACTCAAAGGCTAACTTAGTAGGAAGGCTTTTCCACTCTAGACCCAAACGGGAAGAGGCACAAAATAGTCTTACCAGTGAGAACTGGGGCTATGGTAGGAGACACATAGGAGGAACAGGTAATACTGACCTGGAAAGTCAGATGCTCCCTGTTGACTATGAATTCTATTCAGAAAGCAGCATCATTTATGGGTTGCATGTTTACAGATTTTACTGCATCCTGTAGGACAGCACCCCAACCTCACAGGATATTGTCATCCTGTTGGCATATTAACCGAGCCTGCATTAGGCCATTCCACAGTCTAACAGACCAGCTTCTTCTTGGTGGTGGGGTATGGTGATGGGACCAGTGAAGTCCAAGGGCATGCATGATCCCACTGCCACATTTCTTTCACTGTAATATGAATTCCTTGTTAGGAAGTGATATTCTGTGGGTTATGAAGGGTCTAGAGTCAAATGGAGAATGACAGCACAATGGTCCTCCTTTCCAGTGTAGTCTGGGCTACACTGTCTCATGAGCCCTGAGACAGCACTGCTTGTGTCAAGCTTGGGGGGCGGGGGGAATGCTGTATGACTCTTCTCACCAGCAGCACCTGAACTCCAACCACAAAGGCCTATTACACTTGGACATAAGCAGCCTTATATAAGCCATGAGTCACAGTGCTCAAGTTGATACCTGTTCAGAGCATGTGAGTTCTGCAAGCAGCATTTCTATTCTTCTCTTCACCACTGACGCTGACAAGAACAGCAAAAAGGCACAGAAAAGCCAGTAGCCTGAATTTGATCTTTTTTCTCCCCTGTTGTCCCTTTCTGAGGCCAACTGCTGTGGGCATGTTGGGGACAACATAGACTAAGAAGGCCTTCCCCATCACTCCTCCAAGTGGTTTCTTAATTTCAATCCCTTTCTCCGTTCTGGGCTTACTTATAGGTCATCCCAAACTTCAGGTCTTAAGAATATTATCTTAGCTATTCCCTTACGAGCTGATCATATCTTTTGAATATGGCAGAATTAACACTAGAAGATGGATTCACAAGGAAAAGGACAAGAAAGTGTGTCTGAAAGCCTAAAAAAGAATGACTGTTTTCCTCCCCAGGGATTTAAGGATAATATTGTATATGTGGAACAAAGCACCCAAGCCAAATAGTTGGTCAGGAATGTCATCTTCTTGAGTCTTCTGTATTGGTGTCTTGTTATTCACCCTGAATTTCAGAACCACAGGTCTAAAACTGTTTTGAAAAATTTTGCCCCCAAGGCCTACCTTCACATAAAATTCAACATGGCTGAAACCAAACTCATTTTCCTCCCTGTTTCTGTCATGAGTCTTCTTTCTTATTTTGGCACTGACACTTAAAACATTAGAGAAATGTTTGATATTTTTCTCTCCCTTTGCTTCTCCTTGTACTTCACAGGCATGGAGCAATTATTCTTTGCATCTTTTCTACATATCCCTCAATGTCCAGCTCCCACCACCGCCACCACATTCAGGTCTTCTGATAGTTTTCTATGAGGTCTTCATACCTTTACTCTGGCCCATTCCCTGATATTTCCTATACACAACAGATTTATCCACCTCAAAGGTTATGTTTGACATGTCATCCTGATGCCTTTGTTTACACTGAATTCATTCTGCCTGAAGAGTTGCCCTCTTTCTTATACTTGTCTAAACTGTACTTTTCTTTCAAGTCCTGCTTCCTTCACGAAGTCTTTCCTGGTTGCCTTAAGCTTCAGTGACCACTTACTCTTGTCTGAATTTCTGGAGCATTTATTGTATCACTCTTAGCACAAAAAATACTACCTTGCCTTATCTGTGCATGAACGCTTGCTTCCTTTCTAGTAGTACCTGGTAATGGTTGTACAAAAGAGTTGTTGAGCATTTTTTTTTTTTTTTTGTGGGGAAGACCAGCCCTGAGCTAACATCCGTTGCCAATCCTCCCCTTTTTGCTGAGGAAGACTGGCCCCGGGCTAACATCCGTGCCCATCTTCCTCTACTTTATATGGGACGCCGCCACGGCATGGCTGACAAGCTGTGCATCCACGGGCGCCCGGGATCCGAACTCGTGAACCCGGGGCTGCCAAGCGCGAACTAAACTGCTGCACCACCGGGTGGCCCCCTGTTGAGCATTTTTTTTTAATTTGCCCTAATGTTCAAGATAGAGATTCAAGACACATCCCAGTCTATATAAAAAACAAATAAACAAGCAGATAACATTGTTACAAATTCCTGAGGTTGACTTTGGGTTTTTTTTTGAGCAACTACTCTATATCAGGCATTGTACTAGATACTGGAGACAGAACAATGAACAGGATATTAATCAATTCTTTTAAGAAGCACACATTCTGGTAGGGGAACAAATAATTAAACATACAATTATAATGCTGTAGAGTACATACCACAAAAGACACTTAGGACATTATCAGAACACATAAAAGGAGCATGTAATGCTGACCTGGGAGACCAGGGAAGTTGTTCCAGAGAAAGGGATCCAAAAGGTGGAACATGGAGGATAAGTAGGAGTTGGCCAAGCAAATGTGTGTGTGTGTGTGTGTGTGTGTGTCTGTGTGTGTGTGTATGGAGACAGAAGAATACTCCAGGCAGAAGGAACAACATGTGCAAGGTCCTGGAGACAAGCAAAACATGGATCATGGAAAACATGAGAGGAGTTCAATTTGGCCGGAACACAGAGTGCAAGTCATGGGATAGCAAGAGATGAGGCTGGAGCAATAACCAAGGCCTATGTTAAGATAAGAAACACTCGTCAGGGTAGTGAGCAGCAGATGGAAGGTAGATGACTCAACTAGATTTGTGTTTTAGGAATACCCCTTTGGCTGCAGTGTAGAGAATAGTCTGAGAGGAGAGGAGAATGGAGGCAGGAAGGCCAGTTGGGCAGCTGTTATGGTAGGCAATCCAGCAAAAAGCTGATGATGATGACCTGACCATAGCCGTGGTGGTAGAGATGAAAACGTGGATAAATTTCAGGGATGCTTAAGGAGTAGAACTGTGAGGACTAAATGTTTGGGTGTTGGGAATGAGGGAGAGAAAGTTAAATGGGTGTTAATGTCATTCCCTAAGAAGGAAAGCATGAGAAAAAAAACTGATATAGAGTAGAAGATAATGAGTTCAGTGTCAGTCATGTCTAGCTTGGCATTCTCCACCTGGGCATACCCACGTGGAGATGTCTTGGCAGTTGCGTATGTTGGCCTGAACCACAGGAGGGAAATCTTGGCCAGAAATGTAACTTTGGGACTCCTCAAAGTAAGTGGGATGAGGAAGTCATGCAAGTCCAAGAAGACAATGTGTGTGTAGAGTGTATGCAGAGTAAGAAAATGAAACCAGGTTAAAACTCAAAGAACAAAAATGTTTAAAAGATGAGCAAGAGGAGCTCCCAAAAAACTGAGAAGTGGCCAAGAGGTAGGAGGAAATCTCAGAGAATATGGTGTTGACAAAGTAAGTCAACACAGTTACATGCAACACCAACAAATCCAGGCCTATTATTTATTTTTGTTTATTTTTTATTTTCATTATTTTTGAGGAAAACTAACCCTGAGCTAACATCCATTGCCAATCCTCCTCTTTTTTGCTGAGGAAGATAGGCCCTGGGCTAACATCCACGCTCATCTTCCTCTACTTTATATGGGATGCCGCCACGGCATGGCTGACAAGCAGTGTGTCAATCCGCGCCCAGGATCCAAACCTGTGAACCCTGGGCCACCAAAGCCGAATGCACGAACTCAACCACTATACCACCTGGCTGGCCCCTCCAGGCATTTTGTTGATGAAAAAGGTGTCATTCTTGTTGTTTCTAATCTTGGTATGAATAGTACAGTGCAACAGTTTTCAAACTTTTTGGTTGTACAAATTATTGTTTACTCTTACAAATTATTGAGGACTCAAAAGATCTGATGATGTGGCTATATCTATTAGTATTTACTCTATTACAGGGCCAGCCTGGTGGCATTGTGGTTAAGTTTGCATGTTCCACTTTTGAGGCCTGGAGTTTGTGGGTTTGGATCCCAGGCAGGGACCTACACACTGTTCATCAGGCCATGTTGTGGCAGCATCCCACATACAAAAGGGAGGAAGATTGGCACAGATGTTAGCTCAGGGACAATCTTCCTCAAGCAAAAAAAAAAGAGGAAGATTGGCAACAGATGTTAGCTCAGGGTCAATATTCCTCACCAAAAAAAAATATATATATATATATATATATATATATATATATATATATATATATACTCTGTTACAAATTAAAACAGAAAATTTTAAACGTGTATTAATTCATTAAAAAATCAGCTTATTACTAGTTAATATAAATGTTTATGAAAATAACTATCTTAGGGGTCAGCCCAGTGGCACAGCAGTTAAGTTCGTGCACTCTGCTTCAGCAGCCTGGGGTTCACACTTTCAGATCCCAGGTGCAGACCAACGCACTGCTTGTCAAGCTATGTTGTGGTGGCGTCCCATATAAAGTAGAGGAAGATGGGCACAGATGTTAGCCCAGGGCGAATCTTCCTCAGCAAAAAGAGGGGGATTGGCAACAGATGGTAGCTCAGGACTAGTCTTCCTCACAAAAAAGAAAAAGAGAGAGAGAGAAAAGGACTATTTTAAAGCAAAAAAAATTAGTGAGAAGAGTGGCATTATTTTACATTTTTGAATATCTTTAACGTCTGGCTTAATAGAAAACAGGGGAATTCTCATATCTGGTTCTGCCTTCTGCTTGTTTTGCTATCACACTATGTAGCCTCTGGAAAACTCTACTATATTATTATGAGAGTACAAGAGTGAAAAAAGTAAAACATACCTTAATTATGAAAATAGTTTGATCGTGCAGACCTCCTGAAAGGGATCTCTAGGGATCTGGGGACCACACTTTCAGAATCACTGCCCCAGAGCGGGAGAGCTTGACAATACTGTGAGCCTCACACATAGGCTCTTGGGCCATAGCCAAAAGTAGGCTGGATAGAATTGATTGAGGTTTCAAGGGCTATTCTATGAGAGGTTGAGATTGTTTGTTTGACATCACTTTCCAAAATTAGAAATTGAGTCTAGAACGTTCATTCAATTAATTCGTTCAACAAATATTTAGCACATATTACATGCCAAGAACTACTGTAGACACAGAGGATATAGCAATAAACAAAGACAAAAATCCTTGCCTTCATAAAGTTTTCCTCTCTTTGGGGAAGATTAGACAGTGAATAAATAAAGTAGTAAAATAAATACTATACTGGAGAGTGGTAAGTGCTATATGGAAAACTAATGTGAAGAAGTATAGGGAATATTGGAAGCATTTGCAAATTTGCAGTATGGACGGGGCAGTACTCATTAAGAAGGCAATATCTGAGCAAAGACTTGAAGGAAGTAAAGGAGCCATTTGGATATCTGGTGAAACAGCTTTTCCAGGTATTTGAAAAATTAATTCCTTAACTTATTCTAAGTTTTATTAACATGTACCTTAATCAATATCTATTGTATCTGGCATTAGCTGAAGTATAAGAAGATATGACTAGAGAACTAAGGCTTATTTAGTGTCTGCCATGTACCAGGCACTTTGCTAGGTATTATGGTATCTTGACTAAGATTTACAACTTAGTGAAGAGGACAAAGCATATGCATACAATTCCTGCAGTTGTGGTATGGCAGTTTTTATGAGCAGGAATAGTTGGTTTGAAGTTGCACCACCAAACGTTCGTATGCACTTGATTTACCCGAAGTCTACATCTCCCTTTGAAGATGAACTGACGTGTGAAGGGCACTCTTCAACCTAACAGAGGGTAAACCAGGAAGTTAACAATACCTTATCACACCTTTTACAGAGCACTTGAGTTTACAAAGCATCTTCACAAATTAACTCAATTAACCTTCATAACAATTCTAAGAAGCCAGTATTATTCTAAGAAGTATTACGGCCTCCATCTGTGAGATGGGGAAACAAGCTCAGAAGTCTTGGCAATATTAGGCAGTTATATGGTATAATTGGGACCTAAATTTAAGATAATCTGACTGCAAGCACAATGCTTTTCCCACTGCAATGCAGCTGGATGAGCAGCTGCTGAAATAAGAGAGTATTATACTCCTCCTAGTCAGTCCTTTCCCAAGCACAGAACGGAAAGAGGGTTAAGTCAGGACTGAGGAGGCGGAAAATCCTGAGACGTCGATGAAACGGCACACGGCTTTCCCCATCTGCGCTTGCGCAAAGGAGGACGAGGCTCTCCGGAAAGACGCCTGGGACTGTGGGTTTGCGCAGACGCAGAGCTATCTCAAGGCGGAAGTGGGGCGTCTGAGGCTTCTGCAACCTAAACACCCGGTGTAAAAGGTGGCAGCCGCGGAGCGGTGCGCATGCGCGGGCAGCTCTCCCTGGTGAAGGGTTGATTGAGAGCCGGACCGGGGCGGCCAGCTGGGCTCGGAGCGGAGCAGGGTCAGGATGGACGAAGACGTGCTGACCACCCTGAAGATCCTCATCATCGGCGAGAGTGGGGTGGGCAAGTCCAGGTGAGGCGGGTCTGCGGGCCGTGACGAGGCCGGCGGGGCTCTTCCAGCCTCGGGGGCCGCTGTCTCCTGGGCCGCGACGGGAACGGTAAACGGCGGCGGCGGGGCGCGGGCCGGGCCGGGGCGGGCTCTCCGCAGCGCGGTGCTGCGGGCCCGGACCCCGCGCCCGCCAGGTCCGCGGCCTCCGCCAGGCCCGGGCTCTCTGCATCGCTTTCCCTCCTGTCGCACCGAGGAGAAATCGGTCCCGAGGGCCGCCGCGCGGCCGGCCGGTTTGGGGCCGAGGAGCGTAGGGCGTGGCGGGCAGGTCTGGGCCCGAGTCCGGCCGTGGGCGACCCCTCGGCTCGGCCCCTCGGGCTTCGGGCCGCCTGTCACCCCGCGAGTTGAGAGTTGTAACTTTATCATTTTGGGTTTTCTGTCGGGCTTTCTCTAGCTACGTAGTGTTCGACACTGGAAATTTCGTGACGCCTTAGGTCACATTCCTGGCCTATTTTGGTGCACCCCTTGCCACTTCTTTTCTGTTTTTCTATGAGTCAGCTGTGCAAGAACTCACTGGTCTCCTGACCACTTGAGGAACTCACTCCCATGTAAGACGCCAGAGCTTAAGCTGTGGACCACCTTTGAAAATAAAGTGTAATTGTTACTTCTCATTCTGCCACATCATCTAGAGGTAAAACAACAAATTAGCATTTGTGTCTTTTCTTTTTTGACTCTTTCTTGGGGGAAAATTGTATTGACAATAGAGTTGTGTAGAAGGTAAGACGTGGAGGTCGGTGGGTGTTGCAAGAGGGTGTGATTTCATCCAGGTTTTAGAAAAAAAAGTTCTCCAGGTGAAGTTACCCTTGCCATCTGATTATGAGTAGATTACATTCTAGGCTGCCTTGATATTTAAACAATATTCAAATTCCAGGAGCTGTAAGCAATTTCATATTTTAGCTCTACCTCCTAATAAACTTACCTTTCAAGTCACTTCATAAAGTCTTACTTTTTTAGGTACTTAAGGATTTGAAATCTTATTCTGTAATATGTTTTGAAATCTTATGTAATTTTAAAGTATGACAATACATTTTCATAGTTTTCCTCATTTAATGTACTCTGTATGTTGGAGTGAGGGATTTGTACATAACAAGGAATAAATTAATGAAACATTATGAGCTAGCAAAATAGTATGGTTTGTGTGTGTGTGTATGTTACTTAAAGGACTGAGTAAAATCATTTTCGTGATCACCATCTAGTATATTTTGAGAGTTAAAAAGCTTCTTACTATATTGAACGTTGTCTTAATAGGAATTCCATAGCCTTGTGACCTTTCTTTTTTTCTTGAGATGTGACCCTCATTTAGGTTAAGGCATATGAAATTGCTGATTTTGAAGTCAGGAATGGTCAAATGTCATTTCATGTAATTCAACCCAGTACATGGTTGGTTGGCACTTTTTCTAAATGTATTGGATGGATGACTAGTTAAGCTATGTTAAAATTTTCTGGAAGGTTTACTGGAGGTACAGTGTTTACATAATTGAGTTTCTTCCTCTAGAATAAAATCTGTGAAGTGGGGTTATTGGTTTCCTTAGTTCCCTCCGCTCGAACAAACTTATTTGGATCTAATCTGCTGCAAACTTTTTCCCGATACTTTGTGGTATTGGGAATTATCAACTGCTCACTGCAGAATTTTAACGTCTTTAACTACCTCTTTGAAGAAAGGATTCTATTTAGGGAGAAGGTTGGCTTATTTTTTTAGCTAGATATACATTATTAGTGTGTGTGGTGTGCTATGAAAAACAGCCTTGAACACTTCCCTTTCTGGATGAGAATAAATTACTCTAAATATAGAAGCCTATGCTTTTTAAGGTGAGTTAGTACAAAAACATTTGCATGGCTATAATCGTAAAGGGTTGTTCTAACCAATAGTTTGTTTCTATTTTTTTACAGATTTAGAGTTAGTGGAAGTGAGATATCACTTGTGTTGTTGAGAAATGATTGCACAACAAAGGATATCTTAACTAATTCAAGTTAGTGGTTATTTTCCAATTTATTTCATACTGTTGGAGTGTAGTGAGCATGTGTGATAGTAGCCAGGAAATCAGGATTATGAAACTAGTGCTGCCACTTGTGTGACCTTGTGTGTGATATTTGGACACTCTAGGCCTTCATTTCTTCATTTGAAAAATGAGGCTGGAATAGAAATCTCTCAAACCCTGTCTAATGTTAAATGTATATTCTTTGATTCTGTGGCTAGTCATGGTGAAGTAAAGTAGCAGAGTGTTTCAGAAACTAAAAGGTATTATAGAGACCTTCTGTTATCTAAATTACTGTCCCTCTTATGACCCTTGTATCCCCATCCTTTTTGGCGAATTTCATTTGTAAATTAAGAAATGCAGATTGGTTATAACCATACTGTTTATTATAAATTTGGTCTCCTCTAAGTGGAATGGTGGTAGTTACTGCTTCCATCTGTAAAGCTCTGCATGGAGAGTATTTTGCTTCTTAATTTTGGAAATATGAAGGCTTAAGTATACTTCCTTTTAGAGCGGTAGTTCTTAATCATTTTTGGGTTGTGGATTCCTTTCAAAATCTAATAGAGAAATAGACTCTGCTTAGAAAAATGCATACATAGAATTTAGAATACATTTCGAGCTAATAGTGTACTCCTGGCTAAGATCTGCTGACTTATACTCAGAGCCTATATTAAAATTTGTTGCTTTGCACCATACCAATTCCCTGCCTTTCCTGGCAAAGTACCATTGATGACTAGGGTTGTTGTAAGAATTAGCGATTATGTAAGCTAAACTCCTGACTCAGTGCCTGGCGTATTGTAGATGTTCAATAAATAATAGCCAATACCATTGTTATTATTTGTATTATTATTATGCTATTGTTATAATTACTATTACTGTACAAGGTTCTGTGTTTTTGTAATAGTATTTTCTGTGGTGACCAAGTATAGGTATGTATCTTTTCTATTCTTAAATTATGGATAACTGGAATCTTTAGTAAAATCTTCACTTTTATTAATTTAAAGTTTAATGTTGGGTAGAGAAGAAAATTTTTATAGGTAGTTTTTTAAGATTCTTATTAGTGCTGTCACCTGACTCATGTTGGAAGTAAGTAGAAATAGTCAAGAGAGTTCAATGTTAAGTAGAAAAATCTATAGTTTGACTCTTGTGTTTTACTTTGCTTTTGTGCTGTTGGTTTTATGGTAAACACAAGGAAGCAAAACCAAAAAAGGGAGAGTTAATCCTTCAAATACAACTAATGACACTGGGTTTGGGAACTACGAAGAGGCCATTATGTTTTTCAGTCTACTCTGTGGACAAAAAAAAAAATCTCTAACAGTAATAATTAGAACCTATAGAAATATTCATAAATTTTTTCTGCAATTCAGACGTCTGATAACTATTGCCTTGATTTTATTAATGCAACTAGGTCAATAGAACAGTCTTGTCCTACTTTAGGAGATAATGTGAGGGAAGATTGATTAATTTTTTAAATCTAGAGCTTTAACAAGCTTAAATTTTATTTTTGAAAAGCTTTTAGTAACTGACAGTTCTCCATTATATTAAATAAAATAATTCTGGGAGACATAAAATCTTGAAATGTTCTTAAGGGGTCCTTTGCTTTCATTTCATCCCTTCCTTTCTAGTTTCTTTACCATTTCCTAGGTTTAGTCCTTTCTTATTTCTCACCATAAGATGGCAGTTGTCTTTGTTGCGTCTTTTTTGCTGGCATTAGTCTGAGGTTCTTGTTATTCCTCTCTTTAAAAGCTTTCAGTAGCTTCCTGTTGCCTACTTCATTTCATCCAGCATACCTAGCGTTCTGGTGGTCTAGTGGTTAAGATTCAGCGCTCTCACTGCCACAGCCCAGGTTCGTTTCCTGGTCAAGGACCCACACCACTCATTTGTCGTTGTCACACTGTGGTGGCTGCGTGTTGCTGTGATGCTGAAAGCTCTGCCACTGGTATTTCAAATACCAGCAGGGTCACCCATGGTGGACAGGTTTCAGCGGAGCTTCCAGACTGAGACAGACTAGGAAGAAGGACCTGGCCACCCACTCCGAAAACATTAGCCGTGAAAACCCTCTGAATAGCAGTGGAGCATTGTCTGATAGAGCAATGAATGGTGCAAAAAGACGGGGCAGCATTTGCCTCTGCTGTACACGGGGTCGCTAGTAGTCAGAATCCACTCATCAGCACTAACAACAAAAAATCCTAACATTTGCCAGTGTATACCTACTCAGGCCATCATGTGATCTTTTTACTCTCACTTTTTACTGTATCTTCTCTTTCCACTTAGGTAGTAGTCATGCTACTTGTTACAAAATACTGGACTTTCACACCTTTCTGTTTTTACTCGCATTCAGAGTGGATTACACATTGATTTTTCTTTTTGCTGAGGAGGATTCGTCCTGAGCTAACATCTGTTGCCAATCTTCCTCTATTTTGTATGTGGGATGCTGCCAGAGCATGACCATTGACAGACAAGTGGTGTAGGTCTGCGCCCAGGAACTGAACCCAGGCCACTGAAGCAGAGTGTGCCGAACTTAACCACTAGGCCACCGGGGCTGGCTCCAGATTTTTTTTTTTTTAATTAATTGATTGCATTTCAAGAAACTTATTTTTCCCCCTTTCATCCACTTCACTTAAAGCATGACATGTTGCTGATAAAATTTTCTCAGAAGGACATACCAGTACAGTTAAAAAAAAAAACCCACAGACTTTTTCACACTTGAGGAATTGTGTGGGGGAGCATGGGGAATATATTTTCTAGTAATTTTGCTGTTGGGATTCTTTAATTGCCTTTCTGATAATTTAATTCCTCTGTATATACCTGCACTGAGGCAGTATTTCTGGGAGCAAACCTATTTCAGCTATTCTTATCTAATTTGTGGCAAAATATGACAATTATGAACATTTACCAAATGATTAGCAACAAAAGTGAAATTTCTAACCTGTCTTTTTAACATCTCTTTTAGCCTGCTCTTGAGGTTCACAGATGATACTTTTGATCCAGAACTTGCAGCAACAATAGGTAAGCCTATGCTTAAAAATTCAGTAGAAATGCTGACTGTTTTCTTGCCGTCAGTCTGTTTTATCTAACTTCCCCTGCCCTCCTCTCACCACCCTATTGCGTCCATGTCTGTTGGACTCTCACTTGTCTTTCAAGGCTTAACTTTGGTGTCATTAAATTTCTGAAGCCTTTCTAGATCTCACCAAGCAAAAGTAACTTCCTTATCTCTTGTCTCATGGCACTTTGTTTACACCACTGGTATTATTATTATCTGTGCACACATTTCCTGAATGTCTCTTATTCTGTATTATACAATTATTGGAATTTTTTTATATGCCAGGCACTGTCCTAAAAGGTGGGGTTATAATGATGGATAATATAGACTTGGTCTCTATCATCATGGACCTAATAGTATCACCTAACAGTAGAGTAGTTTTTAGCATTTGCTACAGTATCTGGCGTGTATTCTCAACTCAACATATTTATTAATATTAGTTATTAAACACGGTTAGAAGCAGTTAGTACCTAAATGCCTTTTTAAAGTGAAATTTAGATTGCCTGAAAGTAGTTTGCCACACTAACTTATTAGAATATATGAGAAGATAGAGCTAAATATTTTGGTATCACACGTTTAGGGAGTAGACGACAGTTGAAAGGTATCGAGGGACAGCTTGCAACAGCTGAAAGAGCTGAGTCAGAGCAGGATGGTAGTCTTGGCTCTGCCTGGAACTAGTTGTGATCTTGAGCAGGTCATTTAACTTCATTGTCTTCATCTGTAAATTGAGAAGTGTTGAAGAGAGATAATACATTTTTCTTACAGCTCTAAAATTTTATGATCTGATGAGTAGAATGTGGTAAAGATGATCCTAGCCTTATTAATAGGGAAAATAAAGAGTTTCTATTAACTGGCTTCATTTGTTTTTATTTATTGTATGGGTTTTTTTTTTCCTTTTTATTGTTAAATAATGTCATTCTTAGGAAAAGTTGTAAAAATAGTACAAATAATTTCTGTATATCCTACTCAAATTCCCCAGATGTAAATATTTATCACATATGCTTTATCATTCTCTCTCTACATACACACAGTGTTCTTGTTTTTTTTCGAATTGCTTGAGAGTAAATTGCAGACATGATGTCTTTAATCTCTAAATACTTTCATGTGTATTTCCTAAATGAACATGGATACAATTCTGTGTACAAACAGATTTCATCAGTTGTCCCACTAATGTCTTATATAGCAAAAGAAAAAGAGTTGTTTCTGGTCCAGGATCTAGTCTAGGATTACACATTGAATTTATTTGTCATTTCTCTTTAGTCTCTTTTAATCTGAACAGTTCTTCAGTCTTTCTTTGTCTTTCATGGCCTTGACATTTTTGAAGAGTGCATACAGGTCAGTTATTTTGTAGAATATCCTTCAATTGCATTTGTCCAATGTGTCCTCATAGTTAGATTCAGGTTATGCATTTTTGGCAGGAATTCCACAAAAGTGCTTCTTAGAGCATGGTGTATATTTGTACCATTGCTAGTGACAGGACATTGGTTACTTAAGGTGAAATATGTGACGTTTCTCCCCTGTGAAGTTTTAAATTGTCATCCTGTCATTCTAACTATGGTGGTTGTCAAATGGTGGTTTTTCAAATCGTTCTATCTACATCTTTTATTTAGCATTCCATAAGGAAGAGCTCTTCTTTGTTTCTTTCTATTAATATGCACTCATAATGCCTCTAAATGTTTAATAAGTTATTTTAGGCGTTACTTAGCTTTTGTATGACATATTAACATTTACAGATTTACTCTTCTGTGTGTGAAAAGGAATCATTTAAAACACTAGTAATTCAAAATCCATTTTAATTTGGCTTTGGTATATTATTTGTTCCTTTAAAAAATTAGTAGTAAGACTTTATTTTGCTCAGAACATGCCTAGTAATGGATAGCAAGGAGTAGAAGAATAGTAACTAGCAGGAAAATAAACTTGCCTTGAGTTAAAATTTTACTAAGGGAATGATCTTTTATGTAATATAAAGCTATCTATCTTCATTTCAAACCCGGTTGGAATCTGGGGACTTGCAGAATGACAGATCATGTATTGTCCTTATTATTAAAAAGGCTTTGTCTGCTTTAAAAACAAATCCTAAGATTATGGCACACTAATGAGAATATACATAATTTGTTCCCCAAATGGCCCTTGGGTCTTGAAAAGTATCCCTTATATTTAGGCATCAGATTATTTTCTGCCTTGGGTTATAATCAGTGTACACATGAGTTTTTAAAATAAAAATAATTACCTCAATTGTTAATGACATTGTGAAAATTAGTGTTTTGTGGAAAATTAGTATTTTACCTCACAGTAAAATAGTAACGAAAGCACACCTTTATCTTTCAGTAATATAGTTTGACACTCAAGTTTCTGTCTTATATGAAATATTCTTTTAAGATGGTTGTTGAATTTGGGGTTTGAAGATGGTACTATTAAGTTGGCATTTTCTTCTTTTGCATTCTGGCAATTAGCTAATAACAACAAAGAGGGAAGAACTAAAGCAAACACCCCATGTTCCACTAAACTAGAAGATGGCTAAAACCCCAAGCCACAAAATAGACTGAATGACTGCCAAACACAGTGGAGATTAAGCAGGCTGCACGTGGGAAGAAGTAGAGAGGATGCCACAGCTGCAGAGCTCAGAGCCAGCAAGAGATGCTTCATGAAGTTGAGACCCCTCCCCCCCGAGGCACAAAACCTAAATCTCTTGTTTGCAAAAGCAAAATGGGGTTCTTAAGGTAATGGCAGGAGTTTTCCTGCACCTGGTTTAATTCTAAGAAGTTGGGGAGATGAAGCCAAACTAGGAGTCACAGAAGCCGTTTTTGCATTTGTCTGTCTGTAGCAGTAGGGAGGAGAAGCCTTTGCGTTGTGAAATACCTCAAGGCTGCCTATCTGCAGTGGCTGTTGCAAAGTAAAAACTAAACAATTCTCAGGTAAAACCCTGAACCAAGACAAAGTTTTGCTGGTCCAGAACTGGGGCCACTATGGCCACCTGCATGAACCTCCTACAAATAGCTTGTCCAGGAAAACTTCCCCATCCTCCAAAGATGAATGAATCGAAAGGAATCCAGCTCGAGGCCACTACCACCATTCAAGAATCAAAAAGGAAGAAAGGAACAGAAAAGCAAAGGACGGGTGAAGAATACTCACCAGAAAAAATATTGCTGTAAAGAAGATGAAAATCATGATGAAACATTTTGCCGTGAGTTTAAAACCCTTAATGGAAGTGTTTCCCACTGACAGCACAAAGCAGTGATGTCAGAGGTCAGGGAAGGGATGGTGTAACTGCATGAGAAAATGCAATGTAAGCTGACTGAGTGGAAAGAAAAAGAAATAAGAAAAAAAAAACGATTACTGAAATGGAAGTGAAATTGGAAGGATCACAAAAGACAATGGAGACTGTGGAAAACAAGAGAGGACATAGAAGCTAGACATGGAAAAAGTGGGTAGAATTTACCAAAATGAATAAAAATGTTAATACAAATTAGAGAAAAGGATAGATACAGAAATCAGAAAGGAGATTCAACATATGTATATTTGAGTCTCAGAAGAAGAAACATAATGAAACACAACTGTAAGGAAGTTTTTATTTAAAGATATTTTTACTTAAAGATATGATCCAAGATAACATTTCTGACATAAAAATAAACACACACACACAAAGTTGTAAGAATATTTTAACCAGGTTTTTTGTTTGTAATGTGGGAGTGTTTGGGGGGAAAAAAAAGACATGAGATTTCTTTTTCTGCTATGGTAAGGCCATGTGATGGCACTTAACCAGGTCTATACCTGAGGTGCTTAATCAGCTGCATAGATAGAATTAGTTGAAATTTAAGGATGGAAATTAGATCCTTGTAGAAATTAGTTACACTAACTTTATATAATCTGATTAAACAGGCAAAATTTGCTTCATGTTAAAATGTTTTAATTTACTGTTTTATAGGTAACCCTTGAATGTAAAAAGTGCTTTAAGTAAAACTTTTCTCAAATAAAAAAATTAAAAGTTTAAAACCAGTTGTCTACTTAAGACAGGCTCACAAACTATTTCTTAATCTGTTTGTAAGACTTATAGTTGTTAAAATATGTGAAAATGTTTTTTTGAGGGTTGATACATTTCAACTTAATTTAGACAAATTTTGGTTAATGGTTGACTTAGATCAGTGATTCTTATCACCCCCTTAATAAGTTTTTAAAAAATACTCATGACTGTACCCTTATATAACCTGTGTCTGGTCTCTAAGGGCAGAGACCAGATCTGTTCCATCCACAAGTTAACGTTTGGGCTTACTTAACAAAAAGATAATTTAATTAAAATGGAAAGTAATGAGTTTATACATCTTGTTTAATGTCACGACATAAACTTGTTAAAATATTTAGAAATATAATTCAAAGAAAAAATTAACTATTCTATTTCATATGATTTCATTCAATTAAACATTCTAATTGGAATAAAGCAATAAAAACGTCTCTAGCTTTTCTTTATTTAGAATAGTGATAAATGGTCTTCATGATATATAAAGTTTCTTTTTTCTGTTTTACTTAGAGGTTTTATTAGGAAAAGTTGTGACTTTTTTCATATGCCTTTTCAGCATTGATTAATGGTTGATAGACTTTTTTTATACTGAAATGACCTGGCTTTCCTAGATAAGTCTTCACTCAGATTATTTGACATATTTCTGGATTCTATTGACTAATGTTTAATTCACAATTTTTATATCTGTTTTGATACTTGAGATGGTCTCTCCTTTTCTGTATTTTTTTAAAATCAGGATTTGGCATTCAAGTTTTACTGATTTATAAAATGAAGGAGTTTTCCATTGTCAACCTATAAAAACAGAAACCTGTTTAAGAGGCAGAGCATTTATTTGGAATCAAAGAATTGCAGTTCGGGAAGCACAATTTCAGGTAGAAACCCAAATAGTGTCCTGATTACAGGAGAGGGGCTTAGAGTTTTTAAGGGAAAAAGAGAGGAAGATGAGCTGAGGTATGTTAAAGAGGAGTTCATTGGTGCTAGATGAGGTAAGGCTATGTTTGTACTTCATGGATTGGTTTGTGATTCAGTCTTCAGGCCAGAGGCTAGACTTGTACTTCATTGATTGGTTAACAGTTTGTCATCAGCAAGTCCAGTTTCACTGGTCCTTACGAACAGGATATTGCTGTCTGGCTGCATGCCCCGTTGTGCACGCAGTGCAGGATAGGTAGCAGAGAGACCGAAGAAAAGACATGGAGATGGCATATGAGACGTATAGGTTTATTGGGATTTATTTCCTGGCTTGACAGAACTGCACACCGCTGCCACAGGCAGGGAGGGGGCTGCTTATATAGGTAGGGGGGCACACAGGCTATGTGCTTGCCAAGAGGGGCTGTCCCTGTACGGCCAGCGTTCCGGGGAACAGTAGCTCACGTGGAGGGGCTCTGTGTTCCTTTAAGATGTAATGTTCTTTGAGTGAGATAAAGTAAGATCTGGGCTGGCCAGGCCCTGGATCGTTACAAATCCCAGCAGCTGGGCGTCCTGCCCAGACCGTTGGCATGCTGCCCAGAAGGGGGCCAGAAGGACACATGGTTATAATAGGGCACACAGGTTATTGCTGAGCAAGCCAGGCCCAGGCCCGACACTTGTCCTTACTGACTTCTTGGAATGTTGGTGGTTTGGTCCAGTTTGGAAGAGAAAGAAAACAATACGTGGAAGGCAGTTCCTCTGAAACGGCTGCTCCAGCTCTATTTTAATATGGCTCCACTCATGTCATCTTTTACACCATCTTTTTAAGTTGTCTTTACTGACTTAAATAGTATTGGAGTTATCTGTTCTGTGACGGTTACATTTCACCTCTGAGTCTGTCTGATCCTCCTCCCTTCTTAACCATTCCAACCTGTTCAAGTTTTCTGTTTCTTAGGACAGCCTTGGGAGTGAACTAGGAAAGCATCCCAACTTCTCTTAAGTCAATTGCTCATAGTACTCTTTTAAACTCTTCATTATCTGTGCCTGTGTTCCTCTCTCATTTCTAAACTTGTGTATTTTTTTGGTCTGCCTTTTCCTAAGGCATTTTTAAGATGAGAATTAAATTCCCTTCTTGTTTTTATTCTTTAATAAAGATGTCGTCTAAGAACAAATTTTACTGTGTCCCTTAGGTTTTGGTGTGGTGTGTTTCTTTTTCATTGCTCTGGATAATTTGAATTTTCAGTTTTGCTTTCCTCTTTGGACATTTGAAATCTTTGATTTAGGAATGTGTTTCTTAATTTCCAGGCTCTTTTGTTATTGTTTTATTTCTTATTTATTGGATAATGATTCCTGTTTGGAGTAGGACTACCCACCCCTCTGCCAGCCTCATGTACCATCAGCAGGAGTTGAGTTGGAGCCTCGGAATTCAGCCTGCTTCTGACAAGACCTGCTCCACACCCCTCTTTCTTCTCCAGAGACTTTTATCTTGCTATTGCTATGTGCCAAAGATCATCAGACATCATACAGATTTTCCCCCTTTAAGTAGTCACCACAAAAGCCCTGGCCTCCCAGGCTATTCTTTATCCCCCAGACTCTAATCTTCGTAAGGTTTTATACATCTTCTTTTCTCACTGTCAGCTCCCACTCCTTCTCAACTCCTGAAATGTATTTACTCTGTCCTTTAGGGTGGCAGAGCACTTAGCACATTTCATTGTTAATATTTTGAAGTTGTTTGTAAACTCAGATTTGGTGATCTAGGTCTTTATAATCTTGTTCTCCATTGGATCCTTAAAGCTTTTATAGTATCTCTCTTGGTGCCCCCTTCCCTGATGCCCTCCCCCACCCCTGAACAATAACTAAAAAGCAGGTAAGGAATTTTTATGTTCTTTAATGAGAAGGAGAAAATGACTTAAAAAGATTAAGCTCTAGCCTATGTAGACGTTACTAAGAGAGTTGAGATTAAACCCAGTCTCCCAACTTCTAACTTGGTATTCTTTCAATCACATCACAGTGATACAACTCAGCAATAGAAAGAATCAAACAGATTTGAACAGAATGTCAAAAATGCTAAACATAAGAGGGAAGCAGCAAAATTAAATATATCAGTTAATTAAATGTAAGTGGATTCATTTCTTCTAATAATTCACATTGTCAGATGGAGTTGAAAAGAACTTAAAACAAATAAGGAAAGGTTGAAAATAAAGAGATAGACCAGGGGAAAGCAAACAGTACAAAAGCATAGGTGGTATATAATTTAAGTTAAGGTGGAATTTAGGATTTAATACACTGGAAAGAATAAAATAGGATATTACATAATGATGAAAGCCCCAGTTAATCCACAAAGCAGTTATAACAGTCATAAACAAGTAGGCATCAAACTTGGAAGCTATGTGTGTTCAAACACGAGAGAAGAATTGGATGAAAATACAGTTATATATTAGATTTGTTATCTCTCTTTCCTAATTAGATAGACACAAATGAGGCCATAGGGAAATAGAATAATACTATTAACAAGTCTTTTGAATAAAGAACTCGTTACTCTAAAAGCCCATGGACCAATTTTACAGAATCAATCTTGGACTTGGCAGCAAAATAAATCTTAAATTGGAAAGAAGCAGAAATTTTACAATACCTGTTCTCTGTCAGTTTATTCTTTCAGAAAGTATTTTTGATCTATTATGTTCCTAGCATATGAGTTGATAGCAGTATTAAAAATATATATATCATACAGTAAAATTGACTTTTTTTGGTATACAGTTCTTTGAATTTTAACATATGTATTATAACAAATGTATATGGTCCTGTAATCACCACCACAATCAGAATACCAGCCAGTTCCATCATCCCAAAAAGCTATACCGAGTGCTATCCTTTTTCAGTTACACTTTTTCCTTGCCTCTAACCGCTGGCAACACTGGCCGGTCTTCATCACTATAGTTTTGTCTTTTTGAGAATGTCATATAAATGGAATGATAGTTTGTAACCTTTTCCAACTGAGATTTTTCACTTAGCATAATGCCTTTGAGCTGCATCAAGTTGTGTGTCAATAGTTTATTCCTTTTTATTGCTGGGTTTTATTCCATTGTGTGGATATTTCAGAGTTGGTTTATCCATCCACCCATTGTAGAACATTTGGGTTGTCTCCAGTTTTTGATGGTTATGAATAGACCCGTCATAAACATTCAGGTACAGGATTTGGTATGAATATTAATTTTTATTTCTCTGGAGTAAATACCCAGTAATGAGATTGCCGGATCATATGGTAAATGTGTGTTGAACTTTGGAAAATAGTTTGTCTATTTTTTAAGAAAGTGGTTGTATCATTTTACATTCCTAATAGCAGTATATGAAAGTTCCTGTTTTTTGACATCCTCCCCTATTATGCTTAGTATGATCAGACTTTTAAATTATAGCCGTCCTAATAGGTGTGTATTGGTTACCTCATGGTGGTTTAATTTGTATTCTCTAATGACTAACGATATTGAGCATCTTTTACAGTTCTTTATATATTTTGTGAATGTGGATGTGTGTGAAGTGTCCAAGTCTTTTGTTCGTTTTTTTAATTGGGTTTTTTTCTTATCGTTGAGTTTTGAGAGTTCTTTATATATTCTGTGTATAAGTCCCTTATTAGATGATATATGCTTTGCAAATATTTTCTTAGTCTGTGGCTCCTTTTATCATTATCTTGACAGTTTATTTCTAAGAACAGAAGTTTTTTTAATGAAATACAATTTATCAATTTTTTCTTTTATAGATGATGATTTTAGTGTTGTATCTTTTACTTAATAGAAGGTTGCAATGATTTTCTCCTATGTTTTCCTCTAGATGTTTTATCATTTTATGTGTTACATTAGGTCTGTGATTCATTTTGAATTAATTTTTGGATACAATGTGAAATATATAGATTGAAGGTTTTTTCTTTTCTTCTTTTTTTGTGTGGATATTCATTTTTTGTATGGATATTCAGTTTTTCCAACACCATCAGTTGAGAAGACTATCTTTTCTGCACTGAATAGGTTTTGCACCTTTGTAAACATATGAGTTGTCCATATATGTGTGAGTCTGTTTCTGGACTCTATTCTATTGCATTTATCTGTCTGTCTTTATGTCAGTACGTCACTGTCTGGATTTTTGTGGCTTTATAATAAGTCTGGCAGTCATATATTGTTAGTGTATCAATTTTGTATTTTTCAAAGTTGTTTTGGCTATTCTAGTTTCTTTGCATTTCCTGATAATTTTAGAATGAGCTCATTGATTTAAAAATCAAAGCCTCCTATGATTTTGGTAGGGATTGCATTGAATCTATATAGATCAATTGGGGGAGAATTGACCTCTTAACAATATTGAGTCTTATGATCACTGAACCAGGTTATGTCTCTCCATTCATTTAGGTCTTTTAAAATTTCTCTCAGAGTGGTTACTTGTCTTTAATATCTTTTGTCAGATTTAGCCTTAAATATTTCATAGATTTTTATGTAAAATAGTATTTAAAGTTTTTGTTTAAATTTCTCTTTGTTTATTGCTAATATAGCCAAATACAGTTGATTTTTTTAAATGCTTATTTTGTATCCTCCAACCCTTGCTAAACTTTCTTATTAGTTCTAGGAGGTTTTTTTATCCTGTAGAATCCTTTGGATTTCTACATTCTTCCTTTCCAATCAGGATGCCTTTTATTTCTTGTATTATTGCCCTGGTTAAAAATCTCCAGTACAATGTTGAATAGAAGTGATGAGAGCTGATATCCTTCTTTTTTTCTTGATATTGAGGGGAAGACATTGCCTTTTACCATTAAGTATGATGTTAGCTGTATGTTTTCATGGATGCTCTTTATCAGGTTGAGGAAGTTCCTTCTGTTTCTAGTTTGCTGAGAGGCTTTATCACGAATGCGTGTAGGATTTGGTAAATGCATTTTCTGCATCTGTTTAGATGATCTTAGGAAGTTTCTTTTTTAGCTTAATTTAGTAAAGTCCACACTGATGTTTTTCGATGTTAAATCAACCTTTCGTTTCTGAGATAAACCCACTTGGTTATGATGTGTTGTTCTTTTATACATATTTGGATTAGTTATCAAATTTTGTTTAGAATTTTCATCTATATACATGAGGACTGTTAGTCTGTAGTTTTCTTTAACTATAATGTCTTTGTCTGGTTTTGGTATCAGGGTAATGCAGATTTCATAGAATGACTAGGGAAGTACTCACTCCTCTTCAATTTCCTGGAAGAGTTTGTTTAGAATGGATTACTGTTTAAATATTTAGTAGAATCACTCTGGGCCTGGAGTTTTTTTCATGGAAAAGTTTTTAACCACAGATTCAGTTTCTTTAATAGATATAGAACTCTCCAGTTATCTATTTTTCGTTATAAAATATACTTAACATAAAATTTACTATTTTTAACCATTTTTAAGTGTACAGTTTACTGGCATCAAGTACATTCACATTGTTTTGCAACGATTACCACTATTTATTTCTAGAACTTTTTCATCACCTCAAATAGGAACTCTGTACCAATTAAACAATTACTTCCACTCCACTCTCCTCTCAGCCCCTGGTAACCTTTATTCTACCTTCTGTCTCTCTGTATTTGCCTATTCTAGGTACCTTGTATAAGTAGAATCATACAGTATTTGTCCTTTTGTGACTAGCTTATTTCACTTAGTATAATGTGTTTAAGGTTCATCCATGTTGTAGCATGTATCAGAATTTCATTACATTTTATAGCTGAATGTATCAGAATTTCATTCCATTGTATGGCTAAATAATGTTTCCTTGTATATATATACCACATTTTGTTTATCCTTTCATCTGTCCATGGACACTTGGGTATTTTGTTGAGTCTTTGCATCAGTATTCCCCAGGGATATTGGTCTGTAGTTTTCTTTACTTGTAGTGTCTTTGTCTGGTATCAGAGTAATGCTGGCCCCATAGAATGAGCTTGGAAGTATTCCTTTACCTTCAGTGTTTTGGAAAAGTGAGGAGAATTGGTGCTAATTTTTTAAATGTTTGATGGAATTCTCCAGTGAAGCCATCTGGTCCTGGGCTTTTCTTTGTTGGGAGGTTTCTGATTACTGATTCAATCTCCTTACTAGTTATGGGTCTCTTCAGATTTTCTTTTTGTTTATAAGTCAGTTTTGTCAGATTGTGTGTTTCTAGGAATTTGTCCATTTCATCTAGGTTATCCAATTTGTTGGTGTGTAATTGTCCAGAGTATTCTCTAATAATCTTTTTTTTCCTGTAAAATTGGTAGTAATGTCCCCATTTTCATTATCTGATTTTTGTAATTTAAGTGTTCTTTTTTCTTAGTCTAGTTAGAGGTTTGTCAATTTTGTTGATCTTTTAAAAAATCAGCTGATGATCATTGATTTTTCTCTATTGTGTTTCATTTCTCTATTTCATTTATGTTGGTTCTAATATTCATTATTTCCTTCTGATAGCTTTGCACTTAGTATGCTTTGCTTTTCTAGCTCCTTAAATTGCAAATTTACATTATTGATTTGAGATATTTCTTTTTTTATAATATAAGTGTTTATAGCTATAAATTTCCCTCTTAGGACTGCTTTTGCTACATCTCATAAATTTTGGTGTGTTGTGTTTTCATTTATCTCAAGGTATTCTTTAATTTTCCTTATGATTTCTTCTTTGACCTACTGGTTGTTTTAAAAGGCTGTTATTTAATTTCCACAAATTTGCGAATTTTCCTTCTGTTATTCTAGTTTTATTCCATTGTGACCAGAAAAATATTTCATATGATTTCAGTCTTTTAAAATTTATTAATACTCATCTTGTAGCCAACATATGGTCAATCCTGGAGAATGCTCCTGTCCACTTGAGAAAAATGTTTATTCTAATGTTGCGTGGAGTGTTCCATTGGGTCTAATTGGTTTGTATTGTTTTTCAAATCCCCTGTTTCCTATTGATCTTCTATCTGGTTGTTCTCTCCTTTATTAAAAGTGGTTATTGTATTGTATTGTATAGAAATACTATTATTGTATTTCTCCCTTCAATTCTGTCAATGTTTGCTTCATTTGTATTGGGGCTCTTTTCTCTGGTGTATGTATGTGTGTAATTGTTATATCGTCTTGATGAATTGACCTTTTTTATCGATATATTTTTTGTCCTTCTTTGTCTATTGTAAGGGCTTTTGACTTAAAGTCTGTTTTCTCTGATATTAGTATAGCTACCTCTATTCTTTTTTGGTTACTATTTGTATGGAATATATTTTTATATCCTTTACTTTCAACTTATCTCTAGATCTAAAGTGAGTCTCTTGTAAACCGCATATAGTTGGAATTTTTTTTAGTATATATTCTGCCCGTCTCTGACTTTTGATTGGAGAGTTTAATCTACTTAATTTAATGTAATTATTGATAAGGATTTACTGCTAACATTTTGCTGTTTGTTTTCTGTATGTCTTACAGAGTTTGTGACCCTCATTTCCTCCGTTATTGCCTTCTTTTGTGTTTAGTTGATTTTTCATAGTGATGTGCTTTGATTCCCTTTGCATTTCCCTTTGTATGTATTCTATGGGTATTTTCTTTGTGATCTCTTTCTTTTTGAGTCAATTCTGGTAGCTTTTAATATTTCAAGGAAATTGACATTTCATCTGAGTTGTCAAATTTATTGGCATAAACTTGTTCATAACATTCCCTCATTATCCTTTAACCTCTGTACAATCTATAAATGACGTGATCTTTCTCATTCTTTAAAATGGTGATTGTTGTCTTTTGTGTTTCTCCTGGTCAGTTTGGCTGGAAGTTTTTCAGTTTTATTGATTTTCCTTATAGAACCAGCTTTTTGTTTCATTGTTTTTTTTTTTTTCAATTGTTTTTACAGATTTGATTTTATCAATTTCTGATTTGAACTTTATTATTTCCATTGGTCTGCTTGCTTTGGATTTAATTTGTCTGCTTTTTAAATTGTTGGAAGCTGAGGTCATTGATTTGAAATAATTTTTTCTTTTCCAATATGGGCGTTTAGTGCTATAAATTTTCCCATAAGTATTGCTTTACTGATATCCCACAAATTTTGATATGTTGTGTTTTTCTTTTCTTTCGAAATACTTTAGAATGTTTCCTAATTTCCCTTTGAGCAATTTGATTGTGATGTCCCTTAGTATAGTTTTCTTCAGTTTCTGTGCTTGGGGTTCATCCAGCTTTTTTTGATCTGTGGGTTTATACTTTTTATTAATTTTGAAAATTTGGGGGCCATTATTTCTTCAGATATATCTTTTGTCCTCCTTTCTTTTCTCTTTTCTGTCATCTACAATTGCTTGCATATCAGACTGCTTGAAGTTGTCCCACAGATCACTGATGCTTTCTCATTTTCTTTGAATCTCTTCTCTCTGTGTTTCCTTTTCAGTAGTTTGTATTGCTGTGTCTTCACATTCACTAGTAGTTTCTTCTGCAATATCTAAATCGGCTGTTAATCCCATCATGTGTATTTTTGATCTCAGACATTGTCATTTTCATCTCTAGATGTTTGATATGGGTCTTTTTAATCTCTTTCATACCTACTTAACTTTTTGAACGTGTGATATACAGTTATAATTGTTTTTAATGTCCTTGTTTGCTAATTCTAACATCTTTCTTAGGTCTGAGTCAGTTTCTATTGATTGCTT
This sequence comes from Tapirus indicus, assembly GCA_031878705.1. Taxonomy (NCBI): domain Eukaryota; kingdom Metazoa; phylum Chordata; class Mammalia; order Perissodactyla; family Tapiridae; genus Tapirus; species Tapirus indicus. The sequence goes on from CM062925.1 coordinate 102,607,669, forward strand.
TTTCTCTTTTTGACAAGGCAGATGATTCCATTGATGTGTTCTGGTTTCTCATTCACAAGTATCTCTTTATAATATTGTTGATATTATCTTTGATAAGTTTTCATGTTCCACTTACTGCTTGTTTTAAAGGTTTTATTGATTGTATTATCTAGTTTTAACTAAAATGACTTTCATAAAATAGGCAAGTGTGCCTAAAAAAAAGATTCCTACAAAGAAACTGAATTAAATACTGTATTAAAAATGCAAGCCTAAATGAACAGCAAGAAAACAGCTGAAATGACAGTTCTGTGTGATATTGTGATTTATAATAAATATATATTTGATTCTTGACACAGAGCTCCTAAAACTCTTGGAATTTCTTAAGTGATAAAAGCAATAAAGATGCCTTTTATTTTTCGTAACAAGCCACTTTCAACCACACTTGAGTTTATGTTAATAAGATGAATTCTAGAAAGTCCCTAGGGATGGAGGCTGGTTGCCAGGAGAACCAACCATGTGATTAGAGGTCTTGAACTTTCATCCCCACCTCACCTTCCCCACCTCTGGGGTGGGGAAAGGTGCTGGAGATTTTGTTCAGTCACCAAAGGGGAATGATTTAATCATTCATGCCTATGTAGTGACGCCTCCATAAAAGTCTTAAACCATGGGTTCGGAGAGTTCTGTGTTGGCAAACTTGTGGAGGTGCTGGGAGGATGGTGCACTTGGAGAGGGCGTGGAAGCTCTTGTCCTCTGCATCTCTTTTATCTGGCTGTTCCTGGGTTGTATCCTTTTATAACAGAATGATCTAGTAAGTAGACTGTTTTCCTGAGTTCTGTGAGCTGCTGTCATAAATTAACCGAATCAAGGAGGGGCTCTTGGGAACCTCTGATTTTTAGTCAGTTTTTCAGAAGCACAGGTAATGAGCTGGATGTGTGATTGGTGTCTGAAATGGGGGATGCGGCAGTCTTCTTGTGGAACTGAGCCTTTACCCTGTGGGATCTGACTCTAACTGCAGGTAGATGGTGTCAGAACTGAACTGGATTGTAGCACACCTAGCTGGTGTCCCTGGAGAGTCAGAGAATAGCTTGTTGTGTGAAAACCCCCACATATCTGGTCACAGCGGTGTTCAGTCTTGAGTACAGAAGAGGAGAAGCACAGCAGTGTTATTGGCTAGACACTCTGCTTCTGTTACGAGCTCCTAGTCATCCACATGAGGAGGTTGGGAAGAAGTAAGAAGTTTCTCCAGTCTAGTAGGAAGTTGCCAAAACCAGATTTATCAAAAAGATTACCACTGTTGCCACCAATGAAGACAAATTTAACAGTCACTTGCAAAACAGAGGAACCAGGCTCGGTGAAGAAGCAGTTTGAGCATATGAGAGCTAAAGAGTACAATGTGTGGATCCAGATGGGTTGCCCTTTCAGGCTACCTGTGTCTGGTAGCTTTGATGGTAGGTCTCCAGTGGGCAGTGTTTCCTGAGGGTAACTTTATCTGTAACTTTCCGATCTAATATACTCTCTGAAAAACCTTGAGAATTTAACTGTAGAATATGTTATGACAGGTTGTCTCTATGTAGTGTCTGCCATTGGCCTTCATTTACTACCAGGACCCAGTCAGGACTATTTCCCTAATCTGAATTTTCTCAGGTTTTGGGTTTTTTTTAAAGCAATATGAATAAAATATAAATAATTCCATTTTTTTATATGGTTGGCGTGGCATAATATATCTTTATCTAGATGCGGTGGATACAAGATGATTATTCAATGTATGGGATTTTTTGTTTGTTTGGCTGCAAAGAACTTTATAGTTAGGTTTTCCTTGGACTGTGTAATCAGCACTGTTCTTTAACTAAAGGTTGCCCGTCCTTCTAGGCATGGCTCTATCCACTTCTTTATCATTCTAGCCCAAAACATCAAACTTTTTTTTTTTTTTTTCAATCTTTTACACACAGAAAGACCTGGCATAATGCACATTTTGAAATGCATTTCTATTACCTAATTTTTGTATGTAATGGATCACCAGAAATCATCCAAAAATTACTAATATATTTTCATATTGGTGACAGGTGTTCTGTTAAGTGTTTAGTATTTGAGGGTGCTGGTCATCTTAGTTTGGGCTGTTCTGAATTAATTGTGACAAGCTAATAAGATCTTTTGAAAATTTCTTTCCAAGCTTCTTGAGCTAATGTTTTCCCTCTGGCCAATGGGGTAGATTGCACATTATTTTTGATACTCTTTAAAGACATGTGGACAGTTACTGTTCATTTAAGCCAGATGGCATGTGTCAACTCCTTTTCCTGGAAAGGGAGAGGGTTTTGGGGGGCTGCTGTAGTAAAACCTTATGTGACTTCTTACGAAGCTCTTCTCTTTACATAACTAGTACTTACAGAAGATTTTCATAGAACTTTGAGTACCGAAGATTCTTAGATGGTTGGGGACAGATGTTTTTGTGTGTAAATTCTCATTTTGCAGTTGTGCAGTAGCAAGTGATCATTGATAAGGTTATATAAAACTAATATTATATTTTAGGATATAAACAAAACAAAGAATTCATAAGAAAAGAAGTGAGTGGTCCTTTTATATTTTTACCAATTCTTCAAGCTGCCTACAGTCAGAATCTGAGTTAGGGGGTTGGCTGGCTGTGGACAACACTCTTAATAATAGTGTAGATGATTAGGGAGCCCCTGATCTGCAGTCAGCCATAGGTAGTCTTCTCTATCTTAACACTGGGAATTCTGGCTTCTGGCTTTTAGTGTGTGTAGTCAGTCACCACCTTACATTGAATTTTATTTTGTCTATAAAATTTTTGTTTTTTTCAAGAAGTGCAGGTAGGTGAGTGTTTGAATTCTATGAACATTTGGTTTTCATTTATCCTGATTAAGTCCTAAGCTGCTGAACTTTAGTGACACTTTTTATTTTATCTTCACGTTCATAACTCAAAGAATTTGAGATATGAATTTGGGCACTTGATCAAGTGGTTTTTCTGTTTTCTGGTTTTCTTGGTAATTGATCTTAAAAGTACATTTTATTGATATTCTCATCAAAATTTTCATTTTTTCAAGGTGTTGACTTCAAGGTGAAAACAATTTCAGTGGATGGAAATAAGGCTAAACTTGCAATATGGGTAAGTTTTTTAAATGTATTTTGTGTAAATATTAAACTCATACATTTTAAAGATGCAGAAATTGATATGTGTATGTTCTAGAGGTGAACAAACAATTTGTGTTAAATGACTTTTGGGAGATCTGATGTTGATTAAAGGCTAAACAATAAATAGTTGTGTCTTATAATTGGGTAATTAGGCAAAGATTTGTTTTACTTAAATTCGAAAAGTATGTAATCCCTTCAGAATGTTTAAAAACAGAACAATTTAGGGGCCGCCCGGTGGCGCAGCGGTTTAGTCCGCGCTTGGCAGCCCAGGGTTTGCGAGTTCGGATCCCAGGTGCCCGCCGACGCACTGCCTGTCAGCCATGCCGAGGTGGCGTCCCATATAAAGTGGAGGAAGATGGGCACGGATGTTAGCCCAGGGCCAGTCTTCCTCAGCAAAAAGGGGAGGATTGGCAACAGATGTTAGCTCAGGGCTGGTCTTCCCCACAAAAAAAACCCAAACAAACAAAAACAGAACAATTTAAAAAAGTAATCTTGTCTGCCAGAGAGAATCATTGTTATTGACTGTATTCCTTTTAAAGTTTTAAAAAGACAACCTAGACCGAACTAACACTAAAGGCAGTTGTTGGGGAGAAAGTGAGTAAAGTGATACTTAGAAAAAAATGACTTTTTCCTTTTTGTTATAAATATTTGTCTAAATTTGAGTTTGCCAACTTTGGATTTCTGTTTTTAATACTGATGTCCAGTCTTTACTTACTGGCTTCTTCTTGTTTGCCTGTGAACCCAGCCATTCTGATCCTCATTGCTCTGCTAACTAGACCTCTTCATGGTAGTGCTGAATAAGGTAGCATTAACTGTCAAAACATCCAAGATGTCTATGCCCGTCTGCCATCTCTCCCTCTCTCGTGTCTGTCTACCTACCTACTTACCTGTGTCTCTCTATCGAAATACGATTGCTAATTTATTAAATATATAACATAATTTATAAAAATATACTATTTTACATGTCTAATTCCCACATATACTATGATGAATATATAAATATATTTTAATAACATGCTAATGATTTTAGAATTGGTCCGCAGTCATCAAATTGAGACATACTTCAACAGGGTGGTTAAATAGTAAGTGCTGTTTGGGCATCAATTATGATTGAAACAGCAAATGTTCATGTGCTGTATGATCTCATTCACCTTCCTGGCATTCTCTGAATGGCATGCTATTTCTCACACATTTTATCCCACATAGTGAGTAACTATGTAAGTATATGTAATGTTTTTCTTTTACTTTTTTTCTAACATACAGTACTTTACATGATTGGTGGTCTATTTGCCCTCCCTCAAATATATTTAATGTCAATCAGAACAGTAATGTCTAATCGAAAACAATTTGCAGAATGTTGGACTAGGCCTAGTAAAGTATGTTGAACAGTTTAAGAATGCTGACTTCTTTCTGCCCTGACAGGGAGGCCTGATTTTCCATATGCTTTGCATTGTTGACTTATCACCTCTTTCTGCCCTTGCTGTTTCTTTGTGAAGTGTAAGATCGAGTAGGATCTGAGGCTTCACGTTTGCTGTGAGATCTTTCTTTCATACAAGAGGTGTTTGTTGGTTTGTTTTTAATTTGTTCTCTAGTTCCTGCCTAATAAAAAGGCTGGCGGGTATTATTGAAGTGACATCTTTATCATAGACCTGTAAATATATTATAAATAAGAGAGGTTTCTCCCTGACTATAAGGATAATACAGGTTCATTCTAAAAAGGATAATTGAAACAATAAGAAATTAATAGATAAGGAAGTTCATCTTTAACCAATGTATACATTTTAGTGAACATCCTTTAAAATCTCTAGGCACATGTGTACTGTTACACATATGTGCATATGCAGTTTTCCAAAAGAAAGGATTACATCTTATGTTTTCTCACCTATTTGGCCTCCCCCACAACACACACACACCTATACATTGTGTACATTTTTCTGTCAGTGAATATAAAGGTACGTCAGTTTAAATGGCCACCTGTATTCCATCATATAGCTATACCTTACTTTTATCAACCCTTAGTGAAAGATATTTACATTATTATTGTTTTATCACAAAGATCAGCAATGTTCTGATGAGCATCCTATTTTATACATCTGTGTGTACTTGCCCGTTACTTTGGAGTATATACCTAAAAGTAGAATTGTTGGCTCAGAGAATGTGAAGATTTAACATTATTTCATACCAGAAAGGTCTTTTGTACTATATGTTGGCAATCTTTCTCATTTTTGCCTCTCTTAGTAATAATTGTTTACTTACATTTGCATCTCTTTTGATTAGTGAGGTTTTTTCTCTCACATATTTATTGATTATATTTTAATGAATTTTCTTTTTATATACTTTGCCCGTTCTATATTAGCATCCATCTTTTTCATGATTAAGGTCTTTATATAATAAATATATTGGCTTTTTGTCATATACTACATTTTTTCCACTCCATCATTTGTCTTCAAAATCTTATTTAAGGTGAATATATGTTAATGTTCTTATGTGGGTGTGTAATACTAACTCTGTCATATGCTACAGATTTTTTTTCCCGTTTGTCATTTACCTTTAAATCTTGTTTAGGATGAGTGTGTATATATGAGGTGTGGGGTCTAGGAGGAGAGATGTTTTTGCCATACCAAGGTTTTAGTATTTATGTGGTCAGATCAGTTATTTTCTTGATGCATCTCGGTGTTGTGTCATATTTAGGAAGACCTTCTCACTCAATATTAGAAATATATGAATCCATTGTTTCCTCTGATTTTTATAAATAACATTTATTTTATAAATATATAAATTTTTATATTTATATAAATAAAATCAGTTCCTCTCCCACTCGGAAGCTCCTTCTAGGATCAGTCAAATGAACGATCAAGCATGGCCCTGCCCCCGTTGCCTCCTGAAAGTGCTGCGTACACGTCATGACCTGCTTGGCACGTCAAACGTGGTGTTCCTCTCCATCCTTGCCTCACTCTCACTCCCCACGTTCTGTTAGATCCTTCCTAGCCGTTCATACATCTCTGTCTCCAATAATCTCTTTTCTCTTTTCCCATCAGAAAATAAAACCACAGGATAAAGATAACAAGCTCTGCTCCTTTTATCTTACAAAGATGTCATTACACTTAACTGCCTATTCCTGTTTTGAAACCAAACACAAGCGAAAATCTGACTTCTGGCTATTTAAGTATATAACTTCTATAGTTGTTATAAATCCTGGTCCAATACTATGGCACAGGGTTTTTTGCCCAAATTATTATACCTATTGAAACATTTTTATAACTGAATCAAAAATGTTAAGACTTTAAACTTGTGGCCTAATTTAATATTCATGTATAAAGTGTCAAAATCGTGCAATATTTTAACATTAAAACATTTTTTGCTATAGTCTTTACTTTTAAAACTTTGGGCTTTATGGTTATTTGTACTGGAATTACAGTTCTGATTTTATGTTGTGTTTCATTGAGGCAGTTTTTGAATTTGATTTCAATGAAGACAAAGGGAACAAAATTCATAATCAAATGCTTTCTGCTAGTTCTGGAAATTAATTTATTAAAGTGTAGATATTTTCATTATGCAAATAGAATGCCTTTTTTTCCCCATTATGACAAAAAGTCTTGGAACTAAAGTATTTCATGCTTGGTCATTGCCCTAACCTATGTCATATTACCAAATTTATAATCTGCTTTGGCTAGCAAGTCCACCTCAACTATGTAGCTTTTAATTTCTATTATTGTTTTTGAAAACTTGATTAAATATACAAATAGAATAATTTTAAATATCAGAGGCAGATTTTATAAGAAATTTTGAGGCAAAGAGAATTTTTGTAAAGAGAGAAATCATTTTTTTAAATCTCATAAATTTATCTGTTTAGAAAGTTTAATTTTGTTATTTAATCACTTGAGCATGGCAGGGGCAGGTGCAGTTTCTGTACTGGTGCGAGTCTAGAAACAAGGGCAGTCTGCGTCTATGTGAGCTCATCCTGTGGAAGAGTAGTCGACGTGCAGAGGGATTTATGTTGAAAGTTATTTTCCTGTTAAGATTCTCTTCTGGGGCTATAAATTACCTCAGACAGTCTCTACCTATTATGACTGTCCTGAATTTGGCCAGGCAAAGAAACTATGGGTGGAGCCCGTCACTGCTGGTTTAAAATTCCTCTGCAATCTTATAAACCTCTTAGAGGTTATTAACACTTTCTGTATCTAAAGGAGCTTCTGCTTGTCCCGTAGCTAAACTCATATTTACAACCATGGGGCTGGTAGTTAAGTTGATGTTTGATATGCGTCTTTACTTTTCTTCAGGTTACTTTACATTAACAGACTGCAAACTTTTTTCTTAAAGGGCAAGATAGTAAATATTTAGTGCAACCCTAATGCGGGCCATATGGCAGTACATAAGCAAATGGGCCTGGTTGTGTTCCACTACAACTTTATTTAATCACACTTTACATAATAAAACAGGTGGTGGGCTGAGGCAGCAGGTTGCCAAGTGTTGCTTTGCGTAATCTTAGGTACCTTGAAGCCACAGTCCAAGGATGGAGGAAAAAAGAGAAAAGGAACCAGGCCTGAAAGTAGAGACTTCTTAATTAGTTTATTCTCCCTGTCCCACTCCCCAACAAAAGTTCAGCAGCTATCCTATGGCAAAAATTGCTCTAGGCACTGGGGTTAAACTGGTAATTCAGCAGATGAGGTCCCTTCCTCATGAAATTTACATTACCTAGCTAGTGTGCATCTTATGTTGTTCATCACCCCTGATATGAGTCAGAAACAACATATAATAAGGAGTGGTTTGGTTTTATGCATTTTCCTAAAAGAAGATACATAGAAAACAATTAAAGAGTCCAGCCTAGAAATTCCTTATCTCAAATAAGACACCCCTGTAATTCTATTTAAATCAGTGGTTGTTAGCCTTCATTCTATGTTAGAATCACCTGAGAAAATTTTTTAAACTTCTGTCATACCCAAGACCAATTAAATCAGAATCTTTGGGAGTTGAACCCAGTCATTAGTGTTTTTAGTTTCCCAGGAAATTTCATTGTGCAGGCAGAGTTGAGAACCATGGTTTTCAATGAAATGGGTTTCATGTGTGATAAAAATCTTAATCCAAAATGGTAGAAAACCTTCAGCCAGCCCTGGTGGTCTAGTGGTTAAGATTCCGCGCTTTCTCAGCCATGGCCCAGGTTTGTTTCCTTGTCAGGGGTCAGGCAACCACACCACCCGTCTATCAGTTGTCACACTGTGGCAGCTGCATGTTGCTGTGATACTGCATGTTCTACCACCAGTTTTTCAAATACCAGCGGGGTCACCCATGGTGGACAGGTTTCAGCGGAGCTTCTAGACTAAGACAGACTAGGAAGAAGGACCAGGCCACCCACTTCTGAAAAAATTCCGTGAAAACCCTATGAATAGGAACAATAGACAATAGTAGAGCATTGTCTGATATAGCATCGGAAGGTGAGAGGATGGCGCAGAAAGACCAGGCAGAGTTCCGCTCTGCTGTCCACAGGGCACACTAGGAGTCAGAATTGACTGGATGGCACTAACAATAATAAGAAAACTTTTACATAGTTGCATTTTTCTAGAGATGTCAGTATTTATTAATTTTATTTTATGTAACATTTGTCAGTAAGAGAACACATCTTAAATTTCAAGTTTTAAATGAACTTGTGCATTGATATTATTTTTAATAATGCTGTTTAACTTTCTACTCCTAAATTAGTGTATTGAAGGTCTGTTATTTATGCTTTGTTTTATTTAATAATAATTGATTGTTACTTTTAGGATACTGCTGGTCAAGAGAGGTTCAGAACATTAACTCCCAGCTATTATAGAGGTGCACAGGGTGTTATATTAGGTAAGTTTTTACTTTAACATACTATTTAAAAAATATTGTTGTTTATTACTGGAATTTCTGATTTTCCTTGTCTGTGAAAGTCAATACATTTTTGTTCTATTTTTTTCTTTAGGACTACTTTTATGTAACTTAAAGTTATATTTACTTCATTTAATGAATATTTAAACTTAAAATTTCTTTTCAGCCCTTTGTCTAGCAATTAAAAAATAAAGTTCAGACCAGTTTATTTGGTTTAAAAGCACATGTTGATAAGGACATAATTGAGGATTAACCCACATCTAGTTGGTCTGTCTTAGAGTGTTACCAGAAACTGATCCTCAGTTAGCAGATGTTCATATTTGCTGCAGTTTATGGAAGAAGTGTGTTTGTTGCTTGTTGGAATCTGTTTAATCAATCCTGAAAAATAGCACAAAACACTTAACACTATTGGTTCATAATCACACAAAATTTAAAAACCAAATGTGATTCTCAGTAATTTGTTGAAAAGTGCTTGTTCTTAGTAGGCCTGGGAAACTGTTTAAAATGAATATTGATCAATTGTAGGGAGAATTGTTTTTTTATATCATGACTTGTGAGGCTTTGGTTTCATTTCTCTTAATTTGACAGTGACTCTTATTGTTTTGTTTCAGTATCTCTTAAGTTTAGAAAACACTTTAAATTAATAAGCTCTTTATTTACTAGAACGCAGAATGATAAAAGATGAAAGTGATAACAGAGGAAGACAATCAGGATCCCGCCCACTAACTTTACGTATTTTTTCAAAGCTGCAAATTCTGGTCCTTGTAAGAAACAAATTAACAGGGTCACAGATGTTTAAATTTGTGTAAAATTTTTTTGTATTTCCCACAGATTTGTATCTGAACACATTTTCGTTTTTGGACAAACCTCTTTTATTGTCATGAAGGGGGACAGCTGTTGTTTTGCTTAAATTAATTTTCAGTTATCACACAGGATATAATTTTATTTCTCACAGTATGAGTTAATAAAATTGAAGTGTGTGTGTATAGGTAAATGCGTGTGTTTGGTTTTTTTAATAGACTTGTTTCTTCCATCTGAATCAGGAGACACTGATTGTTAAGCGTCCAGGGCTTAAAAAACAGGCTTGTCGCGGCTGGCCCAGTGGCATAGTGGTTAAGTTCACGTGCTCTGCTTTGGTGGCCCGGGGTTCACGGGTTCAGATCCTGGGCATGGACCTATGCACCGCTTATCAAGCCATGCTGTGGCAGGCGTCCCATATGTAAAATAGAGGGAGATGGACACAGCTGTTAGCCCACGGCCAATCTTCCTCAGGAAAAAGAGGATTGGCAACAGATGTTAGCTCAGGGCTGATCTTCCTCACACACACACACACACACAAAACCAGACTTGTCCGTATAGTAACATTAGCTCCTAGTTACATATCAGAAATATAATGTCATTGATTCTTATTTTTAATGCTTATTTAATAAATTACTCTCTTTATTTCAGTTTATGATGTCACAAGAAGAGACACCTTTGTTAAACTGGATAATTGGTTAAATGAATTGGAAACATACTGCACAAGAAATGACATAGTAAACATGCTAGTTGGGAATAAAATTGATAAGGTAAGAAGTCAGACTCCTGATATTTTGGCTCCATATTTTGATAGCTTTTCTTTACCTTTGCATTTATCTTTTAGGAAAATCGTGAAGTTGATAGAAATGAAGGCCTGAAATTTGCACGCAAGCATTCCATGTTATTTATAGGTACGTGTGTGAATATTTATTCTTTTATTTTTAATGAGGAACTTTAAAATAGAGTTTCTGCTTAATTTTTCTTTTTATGAACCATAAAATATATGTGTTTAGTTTGTGGTTGTCTCATGCTATAAAATCTAATTATAGAACCAGGTTCTTTATTTTCCCTTCTGTAAAAAAAAATAGGATAACTTTATGTGAAGTCATATAGAACACAGATCATTCCTTTCAGGATATAATGGCATTCAGTAAAGCCAGGAACCCATGCTAAAGTTGTACCTTGCTGGTCCATGTGCTGTCAGCAGTGGCTCCACCTGGGAGTTTGTCAGAATTGCTTCATCTCAGGCCCTAACCCATATTTTCTGAATTAGAATCTGCATTTTAACAAGATCTTCATGTGACTCATATGCATATTAATATTTGAGAAGCATGGTAGAAGAGGGGTTGGCAGACTATAGCATGGGCCAAATCTGGCCCCACCTTTTATATTGAAACACAGCCATAGCCAGTCATTTACAGATTGTCTGTGGCTGCTTTTGTGCTTCATGGCAGGGTTCAGTAGTTACCACAGAAACCGTATAGCATTTAAAGCCTAAAATATTTACTGTCTGGCCCTTCACAGAAAAAGTTTGCTGACCCCTGATCTAGAAAAGTGGACTGATTATATCAGAATCACGTGGGAAGCTTTTTAAAAGTACAGATCCCTGGGCCTTATCACAGGTCTGAAACAGGGCCTGGAAGGCAGTTTATGAAAAACACCCTAGTTTCTGATGTGAAGCCAATTTTAAGAATTACTGATTTAGCTATTCCACTGTGTTAGAACCTATTAGGAATCAGGAGTTGGATCATATATAGATAGAAGCAGGGTGGTATAAGTGGAAGGTAGAGGGAATTTTAGAAAGGAGTTGAGTACTATCTCTGCTGCTTATTTGCTGGGTGTCCTTCATTTCTGTACATTAGTTTGTTCAATAAATATTTATACTGAGGATATATCAATGAACAAAATGGTCAAACGCCTGCCCTCATGGAGCTTACATTCTAGTGTGGGAAACAGCCTTAAGTAAGTAGTGCTTTGAAGGAAAGAAAACATTGTAAGGGGAGAGAGAATGACAGGGTAGAAGATGATTAGCGAAAGTTCTTCAAGGCAGTGCCATGTGAGCACAAATCCATCATATGAAGATCTTGAGGGAAAGCATGTCAGGCTGAGAGAATAGCAAATATTTCCTGAGGTAGGAACCAGTTTACCATATTTAAGAAACAGGAAGAAAGCTTGTTGGCTGGAGCATAGAGTTTGTTGGGGGAAAGAATGATGATGATGAGAGATTAGATTTAAAAAGGCCCTATTGGACCATATAGGATATGGTAAAGAAATGGATTTTATTCTAAGTGTGGTGGAAAACAAGGGAGTAGTGCTGTGATCTGATATTCTTTAAAAAAAGACTCATTTGTGTACAAAACGGACCTTGAGAAGCAGAAGCAAGAGTGGCCCCGATGAATGATGCTGGTGGCTTTGACTACCATAGCAGCAGTGGGTGGTGGAAAGTTGGCAGATCCACCAACTTTGATGGCAAAGCTGACAGGCTATGCTGATAGATTGGGTGTAGAGGATAAGGAAGGAGAGCAGTCAAGGATAACTCTGGAGTTTTGGCATGAGCAACTAGGTGGGCTGTGCTGCCATCAACTGGGATGTGGAAGACTGAGGTAAGAATAGGTTTGGGTGGGGGAATAGGGAATTAAGAATTCTACTTAGGCATAAGAATGAACCATCCTTCAGATAACCACATTCTGGCCACTGCCATTTAAAGTCATGGATTGGAGCAATTGCTACAGGAAAAACTAGATAGAAAGGGTTGAAGATTGAACCCTGGGGTACTCCAACAATTAGAGGTCAGCAGAAAGAGGAGGTGCTGGCAAATAAAGCTGTGAATGACATGCCAGTGAGAGGAGGAATATCAGAAGTGTTCAGTGTCCTGGAAGTCAGGTGAGCAGAGTATTTAAAGAAGAAAGTGATCAGCTGTATCAAATGCTGTAAGATGTCACATAAGATCAGGACGTTAGATTTTACAAGTAGAGGGTGGTGGTGGTCTTGAAAAGAATGTTTCAGTGGAGTGGTGGGAATAAAGGCCTAATTAGAGTAGTATGAAGAAAGAATGAGAGGTAAGAAAGTGGAAACAGCTTGCCAAAATAACTCTTTACAACAATTTTGCTTTGAAAGAGAATAGAGAAACTGGGTGGCTACCAGAAGGATATGTGGGCTGGAGGGCAAGTTGGTTGGTTGGTTGATTAATAGGATGGACGATAATTTTGGCAGGCTTTTAAACTGATTGGTATGATCCAATAGAGAGGGCACATGATCCTTCAGTGGATGAGAAGGGATGGGATCCCAGGAACTAGAAAAGGAGATGGCCTGAGCTAGCAGCAGGGACAGTTCATCCATTGTGACAGGATTGAAGGCAGAGCCTAAGGATACGTATGCAGGTAGGTTGGTAAATCTATTAGTGGGATGATCAGTAGTTCTTACCAGATGGTTTCTGTTTTTCTCAACATCAAGCTAGATCATCAGCTGAGATAGAGGAGTTTTAAGACAAAGGGATAAAATAGACAGTGAGAAAGGTAATCACTAGGGGAAAGTAGGGTTGGGGAGCAATGCTAAGTGTCCACCTACGTTTCGTAAGCATGAGTTTAGAAAGGGACCAGTGTCCGTGGTTGTCTATCATTTATCCAACCACCTGGAGCTGTTTGGTTGCAGGCACAGAACAACCAGATTAATTGTTTAGCTTGGAGCCTAAATTTCCTTATTCTAAAATGGAAATAATATCTGCTTCAGGGGTGAGTTTTAAGAATTCACTGAAAAATTAAGGCAAGAAGTTTGGCATAGTATTTGAGTAAGGCTTTACAATTCACAATTCTATCAATCTTGGGCGTATACATGAGTATTCTTATGGATAGAATTCAAGTAGCTCAACTTTGACAGTTGGGGGAAATTTACTAATATTAAACCTGTGGGGAGAGATTGCTGATTTGGCTCTTTATGTATTGTAGGCTGGTATTTATGCCATAATAGTTCCCCAGAAAAACATAAGAACATGGCCGGAAAAGACTATACTATGATGTTTTTCCTTGAATTTCAGAGGCAAGTGCAAAAACATGTGATGGTGTACAGTGTGCCTTTGAGGAACTTGTTGAAAAGATCATTCAGACGCCTGGACTATGGGAAAGTGAGAACCAGAATAAAGGAGTCAAACTGTCACACGGGGAGGAAGGCCATGAAGGAGGAGCCTGCGGTGGTTATTGTTCTGTGTTATAAACTCTGGGAAACTCCATCTCTTGCATATTTGATCAGATAGTGACATCTTTCTGTATATAAACTCTTTAACTGCTATTTTAGGGACCTTGCAGTTTGCACATATTTGTTTTGTATCATGGCAGTAAATGTTTGCGAGAAATCCCACTCACCGCCTTTCCCAGGTAAAATGTTATGGTATGCATGCACGGTTTGCAGTCTACAGTTTTTTATGTGACATAAAATAGGTGTACCTTTACAGGTACATTTGATTTTATGATTTACATTTATCATGTGATTTAAAAAAAATCCACTTATCTAGTATATGTTGATACAAAGTCTACTTTTGGTCTCCTTTTTGCTTAAATACTCCTATCAATTACTGAATTATTGGGTACATAGAACTCCTAGAACCACTGGGAGATATACAGGTATCATCAAACCTGGCAAATTTCCTCTCAGGAATAACAAAGAGCATGATTCCACAGCTTTTCTAGGATATTTGCTGACAGATTCTCTTTTAGTAACTAAGCAAAATTCTCTTTACAGGATGTAGTCCAGGCCAACTTTAATTAAATCTCTGTTCCGATGATGCTTCTAAAATAGCGTTGATATGTTAAAGAAGTTTGGTCTTACTTTTTAATTTACTTCAATGAGTAGCTCAGTTGCTTAACTGGAGTTTTAATTCTGTGATCTGTGCATTGGATTCATGACCCTGTGGGCAGCATTTTTACTTACGTGGTGTTTGGCAGAATGGCATTAAGGTTTTTCCCCATTGTGGTTTCAGAAGGACACAAATAGTGTGTTTATGTAACTCATGTAGTACTTACCACTTTTAAAACCAACACCTCTTTCCATAAATGTTGGTGGTGTTTGTCCAGGTACCTCAATTGTAGCTTGTGTAATGTTTACGAATATGTGTATCTTACGACTTCCATAAATGGCTAGTTGATATTCAAAAACCTAATTCTGTGTTTTGAGGGTTGTGAAAAAAAGAACACTAAATGACAATTTGAGAAAGGCATATTGCTTCCAGATTTTGATGTGTGTGGGACAATATTGTTGCAATGAAAATCTGGATTAATTTACTGTAATAAGTAGCTAGTAGTTTATCAAAACCAACTTGTATAGACTAATAAATCCTTTCACAGTATTCAGTTTTCTAACGTCTTGGCTATTGTATATTGTATTTTTTTCAGTCATATGTTACTTAATTTACATTGATTTCTGCTGTTTTAAGCCCCCAAGTAAGTAATTTGTCCTTTCAGGCAGGTCACTATAATACCCCTTGGTACGATTCTGATGTTAATTTCTGGGCAGTTTGTTCTCTGTATACAATTGCAAATGATAAACATTTTTGTGGGTCGCCTTTGCAATACATGTAATAATGGATTTACTTCAAGTTGGATCTTTCTGAAATGTACATCTTCAAACACTAAAACCTTCCATTCTACTTGGTTCACATTTGTTAGACTATATTACATGTGATTGAAGGTTTTATACATTCTGTATACTAAATATAAAACATTTACTACTTTAATGTTGGAGAAAGGTAGCTAACACATGTACCTACAATTTGTTCGTGTTATATTAAAACTGTAGATTTGTGTATTTATGTAGTGTCTGTTTTGACAAGACATTTCTGTTTATTCCTTTTTGCTTCTTGAGCTATATAATAATCTTTCTGTGCATTGGATTGTTGTCTTGATTTGGTCAGAATTTGGATACATATGAGTCACTTAATTTTTAAAAACTGATTTTGTTTGATAGATTTATATTGTAACCTTTTATAGCTTTTGAATAAATATAGCCTGCTTTCCCTAGATGCATTTGTGCAGGAAGTGTTATACATTTCCTTATTACTCTCATCAGCTGAGGAACATCTGAATATAGTGTTATTCAAATTCTATTATATCACTTTCACTTTACTATTTTGTTGCAAGCTTATTGTTTCATAGTGGAGGTTTTCTAAGTGAAATATTGAAATATCTAAAATTAGTCACTTAACTGACGATTTTGTTAATTTCTTTTTTTTTTCAAAATCATTTGAAGTAGTTTCAAAGTGCCTGTTGCAGATGGTGCAAATTAGAACAATTAAAATACAGTGTTTTGACTTCTAGGAATTCTGACATAGACCTGAACAAACAAATAACCAGTTTATATTGAGTAATAATTAACATTTATTGAAAGCTTCCTTGGTGCCAGGTGCTGTTCTAACTGCTGGATTATCTCATCAAACCTCACAACAACCTTAAGAGATTGGTTTGTACTCCTATTCTGCCCATTTTAAAGATGAGGATCATGAAACACAGGTATGTTAGGTAACTTCCCAAAGATCACATAGCTAATCCGTGATGGAGCTGCGTTCCAGTCAGGGCGTTTTCACTCCTGAGTCCATGCTCTTAACCACTGCTCCCATGGTTACGGCTGGTTACTAGCTTTTGGTTTTAACACAACAGGGTTAAGAGAGTTCTCCTGCTTCTTTATCATTCTTTTGTTATGTGTGATACAAATATTTCACATGTTTTTGTTAGAGAGCAAATCCCATTGATGTAAACCAACCATGTAAGTTATTTGACCTAAAAGTTAAGGTAGTGGAGTAGGTGGTCTCAGTGCTTTTACCTCATCAGGGTGGAATGAAAATCCCTGACTTAGAAAAGGTTCAAAGTCAGGGGACTTATGGTACCTTAGCTTCCTATTTGTAATTGGACTTGAGAGAAGAAATGAAATCTGGGAACAGTCTTTGTTCAAAATTGAAATCTGGAGGATATTTTCATTTCAAGTACTTAATTGCCATCTACAAATTCACTCATGCTGTTGACTTTCTAATTGAGGGCAGTAGAATTGGACTTGATTTTGATTCACTGTTCTTTGCATACTTAAGAAACATACATGATTCTGTACTAAGTGTGGGACTGGCCCCATAGCTCATAAGAGAATCCTTATACCACTACTTTTTCTACCTGTGGGGTGGCACAGACCTACCTCACATCCATAATATCTTTAAATACAGTTAAGTGTACATTTTTTCTAACTGATTTTCAGGTGAACTAGGATAATCTTCCAGATAGTCTAGATTGTAGATGTTCTCAGTATTCAAGCATTATGCTTCTGTGTCTTGGGATCCATTTCACCAGTCTTACTTCGAAAGTTTTTGTCCTTCATGTGTTTTCCCTAGTTAGATATAGGGGTAAAAGCATTTAATCAGTTTTCAGAAGACATTTTGGTACTTCTGGCCCCAGCTATGCCGAGGATAATCAACTGTAGACTCCATTCCGGGCTTTGTCAAGGCGTGTTAAGGGAGACAATAGAAAGACGTAGGTAGGCTGTCAAGACTTGGAACTAAGGAAGACAGATTTACCCTGGAATCTCTGACTTTTTTCTCAAAATGGAAACACCTATCAGGTGGGAGGAAAAAAGGTAATGAACTTCTGTTACATTACGAGCTTTAAATTTTACTACTTGTTGCTAGCTTTTTGTTTCATGTTTGGGACTCAGTCATTTTTCTGACTGAGTATACTTTGCTTAAGCACCTCTTAGTTACAGCTGTTTTGTACACACACACTTCCAGTAGTAGCGCGAACTCCTGCTCTCAGTCCCCCCTCACTCTCTCTCCCACGCACACACAAATATTTCTTTTTTTATTAACTGATAAGCAACAAATTATGTAATTTTATTTCTTTGATTGCTGGTGAGATTGAGCACTTTTAGTATTTTATTGGATATTTGTATGACTTAATTCCTTGTTCAGGTATGTCATGGTTGCCCGTCCAGCATCAACTTCCTTCTCTTACAATACTCCCCACTTTTTCTTTGGGTAACTACCCCCGTCATCACACATGGGCTTGGGTGAGATTTGTCACACCCCCAACTTTAGAGTTGGCCTGGTACATTTAACTAGTGCCGCTCCCCCCAGTAAATGGTTCAGGGATAGGCACTTGACCCGGATCAGGCTCCTTAGATACCAGATGTTTGCTGAGGCTTCCTCAGAAACTGCTAAAGAAGACACCTTCTTGGAGGTAGTGTGGTGTGAGGGTTCATGTTCTGAATTTACTGCAGCTCATGTTTCTAATCCAAAGGAGCAGCCTGAGGGCAGTACCAAGAAATGAGAGGAAGTCTAAGTTGGAGCCCTGATGCAATGTGGAACCTCTGGATCAAATTGGACCTGAAGTGAGATGTACTTCTGGACTTTTCACTCATGTGAGCCAATAAATTCCTTTTTTGTTTAAGCCAATTTGAGTTGGATTTTCTTTTTTTCTTGCAACCAAATGTATGCCGTGTGAGTGTGTATGTTCATATTTGTAGGGGCTCTTTGTACATCGAGTTCAGTATGTTGATGTTTATTTGCATAAAGGAGAAAAAAATAATCACAGAAAAGCCATTACTCTTAGATAACTTAATATTTTAGTGAGGTTACTTTCATGTACTTCTTTCTGGATATACACATATAAATGAGTTAACCCAATACATGTGATTTTAAGGCCCCCTTGTTTTATAGGGTCTCACACTTCCTCTGTCTCCTGAACACTCACTCCTCCCCTCTCCTCCCTGAGGTAATCAGTGTTACAGCCTGGCATGTGTACCCTTTGCATTTATCCGTGTCTCTGTAATCATATGCAACTGTGTATATATACATATTTTACTCTTGTTTATTTTACAAAGTGAGATCATCTGTATATTCATCTCTGCATGTTGCTTTTCTTACACTAGATTGTGAAAATCCCTCCAGGCCAACTTATTTGCATCTAATGTCTATCTCAATGATTGTACAATGTTAATAATCCATGGTATGGGTGTACCACATCCATATTTAACCATTCCTCTAGTAATGGGCATTTATATGGTTTCCATCTTTTGCCTCTGCAGATGGTGCTGCGATAAATATCCTTGTACACATCTTTTTGTTTTTATGGTATAAGTATCTTAAGAGTTGGATCTATGGGCCAATGTGTATTTTTTAATTTTAATATATTTTTAGATTGCTTTCCAAAAATCTGTAACAATTTACATTTCTATTAGCAATATGTGAGTGTATCATTTTTCCCTCTGCATTCCCAATGAGCAGCAGGTGTTCTCAAATTTTAATTTTTGCCACTTTAAGTTAACTGTTATTTTAGTTTGTGTTTTCTGCAGAGCATTTTTTCATGTTTTTAGGCTATTTGGTGTCACTCTTTTTTGAAATGATTGTTTATATCCTTTGCCAGTTTTCCTGTTCAGTTTTTTGTGGTTTTGTTATATGATCTCTGTATAGTACAGATATTAACCCATATGTGTATGTTTTAAGCATTTGTTTCTAACCTAATGTTTGTTTTTCACTTTGTGTATGCTGTGTTTTTCCTTACAAGTTATTTTTTAATGTTTTATACCTTCTGGGTTCCGCAACTCTTAGATTGTACATACAGTCTTAGATTGTACATACAGTCTCCTTATAACCTCTTCTGAGACTTTTATTTTTTCTTCTTACATCTTTAATAACTTGGAATTCGCCTTCGCTATGACACAAGACAGGCAGCCATCTTACTCTTATGGAGAACCAGTTGTGCCAGCACTACACATTAAATAGACTTTCTTTTTCCCATTGAGCTGAAATACCACTTTTTCCCCAGATGAAGTTCCGTAAGTACTGGAATCTACTTTGGCCTTCTATTTTAGAGTCTCTTAACCTTGGACGGTAATATATTTCAGTGTAATTGATTTTCTTTAATCCTGTGTATTTCATTTGTGCTTTAAAAAGCATTCTTAGAGGGGCTCTGCGGGTGTCATGAGACTGCTGCAGAGGCCTGGTGAAGCAAGAGTTTTGATGATAGTGGCTCCGCAGTGTGTGTGTGACTGATAAGGCAAGTCCTTTCTCACTCTTTCTCAATTCGTTTTTTACATATGAGTCTTAAAGATCACTTTATCCTTTGCCCATTTTTCTTTTTTGTGGTTCCTTCTTTTTTTAATAAAGGAGTTCTTTCTAAAATATGATAGGGATACTAATCCTTTGTCATTAATATTTGTTGCCGGGGTCTTCTCCCAATCAGTGATTTGCTTTTTGAATTTGTTTGAAATATTGCATCATTTCAAATTTTTTTAAACCGAGAATTTAATCTTTTTAACCAGTTTCTAAAAACTGAGATTCTAATTGGGATCATGTGATACTTCTACGTTAGTTATGAGAAAACTAATAATTTAATGATGACTTGCCAGTAGGAAACATGGGATATCCTTCTCTCTATTCAGATTTTATACTGCTTTTTAAATTTATATTTGTTTACGTAGACCCTGAACTTTTTTAAAAATTATTCCTGGGAATTTTTTTTCATTAGTGTGAGTAGAATTGGTTTTCTCATTTCAAAATCTATATAGTTGTTGCTAATAAAGAAAATCTATCAACTTTTCTGTCTATCCAGCCATCTGATCAATTTGGTACGTTGGTTTAAACTGGGGTTTCTTTAATTTTCTAGGTAAAATAGCAAAAATATAATTGTAGTTTTTAAATATATATTTATTTAGAGGAAATTGCAGGCGTCCGTTTTGTTTCTGATATCGTTTTGAGTCTGTTTCCTGACAAAGTGTTCGGAGGAAACCTCCCATTTCACAACTCCTGCTGAGTCTTGCACAGCCCCGCCTTCCATAGAGGCCGCGCGGCTCCCCCGCCAGAGGGAGCTCCTCGGCCAGGAGGAGCACGGGCGGTTCCACCTCTCCCCAAGGCCAGGGCTCTTGGATTTCCACAGGCCAAGCTCTCCCTAGAATCCACTAGTTTCGGACTTTTTTCTAATGTAGTCATAGTGAGATGGGGCTGTTTCTGTTGTTGCTAACTTCATATATTGCAAGATTCGTAAAATTGGCACGATTCTATCTTTTTCTGCATGCTGGAATACTTATTTTTTAAAATGGGTATTTCCTGTTCGTTGCAACTTTCCTAGAAGTCAGTATAGCAGGAGTGTGGCATTTTGGAATCAGCAAGCTCATATCCCAGCTCAGTTATTATGCCCCTGTATTGTCTTGAGGCAGTTACTTAATCTTTGTGGGTCTGTTTCTTCACACTGGAAACTGGGGATAATAATACTCTCAACAACTTTGTGGGGTTGTTGTGAGCGTTAAATGCATTAGGGAGTGTAAAACTTGACACAGTGCACTTCAGTGAGTATTAGCTGTTGTCATTAGCATACCTTGATGGTTGGTCTTCTTAGTTTTTCTGTTGCTCCTTAAGTCAATTTTTATAATTCACATAGAGAACACAGTGCTTTTTTTTCTTTCAAGGTTTAAAATTTTTCTGGAACAAAATTAGACGTAATCTTTTGAAAACTATTTTTCTAAGGTTATAGTTTCTCATTCCATGTGTGCCTATGTGTATTTTCCTTTTATCTTTTGCAAGCAGTTCGTCTCTGTGATCTTTTTAACAGGCAAAAAGGATGTCTAGAACAGTGAACTGGAAATAAATGAGATAGTGATTTCTAAGTAGAGTAGATAAATGCAAATGAGGCGCCTGTGGAGAACAGTGCCAGGTTCCCTCCATTGCGAAGACCTGGATATTGACAGCAGGCCTCACCTCAAGCTACCCAGCATCCCTGTGTCTCGGCACTCTGAAGTCTCCCCGGGCCACGGCAGCTGTAAGCATTCAGCTTGCTGTGTCAGGAAATAGAATAGGCTCCTGACCACAAAGCATCTGTCCTTTTTAGATTTGTGTTCCTTTACCTGTATTTTCTTCACCAGGAATTTTCAGCTGGTTAAATACTCCCATGTGTCACACTCATACCACCTTTTTTAGGTTAGACACACAACCAACATCTAAGTTTTCTCTAAAACAACACTAATAAATCTTGTAGTACTAGCTGGAGGGCATAACCATGTACACTTATAAACATGTCTGTTGACACCCCTTGCACAGTTCACTTTTCATTAATAAAAATACAATTAGTTCACTCTTACAAAATGATTTCCGAGTTACAATACCGGTAGAACTACCAACCGTGAACCTGCTGAGAAAAAGTACAAGTTTATTTGCATTCTTTTTGACCTTAGGTGTTATTTTTCTGTGGATGTATAGTCAAGTATTCAAATTACTTGAATAAATTCTTTTTCTGTATGTGATTTTATTGTCTATTTGATGAGTTCGTTTGTTCCTGCTTGTATTCAGTTTTAGGGTTTACTTTTTTCATCCGTTTTAATCTTTTGAATAATTAAAACATTTACATGGCTCAAAAGTCAGTACCATATGAAAAACTAAATTAGAGAAGTCCTGTTCAGATCCGTATCAGCTCCATCCTGATCTCATGCCCTTGTGTAGTCATTATCACTAGGTTCTGGTTTATTCCTCCTGTGTTTCTTTTTGCAAAAATTATGCAATATTTTTTCCATTTCTCACACAAAAGGTGGCATACTATATGCACTCTTTTGAATCTTGCTTTTTTTTACTTAATGTAACCTGAAAAGTCACTCCATGTATCATCAGATCGTGGAGCTCTTCCTCATTCTTTTTTTGTGGTTCAAGTCCTCCATTGTGGATTGCACAGTTTATTCAACCGTTGCCGTGAATGGGCAGTGAATGACTTTATGTGTTGTTTCATTTCTGTGGAGGATAAGTTCCTAAGTCAATTTTTAAAATCTTCACTGAAGTATATTTTACATAAAATGCATCTATTTTAGGACCACATTTTGTGTGTGTTGTGTGTGTGTGTGTGAGGGAGACTAGCCCTGAACTAACATCCGTGCCCATCTTCCTCTACTTGACATGGGACACCGTCACCGCATGGCTGACAAGCAGTGCGTCTGTCCGTGTCCAGGATCAGAACCTGCGAACCCCGGGCTGCAGAAGCAGAACGCACGAAATTAACCGCTACGCCACTGGGCCGGCCCCTAGGACCACGTTTTGTTGAGTTTTAATAAATATATACACTTGTATAACTACTGTCACAATCTAGGTCTGGAACATTCCTATTACCAAAAAGTTCGTTGCGTATAATGTTTGGTCGCCTTCTTCCTCCCGCCTCCGCTATACCTGACACTCCCTGGAGATTTCTCTGGACCCCTAGGCAGGTTGGCCCTCGCTTTTATTGCAGTTCCGCCTGCATATTCTAGACTTCCCTTTTCTCGTCTTTTATCTGTTAAATGCATCTGTCTTTTTTCCATTTTGCATAAATCTATGGAAATATCTCATTGATGACGTTCTTCACTGCCTTCACTATTAAGATTTGTTCTTCAATTCTTTTAATGTATTTTTAACATGTTCTTGGGAGGGCATAGAAACAAACTCGTGCTTGGGTGTACCCTCCCAAGCTAGAGCAGTTAATTGGTCTTTTAACTAGTGAGGTCAACAGGAAATTGTTGATAGGCAAAAAAAAAGTAAAACCAAAGGATGGGCATTCCTAATGAGGTAAAGTATTTTGGAATGAATATACCAAGGCATGTGAGCTGGAAAGATAGGCAATATCAGAGAGATGCTTGACCTTGATATTTTGGGGGTAGATCCAGGTTATAACCATGTATGGGTACCTGAGGTGGGGTGGAAGATAAGATAGTTGGAAGTGAGGAGGCCAAGGTGCTAGATGGATCGTGGATGTTTCTTCAATCACTAGATACGCAACTGAGTCTATTTCTAGATTCCATTCTGTTCCACCAATGTAGTCCTATGCCAAAATCATAACCATTTTGATTTATAGTATATTTATAAATTAAGTCCTCCCCCTCACTTTTTTAACAACTTATTTTGGCAATCGCTTTATCTGGTTACAAAATAAAGTCCTTTGGAATTCTGACAGGATCTGCTTCAAATTTATATATTAACTTATAAATGACATTTTTAGAAGTCTTCCCATCCAGAAATATGGCATATCTTTCCATTTACTCAGTTCTTGTTTTATGTCCTTCAATAAAACTTTAGAATCTTCTTCATATACACCCTCTAGCTATATTTGTTAATGTATTCCTATGCATTTTATCATTTTTTGTTACTATAATGTATCAATGGTTTTTATTTTATTTCCGTTTCTCATCTATTTTTCTCAGTAATAAATAAAAATTAGTGTATATGTTTCTCATAAACAGCATCTTACCAAATTTGTTATTAATACTAATCTCTTTAGTGTTTCTTATTTTCTAGGTTCAGAATATGTGTGAATAAAGATGATTTTTTCTGATCCTGATATTATAACCATAGTTTTGGTATTTTGCCTTTTAAGGTACTATTTGCTTTCTTCTTTTATTTCAAGAAATAGTCTTTAGTATTTTAGAATATTGATGTAGCTTCATTCTTTTAATATTTTACTTCAGTCTTATTTGAAATGACAGCTAAATTTTTTTCAAAAAAAAATTTTTTTAGCCCCTATTGATATAGGAAATGGTTTTGCTGCTTGGTTTCATATAATGAATTATATTGAAGATTTCCTGTTGCAAAACTGTCCTTACAGTCTTGGAATATATATCTTACTTATCTGAATTGTATTGTTAAAAAACATTCTACTGAATTCAACTTACTTCTATGTTTATTTATAACTTTTGCATCTATAATTACATGAAGGCATGGACTGAGTCTTGTAAATTGATCTATTTTCAGCAACTTGAAAAGAGCAGTTCATACATACAATTGTGCTTCTCCTCTCTACCCTGTAGTCCTCTGTGTGTTCTATTGGGTTTTATTGGAATGAATATGATGGAAATGAATTGAGTGAGCACAAACTGTATGGCCATCCAGGGAGACTACCTAGAAAAGTGGCCCATAGTAGATCAGTTTACTCTAAATTTTCAATTTTATTGCCATTGAGTCATACATATAAGTTCTCTTGATTTCTTCATTATACTTTATTTCTTATTCCTAATTGTGTGTTTTCATTTTCTCTCTTTTTTCCCCTTGGTCAGACTTGGGGATTTAATCTATTTTATTTGTATTGTCAAAGAACAAGACTTCATTTTATTTTTACTTTCTATTTTAAAATTTCATCCTTTATTCTTTTTTTTAACTTTTTGTTTTGGAATAATTATAGATTTGCAAGAAGTTGCAAAGATGGTACAGAGAAATTCCATGTACTCTTCACCCAGTTTCCCCCAGTGGTTACATCTCACATACCTGTAGTACAATATCAAATCCAGGAGATCAACTGGTGCAATGCATGTGTATATTTCCATGTATTTTGTCATGTGTAGATTAGTGTGACTTCCACTATATTCAAGATACGAAAAGTCACATCACCACAAAGATCTCTCTTTTTCTATCCCTTATAGTCACGCCTCCCCCACCATCCCTAACCCCTGGCAACCAATAATTTGTTCTTCATCTATATAATTTTGTCATTTCAAGAATGTTATATAACTGGGATCATAAAATATGTGACCTTTTAAGATGAGCTTTTTTTTCACTCTACATGATGTCCTTTATCCATCCAAGTTGTTGAGGGTATCAACAGTTCTTTCGTTTTTATTGCTGAGTAGTAATGGTATGGATGTACACAGTTTGTTTGCTCATTCACCTAATGTAGGGCATTTTAATTATTTCCAGTTTGGGGCTTTTCCATATAAAGCTGCTGTGAACGGTTGTATACAGACTTTGTGTGGACGGAAGTCAAGGAATGTGGGTGCTGTGTCATCATCTTTGATTCTTAATTCTCTGTGACTCTCTTTTGATTTATTATGATTCTTAAAAATGTTCTTTAGTTGCATACTTAGATTATTGTCAGTCTTTTTTAGTAATAGAAATATTTAAACTATTTTCAAGTGTACATTGTTTTGGTATCAAGTATTCTTTTTATTTGTGATACAGTTTTGTGTCTTTGGGTAGAACTATTTCAAAGAGTGTGTCGATTTCATATTTTAAGGACTTTATTTTGTTTCTTTTCCTTTAGGTTATTTTTTAATCTACCTGTAAACTTCTGGTTTACAATTCAATTATGGTTAGAGAATGTGGAACATAAAATCTCTCTACTTTTTGAAATCCATTAAGGTTTCCTTGGTGGTCAAGAATTTGATTTTTTTTTTGTGTGGTTGGTTTGTTCATATCTTGTCATTACTATTTTAGACTTGCAGTTGGATAGCCCAGGGCAGCCAAGGGCAAGAGATATTCATCTGGCTACAATGATGCAGTATGTTAGGGTTGCCCAGTTTGGGGCATCTAAAATTATTCCAAGTAGAAGAGAGCTGTGATCTGAAGATGGACTAAAAAGTATTTAGTATTCAAGTTGCGGAAGTTGGAGACCAAGAAGAAATATAATTACAGAAAGAAAAACGCTACTATTTACTGTCTCATAGGTGCCAGGTCCCCTGCTTGGCTTTCATGTGTATTAATCATTAAACCTTCAAATGCATTCACCACACTGCTGCATGGAATACACTATGTAAAAGCACATGTATTAAAGATATTTCTAAGAATGCTAGAAAAAAATCATTACATCTTCATAATCCGGTGAGTAGGTGTGCGTTTTTATTTTGCAGAGAAGGAAATGGAAACTCAGAAAGATTAAGTAACTTCCAAAGTCACAAAGCTAATCATAGAGTTGGGATTTGGGTTGATTTTTCAAAATACTTCATGGATATAAAAAATTTAATATATATTATTTATAGAAAACAAAATTTTATACATCTGTTAAGTAAAACATGTATCATTCACCTCTTCTATAACATTGTTATTTTGTCTACTTGAGCTGTCAAATTCTGAAAGAGTTGTATTAAGGATATTATCATGATAGATGATTTTATAAAGTTCCTATAGCTTTAGAAGTTTTATCTTTATGTTATTTAACCCGTGTGTGTATATGCATGTATTCTTTATATCTTTTATCATTGCATAATTCTCCCTCTTTGTTTAGTTTAGTTTGAATTTTGCTTAATCTGATGATAATATTGCAACCATGTATTCTTTTGTGTTTATTTCATTTAAAATTTTTTTTCATCTTTATAAAAGAATATAGATAATGTAAATATGTTTTAAAGAATAATATGAATACCCATTGAAGTCCTATGTGTGTGTGTGTGTGTGTGTGTGTGTATATATATAGAGAGAGAGAGAATATAATTTTTGGGGGGAGATTTTGTCAATTTCTATATAAACCAGCCTTGGTGACAAAACTAAAAACAGACTCTTACCTGTAGACTTTCTCTTTCAACTTTGGAAAAAATTGGAAGAACATGCAAAATACAGAAATTCAGATTTGTTTTCAAACTGTATTAAGGTCTAAGTGTGAGCCCAAAAGAGTACAGGGCTGGCGTGAAGTCAAAGGTAGGTGAACAAAATTGTAAAAACCTTACTTTTATACACAGATTTGATGGAGAAGAGGACCTAGTTGACGCATTTAAAGGGAAGGACATGGAAATACCAAAATTCACTTAGTTCCAAATGATTAAGATGCAACTATTGGAAATCCCATTTCAATCTCCAGTGATTAATATCATTTGTATAATTACATCTTAGATGTGTCAATTCACTAGAAGGGAGGAATCCTTTCACAATGTGTACGTATATCAAATCATCATGATGTGTGCTTTAAATATCTTACAATTTTATTTGTCAATTATACCTCACTAAAGCTTAGGGAAAAAATAGCTTTTCTTCTTTCAAGAATGGGTCTTGACTTATAAAGGATAAATATTACAGTTCCTAGGTTAGTATTTGAAAATAGAGATGGAAGTAAATGCAGTAGTTTCTAAAACTTTATTGAATTCTAGATCGTCTTTGAATTTAAATTTAAAAGAAAACCAATCTTATTTTGTGAATGAATGGAGAAATTTCCACCCATATGGCATCAAATGTTTTGATAAACATGGAAATGCAATGAGGATACAATTGCTAGTAAAAATAAATAATGGTTGCCTCTCTGTGAACCCATGTTAATTTTCTCATTCACACAAATATTTTTAATTGCCTACAGGCTAGAATAAGACAATTTCCCTACTTTCATAGAATTTATATTCTAGTGAAATGAAACACAATTTTTAAAAATTTGCATCGTAAACTTTGAGGTCATTTTTTCTGGATCAAAACCCACACTATGGTATACTCTCCGTCAGAAAAAGTCACATTGTTTTGCTCTGCCACTAAGATATGAAAGTTTCTTGGAAGTGAATTTATTATTGTATTTTAGCTTGTGAGCTTGCCATCTCTATTGCTAGGATCGCATGGCTTGAGATATGACCTGAAGTTAGATAACAATACAAAAAATAAAAAGGAAAAGGGGGCCAGCCCTGTGGCGTAGCGGTTAGGTTCTCACGCTCTGCTTTGACTGCCAGTTTGGATCCTGGGTGTGGCCGTACCCACCACTCATCAAGCCATGCTGTGGCTGCGTCCCGTATGGAAGAGCTACAACTCTACAACTATGATACATAACTATGTACTGGGGCTTTGGGGAGAAAAAAAAGAGGAGGATCAGCAACAGATGTTAGCTCATGGCCAATCTTCCTCAAAAACAAAAAAATAAAAAGAGGAAAGATTTTTGATTTTCAGTCAGGATGTATCAGGGAAGGTGGACATGGAGACCAAGGTCAACTTCAACTTTGCTGTCCTCTAAACTTTGAAATGTAGCTATTAGATTTGTAAAGCGTGTGCTCAAGGCAGAATTGTAGCTTGTGATGTCAGACTATTTCTTTACACAGTCATGCTTGGGGAACAGAATTTGATGGTATATCTAAATCGAAGTAGTAATCTCTTAAAGTGAGATTCTATATTTTATTCCTTTCATATGCATGTGCTATATATGGTCATCAAAATTTGAATTACTTTTAAATGAAAATTGTATATCAAGATGAATGGGTGTTTTCTATAAGAAATATTTGTGCAGAGGCCCCGAAAGGTGGCCTCACATTCCCACAGCAGCGCCCGGTTCCCCAGCCAAAGTGGATGTGCCTGATCCCCTACGGCTTGGAGGACTGAAGTTACTGAGAGAAAATGGTCACAGGTGTAGAGATTGTGCAAGTACTCACGCTGCAACTCAGACATGCAGAGAAAATTAGTTTATCTGTTGCTCTGCATTTGATTTGATTTGGCCCCATCAGCTAGGAAGTGAGAAAACAACAACAAAAAGAAACGTTTGTAGTTGTTTATGTTATTTTCTTTTTACTAGTCCAATAAAAGAAGAGGTGAGATGTAAATTTTGATTGCAGCATCAATACTTCTACATGAAATCTTTCCGTTCTCCATAAGGTGGCAGCAGCTCTCCAGTTATCTGAGAAGTCCTGCAGGAAAGGTCACGTTAAAAGCCTTAGACACTGTCCAACTGAGAATTTTTACAGGCTGTGGTGTTTTCGTCGGATTTCTTCTCTTTTCTTTCTTTCTTCCTTCTGTTCATCCTTCCTTCCTTCCTTGTTCCTCTGTCTCTATTTCTCTCTTTTTTGGGGTGGTGGGGGGACGACAAAGGTTAGCCACGGATCACTTTCTATTAGATGGGAGACTTTCTGTTCTGCAATAGCCTACTTCTGCTGAAGTCAACCGACAGACTCCACAGCCGTCCTCAGGGCCAAATTACAGTTCAGCATCCACAGAGGTTGACTTGGCTGGAGGTGGAGAAAATGGAAGCATGATTGATCTTGAATTTTAGAGGAGAGGATTGCTTCCTTCCTATGGTATAGATTTATCTTTTTAAAGAGAAGTTGCAGAGGATTGAATAGAGGCACTACAGGTGAAGTGAGGATGCCACCAATATTTTGTCAAACTGAGTTCATTTAAGGCTTTACAATTATTTACTTTGATATTTTTGCTTTAAAACTATTTTAGAGCTTAAAAATGAGATTATGTTAGGCTTCTTTTTGTGAAGACAAAGAACTGTTTTCTGGAAACAGTTAAAATAAAGGATTTAAAATTACACTTCATTTTCCACCAAACTTTTAGAACTAAATTGTTCGATGATTTTGACTCCAGTGTATTGAATACATTTAATTCTAATAGGCTTCCGTCTCCAAATGTTTCAAATTATAAGACAATTCTGTCATTGTATTATTCATCAGAATCTGGAACTAACTCTCTTTCTCTGCTTACTTTGCTTAAATGACACTATTTTGGGGCTGAATAATGACAGACATGCTTGATATAAATATATGTTTATAAGGTTAGAGTCATTTTTTAGAAGGTTCAGAAGTCTATTTTTCAGCTAACATTCTTGATCACACTTGCCTCTTAAAAAATCTTAGTTTTTATTGATAATGTCTGCATTTTTATTGGTAATGTTTCTATTTCTTCAATTTTTGCTTCTATATTGATTAATTCCTCCCTCTACTTTTTTAAAATAGACTTTATTTTTTAATAGCAGTTTTAGGTTCACAGCAAAATTGAGCAGAAAGAACAAAGAGTTCCTATATACCTCCTGCCCCACATATGCACAGTCTCCCCCACTAACAATATCCCACACCAACTATTTTTCTGTTGTTGATTTCTAGTTTAATTCCAATGTCATCTGAGAGTGTGTATCATTTTATTCTTTCAAATTTGTTATGGTGTTTTTATGGCTCAGAATGTGGTCTATCTTGGTAAATCTTCCAGTTAAGTTTGAAAAGAATGTATGTTCTGCTGTCATTGGATGAAGTAGTCTATAAATGTCTATTATGTCTGGTTGTTTGGTCGTGCTGTTGAGTTCAGTTGTGCCCTTATTGATTTTCTGCCTGCTAGGTCTGTTCATTTCTGATACAGGGATGTTGAAATCTCCAACTATAATAGTGGATTCATCTGTTTCTTCTTGCAATTCTATCAGCTTTTGCCTTACGCATTTTGATGCTCGGTTGTTAGGTGCATGCACATTAAGGAATGTTTTATCTTCTTAAATAATTGACCCATCGCTATCTAATGCCCCTATTTATCCATGATAACTGTCCTTGCTCTGAAGTCTGCTGTGCCTGAAATTAATATAGCTACTCCTACTTTCTTTTGATTAGTGTTCGCATAGTATATCTGTCTCCATCCCTCTACTTTTAGTCTACATGTGTCTTTAAAGAAGGTCACTTGTAGACAACATGTAGTTGGGTCTTGTTCTTGATCCACTCTGACAATCTCTGTCTATTAATTGATAATTTAGACCATTGATGTCCAAAGTGATTATTGATATAGTTTGATTATTATCTGCCATATTTGTTACTGTTTTCTAACTGCTGCCTTTGTTCTTATTTTTGTCTTCCACTCTTTTTCTGCCTTTTGTGGCTTTAACTGAGCGTTTTATATGATACCATTTTCTCTCCTTTCTTAGCATATCAATTATACTTATTTTAAAATTTTTTTAGTGGTTGCCCTAGAACTTGCAATATATGTTTACAACTAAACCAAGTTCACTTTCAAATAACACTATACCAACTCACAGGTAGTACAAGTACCTTAAAAAAACAAAATATTCCTAAGTCTTCCCTCTCGTCCCTGGTAGCACTGCTGTGATTCATTTCACTTACATATGAGCATCCACAAAGCATGCTTAATCAAGTACATTGTTGCTATTATTATTTTGGCAAACTATTGTCTGTTTGATCAAATAAGAATTAAGAAAAATAAAAGTTTTTATTTTACCTTCACTTATTCATTCTTCAATGCTCTTTCTTTATAAATGAGTTTTTGATTTATTTTTCTTCTCTCTAAAGAACTTGTTTTGACATTTCTTACAAGGCAGGTCTACTGGCAACAAATTTCCTCAATTTTTGTTTGTCTGGAAGGTCTTTATTTCTCTTTCACTTTTGAGGGGGAATTTTCCGGGTTGGTGGGGTTTTTCTCTCTTTAAATATTTCACACACTCTGTTTTCACTTGTATGGTTTCTGAGAAGTTTGATATAATTCTTATCTTTGCTCCTCTCTAGGTAAGGTTTTTTCCCTTTGACTTTCAAATTTTTTTCTTTGTTTTTGGTTTTCTGCAGTTTAAGAAGGATATGCCTCAGTGTAGTTTTTGTTTGTTTGTTTTGCATTTGTCCTGCTTGGTGTTTTCTGAGCTTCCTGGATCTGCGTTTTGATGTCTGACTTTAGTTTGGGGAAATTCTCAGTCATTATTATTTCAAATATTTCTTCTGTACCTTTCTCTCTCTCTTCTCCTCCTACTATTTCCATTACATGTATGTTACACTTTTTGTATTTGTCTCACAGTTCTTGGATATTCTATTCCATTTTTTTCATTCTTTTTTCTCTTTGTTTTGTGTTTTGGGAGGTTCTATTGACATATCCTCAAGCTCAGTGATTCTTTCCTCAGCTGCATACAGTCTACTAATGAGCACATCAAAGGCATTCTTCATTGCTGTTACAGTGTTTTTGATCTCTAGCTTCTTCGTTGTTGTTTTAATTTTTATTTGATTAATTGCAAGGGAAATTGAGGATCTCGGTTTTTTCTTTTTAAATTTTTTTCATTATGGTGAAATACACATAATATAAAATTTGCTATCTTAACCATTTTTAAGTGTACAGTTCAGTGGTATTAAATACATTTATAATGTGCAGCTATCACCACCATCCATCTCCATAACTCTTTTCATCCCGTAAAACTGAAATTCTATATGCATTAAAAAGTAATTCCCCATTTCCCTTTCTTCCCGGTTCCTGGCAACCACTATTCTAATTTCTGTCTCTATCATTTTGACTATTTTAAGTATCTCCTATAAGTGGAATCATACAATATTTGTCTTTTTGTGACTGGCTTATTTCACTTAGCATAATGTCCTCAAAGTTCATCCATGTTGGAGCATATCACAGAATTTCCTTCCTTTTTAAGGCTGAATAATATTCCATTGTAGGGATATACCACATTTTGCTTATCCATTCATCCATCCATTGATGGACGCTTAGGTTGCTTCCAGGTTTTAGCTGTTGTAAATTACACTGCTATTAACATGGGTGTCCAAATATCTCTTCAAGACCCTGCTTTCAATTCTTTTGGGTATATACCAAGAACTAAAATTGCTAGATAATGTGGCAATTCTATTTTTTAATTTTTTTCTGTGAAAAATTCCATTGGAATTTTGATAGGGATAGCTTTGAATCTGTAGATCACTTTGAGTCATAGTGTCACTTTAACAATATTAAATCTTCTGATCCATGAACATGAGATGTGTTTCTATTTATTCACGTCTTCTTTAATTTATTTCAGCAATGTTTTGTAGTTTTCATTGTACAAGTCTTTCACCTCCTTGGTTAATTCCTAAGCATTTTATTCATTTTGATTCAACTATAAATGGAATAGTTTTGTAATTTCTTTTTCAGATTGTTCATTGTTAGTGTATAGAAATGAAACTGAGTTTTGTGTATTGACTTTATATCCTGCTACTTTGCTGAGTTCATCTATTAGTTCTGCCAGCTGTGTGTGTGTGTGTGTGTGTGTGTGTGTGTGTGTGGAATCTTTAGGGTTTTCTATAAAAAGATCATATCATCTGTGAACAGAGATAATTTTACTACTTCTAACTTGAATACTTTTTATTTATTTTTTTGCCTAATGACTCTGGCTAGAACTTATGGTTACCATATAAAATAGAGTGGTGAAAATGGACATCCTTGCCTTATTGCTGACCTTAGAGGAAAAGCTTTCAGTCTTTCACCATTAAGTATGATGTTCACTGTGGATTTTTCACATATGGCTTTTATTATGTTGAGATAGTTTCCTTCTATTCCTGGTTTGTTGAGTGTTTTTATCATGAAAGAGTGTTCAATTTTGTCAAATACTTTTTCTACATCAGTTGAGATGATCATGTGGGTTTTGTCTTTCATTCTGTTAATGTGATATATTGATTAATTTTTGTATGTTGAACCATCCTTACATCCCAGGAATAAGTCCCACTTGGTCATAGACCTTAATCTTTTTAATGTGCTGCTGAATTTGGTTTGCTAGTATTTTGCTGAGAATATTTGCATCAATGTTCATAAGGAAAATGGGTCCATAGTTTTCTTTTCCTGTAGTGTCTTTGTCTGGCTTTGGTATCAGAGTAATGCTGGCCTTATAGAATGAGCTTGGAAGTATTCTCTCCTCTTCAGTTTTTTGGAAAAGTTTGAGAAGTAGTGATGTTAGCTGGTCTTTAAGTGTTTGGTAGAATTCACCAGTGAGGTCATCTGTTTCAGGAATTTTCTATGCTGGGAGATTTTTGATTACTGATTCAATCTCCTCACTAGTTATAGGTCTGTTCAGATTTTCTATTTCTCATGAGTTAGTCTTGGTAGGTTTTGTGTTTCTAGGAATTTGTCTATTTCATCTAGGTTATCCAATCTGTTGTTGTACAATTGTTCATAGTACTCTCTATAATCCTTTTTATTTCTGTAGAATCAATAGCAGTATCTCCACTTTCATTTCTAATTTTAGTAATTTGAGTCTTCTCTCTTTTTCTCTTAGTCCATTTAGCTAAAGATTTGTGAATTTTGTTGATCTTTTCAAAGAACCAACTTTTGGCTTCATTAATTTTTCTCTATTGTTTTTCTAATCTCTATTTCATTTATCTCTGCTTTAATCTTTACTATTTCCTTTCTTCTGCTAGCTTTGGGTTTAGTTTTATCTTCTTTTTCTAGTTCCTTAAATTGTAAAGTTAGATTGTTGATTGTTGATTTTTCTTAATTTTTTAATGTAAGTATTTATAGCTATAAGTTTCCCCCTTAGCACTGCTTTAGCTGTGTCCCATAAGGTTTGGTATGTTGTGTTTTTATTTTCAATTGACCCTAAATATTGTCTAATTTTCTTTGACCCACTGATCATTTAACAGTTCATTGTTTAATTTCCACAAGTTTCTGAATTTTCCAGTTTTATTTCTGTTATTGATATCTAACTTTATCCAGTGTGGTTGGTGAAGATACTTTGTATGATAATTATCTTTTAAAATCTATTGAGATTTTATTTGTGGCCCAAACTGGTCTATCCTGGAAAATGTCCCTTGTGCACTTGAGAAGAATGTGTATTCTGTTGTTGTTGGATGAAGTGTTCTGTATATGTCTGTTAGATCTGGTGTTGTTTAAGTTCTCTATTTCCTTACTTATCTTCTCTCTGGTTGTTTTACCTATTATTGAGAATAGGGTGTTGAAGTTTCTAACTATTATTATAGAGCTGTCTATTTCTCCCTTCAATTCTGTCAGTTTTTGCCTCATATATTTTGGGGTCTCTTGTTAGGTGTGTAAATGTTTAATATTGTTATATTGAAACTGTTATTAATATAAAATGTCCTTCAGTGTCTTTTGTAACATTTTTTATTTAAAGTCTATTTGTCTGATATTATTGTAGCCACCCCTGCTCCCTTTCAGTTACCTTGGAATATCCTTTTCTATCCTTTCACTTTCAATCTGTTTGTGTCTTTGTATCAGTAAGTTGTGATTCTCTGTATCCACCTGTCTGTCTCTCCAATTTGGGGACAGTGGTTTGCCCTGTGACTTCACTTTTCTGCCAAATCTAGGAAGAGTTGGTTTTTCTGTTTGTTCAGCTTTGTACTTGTTAGGACAGGGTGGCAACCTCTTAGCTCCTTATATGCTGGACCAGAAGCCTCTACTTTTTTTTTTTTTTTTTTTTTCTCTTAATTTGAGTGGTTAGTCCATAACTTTCTTTCTTTCTTGCATTTAAGGTTATGTATTTTCATACTGGTGCTACTTCTCCTGAATCCCATGGTTTTTGATATGTGTCATTCACTTTCAAATAATTTGTAATTTCAATTTCTTATCTTTTTTAACCTAAAATTCTTTTTTTTAATTTAGATATAATTGACATATAACATGTTAGTTTCAGGTGTGCAACATAATGATTTTATATTTGTATATATTGTGAAATGATCACCACAATAAGTCTAGTTAACATCCATCACCAAACATGTTAAAAAATTTTTTTCTTGTGATGAAAACTTTTAAGACCTACTCTCTTAGAAACTTTCAAATATACAATACAGTATTATTAACTATAGTCACCATGCTGTACATTACATCCCCATAACTTATTTATTTTAAAACTGGAAATTTGTACTTTTTGCCACAACCCCCATCTCTGACCAACCACCAATCTGTTCTCTGTGTACATGAGCTCATTTTGCATATTTTTGGTGTTTTTAGATTCCACATATAACTGAGATCATACAATATTTGTTTTTATCTTTCTGACTTATTTCACTTAGCATAATGCCCTTAAGTTCCATCCATGTTGTTGCAAATGGCAAGATTTCCTTCTTTTTTTAAATGACTGAATAATTTTCCATTGTGTGTGTGTGTGTGTGTGTGTGTGTGTGTGTATATCACATTTTCTTTGTCCATTCATCCATCAATAGACACTTAGATTGCTTCCATACCTTGACTATTGTAAATAATGCTGTAACGAACATGGGGATACATACATCTTTTTGAGTTACTGTTTTTGTTTTCTTCTGATATATACCCAAAAGTGGGGTTGCTGGATCATAGGGTAGTTCTGTTTTTAATTTTTTGAGGAACTTCCATACTGTTTTCCATAGTGACTGCCCCAATTTACATTCACACCAACAGTAAACATGGGTTCCCTTTTCTCCATATCCTCACCAACACCTGTTATTTCTTGTCTTTTTGATAATAGCTGTTCTAACAGATGTGAAGTGATGTTTCATTGTGGTTTTGATTTGCATTTCCTTAATGATTCGTGATGTTGCATGCCTTTTTATATACCTGTTGGTCATCTGTATGTCTTCTTTGGAAAAATGTTCAGATCTGTTCAGATCCTCTGCCCATTTTTTAATTGGGTTGTTTATTTATTTAGTTGTGTGAGTGCTTTATATATTTTGGATAGTAACCCCTTACACATGTATGATTTGCAAATGTTTCCTCCAATTCAGTAGGTTGCCTTTTCATTTTGTTGATGGTTTCCAGTTTGATGTAGTCCCATTTGTTTACTTTGGCTTTCGTTGCTTGTGTTTTGGGTATCAAATCCTAAATATCATCTCCAAGACTGATGTCAAGGAGCTTATTCTCTCTGTTTTCTTCTAGGAGTTTTATGGTTTCAGGTCTTGCATTGAAATCTTTGATCCATTTTGAATTAATTTTTGTGTATGGTGTAAGATAGTGGTCCAGTTTTGTTCTTTACATGTGGCTGTCCAGTTTTCCCAACACCATTTATTGAAGAGACTGTCCTTTCTCCATTGTATATTCTTGATTCCTTTGTCGTAAATTAATTGACCATATATGCGTAGGTTTGTTTCTGGCCTCTCTATTCTGTTCCATTGATCTACATGTCTGTTTTTATGACAATACCATATTGTTTTAATTACTATTGCTTTGTAATATAGTTTGAAATCAGGGAGTATGATGCCTCCAGCTTTGTTCTTCTTTCTTGAGATTATTTTGGCTACTCGGGGTCTTTTGTGGTTCCATACAAATTTTAGGATTTCTTGTTCTATTTCTGTGAAAAATGCCATTGGAATTTTGATAGGGATTGCATTGAATCTGTACATGGCTTTGGGTAATATGGACGTTTTAATAATATTAATTCTTCCAATCCATGAGCATGGAATATCTTTTCATTTATTTGTGTCTTCAATTTTTTTAATCAATGTTTTATAGTTTTTATTGTACAGGTCTTTCACCTCCTTAGTTGAATTTATCCTTAGGTATTTTATTCTTTTTGATCCAAGTATAAATGGGATTATTTTCTTAATTTCTCATTCTGCTGGTTCATTGTTAGTGTGTAGAAATGAAACAGATTTTTGTATATTGATTTTGTATCCTGCAAATTTACTGACTTTGTTAATTAGCTCTAATAGTTTTTTGGTGGAGTCTTTAGGATTTTCTATATATAGCATCATGTCATTGTGGTGGATCAGAATTTGCCACCCCAAAAATGAGTCTGTTTGGCTTGATTATTTTTTAGAACAAAAGACTCAGAAAGAAACTTTGACCTTCCCCTTAACTGCCTAAAAGAATTTAAGATAGAAGACCTGTCCCAGGAAGGAGTTAATACCATAAGATAACTGGAGTATAATATAAACTAGGTGTGGTAGACAGGGAGGAATCTAACAAGGCCCATCTAATCAAAGTCCTCCCCTTCTCCCATTGTTTTTTTCAAGTTATGGCAAACATTTGTTTACCAAACATTTGCTTTTTCATCTCCATGTGAATTGCTTGCCTCCCCTTTGAAGTCCCAAACCACTATCCCCAACATCTCCTTTTGTATTTAACTGTAGATGGTAATTAAGGTGGTGGCTTCAGCCATTTTGGCAAGTTACTCAGTTTTCTTGAGTTTCTCCCATGTATACATGTTATTAAACTTCGATTTTTCTCCTGTTATTGGGTCTCATGTCAATTTAATTCTTAGGCCAGCCAGAAGAACCTAAAGTGTAGAGGAATAGTTCTTCCTCCCCTACATCATTTGCAAATAGTGACAGTTTTATTTCTTCCTTTTCAATTTGAATGCTTTTTATTTCTTTTTCTCACCTAATTGCTCTGGCTGGGACTTCCAGTACTATGATGAATAAGTGGCAGAAGTGGGCATCCTTGTCTTGTTCCTGATCTTAGAGGAAAAGCTTTCATCTTTTCACCATTGAGCATGATGTTAGCTGTGGGCTTGTCATATACCACCTTTATTATGTCGAGGTGCATTCCCTCTATACCCACTTTTTTGAGAGTTTTTATCATGAATGAATGTGGCACTTTCTTTTAAAGTTAAACATTCATCTACCCTATGACCACAATTTCAAACACAAAAGAACTTGTACAGAATATTCATAGTGGCATTATTTGTAGTAATTTTAAATTGGAAATGACCCACATGTCCACCCAAAGGCAAATGGCAAAACAGTTGTACTATACTCTTACAATGGAATAATACTCAGTGTTGAAAAAGTGAGTGAATGAATGATATATACAAAACATTGTGGAGTCTAATCCAACGTTGACTGAAAGAAGCCAGACATCAATGGTAGATTTCATTTACGTGAATTTCAAGGATAGGCAAAACTAATCTTTGGTGATAGAAATCTGAAGAGTGATTGCCTAAGATAGTTGGGGATTGAATGAAAGGGAGCATAAGAAAATATTTTTTAATTCATTGAATTGTTTGCTTAAGATCTGTGCATTTCAGTCTACGTAAATTTTGCCTTAACAAAAAAATGTTGTTTCTGCTTCCCCACTTAAAACTGCCTAGCGTAAATTTCTTAGAGGGGCATAGTTTGTAATCATTTGCCTCTATCTTTTCACCCATCTCTCCCGCTTCGTGAGAGCATTCTTAGTGTGCCATACTGACTTTATGATGACTTCTTTCCCTTTTTTCCTCATTTCACCCAATGGTGACTTGTTTTATGGAGCTCCTGTGCTTATTAGTTTATCTATGTCTCTCCCTACCACACAGAAGGCACTTCTCTTATTTACATCTTTTTAACAATATGTGTTCTCTGCTTTGATTGTGTTTTGGCTGATGTTAATACTGGCAAAGTGTTAGTATTTACCTAGTTTATCTCTTTCCACTTCATTATTTTTAATTTTTGTGTCATTTTGACTTATGTATGTTTTCTGTAAACCGCATAGAGCTGAATTTAGTTTCTGTTTCTATTTTTAGGTCAGTCTAAGAATCTCTGTCTTTTATTTGCTGGATTTAACCCATTCATTTTTACTGCAGTAACTGATATATTTAGCATTAAACCTTTTACCTTGGTTTATGTTTCCCATTTGTTGTACTTTCTTTTTAACCTATCAAGTGCTCTTATTTCTCTCCTGTCTTCTTTCCTCCCTCTCCCCCCACCCCTTCATCCCTCCTGTCCTTCCTTTTTCAATATTTTTTGTGGTTTGAAAGTTATATATCTTATTATTCTTCTTCAAATTGGTAACCTTATATTTTTCTATTAATATTGGCAATCCATCTCTATTACCTGCCTCTATAACCTGAACAGTCAGGGATTGTGACATTCTTCAATCCCCCTCTTTGCCTACCCATTGAATTTACTTTGTGGAAAGCATGCAAAATTGTGGTTGCAGATTTTTATTATTTTAAAACCATGACTCCTCTTCTTTTAGAGAACTGGTTTCTTAAGTTGTGTTATGCTTCAAAGCCATGTAGAATAAAAATATCATATTTTTACTGGTTTCTTTACTTTCCATTATTTCTTGAATTCCATGGTGACTTTTTCCCCAACTTTTTTTGTTGCTTCTTTACTGAAGTACATCATCTAGTAGTGCCCTAGGAATGAGTTCCATGAGAAGTAAACTTTCAGAATCTTTGTAATTTGGAAACATCTTTTTTTGCCTTCAAAATTACTTGATGGTTTGGTTCTATCTTTGAATTCTAAGTTTTAAATTATTTTACTACAGAGATAATATTGCTCTATGAATTTCTTGCAGATGT
Source organism: Tapirus indicus (assembly GCA_031878705.1). NCBI lineage: Eukaryota > Metazoa > Chordata > Mammalia > Perissodactyla > Tapiridae > Tapirus > Tapirus indicus. The sequence continues at coordinate 102,647,796 of CM062925.1, forward strand.
GTAATCATATGATAGTCTACTGAAATATTTTTGTAGGTAACCTGTTTTGAATCTTGCCCTTCCTTCCATCCATCCATCCTTCCTTCCTGCCTGCCTTTCTTTCCTCCTTCCATTCCTTCTTTCCTTTTTCCTTCTTCCTTCATTTCTTCTTTGACACCACAGTAGCTTTATCCTTACCAAAATTTCAATAAGATGTATCTCCTTACAACTCCTGCTAGACTTTCAGTGGACTCATATCTATTTTCCTTGTCTCTTAACCTTTTTCTCATAATTTATTATTTTTCATTTTGCCCTCTTCCAGAAGAATCCCTCAGCTTGCATTTCCAGGTTACCAATTTAACCTTCACTTATTTCTGTTATGTAATTCAACTCATGTACTGAGAATCATTTGTGGAGTTGGGGAATGACCATTGTTTCTATTTTCTAACCCCTGTGATCACTTTTTTATACCAACGTTTTCTTGTTGTGACATCCTCTCATCTCACTGAGGATACTAATGATTATTTTGCAGTTTCCTCTGGTCCCCTTTGCAAATTCTGTTTCCTCAAGTGTTAGTTCTTTTCCATGTTGTTGATTTTCCTCAGGTATCTGGTGGTTCTTGGACATATGTTTATATTTCTGAGGAGAGAGTGCCCTTTCAGTGCTTTTAGGTGAAAGGTATTCCTTCAGCAAGTTGAGAATTCTTGTTTTCCTGGAAGTGAATATGGATTCCCAAGGTTGTGAAGGAAAGACAAGGAGGATGTGATGCTGGTGGGTTTTTCTTACTGTAAGTAGTTACCTTGCCATGTGGGTGCAGGGCTCCCATCCTTCTTATCAGCTGAAATGTATGTGGGATACTACCCCCTTTCTGTGGCCCCAGTGCTTTTAGCTCTGAGAGTCTTTCATATCAGAACTCATAATTTATTTAGAGGAATGTACTCTCAGCATATTAAAAGAAACAACAAGATTTCCTCATAGTCACCTAGTTAGTAATCATAGAAACATGAACTTTGAAGACTGAAAGAGCCATCAAGATGTGAAGGAATGGAGTTAAAAATTAGTAACTTTTCACTGGAGTGGAGAGATGTGTTGATTTCCTTTGCTGCTGTAAATAATTACCACAAACTTAGTGGCTTAAAACAATATAGATTTACTTTCCTACAGTTCTAGAGGTCAGAAGTCCTAAAATCAAGGTGTCAATAGGGCTGTGTTCCTTCTGAAGGCTGTAGGGGAGAATCCATTTCCTTGCTTTATTCTGGCTTCTAGAGACCGCCTGTATTCCTTGGCTCATGGCCCCTTCCTCCATCTTTAGAGCCAACAGTGCAGTGTCTTCAAACCTCTCTCTCTCTCTCTTTCTCTGACCTCTGCTTCTGTCATCACATCTCCTTCTCTGAGTCTGATCAACATGCCCCTCTTCTTGTAAGGACCCTTGTGATTACATTGGGGCCACTCAGACAATCTAGGATAATCTCCTGACCTCAAGATCCTTAACTAAATCAATTCTGCTAAGTCCCTTTTGCCATGAAAGGTGGCATGTTCACTGGTTCTGGGAATTAGAATGTGGACATCTTTGGGGGACCATTCGTCTGCCACCCTCAGGAGGCTAAGAGGTTGGTGTCCTCTTTGGGCTGGTGAGGTACCGTAGTTTGTGGTCTCAGGAACAGGTAAGGAGGAGCCATCCTAGGTTTGGGGTAGATTCTCTGGTTGTCCCTCTGCCCTTCCCCTGTTTGTCTCCTCATTCCCCTACCTCCACACTCCCACCACTCCCACCATCCCTCCTGAGCCCATTTGTTCTCTTTCCTACTTGTCCCCTTCCTTGCTCCTTCCTGCTCCTCAACACTAGTATCTCAGAATCATCCTACAGGGATGCAGAAGCTGTACGACCCAATTAACACAATTCAAAGGATAAATGATAACATTAGTACAAAGTATAGTCAGAAAGAATATAAAAAAGTAGGTAGGGTTCTTTATGGATTCTGTAAGGGCCTGTAAAAATCCAATTTATGTACCAGAAATGACTACATATGTTATACAATCGAAATACTTCTACCGAATCCTGAAATGTATATGTGCTGGGCCTGCATTTAATCTAGGGACGTCTTTTTAGATTATGACGTGAAATGCACTTTTAAGGTCTTGGATGAAAACCACATGGCAGAGCTTTGCCGCTTAGCTGTAGAATGGGGTGGGCCCTCTGCCTGCACAATGCACCCTGTGTAGCTTTCATGTGTGATGGATGGCTGGCTCTTTTGCATATGTAACAGATGCATCTTTCTGAAACAGTGAAATCTGATGATACAGCCCATGTTTAATGCATTTGACCTAAACTGTTGATAGAATTAAACACTTATTAGCTGAGGATGCCATCCTTTCTCTACATTGGAAGCAGAGTGTTTTTTATTGATGTTGTTGTTGATCTGGCCAGGGTTCTTTTCACAATACTGTGCTCCCAAGAAAGGGCAGACAAGCAAAAGGACAGATAAAGAACAGAACAGTAGCAAGTGGTGTCAACTCCCAGCAAACTCGTTAATCACAAATTCAGATGGAGGCCCACTAAAGTGTAATTTTGTAATACTTAAGAAGACAGTATGTGGTAAATAATTTAATAGAATAAACATTATTTCACATAAGCTCCTGGTCAAAACACAATTTTTTTCTTTTAGAAAATATTTCTTAAAATTATGAAATACTTTAGACAGAGAAAATAGAGGACAAAACATCTATGCATTTAAGATCCAGATTTAACAAATGTTAATGTTTGCCTTGTTTACTTCAGATATATATATTTTTTAAATAGAACAGATATAGTTAAAGCCCCCTTTCTGTCTTTCTCTGGTCTTATTCTCCCTCCCTCCCTCTATAGCACTAGCCACTTTCCTCAAGTTGGTAAATGTCTTTCTTATCCAGACTTTTGGTTCTTAGGAAGTTCCTGTGTAGTCATAAAATACACATCTTTGTTTGATGTATTTGCAACTTTATATAAATGGTATTAGACTGCAACTAACATTTCGCAGCTTGATTTTGTCCCTCAACATTGCTTTTGAGATTTATTCACGAGGATACATGTGGCTCCAGTTTGTTCATTTAAATGGCATCATTCTTTTCCGTTGTATTAACATGCCACATTTTATTTACCTATTCTCTTACTGATAGGTATTGAATTTGTCTCCAATGTTTTGTTATTTCAAAAAAAAGCTGCAAACAAACTAGCTTTTGCTTTTGTTTTTGTGTATGTTTGTGTGTGTGTTTGCTTTCTAGCTTATTAATTTCAGCTAAACCTTCTACATATATTTTTTTAGATTTACTCTATCATTCTTTTCCTAAAGGTTTATCTACTTTGTATGGGGAAAACTCCTCTGTGTCTCCTTCAGCTCTACTCAAACCTAATTTTGTGACACTAGCTGGATGTCCTACAATTCAATTCAGTTCTGACACTATCTGCTTGGAGATAGCTTCGGGTCCCACAGGTTAAAGGCTGGGTCCCACAAGATTACCTCCTCCACACAAGCACACACATACACACACTTCAGATGCCAGCCAATCAGAAGTTCAGGTTGTTACCTGTGCTTCTGATCAACCAGCTACAAATCAGAGGATCCCATGACCCCTTCCTTGGATTCAATTAGTTTTTGAGAGCAGTTCATAGAACTCAGGAAAACAGTTTACTTACTAGATTATCGGTTTATTATAAGAGGATATAACTCAGAAACAGTCAGATGGAAGAGATGCATAAGGTAAGGTATGGGGGAGGGGTGTGGAGCTTTCCTGTCCTCTCCAGATGTGCCCACTGCCCACCACCTCTGCATGTTCACCATCTGGAAGCTCTCTGAACCTGTACTGTAGGGATTTTTGTGGAGGATTCATTACATAAGCATGAAATTGATTAAGTCGTTGGCCGTTGGTGATTAACTCAACCTCCAGCCCCTCTACCCTCCCTGAAAGTTCCAACCCTCTAAGTCACATGGTTGGTTCCCCTGGCAACAGCCCCATCCTTAGGGGCTCTCCAAAAGCCACATCATTAACATAAACTCAGGTATGGTTGAAAGAGGCTTGTTATGAATAACAAAAGACCTTTTCACCTTTATAGCTCTTATCACTTAGGAATTTCCAGGGGTTTTAGAAACTCTGCCAGGAATGAGCATAAAGACCAAATATATATTTCTAATGATAAATCATAATATCACACCCTTTGAATTAAATTGCTAATTCTTCAGGCAAAACAATCTATTGCTAAATAACACCTTAGTGTATTTTCACAGGTTTTTGTATGTTATACCCTCCCTGCCATTTAGTTCCAAAATTTCCATTGTGATTTTATCTTAAAATCATGAGTTATTTAACACTTTTTTAGTTTTCAAATTTATGATTTGTGATATTAGTTTTTTAAGGGAGGATACTGTTTCTTTTCATTATTAATTTCTAATTAAATATCATTGTGGTAGAGAATGTGGTGCATTTGTTAAAACTTCTTTGTGTCCTAAGGTGTGATCCATGTTGTTTTGGTCCAGTATGCACAATATAATTATATGGTTAGTGTGTGTAACCACAGGCCCTCTAGGACCAGTTCAACTGACCCCATCTTATCAACAGAGTAGTTAAGAGTGGTTTTTCAGGAACTGAGAAATGACCTCTTGTCCAGTACAGGCTGGTTGAGACCACCAACCCATCAACTGGGCCTGCACAAATGCTTGATAAGTGACCTTGTTGACGTCAGGGAGCTGAAAACTTCATCCTCAGATCCTTCTAACACCACCATTTTGGGAACATGCACCCTATGAAGAGCCATGAAGCTTGGATATGCTTGCACAGATCAACAATGACCTCACTTCTCCTCACCTCCAGTCATCTATCTTACATTTCAGACCACCCTGCCCTTCATTCCGTAAATTTTGCCCCAAGCCCTGGATCCAGGAGACAGATCTGAGAGCATATGCCTCTGTCTCCTTGAAGATCTATTTTGCAATAAAGCTGTATTCTTTTCTCAAAAGCTGTTACCGTAGTAATTGGCTCTTTATGCCCATTGGTCAAGAGAACCCCAATTTTGTGTGGTAACGTGTGTGTATTTGTAATTGTTATTAAAATCTTCTGTATCCTAACTTATCTCCTTGATCCATCAATTTAAGACAGAGTGTGTGAAACTCTCCCACTCTGATTTTAATTTTATTTTAAATCTCTAGTCTTGCCCTGTCATTTTGAACTCCAGAGTTCAACTCTACAGCCTACTTGACATCTTCGCATCCATGCAGAGCTCTGGATTTTCCCTTGCAAATAGCTCCTTGTTCCTCGGGGTTCCTCATCTCAGGAAGTAGCATCTCAGGACTCTTTTGTCCACTTGTTCAGGCCAAAAATCTTGTAATCATCTCGACTTCTTTCTTTCTCTCAATTTGTTTGTCAAATCGATAAGCAAATCCTTCAAAATGATATCCCAAATCAAATAGCCTGCTAACTTGCTTGCTGCCTCCTCTTTTGCCCAGATTCTTACCACATATTCGCTCTTCCTTGATAATGCAGATAATTCGTTATAATTTCACTCTGAGTCAAAGTTCTCCCATGGCCTTCTACCATCCTTACAATAAAATCCTTCCCGTAACTGTATTATTTAAGGTAGAGGATGAACTATGGTAGAAAAATCCAAAAGAATTTACTTGTCTCTCATATAACAGCCACTGAATTCACATGCCGTTTTAGTCCTCTATTTTCGTTTCTCTTTTGTATGTGTATGACATTTTGGCCCCCAAAGCAGGCATTATTATTGTTTTGTAGAGTCAATATGTTAGAGACCCATGTACACCAGTATTTTTGTTCTCCATCCCTTTTTGTATTTCAAACTTTTGTTTTGAGATCAATCCAAACTATATTCTTCAGTAGACCTTTTAGTGAGGGTCTGTTGGTGGTAAACTTGCAGTGGTAAATTTGTCCCAAAAAAGGTCTTGATTTCACACTTATTCTTAACAGCAGTTTTTTTTTTTTGTAGGTTATAAAATGTATTCTTCTATCATATGGAGTAATATCTTAAGATATTATCCCACTGTATTCTGGCATCTAATTGTTACTGTTGAGAAGTCAGCTTTACGTTTAATTGTTGTTCCATCGTTATTAAACTTTCTTTCTGGCTGCATTTAAGATCCTCTTTCTGTCTTTCATCTTCTGCACAGTCACGATCATGTCTGTATGTATAACTTTTTAAATTTATTTCACTTGTAATTGATTATGGGGCACTATCAGTATTATACCTAATATTAATTATTGGTTCTAGATTCTTTTGGTCATACAGGTAGTGTGTGTTCAATCTTAACTGACATGAGTCTTCACTAGTAATTAAATTTTTTTTAGATATTTCCCTGTCTACTGAGTGTCAAATTTAAGACAGGCAAGTTTCCTTGCTGTCTCTTTCTGTAAAGTGGGGTTTTTCCTAACTTATCCCTTCAAATAGGGGTCCCAAGTCTATGGAATTGTCTCCTTTAGAATCCCCATCTTAGAGGAACACTAAGCTTTGTTTCTTTTCTCCTGATCACTCTGTGGTCATCAGAATAAAAATTTTAGGCCATTGACAGACGCCCTAGGAGAGTGGTTGTATTTTATGTAGGAACTGATATAGTTTCCTTTCTGAAGCTCTATATGGACTTAATTAAATATGCAATTAAGAAAAACATAATGTTAATCAAGAAAGCCTTGTGGATAAATATGAAATGTTCTTGAGAGTACCTGTTCTCCCTACTTTTCTTTATCTGGACTTTATATTCCAGATCTGTGTCTTCAACAATTTTTATTTGCAACATGTTAGGCAGATTTAGTTCATGTTTTCTTCACCCAAAAGTATATTAGAGGGGCTGGCCTGGTGGCATAATGGTTAGGTTTGCACTCCACTTCAGCGGGCCCAGGGTTTGCAAGTTTGGATCCTGGGTGCAGACCTATGCACGGCTTATCAACCATGAGGTTGCAGGCATCCCACATATAAAGTAGAGGAAGATGGGCATGGATGTTAGCCCAGGGCCAATCTTCCCCAGCAAACAAAAAAGAAGAGGATTGGCAACAGATGTTAGCTCAGGGCTAATCTTCCTCACACACACAAAGAAAGAGTATATTAGGTATATATCTAATTAAATATGCTAGGTAACATGAATGTATTATACATTCTAAGGGACAAAACATAGGAAATCAATAATATCAATGATTTAACTGGCAAGAAATGGCAGTTTCTCGTTTTTCAAAAACATGTTTACTTTCAGGATTATTGGAGGCTTGAAAGGTAATTTCATACGTGGAGTATCCTAATGTACCTTCCAAAAACAGGTAAGTATTGATTACAATGCTGTTGATTTCAATAGTAAAAGATGGTCGTCAGCATCTCCTTTGGAATCAAACTGAGCAATATTTTACACACCAAGGAGTGATAATGACTCACTTTTGTTAACAGGATATTTCTCTAGGAAGGGATATAGCATTCCAGGCACAGGAGCAAGATAACAGATTCTGACATCTTGCCCTAGACTTTTCACCCTGTCAGTGATGAAGGCTGAGTTGAATTTAGGATTTTCTTCACAAGCTAAATAGGAACTTTAATTTAAAATATATGCATTTCTGGTTACATTGTCAAGGAATTAATTATCCTGGGTTTTCAGGCAGAAATGCAGAGTTTGTTCGCAAATTCAAGAGCAGAAGGAGGATTGGTACCACGTTCAGAGATGAGGATCTCGGGCTGACAGGCCCAGGTCTTCCCAGATCCCTGTATTAACACACATCAGAGGAACTTCTTTGGAGTCCCTCTTCATAGACAGCTTGGGTAGTGGTGTCTGCTGGTAGAAATTTGAAATATAAGTCTATTTCACGTGCTGATTGTTCATGTTCACCCAGTCCACTGCCCTGTTCCCAATAAGAATTTTAAGACTTTCTTACTGTGATGCTCTTCCAGGAGCATACACATTTTAAAAGTGATCTCTACGTACTCACATATTGTTGGCTGGAGTGTAAATTGGTGCCACTTTAGAGAAAGTGGTTGGAATTTTCAATACATTTTAAAATATGCTTATCTTTTTGACCTTAGCAATTCCCTCATAGGTAGAAACAAAACACTTGAAATAACCTAAATTGCCATCAATAGAGAACTGGTGAAATAAAATATGGTTCAGCCATACATTGCAACAAATGAGGTATCTCTAAATATCTCTATATCTAAATATCTAAATATCTCTAAAGGAAGCAAGCTGCAACATAGTGTAGCTGGCGTTTATATGATAAAGAGGATATATATGTATGTATTTGAAAATGGATAGAATATCTCCAGAAAAATATATGAGACATTGGTGACAGTGATTATCTCATAGAAGGAGAACAGTATGACTGTAAGACAGAGGAAGAAACGATACTTGTTCATCCCATATATTATTTAGATGTGTATTAATTTCCATATATCTGGAGATATTTTAGATATATGTTATTAATTTCTAATTTAACCCTACTGTTTAGAGAATATTTTGTGTAGGACTTCAATCTTTTGGAGTTTATTGAATTTTGATTTATGTCCCAGCATGTATGATCTATTTTAGCAAACATTCCATGTATTGGGAATTGTGCTCTATAAATATCAATTTAGGTAAAGGTGATTAATAGTGAAGTTCATGTATCTTCTATACCACTGATTTTTTGTCTAGTTGTGCTATCAATTACTGAGAGTGGGGTTAAAATTTCCAATTGTGATTGTGGATTTCTCTATTTCTCCCTTAAAATTCTATCTGTTTTTGCTTTGATTAATTAGGATGACAAAATCCTAAATGTGTATTTCAAAGTTAGGTACATACATATTTAGGACTTTGTCTTCCTGATTAAATCAACCCTTTAATTATTATTAAATGTCTCACTTTATCTTTAGTAATTCTCTTTTTCTTGAAGTCTACTTTCATATCATAGACATACCAGCCTTTTATTGCATGGAATATCTTTTTCCATCCTTTAACTTTCAATCTATCAGTGTCTTCATATTTAAGGTGTGTTTCTTGTAGACAGCAAATAATTGGGCTCTGCTTTTTTAAAAAATCAGGTCTGACAACCTCTGCCTTTTAGTTAGAATATTTTGGTATATTTACATTTAATACAATTATTGATATAGTTGTATACATGTCTACCATTTGGTGATTTGTTTTCTATTTATCCTGTTGTTTATTGTGTGGTGTTTTTTTTTGGGGGGGGGGTGCTCCTCTGTTCCTCCTTTTAACCTCTAAAAGATAAACTCAGCTTCAAAATACTTCCTGAGAATTAGGACCACAGATTGTATCACTACAGTACTATCTCTTGAACATTTTACTGCAAATAAATGAGTGGCTCATCTTCCCTGGGTAGCCAGTTTTAGCATTTAGTGATGAGTTCCTTTTTTCTACTTCCTTTTCTTCACTTACATTACATGGACACCAGAGTCTCCTTATCATTGGCATCATATCTTGATATATAGTTTATTTTTTCTGCTTTTATTTGTTTGTTTATTTATTTAGGTCAAAATGCAACTAAGTCCAGGATGCTTTTTGAGTCTCTATGGATTGAAGGTTTTTAGTCTGAGTTATATGCGGAGTCCTAAAATCAAAATTGGTCTCTATTGAAATGACGAAGCTCCATTTTGGCTCCCTGAGAGCTGTTGTTATGCTGGTTTTATGTGGGCTTTGTCTCCAGTCTTTCAAAGAGCAGAAAAGGAGGTTCATGTAGCTCTTATATTGCTCAGGTCTTTCTAAGTGTCAAGGGCAAATAAACACCCCAGCAGTATTTACTTGCCTTTTTTTCTTTGAAACGTTTCCCCCAAGATTCATTGAGCTTCTTTCAGTTTTGGCAACTTCTATTTCTGCATAATTTAGTGAGATCTGACTTTTCTTCAAGACCTACTCCTAAAAGAGAATTGTTGCTTGGATGCACAATTTAAAAGAGCAAAATAAGAAAACAAGCTTTTCAGAGCAATTGCCACCATATTTTTCAGCTCTGCATCCCAGAAACACAAGATTTTCATATAAGAAACGCAAGTAAGGGATTTACTCTGGAAACCAATGACAATAACAACAAAAATCCCTTAAACTGCAAAAAGAATTAAATAGATTATAATTAAGGAAATACTTTAAACAAAGTTCAGCTGTTAATCTAAATGCTGATCTTTTCATACTGTTTAATAGCTTTGGATTGAAAAGACTCAAAGAGAATACCTCAGAAAAGAATAAAAACTTATTTCTTTTAATTTATTTTTTTATTGAGGTAACATTGATTGGTAACATTGTATTGTCATTATTATTGATTTCAAAACATTAAGTGTATCATTTTCACCTATATTCTCCCGAGTAGAGGTACATTTCGATTGGCTCATATAATTGTCAGACTAATAGTAAAAGGAACAAAAGAGGCTCTATTAAAACAGGCAGTTGCAACTTAGAACATTTTATAAACTCAAATATTTGTTGCAAGAATTAATTTATTGGTTGGAAAATACTGGGCTAAAATTTAATGACATTTATTTTTAAATAAATTTAGATGACATTTATTTTTAAATTATATCCAATATAGTCATTTTAGGAAAACTAGAAAATTCGGATAACCAAGGAATATGAACATATAAGAGCAAGATTACATATTACTGGCTCCCATTCTTGACCCCAAAGTCACTCTCAAAAGAAAAATAATGAAATAAAATTTGGAGGATAAAATAAGACAAGTCTTGAATTTAGGAAAATGCCAACTAACTTGTACAAATGTCAATGAATTCCTGCTGCGTACATTACAGTTTGGACCAGGTGAAGGAAGACATGGAGAGTCATGTTTCTCTTCCTTTTCTGAGAAAGCAGTGTGGTATTTTTGGAAGTAAGAAAAGGACATTCTGGTGATGGGAGGGTGGGGGGCTAAAAGCCAGGTCTGGAAGCATTGGTGAATCATTGGAGAGGCTGGCACACTGTGGTCCCATCTTCCTGCTGCAGGTCGTGGAGAAGTTAGACTATAAATGGTGGCAATAGAAGGAAAAGCAGATGGCTCTTCCCTACTATTTTCCTATAATCTGGTGGCTTCTTCAATGGGTGTGGGCTTCTTACTACTTGGGGATGTCCCTAATCTTGAGGAGCTGAGTTGTTAAGATAAAAAATAGCCCAGGGAAGAAACTGGGTCAAATTCACTTGGGGTTATTTCCACAGCTTTGGACCAACAGTAGCAATGGGAGAAGTAAGAGGAAAGCTATGAATACCCTCACCAAACAGAAAGCTGGTGCTCACTAAGGTTTTGTTTTTGTTTTCCATCATTCAAGTTCCTGGTAATATGGCTGGTTAGCACTGTTGCAGAGAAACAAATTGAAATCACAGCCCCGTGTCCTTGGTAGGCCATTATACACCACTAGGATATCATAGTGTCCCCAGGAAGATGGTTACAGGAAATCAAGCAAATGAAAAACAAACAATAACATCAAAAACAGAAATAAAGCAGCCAAAGGCAAACTACCCACATTCCTCCTGTGCACTTCATGCTGCTGAGTGGTCCTTGGAGAGCAACATAAACCTGCATCCTTCTCCTTGTTTTTTAATACAATTATTTTATTTTTGAACATGTAATACATGTACATGTTAAAAATTCACAAGGTACAAAGATCATTTTAATGATCAGAAATAATCCATTTTCCTCTTTATTTTTTAATTACAAAAATTAATATATGCTTGTTATAACAAATGTATAGAATTGATCAAAGTAAAAAGTAAAAGCTGAGCTCTATTAGTTTCCTATTGCACTGTAACAAATTACTACAAACTTGATGGCTTAAAACAACACAAATTTGTTCTTTTACGGTTCTGGTGCCAGAAGTCTGAACTGGGTTTCACTTGCCAAAACCAGTGTCAGCATTGCGTTGCTTCTTCCAGGGGCTCCAGACAAGAATCCATTCCCTCGATTTTTCCATCTTCTAGAGGCTGTCCTCACTCCTTGGCTCGTGGCCACATCAAATCACTTTCCTATCTGCTCCCATTGTCACCTCACCTTCTCCTCTTCTGTCAGATCTCCCTCCGCCTACCTTTTATAAGGACCCTTGTGATTACCTTTAGGGCCCACCTGGAAAGTCCAGGATAGTCTCCCCATTTCGAGATCCCTAGAGATTCTGATTTAATTGGTCTGAACTGTCAGCCTGGGCATCAGCATTTTCAAAGCTTGTGATTCTAACCTGCAAAAGCCCTAATCTGAAGGTGGTGTTTGGTGACAAAGGAGGGTGATTAATTTGTTTAATGATGTCTGGGACTTTCCACCCTCATCTCTGCTCACTCCTTACACTCACTCGAGATGATAGATCCAGGGTGTGGGCTTCTAGAGGTTTTGAGCCCTTTTCTAATATCCATTATAATATACCCTTGGGGGAGTATGCTTTCATTAGCCAAAATAATATGTTTATGGAGTATCATTATATCAAAAGAAAAACAACAAACCAGAGAGCCCTGAAGTATTAGAACCAAACGGACCAAGATATTTAAATAAACTTAACACATATATTGAAAGACATAATGGACAATTTAGGCAGTATGAAACAGAAGCACAAAGACATGAAAAGAACTAGTACAAATATTTGGTATGAAAAAGAAAATAATTGAAATAAGAGACATAACAGATGGTACAAATAGTACAATGGATACAGCTGAAGAACAAACTGATGAGTTAGAACTGATTGAGAAACTCTCCCAAGAAGAAAACAAGAGAGGACAGAGAAAGAGAAAATATAAATAGAAGAGTTAAGATATATGGGGGATAGAAGTAGAAGTGCCAACTTCTACAGATAAATGATTCTAGGAGAGAAAAATAATGAAGAAAAGAAAATATTTGAAGAAATAATGTAGAACTGTTCCCAGAATTAAAGAAATATGAAAGACTTTGGACCGCAAAGGCTCCTAAAGTATCAGAGAGAAAAGGAAAAGCCTAGACACAGAACAGTATAATTTAAGAACACAAAACAAATACAATTTAGACAACTTACAAAAAAAAAAGCATAGATGACCTTCAAACAAATAATGTTCTTCTTCTTATTATTAGAAACTTTAGATGCAAGAAAACAGTGAGTAACATTTCAGCACATCAAAGGACAAAACTTTGAATCCAGAATTTTATATCCTGCTGAATTTCCATTTACGTGTCAGAGCTTAATGAAATAATTTCAGACACACAAGGCCTCAGGTGGTTACACAAAGACCCACAAACAGTTTTAGAGAAAGTCTTTAAACATAAAGAGGAACAGATCTAGGAGATGCTACAAAAAGATATGGAAAGTGAGAATGATCACATAACTGTGTAAAAGTAACATGATATAATAAAACAGAATACAAGTAAAAAGGCAAAATAAAGAGAGAAATGTATATACATAATAACCCAGGACATGTCACACTATCAAGATGACAGGGCATAAAGAAAGAGAAAGGGATATGAAAGTGTGTGTAAAGTTCTAATCTTGTAATGGGGGATGGTATCGTGGGTTGAACTGTGTCCCCAAAAAGGAATGTTCAAGTGCTATCCCCCAGTACCAATGAATGTGACCTTATTTGGAAATACGGTCTTTGTAGATGTAATTGAGTTAAGATGGGGTCACCCTGGATTAGGGTGGGCCTTAAAAACAAGGACTGGTGTCCTTATTGGAAGGGGAGATTTGGATGCAAAGACACAGGCATACAGGGAAGAAAGCCATGTGAAAATGAGGCAGAGATTGCAGTGATGCAGCTATAAACCAAGAACTCCAAGGATTACCAGCAACCACTAGAAGCCAGGAGAGAAGTGTGGAACAAATTCTCCATCAGAGCCCCCAGAGGGAGCATCACCCTGCCAGCACCTTGGCTTCAGACTTCTAGCTTCCAGAACTGCAAAACAGTATTTTTCTGTTATTTTAAGCCATCCAGTTTGTGGTACTTTGTTGTGGCAGCCCTAGGAAAGGAATACTGAGGGAGATATAGATATCAAGTTTAAAAAAAAAAAAAAGCAAGAAGGAAAAGAATATAGAAAAAGTAGGAAAATCAAATGTAAAAAGTAAGATGATAAAAGTTAAGTCCAACTATATCAAGAATCACAATCAATATAAATGAACTAAACTTGTCAATGAAAAAATAGAGAATAATGGAATGGATTTTTAAAAATCCAGCTATATGCTGATATATAAGATGGACCTAAACACTATAAGGCTATAGAGAGGTAGAAAGTAAAGGGATGGAAAACATGTGTTAGGTAAATGCTAATTAAAAGAAAGCTGGTGTTGCTATATTAATATAAAAAATGCATACTTTAAAACAAAACACATAATTAAGGATATAGAGGTTTACTATATAATGGTAAATGTTCAATTCAAAAGAAGACATAAAAATTCTAAACATGTATACACCTAATAAATTAATTTGAATCTACAAAAATTGATAAAACTATAAGAAGAAATTGACAAACCCAATGTCATAGTAGAAAATATAACAAACATCTCTTAACTGTTGATATAAGAAAAATAATCAGTCAAAAATACAGATTTGAATGACACAATTAACCTTGATTTAACAGACATGTATAACATTTATAAAAATTCATCTTTATCTAAGCCATAAAGCAAATCTCAGCAAATTTCAAAGAATAGCTATTATACTGGCCAAAAATATGTTCGAATTTAATAACAAAAACAAATATTAAATTTTCTATATTTGGAGATTTAGACAATCTACGCTTCTAAAAAACTCATGGCTTAAATGTAAAATTATGAACAAAATTAGAAAATACTTAAAAATGAATGACATTCTTTTCAATCACATGAACATTTAAAAAATGACCCACACAATGTGGTTCTCTAAACACAATGAGTTAAGCTAGAAACAAAAAGGTGACTAGAAAATTCTAACGTGTTTGGAATTTAAAAATTATACACAAAAATTTTTATGTAATAAAAATAATAACTCATGGGTCAAAGAAGATATCACAATAAAAATTAGAAACTGTTCTGAACAATAACAGAAATAATTCATATTAAAATATGTGGTATATTATCTTCACTACATTAAAACATATATTAAAACATCCGTTAGCTCATGGCGAACATGTGCAATTTTCCTCTATTTTGTATGTGGATCACTACCACAGCATGGCCACCGACGAGTGGTATAGGTCTGCACCCAGGAGCTGAACCCAGGCCGCTGAAGCAGAGCGCACCAAACTTAACTACTAGGCCACAGGGCCGGCCCCTCCAGAACTTTTTCATCTTGCACATCTGAAACTCTATACCCATTAAACAACAACTCCCCTTGTCCTCCTCCTCCTAGTCCCTGATAACCACTATCTATTTTCTGTTTCTATAAATTTGACTACTTTAGATACCTCACATAAGTGGAATCATACTGTATTTGTCTTTTTGTGACTGGCTTATTTCACCTAACATAATGTTCTCAAGGTTTGTCCCTATTGTAGTATGTGTCAGAATTTCCTTCTTTCTTAAGGCTGAATAATATTCCACTGTATGCATATACCACATTTTGTTTATCCATTCATCTGTCAATGGACACTTGGGTTGCTTACATCTCTTGGCTATTGTGAATAGTGCTGCTATGAGCATGATACTCTTTTTTAAAAAGTTCAAAGGACATCCAGAACTAAACAACGTTTTTTAGTCATGTTAGGTAAAAATATTCTAAGATATCAAAAGAATGCTAAATAGAAAGTTCAGGGTGGTTGGTAAGTTGAGGCAGGTTTGAGGGCCAGGGAATGAAATGGGTGGAAGTGATGATGAGAGTTATAGTTGGCCATCACTTGTGACTCTTCATAACATTATGATAAATATATAAGCAAACAAGTACAATAAATAGAAGACTATGCTTGAACCAATGATGATAATGCATCAAAAACCAAAGATTTTTCTTTAGTAAGTTGTGTTAACCTGAGGTTTATTACAGAAACAATTGTGGGCAATTCTCCTCTGAGATGTGTATCTGTTTGGGTGTGTTCAGGCAACTGGCAAATAATTTGTTCAATTTTTTTTAATTCATAAAACTCAGAGTAAATTGCTTTCCATTGTCTTTTGAATGGTTTTATTAAGGTATAATTGTCATACAATAAATTAAACATATATAAAGTAAGCAATTTGACTAGATTTGACATATGTATATACCCATGAAACCATCACCACAATCAAGATAATGAATATAGCCATAATCCCCAAAAGTTTTCTCCTGCCCCATTGTAACCCCTCCCTTTGATTCTCCCCATCACCTTAAGCAACCACTGATCTGCTTCCTGTCCCAATAGATTAGTTTTGCCTTTTCTAGGGTTTTATATAAATGGAATCATACTATGTATTTTCCTTGTCTGGTTTCTTTCATTCTGAACAATTATTTGAGATTCATTCATGTTGTTGCAAGTATAAATAAGCCATTCTTTTTATTAGCAGGTAGTATTCCCTTGTATGGCTATACCACAATTTCTTTACCCATTCACCTTTTTAATTTTAGCCATTTTAGTAGGTGAGTAATGGTATCTTGTAGTTTTAATTTGCATTTCCCCAGTAACTAATGATGATGAATCTTTTCATGTGCCTATTTGCCATCCATATATCTTCTTTGGTGAAGTGTCTGTTGAAATCTTAAGTCACTTTTTTTAGTTGAGGATTTTTATTCTTCTTATTATTGACTTTTGATAGTTCTTTATATATTCTAGGAACAAGCCCTTTATCAGATATATGATATGCAAATATTTTCTCCCAGTTTGTAGCATGTACTTTTATGCTCTTAAGAGTATATTTTGAAGAGCAGAAGTTTTCAATTTTTGTGAAGCCCAAATTATCAATTTGTACTTATGTGGATTGTGCTTTTGGTGTCATATTTAAGAAATCTTTGCCTAACCGAAGACCACATACATTTCCTCCTATGCTTTTTGTAAACGTTTTATAATTTTAGGCTTTACGTTTAGATCTTTGATCCATTTTGAGTTAATTTTGGCATATTGTGCAAGGTATGGGTCAAAGCTGATTTTTGTTTGCATGTGAATATCCAGTTGTTCTAGACCATTTGTTGAAAAGACTATCCTTTAACATGAAATTGCCTCTGCATCTTTGTTGAAAATTAGTTGTCCATATTTGTGTGGATTTATTTCTGGACTCTTTAATCTGTTCTATTGATTTATTTGTCTGTCTTTATTTCAGTACCACTGTCTTGGTAACTGTAGGCAGAGAGAAATAACACATTAACCACCAATGAATGCAATTTAACTATCAGTTGACCTCTTAACAGCTACATTGGAAGACAGAGACAGTGGTAAAATATATTTAATGTGATAAGAAAAATAAACTGTCAAACAGAGGTGTACCCAGAAAAGCTATCTTTCAAGAATAAGGGTAAATAAAGCATTTTCAGTCAAACCAACATAAGACTGGGTCACAATAGAGGGGCCCTCACTAAAAGAAATTCTAATGGATGTTTTTCAGGTAAAAGGAAAATGATCCAAGGTAGATGGTCTGAAATATAACAATAAATACAGAGAAAAAATGTTGGTAAATAAACACACGCTGACTGCCTGAACATTAATAATAATGTCTAATTTGAGCTATAAAAATAAAGTAGTATCAAAATTGGGATAAAAAAATGATCAGAATAATGTTCTAAAGTTCTTATACTACTCGGGAAGAGGAGAAACAAATTGACTGGCCCTAAGTTGTTAAATATGCATATTAAAATATCTAGAGAAAACTATAAAAAAATATATAGTGATAAAAAAATTAGTGGAGAGAAATACTCTATCCATTCAAAAAAAGACAAGAATGAGCTGGAAAAATCATTGAAAAGGCTGGAGAATACAATGTACAAAATAATACAGGACAAATAAATGTAAATGCTACATATCAATACAATAAATGTAAAGATATGATACTGTCTAGATAAAAGACAAAGATGACCAGATGAGACAGAAAAAATTCAGCTACATTCAATTTAAAAGAGACACACTTAAAGCATAAGAACTCAGAAAGATTAAAAGTTCAAGGCAGAAAAAGATTTACTAACCAGAAGAAAGATGGTGTTGCTATGTTCATACCAGATACAAAATATTTTAAAGCAAAATGCCTTACTAGCAGTAAAGACAGTTCCTGCATAGTGATAAAAGATCCAGTTAACTAGGAAACTCGACCACTCTATATGCTTCCAAGCACTTAATACCATAGCCTCAAAATATGTGAAGCATATATTGACAAGTACTAAGAGAAATTAACAACCCAACATGATAGTGGGAGATTCTAGCACTCATTTTTCAGTAATTATCTTATTCCTCCAACAAATATTTATTGAGCACCTACTATGTACCAGCACTGAGAATACAACAGTGAATAAAATAGGCTAAAACCCCTTCCTTCAAGGAACTTTGATTCTGAGGCTAGATCAAGCAACTAAAACATTAGTAAGAACACAGAAGATTTGAATAGCACAATAAATAATCTTCGTCCAATAGAAATATGTCGAACATTGTTTTCAATCACATGCAAAACATTTATGAAAACTGACTATCTACTAGGCTATAAAGTAAACACACACAAAACCTAAGGATTAATATCATATAGCCTGTGTTTTCTGACCACAATGCTATTAAGTTAGAAATCAAAACTAAAACTGTAGGAAACATTTTTGCATCACTCAGTAAAGCTAAAGATGTGCATATCCCATGACACTGTAATTACACTCTTAGGTTTCTACTCTTGAGAAAATTTGGCATGTGAACCAGGAGATATGTACAAAAATGTCATAGAAGCTGTTAAAAAAAAAAGCTTGGAAACAGTTTGTCTGGAAACAAATGTTCACCTGCAAAAAATAGACTAAAAACAATTGTGGTCTATTCTTTTTTTGTGTGTGTGTGGGGAAGACCAGCCCTGAGCTAACGTCCGTCGCCAATCCTCCCCTTTTTGCTGAGGAAGACTGGCCCTGGGCTAACATCCATGCCCATCTTCCTCTACTTTATATGGGACGCCGCCACAGCATGGCTGACAAGCAGTGCATCGGCCGGCGCCCGGGATCCGAACTTGCGAACCCCGGGCTGCCAAGCGCGAACTAAACCGCTGCGCCACTGGGTGGCCCCTATTGTGGTCTATTCTTATAATCATCAATAAACATTTATGAACTACACCTGCATCAATATAGACACAAATCTCAAAAGGTTGTTTTCATGTTATTTCACCTAGACCTAGTAGAAATTATGTACTATGGAATGATACATTGCTTTGTGTTTGTTGCATGCAAATGTGGTAAGGGGTAAAAAAAAGCAAGGGAAGGCTAGACCCAGAATTCAGGACAGTAGGAAGGGGCTAAGTTCAGGAGGTCCCCACAGAGGATTGATAACTTTCCATCTTTTTACCTGGGTGCTGGCTACTGGTAAGAAGAATTCTAAGATGGCCCCAGTGATCTCTGTCTCCTACTGTTACACCTGTGATTATGTCACTTAATATTGCAAAAGGAATTTTACAGATGTAATTAAAGTTACTAATCAGTTGATTTTGAGTTAATCAAAAGAGAGATTGTTGGGTGGGTCAATCTGATCACATAAACTCTTTAAAAGTAGAGTTTTCTCCAACTAATTGCAGAATAGGAAGTGAAGGATTCAAAGCATGAGAAGCATTTGAGTCCATGCCATTGCTGGCTTGAAGATAGAGGGGACCACATGTCAAAGAAATGAGGACTTAAATCCTACAGTTGCAAGGGTCTGAATTCTGCCAACAACAAGAATGTGCTTGGAAGTTGATTCTTCCCCAGAGCCTCCAATGAGAATTCAGCCTGGGCATCACCTTCATTTCAGCCTTGTGATAACCTCAGCAGAGAACCCTGTCCCACCATGCTGGACTTCTGACATATAGAACTGTGAGCTACTAAATGGGTGTTATTTTAAGTGGCTAAGTTTGTGGTAATGTGCTACAGAGCAACAGGAAGCTGATATACATGGTTATTTATATTGTTGTAGTTGTACCTTTTACATATTCTTTAGTGTGATTTCATTATTTAATAAACTTTTTTTGCTTTGTAGACTATTTTTTTAAATTTATTTTCATTGCGATATAGTTGACATATAACATCGTGTACGTTTAAGGTATACAACGTGTTGATTCGGTGCATTTATATATTAAAGAAAAAGCCAGCAGTTAATTCTCTTGACTTCAGTGGGCCTTCTGAACAATGCAGGTGTAAGAAGCCGGGTGGTGGGGGTGGTGTGTGTGAAAAGAATGTAATAATGACAATGTGTCTTAGAGATGAATCGTGGATTACGGGCCATTCCCAGGCCCTTTCTTATGATTAGTCTTTTATTAGATTGCATAAAGATACAAAGCAAAGATTAGAACATTGGGCCAAGAATGCAGACCACTTTTTACGGAGGCCTAGAATTTGGGAAATGATTCAGCCCTGTTTATTCCATGTAATAATGTTATTGTTGCACTAAACATAGGGGTTGTAAAGTGATTCTGTATGTTAGTTTAAATGTGTAAATATTTCTGTTATGGCATCCTCATGTACACTGACCATGAATATTTTATTTTATAGTGTGCTTGAATAGAATCCATTGCAATCAAGGAAGGCATTTGAACCGGGAGTAGAACTGGCATGGCTGCTTAGTAATAGTAACCTGAATCCATCAAGCATGGAATTGCAGCTGATAATACAAGTGAAATAGGAGCAAAAACCCCTGGATCCTTAAGAAGACAACTCCATTGACTCCAAAAACCATTTTAACAGATGTGAGGTGAATGGCACAAAATAATGAAACCTCATGTGAATAATCAACCACAAGATGGCATTTGAATACTGATATATTTACAGTTTGGGACAGTGTTGTAACTTAAATACATGCCTATATTAACCTTTTCCCTTCCCCAGTCACTTCCTCTCATATCACCATGTGAAAAGACCACCAGTTTTATTTTCTCAGTAGCCTAATAGTCAAAAAACATCTTACTTATTTTTCACTTGTTTTTTATCTCCTGTGATGGTTAGTTTTATATGTCAATTTGACTGGTCCATGAGGCGCCCAGATATTTGGGCATTATTCTGGGTGTTTCTGTGGGGGTGTTTTTGGATGTGATTAACATTTAAATTGGTAGATTGAGTAAAGCAGATTACTCTCCATAATATGAGTGGGCCTCATCTAATCAGTTAAAGGCTGAATAAGACTGCTGACCTCTCCCCAAGTAAGAGAGAGTTCTCCTGCTTGATGGCCTTCAAACTGGAACATTGACTCTTCCTGGTTCTACAGCAGCCTACCAGTCCTCTCACTCAAACTAGGACATTGGCTCTGCAGATTTTGGACTTGCCAGCCTCCATATTGGCATGAGGCAATTCCTTACAATAAATCTATCTATCTATCTATCTATCCTACTGGTTCTGATTCTCTGGAGAATCCTGACTACTATATCTTTCAACGTATTGTCAACTAACTCCCCACAATAATGAAAGTTCTGTAAAGGTGAAAACTTTGTCTTATTTGCTATTATATCCACAATGTCCAGACTGACTCAATAATTGTGCAAACAATTATTTGCTGAATGAAAGTATCTTGTTGGGGGAGCAGTAATGCGTTTAGACGTTTTGGGGTGGCACTGAAGAGGATAAATATATCAACTTGAGAAAGCATTGACTTGGGTGAGTGTTGAAATAGTGTCATGTTGATATGAAAAGTAAAATGGAAGAAAAATTTTAAGAGAGTCAAGTCATATTACTACTAAATGGGGAAGTTTATATAAACTCTGCTGAAAGAAAAGGGATAATATCTATTCACGAGTTTTAAATTCTGTTTATAGATATTTGGAAATTATATATGTTGGCGATAACAAAATCTGAGACTCCTCTACTGAAGTTCTGGCCAGCTCCGAAGTCTACAATCATCGTCTCTGCTGCCCTGGAGATCCTCAGGCTTCCGCCTCATTCAGCTGAAAGCAAACCGTAAAGAAATCAATGTCAATTAGAATTACAAATTTCATTTGCCTCTACTAGGAAGCGATGGAAGGGATAGAAATCAAGGGGTAGAAGGAAAGGGAACTTTCTAAATGTTTGTTGATGGTTGTGGAGACTATGAACGTGAGTTGAGGGGATCGTCTGTCATGTTTCTTAGAGTCACCATGTCTTAGTGCCTAGTGTTACTATGATAAAGTAGGTAGATCCTCCATTGTAAGCAGTCCCACAAAATTTAAAAGAAAATTGAATGACAAATATATCCTGTTAACTGACTTATTTAATGGGCTGAACAGAGTAGGGGTACAATCAGGAAATAGCACAACTTTTTTCTCGCCACTGTCCTGAAAGAAACTCTTCCTGACATCTCATTCTCTTCCCATCAGTGGCAGCTCTGGCAGATTCCACATCCCTCAGTTCATTTTTCACCTGTGAGAACTGTCACATTTTCAGATTGTAAAAGTCCAGTCCAATGTAACAGAGCTTCAACCTCATCTCCAGCTCCCAGTGTCTCCTCTCCTTCCTCCTTGGCCCCTAAGGCGTGGTTCAGGAACCTGCAGTGGGGTCCAGGGGTGGGGCTGTGCTTTCATTAATGCTCCACCTTGATCTCACACTTCTCCTCCACTCACTAATGTTTTCCTAAGTGGAGGTGGGACAAGGAAGCGGGAGAAGGGATGAGAGGAAAAGGGGCAAAGCTCTCTTCACATGGGTTCTCTCTGCAAGGCCAAATTGCTCTCTGTCACGTAGACCTCCAAAAGCTGCTCTTTGGGGGGCATATTAGTGGATTCTTTAGAGACGCCCAGTAGGGTGTTATTTCCTGACACTGTCTGGCTGCCCCCTTTCATCCCTACCCTAGCTCCTGCTTGCCTGGAGTAACACCCCTGGCCTCTTTCTTCAAGGTCTCTTCATTCAGACTGGAAGTCCCTTTGGGTGGGGTCCTTTCAAGACAGCTCATGCTCAGTTACCTGCCACAGCATCCCTTGGCCCGTGGAACTCATCCTTAGTTGCCTCCTCGAACAGTGAGTGTGCAGACTACTGGACTGCTGCCCCCTGCAGCCTGTGCTGTATGCGCCATTTATGCTGCTCCAGAACACCTCCTGCCTTCAGAATCCTCAGCTGGGAAGCAGGCACCCCCATCTCTGAGTGTTTCTCCACGGAGCCATGCTCACCTGGCTTGGGGTGAGAGAGCAACCTCTCCCTTTCCCCACGGAGGGGCAGTGAAGTTGAGTGCTAGTCACCAACTGCCCTCCCCAGGCTGTGCACTGGGAGGATGCACCCAGACTGGGCTCCCCCTTCACCTTTCCCCTTTGACTAAGCCCCAACCACAGCCTGCTGAGCTTGAGCTCTGGGCCTCTCACTGCCTCAGTCTCTGCCTGAGGCCTGGGAGGCGCCCTAGCAGTGGGTTACATGGTCATATGATTTTCAACACTTGCGTAAGATATTTTAATTTTTTTACTAAAGAAATCCTCAAATTGTATACCATCAGGCCCCACAAAACCTGGTTCCTCCATTCCTGTGGGAAACTGCTCAGACTCAGAGTGGATTGCCCCCTACAACAATTCAAGGAAGACTAAAGGTAGGAGATTAAAATAGGATGGGTGGCCCATGACCACCCCAAATTGTCCACTTTCATCATTAACAAACTGGCTTGGATAGCTCCAATATATTGAGACATATATTTGGTTCAAATTTGGAAAAGAGTACTTTTACCCATCCTCATTATTGTAGGTAACTCAGTGGCCAATTGGAACACATATAGCTATCATTTCTCTAGTTGTCCATCAATCCAAATAATTTAAAAAATGAAATGGGAGCATATATACAATATGTATATATGCAATTTCCTTTTCTTAATGTATCACAGACATTTCCTTGTCATTATGTATAAATCTCTCTCATTCTGATTATCAGAAGAGTGTGCCATAATTATTAGTCCCTATTAATTCACATTGGGGCTATTCTACTTTTCTTCATTATAAACATACCTCTTTTATGCAATTTTTACTGTTCAATAATGCCAGGCAAATTTACACTCACCGAGACTATATGACAGTAATCATCTTCTCACACCCTTGAAAATACCAGGTGCTATAAATCTTTTACTTCTTACCAAATAGATAGGCCTCAAACTGTATCTCCTTCCTTTAGTTTGAAAAAGTCAATTATAAATGAAATTGAGCATTTTTACATATGTTTATTGAACTTAACTTTTTTATTTCTTCTATAGTGAATTGATACTGTTTCCTCTCCCACCTTTTAGTTCTGACTCTGGAAGCCCCATGAGGTCAGTTAGTACAGACTGGGTGGGATGTTTAAAAGCTCAAGTTTTTTCAGGAGCTTGTCATGTGGCATCACCCCCTGGCAGGTGACTGCACTTAGAGTGGTTTTCTCCACAGACAAGGGACACTTTTCTACAGACGAGAAGTTGTACAACGTGCCAGGGCTGAGATTGCCTAGTACAATCGGTGTGTGGGCCAGTGGGCCTGAGTGAGACAGCAGGTGTGCGGGCTGCAGTGAGGGGGAGGGCTGAAGACTAAGGAGCTTGCAGCATGACCTTGATTCTCACTGGAACAAGAGTCTTCAGGAAAGACTGAGGTAGGATTAGACCTCCTCAGGCATTGGTGGTTGGAACAATATTTACTGCTCTTAAACTTGCAAAGAAGCTGAGTTCCGCCTGCTCTACGGGGCACTCGTGAGGTTCTAGGTTAATGTGGCTGCCAGGCTTAGATAAGCAGCACAAGGTCAGTGTGCTCCAGATGTCATTTTCTAGTCAGGGCCAAGAAGGGAAGCGTGGAGGGGCCAATCTTGAATTTAAGATTCAGCCTGGCTCTCCCCAGGCTGAAGAATCACCCACCATGTGGTTTTCAGTGAGCTCTAGATCAGGGTTGCCAGACTGAGCAAATAAAAGCACAGCATGCCCAGTTAAATTTGAATTTCAGATAAACAAAAAAAATTTTTTAGTATATCCAATGCAATATTTGGGATATACTAAAAAGTATTTATTGTTTACAATAAATTCACATTTAACGGAGTATGCTGAGTTTTGTCTGGCTATCTTATACTAGATGGATCAATTATACATGCTCTTATCATAGCTTTAGATGCCTGGGACCCGTATTGTATTGAGGAGCAGCCCATGGTAGAAGAAGGGTCTTCCCTAGGGCTCTAGGAACCCAAGCACAATTATCAAGAGCAGCTTTGATCTTCCAGCTGAAACAGACATGGGAATGAAAGAGAAACCATCCCGGGAAGGCAAGTTTCACAGGCTTCAGGAGACCCACAGTAGTAGCACAGCACTGAATATGCCTGTTCACGTGAGTGCTAAGTACGCCCGCGGGCAGAGCCACACTCATCGTAACATCGAGTTGCCCAAAGGAAAAACTAGAAATTAAGACGATTGAACATGCTGGATGGGAAATGAAGGCTCCTCAAATGAGACTTAGTGCCTGGGACAGCATCCTAGCAGAAACATTAGTAAGAACACAGCGTTTTCAAAAATGCAACTTTCTGAACGGGAACAAAGTGTGTATAGATCGCTTTCTTCTCTACATATATTAATGCCTGGTGCCAAATTTAACCTCTTGATGGAAGATTTCTTCTGATGGCGTTTAAATTCCCAGGTTGTGGACTCTGGACAACAGATGTAGACCAACCAGTATCCTGGTGAGTTGAATCAAGACTTTCTCCATTCTCTACTTCTTTCAGATATCAGTGAGTTTTTGCTTTGGACCTTGGCAACTGTAAGCACTGGGTTCTGAGAACGTAATTTTCTCTGGGATAGTTGCATTCAGCATCTGCAAAGTGGCTTGCCTCCTACATTTGGTAGCTGTAAAGCCAATGTGGTGATATTCTTACCTTTCTTTGAACACGTTGAACTTTTTAAAGGCAGGGTGTTTGAGAGGCTAGTTCAACTTCTGTGGTCCGGAATGAACTACACCCTTCCAGACATCAGCTCAGCTGCCGAGCAACACTCACTCTACCCAAGAATCGAGGACGTCTAGTAATACTGAGCAAAATCAGACATCAGGGAGGAGGAGGTTCTAACTGTGGACAAAGAACCCAAGTGAAGACAATTATAAGACACAGTCATACTTAGCTTAACGACAGGGATATGTTCTGAGAGATGAGTCATTAAGCGATTTCATAGTTGTGCAAACATTTTAGAGAGTACTTACACAAACCTAGATGGTATAGCCCTGCACACCTGCGCTAATCTTACACGACCACTGGCCTATATGTGTTCCATCGTTGAACAAAACCATGTTATGTGGCGCATGACTGTAGTATTAAAGGGCAATGGATAGGACTTGAATAAATGGAAAGGCCATGTTTCTGGATGGGAAGATTTAATAAGATGTAATTCCAATCAGAATTTCAGTGGATAGCTTTTTAATAGACTAAGTATTTTAAAGTTTTTGTGTAAAAATAGATGTGCAAGAGTTGCCCAAAAAGTTTTAGAAAAAATAGAGAATATTAAAATTTACTATGAAAATATTATAAATAAAATAGTGTAGCATAGAGATCTGAATGAAAAATAGAGTTTAGAAACGGATCTATGGGGATGTAATACATGACCACATGCATTTCAATTCACCAGCGGATAAGGTGATCTGTTCTATAGATGGCATTGTGATTGGCTTTACGTATCAGAAGAACATAAACTGAGACCCAAACCTCACATAATATACACAAAAATGAATTTAAGATGGATGGGTTAAAGTTCTTGATCTTTTTAACCATAAATATTTTAAAAGAAAATTTAAGATCTGTATTTTATAACCTTGGGCAGTGTAAGACTTTAGGAAACCCAGAATCCATAAAGCATTGACTACCTAAAAATTAAAAATCTCTCTATGTCAAAGGACAAGATTAAGAACAGAGTTAAAAGACAAACAAGTCTGGGAAAAAACATTATTAACATATGTGAAAGACCAAGTGTTAATGTTATTCAGCTTCTACAAATTCATAAGGAAAAGAACCCAAGATGACAAAGAGTGTGAACAGGCATTCCCAGAAGAGACAATGCCCATGAAATGACCAATAAGCATATACAAATATGCTCAACCTGACACACAGAAATGCAAATAAAAATAATAAGAAGATGATTTTATGCCCATCACAGTGGAAAAAAAAAAGCAACCTGTGCTCACAGAAGTCTAAGAAAACAAGCACCTGTATCTACTGCTGGTGGGAATAAAACTTGTTGGTGTAACTCTTGAAAATAATATGGCAATATTTATTAAAATGTCAAATATCTGTGCTTGTAAATACTCCTAACCCATCAAGAGTAATTGTAGGAATCCAACCTCCACAAATCAAAGCACCATTCAACTATATACTAACATAGATTTATTTATCTATTGCAACATTGTTTATAATAGAAAAAATGGAAACACCCTGATGTCCACCAATAAACAGTCTAACCATGACATGGAACAGTCTGCATCTATGAAAAAGATTGTCCGTAGATTTTTTTCTCTTAATGCAGTGGCTCTTTCCTGAGGTTATGCCTTAAGACCTTGTGAGATTTTGCTCTAAATTTCTCTAGAAGTTCCCTTGGCTTTGCAGTGCTGGCTGAGCTTCAGACAGGATAATATTATGGAAAAATTGTGTTTGTGATCTTGCATTTAGTAGCAAAACAGGTGTCCCTCTCTGGGGCCACCCACACGATCCTGCTTATGTACTTAATGGGTTCACAGCTTTTCCTCCTCTCATTCTTCTACCAAACCGTTTTGGGTTTCACTGTCCCCAGTGTGCATTGCCCCAGACCCTTAGAAATATGACCACTTGGGTGGAACCAGGCTAAAAAGTTTTTTTT
Organism: Tapirus indicus; assembly: GCA_031878705.1. Classification (NCBI taxonomy): domain Eukaryota; kingdom Metazoa; phylum Chordata; class Mammalia; order Perissodactyla; family Tapiridae; genus Tapirus; species Tapirus indicus. The sequence continues at coordinate 102,675,501 of CM062925.1, forward strand.
TTTTAAATGATTTAAGAAAACCCTGAGGGAAGGGGAGGTGGGGATAAAAAAACACAATTTGGGTTTTTCAATAACATCTTGAACTTATAACTCTGTGAAATATTGTCTTTGAGCCATTAATGAAACCCACATTGCACCAGTGGCCTTGATGTTGAACACGGAGCGAGCGGGAGGCCACTGTATTTACCGTCCTTTGGCTCTGTGCTTCCCATTACGCTCTTATTCCCTTTTGTACTAGAAGATAACTTCTGGAGCTCCCATTGCTTATATGACATTTCTTCTGGGAAGATCTGGTTTAGGAATTCAAATAACGCCTGACTGTATGTTCCATGCCTGCTACTGCCACCTGTGGGGCCTGAATAACTTTCTGAGGCCCTGACTCTGGCCTGCTGGCCTCGGTTTGGGTTGATGAGAATTCCCCCAGAGCCTAAACCTTTCAAATTCAGCCTAGTGGGATAGCAGTCCTACAAATTAGTAGAGGTGCACAGGCCCTAAAGGAAATTGGAAATCTTAGAAATCAGAGATTTCTAGGCTGGAAGAGACTTTAGAGGGACTTTTTTATCCACCCCCACTTACAAACTGAAAGGAAATATGAATTAATGAAAGGAAGACTTACTTGAAGCTTCTGACAGTTACTCTAGACCTGGGCGGTCCTCAGCCAGTGCTTCTTGGAGCGTGGTCTGTGGACAAGTTGCACCACGTCACCCGTGAGCTTGTTAAAAATGCAAATTTCACAGAGTCTCCAATCCAGCAGGTCTGGAATGGGACCCAGAAATCTGGGTTTTTTTTTTTTTTTCTTTTTTTTTTATTGTGGGAAGACCAGCCCTGAGCTAACATCTGTTGCCAATCCTCCCCTTTTTGCTGAGGAAGACTGGCCCTGGGCTAACATCCGTGCCCATCTTCCTCTACTTTATATGGGACGCCGCCGCGGCGTGGCTGACAGGCAGTGCGTCAGCGGGCGCCCGGGATCCGAACCGGCGAACCCCGGGCTGCCAAGTGCAGACTAAACCGCTGCGCCACCAGGCGGCCCCCAGAAATCTGGGTTTTAAAGTCTTCCAGGCAATTTGTACATTCTCTAATATGTAAGAACCACTGCACTAGGCTCACTACCTACCCCAAGGTACTTCCTCTCCACTGATGAGGCAGGCTGGCAGGAGCATCCGAAATTGTTAGACAGCTGAGATTTAGAAATTGAGCCCTTAAGCCACCCAAGACATTTTCCCTGAAAGACAGAGTTTTCTTGGTCATTTAAAGGACTGTGACTTCTAGTACTGCTAAAATTAAAGCTGACATTTTGTCTGATTTCTGTGCCTACATAAGCAAATCAATGATTCTGCCCATCTGCAGAGGTAGTGGTTCTCCTCAAATTTAAGAACTCCTGCTAGAGAGAGGAATCTTTTCAACTTTAATTGACCCTAGGAACTTACCAAAGGTATATTCTAGTGGATCTGGAATTTAAAATATCTAGTTTTCAAGAAAACAGTGGGGAGGGTAGCAGCAACAAATTTTGTAAAATGCTAGTTATCAGCTGAAGCTGGGTGATGGTTGAATGAGGGCTCATTAATCTATTTTCTTTTGAGGTGTGAACGTTTCTATAGTAAAAATGGGAAAAAAATTTAAATATCTAATTTACATTTGGCATCTCAGTTATTGAGGGACTCTGGGATGCCCTCTTATGATGAATGTCAATGAGGACCGATCAAGTCACACTGATATAACACAATTCCCAAATTTTGCAGCTGCAAAAGAATCCCGCATTACACACTGAACATCAGACTTCCACTTGTGATTTATAACCTGTTCTACTTTCCATGGGGACTAATATCAGTCAGCTGTTGTTACAAACTGCTGCATAACATGCCATTCCAAAACATGGTGGCATCAAAAAATAAACTTTTTTTCTGGATCATGGCTTCAAACTACGGGCCGACTGGGGCAACTGTGATGATTTCGGCAGTTCAAGTGTATTTCAGGTGTTTCTCATTTTCCTGGGATTGTTGAGACACCCAGGCCATGTTCTTCTCATGACACAGGCTGGAGAACAAGCCTCTGCTTGTATCATGTTGCTAATATCCTGTTGGACAAAGCAGATCACATGGCAGAGCCCAAAGTCAAAGGGAGGAGAACATTCCACCTAGAAGGAAGAACTACAAGGTCACATGGTGAAGGAACTGGATATGGAGTAGCCAATGATCTCTTACTGTACGGCTAGTCCATTGGTTTTTCTATTTCCCATAAAAAGAAAGCTTACCCCTCATGGGTATTTCGAGTGGCCCAGGCCTCCGTTTCAGGCAGGCATCCCTGTGGAGGGGCCCAAAGGAAACTCTTTCCCCAATCCAATTTTCCTTGGCTTTGGCAGGACCGTTTCTAACCCTGGCTCTCAAATCTGAAATTATTATGTCAGTGACTAGATTGTTATACTATCTAAAATCCAAAAGGCTGTCAAATTGGATCCAGACATCTAAGGGATAAATGAGCACATTGATAGGGTAGATGTGTATATTAAAATCCAGCAAGTCTGTGTTATCAGGAAGCTGTATGAAGTCTGAACAGACCAGCTTACATCTACCAAGACACTTAAAAGCTCACCCTCTGTTGTTAACAGACATTGTGGGATGTCCACTCCCCTCTGGTGAAGTTGTTTTTCTTTAAGGCCAGATAGGAACAAGCCCCAAATTTTAAACCTGAAATTAAAGCGAATATTTAATTTCACTTAACATATATATATATGTTTCACGTAACATATATATATATATTTAGCATCTACAACTTGCCCCAGTTAATGAAAAGATTTTTAATCACTAGGAGGCATATTCCAGAACCCCCTCAGGAAAAAAAAAAAAATAGCAGTTTTCCTTTTGGGACTTGCTGTTATAAGCTTCCATTCCTGACAAACTATTACCTTTGAGTTTAGACAGGACAAACATCTGGGCTAAAATGTAGAAACAGTTATCATTCTCTTCTAATGTGGAACATAAGGCTTGTTTGTCCCACTCTTTTAGGGAAAAGATGTGGTAGACTGATGATAAAAGTGGTCCCAATTCCCCACCTCTCCCAGGATGCCATCAGGCAAGCCCACAGATGCCCCCGAGGTCCAGTTCTTCCGGTCCGGCCAGCTGCGTGCAAACCCAGAACAGAGCCACCTGTTCCTTTCTCCACAGACCCTTCCATCCCATACTAGTCTTCAAGAGAAACAGAAACCTCACCATCCTGTGCGGGTAATCACCTGCCCTCTGCCGTCTACCTTCCACTAAGGCTGCCTAAAGTCATTTGGAACACTCCATTTCTTGTATGTTTAAGGCACTTTGTGCTTTAAAAGTGCTGTCAATATCTTGCCTTATTTTACCTTAAATATAAAAATGATTCATTAGGAAAGAAAGGTCTTCCTATTATTTGATAGACAAGAAAAACTGAGACACAAAAGCTCAGAGGAGACCCCAGGAGTCTGGTGACTAACCCCCAGCCTGACTCTTGACCCAACAGACAGGCAGCTTGTACGTGCAACGCTGACTCGGCTCATAAACTTCTTAACATTGCTCTACTGCGGAAGATTGCTGCAGAAGACATCTTCCCAGGCACTCGAATCTTCCTGGAGGGGCTTTTTGATTTTGCTAATTTGAAGCTTTCTGTTTGGGTGCCTTAAAGTGAGTGACAGCAGAAGAGAGGGGAAAAGTTTATTTTCATGCTGCTGAGTCTAATGACAAGTAATCAGTTCCATGAGTACTGTTTCATTGATCTTTTTCCACATGGAGCTGTCAGGAAATTCCATGACTATTGATCCCCTCCAATTTTAATGCTATAATGATGTTGTTTCCATTCACAAGGGAGATGACTATATACACTCTGAATTGTGTGAATACATATGTACATATTTATATACATATCTTTGTTGTCCTAGCAAAGTCCTCAGTGCAGTTAAAATGATTTGTGAATGTCTTCCTAAACTCCCTCCAGATGTGTCAAATGGCATACTGTAAATAAGACTTTTCTTTTTTTGTTTTGTTAGTTGGTATTTTGTTTTAATGTGTCAAGCATTTTGGATTACCCAAAAGAGATTACTGTAGAAGAGGTCTGTTCTCTTTCTCTTTTCTTGCCCCTCCTTCCCTCACTTCCAAAGAACTCTTTCTCAGTGTAAGGAGTCAAAGCCTCCTTTGTCATTCTTTGGATTTTTCCCTGAAACATTCAAACCTTTGTCTGGGCGAGAAGAAGAATCGAAGAGGCTCCCTCCAGACTGGCAGCCAGCTTTCAAAGTCTCCCCTCTTCAAGTGAAGACATAAATTAAAGCTGACACCTGGAGTGTGTGTATGCCTGCTGCCTTTAGATTTGCGCTCACGTGAGCTTATTTATTTTTGCTCCGTTGCAAAAAGATTTATGACCCCTAATTATGAATTCTGACACTCTTGCGCTACATGGATGCACTTTGATTGATTTTCACTTTCTGATGGCTTTGAAAAGCTTTCCTTTTTCAACTCTAAACCCTCAAAGGCAACAAGGGTCCCTTTTGAAAGAGGGTCTGGCCAGTGCCACCACCTCCAAAGGCTGTGTTTGCATGAATCAGGCTTAATCAGGGCCCAGGGACTGATGGATGGGTAGTAACCTCGGTCACTGCTTTATTTACTCTTTCTTGGCTCTTTTCTCTTCCAGAGAATTGAAGTGACTATATAAAAAACGTGTTTCTAGAAAAAAGCTGGCAAGCAGAGTGTCAGCCTGGAAATAACCTTTTCAAGACATTTCAGGAAAACAAGAGTACTTCATTATTTGAAGTTTAAAAAAGATAACAGTTGATGGCTCATTTGGCTGGGATCGTGGGGTTGGCTCAGCAAGTGAGAAATTGCATTGATTTTGCAAAACAGAAACACTGACATAAACTTCATGCACAGTTCATTCCAACCGACAGAGAAGGATGTGGGAACCTTAGGTTTTCTTCCACTAATGCACAACTCACAGCAGTTCTGCAGACGTAAGCAAGAAGAGAGGTCAGTCTGATGGGTGGAGCCGTGGCTGTGGAACTTAGAACCAGCCCAGGCCCCAAGTGTCCCACAGGAAGCATAGAGGTTCACCCTGGAGAGAGGAGTGGAAGGACTTGAGCACCATCTAAAAACCCAGGAATACTCTGGAACCTGGACAGGATTCTTAGTTCCTCCCTTCCTGTCTCCTTCCCTCAGGCCCAGCCTCCATTTACCACCTTTTTGGTGTCTCAACCTGATTCTTGGGATGTGGGATGGTGGTGGACCTAGAACTTCACCTCTCACCCTGGAAAGCCAGCACCCCGGGGGTCGCCATCAATGTATCAGGTCGCCAGAGACCTCCTGGAGGGTTGGATTTTTTTCTTTTTTTACCAGAATATTGTGAGGGAAAAGCAAAATAACTTAATTGATAAAATATTTTAAAACATTATAATCTCTAAATTTTAAAACAAACCTAGGTATATTATGGAATAGGAAGTTAAATCAACATGACACTTAACATAGTCTAGGCCTCCAATGAGCAGGCTGCTTTCCTAGGGGTCTCTGTCACTCACCCCCAGGTGGTAGAGTGCTTTGGGGGTAATTTTGAGAAGCAATGGTCTAAAACACTTGCTACAGCTGTCCCCCAACCCTGCTAGGTAAACAGGGAAATAGATTTACTTACTGAAGAAAATAACTAAATTTTATTGGTAAATTCAGCCTTGCAGGAAGGAAGCAAGTCAAACAACCACAACTAGAGAAGCCACCTCTTCCTCCTCCTTCTCTCCACATTTTCTGTCCTAAGTTTTACTGTTAAGCATCAGTGGGGATACCCTCGAATGCCTGGGCAAGAGTCACTAAGTCTGGGTTTCAGTTTCCAGAAAGAGCAATCAGTTTCCAGAAAGATTGCTCTAACTGCCAGGATTTCTGCCTAACTTGCTCCAAAGATCCCCAATGAAGGAGTCGCCATGGGGAGCTGTTTTAAAGACCCCTACCAACCATACCACAGAGTGTGCTGTTGGGATTTTTCAGTCCAAGAACGAGGATGTCCCTGTTTTCATTACATAGTCCCATAAAGCCCTGTACGCAAGAGTCAATGGTTTTTGTAAAGTGCCAATTAAATCATGTCGATGTCTTGCTCACTTAAACCTCTCTGGTGCTTTCCCATGAGCCTAAAACAAAATGCTGGCCTACATAATCCACATGATCTGCCATGTCTTTCTCCCCACCCCATCTCCTGCCTCTCTCCCCAGATCCCACTAAGCTTCAGCACAGTGGTTTTCTTTCTCTTCTGTAGCCGTGCCCAGCTCACTGCTATCTGAAGGAGAATGCACTGTGTGGAACGTTCTGTCACCAGGATCTTTGCATAGCTGGTCACTTCCTGTCACTCCTGTCTCTGCTCAAACATCGCCTCTCTGAAGCTTCCCTGACAACTGCATCTGATGGGCTCCTACCCGCCCCACATGCCCACCCCAGGGCAGCATTCAGAAACGTATCACTCTCTTTTATTTTCTTCATGGAACTTAGTATCTGAAGTTATCTTGTTCATTTGTTTACTTCTATATTGTCCTCCCTTCTCTCACCCCCACCCCATCCTTGAATTTAAACACCATGAAAACAAAGAAGGCTTTTTCTGCCTTGTGCATACAGCATCCTTAGCGCCTGGCACAGATCTGTCACACAGAAGGAACACAGTGAACACTTGTTGAATGAACAAATGAGTGAATGAATGAACACGGCAGGCCCTGTGCTAGTGGCTAAGGATCAACAGTGAGCAAGCACTGACACTTGGCTGCCTCCACGTGGCTTGCAGGTCAGTGGAGGAGACAGAAATCGAATTCTCATCCCCACACTGCTCCATGGTAAGCGCTGTGAAGGAGAATCACAGGGCATTGGGCAGATTTTACCCGGACACTGGTCTAGTGGAGGGTTCCAGGGGGCCTTTCCTGGGGAAGTGAAATTTGCAGATATAATCTGAAGCATGAGAAAATGTTTCCACTTGGTAACCTGGTGTTAATCAGCCTGGCTCTAAGAAGATAGCAGAATGAGAGAAGGGAAATCACATGGCAGTGAGCAGCTCCCTGGAATAGCTGAGTCCCTCCACGCCCACTGGATTTACCTCAGTTTCACAAGTCCTTTTACACTTGAATTCACTGACTTTTCCCCTTTTCTTTCCTTCTTTCTCAACTTTTTGTTCTTTTGAAAAACATTAAGAAACTCTCTCCACCAAATAAACTGAGTTTGTTCAGCCTACATTTGCTCCCCCCACCCCCACCCCCACCCCCAATTGTTTATGTTTCCAATACTGGTGCTTTAAAAATATCTTTTCCTACTCATTGTGCTCTTCTCTATTTGTCAAACAGCGATGATTTCATGCGTGTGTGATTGGAGTGGAGCTGCTCTTCCTTCTTCCAAAGTCCGCTCAGCACTCGGCGTGCAGCTGCCCTTTATCCCACACAAGCAGCCCTGAGGGGGCCCGCAGAGACCCACAGGGCCTCTCATCAGGGGGCGTGGCCAGCACTCCTGAGCCGCTTTCTTTTCAACAGGATAAGCAGACAAATCAGAGCCCAGCCAGGCTCTGCCAGGTACGTTTTTGTTTCTATTTCAATTCTGTGTGCACTTCAAAGGAAACTGCTTCTATGAGTTTCCTCTTTATTTAAATCAGCTCCTGAAAATGGTGGTTGTAAGCACCTTTGAAGCTCAACAAGTTTCTCTGCACCTTTTTACCTTTCTCCGAGCGGAGCCGCAGTGAAAGCAAAGTGGAGCCTAGAGATTTAAGAGCTGCTTGAGGTTTCATATGCTGCCACCTGGGAAGATGGGTTGTTCCCTGCCTCGTTCTCAGGGCTCTGCCACTGTGCGGCGTCCCTACCTCAGAGAGAATGAAGCACCGAGGTGACCCAATCCTGCCTCCACGCTTTGATCACCTGTGCATTTCAAGGAAAGGACTTCCTGTCCCAAATCGGAGACACTTCAGTTATGGTCAATTAGAAAACGCTAGTTCTCCAGACCAACAGTTCAAGTTCCAGCTGCTAGACTGATGCATGAGTTCCTCATTTAGCCAACTGCCACCCTCCAGCTGGATGGAGGACAGCGCACAGAGCCCTGCATCTGAGGAATGTGCTGTGTCCCCTGTACCAGATGGTCCCAAGCTCTCAGGACACCAAGTGCCCCACGTACCTCTTAAATAAAAGAGCAAGTGTTCCTTTCAGGGGATGGGTGGATGGAAGCAATGGAAGGATGAAAATGATTGTTTAAAACCTGTGAACTTTCAACAATTAATTGCATATAAAGTTGACATTAATCTGAAAAACACACATGTTCAGATAAAAGTAGTAGGTAGTGATTATCACAAACAAAAAGATCTGGCTTTGTGCGTAAGGGTGTTTGAAAATCAAGAAGAGAAAATATCCTGGGATGAAAAATTTTCCTGAGATAGTCTTGTGAGTAAAGATTGGTTCTTTACGTAAAAGTTGAGATGGAAAGAAAAACATATCCAGGGAAACAAAAAGCTTAGAACAGGGTTTTGGAAACAAGGTCTTTTTAGACAGATGGATGTAGTTTTGAATTTTTTTTTTTTTGAAATTGTTTTTTAACTCTTTGACCTGAAATTGTGCTTAAAATTCTGAAGAATAAAGAATCCTTTTGGTGTTGATTGTATAATGTCCTGTCCAGAATTCAGCACTTATTTTATCAAGAGATATATTTGATCTAATAGGATAAGAATATTTTCTTTCTCTTCCAGTTTCTTCAAACTGAGAGAATCTGAAAGAAAAGAAAATTATGTTGTTCAACCGATAGGGGACAGCTGGCTTGTTTAACAGTATCTCAAGTCAAGAACTGGGGGCACAGTGGAATAGGAAGAAAGGGATGTTATGTGTTCTCTGAACTCTTGGTTCAAGATGAAGTTATATTCATAGCGCTCGGGGTAAGTCTTCCATTCTTTGCTTCAGAAATTTATACAACACTGGGAATCAGGTATTTCTGAGCTGTTCTGTTCCCACTTTTAGATTTTAAAAATTTTGCTGAAGTTCTCTCACATGCTAGATTTCTCGATACGTATTTCTTGTGGGATGGACTCAGTATGTTCCAGCTTTTGCTGGTTAAAGTTATTTACGTGGCCTAAGGTCAAATGGTGTTGTGTCACATTTTGCTTGACGGAAACATCACTGGACTCCATTGTGTTTACAGCAAAAGATCAGTTTCAATGAGGTGGTAGAGAACTTCACTTCCAATGTGTCTCTTTAGCAACGCATTCACCAGGCATTCAAATCTGGAGAAGATATAAAACCGTGAGGGCTATATCTGGACTTGCAATGTGTTGTTTCCTGATCTGAGCTGGGCTGGTTCACACGTTGTCATGCTCACACACCAGCAAGGGAGAAGGTCAAGTGCAACATTCTTTCCAACAGAGGCAACGGAGCAGTGGCTTTGCTTGCTCAAGGATTATGTAAGAAATTGAGATGTCTGGAGGTCATCGATGGTAATCAGAGGAGAAAATTGAACTGAACAGGCTGCTTCCACTTAGTGAGGCGCCTCTAGGAGATTATTTACTATTTACAAGTCTCAGAGTCCAGCTCTGGTAGAGCTCAGATTCAGGGAGTCAGAGAAAAGCTGTAAAATAAGCTTAAATCAGCCCATCCAACATTTGAAAGGGCAAAAGTGGGGGAGGGGAGAAGGAACAAAGGGGGAGGGAAGAAAGAGGACTCATTCCAAAATCCACCTAATTTATTCCTTTTCTCTTTGTCTCCTTGGCTCTCATCTCTTTCACAAAGTCTGCAAGTAGAGCAGATGGGGGTGAATAGCCAAAATGGTAGCCATCTCTGCTGTTCTGGTGGTAAAGCCTCTGGACTTAGGCGGCCATTTTCCCTTGGATCATGGATGTCCAAAGTCACATTCTATTAGCTCAGCAGCACATGCAAAATAATAACCATAAGCCCAGAAATGTGCTGTGGAATTTTTTCCAGCTCTCTTAACGAGCTTTGCAAAGCTCCTCTGTCAAGGAGAGTGGGGAATGTGTAATTTCAAACACATTTTTAATAGTTGCTCTTGGCTCTCTCCGAAGAAGAGGGAGGCATGCTGACGCGGCTCTAGGAGAGGCAGCAACTTTACAAGAGTCATGTTAAACAAATCACCCAGGTGCTAGTAGCACTTGGAAAGCATAGGGAGCTCCCTGGGAAGCTGGGGCTCGTCAGGCAAAAAGCAGCACTGGAGTTTAATGTGCAGGTCTAGAAGTCACTCCAGTATGGTGCATGGCAGGTACACATGGAGATAGGCACCTTCCCAGCTTTCTGTCCAAATCACTCTCAGTTGCACCCACTTTTCCAAGTCATTTTTCCTCTTATAACCAAGCAGGATTTTGTAAAACAGAGGAAAGAGGAAGCAAGAGTGGAAATGGTAGCAGGAGCCAGACCACCAAGGAGCATCAGTTAGGATGCCCGGAGCTCTTGGCTCTTGGCTGTACAGCGGATAGATACCTGGTGTAGCTCAACGAAGTCTTAGACCCATTGAAGAGGACTCAGAACTCCTGGAGACCAGAGGGAAGGAGTTGTGCGATTCCTGGGCTTCTCGTTCTCAAGAGCTCAGAAGAAGACTGATCTAGAAAGACATGAAGAACTGACAAGAAAATCTTCTACTTGGGAGAAAAACAGTCCTATGAAATAAGAACTCTATGTCTTTCTGACTCTCTTCTTTTTCCTACCAGTATTTATAGGTACCTGACCATGGTTTCTTAACTGAAAATCAGAACTCATGGTAAGATAGCAGGTCAGAATATTTGAAATCAAGACAATTTTGAAAAATCTGTGACTATGGTTATTGTAATATAGGTTTAATTCAATGAATCTACCAAAGTAATAATGCTCTTCAAATAAGGAAATGATGCCACCTTTATTGAAAAAAACCTTTTCTATCTTTGATCCAGTAACTGGTAATGGAAAAGTTATTTCCTCATGATCAGTTCCAATGTATTACGTGTTTTTAAGGAAGAGAGGAATCGGAGATTTATTGAATTAGGGGCCATAAAAGACGCTGGGGATCATCCATTCTAAGCCCCTCATTTTACAGATGATGAGACTGGGGCTCAAAGAGATGACAAAATCAGTAGCTGAGAAACCTAGGGTCCCCATTTCTAAGCTTAATGTTATTTCTACTACATTCTGCAGCCTGTTATGTATCTGCTTCGTCTGGGCCAATTCTGCCTTGAGGGCTGCTGCTCCCGGCCATCTGCCCTCCCCCATCTCAGTGTCCGCGGTGGAAAATGGTGAGCTTCTCCCTCAACTCCCAAACCATTAGCAGCATTGCAGCCCAAGTGGGATCCTTGGGAAGGAAAATGCTGCGTGGGGTCTGGCTATGGTACAAGTGGGCTAATCATGGTGAGTGGCTGGTAGGAGCAGTGAGAAAGACATGAGCTCCGCACAGTAACATTTTCTTCCCCAAGTCCCGAATTTATCCTCCCAGTCTCCTTTAGGTCATCTATTTCTTCCCTGACAAAAACATCTGGTTGTTTCAAAACTGAAATTTGCATGCATTTCAGCTCATGTAGGAATGTCGAAAAGCTGTTCTGAAAAACATAGCTCCTCCCTGTGCCAAACCAGTTGGGCTGGAATGAACAACTGTTGTTATAAATCTCCACTCCGCCTCTTCAACAGCCCCAGAAGGTACAAAATAGAATGTTTCATGAGACCAGCCAGACGGATTGAATCAGGCTTGCCCGGAGGAGCCCTGTGCGTGAAGAGTATGGAAACACCCCCTTCTCTCCTCCGACTCTTTCTCTCAGACAATTTCTGGGACTGCTGGCAAGGGAACAGCATGTCAGGGTTCTCTGTGTTCACAACAAATTCCTTTGTGTCTTTAAGTGGAAAAATATTTTATGACATGGCAGACCAACTGCTTGTTCTGAGAGTGATTCACAAAGAAAACTCATCGACCTAATGATGTGTGTCCTCGCCAAGACTGAGGCAGGGAAAAGGATAAAAAAAAATGACCCAGAATCAAAAGTCTGAGAGGAACTTTGGAAGTCGCTGAAGATGCTAGGCCGCCTTCCCACAGCGGACTGCGGGACTTTCTCGTTTGCTGCTCATTATTTCAAAACTAGTACATAGGCATCCCTGTCCACTGGGTGAAACTCCTTTCCCCAAATTCCACACACAAATATCCTATCCACTTGGGCTTTCTTTTAGTGTTTTGCTCAGTATTTCCTAGCAACCGAGCATTCTCATCAAGATGGTCTCTTGTAACTCTTGGGGCTCTGTATAATTAAGAACTATAAATAAAGCCTCCTCAGTGCTCCTAGAATCAGAGGACATGGACCAGAGGAGACTCGAGGAATCATCTAACTCAATTTACCACACGCTGCAGGATTACTTCCTGCAAAATATGCCAGCCGACGACTTTGATCCGGTCTTGCCACCGTGGGAGCTCACTACTTTAGAAGGCAGCCCATGTTGCTAAACAGCTATCACTGCTAGGAATTTCTTCATTCTCTTGTTGAACGAGTCTGTCTCCCTGTTGCTTCTGACTTTCTTCTGCAACAACTCCTTCTTCTTGATAGACAGTCCTTTAAATATTTGAAGAGAGCACTCACATTTCCCCAAACTTTCTTTTCCAAGCAGCACATCCTATTTTTTCAGTAATTTCTCATGTTTTTCCAAACTCTCCCTGCTCAGTCTTCCTCCTCTGTTTACGTTCTAGTTATTCTTAATCCTCTGATCTTTCTCTTGTGAACTTATGCCAACGTGAGTCTCCTTCATCCTGTTCTTCTGTGATTTATTTTTGGAGACTAAATGTAAGACTTTGCTTTTCGTCCATGTTCAAGTTCATTCCATCAAATTTAGCCAATATTTGAGATTGTTGACGGCATTTTCAATCTTGTGTCTGTCATCTATGGCAGATTTTTTTCATCTATCTTGATTTTTTTTTCACTCGCAATGTTGATACTTACTCTCTTCATAAAAGTCCCTGATAAAAAAGTTAAAGTTTAGAAACAACTTTCTAGACGTTATCAGGCTATTAATCACTCTTCAGACTCAGTTGTTCACCCGTTTCAAATCCAACTAGCCTTGTTATCATCCAGCCTGCATTTCACCATACTCTCTTTCAAAATATTCTTGGATGTTCTGTCACATGTTTTGCTGAAATCCTTGCATAGTGTGTCCACTGTGGTTTCTTCATCATCAACCTGGAAATGCTGTCAAAGATAGAACTATGTCTAACACAGGACCCTGTGTTGGCAGTGTGGGAAGCAGCTTTCTCTTCTAAACGCCCTCCTCGTGAACCTACTTGCTGGCCTCCTCCTGGGTTCCCCCCGGACTCCTTTTCTTCTTCGTTCAGAGTGCCAAGATGTCTTTTGTTCACCATCAAATAATTTATCTGCCCCATCCCCTAAGTTCCTGCTAGGCTGCCCTCCAAGATAACACCGCATTTTAATGGCAGCCCTCTGTGCCCCAACCCAAAGGACTGAGGAAGGTGAATTTGCGGCAATACCAGTGACTGGTGTGACCCTGTCTCCTGGGAGACTGCTTATTCTGTAAAGCTGGCCCTACTCCTCACCTTCTCCTTGTTGTGCCTCTGGCGACTCTCCCCATGCATGCAACCAACTCCCCAAACCCCAACACGGCAGACAGGCACTCTGGTTACACAATGGGAATCCTCAGTGTGCCCAGGCAAGGCTTCTTTTAGAAAATGGCCTCAAGGGATTTTTCCTTCAAAGCTCTTCTCTAAACCATGCTAAGCAGTGTTAGACCAATTGTGGTTTTAACAAACCTCCACCTCTGCTTTTGTCTCCTTTCCCAACACTCTTCTTCATTAGCGAGGAGCGGGAAGGCTCATTCATTCATTCATTCATTCATTCAACAGAGTCAAGTACCTACTATGTGCCAGTCTGAGGTAGGCACTGGGGACTCAGAGGTGAACAACACAGCAGAATTCTGCCCTCGGGGAGTCGCCTATACTACTAGGAAGACAGGTTTTAAACACACAAAACCAACAGTGTGAGAAGGGGGTTATGGGAAGGTCAAGGGCATTCCTCAGTCTAGAGGTCAGGCAATGATGTGGTTGGTAACATAAGAAGGCTGATCATCTGAGCACACTTAAAAGCCTAAGAGAAGCCAGCTGTCCCTGGGGACCGTGCCCAGTGTTATGTCCTCCAAAACCTTTCAAACTCCCCCAAAGTGGAGGGTCCCATCTGTGTCTTGTAAAGGGATCTAAGAGGACCTCATTTCATAGCCCATCTAAATTTAAACTCTGGGGCTGTCGCAGCCTTTGCTTATCTACAGACTATTTACCTCCCTGCGGGGTGATTTATTTTTGTAGCAGAAATGTCTGTAGAGCTTCCAGCTCATTGCTGGAGTCACCAGCTCTCCCCACCGAGTCTTCCGTTCCTCTTCAAAACACGAGCTATGCCCAGAAGTGCCCGGAAGTAGCCTGTTAGAATCAGAGTTCCTGACTGTTCTATCCCAAGGGCATTGGATTTCAGAAACTAGGAATGGAAAGAGTGTTTTTGACGGCTATAACCGCGGCTCCGTTTATATGGCCCAGCAGGATCGGCGGAGCGCTCTGTCTTTTCCAGGGGTGTCGAGGTCTCCTGGCCTGGCCCGCCTCCTGGCACACAGACCCCCAGGACCTGCACAGCCTGTGCAGCCAGAAGAAAGGAAGGTGGAAAGCAATTTTATGAAAAGCGTATTCCCAGCCTTGTCCATCTTGGGAAGGGGGCGCCCGGCTCCTGACTGCCAACCTCCGCCCTGTCTGCCCCCGCTCAGTCCTCTCCTCCTGAGACGCATCATGAGGCGCATCTTGCTGCCTGTGGCTGCGCAGCCACTTTGCCATCTTGCTAGGCATCTCTTAATTCCCGCTTCCCAGGCCATCCCAGGACTCTCCCTCCAGAAGCACCTCGAAAGGGAGTGAGCGGCTTTGCACAGACACTCGGAGCTGGAGCGCCGTGGAATGCATCTGCAAATGTGGAAAATTTCCCTTTCGCATTCTCCCTAAACATTTGACAAGAATTAAAGTTTCCCCCAGGGGAACCAATTTCACATATTGAAACCAAACTTTTTTCCTTCTTATATTCTCTCTCCCTCTCTTAGTCTCGGATTAAAAAGGAATGATTTCCTCTGAAATCAAGCCACTTGTGCTCCAGTGCGGTGGTAAACACTGCCTGCCTAGCCTGCCCCCGGTTTAAATTAGGGTGCTGCGGCCTGTGTTCACGTTTACTGTTCTGAATGTGTTTCAGGCCTGTCACAGCTCATATCCTACCAGGGCACCGAGGCCTGGGGAAAGGCAAAACCTGTTTTCCCTGGAAAAATAATAAAATGCGGAGCCGGTTTCTTTTAAAATGGCTTCTGTTTCACAATTCAAGTCGAGTTTTCTGTCAGGAAATGATTACCCATTAGGCCTTTAAGGTGGAGGAAGGGGGAGGTGAGGCGGAGGGGGCAGGAAGGGGGAGGCGGGGGGGAAGGCAGAATCGAAGGGGTCTGCTCTGTCCTCTGCCCTGAGTCAGACTGGGTCTTCAGGCCCTCGACTTGTTCTTCCAAATCTGACAGCACGAGCCAGTCGAGCCAGTCAAGCCATGGCACAACCTACACTCACCACGAAGTAGCAGCTGTTCCCCTTCTGTCTGTGGTAGGGTCATTTATGCAGCCCTGGGCTGGGCTTCTTTCAGAAGGGACAGGGTCCAGCATAACTAGACAGAATATACATCTGTAATGAAGCCAAGCAGCCACTGGATGTCAGCAGCCGGTGTCATTTTAGGACCACAGGGAAGAGTCAGCGAAAATTCCAGGCGTCCCAAGACAAGTCAGCCTCCAGGAAAACAAACATGGAAATAGGGGGCATGGCGCTGGGTAGAGGGGTATGGCAGACTGAAGGGAGAGGCACAGCCATAAATATGCATGTCGGGGCATTGTGTGTTCCAAATTGAATGTTAACGCACACGCACAGGGTGTATTGGAGCATGTTTGTGAACATCCCCAGAAGGGTGGAGAGCTCAAATACACATTTGGAATTTTCATTGGAAACATATGCACAATTAACAAAAATGAAAGCATATCTTAGAAACATTGAACTTGCACCTAAGCAATTAGCAAGCTGGTTCATTTCGATTTGCTCGGCTGTGGGGCTCAAAGCGCCAAATCCTCATGCTGTGGTGGTGGTGGAGGTCTAGAAGGTTTTCAGATACGTTTAGCCCTATGGAAGGCTTTCCAGTTTCATGCTGTGGCTCGGGGGCAGGATGGAAGACTGGACTTCTTATTTTGATTGGCCTGTGATTCCCAAGTTATCCAGTTTGGAAACAGGATTTAGAGATAAAAATATTCATCTCACTTTTAAATTTTTTTTAATATACATATGGGAAAGTGTATCTCTCAGCTCAATGGATTTTCCTAAACTGAACGTCTGTAATCACCATCTAGATCACAGAAGAGAGCATCAGCAGCAGTAACCCAGAAGCCTCACTCCCTTCCAGGCACTTCTCTCTCCCCCTATTATATTTTAAATTACATTTCTCTTAGCCACTAAAGATGATAATAGTTTATCTTGTGCCAAGTCAGAGGTGTGCTGTGTACCCCAGAGCCCTCCTTAGGCTCCTCTGGCTGTGTCGCCACCTCCCTCAGGCTCCCTAATACCACCCAGAGTCTGGCTCAAATACTCATCTCCCTGAAATCTTTCCAGATCTCTTCCTCCCTGATTCCAGGGGCCCTTGGAGTTTGTAAATTCACTCATCTTATACGTCGTCTTAGTCCATTCGAGCTGCTATAACAGAACACCATAGACTGGGTGGCTTGTAAACAATAGAAATTTGTTTCTCATCTTTCTGGAGGCTGGAAGTCCAAGATGAAGGCACTAGCAGATTTGGTGCCCAGTGAGGGTTCACGGTTCATAGGGCTTCCCAAGCCTCATGAGGTTCATAAGCCTTCCATAGGGCTAAACGTATCTGAAAACCTTCTAGACTTCCACCACCGCCACAGCATGAGGATTTGGCGCTTTGAGCCCCACAGCCGAGCAAATCGAAATGAACCAGCTTGCTAATTGCTTAGGTGCAAGTTCAATGTTTCTAAGATATGCTTTCATTTTTGTTAATTGTGCATATGTTTCCACTGAAAATTCCAAATGTATCTTTGAGCTCTTCACCCTTCTGGGGATGTTCACAAACATGCTCCGATATACGCTCCTAGTTCATAGATGATTGTCTTCTCCCTGTTTCCTCATAAGGTGGAAGGAGTGAAAAAGGTCTCTATTACAAAGGCACTAATCTCATTCATGAGGGCTCCACTCTCATGCCCTAATCACCTCCCAAAGGCCCTACTTCCTAACACCAACATCTTGGGGGTTAGGATTTCAAGATATGAATTTTGGGAGGAAGCGAACATTCAGTCCATACCATACATATTGAGAGCCAATGAAGACCAGGATCTCTCCCCTCAAGGAGTGTAGCAACCTACGGGGGGAAGAAAGAGAAGTAAACAATAGGGTGTGGTCACTGCTAAGGCCATAGTCAGCACAAGGGAAGGGAGAGTATCCAAAAGGGAGCACTTAGGTTGCTCTTAAGAGGTCAGTGAAAGCTTCCTAGAAGAAAAAGAGCCTAAGCAAGGACCTGGAAGACTAACTCAGAACCATCCAGGTGAAGGGTGGGTGGTAAGGAGAAGGGAATTCCAGGCAGGGAGAACAGTTTGTGCAAAAATGGGAAAGAGATAGGAGAGATTAGCTGGGATCAGCTCATGAAGGTCCTTCATGCTCTGGGTGACCTTATGTCCCAGTTTGCCCTGGGATAGTCTCTAATTACACCTGGTGTCCCAGCATAAAAATCACCCCCTCCTCTCCTTCACTCTCAGTAGTGATTGGTTTGGACAAAAAAATGATGTAGTCACTCCATTCAAGCCATGCCAAAGAATTTGAATTCAATCCTGAAGACCCAAGGAGCCAGTGAAGGCCTTTGAAGAGGAAAAAAAAATGCTCATATTTGCATTTTAGAAATATTACTTTGGTTGCAGCAAAATAATGTTTTGAAGAAAAGAATACCGGAGGCAAGAGATATTTTAGCAGATTATTGCCTTAATCCAAGGCAGAGATGATGACTAGGGATAAGAGATTGATAGTGATGATGGATGGATCCAAGATATATGAGAAATATTGAGAAGGAAGAATCCCAAGGACTTGGTGATTTTGTTTACTCTATGTTCACTACTCATTTATATACTGCCTTCTAAGATATAAAACTGGATTCTGCTGGCAGCCTGGTGATCGGATTGCAGGAACACAGAACCCTTGGAAGAGCTGGAAGAAGAAGAGACTGAGAGCGGGCCCCAGCTTGGTGTTTTCCCTCTCTGGAGTGCAGAGCTTTCCTGTGCTCAGCCGGGTCCCAGCAGTGGCCTGGGTTGAGGCCAAGGTCAGGGCTGGGGCAGGGTGGTGCTGGTTTGGGGTGGTACAGACAGCTTGGTAGCAATGGGGTTCTTGGCAAAGACTTCTCCCTTTGACTGGGAGGCGGGTTCACATCCTGTAGGGTTGGGGAATCTTACAGGCTTGTGAATTACATTTTAAAAAATATTTTATCAACACCTCTAAAGTAGAACGAACTCCAGTCAATGCCACATGTGTTTTCCATGTGTGTTGCAACAGTAGAAAGTAACCAAACAGCTCTGTATTGAACTTGTCAGAATATAATCAAAAATTCTGCTAATTACTTCAGCATGATGCCTACTGAGCACTCTCCCTTAAACATCAGAAGCAGGTCCTATTAGCGAGCACAGCGGCTAAATAACACCACTTTATTGTGTTTCTTGGACAACTGCAAAAGCTTATCTTTCACTGCAAGGTTTTCTCATTTTTGGAAACTTCATCCCCATAACAATCATCATTACTGACTACATCAAGAGCACAGCACTGGAAAAGTACTGTGCAAAGAAATTCCTGAAATGGGAATGGACATTCATGTCAGAGTGGTGGTTTTTGCCAGAAAGTTAAACTCTAGCAAATGAATGGATTTTTCTAGGCTGCTGGCTTCATTGCCTGAGAGCAGCGGACATAAAAATCAGCCAGTGTGTACACACTATTAGCACGTTTGTTTTATCTCTGAGCCGCCAATAATAATGACAGAACAAAGTTAAAGGAGCTTTGAGCCCAGGAAGAAAAATGAAGAGTTTTGTGACATTTACAAAGAAAAACATTTCTCTTTAATCTTTCTTGTCTCTCATTTCAGCTCCCTTTAAGCATCTGCACAGTCTGGGGAGAAGAAATAAAAAAGAGAGAAAGTGAAAAGAAATAGTAAGTTCTCAAATAGAGAAAATGCATAATTATTTATAAGAATATGAGAGAGCCTTAGTGCAGAGTCTGTAAATGTTTATATTTGGTTTTTAAATGAAATACGGTAAGCCTCATTTATTATTCAGAAATCCAAATTTATAAAACAGATTTTTTTTGTAGTTGTTAGTGGGAAGAGGAGGTGGAAATGGGTTGGGATAGGAGTTTATTCACATTGCATAAAAATTCTTTACTTTGCAAAATGATTCACTGAAAGCTTCCTTTAAATAACAGCTCTGCTAGTGCATTTAAATTACCAAAAAAAATCAATTTTAAACAGAATTTTAGGAATAAAGTCTGTGTTATGCAGTGGAAATGTAGTAGGCATTTAAAAATAAAAACAGACTGGGGTGAGTATTAAAATAAACTTGCATTCCTTGAATAAACTCTTACCAGGCAAGTATCAGGATGGTGGCCTAAGAGTACAACGGGAGGGCCAACAGTGCGGGAGAAAGTTGAGGGAGTAAATTAGGTAGGGTTAGGGGATGGAGCATGGATTTATATTGAAAAATTGGAGATGAGGGCCAGCCACAGTGGCCTGGTGGTTAAGTTTGGTGTGCTCCACTTCAGTGGTCCTGGTTCAGTTCTGGGACACGGACCCACACCACTCATCTGTCAGTGGCCATGCTGTGGCGGCAGGTCACATGCAAAGAAAACAAAAGAGGAAGATAGCAATGGATGTTAGCTCAGGGCGAATCTTCCTCAACAACAACAAAATTGGATATGAAATAATCTAAGGAATGAGTTTTAATAGGAGACCTTGCTTCAGTAAAAGTAAACAAATGGATTTCTAGTTCAAGATGCAGGTACCCCCTCCTGCATTTAAGGATGCAGAGAATCCCCTCCCCTTCCAAATTCCCATTGAAATAACCAAATAAATACATACCAGAGAAGTCTGCATCAGTATTTACCTGGTTTCTACAAAAGCAAGTACAGTAGTCCCCCCTTTTCCACGGTTTTGTTTTCTGCGGTTTCAGTTACCCATGGTCAACCATGGTCTGAAAATATTAAATGGAAAATTCTGGAAATAATTCATAAATTTGACATTGTGCACCATTCTGAGTAGCGTGATGAAATCTCTCGCCATCTGGCTCCATCATACCTGGGGCATGGATCACCTCTCTGTCCAGTGTATCCACGCTTACATGCTACCCGCCCGCTGGTCACTTAGTAGCCACCTGGGTTTATCAGATCGACTGTTTCGGTATCACAGTGCTTGTGCTCAGGTAACCCTTAATTTACTTAACAATGGCCCCAAAGCACAAGAGCAGTGATGCTGGCAATCCGGATATGCCAAAGAGAAGTTATTGTTGTTAATCTCTTACTGTGCTTAATTTATAAATTAAACTTTATCATAGGTGTGTATGTACAGGAAAAAACTTAGTAAAGGTGGGGTTCAGTACCATCCATGGTTTCAGGCATCCACTGGGGGTCTTGGAACATATCGCCTGCAGATAATGGGGGACGACCATATGACAGTTAGAAAAGAACAGTGAGGAGAGGGAGTGCTGACCCTAATATTTTTAGGCTGCCACTCCTGAGAAGATTAATAAAGGTTACTTGAAAGGTAATATACAGAATGAAAAACATTAATATTAATAATTTGGATGTAAAAGCTTAGATTATTTCGGCAGTAATTTGGAGCTGGGGGATATGAAGTAAAAGGCTGTTAAATGCCTTGTTTTACATGAGGGAGGGACAGCGAATAGATATGATTTCTTGCTTAACTGGGATCAAGAATTTAGGCTCAAATATTATTGAAAGGCAGCCTCCTATAGAACAAACATAGGAATATAGAGAGATGAAAAATTATAGTGTAAGTCATGTCAAAAGGAAAGCGGAAGTCTTTATATCGGTCCTTTTGACCTCTAGAGGCAATTTGGGGAAAAGACTGAAACTTAAAATTGCATACGGATACTACAAAGGTAGATGCACTTGAATAGGGGTGGAGAGCTAAAATGTTACCTATGCAAAAGTAAAGGTCTAGTGAGAGAAAGAAGTCAACTTTACACAGTGAGAGAAGAGTCACCTGTGGAGAAGGGGGGCTTGGAAGAAATCTCTAATGTCAGGTGATCAAAGAACTTTTAAGAAGAGATTTGCCTCATTTGATACTATGTTTCTTGCACTGCCATAATTCACAATCCCTTCATCCCTTCAAGTCTTCAGTAAAGCTTTGCAGAAGGTTTGTAGGTAATTAAAAGCTTAGTACAAGGTTTGGAGTGAAGAGGAGGTTGAGAGAGAAGAAAGGAGAGGAGAGTAGAGGACACCTCTGGGCCAGAATGCGGCTGTGAGGGTCCCACAGCTGTGGGAAATACCACGAGAGAGACTGAGGGTGGACGACACAGACAATCAGAAGCAAAATTCACCATGAAAATTCAAGCCCCTAAATTTGCCAAAATCTTGGAGAGGATTTTAGATTTCTCACTGAATGTGGTAAAGAGGGTCAATGGTTTTGTTTTGTTTTTAGATATCAAGGAGCCATATGACATCTGGAGTACACAGTGTCTACATTATTAGAGTTGAAAGGATAAATCTATCCAAAAGTAAAATGAAAAATAGCCACAAAGCATTAAATAAGATATAAGAAGTTAGATCAAATAAAACACTTATCACATTAGCTATGAATAGTCAAACCTGCTATTAAATGACAAAGAGTCAGAGACTTGCGCTTCATGGGCAGGATGTAGAAGGTCATAGTGGCCCAATGTTCCCACTGCAATAACTAGAAAAATCCTGGAATTTTCCAAAATTATATATTTAAAAACATAGAAGAGGTGTGGAAACAAAGAAAACTAGATGAGTTGGAATTCCAGTTCTGAGGGGATCAGGCAATTACCAGCTATTTCCTTTGCTGAGCCCATTTGCCAATTTGGTTAAAAAAAGAAGAAACTGACTGTATGCTGTTTACAAGAGACACACTTTACATAAAATACTGTTTACAAGAGACTCTATTTATGAGAACATAGGAAGATGGAAAAGTAGGAAGACAAAAAATATGCCATACAAACACTAACCAAAAGATAGGTGCAAGAAATGTTAACAGAAACAGAGAGATTTTCATAACGACAAAAGAGCTAATTCATCAAGAAGACGTAAACATTTTAAATTTGTGTATACCTAATAGTTATAAAAGATATAAAGCAAAAGTTGATATAACTAAAAGTAGAAATTGATAATCCACAATTATAGTTGGAGATTTTAATAAAGCATTCTCAGTAACTGATCATAATTGATAGTAACATGTAGAGAAAAAAATTAATAAAAACATGGAAGATCTGAACCTAATTGACACATATAGAACATCACACCCAGCAACTACAGAATACACATTCTTTTCAAGTTTATGTGGAACATTTACCAAAATAGACCATATGCTGGATCATAGAGTAAGTCTCAAAAAAAATTTCACAGGACTAACATACAGAAAATGTTCTTTGACCACAGTAGAGTTCAACCTGAAATCAATAACAGAAAGATAAGTGGAAAATCTCTGACTTCAATAATACATGTATCAAAAGAGAAATCACAGTAGTAGATATGAGATATTTTGAAATCAATAAAAATTTGGCATGACAAAACTTGTGGAATGCAGTTTCTGACCAAAGAGAAAGTTATAGTTTTAAATGAATATATTAGAAAAAGAAAATTCAAAAATCAATAATTGAAGTCTCCTTCTCAGGCAATTAGAAAATAAAGAGAAAATTAAACCCTAAGGATATGGAAGGAAAAATAAAGCTAAAGCAGAAATCAATGACATAAAAGCAAAAATATAATGAAAATGAAAACGGAAATGGAAAACAAATTGAAAGTGCAAACTACTTAAGAAAACTATTTAGCAATATCTATTAAAGCTAAACATGTGTATATTTTATGATCCAGCAATTCCACTCATGGGATACATACCAAGAAAAATGTGTTTTTACATCCTCCAAAATAAGATATATACAAGGCATGGACTAGACATGTATAAGAATGTTAATGCTAACGTTATTAATAATTGCCAAAAATGGAAACAACCCAAATGTCCATCAATAGAAGAATGGATAAATAAATTGTGGTATGTTCTTACAATGGAATACTGCACAACAATGACAAAGAGTGACTTCTGCTACATGCAGCAACATGATGAACCTCACAGACAAAATAAACTAGAATGAAAAGAGGACAAAACTAATCTGTAGTAATAGAAGTTAGAACAATGTTTTCCTTGGGGGGTACAGACAAGGAGGGTATGGTAGGCGCGAGGAGGCACTGCCCAGATTTCCCCTTCAAGGAAGGACTTTGGGCTCCAGCTGCTGAGACTGCTGTCAGGGAACAGCCTTCAGCTGTCAGGTGCTTCAGGGATTGCCTCAGCTGCAGAGAGCTGCCTGGTCCAAGCTCACACTCTTCCGGAGGCAGTCCACATCCAATACTGATTCAGCTCGGGGTATAAAGGCAAAGGACTGGCTATTTGGGCCCAATTCAGGACAAATCTGATGGGTCGTCTCAGCTCCAGAGCTTCCTGTGGGTTTGGCAGAGGCTGTGGGCCCCGCATCCCACCTTGACCTCTCCTTCTACCCAGTCCTGCTTCCTTCCCTCCCTTCCGTAGGTATTGATCCTGAGGGTACTCAATAATAAATATCCCCAACTCCACACTCTGTCTCAGAGTCTGCAACACGGGGGCAGGAGGGAGCCTGCTGGGGTGCTGGCAACAGTCCATAATTTGATTTGGGAGTTGGATACACAAGTGCATGCATGTGTAAATATTCATTCAATGGTTCATTTAAAATTCATGTACTTTATTATCTGGAAATCATACCTCGAAAAAAAAAAAAGAAAGAAAGAAAAGACAACAAAGACTCAAATTGAGTTTAAAAATACAACTATATGCTGTTTTTAAAAGACACACCTCAAAATAAATGATAGAAAAAGTTTAAAAATAATGGAACCATGATGTAGTGAAACATGGTTTATCTCTACTCTCTCCAGAAATCCCATTAAAATGACTAAAAGAATATTTGAAAGATCTAAATCCACAAAGACAAAAATAGAAGTATACAAAATGATAATAAACTAGAGATACCAAACACATTTTGGAAGCAGGAAAATGGTGACTGACTTAAAGTAGAGAGAAAGGTGAAATCTAAGCCTACAGGCCAAGAAACCAACAGGATGTGAGATAGTTTCCACACATGGCCCAGAAAAGTTCAGAGACACAAGAGTGTAGGGTGTGGCTGAGGTCAGGAAGGTTGGTTACAAGTCCTTATATTGAGCAATTAGATTCCTGGATCCCTTCCCTGACCCCACACAGTCACGTCACTACTTTTCCTCACTTTCAGTGGAAAACTGGAGGTTTTCTGTTTGGAGAGGGTGAATCTGACAGGTTCTGGATTTCGGCATACCTGGCACAGCAGAAAAGTGAGAGTGAGGTGCCATATTGAAAACAGAAATCAAACAAAAGTTGTTGTCCTCAGTGGGGAGAACTCTGGCCCTCATTCTTCACTTGGGTCGCAGAAAACTAACAGCCAGCATGAACTCTCTAGCAGAAGATTAGTTGATTCCTTTCTGAGTAAATCATCCAGCCCAAATGAAAAGACTGCTCTCATCCATTCCCGCAAGAGCCCTGTGTTCTTGGAGCCCAAGCAACTGGCTTTCCAGGACGCAAGTGAGTCATTCAGCTGAAGAGCCCAGGCTGTTGGTCCTCAACGTTCTGCATATCACCCGGGGAGCTTATAACCTATATCCCAACCTGTCCGTGAGGGTCCATCTACTCTGGATTTCCCACTACATTTGGGGGAGGGTTCAAGACAATTTAATCTGAATGTTACAAAGCGTGCAGAGTGCAGTTGATATCTGGATTATACCTATACGGAGAAAACAGCAAAATTTTAAAAGAGGAATATTTTTTTAAATAAATAAAATTGCAATGATGTTAAATCCATCCTAATTTAATAAATAAACCTCTATGAGGATAGAGGTTTTCAACAAAGTCAATCAAATGAGTCTAAATTTCACCTAGAATAATAAATATGAGACCATAATTTTTAAAGAGTAAGGAAAGTGGCTTCATCATATAAGATATTAAAATTAATCATAAATTTACAGGAATTAAAAGTGTGAGACTCTGCTGCCAGAACATACAGCTCAATATGACAGAGTAGAATTAAATATGAGACCTCCATAAATGACAAAAGTGGCATTTTACATCGGTAGGGAAAGAATAGATTGTCCAATGAATTCTGTGGATAATCATTAGAAAAAGGAAAGAGAAATGATTTTATTTCTTTTTCAATGGTTAATTAGTTCATGAGAGCTGGGCAACCCATGTTAAAGTTGGTAACCTTGATCACTCCCGGTTTTCCTATCCGTAAATAAACATAATTGAATTAGTTGCCCGCTAAGATCCCTCTCAGCTGGAATGTTCTGTAGCCAATCTAAACTAAGATGGTTGCTGCCTTTGTTTGTCTTTTTCAAAGCTCAATTGAGCGATGGCATTTGGTAAATCAAAATGGAAAGACAAAAGTAAAAATAAACTTGTCCAACTTTCTCTCTTAAAAGAAGAGGAAAGATGGGCCCATTCGTGCCTCGAGGGCCTGAGGGACTCTTGAAGCTTTTTGACATGCACTGTTTGTTTTCAATGGGAAATTACTCAAAATGTAATAAGGAAATATTTTGCTGAGTAAATAGATTCGTTTACATCTTGTGGCATGGACAGTTAAAAAGAATCCTGGCCTTTTAGCTCACTTGGCTAAAATCCCTAGTCAAAGAGAGGGATTTCTCTTTTCACTAATATTTCTGTCTTTTCAAGGGGTTCTTCCTCCTCCTTCTATTGAAATCAGATATTTTAAGACACTTGAAATCCAGAGAGGGAAAAGAGACTTTATTCTGTTGTGATGGGGAAGAAAACTATTAATGTTTTGTGGTCACAGCCTTTCCCGGACCTCTTCTGCCTCCCTCAAGAGAATTCTCACTTTGTCAGCCCAGAGCCCAGGGTTATGATGCAGAAGTGAGGCAACGGGTGAGACCGACACACAACTGTGTGAGTGAGGACGTGGGGTTGACATTGGAAAGGACAAGATTATTCATGAGAAAGAAAACTGGAGATGGAAGGGAGGATGGACAGAGGGAGAATGGAGAGTGGCAGGACTGGGGCCATGCATGGGGAGGATTTGGACTAGGGCTTGAGAGGGAGGGAGAAAGTTTTCTGAGGTCAGCTGCCATGTCTGTGGTGACTACCGAGAGTGGATGAGACTCAAAGAAAGGACTCACGATGATTGGCTGTGCACTGAAAGCGTAGTTCTCTCCACGTTTCTTGGAAATTTTTCCCTAAGTAAAAGTTGGAACTGATTTCATTTATATTTTTCAGCAGAGTGTGGCTCTTTGAATCAAAACGTATGTGCTGAAAGTAGGCCAAGTGGATTCCAGTTATATTTGGATTACGCCACAAAAGCCAAAGTTTGTATCACTCTTAGCCCTTTTCTCTCACTTTTCTCTTGGCCTTGCCCCATCTTTTTGCCTCACATAAGGGTTCTCCTGCTTCCTGCTACAGGCCTTCTCTCTGCTGCCTTCACTGATTCCTCTAATCCCAGTACAGGTAAAAATGCATTTAAAAAAAAATCAGTCTCAAACACTACCAATGTAACCACCTCTTTGTCCTCATTTGCAGTCTCTGAAGGAAATTTGAGTTTGGAAATGATTATTCCTTTCAAAATGACTGCAGGATGTTCCCTACCAACTGGCTATCTACAGACATAATGATGTTATTTTGAATCACAAAACCCAAGTCTACAGTGGAAATGTTCAATACTGGGTCCTCGCGACCGCACATATCCTTCCCCTGCCTCCAGACACACACGCATTCACTTAATGGCAGTTGCCAGGTCCTCTGTGTTACACTCATGCATTCATTCAACAAATAGTCATCGGGGGCCTGTGTGCCAGGCACTATTCAAGTGCTGAGGACATAGCAATACAAAAATACATAACAAAACAGACAAAAAATCTCCTGCTTTTATGGTGTTTGTAGTCTAGTGGAGATATATAGCTATATATAATATATATACTAATTATAATACAATATATATGATAGTATATTTATTAGCATAATATTTTATATTATTATATTATACACTGTATGTATTATATCATATACTACATTATAGTGTTATAGTATTGGTAAAGATATATAGTGTGGATATATATATTTATATATGATAGGCAGTGGTGAATGCTAAGACTTAAAACTGAAACAGGCATAAGAATAGGAAACATCATGATGGATGGAGGTAGTTGAAATTTTAGATGAGGTGGCCAGGGAAATCCTCATTGAGAAAGTAATGTTTGAGTAAAGACCTGAAGGACATGAGAAGGGGAGCATTTCCATAGAGGGAACCACTAGGGGAAGGCTGTGAGACAGGAAGGGGACTGCCAGAGTGCTGGGGAAGACTGAGCAAGGTGGAGAGCAGTACGAGATGATTTTAGAGAGCTTATAGGGGAGGGGGAGGAGCAGGTAGGGCCTTGTGTGTCATAATGAGGACTTGGGCTTTTAATTTATGTGAGATGGGAAGCCATTGGAGGAATTTGAGAAGAAAAGGGACAGGACGTGACTTAAATTTTAACAGGATCATTTTGGCTTCTGTTTTGAAAATAGACTGCAGACAAGGGAAGAAGCAAGGGGACTAGCTATGAAGCTTTTGTGGTAACCTAGATGAGAGTGGATGAAGGTTTGCATCAAGTGGTAGCAGTGGAAGTGATGAGAAACCAGATTCTGATTTATTTTTAAGGAAAAGCTGATGTGATTTGCTAACCATTTGGATACAGGATATGAGAGAAATAGAGGATTCAAGAATGATTCCAGATTTTTGGCAGGATAGAGTTACCATTCACTGAGAAGCAGAAGACTGTGGATGGAGCAGACTTGGATGGCAATATTAAGAACTTGGTTTTGGATATGTTAAATTTAAGATACCTAGGAGACATCGAAATGGAAGTATTAGGTAGGCAATTGTATAGATGAGTTCAGGGCAGTGGTTTGGACTGTAGGTACAGATCAGGGTGTTACCATTACATGGTTGCTATTTAAAGCCATGAGACAGTTTATGATCACCAGGGAGTGTCTATAGACAGACAAGAGAAGATATCCAAGGACTGGGAAGCAGAGTACATCAATATTTAGAAGTCAGGGAGATGAGGAAAAACCAGAAAAGGGGACTAAGAGGTGTGGCCAGAAAGAGACTGTCCTGGAAGTATAATGAAGAAAGCTCTTCAGGAAGGACAGCATGGTCAGATGTCAAATGCTACTAATGTGTCAAGTAGAATGAGGACAACAATTTGAGCCTTGGAATTAGCAAAGTGGAGTTTATCATTGGCATGGACAAAAGCAATTTCAGTGGAATAGTATGGGTGAAAATCTTATTGAAGTGCTACACAGAAATGATCCAACAGAGAGAGGAAAATTAACAGAAAGAGGGAAGAATTGCTGGAGCAATGTCCTTTAATAGGCAAGAGAAGGTCATATCTAACACACAGGTGAAGGGGTTGGCCTCAGTGGGTGTACGAGCATAACAGGAGAGAAAGAGAATATGGGAACAAAAGAGGGTTTGTGGAGGGATGTGGTGGTTGGGACTAGCAGAAGACCTTTCTGATTGCTTTCATTTCCTTGGTGAAATAAGCAAGGTCATAAGCTGAGAGGGAGGATGAAGTGGTGTTACAGGTTTTCTAGGATAATGGGAGAGTGGATAGACTGAAAAAATATAAAATAACCAACAGATCACATTCAGTGCCCATTGGAAGTTATTGATTAAAACAAGAGCAGTGAGCATGGTTGTGCTTTTTTAAATCCACCCCGAGACAGCTGTGCCAAATAGATAGTGAGTTGGATTTAACCACGGTTGGGATTTTGCCATGGGAGTATCCTGAAGCAAGAAAAGAGCAAAGACATTGTGGGTATATATAAGGATGTGACTGAAATTTTAGCTGAGTAAAGAGCAAGTTGAGAACATGAAGGAGGTAAACGACAGTGAAAAAGATGGTAGGATTAATGGATCGAAAGTTCCATTGTTGTCTAAGAGTGGTTGCTGTTGGGGTAGTAGAGAAAATGAACTGGAAAGAGAGCAGATATTGGATAGAGGGCAACAACTTTGAACCGAAGAAGGAGGATTTGAAATTCCTGTTAATGACAGGGTGAAGCATATGGCCAAAGAGTGAGTGGCTGAGATTGGGTGATGAGAAGTTCCCTGGAGTGGAGGCAGTGAAGGAAGTGGATTGCCAGGGTTTTGGAATGATCCTGGGTAGGGATCAAGGTTAGGGGATAGGAGGAGAGGATGACTGCAGCTATGAGGAGTAGGGAGATATAGAATCTGATGATAAGGGATTCAAAGCGGAGTATTTCTATGGGGGAGGGAGGGAGAATGGCATAGATGTGCAAATAAGGGCAAGGAGGTCATCTACCCACCTCCAGATATAGGGGCTATGGGAAAGAAAGCAGCCACCCCTTGGGAGGGCTGCAGAGCATGCAGGGTCCCCAGAGGAGAGCCAAGTTTTAGTTAGAGGCAGAAGGTGAAGAAAATGTCTATGGAAGAGGTAGAGGGCTTCAGGGATTTTGCTGATGATTGACCTTGTGTTCTAGCGGGCAAGGCATCTAGAGAAGTAGGAGGTGGGCTCAGAAGGGGCACTTTGCAGAGCCATCTGGGAATTCACATCCAGAGGAAGAGGGAATCCCTGGGAGTCTAGGGGTGACTAACATAAACAAGAATAAGGGGTATAAGAAGATGAATCCTGATAGTATTGAGGCAGAAGGTAGTGGTGGAGGGGCTGTGAGGGCTGACAGGAGGAAGGTGTGGGGTCAAAGGTTTCCCAGGAGCACACAGAGTTGTGGATAGTGGTGTGCTGTAAATCTTTAACAACTGGCTCTCTAAAAAAAATGTATGCATGCATGTATATACATACATACATTTATTATAAATTTTACTGATATAATGGATGTGTAGCAGCATACAATTCATAAAGAGTAATAAAATACAATATATATGATAATATATACAATATTCTTTATCCTAAATTCCATACACCTTCACTTCAGTGTGACTTTTTATCTTGCAAAATCCACTCTCACTCATTTTTTTATTGTGGTAAAATATACATAACATAAAATTTACCATTTTAATCATTCTTAAGTATGCAGTTCAGTGGCATTAAGCACATTCACACTGTGCAATTATTGCCACTATCCATCTCCAGAACTTTTTCATCATCCTGTACTGAAACTCTACACCCATTAAACAGTAACTCCCTATTCTACCCTCCCTCTAGCCCCCGGGACCATTGTTCTGCTGAAAATCTTATTGAGGATTCCTTGTACGTAACAAGTCACTTCTCTCTTGAATCTTCAAGATTCTCTTTTTGTCTTTTGACAGTTTCATTATAATGTGTCTCTGTGAAGGGTCTCTTTAAGTTTATTGTTCCTGTAATTCATCGAGCTTCTGGGGTTTGTAGATTCATATCTTGCATCACATTTGGGAAGTTTTTAGCCATTATTTCTTCAAATAATCTCTCTGTCCCTTTCTCATTCTCTTCTCCTTCTGCAACTCCCACAGTGCTTATGTTGGTCAGATTGATGGTGTCCACACACAGGGCCCTTGGGCTCTGTTCACTTTTCTTCAATCTTTTTTCTTTGTGTCCCTCAGATTTGATATTTTAGTTTGATATTTTGATATTTTAATTTCCAACTCCAAAATTCATTTTGTTTTGTTTTTCATGTTTTCTATCTTTTTATTGATATTTCTATTTTGTTAATTTTGAATTTGTATATGTCTTACTTTAGCTCTTTGAGAATCTCTAAGACAGTTGTTTTAAAGTCTTTGTCTAGTAAGTCTGCCATCTGGTATTCCTCAGAGATGCTTTCTGTTGATTTATTTTTCCCTGTGAATGGGCCATATTTTCCTGTTTCTTTGAATGCCTTGTGATTTTTGGTTTAAAAATGGACATTTGAATCGTGTAATGCAATAACTCTGGAAATAGATTCTCCCCATTCCCTAGGGTTTGCTTTTTTTTAATTCTTATAAGGTGTTTCTGTGCTGGGCAGCAGCCTGAGGTGTAAACTTAAGATCTCAGGTTTTTTTCTGAGACTATGTTTTTTCCTGGGTATGCATGGTGACTTTCTAAATTACCCCACATGTGGTTGCTTTTGAATGTTCTAATCCTTAAATGTCTGGCTTCCAAAAGGGAAAAAAGGAGGAAATGAAGAGCAAATGAAAAAAAGGGAAAAGTAGGCTCTGTTTCTTTAAATTCCTTGGAAGTCACTTCAGTCAGTAGATGGGGCTTGCAACAACAGTGGCCCACCTCTGTGTCTGTACCTCTATGATCAGAAGCAGCAATCAGTGATCAGAACACAAATCCCCGATATTTGGGGGGCAAGGTCCTTCTTGGCTACCATGACTCCCAAAAGTTGCTCCAGGAATGTTAGCGTGGCTTCCTGCCATGGGGCTGGGAGCTGTGTAGCCCACTACCATGCTAATTGTTGAGACTGAGTGAAATTAACCTCAGTTTATGGGCTATGCCTACCTCTGGAAGCTGCAAGCCTTTGAATAGACTATAGAGTTCCAAAAGAATTACATCAGACAGATTCTGACAGCACAATTGTTGTCTAGGTGGAGAGATGGATTTCCTAGTCTGCCATCTTCCTCAATGTTACCCCTCCACTGGCAGTTTTTATACTGTTTCCAGTAATAGCATCACAAAATCAGGTTACAAATAATGCTTGATTACTGTCTGAATCAGCAAAGAAATCACTCACATCATGAATGTCGGTTGGTTTTTCTGATTAAGAAGAAAGTTAAGTAATGTATAAATATGGCAGAAGTTCACTTGTTTGGTAACGATGAGAGAGACTTCTTTTGCTGAAGTGGATAGCAATTTTTGAATAGCAGAAGAATATTTCCTCAATTTTTTGTGTTGTTCATAATGTAACACTAAAAACCACAACACTCTTAATTTTAACATTTAAGAATCTGCATTCTTAACATTTCCTTCTCATTTTCTTAAATGTAGACCGGATCAGAAAACTATTTCTGTAAAGAACCACATAGTAAATATTTCGGCTTTGCAGGCCACAGTGCCTCAATTTGCAATGACTCAAATTTGCCGTTATAGCACAAATTAGCAATAGACAGTACATAAATATGGCTATGTTCCAATAAAACTTCATTTGTGGATGCTAAAATTTGAATTTTATGTAATTTCCACATCATAAAATATTATTCTTCTCCATGAAATGTTTGAACTAAGCATTCCTAACTCCTCTTCTAATTGCACACTCCGCCCCAGCTCCTCACATTCTTCCATACCCCATTGCTTGTAGTTCTTCATACCGCTCAGCCCAAGCTGAAGTTACCGTGTTCAGTTGTGTGTTTTCTTGTGTACTCTCTTTCTCTCCACATTAGAATGTGAGTTTGATGAGAAGAGAGACCTTATAGTTTAGCTTCTTATCTGCAGCACCTCTAAGAGTGCCTGGTGTCTAGTAAGTCCTTATCATTACTTTTTTAAAGAAAGAATGGAATTTCAATAGTAAGTTCATATTCACCTTACCATTACTTTCATTCTAGTACATGTTTTTATGAAACAGAGCCAAAGAATATTTCACATTTCAAATGGTGTGGAGAATTCTCACCCCATTTTGCTCCTAGAAAAGCTGCAAAGAGCCGTGCCCCGAGAACATGCCCATGTCTGCAGAAGGCCCTAGAGCTCCTCACAGAACGAAAGCAGTGTTTCAGGCAGGGCGGCTGTATAAGGCGACGCTCTGTTGGAAGTTGGTTAAAAAATATTTGTGAGAGATGTTTTCCTTAGTGTTCACAGCTTAATGGAAAGTTGTTATTTTAAAGGTGCTGTACGAGGCCAGTCATGTTCTTCGAATGGGTTCTCTATGAAACAGCTCAAAATGAGTTTCAGGCTCTCTGGGGACTTTTTAGATAGAGACCAAATTGCACAGTTCCTGACTTGGCCGTGTTTGCCTAGAGAGACAGCCTTGTTTGTCCTGCTCGGGAATTGTGAGGCCGGACTTCCTGCGAAAGGAGCCCGTTCCACGAAGGACTTCTGTGTGTGCCGGCTGATGCTTCTGCTGCCTTCTCAATGTGTTTTAAATCTGTCTTCTGACCCTGGGTGGATCTGCTGACCTGTAAAACTTTGAATGGGTGTCACTACAGGACACACTCTAATAAAAATCGTCCTCTTTAAAACTAATCTATGTCCTTGTCACGATCTTGGAAACAACATTTGGAATCATTTCCAAATAGAGCATTTGCAGTATGGTTTGCCAATGGTATCATACATTGCAGAGTTTATATAGTAATGTCATATTGTTGTTGGAACATCGATATTGTCTAGATCAACAAGCATTCTTACAGTTTGTAGGTAGCAACTGTGCTCCAGAGCCACATAGTTGAAGCAGATTTTCCACAAGTGTCTCAAACTCATCAAATTAAAAAAAAAAAAAGAAATAAAATCTTCCCTCCCAATCCTGCTGACCTGGTTTTCCTTCAACGTTCAGCTACCTCTGTCCTCTCATTCTTCCAGTCACCCAAGCCAGAAAGATCTCCGTATTGTCCTAGATACTCCTCTCCCTGACAAGCCACACCCAATCGACCACCCATTACTCTAACTTCTCCTGAACCATCCATTTCTCTGCATTCCCTCTGCCACCCCTAGTAAGGAATCTCTTCGTCTCTGGCCTTGACCTTCTAACTGGTCTCCTGGTCTCTGTGCTGGCTTCCCTCTAAACCATTCTTCCTATTGTAGCCAGCGGAATTTCTTGCTAAAACACACATGTGATGCTGACACACGTTCACTGGATGCCATTCCCCTCAGCATGAAGTCTGAACATGTTGGGATGTAAGGCCTTCCATGATCCGGGGCTGCATCTCTCAGATCTCTGCGAACGCCCCCCATTCCTGCTCCTCAACTCTCCCCCCTCTCCCCCTGCCATGCAGACCTGTGGGTGCACTGGTTTTTTTCCATTTTCAGGCCTCTGGTAGTGCTCTTCCCTCTACCCTAGAGGCCCTCCTTCCCGTGTGCCTCCCTTGTCCAACGGTAGCCTGACCTACTTCCAATATTTTCCACAGGTCTCCCTCAGATGTCCCCACCCATACAAGAAGGCTTCCCGACCACCACCCCAACCTAGGCGCCATGCCTCTCCTACCTGCATCCCCTGCAAGCTCTGCCCATCCCTGACTAGCCCTTCCTCTGTCCTCTTTATTTGCCTGGCTTCCTAGTGGGGCAGGGACTGTCTCCTGTTCCATTTGTGTCCCTAGAGCCCCACGGAGTCCCTGGTTGTGGTGGCCTTGCAGGAAGTAAATAGAGAGGATGACGAACTCCACGAATATCCTTTGAGTCCAAGGGCAAGGAGAGATGACTAGACAGAGAAGGGTGCCCCTCTTGGAGGACTTTTGACAAGCATAAGGGAGGCTTGGCCCACAGCCCCAGACGAAGGCAGCCATATCAAGGGCCTGGGAGCCTGGGCAGCCGCGTTGGACCAGGAGGTCTCCGCAGAAGTGGTCGCAGAAGTGCTAACATATTATCTTCTCAGAGCTGGGTGAAGGGAGAGCGTGTGGCTCTGGGAGGTCGGTGGCAGGCACTATAAATATTCTCAGGCAGCAGCATCAGGCACAAGGCCAAGTGAAAGGAGACTGGTTGGGCAGGGAGGCTGCCGAGGTCCCCACGCACGCAGGGGACAGCTGCGGCTGTGATGAAGAGGCTGCAGATGCAGGAGGAGGCTCGGACCCCGGGGAGCGGGAGCCCGGTGGAGCAGCTTCGCCAGGAGCAGAGAGGAGTCCCACCACCGGGAGAGTCCCACGTCCTTTCCTCATTCCCCTGCTTAGTGGATTGTGCCAGCCTGGCATGTAAGATGCCTTCCAAGAGGAATCCTTCTGGCACAAATACTAGGCCTGCATAGAACCTTCATTGTTCAAAGAGTAGAAGAGAAACAAAAGCAACCAACAACGCGGAGGTCGCTTCTTCCGCTAGCCCTCAGAGCCGTGCCCTGTGACACTGCTGCGTATCAAAGGCTTTCTTGCTCTCTGGAGGCACCGACGAGAGACTGGAGGGTGGGGGGACGGGAGAAGCCAGGACGTTCTCTCTCTTCTCCAGGAAGCCCCTTTGGTAGTGGCTGCGTCTCCCCTGTGACTCCAGCTCCCACGGGACAGGACATCTTCTCCCTCCGCGGCCCCAGCGCCCCCAGCAGGCCGCCGAGGTCCCAGCTCCAGGCAGGAAGCCCGGCTCCCAGGCTCCACTAGCACCACCGCTCTCACCTCTTCAGTCTCCCGTGCCTGCGCCTGCAGCCCTGCTCCAACTCGCGTCTCCTCCGTCATCTCTGTAGCCAGTTCTCTGCGTGTAACTTTCCT
Source organism: Tapirus indicus (assembly GCA_031878705.1). NCBI lineage: Eukaryota > Metazoa > Chordata > Mammalia > Perissodactyla > Tapiridae > Tapirus > Tapirus indicus. The sequence continues at coordinate 102,711,103 of CM062925.1, forward strand.
GGTGACAAGATCCAGAGTGTTTATAGTTTCCTGATTGAATTCTGACTCACAGAGACCTAGGAAGAAACTCTCTAATATAAGAATAAAAAGAGTACTCAAAAGACAGAGAGAGTACTCAAAACTTATTGCAGAAAAAGGAAGTCAATTTTAGGCAGCATCTGCTATGGACTCAATAAAATTTAAGAAAATGTGGGCGCTATGAAATAGGACTGAAATCAGTCATCAAGCTAATATGTTCTTAAAAAGCTAAATAGGATAAGGAAGGAATGCTATAAAATGCAAGATGAAATAAAAGATCTGAATTGCTGTCTTGGATACCAAGTTAGTAATATGGAAGACAAGCTGAAGAAAATTTCCCAAAATGAAGAGAAAAGGAGAAAAAAATATTCTGAGAGAAAAAGACAGTTTTGGAGGCCATCTTTGTAAACCTAGCAAAGAGTTCTATATTTTGGTAAATACAAGATGGAAAATTTAGTAGAAAGCTGAGGGACCTTAAGTTAAATTTTAAAAGTTAGATTTTAAGCAAAATATACATGTATGTCATAGTTTGTGTCAGGAATTCTAAAAACCAGTTGTGGATCAGATTTACCTGAGAACTGTTACACAAAAATTCATGAATCCTATCCTTGGAGATTTTATTGAATAGGTCTGGGACAGGGCCTGAGAATTTGTATTTTTTTAAAATGATCTCAGTTCATTTTGACACAGCTGGTCAGGACCAGGGTTTTAAAGCTACTGGTTTGAACAAAAAGTGAAGGCACTGCACCACCTGGTGGCAGCATACCCTAATTGCAAAGTCTGTGTGTGGAGGGGGAGTGGGGAGAGGCTAGAATAGGACATGATTTCTTTTAACTGACTTAATTCTATTGAGCAAAAATTAGTAACTGGCTGCAAATGTTTTGGGAAGGAAGGAGATCATTAAGTGAATCGGGCAGGGAAAGGCAAAAGAGATACCAACTTCCATAATGAATCAATGCCAAGATACTCTAAAGCTGGTGTTAGAAGGGGACTCTCTTTCTTGAGAGAAACTCCAAGTCTGTCCCTGCCATAGACCCTCCTCTGTAGGGTCATGCTGCCCTCAGGGACTCATTGATCCTTAAGACACTCAGACCTAAACATTAACAAAGAGTTTCTTTCCTTGACTCCCGGAGAAAACTTCTTTAATCATAGGCGAGGATACCCAAAGAGAAACACATGTAGAGAATACTGAAAATAGAGGCAGTCCTCCTTGCAAGGTAGAGCTTACAGCCCAAAGGTCATGGCCACACGTGGGACTCAGGTATCAAATTCAGCCTTGTTTCGAGACTTCCTTTTCTAGGTGTCAGTTCGAAAATGCCATATTTAACAACCACCATTCTGGAGTGGTCCCCTAGACATTAGACCCTGTGATGTCCAGACCAAGAAAAGCTGAGCCCTCTTTCACACCCACCTTAGTCCATGGTCTCGGTTCCAATTTCCTTTTGAAGCTCAAGCTTCTTTCCCAAAGAAATTGGCCCAGGAACCACTCCATCTTTCCAGTGAGACTCCACCTACCAACGAGGGCGGAATCCAACCCTTGTACATTCAACAGTAAAACCACATTAGAACACAACCCAGTCCTGTCATTTTCATTCTACGAGATACCCAAATATGGTCAAGAGGAGTTTCCAGAAAGAAGTTTTCACACCTGGGCTGTTGGGGCTTTTGTGTGTGTGTGTTTTATGTTTCTTTTTAGTACCAGAAGGCTGACTTCAATTCAGAGACAAATTACTAAGTAGCTCCATAAAGAGGAAAAAGGAGAGAGGGAAAAAAAGGAAAAGAAGGAGGGATGAGGGGGAAAGAATTAAAGAGGAGTAAGAAAGGAAAACAAAAGTGTGTGGCCCAGTTAGAGAACTTGTGTGCTGGTGTAGGATATCTCTGGGGACCACAAGGGCAGAGAAGAGAGAGAAATGTAATTCCAGATACTTTCATGCAGCAACGCTCTGAACTAAGAGTGTGGTGCAGGAAACAGTCAGCTCCGCTCTGGTTTAAGGTGATCAGGATCCTTCCCTCTGGAATGAGATGCTAAGTCCACTGGCTCCTTTCTGAAAGGCCTTAATGAGCCAGCTCAAAGCCGAGGCTGTTACTCCATTGGTCAATGGCAAAACTATGGAAAATTCCAGACGGTGGATAAACAAAAACCTTCCAGTGCATTTGGCTTTGGGGTGCATGATATACGACGGGAGAGTTTTCAGTAGCAGATTTCCTTCCGAATAATGTTTTGCTTAGGCTAATGAGGCAGCCCCCTTCCTGCTCCTGCACGTTTGTGGCTCCACCAGCCCTCACTCAGAAGCTCTGCCGCTCGGTTTCTTACCACCTTCACCTGCTCATGCGAAAGTTCCTCTGATGATTCTTAACAAATTTAAGCAGATAAATGCAATTAGACTCTGCTGTGTTCCCTGGAACCTGGAACTATGAGTCATGACTAGGTAAAATAACTTTAATATTTAATACATATATTGGCATGTTACTCTCTCCTGCTGTGTCTATGTGACAAATACTATTTTCTGAGAAAACTGAAAATAAGCTTTACATGAACCAGTGTCGGTTCTAACTGGGAGTCCCTGGGCTAGAGAGTCCAGTTATCTGAAAGCAAATTCACTAAATATCAGTTCACTGAAAGACCAATTTCCTAAATTAATGAGGATTTGCCGCCAATTTTGGTTTTGCTGTGGCCTCTGCGCAGGTCTCTGACTCTGCCCACCTCTGTCCTTGTCGCTTCATTTTGTATACAAATGGGTGGCATTCCTGTAGCTACACAATGTGGCTTACTATCTTTTCTACGCTGGCAGGTTTAGCCCCTGGCTCAGTATTTGCTTTTCAGCAGTATCTGCGCCTGTCTCTGCAGCGTTCTAGAAAGAGGAGCCATCTTTCCTTTAAACAGGGCAGTCTCCTTCTTTGCTGATTCGTGCCACGCGCCGCCACCTTCCTTCTGCTTCTGGCGGTGAAGCCACAGCAAACCGGCCCACCTGGTCTGAGGGATTGGGGGCCGGGGCAGAGGTCAAACTGGTCACGAGCCCACGTGGTGACGGCGGGGCCCAGGCTGTGGCTCTTCGTGGCCACGGCCACTCAGTAAGCCGTCTACTCCGCCGAGTGCCCTCGGGTTTGTCAGGAGGGATGCGAGCGAGGGCCGGGGGCTGCGCCCGGGTCCCGCCCCGCAGCATCGGTGACTGTGCTTTGCTGAATCTCAGCAGCCGTCGGTGGGAAGGCCACACCCACCTTCCCAGGGCAGGGAGCACTGCTGCGGGGAGTGAGGCAGAGGGACTGGGGGTCCGCCTGCTCAGAGAGGGGGAGGGCAGGAGGGAGGAGTCAAGGGTGGCCCCCCCAGGAAGGAGGACAGGCGTGGAGAAACTGCCGAGGGTGATGGAGAGAGATCCCCGGAGACACAGGCAAAGGGCCTCAGCATTCCGAGTGAGGAGAAAGGATCCGGGGCAGGACCCTAAGGACGTGCGTTTACTCAGGGTTTCCTCAGAGGAGGGAAGTGTGGAGGAAGTGAAGTCCTGAGGTGACTTTCCAACGTCTTTTTATTTTTTAAGTAATATATAACTTCCCAAACCATGTAAACCACATCTAAGTGTACAATTAAGTGGCATTAATTACATTCACAGTGTTGTGCAACCATCACCACTATTTCCAAAACTTCCTTCAGTCTGTAACCGTGAAGCAATAACTTCCCGTTGCCCCTCCCCCAGCCCCTATTTACACTATTTAAACCCTCTTTAATCTACTGTCTCCATGAATTCACCGATTCTCGGTACCTCACTTAAGTGGAATCCTATGATATTTGTCCTTTAGTGTTTGGCTTATGTCACCGAGCATAATGTCTTCAAGGTTCATCCATGGTGTAGCATGTGTCAGAACTTCATTCTTTTTTATGACTGAATAATATTTGATGTCTCTTTTTTAACCACTGGATTTCTCCCACTTTGGATACCTTTGCAAAAACGCAGAGTACTCGATGAGATGCATCAAGTCATGCCCGTCGTCAAAGCCTTTGTCTTGACACCAGGGCTGATGGAGAAGCAGCCCCTAGCAGCTCAGGCTGGAGAAGAAAAGAGTTGCTGCTTTAACGAATCCACTCCTTCTTTCCACGGGGCTCTCCTCACCATCAAGAACTGAGCACATTCAACCTTTCCAGGTTGGACAAACTCAGGTTGGAAGAATGACTGGCAAGGAGTTAAATGTATGGAGAAAGATGATTCTGTATCCATTTTAATCTTTGCCTACACCTTAAAGGAAAAGAAACGTTCCTAATTTGTGGTTATTTACAGCACTGTAAATCAAGCAAATGCCATGAGATGCCAATAAAAATTTTTAAAAATCAGCCTCAAATAGCTAAACTCTCAATGGCAGCTCATAAAGTGAAGCTTGGCAGTTGTTAGGTAGTTATGGTTAAATTGACAGTCCTTTGGGGAGTTAAGATATCCAAAAAGCAGAGGTAGTTAAGACTATAGTGATAAATGGTTGGGCTTGTTGGTTGAAGAGATTTTATAGCACACATTTAAGCTTCACCGCCTGTGAGAAAGTGAACAGGAAATAGAGGTTATCACTTCTTCATAGCCACTCCATTCATTATTGACCCCAGGGGGTCCTGTGACACACCAAGAAAGGCAAGACTGAGGCTATTTAAAGGAGGAAGTCCTGTCTGGTAACATGATATTTTCAGGCAAAAAAGAGAGAGAGAGGGAGAGAGAGAAAGAGAAAGAGTTGCCAGCAAAGGTACGAAAAAGAAAGTAAAAAGATGTAATATCAGAACAACAACTGTTAAGACCACAGGAAAGAAAAATAGTAAGAATGTAATTTCCCCTGAGACTTCTGATAGAAGATGATAGAACTAAGCTATGCCTACTCCACTCCCTTTGCTAGAGCCTTCCACAAGCACCAAGAAGAAGGAAACCAGAGAGCAAAGTTCCATCTTTGATGAGAGTTGGCTTGGACCCAACCGCAGAATATGAAGAATATCTGTTGTATGCAATGACATTTTGACCAAATTGAGGGATAATGTAAGAGCCAATGCATACCTCTCTCAGGGTACAGATTGCTCTAAAAGTAAGTGAAACAAAATCCTCAAATAGCCAACTAATAATCCCTTACTTAGAAAGACAAGGACTTGGGTCATGAGCAGACCACAGGAAAAGGGGCATTTAGTTTTATAACACAGAGCTAGAAGAGAATTGAGGCTGCAAAACCTATTTTCTTCTATCAAGAAATGGACTGGAGGTGAGACAGGCCTGCCAAAAAAGAGAGAAAACAATGATCTGGCTTGCAACTGCTGACTTGAGCCGGCTGAACAAAGAAGTAATCCGTGAGAGCTCCTATATTTCACCATGAGACTCTTCAGTTCCTGCCTGGGGGAGCTGCCTGGGGGACCTCCCAGTGAGGGAGTTACGCCCTCACTGGGACACAGAGCGGATTCAGTGAGAAATGTGAGCATGGTGTTTTTCTGAAGCGCATACCTAGACTGGAGCTGCCAGGGACACTGTGCCCTCCCCGCCCCACAACCATTCTTGAGCAAAGAGTAGTCATAAGTCAAAAGACAGAAAGGGGACCCTGAATGTCATTCTCAAAAAGGAAGAAAGGAAACATAACATGCAAATAAAGAACCTGCATGAAAAGAAATTTTCCAGGAAAAGAAGGTCATTTATGACAAATATTGGTCTATATACTCAAAGAAGCTAAACAGCAAATATATTTTGAAAAGCAAGCTCAAAGAGGATATAAATGATAAAACTGTCACAGAGGAGAGAATAATGAGGACCTGAAAAGTGAGCCTCCCGAGGGCAGGAAAGAAGTGGAAGATAATTTAAAAAACAAAACAGAGATGTGAAAACAACAAAAGGAAGACTGGATACTGCTAAAAATAGGTATGAAGGACTGAAGAAGGAGATCTAACTAGAATTCTACATACTCTGTCAGTGTACATACTGATGTCCAACACCTGGCAAAGTGCCTGGCATAGTGTAGGTACATATAGTTGAGTAAATGAATAGGGCAAATTGGCAATTTTGAAAGAGAGTACAGTAAAAGGGAACTTAAGAAATAATTTAGATATAAGAACTTTTTTCCTGAAATAAATGAGATATCAGTCTGTAGATCCAGAAGACGTAGAATGATTCAGAATGCTTCAGACACATTCTGGTTGAGTTATTGAACTCTAAGTATAAACAAAGAATTGTATGGGCATTCAGGCGAAAAGAAAAACAGAAAGTAATATATCGGGGGGAATATAAGGCTGGCATCAGAGTTTCCCACAATGATATCCAATCAGTCAGTTAGTGGTGGAGCAATAACAAGTTTCAAGGGTGAAAGTAAGACCCCACACTTGTGTAGCTACTTGGTTATCACGAATGTATAAGGAAACAAAAGAGACCTCATGGATGCTGTATCACCTGAGGGAAAGCAGCATTCGTGAGATCATCTTTATAAACAAAAGCAAATAATGACAAAACCCATCCAATCAAAAGACAAATCAAAATAGAGAACTCGGGAAGGGGAAGTAGTATATGAAATGACTCATGGTAAGCATTAAACCCATTTCAGTAACTGTGGCAGTTATGGTTTCAGAGAATAAAATAAGTAGTGTAAATACTGATGATGCAAAACTAACAAAAAAATTGTTTAAATGGTGTGTGAGAATGAGAGGAAGTATAAGAGTTCTAGTTACTTCATCTTTCATATTGAGGATGCAACAGATAGTACTTAAAGTGTGTAGCTCAAGACAGAGATTGGGAAAATGGCAGCCCATATGTGCATCTCAGCTCCCCTGCACCTTACTGCCAGCTCCAATTCAACTCCTCGGGGAAGCTGCTCCTGAGTTGTCAGGCAGACCCTGTGGAGTTGAGCAAGGACTTGGCCCTTCCAGAGAAGAAAGAGAGGAAGAGGGAGGAGGAGGGCAAGGGGGAGAGGGAGAGAAAGAAGGAGGGGGAGGAGGGAAGGAAGGAGATCATTTGTTTGCTTCCCTCTGTCCAGACTAGACCCTGGAGTGCTGTAGAGGAGAGCCCCAAGGTGAGCAGCAAGCTCTAGTTCATGGAGAAAATCTGGCTTATGAACATAGAGATCTCTGGGAAGAAGGCAGCACTAGATGGGGTGAGGTCCTGATCCTCAAAGTGCTGTGCGACAGCTGAGCTGTTGGCTGAGTTCTTCCTACTTTTTGCAGTTATGCAGCCTAGTGAGCAGAAGGGATGCCCTGGGCGCCTGAACAGGGGATTGCAGCTTGCCAGCTGGTCTATCCCCTGATCACAAGGGCTGAAGGTGTCAGCCCCACCCCTACTCATAAGCTTTCAACTGCTTAAGACAGACCTGAGCTTCAAACTGAAGAAAGTCATTGCATGAGCACGCAGTGCGAAATGGTGATTGAGCAGCCAGACTGAAGAATAATAAATATATCCGGAGCAGGCAGTTTCTACTGAAACAACTGTTGGAAGAGAACTATGACAAGTTGATAAGAAACAAACAGACGCATTTAAGGAGATTCAATTGTAGCATTATATAAGATACTTTTCTGGAAGATACTTGCTACACACACACACACATGCATGTATACATCTGATAAAGGACTTGTGTCCAGAATGTATTGTTACACTTTTTAAAATCAATAAGGAAAGAACAGACAACCCAATACAAGAATAGGCAAAAAACCTGAACAGGCACTCTGCAATATCCAAATAGTCAATACATATTGAAACCACAAATTAAATATTAATTAAATGTAAACATTAAACAATATTAATATTAAATAATATCAATGTATTTAATATTATTTTATTTTAATATTAAAAACAAAATCAAACCACAATGAGATGCCTCAGCAATTCTACCATAATGGCTATAATATTAAAAACTGGCAAATTTGTAGAACTAGATCACGCTTATCCTGCTTGTAGAGATGTAAACTGGTGTTCCAACTAGGGAAAACTGTTGAGAATATCCACTAAAACTGAGCATAACTCAACAAGTTCTTTCCTACCTAGCAAAAATACATATGTAAATTTACGAAAAGAAATGTACATGTGTGCTTATAGTAGCATTATTTGTCATTGCCCAAAAAACAGAAAAAAAATCTAAATGTCCATCAACAGTTAATGTATTAATAATTTGTGGTATATTCACATAATGATGCAATAGTACATAGCAATAAAAAGAATGAACTGCTACTATATGCAACAATATGGATGAATCTCACAAGCACAATATGAGCAAAAGAAAACAGAAACCAGAGTGTAACTCTATGATTCCATTTACTTCAATTTCAAAAATAGGCAAAAGTCAAAAAAATGTTTACCTTTGGGGGGCTTCTCGAATACTTACAATGTTCTTTATCTTGATCTGGTGTTGATCACAATTACATTTCCTTTGTAAAAGCTTTTTGAATTGTACATCTATGATTTGTGAAGTTTTCTATGTTACAATTTAATAAAAATGTTTAGAAAAAAATTCAACATCCGGGGCCGGCCCGGTGGCGCAGCGGTTTAGTCCGCGCTGGGCAGCCCGGGGTTCGCTGGTTCGGATCCCGGGCGCCCGCCGACGCACTGCCTGTCAGCCATGCCGTGGCAGCGTCCCATATAAAGTGGAGGAAGATGGGCACGGATGTTAGCCCAGGGCCAGTCTTCCTCAGCAAAAAGAGGAGGATTAGCAACGGATGTTAGCTCAGGGCTGGTCTTCCTCACCAAAAAAAAAAAAAAAAAAAATTCAACATCCATTTATAATAAAAGCTTTTGGTAAATCAAGAATGAAAGAATATTGTCTTAAAATATGAAAAAGAATAACTATATCATGCCAACCTCTGTTATTATACACAGTATTTAAATACTAAAAGTGATCCCATTAATATGAGGAAAAACACAAGGGGGCTATCACCTCTGTCATTAAAAATTGTTCTGGAAACATTAGTCAATGCCACAAGGTGAGAGAAATAAATAGAGTATAAATACCAGAAAGGGGTCAGTAAATTTTCATTATTTGGAAATAATATGATTGTATGCCTAGAAATCCAAGTGAAACACCTGGAAAATTAATTGAAAAAATAGAATCCTAATTTGTTGGCTGGCTAACAAAAATAATATTTAAAAATCACTAGTTTGCCTCCAAATAAATGATAATTAAGAATATATAAAAATGGAAAAATCCCATTCACAATGCAACACAAAAATAAACACAATGAATAAAATTAATAAGACACATGAAAGAAAATAAAACTCTGTTGAGGATCAAATGAAAGAAGAAAATTGGACCATAAAATTCAGTATTGCAAAGTGTAAATTAATCTATATAGTCATGAAATCCAAAAATACCCACACAATTTTTGGGGGAGAAGGGATCTGATAAAATAATTTATCATGGGGGCCAGCCCGGTGGTGTAGTGGTTAAGTTTGTGTGCTCTGCTTCAGTGGCCCAGGTTCGTGGGTTCAGATCCCAGGTGCAGACCTGCTCACTGCTCATCAAGCCATGCTGTGGCGGTGTCCCACATACAATAGTGGAAGATTGGCACAGATGTTAGCTCAGCAACAATTTTCCTCAAGCAAAAAGAGGAAGATTGGCAACAGTTGTTAGATCAGGGCCAATCTTCCTGACCAAAAAAATAATTTATCATGAATATCTTTGAAAGTTAAGATGAGGAAAAAGCCAGGAAAATCCTAAGAAAGAATAGTAATGAAGGACCCTATTTCACTATTATAGTAAGAGACTGAATAAAGAGTTCAGAAGCAAATATTTAGATTAGTGCATTATCTAGTAAATATTTTTGAGCCGCCAGCTGGGGTTTCTTTTGCAGTGCGGGATTGGTGTTTGGGGGAGAGCCAAATACCTAGTTCACTTATTTTTTATTTTTTTATTAAGATTTTATCTTTTTAGAGTAGTTTTAGGTTCACAGCAAAATTGAGGGGAAGGTACAGAGATTTCCCACATGTTCCCTGCTCCTACACATGCAGAGCCTCCCCCGTTATCAACATCCCCAACCAGAGTGGTACATTTGTTACAAATGATGAACCTACATTGACACATCATTATGACCCAAAGTCCATAGTTTACATTATGGTTCATTCTTGGCGTTGTGCATCCTATGGGTTTGAACAAACACATAATGACATGTATCCATTATTATGGTATCATACAGAGTATATTCACTGCTCTAAAAACCTTCTGTGCTCTGCCAACTCATCCCTCCCCACCCTTCAACCCCTGGCCACCAGTGGTGTTTTTACTGTCTCCATAGTTTTGCCTTTCCCAGAATGTCATACAGTTGGAATCATACATTATGTAGCCTTTTCAGACTGGCTTCTTTCAGTTAATATTATGCATTTAAGTTTCCTCCATGTCTTCTCATGGCTTGATAGCTCATTTCTTTTTAGTGCTGAATCATATTCCATTGTCTGGATGTACCACAGGTTATTTATCCATTCTTCTACTGAAGGACGTATTGGTTGCTGCCAAGTTTGGGCGATTATGAATAAAGCTGCTATAAACATCCTTGTGCAGCCTTGATTACTGTAGCTTTACAGTAAGTCTAAAAGTTGGGTAGTGTCAGTCCTCCCACTTAGTTCTTCTTCTTCAGTATTGTGTTGGCTGTTCTGGGTCTTTTCCCTCTCCACATTAACTTTAGAATCGGTTTGTTAATATCTATAAAAGAATTTGCTGGGATTTTGATTGGGATTGCATTGAATCTATAGATCAAGTTGGGAAGGACTGACATCTTGACAATATTGAGACTTTCTACCCATTGACATGGAATATCTCTCCATCTGTTTGGTTCTTCCCTGATCTTTGATTTCGTTCATCAGAGTTTTGTAGTTTCCCTCACATAGATCTTATACATCTTTTGTTAGATTTATACATAAGTGTTTCATTTTGGGGGATGCCTAGCTCACTTTTTATTCCAAAATAAATTTCCAATGGATGCAAGATTTAAACATACAAAAATAAATCATAAAACTAATAGCAGAAAAGTTTGATGAATCTGTTTACAATCTTGGCACTAACTATGTACCGGATACTATTGTTGTAAGTGCTTTGTATGTAATAACTAATTTAATCCTCACAACAACAGTAGGAAATAGGTATTACTATGATCCATATTTCACAGATAAGGAAACTGTGGTTAGATAGGTTAAGTGTCTTGTCTATGATTATAGAGCTGGTAAGCAGAAGAGATAGGCTCCAGAGCTACACGGCTTCTGTAACAACCACATATATGCAGTACCCTCCTATACATGCTATGCATATGCACATATGGTGTTTCAGCTTCTGGATTTGAAAGTAAAGTAAAAATTACATAAAAACCTGGGAAAATATTTGCAACCTGTATTATAGACTAGGTACTGACGTGTTAAATATACAGAGAGCTTATACAAATCACTAACAAATGGACAATAGAAAGAGAAAGGAAGGAAGGAAGGAAGGAAGGGAGGGAGGGAGGGAGACATGAACAAGAAATTCACTGAAAATACCAATGGCCAATAGGCTTATGCACAATGTCACTCATCTTTAAAAAGTACAGGTTAAAACAATGATGAGATATTATTTTTACTGACCACATTGTCAAGTATTAAAAAATTTAATAATAACTCAATGTTTTGACCAAGTTAAGGAAAAACAGATACTCACACCCTATTGTTGGAAGTATAAATTGGTAGAACTTTTAAATGTTAATTTGGCAACATCCATCAAAAAATTTAATGTACCTATCACTTGACCCATTAATTCCACTTATAGGTATCTATTCCACAGATGTACAAGCGGCTGGAGACATATATGCACAAGAATGTTCACTACATCAGTATTTATAATAGTGCTTCTCTAATAGTGCTTCTCAAATATGAGCTGCATGGTGATGATAACCCCCTGACTATTTGTTATTAGTTTGCGAGGAGACAAGGGGCCAGAATGTAAATCAACTACACTTCTAAGAGCACTATGAGTTCAGGTGACAAATATTTTTTCATAGAAAGACTTTCTTAATTAAGAAAGCAGTATGTTGGGGCTGACCCAGTGGCATAGTGGTTAAGTTCCCGTGCTCTGCTTTGGCGGCCCGGGGTTCACAGGTTCAGATCCTGGGCACAGACTGACACACTGCTTGTCAAGCCATGCTGTGGTGGCATCCCACATAAAGCAGAGGAAGATGGGCCTGGATGTTAGCCCAGGGTCAGTCTTCCTCAGTAAAAAGAAGAGGGTTGGCAATGGTTGTTATCTCAGGGCTAGTCTTCCTCACAAAAAAAGAAAGCAGTATGATGTTGATTTATATTCTAGTGCAAGCTCCTTACCTCAGTGTGAAACAGCACTTTGAATAGCACTAGTTTATAATAACTAAAAATTGGAAATAACTCAAAAGTCCATCAAGGGGGTATTTTTTGGGTAATAGATCTAAAAATAAAATGCTATGCATTCATTTAAAATAAGGAAATCTCCATATACTGCTATATATATATACATATGATACATATATACATATGATATATATACACACACATACAACATACAAGATGGAATGGAAAAAATGTTGCAGAGCAGTATGAATACAGTAAGAAGTACAAGATGAAAAAGTACAAGTTTGATATGGACAAAGAGAACAGATTAGTGGTTACCAGCGGGGAAGGGGGTTGGGGGTTGGGCAGAAGGGGTAAAGGGGCACATATATATGGTGACAGATAAAAATTGGACTATTAGTGGTGAGCATGATGCAGTCTGTACAGAAACTGATAAATCATAACATACACCTGAAATTTCACAATGTTATAATCCGTTATAACATCAATAAAAAAAGGTACAAGTTTGTATATACATAGAGTTTCCGGAGGCATACACAAGACATTGTTAACCATGGTTATGTTTGGGATGTGGGATTGGGATTGGGGTTGCAGAGAGACAGGGCATGGGGCTTCTTATCTTGTATTCCTCTATACTGCTGAAATTTTTCTGCAACTACTACAAAAGTTGTAGTTTTCTACAATTTTTCTAGCATAAGTTACATTTATAATTTTTTAAAGCATGAATTAAAATTTGAAATTTTGTTTAAAAGTAATAAATTAGACTCACTGCAGATCAAATTTCCAGAAACTGGCTTTGGGCTGAAATTTGTTTTAGAAGACTCGTTGAAACAATCTTTATATGGGATGAATTTCTATGGAGTCATTTGTGTAAAGATGTAAGAACACATCAGCTTATTTTTCCAAACTCAAAAATCTGTTTTTCTCACCTTAAAAAAAAAGTTTGGGGCCGGCCTGGTGGCACAGCAGTTGGGTTTGCGCGTTCTGCTTTGGGCCCAGGGTTCACCGGTTCGGATCCTGGGCGCGGACCTACTCACCGTTCATCAAGCCATGCTGAGGCGGCATCCCATATAGAAGAGCTACAACTCCACAACTATGATACACAGCTATGCACTGGGGCTTTGAGGAGAAAAAAGAAAAAAAGAAGATTGGCAACAGATGTTAGCTCAGGGCCAATCTTCCTCAAAGAAAAAAAAAGTTTATTATGGCCAATGCACAACCCTCCCAAACCAAATTTTCAGTCCACCTCTAAGATGGGTCTTAAAGCTAGGAAGTGGTGAAGTCAGGATTCTATCCGTGCAGTACGACAATCACCTAATTCTGATTGTAATTGTTACAAAGAAGTACAGAACCAAAAGATTCTTTGTGCTCAAAAAGGCCTAAAGATGATGGATCATAACATGTATTTGACAAAATCTAGGGGTCCTATATGCTTCATGGAAACCACAATTTATATTGCCAAAAATTATGGGATATTAGACCTTTCAGAGTCATCTGGAACACATTAATAGTCGTTAACATTGGTACAGCACCATGCAGTCTGCAAAGCACTTTTAATCCACTGTCTTACTTCGTCCTCACAACAGATTTTTGGAGTAGGTAAATTTCATCGATCAGATTTTATAGATGTGAACACTGGGTATAGAATGCTTATGCTTATTCCCCAGAGTAATTAAGGAGTGAAGAGGCAAAGCCAGCTTGTGCCAGCCCAAGTTCTTACCACCACCCCACACTGCCTTCCCGGGCATGGCCAACCTAAGCCGTCTCAGACAGAAGCGTCTGGGAAGCTTGCTCTTATTCTCTGTGTTTATTTGTATGATGTTATGCCATTGAGCTGGATGAGTTTAAAAGCAGACCATGGCTGTTGCCACTGTTTGTGAAACACTGCTACTGGGAGCAGGCAGAGACTACAGACAGAAGCTTGAGTTCTTAGTCATCTTGAACAGGATCAAGCAGGACAAAGAGAAGGACAAGCAGTTCTCGTCGATCTGAAAGAAGGAAGCCATCACACATGCTGTGTTTTCTATTGGCACGTCTGTTCTTCTCTAGCTTTGTTCTATTTTATACTTTTCTCCAGGAAGTCAAAGTAATGCTAATAAAATGATCTTCCTTGAAGGTCTAACTCTGATACCAACTTCTACCTTTCACTGCAATCTTTCATGTCAGACATCTTTCCTTTCCCAGGGCTCTTTATTAAGTTACCCATATCTCATATTCCATTTATATTTCTACTTTCTTGCACATAAACCCTATATAGAGGAATTATAATTCTGTGATAATACCTTCCATTTGTTGAGCACCTATTAAATGCCAGGCACTGTGGTAGGCACTTTATATGTGTATCTTGAAACCTTGTAGCCAACTTCACAAGGTATAACCCATTACTCTCACTTTGCAGGTGAAGAAACTGAAGCCAAGAGTGACTGAGTCTGGATCTCACAGCAGCGAGTAGCGGAGCTGGGATTCAACCGTAGATCTGTTTAGCTTCAAAGCCAAGGTTCTCTCCAGCACACAGTGCACAGTAATGATGCTTACTGTATTAGCTACTGAAAGAACGGATTTAGTGAAAATGTTCATTTTAAAGTTATGTATTTTAACAGTTAGCATCATACTCTCTTTTCCTCTGCTCTTAAAACGTAGGTTGGTGGTCTAACGTGATGAAATCCAACTCTAATACAAATGCAGTGCTCCCGTATCATATCCCTTACCAACCCAAGGAGAATTATGGCATATAATGGAAGCTTCTGTTCTACTTCTTTCTTCACCTGGTCAACTCTCAAAGGAAAACAAAATTCATATGATCATTGAGTTCTAGAAATTAACTTTTATTTTAAATCTGTCGAGAACTCCTGGCAGTTATTAATTTTATCAAAATGATTACATATGGCAAAACAAAGAATAGAGGTAATTCTATTTCTCTACAACATAAATTATGAGTTAGATTCTCAACTGCTGGCTCAGCATTGTTCAAGATTCCTTTAAAGGATTGGGGGGACTTTAATTTCCAGAAAATGTTAAAGCAGCAAAAGAAAAAATAAATTAAAAGTAATGGCAATTGGAGATTTGCCAAGGATGTGCTAATTATAAAATCTTCTTGATGTGTTTATAGGCTTGACTCCAAGCTTTGGTATTTAAAAAAAAAAATCACATGTATAGCTGTCCTATATTGGCTTGTCATTCATAGTTTATAACATAGGACAAATTTGCTGATTCTTTTTAAAAAGATGGCAAAAATAAATTATGACTAATTCAAATAAAAAACAACCAGCATCCATTCATCTAACTGAAATATGTCCAAAAAACACAATTTTATTAAAATATTTAATACCAGAATAACTTATAATAGTATGAAAAAGAGTGAAGTACTTGTCCTTAGTTTTCATTGACATGATCACATTTTGGCAAACTTGTTTTATAAAGATTCCAAAGTTTTTATCATAGATCTGTAACTACTTAAGGATATAAACCCAAAGAACTCATACTTCATCTGATCATACAGTCATAACTTACACATCTTGCTTTGCACTTACTGTTACTGCAAACAGCAATTTAGAAAACAAAGTAAAAATATATATATACAAAATATTTTTATATCAAATTATCTTCATTACACTAAATAAACCCAATCCCCACATGCTATGTTACATGAAAAAGTGTCCTACAATTTATATCAAGACTGATATTGTCCATGTATCAACTAGAGCAGCCTTTGGTTTTAAAAGCATTTTGCAAAATAAAGAAAAAGGTCACCACATGGCTGCACTATTGGCTCTCACTCACACTCAAAAAATGCTTTCCAGTTTAAAAAAAAATTACAAAATAGATTACATACCCAGAAAAAACATCCCACCATAAAAGAGTCAAATCCTTTTTACTTCTCTGTAGCACACATACTCTGTTATATTTGGCATCTCCACTGTTTATTCAAGTTTCAAGTCTCCCCAAGCTGATTAGAATATTATTGTTTGATTGAAAAAGATATTCTTTCTTGATATTGATTATTCTCACTCAATGACAGTCTAATTTAGAAACAAAATGTTCTTTCTTTGAATGCATGATTTCACATAATTTTTACTTTAATGTCCTACTTGGCAAAATTCAGAGACTGTTCAATGTTTTGTTTTCCATATGTTTTAAATTTAAAAATCAATTTTATGTGTGTATATGTATATTCACATAAAGATACATTTCTTTCATTGTCTTGTTCTCATGCAATATAAATTGTCCATCAGCAATTGTAATTTGAAATGAACCAAATAAAAGGCTTTTAGCCATTCCATACGAAAAACAGTTTCCACCACAAAGAACACAGAACTCTAATGCAAGCAGGATTATTTTTTAAAACTGAACTATAGATTTAATTCTACACAGGAAAATTTCGAGTTCCTTATCTAATAAAGTTTTTAAAAACTTCAGCAAAACTGAAAAAAGAAAATCCAAATCAGTTCTAAAGGGCATTGTGGTGTTTTCCAGCAGCGCCTGGAAAAAGTTTTTCTGATCACAACGTATTCATTGCAATTCTTAAATGTACATATTATGTGATCACTGTACCTTTCATTTCGGAAGTTTGTAACATATCAGATATGCAGGCAAGAGACATGCATAAAATTCTCACTGTCACTCTGAAAAGCACACTGAACAATTTTAAATACTGCAGAAGTTTTTCTTTAAAGGAACATTGCATTTGGGCTGAATAGATTTCCAAGTTTTAACATGTGAATTATTGAATACATTTCAAGGGCTTTCGGCAAGTATGGTTTCAGTCCTGGAATGGTTAGGTCCATCTGGAATGAGACACACAGTCTAATAAGCATTATGGCGTTGTCATTTTGAGGCATAGCTGCTCTACTATGCCCACGTTGTAGCTTATTTTCCAGAAGCAAGGCACTTACTGTAATGGCAATGCAGACATTTTATGCATAGTTTGAGTAACATAAAATAAGTTAATATTTTTGATTAAAGTGAGGGTTTTTTATAATTTATATGTCTTTTACAGAAGCAACTAAATGATATATTTAGGATAATTAAAAATAAGAAGAGGTTTGACAGGGAGTCATTTTCACTCCTGCTTTAGCTCTTAGGATGAGGAACACTGACATGAAGAACAGCCATTGATCAGAAAAGCGACAAGCTCTTAAAACTGCTGAACCAGGGGCACTTTGACCGTCTTTACTTCCGCTATATGTGATGACTTCTGGATGATGCAGCTGGTGGTCCCCTGCAGCTTGTCTTTTCCCTGTGCAAGATTTGTCAAGGCCATCGCTGCATTGATCTCTTTCCAATACGTGTCGTCCTTGCTCGGTCCCCTTCTGTTAGCTGCACTGGATTTAAGCAAAACGGAAAGAAAATGATCAAACTCACTGTAGTGTACATAGAAAATGCCATCACTGAAAAGCACAAATGGCAAATAAAAACACAGAGTATGCCTCACCTGTCACCCTTATTGGATCCATTTTCCAGAGTGTCTGTAAAGAAAAGCAAAAATTCATTATTTTTTTCTTTCTTTTTTAATCTCAAGAGTTTCATCATTAATTACCAGGAATAAAAGTTTTTCAGGAAATATGGCTGAAAATTATCTTTTTCCACAAAGATCAAGTAGTTTAAATTAAGATGCAAAAAAAATCTCTTTGCAAAGAAGCAGGAATAAGATGAGAACAGGTAATAAAGAATAAAAAGTAGCTTTCATAAATATACAAAAATCTGAGGTGAATTTATTCTAAGAAATTGGGCCTTTTCATGAGGAGGCAAATGATTTAGGGAAAAGAGTGCTTACTCTCCCTGGGGCCAGGTTCTGGTCTCACCCCACCAACTCACCTGCTGTGCACCTTTGGGCAGATTACGATGCCCCCAAAGTCCGGGATGCAGTTTCCTCAACTATAAATTAAGGGAGTTCCTAAAAGATCTTTAAGGTGCCTCTGGCTCGACAGTCTGTGATTTCATGGGAATCAAACCGTCATCTCAGAAAAAAGACTGGCAAATAGTTCCCTCTTGCTAGTTAGCAAATGAGTAACAGACCCAATGCTGACAGCAACACAGGATTTCCTGGCAAATTAGAATAAGCAGGCACCAGTCTTCAAGCTCCAAACGAACTCCTCATCCTGCTGTCGCAGGAAATGAAAGTGAGGGTGTGAGCTCTTGCTTCTGCACCCTCACCTTTGGTCTAGATTTGTCACTCAGAACACTAATGTCCACCAATATCACTTCCATATAAATAAAGATGAAGTGGGTTCTTGATCTTGATTAAATCTCTCTAAGTAGCTCCTTTGGCTGAAGAACATGGTATTGGAAACATAAAAATAGACATAGTGGAGGGAAAGATATATGGAGGGTAAAGAGGGGTGACCAGCATGGCGAAGGAAGGGGGACCAGAGGAGTGGGGCTGGGACTCCCCATTAGCCTATGAGACTCCAACCCAGACAGTGGTTAAGTCACCATCATAACCATCCAACAACCACCACCATTACTGAGTAGCGCAGAATGAGGCCCAGACAGGAAACACGAAAGACACAATGTTTGCTCAAGGTCCTGTTCTAGTTATATGGCCTTTAGAAAGCTGGCTTTTCCTGCCCTCAGTCCTCTCCTTTTCTTTTACCTCCCCCAACCCAATATTTCTGAAGGCACAATTTTTTTCTCTGTACTGCTCAAGGCTAGTTAGGCCATGTAGCACAATTTCCAGTACTGCACTCTAAGAGACTCATGGAACTAGAAGAGACTTGAGAGAAAGAATATCAACATGATCATAATATAGTCCAACCAGGGTAGAATTTCCCAGGGGAGATATAGTCAAGAGATAATAACTGCACGGCCATGTCAAGAAGGCAGCTAAACTTCGATGCCCTCTATGAAGGAAAAGAATCGGGAAAGCCTGTTAATACATCCTGAGTCAGGGCTTACAGTGTAGACCAGGAGACAATACTGGGTCACTATGAGCCCTTTGCACAACCCTTCACCTAGGGACCCAGGGAACTTAAAAAGAAAAAAAGAAAACAAAAGGCAAGCAGGGGCTGGCCTAGTGGTGTAGTGGTTCAGTTTGTGCACTCCGCTTTGGCGACCTGGGGTTTGCAGGTTCAGATCCCTGGTGTGGACCTACACACTGCTCATCAAGCCATGCTGTGGTGGCATCCCACATACAAAATGGAGGAAGACTGGCACAGATGTTAGCTCAGTGACAATCTTCCTCAAGAAAAAGAGGGAGATTGGCACAGATGTTAGCTCAGAGTCAATCTTCCTCACCAAAAAAAAAAAAAAAGAAAGGCAGGCAAACAAAACAAAACAAAAGCACTTAGTGAATAAATGACAAGCTTGTTATGAAGAATAAATGAGATAATGTGTGCCTGGCCCAAAATGGAACAACGAACATCAGTTCCTTTCTTTGGTCTCCTTTGGTTTTAGGGATCCTTTGGGGAGATAACTGGATCTGTGAGCGGATGGATGGTCACCCTCTGGACCTCCTGGCCCTTACTAGGTCAGCCTGGATGGTTAGCTACGTCTCTGCTGCTTTTGATAATTTTGGAATTATAATATTACTTATGTAAATGGAGGAAAAGCATGACAACCTTTAATTCACAGAACTCTGACAATCCTAGTTGACAGATCACTATGTACCAGGCACAATTCTAAGCACTTTGTGTCTTAGCTTATTTAGTATCAGTGGCTCTGTGTGTGTCCATTAAGTCATTCTTTGTTTAGTACTATTACCTATAAATCTTCACTCAGTAATGACAGAGACAAGGCGCTACCAGAACAGAGAACAAGTCAAGGCCTTTGTTTAGGAGGAAAGCCAGTAACATTGGACATTTTACAGAGAAAAAAATGAGTTAGGCCTTTGCTCAGTTTTGCCCACAAATTGCAACAATTCTGTTGCCAAAGTGAAGCAATAGGTTATGGAGATATTTATTCAATGGAAAGACTTGGCAAAAGCAGAATAAGTTCCATGAAGCTTAAATAACATTAAGGGAAATAACAAAACATAATTTAGAAAAGACCATGTAACTGATGCTCTGGCTCACAAGCGGAGCAGGCTCACATATACAAAGGGGACCAGAATCAGACTTCTACCTGAATCGTCAATCTGAGAGCACTGCCCAGAAGACAAGAAGGAAGCCTGTGGCTGATCAGGTACATGATGGGTTACAGAACCCAGAAATGCCATAAATAAATGGAGTCTGGATGTGGAAGGAGAACATGTAATTCACCGTTAAGGTCCACTGAGAGCTTCGATTTAAGATGAAGAGTAAATTTGTGTGTCCTGCAGCCCCACCATGTCTGGACGCTGCTAGCACTCCCTGCGGCTGCCTCCTTGAACTCATTCCACTGAGAAACAAGTTTACTACAGCCAACTGTGAAATTATAAAATTCTGCTTACTCCTTGGGTGTATGTGTTTTACAGTTTGGTGCCTATGAAAATACCTTTGAAGTGTAAAAACACAGACTCCAATCCCCATTTGGGTAGTCCTAATTAATTTCACGAATTTCAACAATGTACTCGGCAGTATTCAAAAGACTGCATTCTCTATTTTATTTCTACGGCAGATGGACACATTCCATGTCATTAGGTATGTCATTCAGGTTCCTTTCCCAGCAACAGAAGGAAAGATTCATAAGAAGTAATGAATAGAAGAAACATTTTGCTTCTCCATCAATAGTCAATGCTAAAAAAAACAGTGTGTAACAAAGTTCAGTGTCAAAGATTTCAAACAAACCAGAAAAAGCTGACTACTACCACTTTAAGGGGGATCTCTGTGTCCAGGGTGGTTTTGGTTCAAAACATAAACTGGTGTTAGAAGGGCACGCTTTTCCTCTTGCTGTTATTGGTGGGCTGCCCAGTGTCACCAGGATATTATGCATCCAAGAGCCACCTCCCGCAGAGTGGTGTGTTCTAGTTCTCAGAACTAGCAAAATGAAGATAGCAAACAGGGGCCCTTTTACTCTGAAACATTTGTCCTTTTGTAGGAAAGCAAAGGACTATAAAGACCCAGGAGTTTGGAGAGATTTTTTTTTTTTCTATTCATTCTGCTGGGGAAATGACCCAGCTATTTTAGAGAACTGATAGCATTTGAGAGGAACTCAGAAAATTTACAATCCACTCATTATATTAAATAATTGTATTAAATGTGAAGATTTTTTTTTTCCTATGCTCTTTTCCTTCGAAGTATAAACTTGCCGGCTCTTATCTGGTTCAAGTAGGTTGTTTTTTCAACCAATAGTATTTATGGAGTGGTGGGTCTATTGACCCACCCCCAGGGCACAGGGGGCTCACGCCACTTCTGCCCACTGCAGACAGGTGGTTTCAATGGCTCCCCTTCAGAAGTGGCACCCAGCAGCTCAAGAAACAATCTGCCAGGAGAAGGAAGGATTCTGAATGCCGCTGAAAAGAGGGAAATCAGAATCGGAGCTAGAGCAGACGTTGCACTGCTGTTAATTAACATGCACAGACTCAGGGTCTGACTGCCCTACATTCGGCCCAGCTGTATCTCTTAACTCTGCAAGTAGCTTGGCTCAGCCTCTGCAAAGTCTGAGCTAAAACGCCTTTTAGATTCTAGAGTTCCAAAAATCAGCTACGCTGTCAATTACCATAAAAGCAACTGGTTGGCAGGAACAACTTACTGAACCAGCCAAAGAGCGTGTTTTAAGACCAAAAAAGAAAAGGAAAGAAAAAAAGAGGTGCGTAGTTAGAAAAATCTTGGATGCTGTAAAACCCAAACCATGCTGAAACTCAAAGTGGGGTTATCCTCAGTTTGGACATGTGTTTCCTTATAAAGTTAAGTAGAGAAACAATTATATAGAAAATTCAGTTCTATTGCACCTCGAGATATACAGGCACAAAGCTGTCTGGGCAAAGTGTCCATTCAACTTTGATAAACGCAATTTAGAGATGTTAATTCTGATATATATTCCTGAAGTAATATGTATAGTCATAAAAAGAGACAAAAATATAGCCAAATCTTTTGCTCTGAGATTTTTTTCAAATTTAATCAATAAGCCCTAAAGTTAGGAATGTTCTTAAATGTTTCACAAAATACTGCTCACACCCTGACATGTAAATGAAATTAAGATTAAAACTATTAGTATTTTAAATTAATCCAAAACTCATATACTATATGTTTCCCTAAATTAAAATGGAGAGAGAGCTCCAGATGCTTGACAACTGCACTTCCTCACACTCAGTTTTGGGGCTGTTACTGGTGAAAGCAGGTGTGGACAGCCAGGGTTTAGTGTGTTTCTGATCTCAGAAGTCCTGAGAGCCCCCAGGACACCAGATCAGTTTCTGGAGTTATTTACATACTTGGAATAAGTCAGATAAAGAACAAGATTCTGGTGAGTAGGGCAGATTTAAACTTCACTGAAGATTTTGAAATATGGATTGTTCCAAATTTGCAGGACTTTACATCAATGGACAAGTGATCCCCTGCCCCCATCGCAGGGTCTCTCTCTCTCTCTCTCTCTGCTTCCCCACGCACCAGATCCAGGCTGGGCTCATCCACACACCTACAGACTGGTTCCACTGTGGCTCTGTGTTTCTTTCCTTTTGAAAATAGCATTTGTTGTTTTTCTCTAATAAGAAAGTAATACAGGTTCACTGCCAAAAAATCTAGAAAAAAGTGTAAAAGAGAAAATAAAGGGCATTTAGGAATAACTAATGTTAATATTTGAATATATGGCCTTCCAAGCAAGTTCATACACATTTTTTTAAATGGAATCATTCTTTTACATGTTTCATGCCTTGCTTTTTCCACTGAACTTCTACTTTCACCTTACTCTTCGTTAATAAATAAAGTTACCATTTGGCCTTCCCTGATATGGCAGTGGTTTTTGCCTATGAAATAGAAACAGCTTGAAAGAATTCAAAATCCAGCTTCATCCAGTTTGAACTGAATATTGAGAGACTCAAATGTTACAAGAAGGGGTTATCTTTAAAATAACAATTACTAACACTGACTGAATGCTTATTCTTATGCCAGACACTATGCCAGGAACTCCACAAATGTTATCTGGGTAAATACAATCACCCTGTGACACAGCACCATGGCCCTCATTTACAAATGACACCGTTGCTTAGAGGGTTCAGAAACTTGTAAAAGGACTTAGGCAATGGGGGCTGAGACTTAGCTCCAGGTCAGCTGGCTCTGAAGGTCATGGTTTCAATGGCTGCATTCCATTATCCAAGGCATCTCTGTGGATAAAGTCACCTTCAAAGACCAGGGCAAGCCCTAATGCATTGTTTACATAGAAAGCCTGTGGAACGATGACCTATTAAACCCCTTTTCTGTACTTTTTCCTGGTATTTTAGACGACAGAGATACAAAAAGACTTTTTTCCTCCTTATGATTTAATCTGTAATATCAAAAAATCTGTCCAAATCACAGAATAGGGAATAGAAGCTCTTGATCTCTCCTCACATTTAACTTGAATGACATTTTGATAAATGTGGTATCCCTGTAATCACTCTTCCATCGCCTGGAGTGAATTACCACTCAGTAACTCCTGGACAGCTGTTGCTGCATCACTTTTAGAGGAAATTTTTGTGGTTATCCTCTCTTTGGGGTAGTTAGAGCTTTTGAATGAATAAAGACAAATCATTCTAAGTGATTCTGCTCAAAACGGAAGGGAAAAAAAGACATCCAACAACCTGTGACACTTATCTGTTGATGACTACACTGCTTCTTCCAGTTCCATTGACCAAAAGTGGATTCCACTTTAAACTTGGGCATGACAGACAGATATTGCAACTTGTGCTTGGTGAACGGCTGCTCTCATAGAGGAGGTGTTGGAGCCTGAGTTGTGTGAGGCTTGAGATGGGGGAGCTCTGCAAGCTTTTTGAATAGTGAGAATTATGAAATGCAACCCACCTCATCTTCACAGGTGGATCTAGTTGGTCTTTTTTCTTTTGCAATATGCTAGCTAAATTATTTATCCTAGGGCCTTAAAGCATGAGTGGCTTCCAAAATAATTTCAGAGTCCGAAGAAAAATCTTCTCCAAAAATTAAGCCAGTGTTTCTTCCAGCTATGACTTTCACCATCTGGCCAAAGATTCTTTTCCTTTCTGCTACCTCTCGTGTGGGCTGGCCCCTCACTATGGCTAACGATGCCCAGATGTCCTGGATCCACAGGATCCCCACCTTCAGCTGCCTTTCTGTCAATGCATTGTCCCCTCTATCTCCTGCCAGAAATAAAAATTAGGCATCACATCCCTCTATTCTGGACTAATCATGAAGAGCTCCCTGGTCAGGATGGGGGTAGGCTGACATCTCAAAGCTTTCCGGATAGGTTCTATTTCCATTAACAACAACAGAACATCTCTATTGTTCGAGGAGTACCCACGTCTCTGGGTAAACCTGTAAAAGTGCTGCTTGGCTCCTTATCCATTAGGGAGCTATAGCCTTGATGGCTTTCCTTATTACACAGATCTTAAGAACTTGAGGCTGCTGGCTCCTTATTAATTCCCAGGTGGATCTTTGTTCTGGTGAAGTGCACAGCTATTCTGACCTCATCAGTCTGGGCTGGAGGACTAAAGGTGTACAAGTGGGATTTGTAACTTGAAAGTAACTTTTCAAATAAGCAGAGTGCCACCCAACACTTTCAATCTTTTTCACTAAATATATTAAATATTATTGATGCTAAGTTATTCTGCAGGGTCCCAGCTACCACGACTGCTCCTCTGTGATCTCAAAGGCTCAACCTCCCTGAAGTCTAAAACTTTCAGTCTGAAACTTCACTTTGAAGATTAGAATGCAGTCTATGGGGAGGAAATTGTTGGGGAGTGACCAGAAAGCGGGTCTGGAAATGTTAAATATGCTCATTTCTACTCTTAGCTTATTGTTATTAACTACGAGGGTGGTCTGATGTGAGGCACAGAGGCAGCATAGTGCAGTGGTTGGAGCCCACACCCTGAAACCAGACAGCAGGAGCTGGACCCCTGCTCTGCTACTTACTATCTATGTGACAGCTGGCCACCCGCTTGGCTTCTCTGTGCTTCAACTTTCTCACCTATAAAATGGGGCTAATAGTACTAGACTCAGAGGGATGTTAGGAAGATCACATGACTTCATATTTTCTAAAACACTTAGAAGGGAGCTTGAGCACATGTACCAAGCACTATGTAAACTCTTGTAAAAAAAAATTAACCTCCTCTCTCACTTTATTCTTCACATCTAGAACACGGGGGTTGAATGCAGTCACCAGAAAAATTAGTATTGTTTAGAGATTTAATATGAAAACCATTATGTAAGGATGAAATATTTTAACTCTGGGCAAAGCCCATCAGCTCAGATTAACGGATTAAGTGTGCAGAATCTATCATCTTCAAAAACAAAATGGCTTTTCTGATGCTGTTTTGTGCCAAAGTACCGAAACATGCCAAGACAGAGCATTGGAGCCACATTAAAGAATATCTACTAGCTCTAAGTGTCTAATGGATTTTGTTACTTCATTTTCTCAAGGGGAATACTGGGGATGTTACCCAAAATGCTTCATCCATGAAAGCTAGGTTTCCAGCCAAAGTCTCAGAAAATGACTTCCTAACTATCCATGAATAACATTTGTGTGTTGCAAGGAGCATTATTGTTTGTAAAAGCACTTCTTTCTACACGCAAGTTGGGCTACTAGTTCTGAAAACTGGATGGACTTTGATTTTTAGCTAAACCTTAATTTTGTCCCAACATTCATCCTCTAAGTTCTTTAAGAGCACAAGGGCTATTTCTCCCGAGATCAACATCATAGCTGCCACAGTGCAGTTCTAGAGGGTTGACTTGTTTAATAAATATATAGCTGAATAGTGTTAGGTTACAAAGTACTAATTTGACTTTCTTCAGCAAAAAGCCCTTTTAAATGGAAAATGTATATTTGTAATAATCTAGAAATTGGCTGGAATAACTGTATTTTTCAGCTCTTTAGTATCTCTGCGAAACCATCACAAAAGTATCTTTCCTTTGATATGTGAACCACAGTGTATCTTTGAATTGGCTCACATTATTACCATGCTTTTCAAATTCCTTAAATTACCATCTCCAGAAATGACACTTCAGACTAGGAGATCTTGGTGTTAAACCTGTCTGACTGCATTAGCACCACAAATGACACAATAACAGAAATGACGTTCACAAACTTCTTGGATCTTACCAAAGAGTAGCAAATGACAGTTTCTCTACTGACAGTTCATCTGCTGTATTTATTAATAGAAAAGAAACATATTTTAGACATAAGATGAACAGTATTACCAGACCTCCTTCTACATTTCAAATACATTTCGATGTTCTTAATACACTTAAAATGTTAAAACTGTACTTGGCATGTCAGTGTCCTATGTTCACACATTTCTGCATTTAAAGGTTCTGTGATTTTCTGCTTTTAATTTCAGAAATAGTCATTTAAAGTCTAAACTGGGGTGGGGAGGGACTTTGAAATGAAAATTGGGAAGATTTTTGCTGATGGTATTGAAAGTCAGGAGAAGTTAAAAAAGAACTAGGCATAAAGTGGGGTAAAATGCCTTGCCATGCCTTGGCTGGAGCTGGAGGTCCAAGAGTACCCCTAGTCAAGAGGACTCTGAGTCAAATAATCCCTCTCTACTTTAAATCTTGCCAGAGGGGTCCACTCTAAAATTTGTCCAGGAATCTACATCCCAAACCGTTTATTAAATTCCAATGGCAGACAGATCCTAATCCACTATTATCACTTAAATTTAGAATAAAAAAGATTTCTAGAATAAATTAAGAGATAAGTTGTTTAAACCTAACAAGTTGATCTGTTTGGGGGGAAAATAAAAACATTTTATAGATCAAAACCCACTTCTTTGTACAATAATTTGTGTAAGCACAGGATATGTCCTAGGACCATAGGAAAACAATTAGCTGACTCACTAGCTATGTGACCTTGGGTGAGTTATTTATGCACACTGTATCGAAGTGTCTTCACCAATAAAATGGGAATAATGGTAACAACTACTTTCTGGGGGTGCTGTGAGGATTAAATGAGGCACTAAGTGTAAAGCTCTTGAAACAGAGCCTGGCACAGCGTAAAGGCTATGGTGTCATGATTCCTGACATGAAGAAGCGATGCTGTCAGTCACTCTTCACTAGTCACAGGGGCCACTCCAAGTTCCACTGAGGTGCTAGCCCCATACAGCGTTTCTACTATCACACCCTAGCCTCTAACCCATCTTCTTAGGATGCTGTATAGAAGAGAATAAAATTCACGGGGGAACTTCTCCAAAGGGCAGGTTCCTGGATCCCATCTCTGAGACTGTGATTACATAGGTAACAGATGCGGCCAAGGAACCGCATTTGAACAAGCGTCCCAGGTGTTCTGATGGAGTTGGCAAAGGGGCTGCCCCACGAGAAATCCTGCTGTGGAGCACTGGAAGTAGATTGCTTTTAGTAAAGAATCATGCTGGAACTCCTGGGTGTTCATTCAAGTGTAGCAGCACGAGGCAGTATTTCTCTGGTACATTTCAAAAATCATTATGGATTCCTCATATTCCAACCAAGGTCAAATGACAGTCTTAAGGATGTATCTAACGAACCAAGTTCCTGAGTCTACCTTCATGTGAATAGCAGATATATAACATTTTTATAGGAAAATATTGTTCAGAAATGGGTGACTCCAGCTTCAATAATACTTTTTATTGTCTATTTTTTTTTCCTGAGTAAGATTTGCCCTGAGCTAATGTCTTTGCCAATCTTCCTCTATTTCATACGTAGGTTGCCGCAAGAGCATGGCTGACGAGTGGTGTAGGTCCATACCAAGGATCCGAACCCAGGTTGCCAAAGCGGAGCACGCCGAACTTAACCACCAGGCTATGGGGCCGGCCCCTCTTATTGTCTGTTTTTGCTTAAACATGAATACCACTATAAACATTTTTTGGGGGGAGGGGTTTAAAACACTTCACTTTACTTGCCTTACTTTCCCCAGTTATTACAATTTTTGCTATGCTATGACATATAATTCAGGGAGAGTCATTACAAATATAAACTTGACAATAAAGGAACCCAAGATTTTCATGGTAATATATTACAGAATACTTCAGAATAATCAAATCACCCTCCTTCTAATTGGAACAGCTACAGTAATAATATACTGTTATAAGATCTGTGTTTTCTGTTTTGAAAATAAACATGTTGGCCCAGCTTTATATTGCTGTGATGGTGGGGCCTTTTTTTTTGTAAGTCTTGTATTTTTTTTATCTTTCCTTTGGGAAAATAGGGTGACAAATAGTAATCCACATGTGGTCATCAAAAACTAATTATTCGACCTAACACAGAATTTTTTATTTCTGCGGTAGGATAATAAGCTTTTATAAACTAAAGCAAACTTAGTTTCTGTTGCCCTTAGTAGAATATTTTATTCGGGCCTGCCTCAAAAAGAACAGAGCATTGTTTCATTATACATTGACATACTGATGAGGTTTTACAAACAGTTTTTGGTGATTTTTAATCTGTTATTTTTACAGCAGCCCTGAGAGGTAGCTGGAGCTATAAGATCTCTAAAGAGAAACAGGGTTAAGGGGCACAGAACCGCCATGCAAACAACGTGGCAATCACTAAGACCCAAATCACTAGAATAGAGCACAGGATGTTGAATCTAGTCGTGAAGGAGGATCGAGAGGGCCCTGTCTGGGCCTGCTGATGGCTTTGCTTTTGAACAGCAGCAGAATCTCAGAGCATCTGGGATCAAAGGGCTGGAGAGGACCAAAGTGCTAATGGTAGTCATCTCGAAGCCACCTAAAGGCCCAGGGACAGGCTGTGAACTGAGAGTGACCCTTGGCTGGGTGTCTGCTGGAGGGTGAGCTGAATTCATTCCATCCCCAGAGCATGCGGGGTCATCCTGTGCTGGGACCACCGCTGCCAATGCCTACCTGGATTAGATGTAGCAAGTCTACTAAAATAATAAGGCTCCAGACTACAGCCTTAAGAATGTAATATTCAGGAGGGCTATTTCTATAGGCATCACAAGATATTAAAAATACAGTACTTAAACATGAAGCAAAGAAATCATAGAGAAAGAGAGATCTCCTTATGATCTTAGATTTAAAAAAATACCAGACCTCAGTGATTACCAGGAAAGAAGGAGAAGGAGTATAACATACAGAAAAGTTCTCGCAGAGCCGGTTCATGGAAATTTAAATACAAAAGAATGGTATGTTCACACGATTTAAATATATTTAAATACAAGCAGCTGCCATAGATATTGTCTTACAAATGTCATATGCTGTTATAAGTAAATAAGACACCTTAAAAATAAAAGGAAAAACATTTTTGTTTTAGTCATTAAAAATGAATGATTGAGAGAAAGGGACAATGAATCTAACACTTTTGTGTGTTTGTGTGTGAGGAAGACCAGCCCCGAGCTAACATCCGTTGCCAATCCTCCTCTTTTTTGCTGAGGAAGACTGGCCCTCGGCTAACATCTGTGCCCATCTTCCTCTATGAACCTAACATTTTTTTTGGCCTAAAAGCAATCCTCTGCTATTCCTTATATTTTCTACCCTTTCCATACTTTTTGATGATTTTAAAGAGAAATGTAATTGTGTGTGTGTGTGTGTGTGTGTGTGTGTGTGTGAGGAAGACTAGCCCTGAGCTAACATCCATTGCCAATCCTCCTGTTTTCTGCTGAGGAAGACTGGCCCTGGGCTGACATCCGTGCCCATCTTCCTCTACTTTATATGGGATGCCGCCACAGCATGACTGACAAGCGGTGCGCCTGTCCGCGCCTGGGATTCGAACCTGCAAAACCCCAGGCCGCTGAAGCAGAGCACACGAACCCAACCACTAGACTACTGGGCCAGCCCCAAGAAATGTAATATTTTAACAATCAATAATATAAACCAATTTTAAAATAAACGAGAGAGAGTGAGAGGCAAAGGCAAAAAGCTGTGCAAAAAAAAGGTGAGAAAGCAAAAATTACATTTCCAGGACAAATCAGATCCACTTATCCACACTTGATTTTGGTGATGGAATATACTACACATACTCAAAAGTGATTTAAAAATTAAATCCTCCAATTCTAAATTCTCTCCAGACATCCAGAAATAGGTGGTGAATGAGCAACGAGAAGAAGAGTAGTTATTGCCTTCAATCAAAGTATTATAGAAAAGAGCCCAACTCGCATACACAGGAAGAGACAAATTACATATTTTCATTTTGGAAGCACAAAGAAGTTGCCTTTCTTTTTGGGGGTATAACGGCCAGAAAAATCATACATTCCTTGCAAGATCCCCAAGCTCTTGCAGGCAAGTGGCCTTCTCCCCTCCTTAATAGGTTGTGGGAATTCTAGTCACTTTTCCACACTGGTGAGGAGGAAGGATGAGGGGTTGGTTTAGGCCAGCCTTGGATTCCATGGCAGAATAGTTTCTCACAAGCAACCAAGCGCTGTGAAGGCCCCTGAACCTAGAAACATGCCATAGCATCCTTGCTTCCAACATCCTCTATTATCTCAAAGGCCTATCCAGTTAGATGCACGCCCAGTTAATGCCCACCAGCAGCACGCCACTCTGTTATGCACATGGTTTGCGGATAGATCCAAAGCCAAGGGAGCTGAAGGCATCTACCAAACACAAGAGCAGAAACCATCCTTCCCAGGCCACCCACAACAGGAGCTGAACACAAGATGTTACAAAACACACATGAAGAAGTAAGCCATTGTTTCAGGCAGCATTTAACTACACAGCCCTCAGCATAAGACAAGAACAGGAGGTGGGAAGGCGGAATTGGTCACTATGGCTTTTTAGAAAAAGTATTTCTCTTATTTTCCAAACTCCAAGCAACTGGTTACATTATCCAGCTGATTTTCAGCTTACTTTAGGAGGTTTAAAAATCATCCTATCAGCTAGATCGTTTATTAGACCACATAATATGTAAATTCTTACTTGGACAAGAAGATGCACAAAAAATACTTTCAGGGTGAAAGGAGCACGGAATTTGTATTTGTGCTGACTTACAGGAGCTCATAGAAGAAGAATAAAGAAATGAATGATGAGTGATGATTAAAATGCATTTAATTAATTATTCACATGACTAATCATAGTAATAATAATAGTTGGCAGCACTAGCAAAAGCAGCAAGTCGGTCCAGAAGTGGAACAAAGATGATTATGTTTATACTGAAGAAAAGAGGAAGTAATGGGAGGTGTGTGGGGCAAGTGTTGGAAGCATCTATCAAAAGGCTGCTCTAGAAACAGAAGTCAGAGTTTATGATTAATTGAACAATTATTCAAATGAAAATTCCATGCTAACTTCAGGAGTCTTTAGGGCACAGAGAAAGAGAATAACCAATTAGTAACTCAATTCCTACAGCTGCTTTTTAATGGGATTCATGCCTTTTTCAGGCTTATCTTGAATTGAGAAATTGAGCACACTGGTCCACTGGTAAACAGTGCAAACTGTGAAGGGGAGATTTACTTAATCACACTTTATTCCTCCAACAGTAAGGTACACTGGAAAGAGCAGATTTGGAATCAGAGAGCTTGGGGTCTGAATCTCACTCATTTCTGCTGCTTAGCATGTGGTTTGGGGCAAGTTACTTAATCTCTCTGAGTCTGAATTTTTTCTCATCTGTAAAATAGTTACAAAATACTGAATAATGAGGACTGTTGTAAAAATTAGAACTAATCACTGTAAGATACTAGGTACCCAGAAATAATCAATAAATAGCATCTACAATTATTCCACAATTGCAAATACTCTTCTTGTAGTGGCAGCAAACTTTTGACGAATGTTGAAGACCTACCTTGGAATGGAACAGATAACAAGTAATATAACAATTCAAAATAGTTTTTGTACTTGAATTGTCTAAGCTAGGTCAAGGACAGCCATGTTATGTCTAGGATGCTCTAGCGTGGAAAATTCTTAAAAGAGAAAGACTGCATATTGTGGAGGTTCCAGTTTTGCAATGGCTTGGAGAAGGTCACTTACGTTACTTAGTAGCCATAATATACAGCATATTAGGATGGAATCTTTGATGAGAGTGAAAATGAGCACACCAAGGCAAGTTCCAGGATTATGTCAGCAACTGGTCTTCTACTGTTCATTTTTGGGGTTGGTGCATGTAACCCCTTTTTGGACTAGCAGCTTACGTGATACTCATGCAGACATATAGGTATGTTAGAGTGTTTACCCTTAATTGCTTGGAGAAAGTTTTAAATGTGAAGGTCCTTACTCAAGATAGAATATGGCATATGAATCTAGGGGAACAGCTTTGCAAATTCCCAATTCTTAAGAGCTCCCTCTCTAATCTGTACTATTATAGATTTTCTATGAAGATCTAACTAACTGGTATACCTATCCTTTTTACAAGGAATAAAATAACTACTTAAAACATATATTACCTAAAAGACCTTAATTCTATCACTGCCTTATCCTAAACATCTTGGTATTCTTACATTCTCAGACTGACTGGAATAAGAATATATCGATTATTTCAAAGACTCCTGATATTTTACGAACAGATGACAATCATATGAAAAGTTCTTCCCATTGCATGGCAGAATGGGAGGAACATTCGATTTCCCTTGGAATTTTTCTGCCATCTTTGGATGCCTGGCGCTTTGATAGAGAATCTGCAACCACATTACAGAGAATCTTAATTTTCTAAGTGAAAACCAAATTATCTCTTTGTGAATGTCAAATGGAAAATTATACTTTGTACGCAGCATTTTATCTCCCCTGCCCCTTTCTGGGCATAATTAAGGGCCAGGTCAACGTCACACAATTCATGAGGATGATAACAATATTTATTGAGCATTCTGTAAGTTACACGTGTGCAATTAATCTCATTTCCTTTTTTGGGCACACATATCATTTCCCCCATTTTACAATGTGGAAATTGAGACTCAGAAAAGCTGACTGACAGGTCTAAGACCAAATTGTTAGTAAACAATAGGGCTAGTACTAGAAGCTAGATCTTTTCATTTTAAATGCAACAGAATTTGCTCTTCTCCATGTTGTCTTCATTTACTTATTCATGGGTTCATTGGTTCATTCAGCAAACGTTGACTGAATGCATCCTATATGCCAGGCACAGTGCTAGGCTAGAAATACAAATTACAAATGGATCTCATCCCCCAGCAACTCACAGTTTGGTAAATAAATGATAAGAGCTCAGGATGAGAAGTGTTGTGGGAGCACAGAGAGGAGGAGAAATGGCAAGGGGAGGGGGGTGGTGATCCCAAAAGGAGCTCCAAAAGACGTGATACCCTTGGGGCGGTGGGGTAGAGGCCCTGGGCAACTGCTTCCAGCAGCAAGCAGCTTCCTCCATTCATGCCAGCAGCCCCAACCAATGTAATCATTACCTGAGTGCCAAGACATGGAAAATGGGAAAGCATGGCCTGGGGTAAAGATGAGCAGGAGTTATTGAGGTGAAGATGGGGGAAAGCCTTCCAAGAAAAGGGAAGCGATGTATGAAAGCACAATGTCATGCCGTTGCACAACTCCTCTGGGAAACTCATTTTGGCGTAGCTGAAACGGATGAGGTGTGTGAAGGGGCAGTTGGGAAATGAACCAAGGGAGATTAGCAGAGGCCAGGCATTGAGGGGTTGATGGTTTGGGGTGCCAAGAGAAGGAATGTGATGTCTATCCTGAAAGGTATGGGGAACGACTAAAGGATATCTCACAGTGATATGATGAGATTTGGATTTTGGAAAGATCCCTCTTGCCTCAGCGGAAGACTAGATTGGAGGAGCCAGCTGGGATTGTGGCAGGAACGTAAAACAGAGGTGAGGAGTCCTGGGATGGAGGAAGTAGCCGTGGGGATGGCAAGGCAAGATGGGAGAAGTATTAAGGGGCAGACTTGTCAATGGCGTTTGGGAGCAGGAGGCAGGAGTCTGTACTGTCTCTTAGATTTCTGCCTTGGAGACTGGGTGGATGATGATGGCATTTTCTGAGTTAGGGAAGAAAGGAGGAAGAGCAAGTTTCACTTTGGAGGAGGCAAGACATAATGAATTTGATTTTGATATGATGACGGGATGAGGTGCTCTGAGGACCTTCAAGTGTGGATACTGATGTAATGTTAATGATGTATGATGGCACCCTCAATAAAAAAGAGAAAGTTGCATTGCTGAATTACTTAGCAACATATTTAGAATATTTTGATTTTTTTTTCTCAAAACATTCATTTTAACATGGAAATTCATTCATCTAGACAAAAGAGGGATGCAAATAAATAAATGAGGACAGGTCTTCTCTGAATCTAACTACACAATATTTTAGCACATAGATCTAAGTGTTTTCCCATATGCTCAGCTAATATTATTCAACATGTGATTTGAAAAAAAAGGGGAGATACCAAAGTCTTCAAAGATGAATTATTTATTTTTAATTTTTTGTGAGGAAGACTAGCCCTGAGCTAACATCCATGCCCATCTTCCTCTACTTTATATGGGACACCGCCACAGCATGGCTTGACAAGCGGTGCGTCTGTCCGCGCCCGGGATCTGAACCTGTGAAACCCTGGGCCGCTGAAGCAGAGCACGCGAACTTAACCGCTATGCCACTGGGCCGGCCCCTAAAGATGAATTATTTTAAAATCTTTATTAGACAAAACACCCTTAATACATACTGCATTTACCCTCAGAAGGAAGTGTACACCTGAAAGTGAAGGGGAAAGAAATAGTTTCCTTAAGTGAAGGAACAGAAAGAGCAGAAGATCTATCTGGTTGCTCGCCAGTCAGAGAACATTGAAAAGCTAGACATTTCAAGGCAAATCTCTACTAATCCACCTTTTACCAAAGTTCTCACCTTAAGTCCTCCTTTTGACATGAAATATTTAATAGGAACTTGAATTTAGCCTCAAAGTGCCCTTAAAAAATTTAATATTGGACTCCATACTGGGCTAAAAGAGGAAGGTATGCAGTGTCTGAAAAGAAACATGTATTTGAAAAAAAGAAGAAGAAAAAAAGGACTTGTGGAAAGCATAAAGCAGTTAATGAGAATTGCTATTGAAAACCGAAAGTTAATGACAACACTAAGTGTCTGTCCTACTGAGGACAGACACTTCTGAAAGAGTAGATAAATCAATAAAGTTCATTTTCTAGTGGCATTTGCAACCACAATTTTAATCTGCTGAAATATCACAAAGACAAAAAAACAAAATACAAATAAACAAAAAAAGATTTTCTTTTAGAGAGAAACTCCATTTCACTGGCTTCCACCCTCGCAGTTTATGCTCAGCTCCCGAACGGGGAAATAACTCTCTCAGCAAGGTGGCTTTCTGCTGGGTGCATGTTCATTTGTCTTGCAGCTAAAAATTAGAACATAACAAGCTTCTAATCATCACTTGTTAATTTGAAACAAAAAGAATTCTTTTTGCTATTGAAAGCAGATTGTAGTCAAAAAGCAGCGTTTTCCAAGGTCATATGCTGTTGGCAAAGCTCAAAAAACCTTGCAGTCCGACTTGCTTATATTCAGCTGTGTTTACTTAGACTGAAGTTGACAAAGTCTGCCTCTGGTTATACTGAGCTGTCATCTGCCCACAGATAAATAGACGTGACACAAACTCTTGGAGGCAATGACATTCGGCCTCCGTAATTTTGGAATAATTTACTATGTACCCTCAACTTAAAACACCAAAGTGATCCACAATATGTTTTTTGGGACTGAAACATAAATATTTCATTTTACAAAGGGAGCAGTCTCCACCACCTTTCTGGATGTGAGGTGATTTACTAACAAAGGATGGTACCACTTTGGAAGGTGTAGAGCAGCTCTGTACTGGGCAGATTCGGGCTACATTTATTTCAGTCTTTTCAATAACCATCAAGACTTCAAGGAATTTCTGTAAACAAAGTACCACTTAAAGAAAATAACTTTCCATCAATTTTCGGAACAAGTCTCCAGAACAGAACAAGCATATAAAAATAAGAGTTAACTAAATTGTTTCCAGAGACCACATCTTGGAGTGATGTTTACACTCTCGGTAGAAAGCAAAAGCTCAATGTTTTACCACTATATCTTACACTAAATGCAAAATTTTGCTTTTGGAGTAATGTAAACCATTTCCATGGCATAGAGTCTGTTCCTGATTACCCAAGAATTGACTCTGGCTCATTGTATTTACTTTGCTTGCTGTTATATTTACATAACAAAAGATATGCACACATACTTTCCTCTCCGAACTAAGATTATTTTGAAGGTGGAAGTACTTATTATATTCCCCAGTGATCAGTCAATAAACCAATCAATCAACAGATCTGTAGTGCAGTTTGCTAACAGCTGGTAATACAGTAGTGAACAAGAGGGAGATGGTCTCTGTCCTCTAAAGTTTATCTAAAGAGAAAAATGAGAAATTGAATACATATGGTCATTTTCTAGGTTGCTCATTTTAATTTATGCAATTATGAAGTGTTTTCCTGCACTGAAATTAACATATTTTCTTCCCTGACTCCTGATTTTATTATTCAATTAACTCAGGGACGGAGCCCTTCATTAGGAATGGTGGTGTGTTAAGGGAGCTCCAAATGAATATTCAGCTGTGCCAGCTCCCTCTAGCAGCTCAGGCTATGTCTGTAAAGGGGTTAGTTTTTGACGGATTCATTTGATGCTTTCCATTTTAGCTTTTATTCTAATTTACTAAATTTGCTTTGATAAGCACTATATAAAGTAAACTAATGTAAACGATAGTACTGCTACCATTGGTGCCAGTGACACTTACGTTTAATAAGTGAGGATTTCCAGAAGCCTCTCCCTGTAAAGCATTGAATCAATCGATGTACCTTATGGCACATTCTCCCATTGTTTTCTCTCATTATGCTTTTGCTTTGAGATTCACAAAGATGATTTTATATATACATAAATAAAAAAGGAATATGTTTTCAAATGTGTGTGCCTTTAAGGTCAGCAAACAAATTCATGATGTGCTGGAGACCGAAGTGACCTCCTCGTACCAATCTCTGCGAGAGAGCACATTTAAGTCTCCTTAGCTTTTAATGCAAAACTGCATCCACAATCGTTCTAGAAAGGGCAGATTCCTCAGATTCAATGTGTAGTCAGAGAACTGAATCCAGGAAAACAAGGGAGTACGAAACTCTCTTCTGAAGCCCAGCCACGTGACAAAGCCAGAGGCATCTCCAAAGCCACTGGTGCAGCAGCAAGCCAAGTGGAGAAGGCAGCTGCTGGTGTTCGAAAAAATAACATTCACAGCTTGATACCTAGGTCCTGGGAGAGCTGTCTGAAAGAGGAAGGTAAACACAGTGGACATACATATGACCACACATCTCTCTTTTCCACCATGGAGGGAGGGGGCAGCAGATGTATCAGACTTCAAGTAACGAAAACCCTTTAAGGAGCAGAGCTACGGTGGGTGGTTTCCTATCAAGGAGAAATACATCCACAAATCTTATCAGGTTGGACCAAAACAAAACTCTGCACAGAAACTAGTACGAAAGCTCAATTTAAGAAAGGATACAAAAACCCTACATGCGCAAATTATTTTCTATTGAGTCAAGGCTGTCGGGTGGCGGTGTTGTGTCTAAGACAGTAAGACAGCCATCAGTGTCTCCAGACACACAGTTGGTTCTCCACAACACAGAATTGAACACAGAAGAAAATGTTAGCCACGGATCACTGACAGGAATTAGTTTGCAGAAGATCTCTGTTGAATAAAACTTATACGGCCCTCTCAAAGTTAACCAAAGTAGGAAAAAAAAATAGAAAGCTTTCACAACCAAAAATCTTGAAAAATTTCCTATATTTTCTGGTTTCATTTTTCCCAGAACTGAAGCACCACAAAATAACACCACCTCAGTGCACTCACGTCCAGCTCACTCAGGAAGCGCTGAGATACATAAACATTTTTTTATTTCACTTTTTTACAAGTAGGTGACCAACATTTTCTTAGCCTTCCAAAAGGCTTCAGGTTTGGAATACATTTTGGTTAAATGTCAGCAAAGGAATCTGCTCATCGCTCAAAAAGCACTTTTTCTTTCCAACCTTGGAATATATGTAGAAACTGTGTGGTGAATGGAATTACAAAACGGCTCGAAGCCACAAAGGGAAATCCAGTTTTACAATTCCTAAGAGTTCTGTAGGGAGGCATTTGTAGAGGAGGAAGAAGGAGTAACAAGGGACATTTATACAGCACAGCTGATCAAGTGCTTGCACAATCATTATCAACAGCTCTGTGAGGTAGCTAATTTTCTTTCCCTCATTTTACAGATACAGAAATAAATCAGAGAAGTTAGATGATTTACCTAATGTTTCTCAGTTAGTTAGTGGTAGAGAAAAAAACTGAATCCAGATCTTACAAAGTCTAATACCATAATCTGAAGGCATTGATTGAAACCCAAAAGCCAGCATCATATGTACATAATGGGAAAATACTAGAAGTATTGCCACGAAGGTCAGAAACAAGACAAGAATGTACACTATCATCACTATTATTTAACATTGCACTGAAGGTACAATTCAATGCAGTAAGCCAGAGAGAGAAACCTATGGCAAAAATTTCTGAAAGGAGGTAAAACCATCACTATTTGCAAATAATATAATTGTATTATTAGAAAACACAAGAAAGTCAACTGAAAAACTACCAAAAATGATAAGCAAATTTATGGTGGTAGCAGAGCGCAGTATTAACGTATAGAAATTAATGATGTTCTCATGTAAAAAACAACAACCAGTTAGAAAAACGTGATAGAAGAAAGGACCCTACTTACAACAAGAAAACAACAAAAAGATAAAATGCCTTGGAACAAATTTAAGAAGAAATGTGCAAGACCTATTTAGAACATTTAAAAACACTACTAATGGCTGTAAAAGAAGATATGAACAGACATACCAAATTTTTGGATAAGATGATTCTACATCCTAAAAATATCAATTTTCTATAATTCATAAAAGTAACACAATCCCAATAAAAATAACAAAAGGTTTTTTTCTGAGTAGACAAGTTGATCCTAAAGTTAATGTGGAAACATAAATAAGCAAATAGCTAGAAAAACTATGAAAAAAGAAGAATAATGAGGGAAAACAAGCACAGCCAGCTATTAAACATACTCTAAAGTTTCAATAATTAAAATAGTTTGGGACTGGAACATGAGTAAAAAGAAAAATCAACAGAGGAGAATAGAAAGATAAGACAGACTCAATTTAAAATGTGTTTATTTCCAACTGGGAGGGAGGAGAAAGACAAATTGATCATAAATAGTACTAGGATAACTGAGAAGC
Organism: Tapirus indicus; assembly: GCA_031878705.1. Taxonomy (NCBI): domain Eukaryota; kingdom Metazoa; phylum Chordata; class Mammalia; order Perissodactyla; family Tapiridae; genus Tapirus; species Tapirus indicus. Next base: position 102,750,526 of record CM062925.1, read on the forward strand.
TATACAGAAAAAAATAAAGTTGGATATTTTCTTCACACCATATTATACCATATTTCAAACTAAGATACATTTCAAATAGATAAAAGATTTAAGGTAAAAATTGAGCCTCAAAGAAACACTAGAAGAAAACCTGGGACACTCCCTTTAAAGTTTTGAAGTGAGGAAGTTCTCTGTATCCCTTAAAATCTAGAAGCCATGAAAAGAAAGACTGATAAATGTAATTACATTTTTTTAAAAGGCTGCGTGGGGAAAAATCAAAAGGAAAATCAAAGCACATATAACTAATTGGGACAAAATATTTGTTACTCACAAATATCACAAGCTAACTTTCCTACTCCATAAAGTGCTCTTTAAATTAATAAAACATTATCAATAGAGAGTCCATAGCAAAAAAGAATATGAATACACACATACAGAAAAAATGGAATTTTGTGATGGGCTTATTTCACTTAGAATAATGTCTTCAAGTTTCACCCATTTTGTAGCATGTGTTGGAATTTCCTTCATTTTTAAGGCTGAATACTATTCCATTATATGTATATACCCACCACATTTTGTTTATCCATTCATCTGTCAACAAACACTTGGGTTGCTTCCACTTTTTGGCTATTGTGAACAATGCTGCTATGAATGTGGGTGTACAAATATCTGTTTGAGTCCCTGATTTCAGTTCTTTGGGGTATATATCTAGAAGTGGAATTGCTGGATCATATGGTAATTCTATTTTTAACTTTTTGAGGAACTGCCATCTTGTTTTCCATAGTGGCTGCACTATTTTATATTCCCACCAGCAGTACACAAGGGTTCCAGTTTTTCCACATCCTTGCCAATATTTGTTAATTTCTGGGTTTTTTTTTTTTTAATAGCCATCCTAATAGGTGTCAAGTGGTATCTCATTGTGGTTTTGATTTGCATTTCTTTAATGATTAGTAATGTTGAGCATCTTTTCACGTGCTTATTGGCCATTTGTGTATCTTCTTTGGAGAAATGTCTACTCAAGTCCTCTGCCCATTTTGTGTGTGTGTGTGACGAAGATAGGCCCTGAGCTAACATCTGTGCCCATCTTCCTCTATTTTGTATGTGGGATGCCGCCACAGCATGGCTTGACAAGCAGTGTGTAGGTCCACAGCTGGGATCCAAACTCACAAACCCCAGGCTGCTGAAGCAGAGCATAAAAACTTAACCACTACACCACCCGGCTGGCCCCGCTTTGCCCATTTTTTAATTGAGTTATTTGTTTTTAGTTATTGAGCTGAATAGTTTACCTTTTATATAGAAGGGGGAAAATAAGAATTTACATTCATATTTGCTCTTAAATATATAAAGAATCTCTGTAAAGATATAGAAAAAGTTAAATATTTTAAAAACGTACTTAGATGAGATCCCTCTGTTACATAGTATCCTATATTTCTTTGTAGCATTTGGCACACTTTGCTCAATGCCTGTCTTCCACAGTATGCTGTCTGTCATGTTCATTGCTTTAGCTCCAATACATAGCAGAAAGGATTCTCAATGATTGTTTGTTAACTGACTAACTGATGGAGAGAGAGTAATTTATCACATTAGAACACATAATGTTATCAGGATGCTAAACTGTTGGATTACAAAAGAGTAGTCTCACTGGAAAGCAAAGAGAAGGGCCTCAGGGATTTAGAGCAGGCTCAGGGCTGCATTAGGACTTTTGTGTGTTCAGGTAGTTTTGCCTTTGTGGACTCGTTCCTCCATAAAAAGATATTAACAGTACATTTTACAACTACATCAATATGTAGATGTATATAATCCGGGCTTATATATATCCATTGTTATCATGTTCATTTTTCTTTTGATTTTAAAAGGAATTAAAATGGAAGCATTTTCATGGGCCCTAGGCACTGTGGGAAGTTGGCCCAGGGTGAGGGAAACAGGGAAAAACTGGAGGATGTGAGGTTTTCTTAAAGAAAGCAGGCCTATGGTGCCAAAGGCCATGGTCCTGGGGGATTAGGAGGCAACATGAAGATGCGAAAACCCAGCACACACTAAGAGAGGTAAAAGAAACACGTTAATACAACCATTTCAAGGCTCATCTTCCCTGCTTCCACGCCACTGTTTCTCCGTCCTCTCTGACAATCACTTGCCACAGCACTTGGCATCCATTGGGACTAAATGTGGGCTAATTCTGCAAAACTAACTTAATAAGTTTTGAATTTCAAAGGAAAAGAAAATAGAACTTTCTTCCCGCCCTACCCTAAATGTTCTCCTAGTTAATCCACTTGTATTTTCAAGGGAAATTTATTTTTTAAAAAAACATGTTTTTCTAAATGGAAGCTTACATCCTATTAAAAATAAATCTGTTTGAAAGCATAGTGACTAATGTCGTGAACATGCAGATTAAATTAAACTGGCCTCTGCATTATTCTATCAGAAATGAGCAGGTTAAACCAATGTCAACTTTGTACCCTTAAAAAAATGGAAGAGTGGATGATGCCTTCATAAATTTTCTAAATAATTTTCTCCTACATTCTGTCCCTGAAGAGGGAAACTATTACCTCTCTTCATTGATTTCAAGAAATTTTTTTAAAAGTTAAGAAATACTTCCAGCCAGAGAACATTAAAGTATTTAACAGCTGGTGTGGCACGTACATGAACCAATTAGAAGAGGTAGACTCTAGATAGAATGGACACATGAACCACTCTTTGAAACATTAATTAAATCTCAGAGTGTTACAGTGAATTCTGAAGATCCTCAAAAGTACAGAAATGTCCATAGTTTTCTATTGCACTCTTGAAAGCAGAAATTTCTAGAATTGTCCTAAAATAAAAAAGTTGAAGATAAGTCAGGGCTTGATTTGTGGCCACATATTTTGATTCCTATTCTTAATCCCTGGTTTAAAGGAACCTCTTATTCCGGATTCTCTACTAATTGATCACAATGACCAGATTCCCCTCTCATCAGCTCAGCTTTGGTTTCCGCATTAGCATGCGAAGGAAATATTCCTTGATGCTGCTGACTCAATGCATACTTCAACACTCTTTTTCCCTTCGAAGTACCTTCTCATCTTGCTCCTGGGCTCTGGGGAGAAGACCGGACAAGGCCTATAAAATGCTTACACATAAGTCCCACAGTACTAAATAAACAAAGAATATGGGTTTAAAGACTCCCCAGCAGTACTTAACATGGAAACCATAAATTACTTCAAGAACCCATTCAGGCCCAACTTGTCAATAATTCCTGGTATTTAAAGATTCTCTGATCCTTAGCGTGCAGAGCCTGATCCAGAAATAAGTCAGTCCCCCATTACATTCTGATTTTCCCTTCCTCCTCTAGCTCTCTCCTTTCTCAATCCAATCAACCTGTCAGATGTCCTTTTCCACATCACTATGAAGTCTTTTTGGATCTTTCTCCTCTAGATTTTCTTTCCTATTACTCATTGTTCTCTCTGTCTTTCTATCTCTGATATCATTATTTCTGACGCCTAGCATGTAATCACATTTAAACTTTCTGTTTTGGTTCTGGATTATTCTTTCTCAAAATCAGATTCTCCAACTCTTCCTCAAGACAGATTTATCTGATATGTAGTCAAATTATTAAAACAGCCCTCCCTTCCCAGGAAAATAATTCATAGATAATTTGCCTCAAGTACCCAAATTTAAATGGTCAGTGGTTAAAATAAAGAGGTGAATCAAGTGCCTTTTCATCCTGGCTGAGTCTTTTTAGGAAGATAGAAAGGCCTTGAAGATATCAGTCTAACCGTGGCAAGCTGGTTAGAGAAGACAAAATGTGTCCGAAGTTGCTCCTTTGATTTAACATTCTGATACTGCATCCTCTCAGCCTTCCTGATTGATCAATCAATCAGAGAAAGAGCCAAGCATCAAGGACCACAGAAGGGACTCCAGTGCTGGAGGGAAGGATGGACAGGGCCTAATTTCCAGTTTGGGGACTTCTACCTCTTCAACACTTCAGAATTGCAGTGGGTATAATGTCATCTCTGGTCTATCCATATCTCTGCCAGTTTCTTAACATTTGTGTTTACCAGTGATATTTCTCAGTCACATCATGGGACTCCATAGGGAGTTTCCTTCAGTTGTTGTTAGTGCCGTGGAGTAGATTCTGACTCCTAGCGTCCTGTGGACAGCAGAGCAGAACCCTACCCGGTCTTTCTGCGCCATCCTCTCACCTTCCGGTGCGGTATCAGACAACGCTCCACTACTGTTCACAGGGTTTTCATGGCCAGTGTTTTCAGAAGAGGGGGGCCAGGTCCTTCTTCCTAGTCTGTCTCAGTCTGGATGCTCCGCTGAAAGCTGTCCACTATGGGTGACTCTGCTGGTATTTGAAATGCTGGTGGCAGAGCTTTAGCATCCCAGCAACACGCAGCCATCACAGTAGGACAGCCACAGACGGGTGGTGTGGTTCCCTGACCGAGAAATGAATCCGGGCCACAGCAGTAAAAAAGTCAAATCTTAACCAGTGGAAGGCCAGGGCTGGCAGTTTCCTTCAGAAATGTGATAAATTCTAGCCCAATCATATCACTGCTTTTCAAGTCAGATGATAATCTTTTTGTACTGCCCAATCACAAGTAAGAACAAAGCTATCCATGCTAGAATACCCTGGACACAGAGGTAGATCTCGGGCAAAGAGCTCTGAAATCACAAACCAGCTACAAGGAGGGAAGCTCAATCACTGGGAAAAAGAATGCATCTCTCAGAATAACCTAGTGTAAATTTGAATCAAATGGAAGAAACTGTTTAAAAGACTCCTTCCTTAAAATCACTATCCACTTTTTTTATACCGTGTTAGGCGATTTTCTATTCTTATATCATGTTCTTCACTTTTCCTAATAATACATGTATCATTTTCTCTATAAAGGACATAAGCATGAAGCAAAGTGGGTTTTGCTGGATTAATCAATTTGTTTTCTTTTTTCCCAGAAGCTTCATACTACCCTCAGTTTCTAGACTGGCCAGGTGAGTGGAATAGGCAAGTCCACCAGCAGGGGCTCCTGAGCCCACACCAGCTGTCCTGACCTGGATACAACCCTGCAGTGATCATGAGAGCACCCTGTGCCTAATCACCAACTCTGCCCCAAAGAGGAACCTCAAGGAAGTTCTAAACTCACACGGCCCCAAGAAGCCCAGAACCCTCAGAGCTATCTCCAAATGGGGTTCCAAACCTAGCAGGGATGATGGTTCAGTTTTAGGGAATCCTTGAAACTCCTGAGATTATAAATAGGTATAACCGAAGAAAATAAGTTGCCATTTAACATCACGAATCCCTTATAAGGAAAATAAAAGTTATGAACTACAAGGCCCCTTAGGTTTGCTTAGCATCTTGGTGGATGGGTTGAGCGTGCAAGGGTAGGCCTGGAACGGAGTTTGGGAGTTGAAGCTGGAGACAGCTGGCTTACACTACACCGCATGGAAAGAACTCTGAGATTTTGAAGCAACTAGGAATTAGGGGGTGAGTAGGAAGGAGTGGAAGAGGAAGCATGGAGCTAGTGAGATGCTGTGAGGCTGGGCACCACACGGGGCAGGGCACGCAGGGAATGCGTCCCAGGTGGGGTGCTTAGAGGACACTTAAGAACAAGGACAAGTAGTGCTTGGTGTGAAGTTACACGAACTGCTGTAATGTAAGGCCCTTCATTCTCTCCGAAATTTCCATACAGTCTACCACACACACACCTCCTGAGAATGGGGAGGTGGTCTTCTGGCATTTGAGGAAGGGAGTACATTCAGTACATCTGAATCTGAATGATGCAAGACAGGGACCACATGTGTGGGATGACAATGCAACCTGTAAATGAACGCCCTTTGGAAAGTACGTGGTTCCGTATGCTTTGAAGACAGAACCCTCAGGAATAGTCAGAAATCTTCAGAAGAGCCCTGCCTTCCACAGCATGGAATAAAGTGTCCAAGGGAATCCTATTTAAGTCTAAAGGATCAGAGATGCCTCTGCTGCCATCTGGGTTATACAAAAGGGTGGGGGTCGGGGGAGTGGATGTGCATTTTTCTGGAGAAGGATCCAAAGCTTTTTATCCAATTTTCAAGGCCATCCATGTACAAAAGGAGGAACAGCTCCAAATAAGTTAAGAGTCACTGCTTTGGAGAGTTCTAGTCCGTAAATGATTTTTTCTGAGTACACTTAACCAGGATGGAAAACACCGTAAAATTGAGTGGAAAGAGCCCGAAGGAGGAGCTGAGAGACCCAACTTCTCTTTCTGGCTCTGCTGTTAAGTAGCTGTGCATCACTGGGTCACTCCCTCCCACCCTGCGAGAAAGTGGGAATAATTATCCTTATTTTTACCTCATAGAGTTGTAATAAGGATCAAATAAAGTAACAGATGTTCACGCACTTTCTACAGGACATCGAACAACACAATATATTATTAGATCTAATCTGGCATGAGATTTGCTAACCTAATACCAGAATAGTAAGTACAAAAATGACCTTAGTGAAAATATTTTTACAATTCAATCATGGATATTATCCCCTTTTCTTGCCATCATAAACCATGGCATTCTGCTTTAAAGGATATTTTTACATGCATCCAACTTTTGGAGTTTCACTGTGTTCTAGCCTCACTTTACAATGTCTATTTTGTGACTCTTCGTACCTCCTCTGTAGGCAAGCACGTCTAATTTGTGAAAAGGTAAAAGAGGCTTTGCCCGCTTTTTTACGCATGGCACTGGGCACGACATTTGATCTTACAGAGGGATTAAGTCATTCATGAACTGAGCCCAAGGGGAGGAGGAAGAGCTCCCAAAAAACAACCAGCAGTGATGGTACTACAACATCCAGAAATTCAGTCACTTCTGCTGCAGTTATAATTCGTAGTCTGCCTGGCACTGAGAAATCTAACTGCAGTCTTTGTGGTTTAAATAAAATGTATCTACAGCAGCTTGGAGCCATGTTTTAAAATGTTCCATGTTATTTTAGTTCAAGGACAAGCTTTTAAAATTAAAAGAAAACTTTGGCTTTAATTATAGATTAAAAGTGAAAGTTTTTTTTAAAGGAATGCTATTGAGTCCCACTTTTGGAGAAAGTATTAGAAATAAAAAAAAATTAATTCTCCTAAAGTAGCAATCTTCATTAAAAAGGCAGACCAAAAACTGAGAGCACACACCCACACACAAAGACAACATTTTTGTGGTTTTAAAACTACAATATAGTGGCAGTTCATCTACCCAGTATTTATTTTCCAGTGATTTCAGTTACATTTTATAACCAAGATGCAATAACAAAGAAAGACCTAATAAGGCAAGTGATATTGTTGTTTAACCTCAAATTTAAGAAAAACCCAATATCTTAGAATCTAAACTTATGAAACCCAGAAGCTGAGTTACATTGTTCACACAACAAAAAGATTCACTGCAGAATTATTTTAAAATATCAAGTGTCTGCACTGTCCTTAAAACTTGATTCAGGGGGCTGGCCCCATGGCCTAGTGGTTAAGTTCACGTGCTCTGCTTTGGCAGCCCAGGTTCGTGGGTCCAGATCCCGGGCACAGACCTATACCACTCGTCAGCCATGCTGTGGTGGCGACCCACAAACAAAATAGAGGAAGACTGGCATGGATGTTAGCTCAGGGCTAATCTTCCTCAAGCAAAAAAGGAGGAAGAATGGCAACAGACGTTAGCTCAGGGCGAATCTTCGTAAGCAAAAAAAACCAAAAAACAAAAAACTTCATTCAATTTAAATCTAACATTTTTGGAAAGTATCTATTCTGAAATTCAAGGCACAACTATTTTCTGTGGATTTATATAGAGTGCTGAAGTAGAAGCCTAAGTCAGGGCACCAGCAGGGGCAGTAAGTGAAGGCCTGGGCCCCAGGCTCCAGGCTAGTGCCACCTCCTCTCCTGCCTTCAGCAATCTGGGGCCACTCAGGATACTACAGGAAGGAACCTGACTGCAGTCCTCCTTATTTTCTCAACAGACTTGCCGCCCCTTTCAAAGGAACAGCTCCGCTAACACAGGGCCCCATCACCCTTGTTCTGTATGATTGCTTTATCCATCTTCACCACATTTTTGGACTCCACAGCTCTCAGGAGGATTGCTTCAGGCAGACACTTTTCTCCCTCTGGCCAGTGCTATATCCCTGGATTCCCTCTCCTCTCCACAGAGATGCCCTGTGCTCCCTCCTGGGGTTCTAAGGCCAGAATGCCATTCCCTGCGCTACAGAGAAGGCTCCATCCTAATAGCGTCATCTCTAGCCGGAAAGGCCCACACCATGACTCTGAAAGAAAGGCTCTGCAGTTGGACAAAGGAGGGATGAAATAAATTCTGGACTGAAGGTTGTTATCAAAGATGGAGGGGCCACTTGGCTGATCCTAATGTTCTAGAATGGGGAAAGGATTAGGATGGGCTGGAGTAGCCATAGATGCTCCCTTAAAACTCTCTCACACATTCAATCACTTGGAGATTTACAAGTTCTGCTTTCAAAATACCCTGTGGGAAATGGGGGTAACGATCATACCCACTTCGTGGGGTGGTTATGAGGATTAAGTAAGCAAATGCATGTCAAGTACTTAGCACAGTACCCGACACTTGATAAATGCTCAATAGTTACCAGCTATTATTACTGTCATTAGCATACCTTAGCATCAACTATTTTGACCATGCTGTTTTCATCCCCTCACAGGTATCAGCTCTCCTGAGATGAAGGCCTGCAGTTTTTGACTGAGACGTAGATAACCATGAACTCTGGAGGAATGAAGGAGCAGACAGAGCACCTATTGTGATGGGCTGGGAATTGAACGTAGCACAAAGACACAGGCTCCTTTGGAGGCAGGCAAAGCCAGGAGGTAGAAGAAGACTTAGAAAAGGAGATGGAAGGATCTCTCAAAGATAAACTACCATCTTTGTAACTTTTCCCAGAAAAGTAAAAGATAGTGGTCAAAAGCAAGGTTTTAGAGTCAAAAAGATCTGAGTTTGAATCCTGGCTTTGCAACATCACAGCTTATATGGGCAAATTCTGCTATTTAAGTCTGTTCTCTCATCCTTAAAATAAGGACAGTAACACATACATCACAGAGTTATTGTGAGAATTAAATAAAATAACACACGTTGGAACAGCACTCAGCACAATGCCAGGCACACAGTGAGTGCTCAGAAAAGGGCAATCGTTGTTATGTGTACAGTCAACTTTCATCCCACCACTGGGAATCATGTAGCTGTCTACCTTAGAAACACATTGTCTGCTGTCTGATGCTTGCCTGCATGTTAAGATGCCTGTTTCACGTTACAAGATAAAATGTATGTATCCTTAAGGAAAGCAAGACTAACCAAATGCATAAAGCGAATACATATGTGTGTTTTTTGTGCTCATATGTAAATAATTATGTATATAAATTTCATCTACTTTATTTAGACAAGATTTGATTACTCAGTTTATAGACTATTCCTGCCAAAAGCATTTAAAGCAGTATATTTTTTAAACTTTATAATTAAGAGATCACACTAATGATGATGCTTATTGTCTAAACATTTGACGTTGGATGGGCAAAACCTTATCCAAATTCCCCTGCTAAATGATCTCTGCTGGGATAGGCAGAATTTTGCCCCCGTGACTTTTACCCCTGGTGTCACATCTCTGAATATGTTCTGTTACACGTTAAAAGTGATTCTGCAGATGTAATTAAGATTACCAGTTAGTTGACTTTAAAATAAGGAGATTATCCTGGATTATCTGAGTGGGTTCAATGTAATCACGTGAGCCCTTAAACACAGCGTTTTCTCCTGGCTGGGGGTAGAGGGGGGAGGTAGAAAGATTTGAGCATGAGAAGGACTCAACATCCTGTTGCTGCTTTGAAAATGCAGGGGACCAGAAAGAAGGGATGGGGCAGCCTCTGGAAGATGAGAGGCATGGGAATGGGGACCATAATCCTACAACCACAAGAAAAGGACTTATGCCAACAGCCTAAATAAGCTTGTGAGTGGGTTCTTTCCCGATGCCACCAGGTGAGAGCACAATGTGACTGACACCCTGATGTCAGCCTAGCGGGACTGTGAGCAGAGGATCCAGTCGTGTCACCCCAGACTTCTGTCCTACAGAACCGTGCGATAATAAATGGTGGTGTTGTAAGTTGCTAAGTTTGTGGTAATTTGTTAGGCACCAATAGAAAACCAATACACAGGCATAAAAATTATTCTTTGATTTATAACCACAGTCATCAGTTTTGAACCTGTCATGGTTAATTAATTAAAAAACAACGTACTCCATTCCAGAGTGCGGCATACAAGCCGTCTATTCCTGGCAACGTATGCGCCATGACCTCAAGCTGGCCTTCTTGCATTTCTCTTGTCCCTCTTAGTTTCAGGGGCTTCACTTACTATTTTCTTAGAACAGGTGCTTGGATGTGCTGCTGCCCATTAGCATCTCCAACAGAGGGAGTACAGGATCACGAAAGAAAATCCAAGTCCCTATATTTCCAGGAAAAGCCTTGTGCAGGGATATTCTGCAATGACTGGCTGAGAATTAAGTCCGGATATTTACTGTTTATGGTGTCTGCCCAAGGGTGAGATCCACTAGTGATAATATCTTAAGCCCTTGACCTCACCAGAATGATTCTAGTCCTTCAAACGATATACCAAAGCATTCGCTATATAATCCAGAGAAAGACCCACCCAGGATTGCAGCTACCGCCTAATACAATGACAAGAAAGTCGAGCAAAGGACTCTGGAAATGTTAGGTGCTCCGATAAAAGAGGGTGCTTCTCTAGGAAAGATATTAGGAGCAGTGGCCCATTTTGAATTAATTACTGTATAACTATCACAGTTTCCACATGTTGACAGCTGGACAATCAAGCATATCCCTGAGGGAAAGAAGAAAACTCATAGGAAAGTATTCTGTGCTCAGTCCACCAGTGCCCAGAGACATAGAAATATGGCAAAATACTCAGTCAGCTCAGCCACAGTCGAATAAACCAAGGAAGAATCTGGACAGGAGAGCCCAACAAAGACAATGTACTTTATTGTTTGGTTTTTTTTTTTAAAAGAAAGAAGCAGAGGGGAGAAAGGGAGAGAGGGAGGTATGGAGGGAGGGAAGGAATGAGAGAGAGGAAGAAAGAAGGAAGGAAAGAAAGGTATTAGGGAAAAGCCAAGATATTTTGACATTTTCAAAATAAATCGAAAATGCAAATTTTAATATGTAAACCATTAATATAATATTTTTGAAACATGATGACCCTTTCTTTTTATTTTGATGTATAACTTTAATCAACTACATTTGTAGCACTAGCTAAAATTTATTAAAGTAATCCAAGTACAAATGGGCAAAAAACCAATATGAAGCATATGACTACTTAATGCTCCATTAATTGATAATTTTGCTTGAAGGAAAGATTGGCAAAAAGGAATGGAATTCTTAGCTCCTTGTTTTTACTTAAAAATTCCCAACAGTACTCACTCAAAGAATTTAAGTTTTCCATTGGAAGGACAAAAAGAAAAGTTAGTTCTAGCGTGTCCTGCCATGTGCTTAACTACAGAGTAAAATAGTATCCATTTGGATTCTAATCACATTTCAGAAGTGTAGTATTTATTAGGTGCATGACTGCCAAGTACCACTATATCATATTATAATTACAGGCATTTTTTATTTAACTAAATTATATTTAGCTCTTCATTTCAAGCACTGTAGTTTGGAAAGTCTTACCCATCACAACGTGTCATGTCTATGTACACGAAACCTATCAGGAATTTTCCAGGAGTTCCCATGTTCCATTCTACATACAACTACCCCATATTTATTATTCCTCTGATATTCAGAATCTATGCATAATCCTAAATGTGTGCAAATTCCCACTAAAAACTATCAGAAACAAAAGAAAAATGCATTTTTATAAAGCTCAAACACAAGGAAGCTAAACAACATATTGTTTAGAGATATAGATAATAAAATGATATTAACAGTCAAGAGAATAATAAGCATTAAATTCAAGACAGTGTAACCTCAGGGGATAAGGCAAAGGATAGAGGGAAGGAGCACACATATAGACACAATTGTACTGATGATGTTTAAGTTCATAAGTTGGGTGATGATTTCACAGGTATTCATTTATTATGTTTCAGGATATCCACAGATCTGATATATATTCTTCTATATTTATCTAATATCACATAATGACATTTAAAAGAAAAATAAAGTAAGAGGAGAGAAAAAGAACAAAGAACATCATCCAAAAGAAAGCTGGCATAGTTTTATCAGTATCAAACTAGATAAACTTTAACTGAAAAAGCATGATTAAGGATGAAAGATTCCCCTATGGTGATAAAAGGAACAATTCACTGGAAAGATATAAAATTGCACACATAGCTTCAAATTATGTAAATAAAAAATGACAATTACTGGGAAAATTTGACAAAATCAGAATCTCTTAACACACATAAAAGAAGTATCTTTTTTTTATTTTTGGTGAGGAAGATCGGCCCTGAGCTAACATCTGTGCTCATCTTCCTCTATTTTGTGTATGGGATGCCGCCACAGGATGGCCTGATGAGTGGTGCATAGGTCCACACCTGGGATCCGAACCCATGAACCCTGGGCTGCTGAAGCAGAGCTCACAAACCTAACCACCACACCACCAGGCCAGCCCCAAGAAGCATCTTTTATGATAAAATCATTTACTAAAAGTCTATACTACAGAGTTCTTCTCAAGAGGATGCACTGAATAAGCTTTATTTACTTCTCTGTCAAAATCCCTTTGAAATTACAGAATGTAAATTTAAAAACAAATAAATCACTAGCAGCACTTGAAAACAATAAAAACAATCATCGCCAAATCAGACAAGTTGAGAAATTCGTGAAAGATGAAATGCCGATGGCATCGAGTTGATGGGGAAATTCAAACAGAACCACAACTCAGAAGAGGTGGTAACAGGTGGCGGGCAAGATCACGGCAGAGTATGAGCTGCTTCTCCCAACAGGGCAGAGAAGACATTTCAAGTCGGTAGTTCACAGTCAGAGAGTGAGTGGGCCACAAGGGCAATCACAAAGGTTACCAGTTAAAGGACAGAAGTCAGAAGAGCTAGGCAATGTCTTTTCTTGCTGAGTCTACAGAATGCCTCTGGGTTAGATGACCCCAGGACACAGTTGCTGCAAATGTGCTTTAAACAAGTCAGGGGACCTGCCTCAAACAGGCCTCCTAGCAAAGGCATTAAGGTCACTAAGAAGTACAGAGTAGAGACTCAGGTAACTTCTGATCTCCATGGGGTTATGGCTACTATAAAAAAGGAGCCAGAAGGAAAAAAGATGTTCTTGGAGAATAAAAGCAAGACACCAACATGAAAAGAAAAACTGCAATAGAAGGGCTGATGAATAGAATGGATGGGCCATTACGAAGATTAAATTAGTAATCTGGAAGGTAAAATTGGGAAACTATTCATGACATAGAGGAGAAAGATGAAAAATGTAAGAGGAAAAATAGAAAACCAAGGAACCCAGGCCAAGATCATTTCACAGGTGAATTCTTCCAACCTTCATGACATCAGGAAGAGCTAATCCATACTTCATTTAAACTTTTCCAGAGTAGAAGAAAGATGAAATACTTTCCAGCCCATTTGACAAGACTAGCATAATTCTAATATCAAAATTAGAGAGCATTAGAAAAAAGAGCAAAGAGAGCATTAGAAAAAAAGAAAATTATAGATAAATCTCACTGGAGAATTTTGATATAAAATTACTAAATAAAATGTTAATAAATTGAATCTAGAAATATATGAGAAGAATAATATATTGTGATGGAATATAGAATTTTTCCCAAGAATTCAAGGACAGTTAAACACTAGGAAATTTACTCTATATAAATAGACTAATAGAGGACAATTAGATGATGGTCTAAAAATTGTGAAAACAGCATTTGATAAATGTAATAACCTATTCAGTTATGTGTGTGTTTAGGGGTGGGGGGAATCTCTTATTAAATAATCTAGGAATGTAAGGAGAATCCCTTAACTTGATAAAGTAATTATACCAGAAACCTTCTGCAAATATCATACTAACAGATAAAATAGAAGGAACATTCATTCCTTTTATTGTCTGCCATCACTGCTACTATTCAACATTGTTTTGGAAAACCTGGTAAATGCAATGCAATAACCGGAGGGAGGAAGGGAGGGAAACAGGGAGGAGAAGAATAAAGACATAAAACTGTTACTATTTGAAGGATATGTGTTTGTGTGTACTTTGACAATCCAACTGGATATAAGAAAAATATACAAAAACCAACAGATTTCCTATATATCAGTGATAATATTATAAAATGTAATAGACAAGAAGTTATCCACAACAGAAACAATAGAAACAAAACAATTAAATTAATGAGAAATATGCAAAACCTATGTAAAAAAAAACTTACTGAATGTCATTAAAGATGATCAGAATAAATGGAGAAATACACCAGGTTCCTGAGTGGAAAGACTTGATGTAATAAGGATAAAAATATTCCCCAAATTAATATATAAATTCACTGCAATCCCAAATTAATTTCCAATGAAATTTTTTTTTTTTGAGGAAGATTGGCAACAGATGTTAGTGCAGGGGCAATGTGCTAACATCTGTTGCCAATCTTCCTCTTTTCCTTTTTTCTCCCCAAAGCCCCAGTACATAGTTGTATAATAGTAGCTCTTCTGTGTGGGACTCCACCTCAGCATGCCTTGATGAGAGGTGAGTAGGTCCGCACCCAGGATCCGAACCACAAACCCTGGGGCGCCTAAGTGGGATGCGTGAACTTAACCACTATGCCACCAGGCGACCCCTGAGCCAATGGAATTTTTTTGTGTGTGTGAGGAAGACCAGCCCTGAGCTAACATCCGTTGCTAATCCTCCTCTTTTTTGCTGAAGAATACTGGCCCTGACCAATATCCGTGCCCATCTTCCTCCACTTTATATGGTACGCCGCCACGGCATGGCTGACAGACAGTGCGTCGGCGGGCGACCGGGATCCGAACCCGCGAACCCCGGGCTGCCAAGCGCGGACTTAACTGCTGCGCCACCGGGCGGCCCCGCCAATGGAATTTTTTTAATAGAACTTGTCAAGCTTATTCCAAAGTTCAACTGGAGAAGTAAATTCAAGAGCCAAGATGAGAATATTTTGAAAAAATCAAGTAGACATAACCTGCCATATGTCAAAATGCACAATAAAGCTACAGTCATCAAAATAGGGCGCTACTGATAAAGGAATTTTTTTGTTTTTGTTTTTTGTGAGGAAGATCAGCCCTGACCTAACATCCGTTGCCAATCCTCCTCTTTTTGCAGAGGAAGACTGGCCCTGTGCTAACATCCGTGCCCATCTTCTTCCACTTTATATGGGACGCCGCCACAGCATGGCTGACAAGCGGCGCGTCCGCGGGCGCCCGGGACCCGAACCCGCGGACCCCAGGCTGCCAAGTGCGAACTAAACCGCTGTGCCACCGGGCAGGCCCCTGATACAGGAATATTTTTAAAGTTCGATGGAACCATTGGAGTCTAGAAACAGACACATTTGTAAAGGAAGTTAGTGTGTAATAAAGGCATCATTTCAAATCAGTAAGGAAAGGTGGAAGTACTCAGTCAATTGTGTTAGGACAAGTGACTATCAATTTGGGGGAAAAAAATCGAAGTCAGATCATTACCTTATACAATTTTCAAAAAAATTTTAGGTAGATCATAAAAATGTACAGTTAAAATAATAAAAGTAGTAGAAGAAAATGTAGAAGCAAACTTTTATAATCTCAGGATAGATCTTCCTAAACATGACACAAGACATGAAGAACATACTGACAGATTTAACCATGTGCCCTCTCCCCTCTTGGCCTCCTGACCCACCCTCAGGGCCCCATACCCTCTCTGGCAGGGTCCTTTATCTGCCACCAGGGGGGCTTACTGCTGCCATGCTCCCCAGTGCTCCTTTGAAATGTTCCTGTCCTGTTGCTCAGAGCCCAGGTTCTATTTCTAATAGAGATAATATGGTATGCATCTAACTATGACTTTCTGTAAACTAGGGGCTCCCTTCTCTCCCCATGCATTTCACAGAATCTCAGATTATCAGAGATAACAAGGTACTTATGGATTATTTTGTCACACGCCCTCATTTTACAGCTAAAGGAACCGAGGCCAATTGCTGGCAGTTGTGGCTAAATTCAGAGCTCCTGATTTCTAAGCAGTGCTCCCTGCTCTTTCCACATTATAACTTCCTGTGGCCTAATCTACACGTGGGTAATTTCAGGTCAGCTGAGGAAGCTGACTGGAGAGAAAATCTGGGCCTAGCAAAGTCATTTTCCAAACCACAGTTGAAGCAGCAGGAATTTAACTACAGTCAAAACACAGATTAAACTTGCACTGCTTAACCGAGTCTCAGACCTTTACACTATCATTTCAATTAAAGCACCTGAGAGACAGATAAGGTCAAACAGAACACAGATCATTCCCTTTATGCTTCTTCTCTGAGCTTCCTATTAGCATTTCACTGAGTGTGTGTGTTACGGGATGGGGATTAGGAATGGTATTTAGGGGTTGGTAATATGTCATGAAATCATAAAGTTGAGCTTTTTTATATTTTCCTAATGAGAGGAAAGTTATTGTAACTATAAACTAAATTTTACTGCTTCGATCATAGTAACCGTGAAATAGTCTTCAAACACCTTTCGAGATAGTTGAGAATTACTCTTCCAGATGATTTATGTTTATACTTCTTACAGCACATTTTAAGAAAAAAGTATAAATTAAAAAAAATCTTCTGAAAGAAAAAAGTACACAGTTTAGATAAACCGGAGGCCCCCTGGGTTATGAGTAAATCTGAATTGGTGCCATATTTCTGGAAAGGTCTAAAGTAAAGGAACCCAGGAGACACAATAAAAGCTAAAACAAGACCACTCGCACTACTGACAAGGTTGTGAAAAAATTCCCTGATCCAGCTGGAGAGACCGAGCAGCTTAAAGGAGGAAAAAAAATACAGCGAGAATAAATACAACCAAGACAACCATAAAAGAAAATGCACAACAGCAGCACTCAGACGAGTGAAGGCTATGTGGATTCTCGAGCAGCCACAGTTATCGCCACCGTCTAGCTTTGTGCTGGGCGAAGACATCACAGCAAAGGCACTTGGCACCAAGCAACTTCTGGCCACGCATTTTACGTTCAGCAGTGTAAGACCCAGTAACATTTAAGGAATTCTCGCTCTTGCCAGAAAACCATTCTCCTGCCCTGAAGCCATGTGACAAATGATCCTGAATATCCCTTTGCCTTTGACGCATCTGTTGTCTAAATCAGTGTGAAAACTGGAATGAGAGACTGAATTCTGGCCCTTAGCAAAAGGGTACATTTTAGTGTCATAATGACAGTCTTGGCAGAACAGGGCATTCTTGCTTGAAATGTCTCTGCCATACTGAGAGCTCCGCCCACCCTAACCTGAGTCTGGCTCCATCGGAGGGACTATCAGTTCTAAATTTTAAATACACAGGCAACTCTGTGAAAACTTAAAGAGCAAACTGTTTCTTGGAACTCCCACTTTATGAATGGTTGTCTCTGAGCACCTTTCAGCGCTTGAAAAGGTTTCATTTTCATTTGCGTCATTTTTCCATTTTAATTTTATATTACCAAAATATTCCTCTCAAAATCACTGTGTAAAAAAATTTTGTCCTCTTTATTTAAATGAAGCTTGTGATCAAAGGCAAGATTGCTTTTGTGTACAGCATATATATATAAATATAAAGATACACATACATATAAATAAATATATATATAACTAATGGTACCAAAAAGGGACCAATTCTTTCTGTCAAAGATGTTCATCTTGCTCACTGCATCAAAGATGCTCCAAAGCACTGAAGTCGGTGGGCAAGAGGCTGTAACTCCATCCGCAGTTCAGTGGTTGTGGAAGAGATGACGTGCACTTGACAGCATCCTGGCCCCACTGCTATAGCTAAAGCGCTGCCTAAATCTGTGAGACACTGAAGTCTAAACTTTAGTTTTGCTTTTTCTGTGTACATCCAGGAACATGCCTGACCTGAGGAAGTGCTAAAGGTGAATTCGACTCTGCAGTACCTCAGCGTACCCTGCACCACAGCGTCCTACTGGGCTGGGAAAAAATAGTTCATGGCTCGCTTTTCTGACTGGGAAGACCCCAAATTGTTGGAAGTGGATGAGGGATGTTGCTTAAACCTGAGACTAATCTACCTTCCCCAAATCACTTTCCAACTGGGTTGTTATTATCACTCAAGTTTTTTCTGACTACTTTCAGGTAATGACTCAGTGTCTCCAGTGTGTGCACAGGGCAGAAGAAAGATACCACTGGTCATTTTCAAAAGCTACTTTTGTTTTCCCAACTACGATGACAAAGACCACACACAAACGCACGCACCCACACCAGCAGTATTAACTGTTAGAGATCTTCTGCAAATCATTGCTATTTCCCTTAGTAACCAAAGGATGATCCCCAGGTACTGTATGCCTGGGAAAACCTGTGATCTATCAACACGTGGAAAGACCTTTCCACTGCAGCCATTAAAAGAGAGAAATTTTTTTAAACGCACACACACCTAGCCTAAATTCTCAGAAGTTTAACACTAATGACTTAAGTATTTTTTAAGTAAAAGTCAATTAAGTACCTGAAATTGCTAAAAGCAATTAGTCTTACTGTACCGAGGATCAGGATCACATCTCTAAGCAACTAAGCCACTCATATCCAAAAAACTAACAATTTCAATGCCTAGAGCAGAGCCTAAAGCAATTTCCTAATCTGCAAATTAAGGGATTGAACCAGAGGATCCTTTAAAGTTCACTGCTGGATTTATAAAAATCCTGGACTATTTCCTTCTTTAGTACAATAAAAACGAGAGCAACTGGGTAACAAAGCTGTCAAAAAGGAAAGGGAGAGAAGGTTCATTACACAGTTGCCATTTAAACATGCCATCCTTCATTTAAATGAAAACCAAGAAAAAAAAATCCCACTTTGTGAAAGAAATTGAGAAAGTGAAGGAAATTATTTTTTTGCTTCTTCAAAACTCACAATTACAAATGATATAATTTCTAATCGAAAACAAGAACACAAGCTTCCAACAGTTAAAAGTACCAAAATTTTGGCCTGGAAGAAAACACATATTTATCCTGAGTAAAAATTCTGTTACATCAACAAGACAAATTTTGACATTGAAAAATACCCGTTTAATTTTAGAAACAAAGTAGGGAGACAGAAGGGAAAAACTAACAGCAACTAACCAAAAAAGAAAGAAAGAAAAGAAACCACTTCCATATTCATTAAATAGAATGTCTTGCTATTTTCACAAACAGTAAAAACTTTTTGACATCCTTTTTAGTCCCCAGCTGGAGGGGTGTCAATGGATCTCATTTGGTCTTGTCAGTGTGTAAAGAGTTTACAAACCTAACTAAATTTAGAATTAGTAGGAGTTATGCACTTATATTCCTTATACATAGAAGAAAAAAAAGGCCCTTTTATGCCAGCTTTGAGTTTGGTTTGACTTTTTATGACTTATTTAGAAGCCCTAGGGAATGAAAAAAGTCTCTTAATGGAAATACTGACACAGTCTTAAATATAGTGACATGAACAAGCATTTCTATGAAACTGCACCAGGATCTGACTGGCCACTCCAGCACGTCTGAAATGCACAGAGCATCAGAAAATCAACCACAATTGGTTGAATGCTAGTAGAACAGTAATGCCAAAATATAAAGAATACCCCTGCAGAATCAAAATTTCATGCTGACAAACTTTTTAACAGGAAAATATGTACAGTGTATGGAATCTTTACTCTTATACATGGAGGAGAGAGAAAATGTAAAATTTCTGTATAGACATTCTCCAGTTCTATCATAAGATTAAAAATAGCCCTTCTTAAAAAGTCAAAGCTGTCATTCCAACCCTGAGAGTGAATATGGCAGAAGAGTTTAAATCAAACTCTTTTTGAGTTTAAATCTGTGCTTTGTTTCTTAAATCTCATCTACAAGGCTATGTACTAGATGGAGATAGATACTAATAAAAGCTCCATTTGTGTTTGTCTATCTGCTATACTTTTTATTCTTCAGTAGGTTTTCTTTAAACTAGCTAATCTTTTCCATTTATCATGCTTGCATTTTCCTAAAAGTCACTCTTTTACTTGAAAATCGGTTTAGTTTCATTTTATACTTTCCAAGTTTTTATTTTGAATCTCTTAAACATCTCTTAGTTTTAAGCTTCATTTCGTTTAATTTTTTTTCCTCTGGTTTTAACTTTTTTGCATTTGCCTTTTTTTTTTTTTTACCCATTTAAACTTATTCAGGACCATTTTCTTTCTCTTGTCATGTACACAGACACAGATCAACATATACATATGTACATTAAAATGTCTTTTATGATTTAAGAGGCAGACAGACTAAATCATTAAAACACTAACTCATTCATCTAAGAAACAGTTATGAATATGTGAACGACACCGTACTAAGTGCCAGGGGACTATAAAATGAATAAAACACCATTTCAGGGTCTCAGAGAGCTTTTAATACATACAGGGCAGTATCAGCACAAAAGAGGAGATAGAATGTAGCTGCATTTCAGAAAACAGTTTGTCTACATTCACACAAATATGAAACAAGTGTTGCTATTATTCTCAGGCACCACATGGAGGAAACACAATGTGAAGAGGATAAAAAAATGTCAGGATCAAACACAGCTCTAAAAAATGTGTCCATTTTATAAACTAAGCTGCCGTATGCTTTCGATTTGTTGGTAAGCCATGTTGTTGAATGGGGCTCTAGTCTCAGCATCTACATTAGGCTTTTTCAGCCTCTCACATGATACCAAGTAACAAACAAAGAAAAGTCAATGAAAAGCTACCCCTGAGAGGAGCAGCAAACTGCTCATGCCAATATTTGTTCTCTTTTTCTATTTTTGTCTGCCATCAATCTCTCAGTTGTTCACAGAAGGTGGACGCTTACGCAATTTCATTTAAATTTTGCAAGTGAATCCATAAAGAAAATTTAATTTCAAAAGTCAAGCAAATTTGAATCTCAGATATACTCCAGGTGAACATGTTTTGCCATCATTATCTCTGATAAATATTTAAGAATCTATGGTGTTCAGAATAATGCTTAAGTCTTTATAATTCTAGAGTAACCCCATGCCTACCCAAAGGTCAGAATTTCTATAAATCTCATTTAAAACATTACTGCTTTGAAATAAGTAATTAGGAAAGATCCCATTTTAAAAGGCTATCAGAAAGGCATTGTTCTTTATTCAAAGGAATTAGGGGTATGTTTAGGATTGTGGTTAATCCTAAAATTACTGATTTTCAAAGAGTGGAATAGCATACAAAAAGCTATACAAGGAGGGAGTTTAGAGAAAAGAGGGGATGTTGATGTACACTCCGCATGCTATATTTAATATAAATTGGTACTTAAATTTCTATCTGAAAATTTCACTCATTCCCAGATGGTGTTTGATAGGTGAGGCATTATTGTAGTAAAGATATAAGACAAGAAATTGGATAACCTTTCAAGAATCCTTTAAATGTCACTAACTGGGCTAGTGATCCAGGGTTTTATTATTCTCTGTTGGAGTACATCAACAGGCATTTGCAAGCCAGGAAAAGAATGTCTGGAATAATCCAGAACAGCAAAGCTTAATTCTTTCACTAAAAACAAGGAAGTGACAAGCACCAAAAGGGAAATAAAAGAAGAAAAAAGTAGCCAGAGTAGACTCATTGGTCAAGAAAATCCCCAAGAGAAACCGAGCATATACGCAGAAACACACACCACCCTTAACACCTGGCTTTTGATGAAGCCTCCTCTTGACTGTCATGAGGCTGTCTTTAAGCTACCTCCAAATACAAAACCCAAAACTGATGAAATGTGTAAATCAGGAGTGATTATTTACTGTTCAAAAAGATCTGCCAAGGCATCTCTTTAAATCTTTCTTCTGCTTCATTTAACTATGGTTTCTTTGACGGGAAGCCTAGCACAAAACACAGGGCTCCAGGGAGCCTGGAATAGGGCCTGTGTGGAGTGTCTCTTAATAAACATTTTTGTATGTGGAATGAATGCATGAAAGAGCACCTCACATGTGAATGGACTGTGTCCCAACAACTCAGTTGTTCAGAACTGAGAGTACATTTCTCCAAAGAAACTACGCTATAAATTAAGGTTAAATCCAAGGCTAATCCAATGGTTTATTGAACTCATGAGCACACCTGGCTTTTACTACTGATAATACCAGCTTAAATTCTAAAGTACACGAGTGTGAAGGAAAAGAGAGAATAAAGAACATCCCTCCCCTTGGGGGTCATCATTAGCCAAGAAAAAATGTTTGGAAATGGTTTTTAGCCTTTGTCATCCCCCTAAACTTTCCACTTCCTAGTTCTTCTTTCCTCAGGAACCAAAATCCCCATTTTCTGATTTTGCTCCAACTGCAGTAGGCCATCCAAATGGACTCTACCTCCCAAAGAGTCCCCTGCACCAAATAAATGCCTTCTTTTTCTCTCAATCAAAATCTCCATTTCTGTAGGGATTCACCTCAGTTAAGTGGAGAGGAAGCTAATCTGATTAATTCACACTAACATAAAAAAGAGTCCTATCCACCTATATGTTTTTGCAACATCAGATGTGTGTAATTAAGAGGGATTTTAGACAGTTTAACAAGATGAAGCTTATACATTCATCCTTGTGGGAGCAGGTTAAATTTATGAATTATATACTGGCAGAGCAGTTGGGCTCAGAGAGTAACCATTCGAATGTACTAGCCATTTACAAGTCGATCATTTGTGAGCTGCAGAAGGAAAGAACATAAGAGGGACTTGTCCTCAAGCAGAACAAAAGAAGAGGGGAAGCCCTCGTGTTTTATTTCAAAACTTGCCTGATTTTCTCCCATCAGTACACTTAGAAACCTCTCCTCTCTCAGCAAAGAAGGGCATTCAATAGGCTTGGTTTCAAGGGTAAATTAAACTCTAATCCAAATTAGGAAAGGCTCCAGTGAGGACTCATTCTGTAAGGTGGGACAGTTGGCAGATGGCTCCTTCAAAGATGGTGCCATCTGGAGAATATGAGCACGGATTCAACAGGAATGGAGGTGGATATTATGGCTAGAGTCCTTATTCTGATACCTCAGAGAGCAGACCCACCTAGGGGCTGGAGGCATGGCGATCAGTTTGTAATGGGAGTTCACTCCATCAAATACCTGAAAATTATCATGCATTAACCTAACATGATGAAAATGGATTGTAATTTTAATTGAGATGACTTAATTCAGTGGATGACACTGAGTGACTAAATTTTCTTGAGTATTACTTAATTTTATTTAGAAGCAATGACCTTAATAATTCTGATCAATTCTAATGTTAGAATTGCTGCTGCCAGAAACATTTTAACCAATATTTATTGAGAGCCTGGCATGATGCAGAGGACTGCAGATTACAGAGAAATATTTGATGTCTACATAAAATCAATAAAAACATGTTTGATCTACTTCAACGGTGTCTAGCGATATCTTCAATTAGGATTACTACTTAATAATCAACCAAGCTTGTCCCGCCTAGAATCTAAGAAGAGCAAGTGAAATGAAATTCAGTGATACATTCCCCTTCCACACACCAACGCTTTCATCTGGCTTTTTGATTCCATATATTTAACGAAACGCATCACGAGATAGCAACTCTTTTACAAAAATGGATGGAAAAATAGATAAAATTTCTTAGCACAAATAAACTGATAAATTGTATTTAAAGGTGATCTATTCTTGCAAAAGAACTTAAAAGTTAAAATCTTGGTACTACTGTAGAACTGGGGGTGGGAGAGGGGAGTGGTGTTTAACAGCACACTTAGAAGATTTCTATTTAGGTGAAGAAAGGAAGATATAACCAGAAAGAACTGAAGGAATTCAGAGTAAGCCTGTATGCCAGAGAAAACCATAGCAGTCGCTCAGAAAGTATTTTTTGAAATCCCCTCTTCTACTCTTTATGCATGAGTGGCAACCCAGTTACAACTGCCCCAACGCTGTCATTCAGTTCTCACAGAAGACAGCCATTTATTGTTTTGGTCTGAAATTTAGCAGACCAGTCTCAGACCACCAGTCTTTCTTAATTCTCCATCCACAAAAACAAAAAATTTATTCTGTTCTTTTTAAGTTTATACACATGCATGGAAAACCAGAAGTTTACATGTCTAGGCTGCTTTCTCATTGCTTGCATAACTAAAAAATAAGTTTTTATTTAAAAATAGAACTTGGCAAATGAATAGTCCATAATACGGACCAAGTGCATTTGGAATGTTTTCATAAAAATATATGGCCCAGATATTTAACTTTGAAAAGCATCATCTATACTAGGCATGCTATTCTCTCCTTGATTTTACATTTGATCACCTTGGAAAAAGAGTACGCATTTTCAGAAGACTCATCACACTAATTAGACATATTATCTTACTTTTACTGGGAACATAAATAAATTTATAAGAAAAATTTTAAAAAAAAACAGACCTTCAATTATCCCACCTTATCAAAAGTAATTTTCATTGTTTCCGAAAAGCTTTCTTGTTTTCGTCTATACACATTAATACTGTCTTACTTGTATTCAGTGTTTTCACAATTTTAAATTGTTTTTCACTAAACATCACATTATCAATATTTCTCATGTTATTTCATATTGTTAGTATCATAAATAAAAAATTTGAGTTTTATCCTATCTTAATCTGGTTTGGGATTAGGATAACATTTACTTTTTTGTTTGCCGAGGAAGATTCACCATGAGTTAACATCTGCTGCCAATCTCCCTCTTTTTTTACTTGTGGAAGATTAGCCCTGAGCTAACATCTGTGCCAGTCTTCCTCTATTTTGTATGTGGGTCGCCACCACAGCATGGCTGACAAGTGGTGTAGGTCTGCGCCTGGGATTCGAACCCGCAAACCCAGGCAGTCAAAGCGGAGTACACAGAACCTTACCCACTAGGCCATGGGGCCGGCCTCAACATTTACATTTTTAAAAATTGAGAGCCTTCACATATTTTAACATGTTCCAGAAAAGTGTATAAAGCATGAGAATTAATTATTTCTTCAAAGTTTGCAAAAACTCCAATGAATCTATCAATTCATGTGTTTTGGGAACTGAGCTTACTAAAAACTTAAATTTTTCCTGAATTAAAGGTCATTTAAAACTTTTCTCATTATGAATTTATAGTTTAATTTGTGTGGATAATACCAATTCATTTCATCTACACATTTGCATACAGTATATTGTCAATTATGCATACTACATCATAATTTGTTAAAATAATTTTTGTTTGATAACTATATATTGATTGTTGTATCTCTTTTCCCATTTCCAGCTTTAATTTGTGTCAGTTTTTGCTTGTTTATTTTACTATTGCTTTCAGAGTCAACTTGATTTATTATCTATTTTTCAGCTTTCCATTTTACTTTTTTTTTTTTATTCTTTTTTCAATTATCTGTACTTAAATGACTTGACTTATTTTTCTTTCTCTGTAAATAAACATTAATAAAGCTCTGAATTACCTCCAAGTTCGGCTCTGGTCACATTAATTAGACATTAGTATGTAGTTTTAAAATTTTTGTTATTAGCTAAATAGCCTTTTATTGCATCTTTTACTTCTTCCTAGACCCAATTACTCTTTACAAGACTATTGCTGCATTTCTGAGTGTTCGGAGTTGTTTTCATTGCTGGAGTTGGAGTTTCTGCAAACAGAAAATGATTTTTAAAATGTGTTTAAAAATGTATTGATATTTTCTCTGAATCCTCATAGATAATATGTCTTATACACATTTGTAGACACTTGAAAATCAGATTTCTAACTAAATAATCTGAAGGGCATGTTACACAGACCAAATTTAAATTCCTTCATAAAGCTCTATTATTCACATATCAAGCTCCTTGATATTATAAGGACTAAGTGTAGTAACATTTGTGTAGTTTTTAGCATAGGGCCTAGCATATCATAATTACTCAATAAATGACTGGTGGCAGTATGTGTAATAATAACAGTAATGACGGTCTAGTAGTAGTTGCCTCCTGCCTCTTGCGCAGGCTCAGCTACACTACTAACCTGGATAAAAGTAACTAGCTGTGTGTTCTTGGCCTGAATTTTCTTTCTTTTTTTTTTTTTTTTTTTGTGAGGAAGACTAGCCCTGAGCTAACATCCGTTGCCAATCCTCCTCTTTTTACTGAGGAAGACTGGCCCTGGGCTAACATCCATGCCCATCTTCCTCTACTTTATATGGGACACCGCCCCTGCATGGGTGACAAGCAGTGCATGGGCTGGCGCCTGGGATCCGAACCCACGAACCCCAGGGCTGCCAAGTGCGAACTAAGCCACTGAACCACCGGGCGGCCCCTGAATTTTCTTATCTGTGACATAAGGTGGCTGGACTAGAAGCTTTCGGAAGTTATTTCCAGCTCTAACATTTCTTAATTTCACTTGATGGCATGTTCAGGACCTGGACTCTATCTACACCAGACGTAGGTGACGCATATCCTTCATTCTGAAGCAACTTGCTCAAACACTCTTTATAAGCAAAGCTCTCTGGGAACAGAAGTCAATATAGAAAATTTTACCAAACTCACTACTCCATCTTAAAGTTTTGGACACATACAAATAGATCCATTATTTCTGGAATAAAAGTAAAATCTTCAAAGCTATTTATCAGCCCTACTTTGCTTTCCAGGAATAAAAGTCAAATTTCCAAAGCAATTTAAGCCAGACTTATACTTTTTCCTTCACAAAAGTCTTGGCATCCATGCTAATTTGTGCTCATTTTCCACCACTATTAGCAATCAAAGAATTTAAGAGAAAAGATGGAATACAAAGAATTTGCATGACTGGCTGCCTATAATCCAGGACACTACTCCATTAAAATTTATCCATAAAGGCCAATGTATATCTCCTCTAAGAACGTTTATCATTAAGATTAAAAATTACTAAGAAGAATGAAAATTTCCCACCATCTACTAATGAACGTATCTGGTAATTAAATACAAAGCAAAAGCTTTGAAACTGAATTATGGGCAATATGTGAGCAACCTGATGCAAAAGCAATAAAAATTATGCCTTTATACCTGTCAAAATAAACCCCTCTGTTGCAGTTTTAATTCTGTTTTGAATGAGGTATCACAAAAAGCACAGACTTACCTGTGCGATAGACAAAGTTGCCTTCAGTTTCTGATGACGAGGGAGACACCAATTCTTCCTCAAATTCATTGGAACTAAAAGATCCCGAATGGTTTCTTTGCCTTGTCTTTCCCATCATGGCAGCATTTGTGGCCATGACGTGTCTCAAAGAGTCGTTAAGGTAACGGTTCAACAAGCTGCTCTTGTATTTTGGGGGTGACACGTAGTCCTCATTGGCCCGTGACTCTGGCCTCACTCCAGCTTTTATGACTGAGCTCTCACTTTTAATCACAGGATGGTGAACTGGATTATTATAGCCCCCTTCATTCATGTGATTTCTTGGAGGATTTTCTCCATCTAAGGGGGAAAATACCACGAGGTAGTACTGACACATACTTTTCCCCAACCACCCAATTGTTGAACTTAATCATTAAAAATATATGTAAGGGAAAAATATTTAAAGTGTATAAAATTATCTTTGATATTCAAGATTAATTTTTAGGCAAAGGAAAGCAGGAATCTATGTAACATCTCCCTACAGTATTTTAATTTTAATGAATTTCACAGAAAATGTTATTCTCACACATGATAAATCTATAAACAAGAGGAAACAGCCATAATTCTGTTGGTCATTTATAGTATTGTAAAAGTGAAGTTACCTCATTCAATAAAAAAAAAACCAACATTATGGCACCATCGTGTTTTGTGGGATCAACCTAAAAAACAGCAATTGAGGTAAACTTATTACAGAGGCAAAGCAAAAAAAGCAAAATAAAAATATTAACAAACCTTCGGAACATGAGTCATCACTGCTGACACTAAGTCGCTCAGCATTTCCTTGAACATACTTGTTGTACAACTTTATTCTTAAAGCCCAGCTTAAATCTGGCTGTCGAACAGTATTCTTAAGCCGACGTCTTGCATTAGCAAACCAATTTGACACCTAAAAAAGTATTATTTTTCAATTAACAAAACATAAAAACATTACCCATCATACAAATACTTTCCCATAAAGGACCGAAGCCTCTCTCAGTATCTCTGATCATTAAAAATTCTCAGGATGTAATAGAACTGGACATTCATTCCACTTGTTCATTCATTCATTCATTCAACAAACACACTGAGCACTCACTACAGAGATTGAGCACTTATTGTATTCTAGGATTAAAAAAATAAAATGAAGAGATTTTGCCATCAAATTTTCAGTCTGGTAAGAAAGGTAGGAGAGTATACAAATAACTCCAATATAGGAAAGAATGTGATAAATGGCTTAAGAGGCATAAAATAGAATGATACAGGAGTCCAAAGGAAGGAAGGGTTACTTTCATGTGTGATTCAAGACTTCATGAACAATTTAAGCTAGGCTTTGAAGGAATGTGGGTAGGGAGGTGTGTTCCTAATAAAGAGGATGTGGGAAAAATTCCAGAGACATTGTGGTGGGTGAGAAAGAGGGAAGAGTTAAAGATGTCCTTGAGTCACCAAACTCATGTAACCAAAAGAAGGATAGTGCCATTTTGAGAAAGTAGAACTCTTTAATGATGGAATGATGTGTTTGGTTTGGGGAATGTTTAGTTTGAGGTATTAGAAAAGCATACAGGCGAGATGTGCAACAAGAAAACAAAAATAGTGCCTGAGACCTAAAGGAGAGGAAGATCAGATTTTGGTCAAATGCCCAGAGGTGATAGCTGAAGTTGTGACAGTAAGCAAAACAGAAAGATGATTAAGGACCAAACCCTGGAAACCTCCAGCAATGAAGGAGGTTGGACTATAAAAGAGGAACTAGTAAAACCATCAGAGATAAAGCAATCGGACAAGTAGAGGGAGGAAAAAAAACCAAACATCCAGCTTTAAGCTGAAAGCCAAGTGTTCCCAAAGCAAACAGGTGAAGGCAAAGAAATGAACACGCCAAAACAAACTCACTTCCATTGTTTTTTAAGGTGCTATTGGATTTCTAGAGGCGAAAATGGTACTTGAGGTTTCTTTTAAAATGTCAGACTATCATCAGACTATATATGTGTGTGTGTATTAAAAACTCGAAAGGCTAATATTTGCCTTTAAAAGAATGAAATGTGGAAAGAGAATTAAGTCTTTCTGCCAATTTGTTCCAGAACATGACCCCACATTATTATAACGGTTTGTGTGGCAATGCTTGCACTGGAAGTTTCTTTTTTCTTTTTTTTTAGATTTATACCATAAATACACAATTTCTGCACATTGCTTAAGACCTAATTATTGAACAGTATTTTTCTCTTTGTCCCCATGGGTAAAACACGGTAATTTTTTCCAGTTTATATGTATACATTTTTTTTCAATATTACCTCCTGTGTGTCTTAAGCAATGACCATTGTCCTATTAAATTTATGTGTAATGATATAATATCTCACTACAGCATTTCAGAAGTCTTAGTCTTCATCAACCTCTCTTCCTGTCAAGCTGTACAATTATCACTATGCTTTAGTCTGACTTCAAATTCTCAGTCTTCTCCAACCATTGAGTAGCTCTTGTGCCTTAGTCCTGGTGTTAAGTGCTAGGAATGGATGAACTTTGCCCCTTGCACACACGGAAGGACTAGCAATGAACAATACCTGATTAACTATGAGATACAGGTGAACATTCGCTGTGGAAGCACAAAATGCCTGGTCCATTTCTTCACTATTTCTCAAACCTCCCTCTATTCTGAAAGTCATGGCCAAAATGTTCATCCAAGTCCTCATTACTACTAACTAAGAATTTTAGAACATTCTTTTTTCTAACTTCCATTCTGTCCACTTGAATGGACCTTAACAACCATCATCAAATTCAAGCATGGATGCACCCTGATGATTTAATCACTTAACTTCTTCAAATCCTCATTAGTGTCCCGTTATCCCATAACTGTGGTATGATGGAAGGAGACCTGGTTTCCTGTTCTGATTTTGCCAAAATCAAACTGTGTGAATTTACATAAGTCACTCAACTTTTCCAAACTTCAAACCCTTCATCTATAAAATGCATTAGATGGCTCCTAACATCCTTGCCAACTCTAAAAACTAAGATCTGTGAATACAGCCCACACTCTCCTAAACAGTGTTAATTCCCTTTATAGTTGGTACTAACCTACCTTCTGTTCTCAGTGTTCTGTCTAGCAATCAGATACGTGTGTTTATGTCCTTCTCTGCTCCTCTCACACAGACAGGACAGCCTGCAACTTCCCCTAGGCCTATGTCACTTATATTTACCAGAATCCAACTCCAAAACATTTTGGTCACTTTCTTTACTAAACATCATATAATTCAGACTAACCTTAAATCTTAACACAACCACCATACAGTACAGTGTAAAATCCAATTCTTATGAAACTCTTCATATTTTGGTTAACATGCAATGGCCTTCTAATTTCAAAAGTATTAGCAACTACAATTCTAACATACAAAAATGGAAACTTTTAAATGTCATGGTGGGATTAACTAACTTTTCATATATAGGGGTCATATCCTTCTTATGTTTTATATACTCATAGTTCCTACCATAGTATATTAATTACAGACGAGGAGATTTCCCAGAAAGGTTTGCTGATGTCTAACATAGGCTGTTACTAAACTGATTTCATAGGTTTGACTGGCACCCAATCTGCTAATATATTTACTCTGCCACTATTTTATTACCAGAAATTTATAATACAACCTAAGGGCTGGATATGGTCTAGGTGCCTAATATCTGCTTGTATTAAGTCATGCAAACAGCAGATAAATAGTTGGTTAACAAATCTGCATAAATATTATTTTGCAATTTTTTTCCTGATGAATTAATGCAAACTCCATCTGTTTCACTGAAGGTAAAAATATCAGTTCAAATTTTCTACCTTTAACTTACCATAAATTCCTTCAGGTTGTCACTCAAATTCTCCTGAAAATCTATTTTACATGAAGCAGGCCTCCTTACCAAGGGTAGGTTCTACAGCAGCATTTTAATGTCCAGCTCAGAGCTTTAAAAACACTGTATTTTACAGTGAAAGCTTAGAGCATCAAATATCTAGAAGTTGGAAGAGAAAATTCCATAATTTCCATTCCTACTCTAACGGAGGTGTTTACATTCATCATATTGACAGAGCAATCATTATAATAAACCCAAAGGGATATGCTCGCATCTGTCCATCTTTGAACATACAGAATTAACAAACTTATTCTGGGTTATTCAACTGAAATATTGAGCACCTCATTTCCACACCATGTAGTATAGCACTTGGAATAATGTAGAAGGACCAATCTGAGATTCTGTTGCACATTTAATAGTTGCCATAATCCTTGCAGGTGATAACTACACACATATTTCAGCAGAAACGCTCAATACAAGCAAAATCAGAGCTATGTCAACACAGGGGGCAAAATCACACAACATAGGAGTTTTCACCAAATGGTACATGGACAGATCATAGGAATTTGAAACTTCCACTAAAAGAGGAGGGAGTATTAACATCAATCATTAAAATGTAATCTCAAACTCCACTTGCCCTGCACTTTGTATTGTGATCATGAAGGAAATCATCCTAAGGAGATATTTCACTCTTATAATCCAGAAAAAAATATATAAAAATATTTTAAAATATATATACATGAACACTGAGTGATATTAAAACTAAATACAGCCCCCATATGCCCTTTTCTTAAAAATTCTTCAAAGGCAGTTGTCCCTTGGTAAGCTCCATATCCTACAATAATATAAAACCCCAATCACATACCACTTTATATTATTCCACAATCAAGCTGTTTATATTTTGAGAGTACAGAGTATATTTTATAATGTTTGAACAATAGTCAGCCATAGGAACCAAGCACAATGGAATGTTCTGGTTGTTTAAAGTCAAAACACACACACGCACACACACACACAAATCATCTGCCTGTTAGTTTTATAAAAATGCTTATATCTCATTATGAAGTAAGATGCCAGATTAATAATGCAAAGGAGAGTCAAACATAGCTACAGCAAATTAAGACAAGCGGCCAAGTCTAGTTGTAGAAAAACGTGAAAGTTGCATAAATAATTCTTTCTGCTTCCTTTTTCAGGGATGAATGAAATGCAGATGCTAATTAATGTCCTTAGAGCGTCTCTCTATCAGAAGAAGGACCTTTGGAGGTCCTAAAATAGATTTCCTCGATTCAAGTTTCAGCTTTTTGTTTCTAGGCTTTAGGAGATTGATGAGCAGGTTGCACGCCCTTCCTTATCAATTTAAGAGTAGCAAAATTAGGCAAAAGTACTTCTTATGAAAAGTGTGACAGTTTGACACAAACTAAAAGAAAAATGTTAAGTGTACAAGAAATTCTCAAAATATAAGACATTGCTGTTTTAAGGAATAAAACTGTTATGCTGACAGCTTATTAATATAAACCATGAGAAACAGAGATAGGAGATATTGCAATAAACAAGAAATTGAAGCTAGAAATGAGAGGAACACTCCATATTTGTCTACAGACAGAAAAATATGACATATTTCCAGATATACTGAAAATAATGAGTTATACTTGTGCTTCTTCTGTAGAACCATCATACAGCGTTCAAGATACCAAGATTCCCTTTGTGTATTTTAAAACTAGAATGGGATGGATTTTAAAACTAGAATATCTTAGTCAGATTTCAAGACATGTTCTAGTTGTCAGAAAGGTTTTAGAAAGCCACATAGTGATCACGGTTGTAATCCCCAATTAGAATCTAGTCACTCTGCAGACATGTACAGAGAGTTCACTACACAGAAGGGACTGTGCTGGGGGGAAATAGGGTATAAAGATGAATAAGACATGATCAGTCTTCTCAAGAAAGCTGACTCCACAGGAGCTATTTAGTCACCAGGAGAACCTCACTTATTAAATAGGGATCTAACTGGCAGAGAGCAAAAGCTTTATTCAGATCACAGCTTTAAATTTTTCCCCCAGAAATGTATTTACATAATTTATTTGGTTTCCCTTAGAGTTGGAAGTTGCTTTGGATGTTTAATGTATGTCTGACTTACACAACCCCCCATATACATATATATATATATATGTATGTATTCATATATTTTTTTTTCTTACATAGATCTCCTCCTATGCTTAACTGAAAATAACTGGACCCAAATTGGATTATATATAAGGTTCCTTGGTTATTCTATACAATTTTATTTTTTTCCATTTATCACCTTAAAGTTCCAAAAACCAACATCATTTACTATAAAATTGGAAATCATTAAGTAGGTATCATTTATTATTATAAATAATTATCGTTGCACCGTTTAAAAATTACATATTTTTATGCATTTTTATTTTCTGAGGACTAGTGTAAGAGAAAGAAAATGTAATGAGAAAAATTTTCGTTATGAATTTACATGAATGAAAAATTCATGTAAATTAGAAAAATGTAATAGCCTTACCAAGATCTTAATGCAAAAAGAATTGTTATTTGTATTTGAACTATCATTAGGTAGAAAATAATTTGATTCTGTATTAAAACTACAACTACTTGTATTGCAGCTCAACAAAACTACTGCACGTGAAAATGTAAATGTCTTTACTAATGACAAATGTTACTTTTCATAATTAAAAATGTTCTAAATATGTCATAAATGTTTTTTGCTTTCCATATGAAAGAATAGTAAGCATTAAATATGGAACTATATAATCAACTGAAATAATCTAATGTTCTTTTGCCAACATCATAGTGAAATATCCAAATAGCTCTATAAATTAGTGCATTTTCAAAATAAATAGCTTACCTCTGCAAACTGAAATTTGAACATATGCATTTATTTTCATAAGTCAACTTTTTCTGACTGGAATAATTTACTTAGAAACTACTTTTGTAAATCACTGAAAGTTCATAGTTTTATGTTAAACAGATATTAAGCCAAGAACACTAAATTAATTTTCCCCTCTAGTGCTGCAGCAAATCACTATTAATACTAATGCCCGTTAATATGAAGCAAAACAGATGTTTTTCTCTGTAATTGTATTCTGAAAATAAGCAGACAAATGCATATTATAGTTTTAATAAGCCTGAATACACGTCAACTTTCATGCTTTGTTGAACTTTCTAGTAATTCCTAAATGACAATCTTAAATACTCTGGAAAGCAATTTTTATTTTGTCTATCGTTAAATATTGTTTTTTATTTTGGGTTCTGTCTTCACTACAAATTTAATGAAATGACCAAACTTTCATAAATGCAGAGATGTAGTGCTCCTATAATATACGACACTTCTCAGCTCATCTAGCTCCTGCTCCTCTTTCTGAATAAATTTGTTCTGTTTGCATGTACAAAAGTTCATGTCACCGTACTTATTAAAGAAAACTGTGGTGTGATGGAAAGAGCATTGATCTGGAAATATATTATTTCCAGGCCTGCCCTTACCAACACTTAACTCCCACGTGCCTTGGTTACATTATCTGTAAAATTCTGATAACTGCTCTACCACACGATGTTTTTGTGAATATCAAATAAGACTCTGTAGGGAAAAAGTTAGTCAGGGCTAAAGCAGTGTTGCTGAATGGAGAAGAAGCAAACCCACATCATTTCTCCACACTTGACAAAGTAATCCAACCACTTGAAACCTGCCTCTTCTTAACCCCCCGCAGAGAAAGACACTAGCAGCAAAGTTTTGTGGATTCTAGCTAATGCCCAGGATGCCTCTTATTTAAAAAAAAAACCAAAAACTCAAAACCCACTTCTCGCCCTTCCAACCCACCTCCTAGCTCTGTCAGTAATGGAATTTTGAAAACTATCCTGGGGTCTTGAATATGGGGCCCTAAAGTGAGGCGCCTTTCTGTATGGCTCTCAAAGTGCGCTTCAGGGCCAGTAGCTTCAGCATCTGCCCGAAAACTTGCTGGAAACGCCAATTACCAGCCCCACCCCAGACCTACTCCCGAATCAGAAATTCTGGGGTGGGGCTCAGCAATTTGTGTTTCAACAAGTCCTCCAGGCGATTGTGATACACACTCGGGTTTGAAAATCACTGCGGTCGTCTCATCTGTATCCATCTATATGTGACCCATGGACACCTTCTCATAACTCTGCAGTTGACTTTTCACTGCCCTCCCCAACAAACTACCACGCAATCTCTCCTGGACCGAGCATTAGCACTGGACTGATGTGGACAAGACTGAGAGGAAACCCAGAAACTCTTCTCACAGCAGACCTCTGCCCCTGTGCCACCGCCCTATCCTCAGCGGCAGGAGCCAGAGCATCCGCACCGGCCTGTCTCGCTCCATCCTTCCCCCGCGAGGGGTGCCCGCTCTCAGCCGGTCAGGGGCTCGGAGGGTCCGGATTACCTGCACTAGCGTCATCTGCGAGCCGAGCGCCAAGAGTATCTTCTCCGTCTTCGTGGGGTACGGGTTGTCACGGTGCTTGTAAAGCCACTGCTTAAGGGGCCGCGCCATGTCTTGCAGGGCCTGCCGCTTGTGCCTCACCTTCCCGCCGTTCTGCCGGGCCCTGGGACACCGGGAGAGGAGGAGGCCCTGGTGAGCAGCGCCGTCTGGGCACCGCCCGCCGGGATCTCCCACGTCTGGGCGCATTTCAGCGGCCGCAGCCCCGCGCGGACCCCCAGTCCCGCACCCCAGGGCATCCAGTCCCGCCCCGCGCGCCCCCAGGTTGAGGCGAGGCGGGGATGGGAGCCACACAATTTCTGGGTGGGACCATCCTTTCCTCGGCATCTCTTTTTGAAATAGCCTGATTGTCGCAGGCGGTCGTGTGGCAGTAAAAGACGCTAGGTTTATCTTGAAAAGGGGGACATCTTGAAGCCAGTAGCCAGAGGTTCGAGATTTAGGTCACGATAGATAAGTGATGTGAAGGAAAATGTTATTCAAGCTACAGATCTGCGCAGCAGGACGGTCACCCTTCCCTCGCTCGCCTGCACCGCGCCCTTAAGTGGCCCTAGCCTGGCGGGCCGGGTAGAGGCTGCTGCCGGCTCTCGAACGTTCCTTCAGGCAACTCATGTCTGCCAGTCGGGGCTTCCCGTCGCCTGTGGTCAAAGGAAAGATCGTCCACTGGGCGACGAGAATAAAGCAAGGGATGACGGCAGCCCCGCTGCCCTGGGTCTCTTCGAGATCTCTCCTGTTTCCTTTGATCCTCTGGGAAAAGAGGAAACCTTCCAAAAAACGGTTTGTGCAGGAAGGATGCAAAACCTAAAAAGCACTCTAGGGGCCTTTTCCTGACGTAAGGTAGAGTTAAAAATATGGAAAGCTCTATCCCATCGTGTAAAGTAAAAAGGCCTCAGGAAAAGCACATTCAAAGGAGGAATTCAAGCAGCCTGGAGCCGGACGTTGGGCGCTGCGCTCCCCGGCGGCTCCGGGAGGTGTCGCCGCGAGGCCGCCTGCGCGCTGCATTACACCCGGAGGCTCGCGCGCCTGCGCCGCAGCCTCCAGGGCTTTTGCCTCTTTGAAATGCAATTCCATCCGAAAGAACTGGTAGTAACATTTTGACGAAACCTAATCTCTACTTTACTAACCAGCAACGCCGCAGAGCAAGCAGCTGATGCAATCTTTCAGGTGGAGACAGCCAGGACGGCCGCCCCTCCCCCACGGGGCGCTCCAGGAGCCGCCGGGACGTGGCCCGGCTAGACCCTCCACGCATCAGCAGCCGGAACAGATGGCCCACCCGCGAGCTCTCACCCCTCCACCAGCCCCTCACTCCTCTAAACCGAAACCCGGCCGGGCAGGCCCGCGGCCTCCCCCTCCGGGCTCGCAGCGGGCCCCGCCGAGCCGCGCGCGTGTCCAGGGCGCCCTGCGGAGAGCCGACCTTGCCAACACCTTGGCCGAGGCAAGGCAAGCCGCGAGGCCGTGGCGAGGCCCTGTCGTGACATAAGAGGGGAAACCCACGGTGCTGGCCCGACCTGGGAAGCCCAGACTACTTGGCTCTACCCTATTGCTATGCATCCCGCTCAGTCCTTTCTGCCTAGCCCTCAGCCGCGCGTCCGGATAGGGGCAAGTAACCCCCCACCCTGAGGTCCAGTTATCGGAGGACTGAGAGGCAGTTCCATGTGTCCTCAGTTTCCAACACCCTCTTTTGAGCTGACCTGTCGAATCGATCCCCCCCGCCCCCAATTTTGAAAAACTAATACCTTAGAATGAAAATGAGTAGGACCAGGAAGCACAGCCCTGCCCTCCCGGGAAACTCCGGGCCCCTAACCGCGGGCCCGGGTTGCCATCTGCACGCCCGCGCCGCTTGCCGCTCCCACCCCTCCGGGCTGCAGGCGGGCAGGGGCCCCGGGAGGGTGCGCATACCCGGTCCTCCTGTGTCTCAGGCCGAGGTTGTCCTTGAGGGGCGGACCGTCCGGAATGCCCACCTCGGGGCGAGCGTGGGGACTGTCCAGGACAGCGCCGTAGGGCCGGCTGCCCCGCTCCCGCTCCGGAGCGCCGCGGTCCTCAAAAAGCACGGCGCCGCTGAGCTTGTTGAAGACGATGGTGTTCATGGTGCGGGCTGGCAGGGGCGCGCGGGACGGCCGCAGCGCCTCGGGGCTGGGCCGCCGGGAGCTCCGCAGGGCTCGGGTTCTACGAGATGAAGATGCATCACGTTACTCGCTGAGAGTGCTCGCAGCCCTGCGCGTCCCGAGCTCCGAACTTGGCCCAGGCGCGGGGCTGCGGAGCCCATGGGAGGAGCGGCGCCGCCGCACCTGGAAAGGGAACCCCTGCCTCTCCCCACCTGGCTGCACCACTCCCCCCGCCCCCCGCACATTCCCGGGACAGATGCTCGCCCCGGCGATCGAGCCTCCCAAGGAACTTCAATCAGGAATAATTTATCCGTAGAGGCAAAGGAAAGTAATGCCCAAACAAGCCTTTCTGTCTCGGTTTTAATCTGGGAGAGGCACACTCCGGATAGCGCAGCGGGACAGGCGCGGGG
The DNA here is from genome assembly GCA_031878705.1 of Tapirus indicus. Lineage (NCBI taxonomy): Eukaryota > Metazoa > Chordata > Mammalia > Perissodactyla > Tapiridae > Tapirus > Tapirus indicus. Next base: position 102,788,414 of record CM062925.1, read on the forward strand.
CCGCGCGCCGTCCTTCAGTCACAACGGAAGACTAAAGCCTCTCGGAGCTCCCACTTGGGTCGTAAGGAAGGGTTGGAAGGAAAGGAAAATTTGGGGTAATGAACAACCACATCCGCAAGCCCCAGCTAATGAGTCCCTGGTCGTACCGACATTTCAGGGATTTTCATGTTTTCTAGATCCTGGATGGTTTGGCTGAAACCCCTGCGTCCATATTCCGGCTAAACTCCCTCGGGGTTGGGGTGAGGGTAGGGAAAGTTAGCAGACTCCAGAGCTAGAAAGTTAAGTGGCGTCAGGGACAAATGCACCACATTCTCCCCCTCCCCCCCAAGTCTTCCTACCATCCCCCAGCCCGCTCCGGGACCCGCAGGGTCCGGGCAGGTCAAAGGCGCCAGAGTCCCGGGCCCCCCGGAGCCGGCAGTCAGTGTTGTCCTCTTCCGCAGCGCGGGTGCGAGCCGCGAGCTCGGAGCCCTTCCACACCCGCCCCTTTCTGGGGTCTCGGGGAACCATTTCAGAGCCTGCAAAGGCCTTAGGGACAGAAGGAGGCATCGCGGTCTGCGCACGGCCGGGCTTGCGGCTGCCACCGTCGGAGAAAGCCTCCAGCTCACCTCCCGGGTCGCAGCGGCCGGGAGCCTCTGCCCGCCGCGCGCGGGCGTCAGGGGCAAGTCCGCGCCGCCGCGGAGCAGCCGAGATACCGCCCCGAGGCGCGCGGCCGCCCCAGCCCGCCCCATCTGCGCGCCTTGCGCCCGGGGGTAGCTCCCGTTTCTTCCGAGCCGCCTCCGCTTCGCTGCCAGCGCCCCCTCACCCCGCCCCGCCGCGGTGGGGGCTGCCACCCACCCCCCTACACAGATCCTCCGCTCCGTCGAGCGCCCACACTGGCCAACGCCCCCCACCCCGCCCTCCGGCCACCACAGCAGCGGCCACGCGCGACATGTAGGGCCGTGACCACAGCGATTAAACGGCGGCTACCGGCAGTATTCGTGGGAAGAAGTCAGATTTCTGCTGGCTGCCCCGAGTACCGTAAGACTGAGTTCTCCCGCGCAGACAGGTACGTGTCTGGGGTGTGCACACAGCCTCGGCGATAAGTGTGAAAGCAACTTTCCGTGCTCGCAGCCCCCGTTCTAAGGGCAGGACTCGCCTAGTTTTTTTTCTTTTTAAATCAGTGCGCTTAGTGCTTTGCGTTCACGCTGCCCTATTTGTAAAACACACCATTTCCTAGCCCCGCCGTCTTCCCCCATCCCTGTCCTCCTATATGCAACGGCGTGTTTTTCCTAGCGAATCCACGGCGAGGTTGGCCATCGCAGACCCTTCCCCGGCCGTCCTAAGCCCACACAGAGATCGCAGCCACAGACGCCCGACGCGGCCTGGGTTTGCAGGCAGCAGGCGCAGTGGGAAGGGGCGGCAAAGGTCCGAGAGCTGGGTCCTGACGCAAGGGGTCAGAGGAGTGTGAACCGCGGCTCCGAACCCTCCCCGGGCTCCCACACGCGGTCCCCAGCGCCTCTTCTCGGCTCCTGTGCGCCCCACTTACCCTGAGTCACTCCAAACTGTCGCTTGGGGAGCTCCCTCCCTGCAGAACTGCCCAGCCCGACGCCCGCGAACAACTTTAAAGCAAAGGAGGAGCGGCCAGGTGGGCTCCCAGGCTCCTGGCCGACCCTGGGGCCACCCTCGGCCGCCACCGGGCGCGTCCCCACCGGACCTCGGAGGGAGGTGGGGGAAGGGCGGGGAGAGACAAGACGCCCAGGGTAGAGGAAAGGAGCAGCTCAGGGGCCAGAGTGAGCTTCCCGTCCCGCAGCCCGAGGACCCGGGGGCTGTACCTGTGACAGTGGGGCCCGCAGCCTGCGGCAGGGCGGCTGGCTCTCCCGCGTCGAGGCTAGGCGCACTCCCATCCCCGCCGCATGTTCTCCGCGCGGGCTCCAGCGCGCTCACCGCCGCCACCGCCGTCGTTTCGGCTTTATTTACCCAGACGGGCGCGCGCGGCCCGGGAACAGGAATACTGAGGCCTTCTCATGTTTCCTGACTGCCCGGCCCAGCCGGCGAACATCCTGCGGGCGCGGTATCCACGTTCCCGGGCCGGCGAGAGGAAGCCTCCGCGCCCGCCGGGCCGCGGGGACTGCTGTTAACCCTCGCAGAGGAGCTGCCCCTGCCGGCGCCGCCGGGGAGTCCCCGGCCCGCAGAGTCCTCCTCTGCCGGGCCCGGCTCCCAGATGCGCTGGCCTGGCAGGCGCGGAGCAAAAGGGGCTATTTCCTTCGCACTTAGGGGAGAAACTGGAGAAGCCGCAAGTAGCGCCCGGCTCGGGTTCTGGGATCTGAGAGGCTGTGGTGCAAATCCCGTGTCTTAGCTGGCCCGAGTATCGGAAATTTCACCAAGAGTGGCTAGGCAGGAGAGACCACTACAACGCGCCCTTTATTTTCCTCGCGGTTAGATGGAGTGAAGTTACAGCTCTGGTTTGCGCCTACAACGCGCGAGCTTATTACAGGAGGTGCTTGCGCCCCAGGAGCCTCTCTTCTGGTGTCACTGGGCTTCCGAGGTCCTGGCTGTCTCAGAGCCAGGCACACAGTCACCTTCTGGGGCCAGCGCGGGAGAGGCTGCGCTCGCCGCCAGGCACACGGGTGGAGGAAGGCAAAGCTGGGCGAGGCGAGCCCAGGTGCCCAACCCACGGTGACCCAGGTGTGGAAGACACGGCAAGCTCAGGGCCGGGGATCTGCATACAGCAAAGGGAATGGAAGTTGGAAGAATTCCGATTGGGGACACAGTGCAGGGAGAGAGAATGCCTATCCGAGTCTCCTATTGGTTATGCTTGGATGGTGCTACCATGACCCCAAATATGAGTATCGAAAACTGTGGTTTAGGTGCTTCCGGCCGCCTAGAAGATCCTTAAGGCGTGGAGCACCGAGACGCCCGCGTTCCCGCCGCGGTCCTTGCTGCCGCAGCGACACCTTTCATCTTTTTTAAAGAGCGAAAGTAGATTCCCCAAACCCGAAAGTTATAGCATCATCTGTCCTTTTATCCTCTAAAGGTGGCTGGCCAGCGTTGAGGCAGTGGTCCACCTCAGCATCTTCCTTTCATGCGGCCTGGAAATGGTTAAAATATATACTAAAGCTTTTATTTCCAACACTAATCAGACTCCGAAATCTTCCATTATGTTATCTTCCAAAATCCGTGACAACAAACCGGCAGTGGCAAAATCTGGAGAAAGGGAAGTAGGTTTACCGTTTGCGCATCAGGCAGATAAATATTACCATTTGGTCACGTTTCCCGACGTCCTTGGTTCTCTTTCATTATATAACTCGCGGTTGCCGCGCTCGCATCCTGTGATTGGCCCTGCATTTGACTTGCTGTAGTCGGGGGGGGGGGGGGGGGGGGCTCAGTACAGATGTCGGTCTACAGACCTCGCTGTGGGGACTTAGCTGGGATACATCGTCAAGTTTCAGCCACAAACTTGCAGCGAGTAAGCTTCACAACAAAAGCAGATCTAATTGATAATTTATAGGAGTAAAGAGACTGGTTCTCTTCTATGGTCTGTACGACTGATGGTGGTCACCAGACATAAGGAAATCAGCTGTCACACGCCCCTCTGACATATTTGGTCGGATGTCATAGGTAAAACAACAAGCATGTATGTACTTGCTTACAATTTCACAATACTGACTTATCCAGCTGTATGCTGGAATACAGGCTAATACAGGACAAATGAATTTTGTTTTAGTCTTAACTGCACTTACACAATTTTAAAATGCATTTAGGGGACTTTAAGATATATTTGCGTATAAGATTTGTTTCCTTAAAATCTGATATAAAATATACAGAGAAAAATCTTTCTGCAGAATATTTTTTATTTGGTATAGGAATAATATACGCCTTAGTCTCAGGCTAAGTCACTGAAAAATTAATATGTGATAATTCCTTTACACTATAGTTTAGTAATTAGAATCCGCTTAAAAATGAAAGAACAATGGGGGGTTCATTTTTAAATGAAGTAGTGTGGAGAATCCCACTCTAATAGACAAATAAACATGTATTTTTTTGTGATAGATCAAAACTTTACTTTTGCAACTTTCATCCTCTATGCAAGAATGAAATTTCTTCTTCATTTTAATCCACAGTTCAGATACATTTATCATTTTATTAAATTTCATGTTTTTCTAAAATGAATTTTACTCAGCTCCTTATGCTGTATTCCAATCTCAGTTTATGAAATGCTGGACTGTAATTCTCAGAAGTAAAGCTTTCAGTTTTAGAAAGCACTATCAGAAGATTTAAGAAAGTGTATGTAGTTTATGGGAGATGGCCATATGTAAGAAAAAACCCCACATAGACCAGAAGTAGGAAAACTTGACCCCTAATCTTAATTCTGGTTAATTTGATGTTGGTTTAGGTTGAATTTACTAAAGTGTAAAATGAAGATATTAAGTTTTCCACACACTTGCCTTACACTATTACTAAGATTTTTTTAAAATGTGAAAGTAATGTATTGCTTTTGCTGAAGGTAGAAAATTTTTAAGTAAGATTTGGCAGAAATCTTAATCTATTCTATTCGACTCAGAGTGTAGTTATAAATATAAGTAATTTTTACTTTCTACTAAAGAAAAAAAAGAAGCCTTCATTTTTGACATTTTACCAAAGAAGCTGACATTTCAGCACAAATATTGGTCAAAGTTTTTGAAAATAACTATTGCTTTTAAACTCTCTTTTCCAGTTATTACTATAGGCAATGAAATAAACTATAAAGCTAGGGAATGCCTGTCACTTCCCGTCCAAATGGTATGAAATAGTAAATTTAAGAACAAATAGCAGGTTCACCTCACACTTGGCCATTTTCACTTGTAGAGATACACACTGGAGTGCATAAGTGGAACAGCATTAGAAATGGTGCAAGACACAGCTGCAGAAATATTTTGAGAGCACCAGTAGCGAGTGTGTCACATGACATTTTTGCTTTGTTTATAATTTAACTTAAATTGCATAATTAATACCAAATAAATAACCCTTTCTCTGAGAGAGGGTCTTCTCCATGAATTCACTCTCAAACTATAAAAGAACAGAGTACACGTGAAAGTTCCTCTGCAGCCAGCCCCCCCAATCACGTTTCTCAGAGGCGACCACCAAGGTGGCCACTGCATCCTTTTGACCTTTTTCTATGTATTCACATACACAAGCACAAACGAAACATTATAGTTTTGTTTTATGAGTTTTTTCAATAAATGAGACCATCCTTTATATGTGCACATACACACACATAAAATTTTGCTTTCTCACTCAATGATTTCATAGGAAACTTTCATATTATTACATGTAAATGTAACTCCTTTTTAACTGTTACATAATGCTCCACAGTCTATTTAGCCATTTCCCTGTGAATGTTTCCGTCTTTCCAATTTTCACTATTATAAACATTAAATACCCTTGTATATGATTCTTTCCGCACATGTGTATTTCTCCAGGAAAAGCTACCCAGAAGTAGAATTGCTTGGTTGAAGGAAACGTGATTTAAAAAAAATTTTGTGTGTGTGTGAGGAAGATTGGCCCCAAGGTAACATCCATTGCCAATCTTCCTCTTTTTGCTGAGGAAGATTAACCCTGAGCTGACACCTGTGCCCATCTTCCTCTATTTTATGTGGAATGTCTGCCAGAGCATGGCTTGATGAGCAGTGCGTAGGTCTGTGCCTGGGATCTGAACCTGTGAATGCCAGGCCGCTAAAGCAGAGTGGGCGAACTGAACCACTACACCACCAGGCTGGCCCCCAGTGATTTTAAAATTTTGATAGATACTTCCAAATTTCACTCCAACCACCACCCCCTAGTAACACAAGAAAGTCGCATTTCCTCACATGCTAGGCAGCAGTGCATACATTCGGTCTTTATAATGTTTGCTCATATGATGAGTAAAATCATGTCTCATTGTTTGAGAACCTTTTTGTTTCTTTATAAGCCATTTGTGTTTCTTAACTAAAGAAATCTGCTTATATCCATTGTTTACATCCTTATTAGTTGCCTTATTAATTTATAAAGGTTCTTTATAAGTCATTTTTTTCCATGATGTATATGCTCTATATATTGCAAATATATTACCTGATCTGAAGCCTGCCTTTTACCTGTTCTGTCCTTAGTCTTAGAGAAAATTTAAATGTGAATATAGGTCAATAGGTCTGTCTTTTTCTTCTTGGATTCTGGGCTTTGTATCTTCCTTGCAAAGGCTTTTTCTATATTTTCTTCTAATACTTTAAAAATTTGTTTTCACTTGGCTCTCTAATCCTTCTGGAATTAATTTGTATATGTTGTGAGGTAGAAATCTAGTTTGATATTTTTCGTCTCCAATTGAATGGTCAATTATTCCTATGGTATGTATTAAAGAGTTTTCCCACATTGATTTGAAATAACTTTTCTCATATATGTGGTGAATTCCTTACCATGTGTGCGTTGGTCTAACAAGGCTTTGAAAGATGTTGCAAAACACCCAATAGATGGTAATAAATCTAATTTTCAAATTTTTAAGACCATCTTGTACTCTGAAGACTTCCAATGTTATTCTGTTTCTAATTTTAGAACATGTCAAGTATCAAAATACTTGGCTATGGTTCTAATTTAGGAGGCTAACTCAATACCATCCTAGGATGGAGGTGCCATTTATTGTCATGGTCCTGCTCAGAAGCAGGAGAGCAGTTTCAGGCAGCCGAATTCTCCAGAAAGGTGGATGGCTGCACAGAGCTTTTCGAACACATCACATAACAAAGTGATAACTGACCATGAGCAATGTAAGATTTTTTATAAAAGTGATGAGTCCCAGCATCCATGATTTGAAAAAGTGAAATGCATCTTTCTTCTTGCTCAGTTCTTTGTGGAATGTGAATTAATTTTTTTCACAAAGCGTCTAGTCAAGATGAGAACCTTCAGTATGATTGTATATTAGTCAAATTCACTTGGGACAAAAATGCAAATACTTGGTCACCACAATTTCTAGAGGTACATTAACTACATATAAGTGCAGAAAATACAAATAATAAGCAGTCAACAGAGCTGAGATTCAGGTGGGTTAATGTCTTGTTCTACTTCATAGAGCTTCAGACAGGACCTGAAGTAACCATGGGACCTCAACACCCCATCTTTTCCCCTGATACCAAAATACCGTCAGTAACTTCCAACAATTACCGAGTCTCTATCACATCACGTGCATGAAAATACACTGTATTCTGGGATCTTGAGGGGAGATCTTTTCATCCTTAAAATGTGCATTGAAATACTACAGTTTCTTCTAGAAGATTGTTCTAGCTTGAAAATCACTTTGCCTTCCCACCTAATTGTGGCCACTTTAATAAATATGGTGAAGACTTTTGACCATAAGCTAGTATGACTCTCTGTATTTGGAACCTAATGGACTTCAGGTACTCAATAGATTTTTAAGATTTAATTACCCTAGGTACTTCATGCTGTGTCAAGATTTTGGTTGACTTCTACACCCCCAAATCCATCCTCCCTGCTTCATCTATGTGTACGATGTTTGACTAAGTTCACCAAAGGAATGCAGGTGAGAAAAAGTGACGTGTGCAACTCCTGCTTAACATGCTTAAAAAGAAATTGCCTGCCCTCGTCCTTAACTCTTCCCTGTTACCAAGGGCTGGAACATGGACGTGGCAGTGGCCCACGTTGACTGATCAGATAAGAACCTAAAGAACAGCAGAGCCACAAGATGATAAGAATCTGGGGCCTTGAACTACAGGAACTCCCTGGCCTGGGCTCAGCAAACATTTTCTGTAGAGCCAGATAGTATATGTGTTAGGCTTTGTGGGGCATATGGTCTCTGTTGCAATTATTCGGCTCTGCCATTGTAGTGCAAAAGCCATAGATAATGACTTAACTATGAATGAATATTTGACTATGAATGAATCCATGAATGAGTGTTGCTATGTTCCAATAAAACTTTAATGGATACTGAAGACAGAATTTATACATTTTTCATGTGCCACAAAATATTATTCTTCCTTTGATTTTTTTCAGCCATTTAATGATGTAAAAACTATTCTTGCCTCAGAAACGGAAACAGCAGGCTAGATTCGACCCGAGGCTGTGTTTGCTGGCCCCTGACCTAGACTTCTCAGCTCCAGACTGTAATGAGAGACAAATAAACTTCCCCTTTAAGTTACTGTACTTTGGGGTTTCCTGGGTAAAGGAAACCTGTACCCTACGTAATGCACACTTGTACAAAGATCTTAGTTACCACGGGTGGGCTTGAGAAAAGTGCTTTTTAGATGACTAGAGGCTGCCAAAACCAGGATGAGCTGGAAAAGAGAAGGAATGAAAAGTGCTTTCTCCCCTCTCCTCCTGAGACTGTGTTGCCTATGATCAGAGAATCAGCCGGTTATTTTTACAATATCTATTGACTATGTTCTTTTTTTATTAAAAAAAAAAAGAGGTATTGTTATACTTTTAGGTACAGTATTGGTGTTTGTCTTTTGATGCTTATGTTTTTTGTAGTCATGGAAAATAGTGATTACCTTTTGAAGATTACTATTTTCTGGCACACTCCCTCCCCACACCAAAAAAAAAAAAAAAAAAAAACAACTCCACACAATTTGAACTATTTTTTTATTGTTTTGCTTTTTAATAATCAACAATAAATATTTATGGGGCACCTGCATGTAAAATCCCGTGCCAGGAACTTCATCGCATTTGATTGAAAAGACATGATCCTTACTTAGCTTACGAAACTTTTAAGAAAGCACAGGGAAACAAATATACCTCATCTAAAAAGTTTTAGAGTGTCTGATATAGAGATTGCTTAAATCCAGTAAATCTGTAAATCATCTGTAGAAATGCATGAGGGAGCTTGAAGACGATAGAAGGGCCATTTTATGTGTCTGCTAAAAATTTTGTAACCATATTACTGACATCCTTCCTGAAAACATGCAAAAAGAGATCATTATTTCAGAAATTTGAGCCTGATTGAAAAACAGCATTTTCACCTCTTACATCAGACTTTTTCAAGTTTTATGCCAAAACCCTCTGGGTTTCAAGAGAGATTTTTAGGGCTTCCACCGAAAAGAAAAATACGTAAGACTAAACACACCGAGATTAGCTCATGATCTTTCTTTCCTCCTCCCCTTGTCCAGGCCTTCCTCGAACGCGCCTCAGGCCCTCCACTTTACGCTCTTTTGGAAAAGTGTCGAGGGGAGAAGGGGATTGGAGGAGAGGATTTGTTGTGAATAAACTTGTCATGTGTGGCCGTGAAGTAATTCTTGAGGCTTACCCAGAGAAGCCCCCCACCTCTCCCAGCATGAGGCCACTAATCCTTGCCCAAGTAGCTGGACCACAGAGCTCAGGGAGGCAGCTGTGGGGAGGGAGTGTTCAGGTCTGCACCTAGGACTACACAGTGATCCTAAGTAATTAGCCATCTTTTTGTTTTGATCGTCATGGATCTTTGTGAAGTGGCTTTGATGTTGTAGGCTACCACAAATCCTGATTAGAAGGGAGTTTGGGCTACAAGAAAGAGAAAAGGAAAATGGTGTTATGCCAATTAATTGTGCAATTTAAATAGACTGAAGTCTAGGATAAAGGGAGCCTTATAATATCCAAATGTCACAGTTTTTTTCTTGGACATGCAGTAGCAGTCAGCTCAAGACATATATCCTGATACTGCTCTTATAAATGAGGACATAATTAGGGATATTTTTAAAATTTGCATAATATGCGCACAGCACTTGTCCATGCACTGTTCTAGCCACTTAACCCATATAATTCACACAGCCACCATTTGAGGTACGTATCCATTTTGTAGAGAGGACACTTAGGCATGGAATTGCCCTAAGTCACAAGTTGATAACTGGTGGAGCCAGAATTTGAACTGAATCAGGCAGGTGCCAGAGCTTGTGTGCTGAATCAAACTATGTCACCTCTATGAAGTGTGAAGATTAATAAAGGGAAACCTCATTTAAAATGGAGTCAGGGGGCCGCTCGGTGGCGCAGTGGTTTAGTCCGCGCTTGGCAGCCCGGGGTTCGCGAGTTCAGATCCCGGGCGCCCGCCGACGCACTGCCCGTCAGCCATGCCGTGGTGGCGTCCCATATAAAGTAGAAGAAGATGGGCACGGATGTTAGCCCAGGGCCAGTCTTCCTCAGCAAAAAGGGGAGGATTGGCAACAGATGTTAGCTCAGGGCTGGTCTTCCCCACACAAAAAAAATAAATAAATAAAAAATAAAAAATAAAATGGAGTCAGGAGGCCAGAAGGGGGAACTCCCATGCAGTACCACTCAAGGTCAATTACAGGAAAGATAGTCAATTACAGACCCCAACAGAAAGAAGTCTTCAACAGGAAAGGTTGTCCGTTACAGGAAGAAATGCTTATTGCATCCCAAACAGACACTACCCCAGGAACTCAGCAAATGAGAAGCCGTCACCACCCTGAACTCTTTTTTTCTCCAATGGGTTTTTGTTTGAAACAACCCCTCCCTATTTCCTCTTTTTTCTCTATAAAATAATGTTCCTCTCCCTTGTTTGTTGGATTTGCCTATGGTCCATGATAGCATGCACATCCCAAATTGTAATTCTTTGGCTATTCCTGAATAAACTCATTTTGCTGGTAAAATAACTAGCTGTTTTATTTTTAAGATTGACATATATGGTGTCAGAAGTGGGATCCAAAGGAGACAACTCCTGAGAGGTGACAACCCCCGGAACCAAGTGAGGTACCCACACTGAGCCCCTACACTCATCACTTGCGTGAGTCACTGTCTACTTTTGGTTTGGTGAGTCTCCTCTTGGATTTTGAGCTCCACTCCCTTTGTGTTCTGAGCCCTCCAACTTTATTCAGGATTGAGTGGGGCTTTGTCCTCTTGGGGGAGGGACTTTGTCCTCCCAGTTCAAGGCTCTGTCTTTGGGTTCAAGGCATTGTCCTTGGTTGTTTTCTAAAATTAGCACAGTTCCTTTTGGGGCTCAGGCTTGCTGAAAATCCAAGTTGTCTTTGGTTTTTTTAGATTCCTTTTGGAATCATGGCTAGGAATCCAGCAATTTTCTTTTGTTTTTAGATTTCTTTGGGGATCAGGGCTAGGAATCTAGCAACTTTCTTGGATTTTCAGAGGAAATTTCAGAAAAGGGATCCTAGTCATCTAAATGTTCTGAGAGAGCTCCTCCTTCAGGGACCCCAGCCAGGATTATGTTTGAGAACTTTGGGCTCCCTACATGCACATTTTCAACTAAGTGTGCCAAACTACCAAGAGTAGTCCAGAATTACAATGGCCATTATGGGGAACTTTCGATCTCTCCAAATTCATTTTTCTTAAAACCAAATTGGAAGACTGCAGCTCTAAAATTAAGCAAAACAAATGGCATGTTTATTTTAATTGGTACCTGGAGGCTTATAAACCTGAACAAAACTCTAAAGTCACCTCACTACAAGATACCATTTCTCAATTAGCTGAAACAACTAAAAAGCTGAGGGAAGACAAAATGGCTTCTGAGGCCTCTCTTTCCCCCCACTTTCTCTGCCTTATGCCCAGGCCCCACCTCCAATGCAATCTTTCTCCTTTTCTGCACCACCTCTAGTGCTGAAACTTTGGCCACCTGAGCAAGTAACCTTAACTTAGTCCATCTGCCAGAAACACAGTTTGAATTCAACTATTTCTTTGAACTTTGAACCTAAGACATGGCTGAAAAATTTTAAACAAAAGCTACAGGGTCTCTGTGTCTGTCTATATGGTATGTATGTATGTGATATTTTTCTACCTTTGGATGGTATTGCTAGGACTGATTTTTTAAAAGACCTCTATTTAATTGGCTTGAAATTAAGTGCTTATAAATTAAGTATTCCTAAACCTCAGACATATCACAGAAACTAACCAAAATGTTTTCAAGTTTACATGACCTAGAATTAATCTTCAGTAAATAAAAGCTAGCTTAAAGTTTAATTGAAACAGGCACATCTATAGAGTTATCAATGCTGAATATAATGTCAACATACATTCTACATTTCATTCTACCCAAGTTTATTAAGCTCATTATATCTCTACTACAAAATTTGTCAGCAAGAAAGTAACTTAAGGTGATGTTTGGCTATTTAATGTCAAATCCAAGCATGACTGTTAAAAGCAAGTAATTCAAATAAATGTAAATAAGATCAAAGTTTATACTAAGTTAAACTAAATAATGAATGGTCCTTGAATACCTAAATCATTTCCAAATAAGATGAACATTAATTACCGAACATAGGTTTATCCACTTTTGGCTTCCTATTGCAGAGAAACTAAAGATATTTGAGTATATTAGGAACATGTTTTATGCCACGCTGAGAAATTTTCTATGAAAAAAGGCACATGTTTCTAGAAATTTATAAAAGGTATTTATAAGTTTGCCAAGCTGCTAATATAGTTCACAATTGCTTACTTCTTAGTTTTTCACTAGGAATTAAGGATTCTAAGGATTAAGAATTCTAATCAGTATATGTAATAATAAGGGAAACATCTCTGTATGCTAGGAAAGTAGGATGTGTGATTCGATAAAAGGGGGTATGAGGAATGGAAATGCATTTTGTTGAGAGAAAAGAAAGTTTTTTCCTAAGGAGAGGCTAGTTACTTTGGAATGGGAAAGAGGAAAACACAGGACAAAATCTAAATGTAAAAAGAAATTGTAGAAGGTTTGTGGAAAGGAATCTTGGGAAAGGACTTTTAATGTGTGGTCAAGCTGGCTAAAAATAAAATGAGTTTATTAAAATGAGTTTTAATACCAAATTAAGCTGATGCAAAATTAAAATTTGGCTTTCTTTTCTGTTGAAAAGACAGTTTCATGGGCCATTGCTCTGCCTTCAATAACAAATTGTGAGAGCTTCTTTACCTGTAAATAATATGCCTAGAAAACAGAGATTTTTGTATTTTATCAAAATAATTTCCTGTGTTGTTTCTATCAGGCTCTTAATTAAGAAAACTGAGTCTTCTTAGTGTTAAAGGAGTTAAGTTTTCCTTACAACCATGTAGCTTTTTATATTTGCCTTTAAATCTTTTATTTTTACTTCGGTCAAATAGATACTTAAGTATTATTTCATAATGATCTGTGATCCTATTGGGTAAAGTGTCGAAACATTTTGTTATTTTTGACAAGCTTCCCAAAACATTCAAATTCTAAATGAAGTCTTTTCAACCTAGATGTAACTTACGAATTTTCCAGAGGGCACCTGGGATATCTCAAAAGATTTGTTCCCTCTCCTTATAAAAAGAGAGAGGGGCTGGCCCAGTGGCGCAGCGGTTTAGTTCGCGCTTGGCAGCCCGGGGTTCGCGAGTTCGAATCCCGGGCGCCTGCCGACGCACTGCTTGTCAGCCATGCCGTGGCGGCGTCCCATATAAAGTAGAGGAAGATGGGCACAGATGTTAGCTCAGGGCCAGTCTTCCTCAGCAAAAAGAGGAGGATTGGCAACGGATGTTAGCTCAGAGCTGGTCTTCCTCACAAAAAAAAAAAAAGAGAGAGAGAGATTACAATAATTAGGCTCATTTGGTATGTCAAATTACATGAGAAGCATGGTTGAATAAGTACTAATAAACCTTTTCAGGTTATATTGTATGGGTGAATGTTACTAAAAAGTGTTCTAGAAATTGTAAAAAATTCTTAAACATCTGTTATGTCCAAATATAACGTTATTACCTGTAATTCTAGTTGCTATCTAAAATGTATGTTACAAAAAATACCCAAATTTCCTTGTCAATTGCATTTACCATTACCTTTTCTAACAAAAAGTCTTTTGTCAGTTACAGACAGTTATTGTTTTACTCTGATGCTTTTACAAATATGTTTCATTTTCAAAGAGATTCATGGAGAAGACATTGACAAGTACTCTGGAATACAGGTTGTGATAACTTTAAGATCATAACACTGAACTGGGTGGGAATTTCTGGAACTCAAATGGAGGACTGATTGCTTTGATGTTTTGTTTTCTAGATGTAAAGAACCTCTTTTTTCCTCTCCTTTAAGCTATCTTCAACTTACAGCAATGTGGTAAAGTGTATCTCTGCAGCAAGGGTTGAAATATTTACCTTTTTCTCTCTACCTGATCCCTGCAGAATTCAGAAACTCTTAGTCATTCTTTTCACGACAATATATATATTTGCATGAATTCAGTGAAAGTCTGTTCTCCTTGTAACAGGACACAATTGGAAATATTGGCTACATTACCAAGGCTTTGACTAGAGTGTCATATTCAAGACAGATGTACATAGACTCAGAAATGACCTGATAGCTTTATAGAACTGCTTGGAAAAATTGACCTGTTTAAATAATCAGGCGAAGTTTAATACAAACAAATTATTTTTACTATGATTATCTTTAACAAAAATGAGGGTTATTGTGGAAAGCAAAATTATGTTTTCACCTTTGTAGATATTAAATTCTAGTCCTATTAATTGTCTTTAAAGTTTTGTTATGTACCTGTAAGCTAGACTGGATCCTAAATTCTTCTGATTTCCTTCAATGTCTGGCTATGATACTCCAAACTAATGTTTTCCACTTTTACTACTCTTGAAATATTTTTGGAAGGGAATATACTAGGCCCTCCTGACTACCCAGATGGCAGCCAAATTTCAGGGACTTGAGCCTTGGGTACATATCTCACAACTAAAGGCTCCTCTTGACATCTGGTCCTGTGCAAACGCTGGAGACCTCATATCAGATTGACTAGGAAGAGAAGCAGCTGACGTCTGAGGCAGACAGCTTTCCCAGGATGTCTGGACCAGGCCTGTGTACTTTTCTTTCACTGCTGCCTCTCACTGTGTTTCCTCACTCCCTCCTAGGGAAGGATAACACCATTGTCCATATTTCCCAATCCCTCGCAAAGGGGAAAACCTCTCTGATGGCTGGATTTGCCATCAGAAATCTGAATCTGTTCAGGACAATAATGACCGCTTAGTTTACCCTGTAAGTAATTTCACTGGAATTCTGGATGCCATTATATGTTTAAATTGTTCTGCAGGCCCATTTGATAAAGTCAGGTACTAAGCCCACCTGATTTTGTTCCTTGTTTTAATTTAACCCAACCTTGGGAGGGAAAGACAAGATTTTAGGAATATTTGTATGATAAATTCTGTAGGATGACCAATGTAAATTGGATCATTTGTACACTTGTTGATATACCCATATAGTTAAGCGATCTCTCGATATGTCATAACACAATATGTGAGCCTTGCTTAAATGGCGCTAGCCTCTATGCCAGTGAATGAGTTCATAAATACTAATACTTATGCAGGTGTTTTATGTGCACCCCCTGGTTACAATTTCATATGTGGAGGCTCTGACAATAGCCTTTATGCTTGGGCATCTCATTGCTTTGACAGCTGGAGAGTACGAGGGCGGTGTTTCCCTGCCATATACCACCCTGTTCTCCCTGCATAACCAATCAGAAGCCTCTCACTGGTCAGTTCCACTAACTTCCTGTAATTGCCTCAGACAGGAGCTTCCAGGGGCATGCATGATTCTGTGTTTGCCTCTGTGGAAGAGCTTTCTTTCCATGGATTGTAGTAAGTGCCAATGAACAAATGATCAGGAATCTGTCCCTAACCCTAGAAAAGTTGGCTGATTCCTCAGCTAAAGCAGTTGTAACCCAACAACAGTCGCTTAACTCATGGGCCAGAGTAGTTTTATATAACCATGTAGTCCTTGATTACCTACTTGCTGAGCAGGGAGGTGTCTGTGCAGTAACAACCACCTCCTGTTGCACATGGATAAACACCTGTGGGGAAGTAGAGACCCAATTACATAGAATTAGAGAGCAAGCACATTGGCTGCAACAAACTTCACCCAATAACCCACTTTCTTTTGATTTATTCAGCTGGTTACCCTCGGGTCTGGGTTCCTGGTTTAGAACTATCATACAATCTGGGTTTGTTGTGTTGTTCTTAATCCTGCTTTGTGTACTTGTTGTTGAACTGTGTACCTATTGCCTGTCACACCTTTGTAAACATGTCTTATCTAATAAAGTGACATTAGCTCAACAATTTGAGGTGATTTCCGATGCTTATGACCTCGGCTGACTACAGACTTGGAAGAAGGGATGCCTGCGAGTTCTCCATCCTAACCTTCCTTGTTACTCAAGTGTGGCCTAAGTGGTTTCCAACCATGATCCACTTCCTTCCAACATGGGACATGACAAAAGGAAAGGTCCTTCCTGGCACCGCGGGACAAAACAACTACGTGCAGAGAACCTGACTCTTGATCAGTGATGCTTTTGGAAGAAGATTTTGATCTTGATCAAAAGCCTAAAATGTGAAAATCAATAGAGGGAAACCTCATTTAAAATGGAGCTAGGAGGCCAGAAGGGGGAACTCTCACACAGAACCACTCAAGGTCAATTACAGGAAAGATAGTCAATTATAGACCTCAACAGAAGTCACCAACAGGAAACAATCATCAGTTACAGGAAGAAATGTACATTGTATCCTAAACAGAAATGGCTACCCCAGCAACTCAGCCAATGGGAAGCCATCACCACCCTGAACTCTTGCTTTTCTCCAATAGACTTTTGTTCAAAACAACCCGTCCCAATTTCCTCCTTTTTCTCTATAAAATAACATTCCTTTCCCTCGTTTGTTGGATTTGCCTATGGTCCACCATAGCATATGCTTCCCAAATTGTAATTCCTTGGCTATTCCTGAATAAATTTGTTCTTCTGGTAAAATAACAAGCTGTTTTATTTTAAAGGTTGACAGAAGGTACAAAAGAAGGATAGAGGGGCCGCCCAGTGGCGCAGCGGGTTAGTCCGCACTTGGCAGCCCAGGGTTGCGGGTTCGGATCCCAGGCGCCCGCCGACGCACTGCTTGTCAGCCACGCCGTGGTGGCGTCCCATATAAAGTAGAGGAAGATGGGCACGGATGTTAGCCCAGGGCCAGTCTTCCTCAGCAAAAAGAGGCGGATTAGCAACGGATGTTAGCTCAGGGCTGGTCTTCCTCCCCCCCCCCCCAAAAAGAAAAAAAAAAAAGGATAGAGAGAAAGAACTTTAAACACTTGACTGCGTAATTGTAGGCTCAGCTAAATATGTAGTTGCACACCTTTTGACTCCTCACTTAACAGCAGGAAATTCAATGCCAATGTGTTCATTTTTCTTTCTGTATGTAACGTTTTTCCTAGGTGGGGCGCAAGTGGAATCTCAGTGTCACCTGGAATATGATGACTTTACACAGCTTTGACATCATGGTAAAAAGGTTGTACTTCATGTATGAACTCACACTCAAAAACCAATAACTTGCAGCTTCTCCAGATCTGGAGAACATCCCACCCAGTGAGCAATGAAGTAGTTTAGCAATGAAAAACAACATGCTTTGGAATAGCACCAGCAATCCGGAAATGTTGCTTTATTGTAGAAGTAGATACAGCATGATTGTAAGTGGCATATCTTGAGTGGGGTGAAAACCAGTAGCCTAAGGAGATGATGGTGGCCCTACAACTTCATGATCCTCTTCTTGCTGTTTTGTGTCTGTTTTGTTTTGTTTTTGTTTGTTACAGTTGTCAGGCCTCCCTCTAACATTTGCATAGCCCAAGGCAAGAGTACAAATGAGCGCCCACATACCATATGTCTAAATATTTAAAAGTTATAAATCAGCTAAAACACTTAAATATGTCCCATCCTTCTACCTTGACAAACATACCATCATAATGAAAAGTTGAAAACTTATGTAATGTTATGATTTTTGTTGGGAAAATATCAAAGACGAGTTAGTATAATTGTTATTGCACATGTCTGGATGTTTTGTTGTTGGGCTGGCAATGTTTAGATGAGTAATAAAATGAAAGAGACATAATTCATAATTTATTATGTGTTTAGTCTATTAAATTTATTTTTCTTGTCTTCATTTCAACAAAAATCACTAATTGTGTTGTTATAATCAACATTCTCTCATAATTTGTGTTCTGAAGGGTTATAAATAAAATGTAATTCTAAAACTGTCCAAAATTTGAATATATTTTCATCAAGAATGTGCATTAAAATAGATACAGAAAAATTTAAAGTTATATTTATTTTAATATGTATTATGTATGAAGTGCTATTTTTATTCTAAAATATTCAAATTATACATAAAATTAAAATAGAAAAGAAAAATTATAATTAATCAGCATAAGATTTTAGGTAAAACTGAAATTTGATTTAATTTTTTTGGAAAGTTAATTTAAAATATTTTATACAAGTGAATTTATTTACAGTACTAGTGTTCAATACACAGCTGGCTGTTAATGTAAAGTATTGGTATTAGATGTCATGAATGATTTGTCTGCATCTACATACCAACTTAGAAGTGATGTGAATAGTTTAATATTGCAAAATGTTCTTTTGCTCCCAGGTACAACTACTGCAAAAATTCCCTAAATACTGGATTCCTGCAGAACCATGTACTGGAGCAGCAAGACCATGATGCCAGGCACTTCTGGGAAACAATGAGGGAAGGCTAATTGCATTCATGGGATCTGCCGAGTTGATTAATTTGCCTTTTCTCCTCGCCTTTGGAAGCAGTGTTCACCTCCAGTGCTCTTAGCAGCACATCCCAAACCTTTATAGCATTTGGACGTGACCACCTTTATTTTAAGGACATACGGCAAATGATGTAGAAGCATTTCCGGGGGCCCTGAATGATGTTAGTCACAGGAGCAGATGTTTGGGTTCTCTTCAGTGCTAAACCCCAGTGATAGAGGTACCATGTGTTCTTTAATACATTTACCTCTGCATGTGTATGTGTGTGTGTGTGTGTGTGTGTGTATGTGATGTAGGTGCTTTGAAAGAAGGGTTCAGGGCAGTGGCTCTTTGTCTGGGTCTAAAGGTGATAATGATTGTTGGGAGTGTTTTTAAAATTTAATCTATTTACTTACTTATTTTAAAGACTGTATTAACCTTGGGACCTCTGGTGAATGAGAATGAAGTCACACTTACCCAAGCCTTTCCATGAGTTTATCCTCTGATGATCCTCCCATGGTGAACACATACCGCAAGACCTGAAGTTGCAGAAAGCAGGGTCATTTTTAAAGCCCTTCCAGGGCAACATCCATTTTTATTGGGGGCCACTATTACAGAATCGTCCTTTAGGAAATAACACCTTCACTGAGGTCAGAGGTTTATATACTTGGGTGAGGTCAGTTTTGCACATTCTTTCCCTCAAAATTATTGAGGAAACAGCTGATTGTGGGCACTGCCTATGGCGTGTGGCTACCACTTAAGTGCCTTATTCATAGGCACTTGTGGTCTCCACAGAATGCTTTTTATTTCTTTCAATGCCATGTTTTTCAACATGTAGCCTATGAACCTCCTTAAGTAGGGGTACTTGTTAAAAATGCAGGTTCCAGATCCCGACTATGTAAGCTCCAAGTCAGGTTTTCTGGCCTCAGGCCCTATGGTGATGCCGACAGAGATGCTTCTCAAACCAGTTGAAAAAAACTGATCTAGAGCAATGGCCTTCAAGCTTTTTTTATTATACACCTTTATCAGTAAAAATATGTTAGGCAAGTGGCGGTAATATATAATCATTTATTTGTAAATGGTATATGTGTATTATTGTGCTAATATTATCATGTAAATTGTGAAACACACAGAAACAAAGTTTTTTAAAAGGCAAAGATGAAATAAATAATTTTTTTTTTTTTTGGTGAGGAGTAGTGGCCCTGAGCTAACATCTGTTGCCAATCTTCCTCTTTTTGCTTGAGGAAGATTGCCCCTGAGCTAACATCTGTGCCAGTCTTCCTCTATTTTATATGTGGGATGCCGCCACAGCATGGCCTGATGAGTGGTGTAGGTCTGCGCCGGATCCATGAACCCCGGGCCTGCCGAAGCAGGACGTGTGAACTTAACCACTATGCCACCAGGCCGGCCCCAGTAAATAATATTTTAAAATAATTTTGTTTTATCTCTCAATGATACAAAAATATTTTTTGCTCCCACTAAAATATCATTGTTAATAAATAAATAATTATTAATATCAACAAGGCTATTTTTAGTGAAAGCAGTGTAATTTGAATTGCTTCATACTTTAAAAAATCTTGGTTTAATAATGATTTAAAGGTTGGGACTCAAGTTCAAGTTCATTAGAGGCTTTTTTTTTTTTTTTTTTTTTGTGAGGAAGTCCAGCCCTGAGCTAACATCCGTTGCCAATCCTCCTCTTTTTGCTGAGGAAGACTGGCCCTGAGCTAACATCCGTGCCCATCTTCCTCTACTTTATATGGGACGTCGCCATGGTATGGCTGACAAGCGGTGCGTCGGGGGCCCGGGATCTGAACCTGCGAACCCCGGGCTGCCAAGCACGAACTAACCGCTGCGCCATTGGGCTGGCCCTAGAGGCTTGTTTTTAATGTCATCTCTAAAAGGGATAGTTCAGGATAAGATGAAGTCACGCAGAAGAGGTAGACTTCCGATTATATTTACTACTTGTTTTCAGCCCCATCCACAAATTATATAGAGTTTTGTTCGAATTATGCTTGTAAGTCTTCCTTGATATCAATCAGTCCTTGTAAATTAGTCACAAAATGTTACATTTTTATTTTCATAAAATGACTTTAATAATTCACTGAAACTCTGAGAGATTTTAAAGCAGATTTGAAAATTCTGTTTCCAAATTTTGAATGTGTGATAAGCATTTCAATAGGCAATACAGGTCATTTTCAGGAACAAAATCACTTTGGAAAACAGTTCCTTTCTGAATTATTGTTAAATGTCATCTTTTCCTCAAGGGGGCAGAGGAAGAGTGTTTTATGTTTTTTGTTTTTAAATAACTGTCAGGTAGATTCCCACTGAAAGTGACATCCTCGAGGAGAAGAACAAATGGCTGAAGTTTAGGAGATAGATAAGAAATGGTGAAAATCATGAGACTGCCAAGAAAAGGGCAAAGGCTAGATAATGGGAGGCCTGTATTTTATGCCCACTGCTTTCGTTTTTATTCTTTAAGAACGGAGCACTCCTAAATGCCAATCAGGGACATCACTGATCCACTGTGGGAGGGGCACAGGGCCTCTGGGGTGACTGTCAGCCCTAAGTGACTGGGTGGGTGGTAGAATCCTTCACTGAGAGAGAGAATAATACAGTTACAAGTTATGTTACAGTAACAATAACAGTAACAATTATGGTGCCAGGCACTGTTCTAGGGTTTTTATGTGTATCATTTCATTTAATACACCAATGTCCTAAGAACAGTCTGAGTATCAGCCTTCTACCCATGAGGAATTTGAGCTGGAGGTCATACAGCTACTAAGTAACGGAACCAGGAGTCCAGCAAGTTTGGGGGATGACAGTGACTTCATTTGTGAACATGAGGAGTTAAAGTGCTGATCTGGCCCTGGAGCTACTGATTTTGACTCATCTCTGGCTTCCTGGTAAGATGGAGGAGGTACCTGAGGGGCCTGGGGGCTGAATGCTACGCACTCACAAAGCAGACCTCCCTCCTGCTGAAGCGGCCCTCTGCTGTCTTAAATCTGCCAACAGAGAAGAGGCTGGAGTGTCTGAAATCACCAGCTGATCTTGTGGAGCACTGATTTCCTGAAGTCTACAGACTTCTTGGCAGGAATTCTCTGTCTGGTTGTTTCAGGTATCATTTACTTCAGAATGTGTTTCTTTAATTTCTGTGACACAAAGAGATGTTATATTAGGGGCTGGGGCATTTTCCTGGACCGTTATAAATATTAGTTTGTGTTTTCTTGGAGGGCTCCCTCTGAATGAGTCAATGTACAAGCATCCATTCTATTCCAGGTATTGTGCTAGATTCTTGAGATACAGTGGTTTCAAAGATCTGTCCTTTACTCTCAGGAAAATTACAGTCTAGAGAGAAACAGGTAAGTGGGTAGTAGTTAATATGGTGTGTTGAGATTGTTTATAAGGATAAAATGGCTGTGCACAGACTTAGGAAGACAGAGGCAGTTTCCAAAAGGAATGTCTGGAGTTAGCTAGGTGGTGTGGTATGGGCTGGAGAGGGGGCCTCATTCATTTGTTTATCATAGTACTTGAAAATGGATACCATTTCATTCATTCCCCACCTCCATCCTTCCCCATTTCCCTCTTCACAAGTTTCCTCCCATCCTTCCTTCTGTTTTTTTTCTTCCTTCCTTTAAAACAGATTCACTTTCTTATCATCAAAAGGTGTATTATTAGCAATAAACAAGAGGTGGATAAGCAAATCTTCACCAACAGTTCTTACCCGGGATTAAAAGTTCTCTGTTTAAAATCATCTAAAATTATTGCAGTAATCAGCCCTAGTACCAGAAAGGTCTAAAACTCTAACATCGTTGAAACATGGCACACTCATCCTCCACACATAATTCTTTTAGTTTTTCTAATAAAGAAATACGTTTTGTTGTTACAAAAGCCATATATGTACCTTGAGAAAGCTAGAAAATAAGATAAGCTACAATAAGAAAATAAAAGCACCATATTCCTACTACTGGAAATTATCTTTAATATCTTCTTGATTATGCTTTCAGATACCTTATATGTGTATGTATTTTTATTAAAATGAGATACTTTGCAAGTAATTTTGCATCTTGATTTTCTAAGTTAATGATCTTTGCCTTTACAAGTCAAAATTTTTATCTTATCTAATAGCCTATCCTTATTCGATTTCCTCAATTATCCCCAAAATACCCTTTAGAGCTGTTCTGCCAAGACTGGAGTCTTGTCCAGGCCCACATATGGAACTGAGCTGCTATATCTCTCAGTTCTTTTCTATTCTAGCACCATTCCTAATTTTTATCCTGTTATATGCTGACTTGTTGAATAGACCAGACAAGGATCCCAACAGAATGATTCACCTTCCTAATTTGTCTGGGTGCCTTCTGGTGTCCACTGAACTTTCCCCATTCCCTCTATTTTCATATGCTGAATGTTATGTCTACGAGTTTGCTGGATTCATGTTAAACATTTTGACTGGAATATGTCATAGGTGATGGTTTGTATTTTACTGTGTATCACATCAGGAGAGGTCATATGTGATAGTTTTGCCATTCGTGGAGTTAAATTTGACCACTGGGTTAGGGTGATGAAAATCTGATCCCTCCATGAATGTACACTTACGTTTTGCTCCTGTGACTTGAAAGAAATCTTTGTGGTATTACTCTGGCACTCTGTGAATGTCCGATTCCCCATAAGTCATGCACTTAATGCTTTTAACACTAGTTGACAATACGCCTGGGTCAATAATTTCATTAGGGCTTGACAATGATTAAAATCTAGTTCAATCCATCCTTTTCTCTTAATGGGTGGCATGCTTCCATAAAATAAAGCTTTCTCTCATTAAGTGGGGGTTTTTTTTTTTTTTTGGTTATTATGAAATATAGTCTAACTGGAAAGGCAGGATTAATGTTTCATTTTTCCCATTAGATACATGTTTTCAAAGGAAGGAGCTTACTTAATAACTGCTTCAAATGACAACATAAGAGTTGGGAAGGGGGCTTTCTCTTTTTTTGAGTATAATTATCTATTCATGGATTTGCATTGATTCAATCAATGCCCCTCATCCCTGAAAGATTTTTGGTCTAAGAAGTTATAAGTTGAATAATTCAGCATCAGTTGTTTTACGCTGCAGTGCTATTTAAAAGAAACAGATACAGCCAATTCTACAACTTTATAAATATTTGGAAAAAGTGAGATTGACGAGACAGTAAAAATCCCTTTCATTACACACGATGAGCCACTCAGCCCAGAGAAATGTCCTCCACCAGTTGTGGTGTGTAAAGTTCTGTCTGTCAGCCTCGCATGATTAAAATGAACTTACTCTTGGAAAACAGATTTGCTGAGACTGAAAGGGAAGCACCATTTCAAGAACTTTTCACCTGTACCATAGTCTAGACAAAATGTCTCTATTTGGAGAATTTTTCTTTCCTTTCCTTTTTAAAAATGAGTTGAGGGGCTGGCCCGGTGGTGTAGTGGTTAGGTTTACGTGCTCCATTTTGGCAGCCCGGGGTTCACAGATTCAGATCCCGGGCGCAGAG
Source organism: Tapirus indicus (assembly GCA_031878705.1). Lineage (NCBI taxonomy): Eukaryota > Metazoa > Chordata > Mammalia > Perissodactyla > Tapiridae > Tapirus > Tapirus indicus. Next base: position 102,812,322 of record CM062925.1, read on the forward strand.
CTATGCACCGCTCATCAAGCAGTGCTGTGGCAGCATCCCATGTGCAAAACGGAGGAAGATTGGCACAGATGTTAGCTCAGGGACAATCTTCCTCACACACACAAAAAGAGTTTATAAATAGCTAACTACTGGCTTAATTGCATAGTTCATTACTTGGCACATACATTGAAAGGAGCTCTATATTTGCTGAGTCATTATTCTGTCCTCTAAAGTGAAGTTAAACCCAGAAGAAAATGATGATGATAAATGTGTGTGAGCAGCTACATGAGAGCATGCATGCACACACACAGAAAGATGTATCACTAGATTGTGGAGTTACCAACTGTCTTGATTTTAGCACTGAAAGTCACATGTCCCAGTAAACCCTCCAGTCCCAGGCAAAACGGGGTGGTTGGTCACCCTAAAATTGCCAGATAAGAAATAGCATGGAATTCAAGCAACAGATCTCTGAGGAATCTTCCTGTTCTTGACTCACACATTTAACATGGCGTTTAATTCAGACATGAATTGATATGTCATACTGGCAGGAAAATAACCTTTTAAGTATCTAAGGATATGAATTCTTAGAACTATCAGGAACATACTAAAAGTCTTATAAAACTGCCGGTTTAAAAGGGCCCAAGAATCTCACTACCAATTTTTTCTTCAAAAAGTGGTGATATAGTTGCCAGTCTTTCTGAATACTTCAGCCAAAGCTTAGAAAATGGAATGGTGTAAGGTACAATGTACTTGAGCTGATTTTCACTATGGAATTTTATTTATACAGGCTATTCATTGAAGGTTAGGTTGAAAGGGACCTTGAGGAGTTATAGAACCTCTCTTCCACATCTAGTCAAGGCCATGATTAGACTATGATGGGATTCTACCTGATATATTTTTAAATACCCTCAAAGAAGGGGATATTCCATTATTAATTTTATGTCTTATGTAGAACTCTCATGCTTTACATGAAACTAATTTTTTCTGGTTGATGCTAGAAATTGTGAACAGCTGGAAATCATTCTTTGACAAAGGTTAGAGATTATTTTTTTCAGTTTCCTTTCAGTATTTTAATTCTAGAAGCTTTCAACTTTTCTTCAAAGTTTGTATTTTCAAACCATTAGTTACATTTGTCACTTTCCTCCAAATCCCTGAAGCATAGGTTTGGGTGTATTAACCAAGCGGGGCTGCAAGAGGTTTTCCTTTGGGAGAAAACAATTTCCACTTTGTAATACAAGTTTATATTCTTTAAATTATAACACTCATGAAACTGACATATTTGTAGTGAAAATAGTATTATATAATAGCCTATTATTGCAGAATCTTAATAAATTGATGCCTCAAGTTTTATTTATCAGAGTTTAAGAGACTCTGTAGGATCTCCAAATGGCTCTACAAATATGGCATTTTATTATTAGGATTTATGACCAAAATTTCACTCTTCATCCTCAGGACCAGAGATGATCTTAATCCCAGGTGCTTTCAAGTAAAAGGAAGTGCTTTGAGCCCATAAAAGGGAAAGAACTTGATCTTATGAAATGTATATTTTAATTTTAGTTCTTTTTCTGGTTTCCAGATCTTTGTCCTGAGTTATTGCATTTGGTGGGTAGTTTAGGAATACAGCAGTATTTCATTTAGGTTGTTAGTATTTTTGAGATTGAAAGAGCTTTAACAGAAGTTAAAGAATATTTGCTACTTGATGTCAGTGCAGAAGAATTGAAAAGCAGGATCCTCAAACTTTAACATGCATGCAAAGTCACCTGGGGGATCTTATTAAACTCAGTTTCTGATGGAGTGTGGCCCAAGATTCTGCATTCCTAACATGCTCCCAGGTGGTGCTGATGGTCCAAGTTCCACACTTTGAATAGCAAGGTTCTAAAGAGCTTAGCTATAGGTTAATTCGGCCTTTTTCTTCTTAACCTAGGAAAACAAATATCAGCCAATCTGATACTCTCTTTATAGAGAGAGGTGGGGACATGGGTAGGAATGAGAAAAACAAACTTTATGGTATTATTGGTATAGAGAAATATTTGTAAAAACTAATTAAGAAAACTATTTCTGAGGCACGGTAACTTGACTGTGGTTATAAATCTGAATGCTACATATAGTGGCAGCTTAGCCTGTAATTGGTGAGTGTTTTTATTATGGATTTTTAATCCACACTTTATAACTAGATTTAAACTTGTTTTACTCCCCTTTAATGAAATTTATTTTTCTCTATTTCATATCAGGAATATACAAATTACTTTCTACAAAGAAACTTCTTACACAGAAATTTGTATTGCAAATACCATAAACCAAATAAATTTTTATACTTTGTACCTAAAGTTGACATTTAGATCTTTTAAGCCAAACCCCAATAGCCTTATTTCATGTAGTGCCTACTTTAATTCATAGTCATTTGTTATTTCAGCAAAAATTATTTACTGGGCAGCTCCTTATTCATTTACTGTGCTTTTTGAATTTTTGCCTGATCTGTTAGGATTGTTTGGTTGTAAGTAACAGAAAATACCCAAGTTAAAATGGTTTAAACAGGATAATAGTTTACCTCTTTCTTAAATCTGAGTCTACTTGACATTCCAAGATGTCAAGGATCTAGTCACCTTCTGTCTTGTTGCTTCCTCAATGCATGGCTTTCTGTTGTGAGATTATCTGGTCAAAAATGGCCGCTGGAGTTGCAGCCACTATGACCACATTCCAGCTAGCAGAAGGGAGAACAGGAGATAGAAATGCATGCTTCCTCCACCCCCCACACTACTTTTCTTTGTATCCCATAGATCACATTTTAATCTCACGACCACACTTAGCTGCAAGGAAGGCTGGGAAATGTAGTCTTTATTCTAGGTCACCATGTGCCCATCTACAAAACTGAGGATAATACTACTGTGGAAGAGGGATCAGCAAACTATGATCTGTAGGCCAAACCTGGCCACTGCCTATTTTTGTAAATAAAGTTTTATTAGGACATAACCATGCCCATTCATTTACATAATGTCTCTTGTTGCTTTCACACTACAATGGCAGAGCTGAGTAGTTATGAAAGAAATCATATGGCCACGAAGCCTAAAATATTTCCTGTCTGGCCCTTTACAGAAAATGTTTGCTGACCCCTGCTAGGAAAGAAAAGGAGAGATAACCTGCAGTCTCTGTTACATTTTTCAGGCTATTTACACCTCCTCCCTCGTCTTTAGCCAAGTTTAGGTCATTTATAAAATCCAGCAAAATGCTAAGAAATAGGGTCTGAGTAAGAGTGCACTTATCCTGGTACAGGGTGTTAGGGAGACCATTTGAGTAAGTTATCAAGATGTTCCCACATACTATTATCTTTTTCTTTATTTTACTGTGATAGGATTTATAATTGTTCTGTATTTGGGTCTAGTATCAGTCAGGGCTTAATCAATGCAAACAGAATCCACTCTAGCTAGTTTAATCAGGAAGGGATTTATTACAGGACATTAAATGACATGCAAAATCAATAAGAGCTTAAGACTTGGGGGAAGAGAGGTACTAAATTAAAAAACTCTAGGTAGATTTTTCAAAAATGACTCCCTAAATACACCACAAAGCGAGCCACCAAAAGAGTTTCTGTCTTCTCCCTGATCCAAAATACCATGACCCCTGTGTCACAGTCAGGAAACACCATGATTAAGAAGCCACCACTTCTGCTGGCTCCAGAACTATGATTCACACAAGCAGCATCGATGGCCTGCACTGTGCCTCTGACACCCATGAAACTTGTGCGTGGACACAGAAACATCTGCCAGTGCTGGCACAGAAGACTACAAATGGCTCTGTGAGGAGGCCTGCCAGAAGCAACAGGAAAACTGCAGAGGTAAGTCCTCTACCTTACTCCCAAATACCAAATCTCACACGGAGTGCATCTGATTTGTCAAATCTAAGTTGCATTCAGAATCCAAGCTGCAAGGGAGTCCGGGAAACATAGAGCTTAGGTTTCTAGTCTCTGCAGCCCGAGAAGGCCAACTAGAAAAAGGGTAGAATGGATGATAGGCACCAATAGTTCATGCCCTGTTCTAAGAATTACTAAACTCAGCATCTATATGTGATTATGTCCTTTTTTCTTGATTCTGACAAGTCAGTGTGTCAACCTATCAATAATTTCCTGCAACTTGGTCAAACCATGGAGGTTTTATATTCTCAGAAATATGCCCAAATCAGGCAATCTTAGATTTGAAACAACCATTTTTATTTTTAGATCAGTGCCTTCATACATTTTTTTAGCCAGGAAACCCTTTCTTCAAATGAAATAGCCTTTGGAAACATTATACACAAGTAAATAAATAAAGAGCTGCTCTCATTAAAGCAGTGGTAGAGCCTTGTGGCAGAAAAGTTTTGTGCTCCCTGTATATTCTAGGTGCCAGGGACCATGTTGACTGCATTCTGGCCCATGGAACTTGTCACGTAGCTGGCCCTAAAACGTCCAGTGGAACCTCCATTTCTCCCCTCCCCACTGTAGCAACAGTAGAGTCCTTATGTTGATATAGTGGCATCACAAAATGGTGACAGCCAGACCCTGGATTTACCAGATGGAAGAGAAGGCCCTTTGACCCGCACTGGTGTTTGTGGGGAAGAAATAAACATTCGCGGTATGATGTCACCGAGATTGTATGTTATCACAACATAGCCTATGTCTCTTGACACGTGGGCCTGAGGTCCTGCAGTCACCACCTCTCATCACCCCAACTCAAACTCTCTCTGCTTCTCCTCCTCCCCTGCTCTCTACCCCACTCCTAAGGCGACTCCACACAACTCTTTCTGGGGAACAGTTTGTTAACCATTACCTTAGACTTTTAAGGTACCCTCCTCTTTGGTTTTGGAATGTAAACAACCGTATAAAAAATGAATATTAGAATTGCAGATAAATCCAGGAATGACGGAAATGGTGGTGGGGAGGCAGGTTCTGATCTCCTGTTGCATTTCATTGAGAACAACCCTGAATTTATGTTTTACCTTCACTGCTCAGAAAGAGTGTGAAAACCATTGTTTTCAGATTTTTTAAGTATTATATATGGAATCCAGTTTTTTTTTCTGGAAAGAACATTGTTTGTCAAAGTGATATAATTTGATATCATTTGAGTCTGACTTTTCCATAGAAACAATGTTAAAATAGTGACTAAGGGTGCTGACTAAAAGCCCAGTTCCTGAAAAAAAATTATTACACTATATTTAACCAGCTAGAAATGGTGTATTTGATTAGCATATAGAAATAAGGTAATATTATTCAAATAAATGGGAAGATGTATTAACCAATCACAGAATATTTTATTTAATAAGGAACATTATTATAGTACACTGTAACTAACTAATCAGCCCATGAAAAGGAATCGTAACAAGTAAGTCACATAATTCGGAAGGGCTTCTCTGAAAGACTGTCAGGCTTTTGGGGGGAAACTTTGGTCACAGTTCTACTGCATGATTCGTCCAGGGATTTGATGACTTTCTTCTCATCACACGTCACCCTGTAATCATCTTAGGCATCAGAGATCAAGCAGTTGATCTTCCTGAGACATTGGAGGTCACACTGTGTTTCTGTTAACTCCTCTGGGATCCCAGGTGTTCCTGCATGTCTAGAGGGTCAGGAGCAAACATGTGAATGGACTGAATATGGACTCTCTGCTGTTACAAAGTGAGCTTCTGATCCATTCAGGCCTCAGCTCTGTGCCACCCCCTCAGGGAGGTCTTCCCTGACCACCTTATCTAATAGCTGTGCCTTCCTCCCCCATCACTCCCCAGGCCTTTCTTTACCTTATTTTCTTCATATCACATATCACTAATTGAAATTATGTTGTTTATTGTCCTATTTCTCCACTAGTGTATAAGCTCCAAGAGGCGAGAGCTTTTATTTAACACCATTGTATTTCCAACAAATATCATAATGCTGGTACATAGTACGCATTCAATATTTTTTAGGTTTCCCTAGAGACTTATTCTTAAATATCATCTGAGATGCACAGTTCTTTCAGCTGTATTCCTCTGTTATTACACAGGAGCCCTGCTGATGTGGTGGTAAGGTGTGGAGGGACCTAATTATAATTAGAAGGGACCTAATTTATAGTCATATGATTAGGTCTCAGTCTTTTAGTGAGCTTATGCCCCTGGGGTGTAACCTTCACATGTACTTCTCAGTGACCTCCCCCTGCCCACTCCCCCCCAACTTCAGGTAGGACAGGATGGCTAGAATGGGCTGGAGCTTGGTATTTCCCTTCCTCCAGGTCAGTTAGGCTCTGGTATAACCTCAGTAAATTAGTCTCTTGAAAAATAGTTTCTTTGAGGGCAGGTCTTGTTAAGAACAAAATGCTCTGGGCGTATTTAGAATGGCTATTTTCCCCCTCCCTGCCATCAAAAGGAGGGGAATTATTTCTGATCTTTATTATAAGAACCTGGTAGGGATCCTGGAGATAAAACTCATAAAAGTGGCCTTCCCCCACAAGGCCAGACACACACTGCCCCCCCCCCAACCCAGGAGTTTTTAATTCTCACACTTGTCCACACTGTTGTCTAGCAATCTGTCAATTACAGTTTAGGTTTCCTGCCCTGGCACTGGTTCTCAAGGAATTTTCTCCTGGTGGGATCCACCTTTCTGTCTCTACAATTTTGGGGGCAGATGTTTGCCCTGTGACCTCAGTTCTCTGATGGATCTAAGAAGAATGGTTGATTTTCAGTTTGTTCAGCTTTATTCTTTTGTGCATGGGAGAGACGACTTCTAAGCTCCCTACGTGCTGGACTGGAAACTGGAATCCTTCAATATTTTTCATGTTAAGTGAATAAATGCTATAAGAATGTACAGCTATCAGCTGGTTCATTAAAGCTCTACTTTTGCAAATCTGAACTTTATTTTAATCGACCACAACATAATTGTACAGGAAGAGATGTATTTTCATGCCAGTGAATGGTACTTCTCAAACATGATGTGATCCCTGATGATTGAATTTTTTACTACAACAGATTGTTTGCATGATACAGAAAGTAGTATATATAAGCTATATTACCCATTAATCAATAACTCCCTAAACTGAAAGCAACATATTCTAAATGTATTGATTGTGGTATAGGCTAAGCTACAATAACAGATACTTCTTATGGTTCAAACATAATGACAGTGTACTTCTCTCGCACGGAAACAGTTTGGAGGGAGGTAGTTGTCCAGGTTGGATGGGCAAAGGATCATGTAGAGACCTGGGTTCCTTCTGTATTGTTGCCGCTGTGATGTTCTATCCAAGTGGTTGAAGCCGGTTCAGCTCCTTGTCCAGAGCTCAGTCTGCAGAAAGAGATAATGAGAGAATCTGATGCAGAGCTTGCATAATCACCTCTATTCACTTTCCACTGGCACAAATGTGGTCCAATGGCCAACTGACTGTGAGGCAGGTTGGGAAATTCAGTCTTGAGCTGTGTGGCTAGATAAAGGGAGGACGGACCGAGGCTCAACTAGCTATCTTGTTCAACACTATGTGACTCTATGTGCATGTGTAAAATAACCTTGCTTAGCAGTTTTAAAGTGCATTTTGAAGTCTGACAAAAGCACCTGTGTTTATAGATGATATCAGTATTGGTAACTTTCTCTTCCTGAAAGTACGTTCAAATGAAAATCTTACACTAAGTAGACAGAAGACACTCCCAAAAATGAACCTTAGTGGTTTTGCTGAGCTTTGAAGAGTAATCCATAGGTAATCTTGATGCTGACTGTTTAGTTAGGAAGGACTGCATATGATCCAAATATAAAGTGTGTATGTATGTGTGTGGGGGGGTTCAGATGAATTAGTCTTAGCATAGTGTCCCATTTGAAGAAATATATACTCCAATAGCCCAAAGTAACTTAAAAGGAATTTTAATATTTTCTGTGCATTTCTCAAGACGTGTTAAGGAGACCTGTTATAACCCACAATACTTTTTAAATATCATCTCTCTTCCCACTTCTTTCATACTCCGTATTTGTTCCAGAGTCTCCCCGAACTCCCCCAATTCTCCAACACCCACCTTTTATGGCCTTTCTGTCTTCTTCCTCCTGCCCCCACCTCAAGCTCTTTCTTATTTAGATCAGTTTAGAATTGAGCTTCTTTTTATAGTTTCATTTCTGCTTTGCTCATTACTTGGATTCTCCACAAGAAAGAACCCAGGGCTGACCCAGAAAGCAAAACTCGTCTCCCTTTTCTTCACGCACCTCTGGCCCAGTCCCTCTCCCTGTCTTCTCATTTTGCATTACAAAAATACCAAGAGCTAAACTGGCAAAAACTGAAAGCCTAAGGTGGGGGGGAGGGGCGGAATCTGCACAGACAGGAATGGGGAGGCCAGGAACACTTACACGTTAAAACGCCTTGTTTCCATCACACATCTATCATTAAGAGCTCAAGTGAGGATAATGTGGGCTGCAATAACTCCCAAACAGATGGAAAATCTCTCAGGTTAAAAATATTCACAAAGCTGGATTTATACAGATGTTCCACCTGAAGGCAGAGCTGAACAAATTAATGCTCACAGTGGACTACGAAACTCTCATCTATAAAGTGAAAAGGAAGGGAAGGAAACTAAAAGTTATTGAGCACTTACTCAAGTATTGTGTTAAGCTCTTTAAACAATATCATGTCACTTAAAACATTCAATAACCCTTCAGATCAATGTTCTCAGCTTGGGGAACCTACAGACCATATTCTCAGTAGTGCATGAGTGGTGAGATTTTTAAAATGCTTGTGTTTTAATATCAAAAATAATATTAAAAAATGTTTAACCCAATGTAGTGTAAGTACCTTACAATAAGCTTTTTTGATTATAGTGTAAGTGCCTGACATTAAGCTTTTGATTGCAGAGGCATCCATTTCAAAGACATCCATCTCGAACAAACACATTGCCAGCTGTATGACACAGTTACTAGCAAAACAACTAGATAAGGAACAAGGCCGCCCCACCCATGAAATTCCCCCTTCAGAAAGCCCTGGGTAATCTGGATAACTGACCGCTTGAGTGACCTCACTTTTCCCTTCCCTCACCCTAATTCCCACTCTTATGTTTTAAATTCACCAATAAAGAGTGAACCTGCGCAACCCGAGTCACCCCCCCCCCCCCGCTCCCCCTCGGAACCCAATAAAGGCAGAGCCCCAGATCCACACTCCCTCCCTCTCTCTGTACCTGAGACTTCACAGTGTGGCCCTCAGGCATGCTGTGTATTCTCCAGGACTCGTGAGTAATACACCTTGTGTTTTCAAAGTTCCCTGATGGTTGTTCCTGAGATGCATCTTGCAATCACAATAAGAACCACAAGCGTTGGGTCCAGGCACAACATTGGCTCTGGTTGGGGAAATGTCTCTGGGGGGTCCCACCTGGCAGGCTCAGGTGGGTGCCTCAGACATTCCTAGCCAATAGCGTCACTATCAATAGGCCGAGACTGACACAAAACACACAGCATATTCTGGATCATCAGGACGATTATCTGATAATCAAGTACTTATAACCAAAGAGTCACACAGTATTCCATTGTGCGACTTTAACTGAGGTAGGCTAATAAGAAAGGAACAAAGGCAGACTTAATATGTAAATGATACACATATGCCAAATCGAGGCCAAAAGACCTCATAGTGTATGAAATGGATGCTGGCTTTACAGGAGTTTAAGTTCAGAACAGGGCTAAGAGACTTAAGTCATTACCTGGCATTTGGCATTACAGTAAAGTCATACTCTAAAGGACACACATCGTGGCAGAATGATATTAATATTTGAGCTATGATGATATTCGCATGAGACCATCACATTGTTAATGCTGTTTCTTTGAGTTTTGTTGTTTTTATGAGTATTTTAACAAATTTACAAATTTGTGTTGATTTATATTAGTGTGGTAAACTGGATTATTCTTCCCAATTTTTCACTCCTTCTCTGTTATAGAATTATACAGCCAAGCTTGTGTCCTGTGACTTTGTAGTACCTCTCACTAGAGAAGGCAGAATAGGAGGCTGGAAAAAAGGGCAACCCGTATTCCGTAGCCATGAAACATTGGCAAAAGTGTTCACTTTCAATAACGTTGTTAAGAAAAAAACCACAGACCCAAAATGGCGTCACTTGAGCCAAACCTAGATTTAATACCTGATCTAATTGCAGTTTCATCCTCTCCCAGAAATCTTAATTGACCAGTCTGGAATTTTTTCGGTCAAGCACCAGTAAGGTAATCTGTCACAGGGGCCCTTTCCATCCCACAGAAGAAGAGGCAGTCTGGTAATCACGACTCCTGTGTTCCCTTCCCTCAAGAGGAGATGGCCTGGCCTAAAAATAATCCTTGCTTTCCTTTTGCTGATAGCTCCCTTGCCCCGCCCTTCTTCTGAGAAAAACCTTCCATTTTGTACAACCTCTCAGAGCCTCCTTCTAGTTGCTAGATGGGATGCTGCCCGATTCATGAATTACCTAATAAAGTCAACGTGGAGGCTGGACTTAGCTGGGATGTTCATGAACCCTGCACAAGATGAGGCTCTAAACATGTGTGCGTGATTTGGTTTGGCCTTTGCAGTCCCATGATACATCATTAAAAACCCCCCCATTCCCCATGTAGCTTCCCATCCCAGAATGAAGACATGGGAGCAGAACTGAATCTACCTGTAACCTGGTACTAATTCTCACTGAGCCCAGCTGAGGTCAGCCAAACCCCACTGTGAACAAGAAAAACAAGTATTTAATTTGCAGGTTATTGAGATTTGGGGGGAACTTATCAGTTATGCAGCATTATTTTTGTAGCAGTTGACTAATACAATTGGTGTAAGAAATATAAGCATAAAGAATTCATACCTAGTTTTACGTTTGTACATAGCTCAGTGGCATCAAAGTAGAAAAGAGTTTGAGTCAACACCAGGGTTCTATTTTCTTCCTTTAAGGTCTCCAGATATTAATCAAGAGTTAGAGAGTTCAGATTAACCCCATTTCATGGATTAGGAAGTTGAGGTAACTCAGAGAAGTTGGTGGCTTCTTCAGGCCATAGGGTCTGACTCGGGCCTGCCTGACTTCAACACGACAATTTTTCTACTATTATATGCCTCGCTGCCTCTTTTTATTAGTTTTATGTAGCTTCCCTTTCATTTAGGTGACTATTAAATTAAAATTCGATACAAGAGCATACAGAGATCAAAGGAAAGAAAAAAAATGTTTCCTAAAAAGAAAGAAAGGAAAAAGATAAGCTGCCAAATTCAGATGATGAAACTTGGCAGAATCACTATAAGCAAAACTATGAGTGTCCAAATCCTGTCAGATATTTTTACCATCAAAGGATTGATATACAAAGCTCATGTGTCTCTACTATTAGCAGGCGAGAACTGCTTCCGAATACTTCAAAACTGTGACCATCCACCAATAAGGCTGATCGTAACATCAAAGTATGCAGTCTGAAGAGACGCAGCACTAGAGGATCCTGCAGAATTAGATCTGCAATGAAAGGACTCGTGGAAATAAAAGTGCAGATTACAAAACAAGTAGATTCTTTTGGGGTTCAGGAGAGCTTTTCCTGTTTAAGCTTTCCTCATTGGAGTATAATTTGAGTAGTTTCAGATGCTAATCACATCATGGTGGGGGGCTGCTCCAGAGTATTTTTTCTTGCGGCTCGCTGTTAACAGGCCCTTTTAAAAGTGGAAGAAACTCGTAAGCTCCTTGGGATGGTTTTCACAATCTGTCCACAAGATGCTCCATTCCGAACTCTGTCATCAGTCAGGCCGCGATGAGAGCCTTCGCTTCCTTAAATCATTGTCTCTTCGGGGTGAGGAACGACCCTAACCACCACAGACCCTCAGCAGCCCCGTCTCCTCCCTGTCTGTCTAGAGGGAGCGTGGTGACTACATGCCCTGCTTTTCCAGAGGCAAGTTGATAACCAGAACGTGTTTTGTATGAGAAGTACTTCGTCCAAGAATGTTGTGGGAGAACTACAGAGGTAAAAAGAAGAGGAGAGAAAACTAATAAGAAAAAGAGGAGGTTAAATTTTCTCCCCCAGCCACCTATGCCTAATTTCCCCGATGTAGAAACCTTCTTTATTTCCAAGATATCTCAAAAGATGCCCACTTCTTAATTTACTGACCATCTCTTGGGGAAAAGCATGCATCTCTTTCATATGACACGCTGAGACACAATTGCTCCAGAAACAGTTTTGAATCAGAGGAGGACAGTTACCCCCATGGATAGGGGGTCTCTTTCAGGAAAAAACCAAAGCGGTACAGGCTTGGGAGGTGAAACTCCTTATAAAGGTCGCCCTTGTAGACTCACTCTGTAGTTTGTAGGTTCTCTCAGCAAGTGCCTGTGTCCAGGCTTCTTTGTCATTGATGGCCTCGGGGACAGAGAGAACAGCTGTTTTGCAAGGGTAAGCTTTGTTCTGGCACATTTTGAGGAAACAACACTTGAGACAAATCAAATTCGCATTGATAAAAATCATAGACTTTTTTGTCAAAATTAAACTCCCATGGTTATTTTTATTATTGATTGATTGAGTGCTCTTTCCAAGACCATAGGTGAGACCACTTCAGTTTCATCTTTTCCTCTTCTCCATTCTCCCAACTCCGTTCTTGGAATGCTAGTCTAATTCTTTGTGTCGTGGGGGTTGACATGGAGAAGGAGAAAGCTCCAAGTTTTGTAAGGAGTGGGGGACATCAATCTTATCATTCTCAGTGGAGTTTTTGCAGTAGACTTTCTTTAAAAACCACGCACGTGGGCCAGCCAGGTGGCGTAGTGGTTGGGTTCGAGCGGGCTGGGGTTTGCAGGTTCGGATCCCAGGTGCGGACGTATGCACCACTCATCAAGCCATGCTACGGTGGCGTCCCATATATAAAATGGAGGAGGATGGGCAAAGATGTTAGCTCAGGGCCAATCTTCCTCAGCAAAATGATGAAGATTGGCAACAGATGTTAGCTCATGGTCTATCTCTCTCACCAAAAATAAATAAATAAATAAAAACCATGCATGTTGAGCTTCTAAGATATTTGAAACAAACTGATGAGCAAAATGGATATAAACATTTATTTTGCCGATTTTTTAAAGTATTTGTTTATTAATTAAATGAAATATCAAAATACTCTCAAAAGCTTTAAATGATGTCTAATTTTTTAAATTAAATTAGACTTTTTGTTTTCTCTAATTTAAAGTTAGATGTGAATTGATTATAATTAACTGTTAGATAATCACAAAATGTAGCATATTACTGATACAGAAACTTGAAATTAACACAGAAATTAGCTATAGTTATGTCTTATGAAGACCACTGTAAATATCCTTATCTTTAGTAATTCATTTTGGGTAGATATATTAGATTCTTTTAATTTTAAAATTCTTTTAAAATCAGGAAAATTATTCTTTACCAAATATTTTAAAAATTTTATTTTTATTAAAAAATAAAAATTTCTCATTGAAAAATTTCAAGTTACTCAGAGGTACTTACAAAATATCCAGATCTCCCTGATAACAGTTCAACACTTTAGTGTATATTCTTCCAGATGTTACACATACACAAATGGATTTTTAACAAGCTTTTTCCCCCCTACTTTTCATTGACATTTTTCCATGTCAGTATATAAAATCTACTTCAGTCTTCTAAACGATCATATAGTATTGCACTATAATTTATTTAACCATTTCTCTATCAATTGGGCATTTAGGTTATGTCCAGTTAGATTTACATTACATACAATGTTCAAATAAAAAACTGTATATATATTCATTTTCACTCACTTCAAAAATTCTCCATAGGAAAGATTCCTGGAAGTGGTATACTTGATTAGACTTTGCACATTTAAAACTTTAGTAGTTGCTATTCCAACTATCCTCTAAGAAACTTTACCAGTTTACAATTGTATCAAAAATAGATAAAAATTTTCCCAAAATTCCTCTGGATTTTTGTACAGACGAGAATAGCATTTACCCAAAAAAGAACATTTTAAACACTTCCTTTCCAGTTCTTATACAATTTTTTTCTTTTCTCATTCCATTTACTAGGACTTCCCAACAAACACTGAATGGAAGTGGTGATATCAAGCATCCTGTCTTGATCTTGTCATTAGTGGGACCATTTCTATATATTTACCAGTAAAGACGATACTTACTGTGGGGTTTTCATAGATAATCTTTACCAGATTAAAAGAGAGATTATAGACTGAACGTTTGTGGCCCCCCCCATTCATATGTTGAAACCCTAACCCCCAAAGTTGTGATATTTGGAGATGGGGCTTTGGGGAGGTGATGAGGTTTACATGAGGTCATAAGGATAGGGATCCCATGATGGGATTAGTGTCCTTATAAGAAAAGGCAGAGAGACTTTTCTCTCTCGCTCTTTCTCTCTGCCATGTGGGGACACTGTGAGGAGGCGGCAGTCTGCAAGCCAGGAGGAGGATTCTCACCAGAACCCAAGCACGTTGGCACCCTGATCTCAGACTTTTCTCCTCAAGAATTATGAGAAACAGATTTCTGTTGTTTAAGTCACCCAGTTGATAGTATTTTGTTATGGCTGCCTGAGCTGACTAATACAAGAGGTTTCTTTTGAATCAGTTAGGGTGCTTTCAGCTGCAAGTAATGGAAAGTCTACTTAAAAGGGGCTCAAACATGAAAGGCACCTGCTGCCCGCCTGCAGAACTTCAGAGTTTCAGGGAATGGCAGGGCTGGTAACCTTACAGGTCCATCAAGGGTCTGGGTTCCTTCCTCGTTTTGCTCTTCAATTCTCAGCACATTGTGTTCCCAAGTAGGTATTCCTGCCTTTCCTCATGATCTTGAAATTGCTGCTACAGTTCCAGCTGTCTCATTCAGACGACAACTTTTTGAGACAGAAATGGGAATATTTGTGACTTTTTCAAAGTGAGGAAACCTTTTCAACCCTCTGAAGCATACTTACCCTAAAGTCTCACTCTCCAAAATTGAGTTATAAACAGTGAAATCACCATGATTAGTTTGCTTTAGTGAAGACTTGCCCTTGGGACTGGGGAGAAGTCTAACCTTCCCGGAAGGTTGGTTGTTTTAGTATCTATTGCTACACAACAAATGAACACACAAGCACCCCCAAATTTAGCAACTTCAAACAACAAATACTTATGATCTCACACAGCCTGTGAGAGTTGGAATCTGGGAATGGCCTAGCAGGGTGGTTGTGATTGAGGGTCTATAATGAGGCTATGGTAAGTTGTCAGATGGGTTGGCACTAATCTGAAGGCTTGATTGGGGCTGGAGGATCTGCTTCCAAAATGGCTCACCAACATGGCTATTGGCTGGGGGTCTCAGTTCCTCACTGACTTTGTCTGGGGCCTCAGTTCTTTACTGGGTGTTGGCTGGGGGCTTCAGTTCCATGCCTTGTGAGCCTCTCCATAGGGCTGCTTATGACATGGCAACTAACTTCCCCTCGGGCAAGCACTACGAGAGAGGCAGGGAGGAAGCTGCACTGCCTTTCATGACCTGGTCTCTCAAGTCATCCGTTGTCACTTCTACTTATTTTACTCATCAGAAGTGAGTCATGAATTAGCCTCCACCTCTTGAAGAGAGGAGTGTCACAGAATTTGTAGACATATTTCAAAACCATCACAGTTGCCATCAGAGAGGAGTGAATAAAGCTGGGGATTTATAATAAGGGAGGGAAGAAGTGGGGGTGACTGATGAGGAGACAACTAATTATTTTATCTAACTTCCATTTCTAGGTTGCTAGGGTTTGGTTTTTTTATGTACACTTGAATTTTACCATTTTTTTCCAATTATAGAAGTAAGCATAACTTTTTTTTTCTACTTTAATCTTTTAATGTGTTGGATTACATTATTAGATTTTTCTAATGTTGAAACACCTTGTTATTAATAGGATAAATCTTTAATGTCATTCTATATTGGGTTTTTTTTGTACCTTGTTTATTTGATTTTATACCTATGTTCAAAGGTGAGATTGGTTTCTATTTTATTCTTTTATTGTCTGTGTCCAAGGATATACTAGACTCATAAAATAATTTGAGTAACCTTTCCTCTTTTTCTATTTTCTGAAAAAAGAGGCTATGTCAAGCTGTCTCTCTTACTCTATTTGCTATCCTTGCTCAGCCTTTTTTTGGCTTGGGGATATCTTTTAATCTGAAAATTTGTGTTTCTTAAGTGTGGGGAGTTTTCTTCCATTGCTTTTGTTTTTTAAATAACCATATTTAGTCTGTGGCTCCATAAGGATCTCACAGTTACAGTCCCCCTGCTTTATTTAGGGAACAGTTTTTCAGATTTTATTCTGATGAAAAATGCCACAGTGTCTGTGGGGAACTAGCCTAGTACTTCTGCAAAGTTTTTGGTAGGTATCCCTCTAAGAGTGCATGGCTCACTTTGGCTCCATGGACTTACTGACTCTAACAGAGGTTGCTGAGAGGGTTCTTGATGGGAAGATTGTAACTTGCTTCTCTGCAGTCTTCTCCTATATGTGCTTGGAATGATGGGCACTCAGCCCTCGTTTCTTCATAAATCCAATCTCATTTGCTTTGTGTCCTACAGAAATTCTTCACAATATCTAGTTTGCCGATGACACTTGTCCTTGGTTTCTAGCACTGTTATGGATTCATTTCTTTTGCTGTTTATCTCTTTTGAAATTTCAATGAGATTTTGGGAGGAAGGGTAATAAACTTTCATGTAGTTTTATTCAGTCTGCCATTTAGACTGAAAGTCTGTTGCTGCCACACACTGTCCACATGGAGCTTGACCCACACACAAGCATGGCCACAACTGTGGCACTTAGAAGCCATTATCTTTTAAGATATATGTTATAAAAGTAATATATGCATATGATAGCTTGAAAAATGCAAAAACTTAAAAAGAAGGAAAAAAGATCCATTGCCCAATCATCTCAAAACGATTATTTTTATCAGACTTGAGAATTTTCTTGTAATCTTATTAAATAAATATTTGTAATCATATAGTATATATATTCATATATCTTTTTTATTTAGCTTTCTACCAGAAGTCTCTTTTAGTGTTATTGCTCATTTTGTAATGGTAGTGTCATTTTTTAAATCACAATTACCATCGTTCTAAAATCTTTTTAATCTGATTGTGTCCTTTCATGTTCTTTCTAGCATGTCGTTTTTCTGTTTTATATGGGATGTTCTTCTAATCCTTAGACTGTGTTTTCTATGACCTAAGATTCCTCACCTTCTATCTTTCTATGATCCTTTCCATTATTTTCTTTGCTGTGGTGTATTTTATGTGGTTAATATGTTATTTCTTCACCACAGGCAGCTCTACCAAGGTGTTCTCTCTGATCCCAATGTCAGTGAGTCATCTTGATTCCGTCTCACTTCTCTGAGACCTCAGCATGTTGAGGGCTGAGAGTTGCTGTTCTGACTGCTTTGGGGAAGTCTGAGGTTCTGGATGAAGAGGGAAAGCTCAGTGTGTACCCAGTCAGTCATATTGAGTGAATGAGTTCTCATCTTTCTTCTATAATTTAATTTGAAGGCCTATAATGGGATTAATTCCATTCAGGCAGTGGCATTTCTTAGATACTTCTGGGACAGTTTCCTACGGCTTCAAATCTTTCCCCCAAATCAGGATGCAGCGCTTCACCTAGGAGTTGCTCCCTTCAATTCCACCAGCTCTCCCCAGCAGCTGTTCACACTCTTCTCTGGCTTCCTTTCCTTTCTCCTTGCTTTCTGTCCTGGTAAGTCCTTGCTTACTGTCAAGCTGTTTGATGGCTCTGCTGTACCCTCTGTGTCTTCTAAGCAAAACAAGAACGGTGAGCAACAACACTCTTCCCTGTCACTGGTGAGATACTGACCTCGGTTGGTGAATGTGCTCTTCCTTCTACCAGATTTGCTGCTTTTCTTGTTCCTCCTCTCTGTCCCAAATAAGCCTCTCCCCAAACTGAGTAGCATTCACAAGAATGTTTAGGATTTCATCTGCTCACCTCTTTCTACTCGCCTCTCACCTCCCTACTGCTCGGGAATGGACAGTCAGGAGCTCATCCCAGTGACGTAATTTATTGGTCTCTCTCTTGCTCTCACTGCCACTTTTCAAGTATTATTATAAGAAGTTGGCCTTCCTTCTGAGTGAGGTTTTTTCCTTCTATTTTTACCAATTTTCGCTCATTTCGTTAGTTTTAAGGGGAGGGACATTTTGCCATTTGGCTTCACTTTTTCTGGGAAAGTCTTCAGGTGATTCTCCAAAACCTATTACACATTATTTATTTAATTGATATATGATAGTCCATTGAGTGAATGTAACATGATTTATTTTTAAGAATTCCCCTGTTTTTGGACGTTAAATTTGTTTCCATTTCTGGCTATTATAAATAATGCTTGGAGGAAAAATTTTTGCAAAAATCTTTTTGTTTTGAGATCATTTTCTTAGGTTAAACTGCCAGATGTGTAATTACCTCACCAAAGAATAGGATGGTTTTTAAGGTCCTTGAAACATTTATGCCAAATTCTGCCCCCAAAATATTGTTCTAATTTGCATTCCCTGCAGCAAGGTTAAACATGCCTCTCTGAATTCTTGTTTTTACTAAAACAAAACAAATCAACAAAACATACAACTAACTTCTTGCTGCTAGAATTTATAGCACTGTGGGTTAGAAAGAGCATAGAAATAGTCGCAGTTGCCTTAAAAGGCATAAAGGTGTGACAATGCTATTATTATTTTATTGTTTTTTTATATCTGTGTACTTTTTGATTCCTAAGATTTATTTCAAGCAAAAAAGTAGAAAGATGCTTGTTGGATGAGTGTGATCTAGCAAGTTTTGGTATAATTAAGTGGATTTTTCGGAATCTTGACTTCAGATGGGTCGTTTTTTCTTTTCAACAGTTTTATCAATGTTGACATACATATTGAAACGTATAGTATGCTGCATATTTTAAAGTGTACAATTTGATAAATTTTGACATATGTACACACCCATGAAACCATCACCACAATCAAGATAAGGAACATTTCCATCACCCCCAAGTTTCCTTTTGGCCCCTTATATTCTTTCCAGATCCTTCCAGCCCTCCCACTACCGCATCTGCTTTTTGTCACTAAAGATTAGTTTGAATTTGTAGAGTTTAAAATAAATGAAATCATAAATTATGTGCTCTTTGTCTGGCTTCTTTCAATCAGCATAACTATTTTGAGAGTCGTCTATATTGTTGTGTTTCCAGTTTGGTGCTATTACAGAAGAGTTGCTATGAACATTTATGTACAAGCCTTTGTATTGACATAGATTTCCTCTTCTCTTGGGTAAATACCTAGGAGTGAAAAAGCTGGGTCATATGGTAGCTGTATGCTTAAGTTCTAAAGCAACTGCCAAACTGTTATCCAAAGTGGCTACCCATGTGACAACCTCCCAGTGGGGTATGAGAGTTCCATTTCTCCTCATCATCACCAACACTTGGTATGGTCAGTCTCTGAATTTAGACATTCTAATTCTAATGGGTGTGTAGTGGCATCTCACTGTGTTTTTAACTTGCATTTCCAACAGGGCTACTTTGATTAGGAGGCAGAGTAATAGAGTAGAATGTTGTGTCCCTTTATAGTTTTGTGACATTGGGTAAATTATTTAATATCTCTGTGTGTTGGTTTACTCATCTAAAAAATAAAGATGAAAACTGTACTATATACTTTAATAAAGTTGTTATTAAAATTAATGGACACAGTGAATGTGAAATGTTTTGTAAACTACGTAAGTATTAGATATTATCATGATGATGGTTAAATTGCTGCATGATTTTGGGCAAATCACTTCAACTTATTTGAGGATTACTTTCCAATTCTATAAATTGAGAGGCTAAATAAGGTGACCTCTAAGTTTCTTTCAAGTACAAAAATGTTCTTGTCTAAAATATATACTGATGTTCCAATACCCCATATATATAACACATAAATGGAAAAGTACACCTTAATGTGGAAAATAATGATAGCTAAACATTAAAAAAATGTGTATTTTGTAATTTCTCATCTTAGCTATGCCAGATTTTAAAATTCTACTACAGATTTCTATTTTTCTGTATCCTATGTGGAGGTGGTTGGTATTAATCCTTTCTTTGTTTCTGTAATTAATCTGATCCAAAGAGAAAACAATTTTAGCATTTACACACTCATCTTCTGTATTCCAAATTTTCAAAATAGTGTGATAATTTCACTAAATATCATGCAGTCAGTTCAAAGTATTTTTGTAAAGTTTAAAAAACTGTATCTGGTTATTCAGATCAAGAGACAGCCAAATTTGGGGATGAGAAAGTGTCTAAGAACCACTTTTATTTGGATTTGTATATAAATGAAATCACATAAAGGAACACCTCAGTAACATTGAGAAGACCAAGGGAATTGGGTATAGGGCTGTTAGGAAGACGCCAGCTTCCTTGTTTTGATAATGTTCTGCCAAACATCTGTTTTATTGCTTAAAATCAGGTAAACAAATAAGAAATTTGATACAATAGCATCTCAAAGTTGATTTTCAAATTGTTGAGAGATTTAAGAATATAGCTTGTTGTACTTAATTAATGTGTTTCTTAGTAGTTGACTCAAAGACATATTTATTCCCTGAAAATTTCGGTGACTTCACTGCTAATATGACACAGTTTAACTCTTGGTTTGAAACGTACTCTCAGTGACATGATTTTCTCCAAGTTTCCTTGAATACATTATAATTTACCCATATTCCATAGGATTTAACAGTCATATATTAGATAGAAGAGAGATGGTAGAAAGTAGGAGCCAGTTCCTTTCTTCATATTCTCCAGATTGAAAGCTAACAAATTTACACCACTGATCTCCCATTTCTGCTTAAAAACTCTCTTTCCTACGTTTTATTTCACCATATTATTATCTTTCTTTAGTTCCAATACTCCATTTCAGGGCTTAATGTTATTGGATTTGTTTTTTCAACAGTTGTAGAATTACAGTGATGGTTCCAATTCTTTCTCCCTCCCTGTCTCCACACATTTCACTCTCTCATTGCAAGTGAGTGGAGTGCCTGCCCATCTCTTCACACTGGGCTCAGCCAGGTGGCTTGCTTTGGCTAATGGGTTGTTAGCTGATCTGACACAAGCAAAGGCTTGAAAAGGGTGTCTGTGGCTTCCTCTGTGACATCTCTGCCATCACCATGAGAATATCTTTGGGTTAACCTGCGGGTTAACCCAAAGGATGTAAGAAATGTGGACAGATCCACATCACCCCAGTCATGCCCAGTCACCTGGGTCAGACAATGGCCAGCTGACCCCCAGTTGTGTGAACTAGTCCAGCCAAGATAAGCAGAACCGCCAAGCCAATCCTCAAGTCACCCCAGATGCATGAGTAGTGAACACAACATCCTCTGCCAGTGAGAATTTCTGGCTGTTTGTTATGCAGTGTTATTGTCATAATAAAGAAGGACACATTAACTCAGTCCCATTTCTAAGCAACTTCCCTTCATGTACGTAATTTTTTTTTAACTAAACAAAATGTGAAAGTATGATAATCTAGAACAGAAAGGTATAGATCTCATTTGGTCAAATTTTACAATTATAAAAGGAATCTCCTACACCGTTGATAGTGAATGAGAAAAAGTTTCACACCTATGTTGTTTGACAGGATGGATTTATTAACATCGTCAGACATTCTCTTAGGAAGGATAAAAGCCAGAGACAGAGTTTGATGCTTTTCTGACTTAAAAAAAAAATTTAGGAGGTTCCTTACTGAAAAATGGAGCTTCGTTGTTAGTTCAAAGTGCAGTTGGATCACACAGTTCTTAGACAATGGTTCTCAACCCTGGCTGCATATTAGAAGCACTGAGGGAGAGTTCCAAAAATACCCATGCCCAGGCCCCGTCCCAGGCCAACTGAATTACCATTTCTGGGAATGAGGCCCAGGCTTCTATATTGTTTAACAGCTCTCCCAGGTTTCCTAATGCACAGCCCAGACTGGCAGATGCTACCCTCAGAGGAATGATTACATTATATAGGAGACAGCACTAAACATTTCAGTCTGACCTCAGAAAGTAGGCCTCTTACAAAAAATTCAGCAGTAACTTCTATGGTTACAAGGTGCAGGACAGAATAGTTATAAGACATGAAACATACAAACATCTGACTTGAGGGCTTTGTCTTCTGATGTAGGTAGGAGTTAAATCTCTTGTGAACATTCCAGAGTTTGTTTTGATTTAACAATGTCTACCTGGCTTACAGAATGCAGCACATAGTTGGACAATCTCTTAACCTTCCAGAGCTTTTTATTAACAACTGCTCTTTAAGCATCCCAGTCTCTGCTTCCCCCAAGAATGCACTCACCAGAGCTGCAACAAAGAAAAGTACAGTGCTTCTAGAAATCAAGAGCCGAAGCAAAGACTACGGGTTTGGAAAATGGCAATTATGATTTATGCCTCCACAGCAGGCTGAGCCACTGTTTGAAATGGCAGTGTTGTTTGCTAGAATAAGAATCTAGCTCCAAATTCAGATAAGCCTGGGTTCAAAATCTGGTTTTATTACTTACTAATTTCAGCTTCATCAGTTTTACAATGAGGATAATAATGGTCACTTGGTTATGAGGTTGTTGGGTATATTCAATAACGTAATGTGGAAAAATATCCCCCACAGTTCTTGGCACATAGTATTACTCAATAAATGTTACCTAAAATAATGGTAATAGTTGTTTTAATTACTATTATATTACAAGGCAATTGACTCTATTCTGTTCTATTGAGCAGCTCTTTATTATATTTTGGCCATTGTATATTTTCTTAGAACTTCCAATCTCACTAATTTTCTTTTATGGAGTAATATAGAATAAATTTAATCTTTCTTCCAAATGAAGAATCTGCAACTATTTGAATGGATATGTATCATGTTTTCTATTTTGGACCCTTTTTCCTCTTCTTCTTTCCCCCTTCTTTTGGCACACTACCTCTGCTTCATTGCATGCAGTCTTAAGAAAAAGATAAGCCAATAGGTTTGCTAGGGCTGCCATAACAAAGTACCACAGACTGGGTGGCTTAAATAATAAAAATTTATTTTCTAACAGTTCTGGAGGCTAGAAGTCCAAGATCAAGGTGTCAGCAGGGTTGGTTTCCTCCTGGCTTGTAGATGGCCATCGTCATGCTCACATGGCATTCTCTCTATACGGGTGTCTATGTCTAAATTTCCTCTTCTTATCTGTCAGATTGGATTAGGGCCCACCCTAATGACCTCATTTTAATTTAATCACCTATTTAAAGACCCTCTCTCCAAATACAGTCATTCTGAGGTACTGGGGATTGTGACTTCAATATATGAATTTGAGGAGGCACAATTTAGCCGAAAACACCAAGCTTCAGAGTCTTCTCCCAGGAGTTGGAATCCAGAGCACAGTGACCAAGGACAGAACATGGCGAGGGCTGATTCACTATGGCAGGGGTGTCCTGAAGAGTCTTTCCATTAGATCCCCAGGCCTGCCCGGCTTGATTTCTGTCCTTCCTGAGACCTAGTCCTTTTGCTTTCTCTTCCTTTCTATGAGCAACCTCCATACATTGTGATAAATTTCTTCCTTTTTCCCTTTAAGCTAGCCAGAGTCAATTTCTCTTGTTACCTACCCCAAGTCTGTTCCCCACATGTGGACTCTAGAAAACTGGTGCTGGAAGCCAGCATCACCCCTTGGAAGTCCCTGTTACCAGAATCAACACATTCCCAATTTGAGTCGGACCTAAAGAAAACTCTCTAATTTAGTATGCGTGTCTATAGATATTTTGCTTCACAATTGGATTAAATTATTTATATGTTTAATATTAATCTATTCAAAGGATATGTGCTGTGAAAGTATTAGGAGAAAGTGCTCAACGGGTTTTTTTTTAAATTCTGTTTATCACTGAAAACCCTTATTAGAAACAAAGAATTTTTTTGCTTAGTTAAAGATTGTGATCCATGACGAAGACCAGAAAAAAAGTTGAATCAGAAACAGTTCTGATAGAGCTCAACCTCTGTGTGCAAGACAAGTGTTGCTTGGGAAGAAAAGGTTACAACTGAAAGTCGAACCCATCATGCTTGATTCACAGGGGATAGTTAGTGACTCTGGCAAGGACCACTAATTGTGCTCAATGTGCATTTTCCCTTTTTTGTGGTATTAGACTATTTTAGCTGGGCACATGGCCACCTAGAATAAAGGCATCATTTTCCAGCCTCTTTTGCAGCCAGGTGTGGCCACGTCACTGTGCTCTATTGGATAGGACGCATGTACAAGTGGTACGTCAACTTCTAAGGTTTGTACCCTGCTCTTCCTGTTTCTTCCTTGCCACGGGCTAATTATGGATCTGGTAGGCTCTCTTGGATCATGCAGACAAGGGCAACACTCTAGAACTGCACTATGCCAGGAGAGAAGGAGCATGGACATCTGACGATTTTATGGGAGAGAACCTTGGTACCAGCTTGGATACTTGTGTGATGGAGAAAAATAAGCTTCTCTCTTGTTTCAGACTCTGTATTTTGGTTTGACCTGTAGCAGTGTCTATCTCCTAACTGATCTAGTGGCCATTAATATGCTTCCTATTCTTTTGTGTGTGTGTGTGTGTGTGAGGAAGACTAGCCCTGAGCTAACATCCGTTGCCAATCCTCCTCCTTTTGGCTGAGGAAGACCGGCCCTGGGCCAACATCCGAACCCATCTTCCTCTACTTTATACGGGACACCACCACAGCATGGCTTGACAAGTGGTGTGTCTGTCTGCCCCGGGGATCCAAACCTGCGAACCCTAGGCCTCTGAAGTGGAGTGCGCGAACCCAACCACTACGCCACTGGCTGGCCACCAATATGCTTCCTACTGTTGATTAAATATTGGGGTAATAGTGGAAAATGGAAATATAATCAAATCCTAGCCGTTGGTCATAAGTCATATTCAGTGTGCTCAGTGAACAAATGAACAACATGTATGATATTCAGCTTTATCACACATTTAAAGTGAGAGGAAAGGCCTCAATTTCAATAAGAAATGTTATATTATATATTTTAATTTCTCTTAAAAAAATTCCAGTGAAAACCATTTCCATGATTTCAAGTGGTTTGCTAAAGTAGCACGTATTTCAGTCTAGTAGATTTTGTCAATAGCCTGATTCTACCACTTTAGAGCCAAAAATAACTCAATTTTTTAATGTTGAAGAGAGAATATCTTAAGAAAATCAAACTGTGGCACAAACAGCTCTATCGCTGTGTGGAAGACTCTTTTCAAGCACCAAATACTCAATTTTCTTCCATCTTTAGAGGAAAAAAAAAATGACATCATATTGGGCACATTATAAAACCACATACATATGCTGTAACAGAAGTGGGAATACTTTCCAGAGTCAAATGCCCAAAGAATGGAAACCATTTGCCCCTAACTCCCAACTCAAAGCATACAACAGTCCAGCTTTTGAGTGTGGTGGTTGCTTGACTTAGTCTTTGACAGAATGCTGAAAGTAGTCCTCAGTTGGAAATTTCTCCTTAATTTCACTCCAAAAATCCAGAACCATTTGTTAGAGCCATAAAACATTTTCTGCCAGTTCTGATGACCCACAATTGTGAGTTAGAATTTTCTTATATGGTAGAATAAAGAAGAAAAAATAAAACCATTTGGACATGAAACCTGATCGAACACTTTAGCTATCCATTTTTGAGATTGATGTTGATTTTTGGTAAAAAGATTACAAATGTCTAAATCCCTCTAACAATGACATATATTTTTCTCTTTCAAAATCCTCATAAATCTTTTCTTAAAAATTTGCCTAAAATGGATGGTTCTGTGTACATCCAATGTTCAGTAAGAGGATCTTGTATTCCAAAAGTTAAAGAAAAACTACGTTAAGTCTTCTTTTCTCCAGAGTTTGCATTCTCAGATTCCTTAAGGTCTGGATTCTTAACTGGGCTCCGCTGAGTGAATTTACGGATCCATGAGTCCACTGAAAGGGCAGTCACAATTTTGAGGATACAGATCCACAGCTCTCATCAGATGACCCCAAAATAGATTAAGAGCCTATAAAGTATTGAATAATAGATACTATATAAGAACTTAGTATGACCTGGCCGTATTGCATTAGAAGAGTAAAGCAGCTTAATCCTATCGGAATAACAAAAGCAGAACAAACGTTGCAACAGTCCATGGTTTTCAAAACCTTGTTATTTTTCCTCAAGTGTGCAAAGTCTTGCTGGCTTTCTGTGATTCTGAAGCTAGAGCCCTGCAGAGGCTGCTTAATGGAGAGTATAACTCAAGACTGGAGTAGGAGTTTGATGTTTACTACATCAGTTTCAAAGTCCAGCTGTAAATATACTATAGCTGAGAGATGGAGCAGTATAATCTTTTCAAGCTTGAAAGAACAGTGATGCATAGCCAAATATTTTGAACTGTTTGCTTGTTTAAGAAGAAATCTATTTCAAGATTTGATTACCACTCACTCAGACAACTTTTTCATCACTAAGTCCTTTCAATTCCATATCATGTGTTTCAAATTTTGTCTGCATAACTTATTTTTGTTCTACTTTTCTGTCAAAAACAATGTGGAAATCCCAGGTTATATAATTGAGGTCTTGGAGAGGCAATATACATCTAGCCAACCAAAATAAAATGAAAGCTATTATCATGAAACATGCTTAAGGAAGTCTATCCTTTGTTCGGTTAAGAGTGCCAACATTTGTGATCTTAGAATGAAGTCAAGGGAAACTAAAATGGGTTTTCCTTAGTGCAACCATATGCAAAATCACTCTTGACCATAACAGATGATCTGTAGAAATGTTCGTGCATTTTTAAGTACCCACAAGAAGAAATCAATTTTAAATAAAATAATAGCATTATTTTTATAATATACCTGGAAGCCGAAATCATTCTATACATCCTTGTTTGGGTTTATTATCATCAGCATTAGACAAGTCAAGTGAAAGTCCCTCTGTAAACCCTCTCTATACAGGGCAGACACCCAAATGTCAATTTCTTTCTTTCTTTCTCCTTCCTTTCATCAGGTTGATCACGCAATTCATTAGAGTTACTGCTAGAAGGGAAATGTTGCTTGGCTTTGAACTAATGTCTCTCCTTTCCATAGACTTTTGTGTGTGTGTGTGTGAGGAAGACCAGCCCTGAGCTGACATCGTTGCCAATCCTCCTCTTTTTGCTGAGGAAGACTGGCCCTGGACTAACATCTGTGCCCATCTTCCTCTACATTATATGGGACGCCGCCATAGCATGGCTGACAAGCAGTGCGTCGGCAGGCGCCCTGGATCCAAACCTGCAAACCCCTGGCTGCCAAAGCGTGACCTAAACCGCTGCACCACTGGGCCGGCCCCCTCCATAGACTTTTAAATTCACATTTGAGGATGTTCTAGCAAGAAGAGGTTACCAATGTGCAGGGTTGTGAAGCTAATGACAGAGCCTGCAAGGATATGGTTAGGTTGGCAAGACCTGGGCAATTCAGACTTCTTCATGGAGTGGTCCAAGAGGGAAGTAAGAGACTCTTCTGATAGGCACCTGATAGAATCAGGAGAACATTCCTCTGTGCAGTGGCAGTGCAGAAAGCTGACCATTACTGGACTGGCTATTTCTGTAAAATTGCCACAAAAATGCTTACTAAAGAGAAAATGAACAGCATATGGACTCTAGCTGAGACTTCATGAAAACACCCAGAGAAAGAAAGAACAGAGGGCAGTCTTCCCAATGTGCATGGAAGAAGTAAAATGTTTTTCTAAATTTTTCTATCAATGTCAA
This sequence comes from Tapirus indicus, assembly GCA_031878705.1. Taxonomy (NCBI): domain Eukaryota; kingdom Metazoa; phylum Chordata; class Mammalia; order Perissodactyla; family Tapiridae; genus Tapirus; species Tapirus indicus. The sequence continues at coordinate 102,839,899 of CM062925.1, forward strand.
TGTTTTGGATGGAAATGTACTGTTAGAAACAGATTAGCTCCAGTTTGCTCAGAAAGAATTTTCCCTGCAAATAACCCTGTGCGAGTTTTTGTGTGGGGTTTACATTGTCAATCAGTTCTATTTGGTAATTTTCAATACGATTTCTTTTTAACCTGTGAATTATTTAGAAGTGGGTTTTAAAATTTCTGAATGTATTCGTTTCTTGGCTACCTTTAGCTAGATTGCATTTGTAATTTTAGTGCATTGTTTTTTGTTGAGTTGTGCTTTGTGGTCAAATACATGATCGATTTTTGAAGATGTTCAGTGTGTACTTGAAAATAATATGTATTTACTATTTTTGTTTTTAGGACTGTATACATATGTAGTGTATAGACACACATATATATCAATTACATCAAGCTTAACAATTCTGTTGTTCGTATTTTCTCAATTCTGACTAAATTTGGTCTGCTCAATCGGTCTTTGAGAAAGGTATGTTAAAAATCTTCCACTATGATCTATAATTGTTAATTTCCCCATGTATTTCTGTTTATTTTTTGCTGCATGTATTTTGAGGCTGTGTTTTAGGTGGATACGGAATCAGAACAATTATATCTCACTGGTGAATTTATCATTAAGTAAAGCAACTCTTGAGCCTCAATAATGCTTGTTTGCTCTTAACTTTGTTTGCTATATATCAGCTTCCCTTTGGCCAACATTTATCTGGTGTTGTGATCATCATTGATTGCCCAGTCAGAATCCATTTATTTATTCCTCTTCCTTCCAACAGAACCTCAGTTTTGTTCAGATAGCCATCTCTTTCTCACACAGCTAAGGGTTTCAGGGGAAGGTTCGATTGGTCTAAGAGTGAGTACATTCTGTTTTCCTGTTGATTGGTTATTGGGCATGAGATCCAACGCTGGCCAAAAGAAAGTGTGCCGGTAGGGGAGCCTCTGGGAAAGTTTCCTTCTTCTGAGCAAGAGCCATGGTCTCTTAAGTCCTTCTGAATATTGCTGTTTCTGGTATGAAACCTGGATTGCTGCAACCAACTTGCTTCAAGCTTAAAAACCAACACAGTGAATATCAGAGCAGAGAGAAGGAAAGAACCCAGGTCCTTCATGCAACCATTTACCTTATTTCTTTTTGTGTATGCTTTTAATTTTTATGTGTAACTTTTCTTTTAGTGCCTTACATAAACTGAATAAAGTTGAATTGATTTGGACCCAACCACAGGGTTTGTTTCTAACCTCTTAAGAGGTCCATTCACCAATTTACATTCACTTAATAATATATTTGCTCTTCTGTCGCCTTATTTTGCTGTTTTCAACTTCTTTGCAATTTGTTTTGCTTTTTAATCTATTGTTATATGTACTTGGTTTTATTTGCTTTTTTCCTTATAATTTTTAAAAATTATAATCTTTTTTCATTCTGCAAGCAGTTGCCTTTAAAAATAAGAAAAATTCTTGATGTTCAATGCCAGTTTTTTAAAATTGAAAATTGATGCAATCTAAATGCTGACAAGAATTAAAATAAATCATTATATATACAAATAATGAAATGTTTATAAGAAATTACCCAGCTGGTAATATTGACATTCACCTAGAAAAAATTTCAAGACATACTGCTAGATGATAAAAACAGTTTACAAAACTCTATTTACAGTTGACCTTCCATGACTTTCTTTAGTCTGTTCCCATTCCCATTATATTTAGCAGAAATTCTGTTATGTTTCTGACTTGTAAATGCCATCTTTTTCTAGATTCTACAGCTAGTTCAGGCTTTCTTTCATTTTTATATTCCTTTAGTTCTATCATTGGCCTGAGTGGTGGTGTAAGAATTAGGGTTTTCCATCTTTCCTGTAAAAGTCTTTTTTTTCCCCTTTATAAATCAATGTTATGCTTCATTCATTCATTCCTTCAATAAATATTAACGACTACTTACTAAGTGCTAGATAGATAAGTCTAATTGTAAGGCTATATCTTTAAGCTTAACTGTAAGATTATATAATCTATAAACTAAATAGATAGAGGGTATCTAGAAAATAAAAATCCAATAGGGTAGCTTTGACCAGGAATGAATAGCAGAAATGGTCTCTTATTCATGCATTAGCTGTGTTCCAACTAAATGGGGTAGTAATGAGAAGAAAGTTCAAGGAAAGTCAAAGATATTAGTAAGTCTGAAGTTTTTTTTTGGTGAGTCTTAACTCAGTAACTTACCAAGAACAAAGTTCTGCCACTTCAATACCTTAGAAAATCAATAACCTTATTTATTACCTGTGCCTCAGTTTCCTTCTCTGTAAAATGGAGTAATAAATAATATTCCTCCTCAGGTCTAGCCTGAGGACTGAGTGAATACGGGTAAAAGAAGGTAATAATGATATTACTATTATATAGTATAATGATATTATATATGTAATATATATTAATATATTATATGATTTAATATTAGATATGCCAGGCACTGTTGTAGTTATTTTTCATGTTAGCTCCTTTAATAATCATGACACCCTAAGAAATAGGTGTAATTATTCTTATTTTGCAGATAAGGCTTAGAGGCTCACTCTAAACATTTCCTCTAAGAAATGAAAATGCTTTTCTAGAAATTTCAAAGACCCCCAAGGCTAGTAATTATAGAGAAAAAACTTGAAATTATCCTCTGTGGAGCAAAAATCACTTTGTCAATTTAAGAGCATGAAATATATCATGCACATTTGTTCTCACCAATTAAATTTTATTGAAATTAAAATAGAATTTAGTCAGATAACAATTACATATATAACAACTGAATTTATTCAGATAACAATTACATATATAACAACTGAATTTACATTGAAATGTTTTCAGCTTTATTATGAAGTGAGCCATAAGCACAAGAATGTTTGACCCTTTCGAAGATCCAGTGTGAGAGATGGGATTCCCATTCCCACAAATTTAGTGATTACAACAATTTAGAAGGCAGATGGCTGCAGAGCAGCCATTCACACTTCCTAATACATGGAACTGTTGCTTTTCTTTAAGGCAGAAGTGGGAGAGATCCAGGCTAAGCTTCGCCCCCTGAGAATGTTCTCTAACCTGCCGTGGTTTGCTGCCTGATAGCCTTGTTTTTGACTACTTACCTACTTACAAACCAGAGAAGACTAGTAAAGGAGAGTCTATTCCTGCTACCCTTCCATAGCCAAACTATCCAAGGTAGGCATTTCCCCGCCTCCCTCCACTGAGTACCAGCCATGTGGGTTGGGTGAGATGGAGCCCCCATGTTCCAGTCTCTACATGACCCAAGGAAATCAGCATAAATCCATCCCCTTACTTGGTTCTTCAGGGATAGACACATCTAGGCCTAAGCCAATCTATGTTGTCATTACCTGAGTCAGTTCAATCAGCATGAAGCCCAGACATTTTGCTCTGTGGCCGGAGGAAGAGAAACTCCTCTAAATGCTGCGGTGTAAAGATAGAAGATTTGGAATTGCTGCAGCCATTTTACAACCATGAGGGAACCCAGGTGACAATAAAACCAACATACAGAAGAGGGCACAGCCAAAATAATTTCAGAAAAATAGAATTCAAACCCTAATGAAAGTTTCCCTGAAGATCACTCTACCGTTGGACTGTTCAGATACGTGAACTAACAAATTCTCTTTATTTTAAAAGCCATTTCGAGTTAGGTTTTCTGCCACTTGCAACTGAATGCATCTTCGTCGATGCTGATTGTGGTCCCAGGCAACAGTCTTGCAGAAAAATATAGGAAATCCAGGACAGCTTATTTAGCCAAATGGTAAGATAGTCAACAATAACTTGGTTTTTTTTTTTTTTTTTTTATTAATGCAGCTGATTAAGTGCTTCCTGATGTTTTTTGTGTTTACCTGACACTGTATTATCTTTCTCACTTTTGATGTGGTCCCTGCACATTTGTGCTCCTTCTTTTTGTTCATCCTTGGTGATCTGGCTGGACATCTTTTCTTGGTTCTCTAATTTGCCTTTCAGAACTTTGCACAGTTCTGCTTCGCCAATTTGGCAGGCTGATCCCTGTCCTGCACTTCCCATATAGCTTGTTCACCTGCCAAAATTGTTTGTTTTAAGAGCATCCAGCTCTTCTGGACTCCTTTCTTCCCATCAGATCTTTTTTTTGCCACTGCCCAAACTGGTTGAAATTTGCTTTCCCAGAACTGATTATTTTTTCCTCATCAGCTTCTTTCCTTTTCCTTCAGAAAGGAATGTTATTTTTTTTTATTACTTTCACAGAAGTTTCAATTCTCCTTTAGTTCTTTTATTAACTCTGCCATTATTGAAAATTGAATTAGAAAGGATCTTTGCCTTTTGATGCGGATTTTGTACAAGTCATTATCTCCAGTGTACTTTAAATCTATTTCACAGTTTGTGGTTGACCCATTTTCTACAGCAAATATCAGGGTAGTTAGAGACCTGTCTGATCACCACATTGGGATGAGGATGCCTGTCCTCATGTAATTCTGTGTGGGATAAAATAAAATAAAGCAGATGTATTATGTGCTTATGTTGTTTGCTTATCTTAAAAACGCCATAATAACATGTTTTGATAATTAAAAATTAAATTATCACCATAATCCCAGGAGCCAAAACAATGACTTTTAGTTTTTACAAATCCCCTCCCACACACATACTCACATACTGACATTATTTCCCTGTGTTCTTGGGAAGAAAAAACTCATAATTTTCAGAGGTGGCTGCAAAGTTCTTCTGAAGGGATAGAAATGTCTTTTTAGTAAAAACAATTTAAGGATTATTTTGGTTATGGAAAGATAGCCCTTAGGATTTGTCCTGGATGGTTCAGAGTGAGGCAAAGAGAGTTAAATGGCTGTATATAAGAGAAGTAAGAACTGTAATCGATTATTTGCTAAAACGGTTGTAATTATTCCCCACCCCACCCCTACCCTGTCATATGCACACTTCTTTGCGATGTGACTTTGTAGCTCACTCCATCAAGTGGAGACTGGTGATTGGCTTTGACTGATAGAATGCGCAAAGAGATGGTGTACCAGTTGTTCCTAGGCTCCAAGAAGCCTTGTGTGCTTCTGCTTGTTTTCTTGAAACCCAGCCCAATCTCCATGTGAATAAGCCCAGGCTAGCCTCCTGGAGGATGAGAGACTGCATGGAGCAGATTCAGGTTGGCCCATTTGTCCCAACGGAGGCCCCAGACATGTGAGAACACAGCCACTAAAAGTAAAGTCAACCTGCCACTGACAGCAGATGCAGGAGGGTGCCCAGCTGAGTCCAGACCAAATTGCTGACCAGCAGAATCACAAGCCAAATAAATGGTTGTTTGGAATGGTTTGTTAAGCAACAAAAGCTAATTGATACAGAAATATTTAAGTCTCTGAGGATAGCATCATGGTGGGGTGGGCTAGAGGGAATACGGAGAGGCTGTGGGAAAGGAAAATAGGTGGTGAGGGAGGAGCCCAACAAGGCAGGTGACATCTGTGAGAGGTTCTTGATTGTGGGAATGGCTGGGAGACAGAACCGAAGTTGGTATTACAGAGAAAAGCTTTCTTCAGTCCCGCCCTAACCTCAGAATCTTCTGCAAATGTCTCCTGCTCATATTTGCCTTGGATGAGTGGTATTTCTCAGAAATCAAAGAAAAGGGGCTGTGTTACGTGTCTGAGATCACAAGGCGATGAAGGGAGGAAGGAAAGAGGAATAGTCAGAAGTGTTAAGACTTGAGAGAACCAAAAATTTAGAGGAAGCAAGCAATGACCAGAATCATGAGGTAACTTGGAAAAATATGTCCCACTCAAGAATTCCTGGAAATACTGGAAGAGTGTTCAGTTTTTCATTCTATGTAGATTCAAGCCAATTTTATCTAAATGGTGGTAGAGGAGGTCACTCCCTCAAACCAAAGAACTTTCAGCCACTGGGAACTGACATCAGGTTATACAAGAGTTTCTATCTACCATACATAATGTTGTGTATTTTCATTTGTTTTGAAAGAGTAAGGTGGCTGCCGAAGAAAGTGTGTGGCACACCCGTTCAGCTCTGGCATCAGTAAAAAGTCATTTTCACTGACTCATTGCTAATTTTTCTTTTAATACATCTGGAATCAAAAGAGAAATTCGCTCACCAACCAACGTAAAAAGCCAGGCAACAATAAAGTAAGCATGAAGTTAAAATTGAATTCCTGGATGTATTTGAGATGAAGGGAGCAACACAGGCATGATGTGGAAGCAGGACAGTCCAGCATATTTGGGGAAGAGAAACAGTTTAGTTTGGCTGATTACAGTGGGCAATATTTTGAAATACCATATGGTGTATTTTTCTTCCTTAGTATTTTCAGAGCCGGTTTTTTTTATTTGTTTGTTTGGTTAGTTGGTTGTTTTTAAAACCCTGCAGTCTTCCCTCCACTGAGCCAAGAACTGAAGATAATTTTTTGCAGGGAAAGGGAGATGGAACCCTACCCAGAAGAAAGAAGTCCTTGCTCAGCTTTAAGTTTCAAACTAGATTTTTAAAATAAAGTCTGTAGATAAATAATAGTCTCAAAAAATTAGACTTTCAAACAGGAGTAGGAAGTTTTCTCAGACCACTTAGAGCAGAGTATTTATATAAAGAGCCAAAGCTTGAAGGGTTGGCCTCAGAGAAAGATGAAGGAGAATAGGATTTGAAAAAGCTCCTGCCACACAGAGGAGAGTAAAACCCCCCTGTTTTGGGAGGAAAGGCTGGGAGTGTAAGGAAGAGAAGGGAAAGAGATTGTTGGCGAAGGCTTGGCCTACTTGGGAGTTTGAGGGAAATAAAAAGCAATATTAGAGATAACCTGGAGGGGGTCAGGCCTTTCAGAGAAGTTCCAATCAGCACAGCACCATGTCTGGCCTGGCTGAGGGAGCTCAGGGCGGCCTCACAAGTCCCCGCACCTGGCCCTGTGTGCTGGGAAAGCAGCCAGCAGGTCCCAAGCCCCCTGGGAGGGCCCGGCTGCACCGAGAGGACCCACACAGATGCCAAAAGAGGCCGGGGGTTCCCAAGCAAAGCTGCAGACGGGCGGGCCTTTTGACTAGGATGCCTGGAAGCCCAGTGACCTGGAGAGGCCAAACTTCCTGCAGGGCGAGAGGGCAGAGGCAGGCTGGTGATGAGAGGGCAACATAACTTAGCTGCAGGTTCATTCCCCCTGCCCATAAGTGCCAATGGGGGAAGGAGGACAGGAAGGGGAGAACCCTTGAGAAGAGGGCAAAACTCTGAAAGATGGGGGAGTTAAGCCAATGGAGCTATTTTAAATCAAAAGAGGCTAGAAACTTTTAATTGGCAAAGTCAAGTTTTGCGACCACCAGTGGAAAGACATGTAAAAATCAAAGGAAATTACATAAATTTGTGCACATCTGAGTCAACATATGTGATTTTTTTTTTTTTTTTTGACCAGAGTACATGTAGAATATACTTGAAGGAGAATAGTGGGAGAGAAAGTGGGTTGAAATTAGAACACTGAAGTCTTTCAGGGAAGGGAAATCAAAGACATTCACGTCCATTCCCCCAATCTGAATAGAAGGGCCCAGACTACATCTGACAATCTAAGAATAAATGGAAGATCTTCTCTTGGAGGACATTGTGCTAAATGAAATAAGCCAGTCACAGAAAGACAAATACTGCATGACTCTACTTCTATGAAGTATCTAGAATCGTCAAATTCATAGAAGCAGAGAATACAATAGGGGTTGCCAGGCGCTGGGGCGTGGGAAAATGGGGAGATGTTCAATGGGTATAAAGTTTCAGTTATGCTACACGAATAAGTTCTAGAGATCTGCTGTACAACGTATTTCCTATAGCTAACGATGCCGTGCACTTCAGATTTGCTAAGAGGGTAGATCTCATGTTAAGTACCACACACACACACAAGGGATACAAGGAAACTTCGGGAAGTGTTGGGTATGTTTTTTACTTTGATTGTGGTGCTAGTATGGGTGTTTGCATATGTCCAAACTCATCAAATTGTACACATTAAATATGTGCATTTCTTTGGATATCAATTAAACCTCAATAAGGCTATTTAAAAATAAACAGTATATTGAGGATTTTTTTAATGCTCATAAGGAATTCATTTCTTCTTTGAAATCCCAGTCCTCTGCGTAAAGGGCATAAATAAGAAATATCCTTTCCGAGGAAATTATTAACAATATTACCCTCAAAATGAAAATCTCAAACAGCCAGAGGAAAGTCCATTTGAGCTCCTTTGGGCCCATCTGCAGAATCTTTGAGCAGAATCTGCAGAATTCTAAGAGGACGGACCACAAGTCTTGGCCAGAGCACATCTGTCTTGCACATTCACGACACTCAAAGGCAGAGAAGAAAAGAGTCTTCTTTCTTTTACACCTTCATATTTGTTGTTTTAACTCATAATTAGTTCCATTGAAGAGAATAATCCAAATAAATTGACCTCGGAGATTACAGTGTGGTAGCTCGTCTTCTGTTTTAAGTCAGCATCGGCAGCTGTTTACTGCTTCAAACAGGACAAAATAATTAAGATCCCTTAATGTTTTACACCTTGCAAAGGAAGATTAGGAATGACCATCAAAGCTTAGAAAAGCAACACATTTCCTTCAAAGCAAAACCCAGGTCTAACCGTGAGATCTTCTCCGTGTGTCCACAACGTTCAAGGAGGACAAGGTTTGGTTGGGGCCACCATTTCTCTGCAATGGGGGGATGGGAGGGGAAGACTGTGCGGAAGCAGGCAGCAGCATTCTCAAGCAGTCAGGGAACCGTTCACCATCTTTATGGGCCTATTTGTATGTAAGTTTGGATTGTGTCCACAATGCAAATTGAGCAAATTCTCATGACAGCTCCCACCAATGAAATATTTCTCACAGCTCCAGCACAAACTTTTCAGAGGCCTTCAGCCTCTTTTTCTAAAAGTGCTGAATTGTACACAGAAGTTGCAGAAAACTCACATTTGCTCTTTAGCACAACCTAAACATCACGCAGTGGAACTTATGAGTTAGGTTCATTTTTTAGGCCATTTTGGTACCATAGTGGCACAGTTGTAAGACCTTAGTATTTTTCCAAAAGTATGACCATACCTTCTTAAATGCCTAATTTGCACTCACTGAATCACACACTGGGAGAACTTGGCTCGTTCAGAATTAAAAATATACTGAACCAACTGAAGTAACCTGAGGGGATTCTTTGTCTAAGAGTCAGTGACTGTGAAACTGTTGGAATGCCTAACAAACAGAGTCCCTTCTAGAGAGACTCTGTGTGAGTGTATCTCAAGTCCACCTATCCTGCTGGTAAGGATGCCCGAAACCACCTTTTCTTATTATAGATTTGCATAGTTAAGTTTTAAAAATAACTGTACCCAATCCAGCAATTCTACCCTTGAGTATATACGCAAAAGAATTGAAAGCAGCGATTCCAACAGATATTTTACACCCATGTTCATAGCAGCATTATTTACAATAGCCACAATATGGAAACAACCCAAATGCCAATCAATGGATGAATGGATAAACAAAATGTGGTGTATGTATATACAATGGAATATTATTCAGTCATAAAATGGAAGAAAATTCTGACAGGCTGCAACATGAATGAAACTTGAAGACATTGTGCTGAGTGAAATAAACCAGACACAAAAGGACAAATTTTGTATGATTCCACTTATATGAGGTTCCTAGAGTGGTCAAAATAGAAAATAGAACAGTGGTTACCAGGGGCTGGGGGAAGGGAGGAGTGGGGAGTTACTGTTTAACAGGCACAGAGTTTCAGTTTCAGAAGATGAAAACATTCTGGAGATGGATAGCAGTGATGGTTACACAATAGTGTGAATGTACTTAATGCCACTGAACCGTACACTTAAAAATGGTTGAAACAGTAAATTTTATGTTATGTATATTTTACCACAATAAAAAATTTCTAAAATAATGACTGTACTCAAAATATAATGTTGACTATGGTCTTCTAGATGAATTGCATTACATTCATATAAATTTAAATTTTAAAAGCCATCATGCCCATAGAAAGAGAGATCTGTCAGGAGGGAAAAAAGCACCAAGACAAAATGACTGATGATCTGGCATAACCCAAAGAAATCATGAAAACCCACGTAAATTGAAGCAATAGTACTGATAAAAGAAATCCCTTAACCTAGCCAAGTGTATAGACTAAAATTTGTCCAAGATGGAACCCACTGGCCACATGTGCCTAGTGAGCACTTGAAATGTGGCTACTCCAAATTGAACTGTGACGTAAGTGTAAAAATACACAACTTCAAAGATTTAGTGAAAAAGAGAATGTAATATATCTCATTAATATTTTTTGTATTGATTAAATGTTTGATAATATTTTGGATGCATTGGGTTAAACATACTAAAATTAATTTCACCTGTTTTCTTTTTACTTTTTTTATACAGCTACTAGAACATTTTAAATTACACAGTGGCTCATCTTACATTTCTATTGGACAACACTGCTCTACAGGTATATCGGGGTGCTTCATGGTATAACAGCATAGAGGTAGAGTTCATTTGATGATCATGGACTCATTCTCTAAAGTAAAAGAGACCAACGTTGTTTGTTACCTTTAAGACTTTGTCAGTTCTGCCAATTTTTTCTTAACATTTTTTTCTCATCCTTGCTCCTTTCTATTTCAATTCCCTAGTCGTGGCCTTCTACAACTGTATACTAAGCCCTGTATAATAAAATGTTTATTGATCTCATTTCCTCTCCTATAATCTATTCAGTGTACTCCCACCAGATTAACTTTTAGGAAACCCTTGTGCAGATTTTTTTTCCATGCTCAAAACCCAGAGACTACAGTCCGGGGAGTTTGCAGATTCTGGGTTTTCTAGAGATTCTGAATTAGTAGATTGGGGGTGGGCCCCAGAGTTCACACCTTAACAAATACCCCAGACGGGTCTTGTGCAGAAGGTCTGAGGAACACTGGCCCGTTGGATTAAGCTCAGATTCCTCAGAGTAATTTTCAAGGCTCTTTTTCCCTTCATAAGCTGTTTAGTCCAATCTGTCTGAGGGAGAATGGGAAGTAACTACCTAGAGAACCTTTGGAAGAAAATAGGCCTCTGTCCTGAGCAGCTTTGATACTTGTCTAATTGGCGGCAAGAGGTTGGCCCTAAAGAGGTCTCCAGCTCTGCTCTTCTATGAGCCTAAACTTACCATTATAATTAGCTACATCCTCAGAGTAATTTTTCCAAGCTTCTGTCTGAATTTGAGGATGTCAAGCTGTTCGATGCTGCATTTTCTAGTGCTGACATCCTAATATGAATCTATATGGACCAAGATAGTTTTGACATGTATCCTTTTTCACAAATTATTTTCTTTGGTTTTCTATTGACTCCTCAGGCATCTTTAGGGATGCTAATGTCAGGACTTAATCAAATAAACTCTCATTCTAATAGATAAAGATTATGACATTGCAGACTGGTGAATTGAAGGTCGTATCTGGCTCACAGAATTGTTTTGATTTTTCTATCTGGTTACCTTTATGGGTTGTGTGTCCCCACCCCCCGCCAAATTCATATGTTGAAGCCCTAACCTACAATGTGACTGTATTTGGACATAGGCCTTTTAAGGAGGTAATTAAAGTTAAATGATGTCAAAAGGGTGGGGCCCTAATCCCATAGGAAGAGTGTCCTTATAAGAAGAGGAAGAGACGCCAGAGGTTAGTCTCTCTGTGTGCACACAGAGGAAAGGCCATGTGACGGCACAGCAAGGTGTTTGTCTGCAAGCCAGGAAGAGAGAGCTCACCAGAAACCAATCTGCTGGTACTTGATCTTGGACTTCCAGCCTCTACAATTGTGAGAAAATAAATGTCTATTGTTTAAGCTACCCAGTCTGTGACATTATTATGGCAGCCCTAGCAGACTAATACAGTTGCCAATACTTAAAATTTGGGAGACTGCCTATAAAAATCTGAATTTCTCTTGAAAAGTTGTAAGATCTGGCAACAATTGGCTAGAGATGAGTAGTAATTTGTCTGCACTTTCCGGTTCTCCACAGTCCCCATCACTCCCTTTTGTCTCCCAGACATGGAGGCTAAAGGTCAATTGGAAATAATATCAGCATTATTTTTTTTAAAAAATCTAGCTCTTTTCACTCATTTACATTACTTGCCTGACACTTGTGATCATTTAGGTTGGTAATTGCAGATGTAACTAATCTACAGCCAAAGGTCAGTTTTCTTTCCAATAGTGAAAAAGGATTTGCATTTAACTATCCACACTTTTTTGTCTGCACTCCCTTTTTGATATATAGTTTTCCTTTATGGGCAAGCCAACCATCTACGGATTCTTCAAGCCTATATGAACCATACTGATATACACTAATGCACCTTTCATCATGAAAATAAATTAGGACATAAATCTAAACTGTAATGACAAATCTTAACTCTGAACATCATGGGCCAATTATGTAATTTGCAAAGGATGTCTTTTATCAACTAATAAATCAGGGTGGCATGAACGGGCAAAAGAAAAGCTCCCTCTGGTCTTGACAGATGCAAATAAAGAATAAATTACTTTTACTTGGAAATCTGAAAATAATGGATTGGGAGTATAAGGATTCCATCTGTTACATGATTTCTAGTCAGCCATGACAGTTGTGCATCAGAAACATACTGAAATATTAACTTTACATCTTGCATTTATAGAAATTAAAGCATAAAACATTTTAAGAGCCAGAAAATGTAATAACCATTTGTCAGAGAAAATGGGAGCAGAAGCTAGAGACATAGAAATTAGAGTGAAGGAAAAAAAAGGAAAACAATTGCTAGAACGAAGGGAAATTAATGTAACAATTAGAGCATAAAGGAATAGCATAAAAGCACAATGGAGAAAAACACGATGCTTTAAAGGAGAACAGAAGTCTATGAAACTGTACTATATTTATTTATTGGTTGGCATGTTTTGGTTGGAAGTGTATTTCTATTAGACTAATTCAGGCAAAATATATAAAGAGACTTAGTAAATCACAGTATTGTTCATCTTAGCCATCTATAACAGAATAAACAAATGAATGGATCAAAATCATTCTTTTCTTTTCAAAACAACAATGTTGCATGAAGCAATCTATCAATGATCTTTTGAATTATTTCATTTGTCTGCTTTCTATGCTCTTGGAATAGAATTCAGCTGCTTAACTGACAAAAACTGAATAAGGAAATGTTCAGAATTTACATATGGACCACTTCAGTGTGCTTCAATTATACTGTACTATTATTAGTTGTAGTTGAAAGCTATTATAATGTGTATTTTGTAGATTAAAAATATTTTATTGTGTTTTAGGTACTGAAGCTATGATTCTTTTTTTTGTCAAAATAAACTCATTTATTTTATATACGGGTTGTGTATCCCATTTGTAAACTGAGGATTTCTCTTTAAGTTAGTATTAGGAAGAATGTCTGCCTTAGAAGTTTCCAGATAATAAAAAAGTAAAATTCATTGGGAGTGTTTGTATTTTTTTGTGTGTGTGTGTGTGAGGAAGACCAGCCCTGAGCTAACATCCGTTGCTAATCCTCCTCTTTTTGCTGAGGAAGACTGGCCCAGGGCTAACATCGTGCCCATCTTCCTCCACTTTATATGGGACGCCACCACGGCATGGCTGACAAGCAGTGCATCAGCGGGCGCCCGGGATCCAAACCCGCGAACCCCGGGCTGCCAAAGCGCGGACTAAACCGCTGCGCCACCGGACAGCCCCGGAGTGTTTGTATTTTTTATCAAAAGTAATTCATGTTCATTGTGAAATGGATTAGAAAATACAGATGAGCAAAAGAGACAACAAAAATCATTCTTATTCCATCACTGAGAAATAATCACTGTTTAGATAATCACAGTTTGGTCTGTATAAGTCTGGTCTTCTTTCAATGTGACTATGTATATATAATTTTTTTAATGCGCTCAAACTGTATATATTGCTTCAGACCCTGCTTTCCAATTTAACAATATCTCATGAAAAGTTTTCCATGTCATTAACTATTATTCTACAGCGTGTTTTCATTGTGTTGTTGAACCATAATTGAATTAACCAAATTTTTTCCTAGCATTTTTACCATTATAAACAATGATGTGGTTAACACCCTTGCAGATAAACCCTTGGGCATAGTCCAAAAGGCACACAGAATTAGAAAGTTTTTGGTGTGCACTGCCAAATTACCCTTGCAGAATGATTGTGCCCATTTAGATAAAACCTAGTATGATATGAGATTATCTATTTTACCAATTCTCCTGTATTTTAAATGAGGTCACGAGTAGGAAGTATCTAACACAGTGCCTGCATTTAGTAGCATTATATAAAATGTGGTTCCCTTTCTACTCCATTCTCACTGAGGAAGAGAATTCCACTTTCTACACTTAAGTACATGAGGAACATTGGGGTTTTTTTTGGCATTTAATGCATTAGAGGCAGTGAGGTTCTTAAATAAGTGGGTTTCCTTATTGTTTTCACTGAATTATAGCAATGGATGTAGCCTAGTCCATTCCTAAGTCTTCCATGGAATGAGATTAAACATCTTCAATTATTTGGACTGCAAAATTTTCTTTTATCTTTTTAACCCAATCCTATTAGATAAAAGAAAAGGAAGGATTTACTCAGAGCTCTTGGTTGTCTGCTTATCAACAACTGAGATTCTCATTTTCCTAAGTGGAAATAAATTTTCTGAATATTTTGGATCATTGTCTCTCTGTTCCAAGCAAATGCCTTAGAGATGCATCATAGTAACACCAAAATCTATCAAAACAACAGGATTCACAATGCCATCCCTTAAGAAATCTAGCTTTCCATTCACTTTCAGAACCTAGGAAAGTTTTTAAAAATATGCAAGTTATTTTTAGTGCAAGTCATCCTGAGATGACTTGCAAAAGAACACTGCTGACCTACAAACAGCAGCATGATCATGGCAAGGATTTCTAAAGGGAAACCTTGCAAACTAGAGTGGAAGATCAAAGAACATCTATTTAAACTCCTTCCACCTTAAACTCTTTTCAAACTGAAACATTGAGAGCATAGTGGACTCCCAGGATATCCTGGGGAAGAAAAAGAGAACTAAAAAAGAACTTAGTCGCTGAAAACTTATAAAGAATTAATGTCGCCAGCTTTAAATAGCAGAAAATAACACAAAAAAATCTTACACAAAAATGAATTAAAAAGAAGGAGGTGTGTTCTCACAGCATGCGGTAATAAAGAAATGGTGAGATCTTCTACCCGTTTGTTCTCTGATAGCTATGGGTGTTTTCAGTGCTTGTGACATTATCTAGTAAGAGTAGGGTTTTCTGTTGTGCCATTTCACCACAAAAAGCCAAAACTGACCTTCAAATTCAGCTTCTCATTTGTTTACTCTAGAGCTACTACATTTCTGGTGTTTAAGAATTAAAAAAAAAAATCTTAGAAATACACAAGATGATTTTCATGTTAATTTCCTTTACCTGTTTCCAAGTGCTTAGTTTCTTTTAAAATGGCACTGTTGCTTTTATTTTAGGCGTGTATTAATCACACAAACAGAAGCCCCAAGCTTCCTCTGTCAGGCATATTGTAAAGGAACAATCCTCTTTCCCCACTGTTCAGCCAGTTCTTTTGTGCTGCTGTTTTTTCCCTATTACTTCCCTTCACTCCCAGGACCCACTAATTCCAAGAATATTTTAAAATCTTAAGACAATGGTGAAAATTTCCTTTAATAAAAATATAGCAATAATACATTTATTCATTTTCTATAGCTGTCACAATCTGTGGTTTCTAGATGTATTTTTAATGTTAGTGCAACACAGCTAAATGGTGACTTCATTAGGAACATCTACTGTTGCAAGTTAAAGGATTTACACTATTAGTTAAATTCAGTTCTTAGCATTAATATCATTTCCTTGTTCCTATTTCCTCTTTTATAACCTCCTTTGAAAATGGAGTGAGCAGTGAAGATGAAGTGGTGTTTTAGAAAACCTTAAAATTCTCAGAAACGCCTTGTCTTTTTACTGGAGAATCTCTCACTGGTATAATTTTCACCCTGTAGAGGCTTTTCATTTCATACAAATTATTTACATTTAATTCAATTAAGTTTATGATCTTCTCCAAATGATGACAAACATGCACAGTACTTAACATTTTGCAATAAAACCTTCTTGCCTACTCTTTAAAGCATTAATGGAGGTTGTTGGTTCACAGAGTTGAGGCATACAAGGCTATTTTCCTGGCTAGTATTAGATGGTTGGGACAGTTAGTTCCCAAACATTTCAGCACATTGAGGTTACGTATATGATTCTTTTAAGTGGCTTCTAACGTTTCTATATCCTGATAAAATGCTATTAATCCTTTGTAGCCACTTTTTAAAAAGTACTTTGTGTGCTGAAAACAAGTTCCGAAATTCAAAGCAATTTTATGTGAAGTAATATTATCCTTACATCAGCATAAATTAATTCTTTCCATAAAAGTGTTGGTGGGTCTTGTGAGGGAAATAAAACATATCATTGTTTATGCTTGGTAAGTCCAAAAGCAAAAATCTCACCCGTTGCTTATGTTTTTGTGATTTGCATTATCTGGTACAGTGACAGTTATACATTATCTCAGATGTTTGATAGTATATAGGAGAAATTTGGAATGACCTTGGGATGATCTCTCAAGTCCAGCTGCTTAACTCTAAATTCTATTTAATAACAGTTTGTGAAATCAGCACATCTTCTCAAAACTCTCCCGTGGGTTGCAAGTGATCAAACAGACAAAACCACAATGACAGGACAGTTAGATGGGTTTAACAGAAAGGGAATTCTAAAGACATTCATGAATGACTACCAAACTGCACACTGGGAAGGCCATATCTTTTATTAAAATCATCACAAATACAAAAGCATCACTGAAATATATATATATATATATATATATATATATATATATATATATATATATATATATATATACCGTGTACATATATTCTCAAATTCCTGGAAAATTATTACCAATTTATTGGCTTTCCATTTCATTACATGGCACATCCCTAAAATATTAAATAGAATAAAAATATCCACACAATTTTTGGATGAACAGCATCCTTTGCATTTTTAATTTGTGTGTTTTCATTCAGACATTTGTCTCTTTGTAAAGGACTGGCTCATAAATGTTTCCCAATTTAGGCTTCCTGGCCACGGGAGTGACACATTCTGTGTCATGTAAAATTTGATAGCTTGTAATGTCTTTTCAAACTTCAAGTGTATCTTGCCTTTTCTGTAGCAAGAGCCAGTCTGCGGATGTTGGATATACAACCAGCTGCAGCTTCCTGGAGCTCTTGATCCGGGGACCCAACCATATCCAGTAGAAGCTGTCATACATAAAGGAGGAGAAGAAGGGAAATCAGAATAACTATTAATCTAAAGATGTAAAGTTAGGCTATGAAATAATTTTAAATATGAAATATTTTTAAAAGTCACCCAAAAAAAGTACAAAAAATTCCATTTGGGCAAATACAAATATAAAATTTAATCAGATGCAGGAATTTCTCATGAAATTCTTACCTTTTCATTTTCTGGAGCTGAGCTAAACCTGTTTCTCTCTCTTTTCTTTGGTCATCTAACTGCTATGGATCCTGCTTTGAAATTTCTTTTGCATTCTTTCTGGCTTTTCCACCTCCCAGGATGAGCATATCAGGCACAGACTATTAGTGCATCCTCTTAGATTTAATCTCTCTGTATTCATTCTAAGCACTGGATCATGTCACAACCTAATTATATCAGACCCTTAATAGAGACTTTCATTGACTTCGAGTGCTAACTAACTAGAGCTCAGTCTATTAACCTGTCCTTAAAGGATTTTTGTGTTCTGGCATCAGTTTACCTTTCTAGCCATTCGTCTTTCTCCTGCTGCACCCCGTACTCCAAGATCACACTTCCCCACTTTTCTAAAATGCCCTCCCGTCCTCTTCTCTGATTTTCTAAATTTTATCCACCTTTCATGACCCAGCTAACTTTTCCACCAAGCCTCCACTGATTTCCATCGAACAAAATGCCATTTCTCCCTCATCAGAACTCTTATAGCTGTTAACTCAAATGTGTGCTGCTACAGTTATATTGTTCCCTTTTTAACAGATATTTGGATTAATGCTTTTTGTCCTTATTTAGACTGTAAACTCTGAAACTTATAATATAGTATAGTGCCTAATACATAATAAATGCCAAATAAATGTCAAATAAATGAATTAGAACTTTTAAAATCTATTCAGTTACGGTTCTAATCAGTAGTTCTGATAAAAGATTTAAAAATTGACAGAATTATTTATTTTCTATACAGTAGCATTTGACCACAAATGTGGATAATGTCAGAAAATGAGGATGACTTGATGAGCAAAGAAATGGTGTAAAGAGAAATACTGGGAAACATCTTAATATGGCAGGCTTAGGAGTTTGGCCTTTATTCTGTAGGCAATAAGAAGTTATTTAAGCACTTTAACCAGGAGAGTGACAGGGTCATATTTGTATTTTAGAAAGATAACTTTTATGGCAACTTATAGAATGGACTGTAGAGAGAAGAGACTGAAGGGTACCATGATACTTCAGGCTAGAAGTGAAAAGGACTGAATAAAGCAGGAACCAGGAATAGAGTGGAAGGAATGAATTCACGGGATATTTAGGGACTAAACTATTCCACAAATCACCCAAGGACAGTTGGTTATCCAAATAGAAGAAAATAAAAATGGTAATCTCACATCATACATAAACATCAATTCCAGGTGGATTAATGATTTAACCTCTCTGACCACAATTTCTTCTCCTCTGATTTGCACTTGTCTATTCTCATCATGACCTCTAGTCCATTGGCCTATATACTTTTTCTTTGACCATCTCCTGTCTTCACTTCCTCCACAATCTGTTTAGATTCCACAGTACATCTTTTCAACCATTCTCTTACCAGTTTCTTAAACCTCCTCATGACATCCATCCAGTAAAACCATAACCAACTCTGTCTTCCCCAGGTCCCCCCTGTAATGAAGCCCTGCTGGAGGCAATATGTATACAACAAGGCAAATGAATCCACTATAAATCCAACCTTAACTGGATTCTCATAACTTCCCAGCAATCTAAACATGTCTCCCTCTAACTAGGTCATTTTCTCACTCTTTCCAATGCCTATTTCAAATCTTCTTCATTCTTCTCCAGTCTCCAACTCTTCCTTATAGCCCCCATTCTCAGCAGGTAATGTATAAGGGCTCCTTCATAAACTTGATAGAAGTCACTAGACAGGAACTAATTCAACCAAATCTGCAAACCTACCTGCATCTTAGCACACCTTTTTCTCCTTCTCTTCCAGTTATAACGGATGCATCTCTCCTTCTCTCCTTGTATTCAAGGTCCACCACTCCACTTGTATTCTCCATCCAGTCCCCTTCTCCTTAGGACATTTTACCACCACATGCTCCCTCTCTTCTTTCTTTATCTTGAACCTTTCCCTTCTACTTATTCCTTCCCACTATCATTTAAACGCATGTCACCATATCTTAAACAACAACAACATCCTCCCGCGCCAAAACCCACCATTTTGACTCGTTTTTTTTTCCCTTCATAAACAAATTTCTTTAAAGAGTTGTCTGGACTCACTGTCTCCAGTCTCAAATTCCATTCGACTTACTTCAAGTTGGCTTCTGCCTTTAGCTCTCCACAGAAACAGCCTCCTGGAAGGTCAACAATAACTTCCAAGTTGCAAAGAGCAATGGGCACATTTCAGTCTTCATCTTATTTGACTCCTTAACCTCGTTTGATATAATTGACCACTTTCTCCTTTTTTAAAATTGTCTCTGCTATTGGCTTCTTATACCACACCCTCCTGGTTTTCTTCATATCAATTGTCCTCATCTTCCCACTCCTCATCAATGGCTCTTTCTCCTCTTCCCCATCATAAACTGTTAGAGTTCCTTAGGATAAATTCCTTTTCTGTTTTCATTCTGTTTTCTCCCCTAGATGGTTTCTCTTACTACCTGACTTCAAATATCATTCATATGGAACCATTTTCTAAATTTATACCTCCACCTCAGAACTTTCTTTTTAATGGCACACTTCATATCCAATGCTTCTTAGATACCTCTGCTTGAAAGTCTCACAGCTATCTTAAATTTAACATATTTCAAATGAAATTTAAATTTTTTCTCTCCAAATCTGAATCCCCCAGTATTCTCACATATCAATAATAGATATCATCACTTAGTTGCTCAAGCCAGAAATCTCCCTGCCTCACACTCACTTGCACCCTCATCTCCCTGGCACTCTATCCAACTAATTATCATATTCTTGTGATTCAATTGCCAACACTTATTTCAAAGTCATTCACTTTTCTCTATTGCCACTGTCACTCACCCACCCCTGAAAAGCCTAAAACAGCTTCCCACTGTCTTTGTACCCTCTCATGTCCCCCTGTAATTAATCATTCATACTGCCTCCAGAGTAATTTCCTAATTTTGAAGTTCACCAACAAGGGGCAAAATTCTAGAGAAGCAAAAGGGAATGAGACATAATCACTCTTCTGAGATTTAAGAGAAAGAAATATTTTCTTCTGAGTGAGGGAAACAGGGCTGTTTGCAGGAGCTCATGCCTTGTGAGTTTTGCATTGTTAATATAACTAAACAAGGAGGCCATTAGATGAGCAGCTCTAATGTCTTGGTAGGCTACATAAGCAAACCAAAACCTACATCGGAGTCAATGCACTCGAATCTCAGAAAAATGAAACCTAAGGACAACCAATCACCAACAGCCAACTAGGCTTTCCCAAACAAGGCAACCACTTAAGCTACAGCCTATCAAAAAATTTCTAAGCTTTGCCTCTGGGTCTTCTCTATAAAAACCTTCCCCTACCTCCTGTTGGTGGAGCCCTCCTAACCACTTTCAGTTTGGCACTGCCTGATTTGAATTGATGTTTTACGCAAATAAACTCATAAATTTTAACAGTGCCTCAGTTTATCTTGTAACAGCATCAAGTGTTTTTCTCCAGCATCATCCAACAACCTAGGTGTAGGTCAGAGGAAACAGATTATAGGGATGTAATTCATTTGAACAGCCATTTGGTCTGATCTGGGCTGGAAGGGAAGTAAGAACAGAAGGCTACTGACAACCTGGGAGAATTAGGATGAGAGACCTCAGTGAAGTAGGAAAATAGTTTTAGTGGGATCGAAGTGTAGGAAGAAGTAAGAAGCTGGAAAAGAGGACATTCTAGTCGGAGAATGGAATATTTGGAGTTTAAGATTTCATAGATAAAGTTGTTTTGAGTATTGACAAGGTCCAGGGTATGGCCATGGGAATGTAGGTCAGTACAAGATTGTTAAGAAATTTTGTACACATACACAAACATATGAACACATATACTTAATTTATCCTGTATTCTTATCCTCTGTCTCTGTCTCTCTCTCTCTGCAGGAAGAGGAAATAATGGGAAGGAAGAACAGAGCCGCCAGCTCTCCTTGGTTACTGTAGCACATAGCTTAGAGGTCTTTGTATAGCAACCCACACTCAAATCCCTTTCCAAAGCTTGCAACTTTCAACTCTTGATCCACAGTTCAGTATTTCTATCCATCTACTTATTTGTTTCTATCTCACTTTACTATTATATGAAAGCTTTTAAAGTAGATATAACAATAAGAAGTTTAGACTATTTCTTCTAAATATACAGTTCTAAAAGAAGTTCATCACTCCTTTTTTTCATTCTTGCACACATTTTACTTGCCCACCTCCATCATTGTAACCCTACCTCACAGGGCCAGCCTGCTTTGCTTCTGCTCTGGTCCCTGGTCTCTCCTCCAATAGTTTTTTTGTTGATGTTTTTTAAATCTGAGAAGAGGAGAAATAGAGTCCTAGCTATGAACCCTGACTATCTGAGAAGGGAACTAGACACTTGCCTTATGCTGTTCAGCTCCTTTCTAGAAAAGGCAGTGTTGAACAGTAGTCAAGGGGGTGGGCTTTAAGGTCACAGCTCTTTGGATTTGTATCTTGATTCTTCCATTTACTGGGCAAGTTACTGAACCTCTTACCTCTACCTTCTCATATGTGAAACGGGGTCACCTACCTCTGAGGGTTATTGTGAAGATGAATGAGATAATATACAGCTTTAAAAAATGTTTGAACAGCTGTATTCACAGCCTCTTGCTGTCTTTACATCCTTTATCGCCCCTTCTTCCCCCTCTTCGTGTTCTGTCTGATTGTTTCCTGAGCCTTGTTTGGCTCCAAATATGCAGCGTGTGAGAAGGAAAACTGGAGCAGCACAGGCTGGGGGAATTTACACTGGAAAGGGCAGAGGATTCCTTGTGGGAGAGAAGAAAACAACAGATGGGGAAGGAACGGAGGAAAGAGGAGAAAGGACGGAGCTTCTACCCTGTTTTGAAGAAAGAGTTTGGAGAGCTTGGAGTAGGGGGATTATTTTAGGAACAGCTTTAGGGTAAGAGAGATTTACTGAGTGTAAGAAAGATAAGAGGATTTTAAAGAAGTTTAACAGTGTGCGCGTGTGCTTTCTATTTTCAAGAGAGAGGGAAACTAGGATTAAAATTACTTTCAGGATCTACTTGGTTGCCCAGCTTTTGTGTCTCTGACTGCATTTCCATGTCAGGACTGGACCATGCGGTAGCTTGGCTTCATACAGGTTATGCATTTAAATCGCATACATCCAGTGCCCAGGACAAAGTCAGTGCTCCATAAACGGACCTCATTATCATGGTGATGATTTCGCCAGTTCTAAAGTCTGGTTCTGGCATTTATTCCCTGGAGCCCAGCCCCGATTAGTTTGGGAGGAATGAGGAAGCAGGAATTTTGGCCCTAATCTCAGTCCAGCCCCTGTCAGCACTTGCTCCAGGCCTCACCTCATCTCTGGTTGACCTCCACGGGTACGAAAAATCCAGGCTTCACTTGGCATCAGCTGTTGCCACCACCACCTTGCATGGCTCCCTTGGAAACCAGCCCTTTGGCCTGATGCCTGCCCAAACCGAACCTACATTTTGCCCATACTCCCTCAGACCTTGTTGTTCTGTGGTCTCCTCTCCAGCTTTCCAAGAGTCAGTTGTATTTATTCCCAAACCCTTGATGCCACTTACATAATTTCATATTACATAAACTAATGAACTGTGAGGGTGAACTGTACTGGTCATGACGTTTGGCATCTCGGTGTTTCACAGAGAGCCTGGAGTGTGGCAGCTATTCCAGGAGTCAGCTAGATAAGTGTTGCTGACAGGAGGAGCATCTACTGTGCATTCACATGTTTTATGTTAGAATACAATGTTTAATCAATGCAGGACCCTTTCTATGACTCTACTCTGTAAATGACTTTTTCTATTACCTGACTAACTTCTAGTCCTGACTGCATTAAGAGGACAACCACTCTTTGGAGAAATAATTTTGCCTAAGTTTCTGGCATTAACCACAAGGTCTCATTTTATATCCTATATGGAGGTTAGTGAATGTTTAGCCTAAAAACTTGACCAGGGGAGCCCCGCAGTCCAGTATTTTCAAGCCCTAAAGTATAAGGAAGGGTGAGATTCTAAAAAATAGATAAAAGGAGAAAAGTCTGGCTTAGAATGGTACACGCGGTGGGCAGTGAGATTGCTTCCCTAAACGTACCTTGAGTGACTCACTGGCACTAGGCTCGAGGGTTACCTAATGTGTGCACGATGTGAAATGATTTTATTAGCCACCAAGCTTACTATGTGCCAGGCGCCGTGATTTATTCTTTACTAGTTAATTTATTCTGCTTTGCCCATTTTCCTCAGCAGGAACTTCTTAATCAAGGGCGTAGAGTTGAAAGTGTAGAATTTTCTGTGTGCTCAGGGTATGAATGGCTTGATATTTGAGAAGCACTCCGAGGACTCTCTTTTGGTGATGTTGATGCCTGAATTGATTGTTTTTCCTGAATCTCATTTTCTTGGCAAGGAATGTTACTCATTGCTCTGTTATACACCCAGAGGCTAGGTGGCTAATGCACTTCAACAAATTTAATAGGAATGCGCTACTTTCCCAAACCGCTATCTGAACAACATATACTATGTATGTGCCTTGGTTTTGAATGAAGCTCAGGAATACATGCTTTTATTTCTCTTAAGAGCGTCACAAGCAAACTAGGGCACTCAAAGGGAATTCTTTACAATGAATATAAACATACACATCACAGAAACTTAACACAAAATCCTGCATCTCATCGGCAGCTAACAGAAAGAAAGAGCCACATGTGCTTTCAAATCACTAACACATCAGCAAGGTGAAGGCAGTTCGTAATACTTTGCAATAATTACTCAAAAGGAGGACTATTCTTAGGAAAGTGAGATGCAAATTGGGTACAAGTGATTATGGAATCAGCATACAGTTTTTTGGTATACATTTTTTGATCTGTAGACTTTTTCCAACTATAAAAAATTTTTTAATATTATAAGGGGGAAAAACACCTCAGGTTCACCTTTTTGAAGTTTGTTCCTTTCAAAAACTTTCCTCTTTTTAATCCTCCCCCTCCCCCACGCGCACCCAAGGACTTTAAATTTATTGGGAGTTTCATATATACACTGAAGGAAAATTAGCCCCCTTGCTTTAAAACTTAATTGCACAGAGCACTTAAAAACAGCACTCAAACACATAACGTTTTACAACGTTGGCGTGAATGAGGACACGGGGAGGGGCACAAAGCATGGTTTGTAGATCGTGCTAACACGAATACTTCCTCCAGCATCGAAGGCTTTGATCTGAAGGCGCATGCCCTCAGCACGCAGCTGTGACCTGTGATTCACATCCCCTGGAAGGTGAGACAGAGGTAGCTTGGGAATTTGGTGTCTGCATTCAATTTTTACTCGTATATCTAGCAGTTCATGATTTTATATAATATTTCAGTTGTATGAAAAATATGTACTAACTTGAGTGATAACAGATTTTCTTGTGGTTTGCCTCGACATTGTTTGGGTGAACACAGACTGGAAATAGGAGTTTTAATTAGAGCCGGATGAGCTCTGAAATACCTGCGTGCACACCGAGCTTAGCGGGTTTTCCAGGAAGATCTGAGTTCCCGGAGCTGATTTGAACTGTGAACCCTTTTGCTATTTTCCCGTTCGCAAGGCACTGAGGTGTGGTTGTGGCCCTAATGAACAACTCGGTAAGAAGAAATGCATGAGGACTGCGCCTGCCCTGCACCGTGGCTTCCCGGCTGTCCAGGCTGGCCGGGCTGCGCCGCTATCGCAGCAGAGGCTCCTCAGCGGTTTCTTGCACAGCCCGACTTTGAGCCTCGGTGATTCATTTCATATGACGGCGCACCAGAGCCGTGGGCCTCAAAACACATTTTACACTGGCTGGTTGGGGCAAAACCTTCCATTCTGTTTGGTCAGTGAAGGGAATCAAGGGTCTGCCTTCTGGTGACAGGAATGTCTGCCATGTTTACCTGATCCCAGGTCCACGTCCACAAAGGCTGAAAGGGGGTTCTACTTGTTCCATCTAATGCCCTTTCTGTGCAGATGTTCGCTCACACTTGAGTAGATTTGTCCCCTCATTTTTCTTCCATGTTGTTTTTTCACAAGACTTCATAGAGAGCTTTTGTGCCCTTGACAGACAGACACACTCACAGATTAGTGTTGGGTCTAGAGTATTGGGTGGTAAAAATGGAATGTAGAATAAAGAGAGCCCTAATAGCCTTCTAAAGAATGCCAGAAATGCTGGAAATGGAGAATGACTTGATTGCTGGCTAGACTAGGAGACTGTGGGCTCTGCTCTGCTTGCTACATTAGAGGAAAAGGAAGCGGCAAGTCTCCACATGCCCAGGGCAGAAGCTCATGGTATCATCTGGAACGGCTTCAAGTTGCTCTTCAATTTTTATTCCTATCAAATATAAAGAATATCTGTGCATACAGAGGTTTCCTGGATAAGAATACTAAGGAAATGATAGGATGAGGATGGATAAAGAGATATGTGGACAGGGTTGTTTAGAACTGCATTCTGCTATTGGATGGATCGATGTGACAAAGATAATTCTCTGGTAGTAAAAAAAAAAAAAAAAAGGATGTTCTCACAGATTATGGAGTGTAGTGGCGAGTTCACATTTTGGGTTTGAATCCTGGCTCCTCCTAACTGGGTATGACCTCAGCTCTCTCCCTGAGCTTCAGTTTTCTTAACAGGAAAATTAGGATTTTTAATGGTATCTTTTCAATAGGATAGATGTGGCGATTAAATGAGACACTGAATGTAAAGTCCTCGTACTACATGCTCATAAATGACGATCGTTATTATTACTATTGTCGGTGTTATCTCAAATTGGAGGTTGGTTGTTACTCAGTAGAAAGATTAAAGTAAATTTGCTGTCACCTCACTTTTTCTGTTAGAGTTCCAAGTGTATTGATCCACATAAGCAATTTTAGTCTAGTTATATTGAGAATTGATATGTTAACAGGAGGCTGGTGGTGCCCTGTTCAAGAGAACAAAAATCTAAGGCCAGGCAGCAGCACTGACACAACTCTGTGTTCCTTATAATAGATCGAACGGTTCTTATTCAAATTAGAGTTTCCTCCTGAGTCAGTCTTTAGTCCAGAAGGACATCAGACCCCCATAGGTAAACAAAGACATGAAGTAGATATTAATGAAGATAGGATGAATGCATTAAATCTGGAATTTATTGGCAAGGGGAAATAGGAGAAAGATGAATAGGGAAGTGGTCAGAATTTTAAATATTCACAGAAAGGTAAGGATAAACCATATTATTAATGTATATGATAGAAAATCAGAGCTCACCCACACCTCTTGTGTTATTAGAGTTATTAAATAAACCTACTCCACCTTCGTCTTGCAAAAGATTATCCTATAAACTCAAGTTTGCAAGGCTGATCAGAATTCACATGCTTTTTTGGTCAAGTGTTCTACCTTTTCCTACTGGGTTGGAAGATGTTGAAGTTAGAAAGCTCAATCTAAGCAAAGGGATGTGGAGAAGACCACAGAGAAGTGAAATAAATGGATAATTTAATATTTTTAATTGTGAATGTTAATCTCTTCCCCTGCTTGACTTCTTGAAGACCTAAAAGAAAAAGATCTGCACCCAGCCTGCAGCTGCTCTTGAAGGAAGGCAAGCATGAGCTAGGAAAAGGTGCAGCATATGATGAGGGCCAAGGGGAATGAGCAAGAGGAAGCCACCTGTGACAATCACGTGCTTATTATTATCTATAATACCTCAACAAAGGAGGCAAAGTTGTATTTGTAAAGTTCTCAGAATAAGGCCTAATTCATAGTAACTGCTCTCTAGCTACTAGCCATTATTACTCCAGTAGAAAACACACTTCAGGCACCGTATACTCAACCTGATGCTAGTAACAAGTGACAAGTGACAAAATGTGTCCAGTATTGGCTGGCATGATTGACCTTCTCATGAAGTTGGTTGCTGCTACCCAGTGGAGGCTGAGAGTCATGCGGGTGGGCACCTCTGTATAAGGAATGACAAGAGGCCCTCAGGGCAAGGTCAGCAGGACAGAGTCTCTGAGGCCCTGTCAAGTTCTGCCTCTGTGATAGGTTCCAAGAGTCCCTTCTGGAGAAATAAGTGAGCCCCGAGAGAAGGCTCGCAGCAGTCACGGCCTCTGGCAAACTGCAATATGGACCGGGTACTGTAAGTCCTATAGAGATATAGTAGGAGGAACAGATTGCTCTGTATTTTCTGCTTTGGGTTTCACTATGGCTTTCCTCCGCTCTTAGTTGTAGGTCAAAGAACATTTCTGTGGGGTAAAATGATCCAGGAAACAGAGCAGCCAGGAACTTCATCAATATGTGGTCAAGACGAGACCAAGTATGAGTTAGAATATGAGTTGGACTCATCAACATTCTATTTGTAGCTTTAAACAATATTGGCATAATCATATCTTCCAGTAGTTTCTTGAAAAATGTGCAAAGAAGGTAAATCTCTTAAGACTCACAAGTCTCTCATACTTGGTTAACAGTTTGCCTAGGTATAGAATTCTAGGTTGGAAGTAATTTTTGAAGAGTTGGGAGAGTTTTGAAGGCACTGCTCCATTGTATTCTTGCTTCCAGTGTCACCAATGAGAAGTTCAAAGTGATTCTTGATGTTTGGGTGTGACCTCTCTTTTTTTTCTCTCCTTTCTCTTTTGAAGATTATAGAATCTTTTTTTAAAATTTTACTTAATGTTCTAAAGTTTTACAATGCTGTATCCTGTCATAGGTCTGTTTTTTACTATTGTATGCAGGGCACTTGATGGGCCCTTTCAATCTGGCAATTCATGCAGTTCAATTTTGGGAAATTTTCTCAAATTATTTCATTTCCTCCTGTCCATTTTCTCAGTTATCTCTTTTTTGGAACTAATATTTTAAAGTAAGATCTTTTGTACTTGTCCTCTAACTTTTTTTTTATCTTTCCTTTCCTATTTCACCTCTTTATCTTTTTGCTCTACTTTCTGAGAGATTTCTTTAAATTTATTTTCCAACTCTTCTATTGAATTTGTGCTCCCTGAATGTTCCTTTTTTATAAAGTCTTCTTCTGGTTTCATGGATACAATACCTTTTATATTGCTCTGAGGATATTAATTTTTTTCTTTTCTCTGCTATAGCCTTTTCTTCCAAGGACCGGTGTGTTTGTTCATTTCTGTTTGTTTCAGTCTCTATCTTCCAGGTTCAAGATGTCCTTCACTTGTCAGTTGCTTGCTGGATGACTGGAAATTTTGAGCACATAGATGGGGCTTGTTGACTTTGTGCTTTACTAGAGGGTGATCTGGGTCTCAGACTCCAGGAAAAATGCCTGCTTTATATCAACTCTGGTTACAGAGCCTGCATTTAACTTGGTTTATCTCCCACTGGGGAGAAATTGAAAGTCTGTGTGGTTGTCTATGTCCTACTATGTTAGATTAATTTTGTGAGAGAATATTTTAAAATAAACTTTTTGGAGGGAAGTTGTATACATATACATATACATACACGTATACGAGTGGAATGAGGCAGACTTAATTGTGACTCCTCCAAATTTTAAGTTTCCAGCTCTTACCTGAACTCATACCATTCGACTGCCTGCTTGACATCTTAACTTGGATATAAAAATGCACCTCAGCTTTTACCAAGATGAACTCCTGATTCTCTCATCCAAAACCTGTTTTCCCACAGCCTCCCCATCTCTGTTCATGTCAACTCATCTCTCCAGTTGCTTGGGCCAAAAACCTCGAAGTATCCTTGACTTCTCTTTCTTCATAGCCCTTATTCAAGCCATGAACAAAACCTGTTGGCTCTACCTTCAGAAAGTACCCGAATTTGACCTGTTCTCATATCTCCATTGCTGTGACCTAAGCCACTATCATCTTTGCCTGAATTTAGTGGTTAGGCCAAGTGTTGACGTGCAAGAAGGTCTGGAGCTGACTTCGAAGGTACGGTCTGAAGAAAACGACCACTGGGGTTGGGGATTCGGGAGAATCTTTTCTTCTTTTCAAGGTGAAAAATCAGAGAAGAGAAAAGACAGCTAAGTGATCTGCTGGCAGAATGAAAGCCTAGCTCAGAAATGGCCATGGGACTTTTTAAGAACTGAAACTGGCAAACGGCTAGCCGTTGATGATCAAGCAGCCAGTAACTAGGGAGTAACAAAGTGAGTAACAGAGAGACACTTTGACCCCCACCCCCACTAAACTGATCAAAAGAGTTTGGGATGGGAGGCCTGCCACCAGAACAGGCCGCCACCATGGACATCTCTGGGTATTGGGGAAGGTCCTTGTTAAGCCCATTCTTAGTTCTGGTTACCCTTTGTAGGAGACATTTACATTTGTAAAGGAAATCTCCATTTGTAAAAGTATCTTCTTCTCTGTACCAGGAAGGGGGGGGGGGATGGCCTAACCTAGAAACTTGTCAGAACAGAAGGCGAGGACTTAAATCTGCATGATAAACTTACCCATTGTTAATTGTGCTGTCCAGGCAACATGCTATCTGACTCCCACTAGGTTCCTATGGATAACATCTTCCTAGAGCTGGGGTCACCCTGGTAATGGGGTTCTTGAGTTACTTTTTCCAGGGGTTGGAACCCCTTGCCCACTTCACGGCAGTTGAGACCACCAACCCATCAACTGGGCCCACGCAGATGTATGTCCTATAAGCGGACCCTCTGATTTCAAGAGGTTAAAACTCCACCCTCAGAGCATGCTAACATCGCCATTCTGTGGACATGCCTCCTACAAAGAGGCATGAAGCCTGACAACGCTTGCGCAGATCATCAATTAACCCATCTCTCCTCACCTCCAATCATTTCAGACCACCTTGCCCCCTACCCCATAAATATCCCTGAGTCCCTATTTTCTGGGAAGTGGATTTGAGATTCATTCTCTCACGTGGCTGCCTTGTGATTAAACTCGCTCTCTGCTGCAATCTCATTTTCTCAGTGTTTGGCTTTCTGGGAGGCAGGCAAACACGGACCTGGCGGGGTAACAGAACTGCCATGTGTAATACTCGACTTGGAAGTGGTTGGCATTGCTGCAATGTGTATTCCCTTCCATCACTCCAAACCTTTGATTTCTTTTTTTTTTTTTTTGCTTTGCACAAAATGAGCTATAAGAATGTTATTTTGGTTTGGTTGTTGTTTTCATGGGGGTAGAAGAAAAAAGGATTAGTTCTAAGTCTAGGCCAGCTCCATATAAGATAGAAACAACATGCTTACAAGAGTGAGACAGTCCACAACATGAATCAAATTATCAGAAGCTGGAAAACATACAGAATTCCCTCCAAATAGACTTTGCCTAGGGCATGGAAAACAGAGGGGGGGATGTGAGAGAATATTTCCTACATGATGATAGGCATGGCAGCCCTACCTAACATCTGAGCTACTGAAAATATGTTTTTTTGTAATGTGATAAAATTGCAACTTCAAATGACATCTCATCTCAAAATAAAACAGTTTGACCCAAACAATAACCTCTCCTCTCGCCTCAGACCTTGACCTCCTCAAGGCAGTTGATCTTCACCCTGCTCTGCATTAACCAGTCAACTATTCTCACGGTTACACCTGGACCTTAACACCAGCAACTGTTCCACCTCTGCCTCTAATTGCCCTCTATCAGAAATTCCAGGTTCTGGAAGAGACAGAATGGGATCAAGAACACAGGAGGTACTTATCTTTAAAATCTCCCTGCTCTGGCCTACACTCCATAGTCCTCCACGTCAACTGCTTTCTGTCACTAGGTTTAGCTCTCTTTTCTCTATTCGCCTATCATACCAATACTACAAACTGAAATCCTGGATCTCAACCATGCTTCTGTATCATGCACACAAACTGGTGCAATGGCACACACATTCACGATCTCTCGTCTCATTTGGCTCTCAATTCTGCCTAGGTGTCTTGTGAACTTTCATTCTCCACAGTAGCTATTTAAAACCTTCTCTACTCTTCTCAAATTACCTAACCCACCATTCCAGTTCCCTCACCCTCAGCATGTGCCTTTGCCTCCTACTTGATGGGGGAAAATAGAAGTTACAAAAAGGGAAATCGCCCAGCTCCCTGCCATCACACTCACTGATTTCCACTGCAGGCACACTCATCCTTTTCTCCTTGCCATCTGTCATGTTCAAGAAGTGTCTCTCCTCCAGGCTAAATCATCTCCTTGCCCTCCAGCTCTGAATTCCCCCACCTCTCCACTTCCTCTGGAAGCTTGCTTTGCCATTATCCTCATTCTTTCCGGTATCTGCACTGCCCCCTCTCTTCCTGCTCTTGCCAATTAGCATTGAAACATGCTCACGTTGGCTGGGCTGTCTCAGAACAGAAGCAAAACAAACAAACAAAAGGATAAACCACTCAAACCTCCTTACTTGCCCTTCCACCTCTCATCCTCCCTCCCTCTTCTTATTGGCCAAACTTTTCAAAGAATGGCCTCCACTTGCTGCCTCCATTTCCTCTTTTTCAAGATTATCAGAAACCACTTTGCTATATGAATCCAGTGGACACTTTTGGTTCTTGTCTTACTTCACTTTTCCGTAACATCTGTCCCATTGGTCATGCCCTTGTGCTTAAAATAATCTCTTCTCTTGAAAGTATTATTTTTTAAAATAGCACTTCCCTGATTTGTTTGGATTTTTTTCTCTTTAGTATTCTAATTGCTTCTTTTATGGAATCCTCTTTTTTGACCATCTTGGTATGACTCAGGACATCATGGTATGTCCTTCAATCCTCTCATTTTTTTTCTTTTCTCTATACACTCTCCAAGAGAAATGTCATCCACTCTCATTATTTTATGACCACGGCCCTCAAATAGTCTTTAAGTTTTCATATACCTATTAAGTATATATATCACTTCTCTACTTTATGTCT
This sequence comes from Tapirus indicus, assembly GCA_031878705.1. Classification (NCBI taxonomy): domain Eukaryota; kingdom Metazoa; phylum Chordata; class Mammalia; order Perissodactyla; family Tapiridae; genus Tapirus; species Tapirus indicus. The sequence goes on from CM062925.1 coordinate 102,872,067, forward strand.
TCCAAGATGTTCAAAGCCAGTATGTCCCAAATGGACTCTCATTTTCCTCTACAAACAGATTCCTTCTATCTTCCTTAAATCCATTCACCCAACCCAAACATTTAGGTGTCTTCTCTTACCTTCTTCCTCATTATTCACAACCAAAAAGTCACTAAGTCCTATTGTTTTCACTTCCCAAATATCTCATGAATCCACCCATTCCTCTCCATTTCCAGTGCTATGACCTCAGTTGAAACCACCATTATCTCTGTCTGAACTGCTGCCTAATTCATCTTCCATCCTTGTTCCCATCCATTCTAAAACCAAAGTAACTTCTGAAAGGCAAATGGAAAAACTGATTCCCCTGCTCAAAATATTTCAGTGATTCCCCATAGCCCTAGGCATAAAATTCTAGTTCCCCAAAACGGTTCACAGGGGTCTTCCTCAGCAGGCTCCAGTTGATATTTTTCCCTTCTGCTCATCTTTAGCTTCTAATTTTTTTTTCAGTGAACATACATTACCTTATGTTATTTAAAACGTTATAACAAGTAGGAGACGGCCCGGTGGCATAATGGTTAAGTTCACGCACTCTGCTTTGGTGGCTCAGGGTTCACGGGTTCAGATCCCGGGCGTGGACTTACACACCGCTCATCATGCCATGCTGTGGTGGCATCCCACATAGACAATAGAGGAAGCCTGGCATAGATATTAGCTCAGGGACAATCTTCCTCAAACAAAAAGAGGAAGACTGGCAACAGATGTTAGCTCAGGGCCAATCTTCTTCACCAGAAAAAAAAGTTATAACAAGTGGATTGGCCAGAAAGAAGTGAGGCCTACAAAGGAGAGGAGTCATCAAAGAGGGTGGAGGAGGACCAGGAGACTGTGGAATCACAGAAACCAAGGAAGGGTGACATTTTAAGGAAACAGTGAAGTCAATATTATAATATGCCTTGGAGAGATTCAATTACTTGAGGACTGAAACTAGTCCCTTGGATTTAGACATTTGGAAATCCTAAAGATTATTGATAGCACAATCTCTGAATTTTTGAAGGTAAAAGCCAGTGGCAGTGGTTTGAAGAGTCAGAGGCAGCTGGGGCAAAGAGGATCTTCAGAGAATGCTACTCCTTTGATATGGTGGATTCCACGGTGGATATGATCAGTTGTTAGGGCATTAGGAAATGAGCAAGTAGGCAAAGAGAGATTAAGATTGAATATGCAGAAGTTAGAAGGAACAGCCAGTGTCAGAATTTCCAGCTTCTGGAGGAGACAAAATGGGATCATGAGTACAGTGGGTGGGAATAGCCAGGAGAAGAAATACTCAAATACCAGAGAGAAGATGTTTATATTGAATGTAGCTACAGATAAATCTGTAGGTGTAGGACAGGAAGTTGAGGTATTTTCTGCCTGTAACCTCAATTTTCTTTTTAATATTGAAGGCAAGTTCATGTGAGTAGTATCCCTACTTAATACAGACATAGTTTACAATTGATAACACAGAAATATTTTAAATCAATAAAAGATATGCAGTATTTATTAGAAAACAATTAATTATGTAAAGAAGTTCCCCATGGAAGGATTTTCTTTGGGTTTACAGATTTGTTCTAGGAAATGCTAAGAATTTATAAAATCTGATATAAAATTGTAAATCTTATCAAGCTAAGAAAAACTTTTAAATTTTTAATATAAGAATAAGGCCCAGCCAAGAATTATCTAAATATGGATATATTCAAATGGATAATAATTTCCACAATATTCCTCAACATTAGGATCAGTCTAAATTCTTCATGTTACATTGTTTGCATTTATATCCCCAAATTGGCACATTCTTAGAAGGAATTCAAAACCAAAGACATGTTAATATTAAAAATACCTTCTTGGATATAGAATTCATCCCCCATGGGAGTAAAAATGGAAAGATATCCAGAAGAGATGAAGCCAGAGATTTGAAAAGGAAAAAAAAGCCCTTTAGTTAAACCACTTTCCCAATTTTATTTTGATTTCTTTTCAGCTTTCAAAAGCAGATTAATATGGAAAAAATAAAGCACAAGCCTGGAGAGAAGAGCCACAATTTTTCTTCTTCAATGTCAAAGAAATAGCTTTCCCTGCTCCTACTAAATTGGAACTAAGCTCATAAGGATGAAAATAAATGACTAATTTCTTGGGAAATAACCTTAAGTGAAAGATTCTTTTGGCCCAATAATTGCTTTTCTTAAACTCCAGTTGACTTAACCTCGTTCTCAAGGCCTCTCCTGCCCTTCCTTCCATTGCACCCTGTTGGTATCAAGTGTACCTTAAAAGTCTGTCTCGTCATTTGCTACCCATCTGGGGAATGTTTTCCTTCTCTGATACAATTTGTGGGAAAGAATAAGTCAAATGTGATTGTGCTTTCTTAATTTCTCTTTTAAAAATTTATTTCTAATGTCTAAGATCTTTAAAAATGGAACTTGAAATATATTACCATAAAATTTCACAAAGTAGTGTTTCTACCAACTCTGAAAAAGAACCCCTGATAATCCCCTAAAAGTTTTTAATATAAAACTAAATATTAATTTTGGTCTTCTCTTTTTGCTAAAATTATATAAAATGATACTTGTTAGTGTCATCTATATAAGAACTTCAAATTTCAGTGAAAGAAACTGAATGAATTTTAGAACAGAATGATCCTTCTTATTCTTCTGGTAAAGACCATGTTCATTTCAGAGCCCATCTTGCATGATTTTTGCCAAGTTAGCTGTTCAGAACTGCAGGGCTGGCCCTAAGCATGGTGTCTAAGCCAATGATTACAAAAAAATTCTTTTCAGTAGTGGAACTCTTTTCCTTTTTTCCCCCAAACGAAACCTTAACTCTTCTATGAAATTTATGTATACATAAACATACATACGTAAGATAAAATGAAGCATCTGAAGAGAAAGTAGGGCATGGGATCCTAGAACTCTGCCTGTTCCTTCTTGTTCCACATATAGACCCTCAAGGTACCTTCTCCAATTCCATAATAACAAAAAAACACTCATCTTCATAATTGGAGGACAGCTAATCTTTGGTCCCCTCACTTCTTTATTCCTGGAGTTTCTTTCTCACTACAGAACACCTCGCCTTGCTGCTCACTCCTCAACTGGTGATGTCAGCTCACAGCTCATTCATTCCACACGGATCTGCTCAATCCACACTTACTCTTCCAACAACTGCCCCAAACCACTACCTACACCACAATCCTGAAAACTCTCATTCCCTCAATTCCGATAGTCTCCACCAGACTTTTGGAAGACCACATTTTAGTCACATTCCTACTGAGTTTTAAATGAGTGATAGCCTTGCTTACTTTTCCTAGATTTTAAAATTTCTGTTTACAAATTTTAAAGAAGATAATCTTTAAGTCAAATCTTTAGTTTTTGAAATTTCAAATTATATGTCAAAATGATCAATTTTAGGCAGCACAATGAAATAGTTCTATTTAGGTAGGTCTTCTGGATCTCCCTAAAATGATAGGGAGTGTGTAGACGAGTGTGTGTGTTATACTGACCTGTCTTGGTATCCTCCTGAGAGAACCAGAATGGATCATATCACTAAGCCTGTACCAGGACCAACCCAGAGTTCCTGATCAAACATTTTAATAAAGTCATCCCTTCAACACTGATCTTACTTTAAAATCAATTTGGATCTGAGGTGCTTAAGTAGCTTATTTGTGTCAATACTTATTTTGTGTTAATCTAGCTTTCTTCAATGTGTATCTTATACTTCTGGCAAGATTTTCCTTTTAAATCATTTTTTTCTCTATTACATCTTTTTGGATATGGTAAGGAGGTGGGCAGGTCTTTGTTTCCTATGTTCAGTCAGGTGAAGTACCTGCAATGTGATGTAAGAGGCACTGTGAGGAAGACACAGTCCAGCCTTCAAAGTGTGTATAGGGTGAGGAGTGAGGCACATGGTAGCCATTGGCCCAGGGGAACAGCCCTCTCTCTGCCTCGTGGCAGAGGACCCAGAAGATAGAGACAGATGGCTGCTCAGCTTTCTGGCTGTTACGAGCCCAGTGTCCTCTGACTCAGGGAATAGGTGGGGGGGAGGGGGTCTCTCTCTTTACGTAGCAAAGCCGAGGCAGGACATAAGCCAAAGCTCAGGCAGGCTTTTCTCAGTTCATCATCACCCAACCTCCACCAGACATGACATTCCCCCACCCATGCCACCATGATAGATCCACGAAGGCAGGGAGGGTGGGTATTCCTCCAGAAGGAAGGAGATGATAATAACAATAGCTAACATTCAACAAACAGTTAGCGCTTACCATGGATCAAGCTCTATTCAAAGTGCCTTATATATACTAATTCATTTAATGCTCTCAACAAACCCAGAGTGAAATATTAATACTCTGGTGTTACAGATCAGGAAGCTGCAGCCTAGACAGACTAAGTCAATTGCCCAAGTTACACAGCTTGGGGAAGCCAGGATTTGAACACAAGCTCCAGATCCCATGCTCTTAGCCACCATGCACTCTGCCTCCCATGGCGTAAGTGCCCATGAAGAGGGAGCTAGTCTGGCCTGGTCCTTGGATGCCTGGTAACGGTATTCCCTGAGGTGCGGCTGGTCCTCCCTGGCCCTGGGCCATGATGCCCAAACTCAAGGCTGAAATCTATAGTCACAGTCAACTGCCTCCATTTGCAATGGTTCCATTCAGTGGGGTCTCTTTGTTTCTGCAAACTCTCCTTGTGGGCCCCATGGGAATGTGTGGCTCCCCTGCATGCCATGTGCGGTCTGTGGGGACGAGGACCTCCCTGTGGCTGACCCTTCCGGATGCCACTTCCACCACAGGTGCACCATTGCTCTGTACCATATTGGACTTGCAGGCAAGCACACTCAGAACCCCTTACTTTCATCTTTGTATCCTCAAGGGCTAACATTGGGCTAACTCAGTCAACACTATTTTGAAGTGAAGCTGCTCTGCATATTTCAGCTCCAGCAACAAACAAGGCGGAGAAGATTTTGAAATAACTCCTCTGATCCTTTCATTCATTTCAACTCATACTCCTTTTTAAAATGTACGTGAATTATTTTTTTCTGGTACACAGTAAAACTTACCAGTCACTCTTTTGCCTGGGTACAATGACTCTGGATCTCTCTGGTTTAATATTCTTAAAAGCTTACTTGTATTCACAGACTGGACTTCATTGTGTATGTTGTTTTTCAAATTGCTCAATAAGATTATTCCTAGCATTGACCCTTGAAGGACGTTGCTGAGAAATAGCTGCCTTCTCCATCTACTCTCTCTCTTGTCCCTGTCCACGTGTCAGGTTCCCTAATTATAAAAAAGCTTGCTTCTTTCCCCCTCAGGTTGTTATGACTCACAAACACACACACAGACACACTCACACACATATATTTCTTTTTAGTTGCTTTGATACAGAACTTTGTCAAAACTGTCCTGGAAATCTACATAATGACCTGGCTTGCTCCTTTTGGGGCTATTGCAGTAAAGGAGCCCATAAGCTACCTGTTAGCATATTTCCTGAATTACCAGAATACACGTAACCAGCAATGCCATTTTTCCCCTCAAGCTTTATTGCTTAACACGTAGGGCAAAATGACTTAATCTTGCATTGCGACAGGGTACATTCACAAGGCAAATCTTACTCTCCATGATCCTATGGTATGTTAAAGCTCTCATATATCAAAACAAAACATCTCTTTTTCAGCCTATCAATTTACTCTGACATAAACAGTTGCTGAGAAAATTATCCTAGTAAGCATTAAAGGAATAAGTAATAGAAATCATTTTTTAAATTATTTCAGTAAAGTCGAAGGGTAGTAGAAGAAAGTATCAGTGCAAAATGGCTTTTCCAGCTTGGCAGAGGCAGGTGGAATCTGTGATGAAATTTTTACCTTAATGCAACAAACTAGCTTTCTTCTTTGCCCAGCCATGTTTTTTGAAGTTTTTCATGTACCACAAAATACATAATAAAGGGTAGTTAAATTCACTCCGAACCCCAGCTACATGAGCATGACATATCTGGAGGTGACTTTGAGGTACATTCCCGAATATGGTGCAATGCTTTCTAAATTTACAGTCTGATTTCCTGCTGCCAGTTGTGACTGCCAAATGCTTCTGACAGTGCGGCCAGTTTGTGGTGTCCCTAAAAATCATCAGCAATTTGAAAACATTAGCGCCTGGCAATAGTCATGCTTCACAATGATTGCCTGTATTTATCACCTTACTTTTCCAGGGCATAAACTGAAAAAAAAATCAAAGAGAAAAATTAAACTTCTCTAGCAGCAGGGAAAATAAGAGTTGAAAATCAAATGCATGATAGGAACTTAGCCTCTTTCTGTATTGTTCACAAATTAAACAATTTAAGCTCTGTGGCTTATGTGGCTACGTAGAGGGAAAATATTGTAAATATGTGTCCGTCCTCAAATACTTTTTGTCTTCACATTTGCAGAGTGTTTTGATATTAGGATATTATGGTTATGTGGCAGGACTGAAAATGGGGAGAGTAGTTCATCGCTTTGTTCATCAAATATTTACTACATTCTGCTCTGTGGCAGGAACTGTTCCTGGGAATGCAAGAGTGGATGAGACAGGCATGGTGTCTGCCCTCAGGAATCTTACAGTCTACTGAGACAAACAATTACCTTATTACAATAGAGAGGAAGAGATGTACAAGTCTTAGGAAAGCACAGATGGGGGCGGGGGTAAATGTAGACTTCCCAGAGGAAGAAGAGTGAATCAGAAACCAACAAGATGGATGTGAGCAACACAAAATGTGATGTGGGGATCTGGAGGGTATTCCAGGCGGAGGAGGAGCAGTGGGGGCACCCTACAGGGATTGTGGAGAGCACAGAGGTGCCAGCAGAGGAAGTGAGTGGCTTCCAGCCCCCACTCTGCTCCACTCATACATCCTGGCATTTAGCTGCCCCCCACCAAGAACATGTTTTTCTTCACAGAAAAGTAGCAAATGCCTGCCAAGCCATGTCCCATAAGGATATTAATTTGAGTCCATGATCAACTGTCTTCACATAAAGACCCCAAAATTCAGTGGCTTAAACAACCTAGAAGTTTGTTTTCTTCTATGTAACACTGCACGAGCCAGGGGTCCAGGGCTGGTAGCACGGCACTGCCATCTTCAACATGTTGGCCAGTCTCTGAGTCCAAACCTACCCCTCAGCCTTGGGGAGTAGGGATGGGGCCCAGGGATACACACGCATCCCTGTATGTAGGGCAAGAAACACAAGTAGCATGCATCACTTCTTCTCACTTCCCATTTGTGAGAACTTAGTCATACGATCACACTGAGATTCAGGAGAAGCTGAGAAGTGTATTCTATGGCTGGCAGCCCTGTGCTGTGCTGAATTGTTCACAAAAGGGGAGGCTGGATATTGGTGGACATCTAGCAGTCCCTGCCACAAGGGAGGATGGAGAGAGAGGGGCAAGATGATGGCAGAGAGGCAGGCAGGAGTCAGATCATGCATGTTCAAAGCAATGGGAAACCATGTTAGTGTTTTAAAAAGTGCAGTGGAAAATTTATGAGTATTTGCCCACAGAAAAGGCTTGATAATGGTAGACACAAGCCAAGGTGTCCCAGTGATTCTCCCTTTCAATTATCATATGTCCTTGTTTATCAACAACCCAAATTCTGCATGCAGAGGATACATATCTGGGTCAGATGGTCTCTGAAGAAATTGCCTGACAGCTTACATTTTAACAGAAAGTTTTTTGTAGATCTAGACTGAAAACGGAAACATCCTGTATTATTCAGCTCTGTATTGTCAGTGACCCTAGGATGTGCTCTGAGTTTACACAAGGTCATACAGGTCCCGGCAGAACACAGAACCTAAGGTGCAGAGGTGGCTGCACCAGCACATACACATCTGTAGACAGAGCATGGCCTCTGCATCCTGGTCAAGCCACAGGAGAACCAAACCACTCTCAAGGCTGGCACGGATCCCGCCACGGGTCCCGGGCCATCCATGTGGCATTCAGGCCCTAAGGAGAAATGCTGCTGAAAGCTAGCACCTCAAATTCTGTCTACACTGAAAACACCGAGGCCAAGGACTCAGTAGCTGCTGTCTGAGTCAGTTCAGGGTACAGGAACAGGACTTGAACCCAGGGAGGAACATTACAGAAAGCCACTTATCTCACATCCATACTCGGCAGAATTCCACTCCTGACAAAAACAACCACAATAACAGCACTCTGCCACCATGAGGCAGGCTCTCGCTCTCTCTCTATATATATTTTCTTGTCATTTCATCTTCTCTGTAACTCTTTGAGGAAAATATTGTCATCCTTATGGAACTGATGAGGACACAGAACCCAGGGAAGCTGGGTGACTTGGCAGCTGCACCCACAGCCAGGATTCAAACCCAGTTCTGTCTGGCGCCACACACACACTCATTTCCCTGCACCCTGTCTTATTTATTTAATTAGTAGGTTTCTGAATCACATTTATTCATTTTGTAAATTGGGTGAATGAGCACGCTTTGGGACATCTGTCTAAACTGTATGTATTATATACCTATACCATCTAAAATGGTTTTTTCAAAACCAAATTTGCATACAAATCATTGGCTATATCCTACAAAAGTACATCAGAAAATTCCAATATTCTTTTTCTTGAAAAATGGCTTGTGGCAGCTTTAGTGCCTATAGCTTTCAGGATCCTTGTCTTAATGGTTCACTATCAAATCATTCTTTTTATGGTAGGACATCATTTCTCTTAGGGTTTCAATGAATATGAAAAATAGAGTTAAGCCATATTAGTGATTTTGATTTAATTGTTAATGATAAGTGTTATTCATTAAGTTCTGGTTAATACTCAATTAATCAATTATTAATTTAACTGAGCAACTATCAGAGCTAAAACTTGAAATGGTGCTGAAGCATGGAGGACTGATTTAATACAAGTCAAACCTAAAGAGGATAGTTAGTGGATCATGACTAAGCCTCAAGAATATACATGGGCTTCTTTCCCTTAGCACAGTGTTTTTGAGATTCGCCAATGATGTTGCATGTGTCAGTGGCTTGTTCCTTTTTGTGGCTGGGTAGTCTTCCATTGTATGGATGCACCTTTGGCTGTTTATCCATTTATCTGTTGGGGGACATTTTGATTGTTTCTATGTTTGGTGATTATGAATAATGCTGCCATATCTATTCACATACAGGTCTTTATGTGTATGTATGTTTTCATTACTCTTGGGTAGATATCTGGGAGTGGAGGTGCTGGGTCATATAGGAAGTGTATGTTTAACTTTGTAAGAAACTGGCAAACTTTTTTCCAAGGTCGTATCATTTCGCATTCTCGTCAGCAATAGATGAGGGTTCTGGTTCCTCCATATCCTTGTCAGCACTTGGTATTGTCAGTCTTTTGAATTTTAGCCATTCTGGTAGGTGTGTGGTGGAGTTGCCTGAAGTTTGGGTTTGCATTTCCCTGATGACTAGTGGTGTTGAGCATCTTTTCATGTGCTTATTTGCCATCCGTATATCTTTGCTGAAGTGTCTGTTCGGATATCTTGCCAATTTTTAATTGAGTTGTTTATCTTCTTATTGAGTGGTAAAAATTCTTTATGTAATTTGAAAAATACAAGTCCTTTGTCAGATATGTAAAATATATGGGTGTGTGCATGTGTGTGTAGCCTTGCCCTGGTTTTGCAGAAAAGAACTGCACCGAATGTTGCTTAAGTTAGGCTCTTGATTGCCCCCCTTCCAGATCCCAAACTGCCCTACAGCGAGGAGTTCTGGGTCTTGTACTAGCAAAACTGAGGGCACATTTTCATACAGGAAAGGTATATTCATCCAGAGGAATACTTTGTTTACAACACAATTTTGCTGTAAAATGAAGCAGCATCGTCATAGTGAGGACACCACGTTTCCCTCTGTGCTGCCCTCTGACCACGTGGCATCGCACGGTGGCACTCCCAGACCCGACTCTGGGTGTTCCTGCAACACATCTTAGACGAGTGTCTCTACCCTTCTTGGCAAAGATGACAAAGAAGAGGTTTGCGTTTCCACTTGTCTGCATGCAGGATGGAATGAAAACTATCTGGTTGACATGCTGACAAGTAGTTTCTTTGGCAAGTGACCATCTAAGAAAAAATACCTTAGAAATTTATTTTCACAGAAATTTAATCAGATTTCCCCCAATCAGAAAATCATGGTCTGGTGAAAATATCAACATCTGCAGTAGTTAGTATGCATATTTTAAGTTATTTCTTACAATAAGCAGAGGTATAAATACAAAGCCCCATGTTGTAAAGAGACCCCATGGAACTGCATGTCGGTTTTCGTTGCTGTAAATGGAGCTTTCAGACTGTTTTTCTACTTTTTTTCCTCCTCAGGGATTCAAAATTTAAACTTGGGTTATAAAGAATGAAAGCTTAAACTTTAGGAATATTTTTCTTACTTTTATTCCCAGGTAAACAAAGACCTAGAGAATGAAGTGCTTTTTCCCAAAAGCATATTACAAACCAGGATATTATAAACAAGTCCTGACTTGTTAACCATAAGGATAAGCCATTAGGTGTGATCACTCCTGAACCACAGATATCGTTGTTCTGATTTGAATTTGCATAGCCCATAATTAATTTGATGTTAAAAACGTAACTTTTGTGTAGCACCTGTACTTTTAAATTTGTGTCCAAAGACATTTCAAAGAGAGACATCTTACTATTGCAACGGGTCAGGAAATAGAGAAAACACAGCTCCTAAAAACCTAAGAGTTTTGTATTTTTTCTTAATAACAAAAACTGATTGATCCTGAAGGAAGTAAAAGGAGTCTTAGAAGGGAATGTTAATGCATGCATATTTTTGGTACATTAAAGACGCCAACGTGTTAATTCAAGCACTGTTTGCTTTTTGTATATAACAGGATTGCTGTTTTCAAGGGAAAAACAGAAGATATTTTCTGAGTGCCAAAAACTACTTATTCATGAAGTCTGAAATACCATTATTATTATTATTAATTCTTACGTCTAACATCTGTGAATAGCTTCTTATACGAGAAAACCATTTTGGGTCAACTGAAGGCCAAAAATAATGAGCTGGCCTCCTGCCTTTGTGTATCGAGTCAAGTAGCTGCCAATTAATAAAATTGATTTTTTTTTTTTTGTTCCTGGGATAAATTTCAGAGAAGGAAAACAAACAGTTGTTGGTGCTTTTCATAAATTTCCAATGGAAAGAATATATTTCTCACAAGTCTGAAGACTGCGCTATAAGTAACCAAACAATTACGAGAAGCTGCCCGGTGTATTTCTGTGGTTTAGCAAAAGGGCCAAGTCGGAAGGAAAAGACATTCCCAGCATTTTCTGAAGCTAGATAAATACAGAGAAGAAATATAGATGAAAGATGGAACTGCTCTCTATAGCCCCTGCCAGATTCCTCGACTTTTTGGCACACTGATTGAATTTGGCAAATGTAACCAGTAGCAATCTTTTCCATTAAAAAGAGCAGCATATACTTTATTTTACCATACTGCTTGTGCATTTTTGACCCTTCAGAACTGTCTCTCTCTTTTTAGAAAGTGATTCTTTCTGCAGAGTTGGCTGCAATTTCATTTATTTGAAATGGATCGTTTATCACCAAAAAAGCTGTGGGGCAGAGCTATTGTTGAACAGCTCCAACAGCCCTCCAGCTCGTCAGGAAAAGCGTCTTTTTCTGAGACCAAAAGATGCTTTAACATGTGCCAACAGCTTATGCCAACCTAACGCCCTGATATCCAAACCTATTTAAATTTGATGAATCCTGAACTGTACAGTTTAGACAAGATAAGTTACGCGGGCCTGTCATTTTCCTCTATTGTAATCAGAAAAATGGTAACATAGCCTGACGTTCTTCATTTTGGTAACATGATTTTAAGAAAAAGCCTAACTCTCCAGTCCAAAATCTAATTTTTGTGGACTCCAATACTCCTTAACCCTAAATTTTTTCTTATCTGGCAGTGATCCCATACTAAACTTACTAGGATATATAAGTCACACTCTCTAAAAATATGATGCTCGGGAGCCAGCATCAAGGCCATGGTTTCCAGCTTTACCCAGCTCAGGGAAGGGTGGCCCACACCTGATAGGCCTTTTACACAACTCAGATGGAAATGACTTTCTGTTTTTAGCCTTCAATGGGTTCCTCTAAACTAAACAAAAATAAAAGATGATGGCATTCACCTGTTGCTATGAAGTTTTTGAATGCAACACAATGGACAGGTTTTTGGTTTTAAACAGCCAAAAATTCAGGCAGCCTTTGATCAATTGACAGTGATTTGGGTATATTATTGTTCTAATGTTATTTGCCATCTAGTGCTCTCTTTCTTCATCAGTAAGTAGCAGCTAATTTAAAGCAAGGGAAAAGCATTAGCTTGGTGTGAGTGCCAGATAAACGCTGTGGTTCCAATTTAAAATTTGGAGCCAACAGTGACAGATATAAAAATGAGAATCTGTAATTTGCCAAGTTGAAAATCCCAAAACCAACATGTGAAGGCTTCACATGTTTACGTGTGCATAAAATGAAGACTGTTTTGCATAGATTTAAAATGGTGAAGGGCTGTCTTTTCTTAAACTTGGGTTGACAGTATAATAATACACCTCATTTAATCACAAAGTATTTGACAAAAAAAGAGCCAAATGTTACCATTTAAATTTCAGAATCCTAAGTCCATACCAACAGTTGGCAATAGCTAGGTCTGGAATATTTTCAATAAAAATTATAAATAATTACCTTTCACATCTTATAATTTACATTCATTTAACTCACAAAGCTTGCTTTATGAAAGAGTTCTTTAATAAAAATAAAATAATAAATAAAGCTAGCCAAAGCTGTTAGCAAGAATTTATAATTTTAACAAACAAGGCACATTTTAGAAATATTGGGTAAAATGCCCTCTGTACATCTTTCAAAGACTTGCAATAATAATCTCACTCCAAAAGTATATATAACTCTAAAACATCCTCAATAATAGCATGATAATAAAAGACAGTGAATGCCAACTGACCTAACAATTTCTCATGTCAATGCTCCAGAAATCTAAATCCTGGCTTGTCACATTAGTGCACACCTTTTATAGTGTCTTCCTAGTGCAGCAGGAATGCTGTTAACTGCCCTTGGACCTCACCCCCAGTGGCAAGCTTGGAAGCCTTCCTGTAAAATACCATGCTGTTTTCTTGTCCACACTCGATTGGACAAGGGGCGGGTACTTTTCCCAAACTGGGCCAATCAGATTCCCTTCCCTGAGATTTTTGAATTGAATGTGAAAACAATATGGGGCCTCACTGGCTGACTGGATGGTAAAACTAGGAGAAACAGTGGAGAAAACTGTGGAGAAACAGAGAAAGCCAACTGGCAGAGAAAGACTAAAATGAAATGGATACAGAAAGGAGGAGAGATGATAGATAAAAAAAAGATGCTAAAAAACATCTGAGGCCCTTGTCTCAGCACGTTTTTTGGGCTCTGCTGCTTTCTTGCCCCTGAGATCTGTCAAACATCCAGGTATCCTCTTTGGCGCCCAAGCTTACTTGAGTTATTTATGTTGCTTGCAATTTATTGCATTCTAATGGATCCTGCATTCTATCTATGGGACTTGGACACATTGTATCTATGGTACATTGAACCAAAGCTTCCCAGTCTTTAAAATGGGGACAGTAATGCCTGCATCACAGGGCTATTGTGAAGACTAAATGAGATTAGGAATAAAGCACCCACTCCAGCAGCCAACACTCAGTAATTGGCTGCTATTTTAAAAAGAGATTATCCTATAATATACATTATATAAAATACATACTGCTTTTTATATTGATGATTTTTTAGTCAGGGAAAAGCACCACCATCTCCTATTATTAAGCCTAATATTCTAATATTTGCTAATTATTCATTTAATGGCTGATTCCAAATTATTTGGTGAAATTTAAAATAAAAATGGGCTTGTAACCAACTGTTAGCACTATGGTTGTTTTCCTCTTTGTAGTAGAAACCTTGTAAAAAAAAAAAAAAGGTTTGTGAATGGATCTTTAATTCTTCCTGTTCCCTTAATCTCTCATCTAATCTGTAACGAAACCCCATTTTGGCAGTCATGTTCTCGCCCTCTGGCAGCTCACAGCCTCCTAAAGGGCTCTTGGCTTCTACTCTTTCTGACCTGATCCCTACACACCTCCAAGAGTGATCTTTTAAAAACACAAATGGGATCATGTCACTGTTCTAATTAAAATTTTTCATTGGCTTCTCAGTACGCTAGAATAATATCCCAATTCCTTACTATGGCCTGGCATTCCCCAAGCAATCCAGCTCTCCAAACACATCCTGTGTCACTCTCCTATTCCCTGACTCCCTCAACTGCCCTGATCTTCTTGCAGGTCCTTGGAAACTCTAAGCACATTCCCACCCGATGGCCGCTGTACACACTTTCTGTCTGCAAACTCTTCTGTCTTCATCCTTCATATCTTAGTTTAGATACACTTGCTCCAAGATGCTTTCTCTTTCACCTAAAGTAGGTTACCCCTCTGTTACTCTTCATCCAACCCCATTTCTTTCCTTCATCACATTCAGCACACTTGGTAATTATTTTGTCCATTTATTCATTTTTGTCCAGGCCCTTCTTTCTTATAGTACTTGAGAAGGTTATAAGACTCTTGGTCCTACTCTCTCCTCCTGAATTCTGGGGGTGGTGAATAGAAGGGCAAGTCCTGCCTGTGTGGAGAAACTGTACACCGTATCTTTATTCTATTCCTTTGAAAAAGGGTGAAGGAGGAGTCATTTCCTGCACTGGCACTAAGCATATGTGGTCACTACACTTTTCAAGAGGTCTTGTCCCCAATTAACAATGCATATTTTCCTCTGATTTCAATAAGTTAAGAACCAATATATGGGAATGGGGTAGGGTGGAATCACCTCTTTTCACAGTTATCAATCTTCAACCATTTGAAGGATTAATTTGCCAAAACAGAAATTCAAAGGCATGTAAAACTATCTCTAAAAAGATCTGGTAAAGCCATAGAGTATCTCCAGACAGATTAACTTACAGTGGAAACCAAAAGATGGTTCCCTACAGTAAAATCTTCAAATAAACTTAAACAATAAAATAACGGGAAAATTCAAGTCAGTTAAGTGATTAATAGTCTGGACAAAAAATATTTATCTGAGTTTTATAGTTTAACTCATCTGGCATGAAATCAATGGAGTAAAAGCAATTATTTAATAAAAATTACTAAAACCAATTCTACATATACCCTTGGAGCCAGTAATTCTGCTCCTGGGCATAGACCCAACATCAATCAGTGCTTGTGTCCACCAAAAATCAGGTCAAGAATTCTCACGGCAGCACCATCTGAAATAGACCCAACTTGTTCTCACTCTAATATGTAGAGGATTCTAAAAAAAGTTTCATGTACAAATTATCCATTCATAAATTTCTCAGAATGTTGGATAAATACTGTGTAATTTGCAAACAATGTCTGCAATTATATGTAAAGTAACATATGGTATATTCTCTAGAACAAATTAGAAACTAGTATCTAAAATAAATTAGAAAACAATATCTGGAATAAATTAGAAACTGGTGTCATAAACAAAACAAGGTTGAAGCCACTTATTGTGGAGTATTAAGTCTTAAGAATAAGATAGAAACAGCCTATCTGTGCACAAATTTGTGCATGAATATCCTGAGAGTTAGGAAAAGATTGAGTGGAATCAATAATAACTTACAGATCATTCCAGTAATCTATAAAAAGTTTGAATACAATTGCAGTGGATGCTGTGGTGTGCCACCCAGCATAACTGAGTAGAAAAGCAACTGGCTGAAGAAGAATGTGTCTACATATTCATGATTACCTGAGGGGTAACTATAAAATTTAGCATCTAAACTTAGTAAATTACTTAAGAAAACTAATAGGCTAAATGTGGACTAGTTCATCAGATTCCAGGATATTAGAACAAAAGGATGTCCCCTTGAAATATGAAGTCAGCAGTGTTAGGGCAAACAAAAGGTTGCTTTATACTGAAAGTAGAAGACTTAAAGATTTCCTTGACTAACTGGTGGTTTGGGACAATAATATGAAACACTTAAGAAGGGCTTATAGAAGTTATAGTGACCACACATTCTGATCCCAAATCAGGGACTTAAGCAATTTATATCAAAAGTTTTATAAGGGTATATAAGTTAAATTACATTTATACACTTAACATACATCTAAATAAACTTTGTAGAAAATATTAAAACTGTATCAAATTTGAATAGCTAATAAAGGCAATCAAAATTACGGGAGAAATATTTCATTATCATTTGATTCCTTTTTCTAAGTTTATGCTAGAGTGTCCTCCTTATCCAGCACCTCTCAAACTTTACTGTGGATACGAATCAGCTGGGAATCGTGTTAAAATGCAGATTCTGATCCAGGAGGTCTGGTGTGGGGTCTGAGATTCTGCATTTCTAACAAGCATCTATGTGCTGCTGTTGCTCTGTCTGGGACCATGCTTTGAATAGCAAGTCCTTAGCCCTCAGGGGAGGGCTAGAGCAAGGAAGAGGCCCAGGGCAAGGAAAGGCCCCAGACCGGTTGCCTTGAAGCCACAAGCAGCTTTGTGCATTTACTCCAGTGTGCCATACAAATATCGTGTGTTTTTCGGCTGAAAGGGAAAAAGGTTAGGAAGCACTGTATCATATAACGTATACTTTGATATTCTTTCAAAGGCAACAAAATTAATTGGATTGGCCAGAGGTCTGGCATGTTCTGTCAGATCTTGTATTCCTATTTTCAAAGCTTACAGCTTTGAAGTAGTACTTTTTTATAGTATTAGCAGAAAGTCCTCCTTCTTGTCTTTTCTTTGATGAGGAGCATATAAAGTGTCCTAGACAGACTGTCTTCACACTTTGCAGGGGTTCTGTAAAGCCCATCCTCATTTCACACAGGCCAGAGTCACACTCATCCCGTTCAGCATGACATCCTGCACTGGAGCACCCTAAGTACACAATCGTATTTGTTGGGTGGACTAAGCTTTCTATGCAATGGATTAATCCTCATCAGAGGTTCTCTAACCTTTTCCTTTGAGGACGTTGACTTTTGTTTCCCTTGTGTTCTGCATCAGGGTGACTAATGTAAATGATGATCTGGCTCTGCTGTTGTTAAAACTCCTGTGTATCAGTGGTTCTCAAACTTTCATGTGTTTCCCAGTCACTCTAGGAGATGGGTTAAAATACAGTTTCCTGGTCTTATTCATGGAGACTCTGTGTCAGTCAATTTAGGGTATGGCTCAACAACCTATATATTTTTAACAAGCCCCATATTGCTTCTAGACAGGTGGACTGTTGACCACACTTTGGGAAACACTGCTGTAATGGAAAATAGTACCTTAACGTGGCCCAAGAGTAACTGCTGGGATTGCTCCACAATACTCAGAGTATTGTGTAAGGAGATAGGAGAGTTCTGACTTATGAGTAGTTATAAGACTAAGAATGGACACTATTATTCATGATATGCAAAGAGGCATGAGCTCTTTGTTCCAGCTTTCTAGTTTGAACTTAGATTTTCAATTTAATTTCTTTGATTAGGGGTTTTTCTTTCTATTATATAATAGTTAATGGCATTTATAGTACCTAGAAGTGTGCGCCTTGGTGGTGGGAGATGTTTTTAAAAGTAAAAATAAGATATATGAAAGGTGACTAGTTACAAAGATCTTGGACTTTTGAAATATAGCTCCTGTAAGCAAGAGGTTTAGAAACTTGACATGGATTAGTGGAAAAGGCTTAAATTAAGCCCAAAGCTCATGGATTCAGGTTTTTCAGTTTCAACTTTCTTAATTCTAAAAATGTCAAATATATGTATATTATACACATAAACATATACATATGCATACAGGCACAAACATACACAGCATAAAATGCCATTAATATTAACTAAATTAACTAATATATCATTACCTTTGGAAAATGTAGCTACTCTTATTAAAGTCTATGTAATAGAAATATATATAATTTTTTTAAAAAATCACCTGGTTTTAACTTCATATACTATAACTCTTACTAGTAATAACATTTAATTGGCATAAATTAAGAATATGCAGAAGCTGCAAGGGCAGCAAGAGAGGCTGGAAAATAATGAAAACTAAGGAGAGAAATGAGAATTTGGGATGTATTTTCAAGAGAGGAAGTGATGACTGACAGGAAGGACAGTGCCATTCTACCATAAAACCAGTATGCTCTCCACCAAGCCCCATACCCCCATGTGCCTTGTCAGACAGCTGCCCTGCCTTGTGAAGCAGTTCCTCAACAGGATTACCCCTTCAACACCACCCTAAACACTGACACCCACACCCACACGTGTGCCTCTGGTACATCGGCTATACCTTTACCTTGCAATGGGAGTTAAGACAACAGGCCCTGGGACCAGATTTATTGGGTCCTTTCCCTATGACCTGGGTGATTAGGGGCAAGTCATTTAACGTCTATGAAACTCAGTTTCTTTATCTGTAGAATGGAGATAATAACAGTTCTCATCCCACTGGATAATAGAGGGGATTGAATAAAAGAATATGTGTAAATGTGCTTTTAGAATAGTGTCTGGCACCTAGGAAGCTGAATAAATGAAAATATTACTTTCATTATTATCTAGCTCTTTTACTACACTTACATGCAGCTCTCCTTTTCATCTTTTCTCACCTTTAGCTTTCAAGAAGGGGAGCGAAATTTATTTTCCTGGGAGTGGGGTGGTGGTGACTTAGCAGAAGCAAGGTGGATTCGTGATCATGAGTCCATGATAGCAGAGCTGGTGTGGACGAAGGAGACAAGTAATTAGTTCAGACCCTCCAGGCAATTCAGTGTTTCCCATGGATATTTTAGAAGACAGCTGAATCACCTGAAGGGCAAAGGCAGATTACTCTCCAAGGAAAACTTAAAAAGAAAAAAAATTGGCATTAAAGAGTCCTTCGTGTGTCAGATTTTTATATGCATTAAACTTGTAAGAAAGCAAAGAATTAAGATTTGAATTCTTAATTCTACTAAGAGATTCTTCTTTTGCAAACCTTTCTATCAAAGAGAAGCAAAGTGCTGAATAAATACGAAAAGGATGGCTCCTACTGGGTTTCATAAACAGAACTATTAAAGGGCCAGTGCATTAATTTTCAATTCTTTTTAAGATAGCAAAAAAGCTGTTTTGCAACAAGATCACAATCCTAATATATAAAATGAAAAAAATAGATGCTCTAGTTGAAGTAGGTGGTGCCCCCCCCCCAACCTAAGCAATGGTTTCCCCTTACTCTGAATACCAGGCCCTGATCTCTCCCAGGGGAACCCTAAGGGTCCATAAGACATGGTTTGAAATTCACTCATCTAGCGGAAACAGCACTAAACTAGACATCACAATCACTTATGATGTTATGCCGTATATTCATTGTGGTTTTAGGTACTTCACTTATCTGGACCTTAGTTTCCTCATCTGCAAAACACGTATTTAAAATGGATAACTGACCTCTACCAGCTCTCATTTTCCATGAATTTATTATATAAAAAGAAAATAAGAATTCTGTTTTATGCCAAAATAGGGTAACTGGATTTACCTTCCTGTCTAAAACAATTTAAAAATGGAAAAATATATAAAGCAATGGTTTTCAAGACACTGGACATCAGACAACAAGGGACAGTGATCACCAAGAGGAGGGAAATAAAAAAGGTGGCCCTAAGAGTGTCCCAGCCTGCTGCCTGGAGAGAGTGAGTTTCCAGGCTGCAGCACAGGGAGAGAGAACCCAAACAAAGCTTGACAGTCCCCCTGGAGACAGAGTGGGGAGTCTGGGGAGCCACATGACTAGAGTCCTCAGGGCAGATTACTGGAGAGGAGGGAGCTGAACACAGAACTCCGAGATCTGCAGTAGGTGCCCCTGAGTCTTCAGCGCAGTACTAATCGACACCTGTGTGTGAGGAAATTACTTGAGGACAGGAAAAGGACCTCCTGGAAGATAAGAAGGAACAATCTCTGAAGGTCACACAGGGCTAAGAACACTACCTGATCCCACCACTCCGAGTGGAAGACTACATAGTTTACGGAGTGTCAGGTACAGTAACCAGAAGTGTCTTGCTTCAGTAGTGGGGAAGAATTAGCCCTACTCTAGTCTTGCTAACAAAGCATAAAAGCAAGAACTGAAAAAAATCAAAATTTTTCAAAGTAACATAACTGCATCCTACAACAAAACTCAAGAATATTTATAGAAATACCAAAAAAAAAATCTGACAATCAATACATTAAAATTCACTGTGTCTAATATGACCCATGATAAAGAGAAAAATCAATCAACTGAAAGCAACCCAGAAATGATATCAAAACTGTTATTAGAACTGGATTCCATATGTGCAAGAAGCTAGAGGAAAGACTCATCATGTTAGGTAGAGACAGGGAAGATATAAAAAAAGACCCAAATCAAATTCTGAGAGACGAAAATTACAGTATCTGAGATGTAAAATATACTGGATGGAAATAAAGGCAAATTAACCATTGCAAAAAAAATAGACTACTGAACTTGATGATATAGAAATAGAAACATGCCAAATTAAAACACAGAGAGAAAAAAAGACTGAAGAAATGAACAGAGGCTTAGGGAGTTGTGGAAAAACTTCAAGTAGCCATATATAGGTGAAAATGAAGTTTTCAAGGGAGCAGGAAAAGTATTTGAAGAAATAATGGCTCAAAACTTTTCAGATTTGATGGAAACTATAAGCCCACACAGTCAAGAAACTCAACAAACACCAACCAAAAGAAACATGAAGAAAATGACACCAAGGCACCTCATAATCAAATTGCTCAAAATCAGTGAAAATGATAAAATCCTAACAGCCAAAGAAAAAAGAAATATGACATACAGGTAAACAAACATAACGACAATGGCAGATTTCTTCTCAGAAACAATGCAAATGAGAATAAAATGGAGCAACATGTTCAAAGTTCTGAAAGGAAAAAAAGTCAATATAAAACTCTACATCCAGCAAAAATATTTTTCAAAGACAAAATAAAGTCTTTTTTAGACATATAAAAGCTGAAAGAATTCATCATCAACAGAACTGTACTACAAGAAATGTTAAGAGTCCTTTAAGCAGAAAGAAAATGATACCAGATGAAAATCTGCATCTACAAAAAGGAATAAATAGCACTTTTTCCTGTTTATTTAAATCTCTGTAAAAAATAACTGACTATTTACCTCCAAAAACAAGAACAATGTATTCTGGAGTTTATAACACATGGAGGAGTCAGCTGCGTGACAACAGCAGCACAAAAGCCAGGAGGACAGAAATGGAAGCATATTGTTGTATCATTCTTAAACTACATGTTTATGTGTATAATATAACTTGAAGGTACACTGTGCTGAACTAAATATGTATACTATAAACTCTAAAGTAACCACTAAAATAACAAAGAACCATAACTAATAAGCCAACAAAGAGGAGAAAATGAAATTAAAAAAATATTCAATTAACCCAAGAGAAGACAGAAAAAAGAAGAGAAAAGAAAGAACAGATGGGAAAAACAGAAAACAAGGTGACACATTTAAAGCCAATCCTGTCAATAGCACAATAAATGTAAATAGTGTAAACACTCCCTGACCTTCCCAAAAAAGGCAGGGGTTGAGATTTGAATAAAAAAAAGCAAGCCCCAACTGTATGCTGCAGACAAATAGCCAGTTTAAATAAAAATACATAAATAGGGCAAAAGGATAGAAAAAGTTATAGAATTTGCCATGCTAATACTAACCAAAACAAAGCAGGAGTGTCTCTGTTAGCAGCAGAAAAGGTAGATTTCAAAACAAAGAATAAGACCAGGCATAAAGATGACCATTTCATAGTGATAAAGGGGTCATCAAGAGGACATACTATTCCTAAATATTTATGCACCTAATAAGAGAGCTTAAAAATACACAAAGAAAAAACTGATAGAGCTGCAAGAATAACTTGGCAAATCCACAATAACTGGTAGAACAATTAGTCATAAAATCAATAAAGATGTAGAACACTTGAACAATATTAACCAACTTGATCTTATTAAACTTTATAGGCCACTTTACCCAAACATATTAGAAGACTCATTCTTTTCAAGTACATGTGGAACATTAACAAGATAAACATACTCTGGGTCACAGAACAAGTCTCAAATTTGTAAAAAATATTCAAATAATACAATGCATGTTCTCCGACTACAATGGAATTAAATTACAAATCAACAGAAAGGCCAATGGAAAATCCTCAAATATTTGGAAACTAAACATCATACTTCTAAGTAATCCATGGATCAAAGAGGAAATCAAAAGGGGAATTAGAAAGTATTTTTTAAGACAAGAACATTTATTCTAAATATTGTTGCAAATTTTAGTCATATAGAAAGTATTTGTAACTGAATAAAAGTAAAAACACAATTTATTAAAATTTCTGGGATACAGCTAAAGCAGTATTAGAGGGAAATTTATACAACTAAGCACCTTTACTAGAAAAGAATAAAGGTGTCAAATCAATTATCTTAATTTCCACTTTAAGAAACTAAACAAAGAAGAGCAAATGAAACCCCAAATAATCACAAGAAAGAACATAATAAAGATCGCATTGGAAATCAATGAAATAAGAAAAGAGAAAAACAATAGAGAAAATCAGTGAAACAAAAGCTGGTTCTTCAAGATCAATAAAATTGATAGACTTGTAGCCAGACTAATCAGGAGAAAAGAGAAGACAAAATTACCAATATCAGGAATGAAAAAGGTCAGTAACTGCAGATTCTATAGATATTAAAAAGATACGGGAATATTATGAAAACTTTATGCCAATACACTTGACAACTTGGATGAAAAGAACTAATTCCTTGAAAGACACAAGCTACCAAAGCTCACTCAAGAAGAAATAACCTGAACAGCCCTATAATGATTGAAGGAATTGGATTTGTTGTTTAAAACCTTCAAAAAATGAAAACTTTAGGTTCAGATGGCTTCACTTGTGAATTCTACCAAATATTTTAAGGAAGAAATAATACTAGTGCTCTAAAATTCTTCCAGAAATTTGAAGAAGAAGGAACACTTTCCAACTCATTCATTGAAGCTAGCTTTACCCTGATAGCAAAATAGAGAAAGCCATTACAAGAACTCTACACACCAATATCCCTCATGAACATAGATGCAAAACTCTACGTAACCTTTTAGCAAATTAAGTTCAACAATGTACAAAAAGGATAATAGATCATGACCAAGTGGGTTTGTCCCCAAAACACTAATCAATGTAATTCTCTATAATAACAAACTAAAAAAGAAAAATCATAAGGTAATCTAAATAGATATAGAAAAAGCATTTGACAAAATCCAGTATCTATTCCTGATAAAAAAATTCTCATCAAAGTAGTAATAGAACTTCCACAACCTGATAAAAGTCACCTATGAGAAAATCTACAGCTAACATTAAACTTAATGGTAAAAGACTAAATGCATTCCCTCAAGATAAGGTATAAGATTCGGATATCTGCTCTTACCACTTCTTACCAGTACTGTACAGGAGTTTCGGGCCAATGGGATCAGGCAAGAAAAATAGATAAAAGGCATCCAGGTTGGAAAAGAAGAAAAAGTCTTTATTTGCATATGCCATGATTGTTTCTGTGAGAAGTTGGTGAACTACAGTATGTTTTCGTATGGCTCACAGAACAAAGAATGGTTTTTACATTTTTGTAAGGTTGTAAATAATAATAATATCAACAACAATAAAACAAAGAAGAATCTGCAACAGAGACTTTATGCAGCCCACAAAGCTTAAAATATTTACTATCTGGGCCTTTAGAGAAAAAGTTTGCCATTCCCTGGTCTATGTAGAAAATCTGATGGAATCTTCAAAAACCTACCAGAGATGGATAAGTGAGTTTAGCAAGGTTGTAGGATATAAGAGTAATATACAAAATCAACTACATTTCTATATAATAGCAATGAACAATCAGAAACTGAAATTTTAAAATTATCATTTACAGTAGCATCAAAATATTAATTACATAGGGATAAATCTGACAAAAGATGTGAAAGACCTGTATGATCAAAACTACAAAATATTGCTGAGAGATACTAAATAAGATGTAAATTAATGGAAAGATATTCATGTTTTATGGGTCAAAAGACTCAATATTAAGATGTCAATTTACCCCCAAAAGATGTATAGATTCAATGCCATTCCAATGAAAATCCTAGGAAGTGTTTCCTGTAGAAACTGACAAACTGATTTTAAAATTCATATGGAAAAGTAAAAAAATTAGAATAACCAAAACAACTTTGAAAAAAGAATAAAGGTATATTTCAAAATTGCAAAAGAAATTCAGTGGGGAAAGAGCAATATTTTCAACATGATTTTCATATGCCCCCCAAATGAACTTTAATTTGTATGTAGCATCAAAAACAAAAATTTACTCAAAACGAATCATAGACTTGAGACCATAAATCCTTGTGACGCTATGTTAGGCAAACACTTCTTAGATAAAACACCAAAAGCATGATCCATTGTAAAGAAAAGATAAATTGGACTTCACCAAAGTTAAGAACTTATGCTCTTCAAAAGATACTGTTAAGAGAATGAATAGACTAGCTACAAACTGGGAGAAAATATTTGCAAATTATCCAGAACATATACAGAACTCTTAAAACTCAATAATAAGGAAACAACCCAACTCAAAATGGTCAAAAAAATTTGAACACTTCACCAAAGAAATTATACAGCTGACACATAAGCACATAAAAAGATGTTAGTCATTAGGGAAACTGACATTGTAATCATGAGATATCATTACACACCTATTAGAATGTCTAAAATAAAAAAGACAATATACCAAGTGTTGGAGAGAATGCTCTCATACACTGCTAGTGGGAATGTAAAATGGCACAACCACTTTAGAAAACAGTTTGACAATTTCTTAAAAAATTAAACATACACATACAATATGATCCAGCCATTCACTTCTAGGCATTTACCCAAGAGGAGTGAAAGCATACATCCACACAAAAACTTGTACATGAATATTCATAGCAACTTTATTTGTAATAACCCCAAATTGGAAATAAATGCCCATCAACAAGTGAAAGGATAAACATATTGTGATACAGCCAATAGAACACCACTCAGCAATAAGAGTGAACTATGGCTATGTGTAAGAGCATGGACGAATATGAAAATAATTAAGCTGAGTGAAAGAAGCCAAGCAAAAAAACAAGTGCATAATGTATGATCCTATTTATGTTAAATTCTAGAAAATGCAAACTAATGTATATTGACAGAAAGCAGATAGCGGTTGCTCAGGGACAGAGACAGGCAAGAACGAGCATTTACAAAGGGGTACCAGGAAACTCTGGGGATTGTTATCTTGATTTGGTAATGGTTTCATGGGGTATGTGTGCATATATATATATATATATGGGTGGGTGTATATATATATATATATACACACATACGTATACATACATATGTGTGTGTATATATATGTCAAAACTTATCAAATTGTACACTTCAAATATGTGCATGTGTATGTCAATTATTCCTTATAATGCTATTACATTTTTAAGTCAAAAAAACAAAAATGAAATTTGATATAGATATTAATATTAAAGTTAAACATGATAAACTAAAAATCTAACTTACTGGACATAAATTTCTTTCTCACTTTAAGGAAAAATGCAAATAAGATAAAAGTTAATCAGAAACAAGTCTGTATATGACTCTCTATGTGGTGTCATAATATAGTCACTGATACCTAACAGTCTTAGTAAGTAATTTAACAGCATATTACTATCCCTAGCATTCCAGGGAATATCTGAAATGTGAGAAAAGTACTCAGAACCATAGTTACATTAGGAGTTTTAATTAACAGAAAATCTTATAAGTCGATCAAACATTAAGCATGTAAACTGCATACAGACATTGAGATCCGGGGTGATCTCACCTCTCAAGTCCAGTTACTTGACTCAAAAGCTTTAGTGATATTTTTCTTTTCCTGTGCTAGGCTTCAAAAACTCTGGGGAGTGTTTGCTCCTGGGTTCATCTTCCCGGTTCTCTGGAACACGTGCTGAGGCTGGGAGGCAGCCAGGACAACCCGTTCAGCTCCACCCAAACTGAAATGCTCTCCCTCACTCTGCCTCTGCTGGACCCACTTCTGGTTGTATTTTCTGCAATCTCTTCAATTTCCTGCCCTCCAGAAAGTTATAGGCCATAACGTAGCTTTCACCTGCCTGGTACAGAAATTTGCAAAACCAAATCCAATGTCACCATGGGGAAGGGAGCTTGATTCCTTTTATACATGCTCATCATCTTTGTATTTGATCATTTTTTCTGTCTTAGGAAAGGGCTTGTCTTGTTCAGCTTTTCCTGCAACTTCTTCCCCTCCTTATATTACTTCCTATGTTATGGTTTCGTTATAATTTGTAAATAACTTTGGTATATCTCCTAGACTTTTCATATTTTCAGTATACTTGCCAGCAGCTCTGCATTCACATTCACAAGATTGTGTACTGATACAAGACCTTGGCCTGATACTTCTGAGAAGGAGATCTGTGTCAAATCATAAAGAGGACAGGGATTGAATTATTCCTATCACGTTGTATTTACCAGAGCAGGGGATTTATTAGTTCATATAGAAGAGATTCTTAACTGGAAAGGCTCTACCACAAGGATTATTTTTCAACATAATTGAGTCAGGAAATCCTTGTTGACCACTTAGCAGTGTTTAAACACAAACCCTTTGGAAACTCGCTCTTCCTCTGGCTCTTAGAACTCCCGGTTAACCTGTTAACTTCTCAAGTTTACTTTGACAGCTCCTCCTCCTAGTTTATTTGCTCTGTGAGTGAAAATGTCGACATTTCCCAGGCTTCTGTGAACTCTCTGCCAAAAACATCTCATCCATCCTCATTCGTGGCTTAATATTTCTCCACTGATACTTCCCGAATCTTCCCCTCTCTCCTGTCTCTAGATTTGTGCTGTCCAATAAAGAAAAGCACTAGCCACTAGGGAGAACTTGATAGGTGGCCTGTCCAAATTGAGATGTATTGTAAGTGTAAAACACACACTGGATTTTGAAGACTTAATACAAAAAAAAATAAAGATAATGTAAAATCTCTTATTAGTATTTTTTATATTGATTATATGTTAAAATAATATTTCGGATATATTGGGTTAAATATATTACTAAAATAATTTTACCTGTGTCTTTTTATCTTTTCTGAAATTGTGGCTACTAGAAAATTTAACATTGTGTATGTAGCTCATGTTACATTTCAACAGCAGTGGACAGCACTGCTCCAGACCTAAAATTCAAACTGACCGTTTAAACTGAACACATTAGAAACTGAACGCACTCCGTTCCAGACCTATAAGCCTGCTCCTTCATGTTATTACAGAATAACCATCAGTTGGCAGGAGACAGATATGATGCGTGACGTCAGCCAATTTCCCAGCTGCTGTTGGGGAAACTGTATGGTGAAGATTAACTCTAGAATAAATTACTTATGAACAGGGTGACAGGATGACTCTGGTAATTGTCAAAGTGCCTGTCAACACCGCACATGGGCAGCTGCATCAGGAATGTTGCAGGACTGGGAAATAACACTATAAACATTTGACTAGAAAGGTGCAATAGCAATTAGGAATGAAAACAGCCAGGGATTTGCCAAAATAGTGGATAAAGTTTATATGCATTTGAAGTCAGAAATGTTGGCACTTACACATTGTGACATATTCACTGCAGGTACTTTAATCCCCCTACTGTGCCAAATATTTTCTTTTTTTTTTTTTTTTTTTTTTTTTTTGTGGGGAAGACCAGCCCTGAGCTAACATCTGTTGCCAATCTTCCCCTTTTTGCTGAGGAAGACTGGCCCTGGGCTAACATCCGTGCTCATCTTCCTCCACTTTATATGGGACGCCGCCACGGCATGGCTGACAGGCAGTGCGTCGGCGGGCGCCCGGGATCCGAACCTGCGAACCTCGGGCTGCCAAGCGCGAACTAAACCGCTGCGCCACCGGGCGGCCCCACCAAATATTTTCTTCATTATCTCGGCTAATGGAATCTTTCTCTTCATCTAGCCTGAAACTTGGAGTCATTTTTGACTTGACCTTTTGCTTTATTCCCCATATCCAAGCAACTACCAAACCCCGTTTATTATTCCTACGTCCGGTATACCACATCCTCATTTTTTCCCACCTTAAAGAAAACAAGAGAAGGGAGACACAGGTCCTTATGCTTCTCCCACGGTCCCAAGAAGGAGAGCCCATGGTAAGGAAGTCAGGAATGCAAATAGATGAGACAGAGAGGCCCTCAAGACACCTGGCGATGACCCAGAGGTGTCTAGAACACAACAAACCCTACTTTCTTTCTTCTTTTTCTAACACATATAAGCTGTGTGGGTGGGTGAGCAGTTGCAACACTTGACATAGCAGAATACAACTCATAAATGATTTTGGATTATCTATTGACTTGCCTTAGAAGAAATAATTGAGAGTTGCATATACACCTGGCATATATGTCAACTGAACTGTAACATGTAAACCTTATTAAATTTACAACTTTCTGAGTAGTCTAGAAATTTTCTTCTTAAAGTAACTGGCAATTGTCTAAGCACATGCTATATGTCAGACACTTTACCGGGCCACTTAATTTTTATAGCTTCGTTTTTTTAAAGACTGTATACTTACAGCAAGTTAGGTTGTGCAAGTCCTTGTTCCATAATAGAATGTATAATTTTAAATTAGAAAATCTTCTTTTTTGAAGTGTGAACATAATCATGTGTAAGTGACGGCATTTTTATCATTCTTTAGCAATTTGAAATTAACATTCCCAATATATTTTTTATAATTTGCTTTGAAAAATTAGCGCTTAGTTTAAAAGGTGCTTTTTATGCCAGCTTTTTCTTGAAGAAACTAATTTGGCCTAACCTATGTGCTATAAAAACAGATTTATTATGGAAAACTTGACATATTTAAATGTAAATTGGGTTTAATTTAAGAAAAATTAACATCATATTCTTCAACTATAATAGGTTTGAAGGATAAATTAAAATAATTGCCTCAAAAAATTACCAATTGGTATTTTAAGAGTATTATTCCTCCTAAGATGTTTCAAATTCGGCATATATAAAGTTGACTAGATATGATTAACTGGAGATTTTATTTTAACTCTTGTCCAAAAGATCAAGCCCAATTTGGGTATACGTTTCAAAATGTAAATGCATCTGGTTGTCACAGCCTCTTAATTGAGGTAATAAGCAGTAAAATTATATTGTACCAGAAAACAAGCTATAGAAAAGAACTAATATTTTAAATCAATTTTTCCTAATACATGTAAGCTGTTCATGTATTCTTAAGTATTTTTATATTTATTGCGATCAAAATATCCCATTCAGAAGCTCTAGGAGGTTTCCAAGTACAGGTACCTTAAAAAATCTACTTGCAGAAACTCTCCTACCTGTATAGTGATTAAAGGCAAAGAAAATTTGTTGCAAATTGTTTTTTGAAAAAAATGTCTTTGAGTTGGTCCTTTGCTATTATGGTTAAAACTGTCAAGCTATAGTCTAGTTGTGATTTCAGCCAATTCCTTTGTTGTTTAGTTGGTGCCCATATTTTATTTCAGTGCTAAGTAAATAATATATTATATATAACTAGAATACTACTGATTGTTCATGTGCTGTACATTTTCTTTAATCAAATTCAAATTATGGAACGATAACTTATTTTACTGAGTCCATTTTATACTTTTTGATTTAGAAAAATTTTACCTCCACACAACTTTTTTGCAGCATAAACCATGATAACACATGGCTCAACTGCAGCCAGGACCCAACGAGTAGGCAGCTTTGTGTGTTCAAATACCCCCTTTAGTAAAACCTTAACGTGACGTAAGTTTCTTTCCAGCTACGTTTACCTAACTCAGACTGAACCACAAAGTCAATCAACTGTACCTTGACTGCACCGTTCTCATGCATGGTGATGCAGTTATCGGCATCTTCCGAGAGTTGGTACAAGGCTTGAGCTGTTGCTCGATGCAC
Source organism: Tapirus indicus (assembly GCA_031878705.1). NCBI lineage: Eukaryota > Metazoa > Chordata > Mammalia > Perissodactyla > Tapiridae > Tapirus > Tapirus indicus. The sequence continues at coordinate 102,902,020 of CM062925.1, forward strand.
ATTGGTGTCATTTGATTTCAGGTAACGAACTAATGGAGCCACTGCTTTGTGCTCGCCGAAGGCCACTCTGTTTCTGCCCCACATACAGCAACGTGAAATAGCTTCTGCTAGATGACGCCTCAGTTTATCATTATTCTGCACAAAGGAAACAAATTGTGGTATGTGCATTGTAATGATCCTGTAAGATCATGTTTACGCACTAGATGTTTATTACCTGCTAAGATGCCAATGAGTCAAGAGAGAAGGGCTAGCTGGATATTCAGGTGGTGTCTTGAAGGGAACTTGTATTTTGGTGAGTCACCAATGGACCAAGGTTCAATCTTGAGTTTTCTTTTTATGAACTGAACGTAGTCAGTGCAGTCAAAAGTGAGCAGGTTTCTGGCATTAGTTATTTGCTCAAAGCTTGATTTCGTTTTGAGTAAGTCTACTTACAACACAGAAGTACAGCTCAGCACGTGGTTTAGTATAAAAATAATTCTTAAGGGAGCATTTCACTTAACTGGGATAAGTGGATTAACTCTACTTCTTCACCCTAGGAATACTTCTACATCAATAATACCCCTTGGTTCCCAAGAAAGAGAAGATGGTGCAGCAAACAATGACATGTTTTGAGTCTGCTATTTTCCTTTCTGTGTTCTTTATGAAGACTATATCTTTCTTTTTGTATGTAATTACCTATATATAATATATATATTATATATAATATAATTGAATAGGATATCATTTTCTGTTTATTGATTATACTGATCTCTTGATTCAGGCAACAACTTGGTGTCCTTAACTGAATCTGGCAAATAGGAACTCAGCATTAGACTGGCCCTAAAAAGTCTTCTAGACCAAGCATCCTCCCAACGATTGAATTTCTGCTCTATAACTTTTCTGCCAAGTGGTAGTCCAAGCTATGCTCCAATACCTCTGGTCATGGTGAAGTCATTATCTCTCAAGGCTGCTTATTCTATCTGGCACAGCTCTGGATAAAAAATACAGTGATTGCCAAAGTCTTCTAGCTCAAGAATGCCATCAATCCAAGCTGGCTGAGGCGCATTTAACTCTAATATTGGCATGAACAATTATCTTAAGGATAATAACAATGATGATGGTGATGAAGATGATAGTTAGTTAACATTTACAGGATGACATTTATATTTGCCAACACTTTGCTTGCTAGTGACAAATAAAAAACAGCCCCTATTTTATAAGGATCTTGCATATTAACATTGTCCAATGTAAAATACACTTTCACATTGATTCATCTCAGAGAAATTAAATGAATTAACCAAAATCTCAAACATCATAAGTGACGGATATTAAACTTGAATCCAGGTCTCTGGACTTTAAGCTCATTGTTTTTACCACTACACCATGATATCTTATGACAATATGCATTTAAAATAAAAAGATGGGTTACTTACTGTATTTGCTAGTTTAGACAATAAAGGGACAACTCCATGATCTGTAATAACAGCTAAATTTTCTTGATCCTTTGCTATATTGGTAATAGCAGCACATACACTTGCCAAAACTTCTTTATTATCTGATTTCAATAAATTGACAACAAGTTCCAAACCACCAACAAAGGAACGAACCATTTCTCCAGCATCCTAGGTAACAATAAAAATAAAGATGATATCAAAATTAAACCTATATTTAGGTACTTTTTTAAAAAGCAGAAAGTAATGATAAGGCCTTGAGGTACATCTTTGGCATGAAAAACAAATTTGGTTTTAATTTATTTCTATGCTTTACATAATTTCTATGCATGTATGTATAAAGTATACATACAATTCAGTTTCAACAAATATTTATTGAACAACTATTATGTGAGAGTCACTATGCTAACTACTGGGGATATAGACATTAACAAAATACAGTTGAGTCTTATTTGCTGTAGTTATGTTCTAAGTAATCACAAAAACTGAATTAGTGAATACTGAACCACCGCTCCTAGGAGAAATACAAGGTTAGGTTCCTATAAGCTTCTGGTCACATTTTCATCAACTGATAAATACATAACCTTATTTTATGTTTGTTTCTGTTTAAAGACATCTTATTTCATATATTGTCATTTCATTAACATTGAACTCATGGACAACACAACAACTCATGCCTAAATGAAGCTTTTCTAACACATGTATTTCTCTGTAAGGCAAATCACAGCCTGCTTGTGCTTAGAAACACTAGATGGCATTTCAAAACTGTGCTTGGGGGCCATTTTAAACATTGAAATCACTAACAAATTCACAAAAATGTGCAAAACATAGCACTAAGTAGACTGTAAAATGGACACTTGTTTATAGCATGAGAGCTAAAACAAGAAGTCAGAGCATCATCTTGTGGGACCTCAGCTGAGAACATGCGTGTTGGGTGACTCAAATTCTTTCCCTCTCCAGACTTAAGTCTGGGGTGCATGCATGTCCAAGAATGACTGAGGAAGTGCTATGAGTATCGATTTTGGGGTTACAAAAAATTTTAGCAAGTAGGCAAATTCCCAAAGAGAATCTATGAATAATACAGATTGACTGTGTACACTCTTTTGCCATCACATTGCTTACAATCTAGTGGGGAAGATGGGCATTAAGAAATTGCAGGTATAATGAATGGCAACAATGAGGAAGAGGTAAAGGTACTACAGATACACACAACAAGGGAGTCTTAGCTGGTGTAAAGATTCAAGGACTGTCTTCCAAGAGGCTGCTTGTAAGCTAAGGCCCAGGGATGAGGAGTTATCCAATGTGAAGGGGATTCTGGATGGAGGAATCATCATGTAACACAGATCTGGAAGAGAGAGAAGGTGACTTTTGTTTAGTTCAGAATGTTTAGAGCATAAAATAGGCAAGAGAGAAAGGGAGAAAACGAGACTTAAGAGGTGAGATCTTGAAGGGTCTTATAAGCCTTGGTAGAGAGTTTGGAGTTCATTTTAAGGGCATATGAAAGCCCCTGAAGAGGTTTAAATGTGTGTGTGGTAGAGGGAGAGGGGTGAGGGGATTTCATCAATTTAGCATCACGGAAGATCTCTCGGGATTGCAGAGTCAGGGTTGGGGCAAAGAATGGTGCTGGGAACTCAGAGACTATTTCACTGAGTTCAGATAAGAGGTGGTGATAGTTTGGATGCAGGTGATCCTCTAGGCCTGGAGAGAAGGGTGTGGGTCTGTGAGGACTGATAGGAGAAGATAAGGACTAGTGATTCAATGATGATTCCTGTGTCTCTGGCTTGACCTAGTGGTACTAATGCTGGAAAGGCAGGGTTTTGTTTTGTTTTTTTTTGGGGGGGGGGTGGTATTTGGTATTAGAACACCTAATTTGAATGAAGTATCCACAGGACATTTAAGTGCAGACATCCAGGAGTCAGTTGCATATATGGGTTGGGAGCTCAGGAAAGAAAACAAGGCTGGTGATGTAGATTTGGAGGTCAGCAGCATAAAGACTGTCACTGAAGTAATGAGTGTGAAAGAGTGTGGAATGAGATAAAAAGGGGCTCTCCATCCCAGTGTCGCAAGAGTGGGCAGAGGAAAAGAATTTGTCAGAGGGACCTGAAAAAGATGGTTGAACAGAAATCTCTACCTCCCCTGATGTATGGCAGTAGCTGTGTATGTCCACCAATTATTTGACTCCACGGCTTTCTCAAATAATAGAAATTAAGGTCTTCTGAGCGCCAATTATATATCAGGCACTTTGCATAAATTATCTGTTAAACCTCACAATAACCATGCAAAGTAGTTATTATTTCCATTTTAGATTTTAAAAACCGAGCTTCAAAGATGTTGAACCTCATAAACTATATTGTATCCCTCATGGAGGCAGGGGCCATGTTTTAGTAAACTTAGTGATCTTTATAAATCATAAATCTGATCATCTGATCCCCATACCCCCCAAATTCTTCCATAGTTCCCCCCTGCCCTTAGGATAAAATCCAAACTCCACACATGGTTTACAAGCCCTTCTGGGGCTTGCCCCCAGCTTCCCTGCCTCGCCTTCTCTGCCTTGATCCCCCTTCTCCAACCTTCCCATACACGCTAAGCCAGTGGCTCCCCATGGGAGCTAATAATCAGAATCCTGAGACTTATGCTCTGAGAATGTGATTCATTAAGTCTGGGGTGGGGCCCATAAAAAAATCTGTATTTGTGAAAACTCTCCTGGTGAGTCTAAACTTTAGTCAGTATTGGGAACACTGCTTATGCATTAGTCCTTCAAGTTTCATGTGCTCAGATGTGCTTCTTGCACATGTCTCCATGTCCTTGCACATGCCTTTTTTGTCTACTTTCCTATTAGCTTGGGAATTCTTCCCCATCCTCAGCTACCAACTGAGGAATCCATTTTCTTCAGAAAGCCTTTCCTGAACCTCAAATCTGGGCTAAGCCCTTCCTCCTATAATACCTGTTCTTTTATATTATAGCACTTATCACTCTGTGCAGTAGTGGCTTATTTATTTGCCTTTGACCTGGAACTGTAAGTTCTAGGAGGGCAGGGATTCCTTCTGTCTTGTTCATTGTTGCATGCCCAGTGCGTATGCCAGTCTCTAGCAGTGACTACATGCTCAATTAATATTCATTTCATTTGATTATTTGTAAACTTGCAGCTATAAAAGGAAGCTTTCACTGAGGGTATAACAAACCAAACTAAGCTTCTAGTAAACGGTGAAAGAAGAACCCAAGTCAGATGCTTCCCAAGTGTAAGGGCAAAGCATCTTTTTCCATAACATGGTGCCTCACTGGATTGCTATCGGAAGTGGTGTCAGCAACACTGGTGGTCTTGCTCTCGATGCCAAATTTAACTGCAATTTCTGATAGTTAGGACACACTTCCAAATTCTATGTATTAATAAAATTATCTTGAAAATATTTAATTGCCACTGTTTTCTAAAATTCTACAATAATGTTTTTTATGTAATACAAAAGAAATTATTATACTTTCAACTGTTTTCTACATTGTCACCTTATTACACTTCTATGCATTAGGGTGCAATCAAATAAAAAAATTATAAGTATGAATTTATTAACCTTCAGTCAATATGAAACATAATTTAATCCAAATTACCCATGAGGTACTTAGAAGTGGTAGTTGTTATAGATGAAACACTTCAGAGGAATGAATTAATATGTGAAAAGAAAAATGGTATGTGGCAGAAGTGGGATTTGAATCCAGATCTGCCTGATCTCAAAGCTACTGTATAACACTGTGATTAGCAAATCCTAACCACATTCTTGGTGCAAAAGAGGTAAATTCATAATCCTAACCACATACTTGGTCCAAATGCACATGTAAACTCAAAAGCAAAAACAACAAAGCTCTTAGAATTTCCAGGAACTGCAAAAGCATAGCCCCAAAGCTCAATTTTTCTAAGTGATGTCATATGTGTCAAGAATCTAATACATTTGTCAATTATGAAATTACAGAACAATTTTTTTTCAAGAAAAACTGGAGGAATTCTGGAAAGATGATGGTGGCCTAGTTTTAGAATCTCCCCATAAAAATGGAGCAACTAGTCTAGCAAAGCAAAAAATGTAAGGGACAATATATACAACAATACTAGTGACAAAGCATCTGCACTGATGCCAAAATACAAGCAGATCAGGACAAAGTACCAACCACTACAAAGCCCACATGCTCTGAGACTCCCAAAATCTGCAAAGGGAAGGCAGAGGGACTTGTGGGGCCCTGAGAACCAGGGAACCCAAATGCCATTAGGTCCCACTGGAAAGCTCAGGAACAACAGCAGAACCTAGGAATGGACTTTTTCTGGCTCCTATTAATAGATAAGACTAAGATGGCATGAGACCTGATGTTGCTGGCACATTCTGGAGGTCTGAGTCGTGTGAATTCTCAAAACTACAAATGGAAGCCCCCTCCTAGGAAATAGCCCTGCACTGAGGAGAAACTAGTAGGAGTTGCATCCAAATTCAGCAAGGCAGGGACAATGGGATGAAGGGATGAGAAAGCCCAGATAAAAGAGAGGAGGGGAGCAAAGGTATCTGAACCTTCTCTCCATCACTGGGAAAATAACAGAAATGGGATCTTGAGAACCATGAAATCAGAAATGCTACCCTGGCCCACATCTCTCTCCCAAAAGACCATGAAAACTCATTTCACTTAAAAATGAGCCATATAAAAAACTATAGTCAATTTCCATATTGAGCTATTATAAGAAAAAATAGAGCTGATAGAAAATTACAGAACCAATAAAAGGAAGATATCAATTAGAATTATTAAAGTGCATAAATTAGGTGATTAGTAAAAAAACAAATTTTAAAGAGAGGGAAAAGACATCTGTAAAGAATTAGAAATAAAAGAAAAATTCATTTTGGAAGTGAAGAGTAAACTAGAAGGAACACAAGAATGAACAAACATAATGGGTAACATCTTTAAATAAACAGATGTGAAAACTCCAAAATGATGGAAAAAGAGCTAACAAATAATTCAAGAGAACAAATAGGCAGATAAGATCTAACATACTATTGTAAGAGTCCTCAAGAAGAAAACAAAGCAATACAACAGAGCAAATTTTTAAAACTATAATTCAAGAAAACTCTCTCTTGAAATAAATAAAATGTAAGAGTATATCCAAAAGTCACCCTACATACCAGAGAAAATTGGCTCAGAATGGGCTAACATAAAGATAAATTCTTGTACAACTGCTGGACTTTAATAAAAAAGAAAAAAATTCTTTGGTCATCTAGGCAAAAAGACCAAGTCACTTCTATGGGAAAGATATTACCCTAGACTTTTCAACAGCAGTGTTTTATGCAGAGGGGAAGGAAATAACATACATAAGTCACTTAAGAGAAAATGTGAATGAAGGTTCCAATATCCAGCCAAAATGACTTTCAAGTATAAAACTGTTATAAACATGGAAGACTTCAGGGACGGATGTTAACACAGGCCCTTCCTGAGGAATCTCCCACTTGAGAACGAGTGTCAGACCTCCACAAAGACCAGGAAGACATTGACAAAAGGACCGCAGATTTCGTAAAATCCTCTATTGGCTTCATTTCTTTCAGGTTAAGGTCTGGATCATTAGCATGACATCCAAGTATTTGCCCAATCTGGCCCAACCTCACCTGCTTGTTTTATTTCTCAGTATACACTTGTGCATAAACTATACTCCAGCCTCTAGAATTACTGTTGTTCCCTAAAGTGCCATGTTCTTTTACATCTTTGACTATGTTATTTTTTTCTTTACCTAGATACCCTTCCAATCTCCTGCAAACTCCTACTCAGCCCTCATCTTTTTTTTTTTTTTGGTGAGCAATATTGGCCCTGAGCTAACACCTGTTGCTAATCTTCCTCTTTTTGCTTCAGGAAGAGTGGCCCTGAGCTAACATCTGTGCCCATCTTCCTCTATTTTGTGTGTGAGACACCTCCACAGCATGGCTTTATGAGTAGTGTAGGTCTAAGCCCAGGATCTGAACCCGCGAACCCGGGCCACCAAAGCTAAGCATGTTGAACTTAACCACTGTGCCACTGGGCTGGCCCCAACTCAACTTTTAATAGTAGTTCAAATAACATCTCCTCCATAAAATTTCCCCCCACTCCTCTTCTCAGTATTGGTCACTCCCTCCCCTCCATATTCTTTGTAGATGGTTTTCGCCAGAATCCATGTCATTCTCCCATGTTTAGCAAGGTTTGATTTCGTTTGGGTGTCTTAACTCTCACACACAAGCATCAGAAGAGATTGCCTCCGCGCTCCAGAGGTAATTCCTGACTGGCGTAAGCCTATCATGGAAATCTCATTCTCCTTGCCAATTATTTGTTAAGAGGTGGGCTGGGTATGGCCCATTTATGGCCAATGAGTTCTGAGGTGATGTCTCCTATGAATCTTCTGGGAAGGTTTTCCTCTTTATAGTAAGAAATAGTCACAGGTCACACTGAGAATGGCAGAACAGAAAGAGGAAAATAGCCTGGGTTCTTGACAACATTGTTGAGCTGCTGAGTCAACCAATCCTAAAATCTGATTTGGCCATCTAAAAACAAATGACTCTGACTTGGGATATAGTCCGGTGAGTGTCACTCAGTAGACTTTCAGTAAATGCTTGTTGAATTAAGAAAAAATAAAAATAATAAGGGGACTATGACTTTAAGATATTTAACCGCAGTCACAAACACTAGAAAGAGCATCAGCTTTATGAAAAGGAATAGAAACTGATAAGATGTATTCAACCTCATGGTCTAGTGACTTCCTGATTCTCTCACTACTTTATCAGTAGAGACAGTAAGCCACTAGACTAGACAGCACTAGGCCAAAAGTTACCACATCTGCCTCTGATCCAAGAACTTTCTAAGGTGCATGGTCTGAGATACAGGGAGTCAAAGTCTCAATAAGATCATGGGCATGGCTCACCAAGGTCTTGTGATGTTTATAATCTGTGGGACGGCGAAATGTTACACTCAAGCCTACGGGCCCCTCCAAAGTTTGTTTATTTGTTTTGAAGGTGAGACTCCTTTTTGTTTTCTGTTTAGGTTTAAAAATTTTAAACATATGACGTCTTGCCTCATATAGTTTCTATGGAAAGGGAGACAGTATATTTGAGGATGGAAAAAATAATTACTCTGCCAAAACTGTCTTTCACTAATGCTAAACGACTGGGCAAATTCACCACATTTTCCACCTTCTCACATATCTTAAAGACTAGTCTTTGCCAATTTCACCACTGGTACAATATTGGTTATGCACAGTTCAAATTTTCATCTGCAATGGAAAAACCCCTAATAATAATAATAGTAATAATAGTACTAATAGCATCCTAATATTTGCAGTTTACAAAGGACTTCCACGTACATTATCTCATCTGATCCTCACAGCTCTGCCTTAAGGAGGCATGACATCCTCATTTTATAGACAGGAAGGCTCAAGGTTCATGAAGTGACGAAACTAAAAGCCAACTTTAGATTTCCTGATTTCTCATTTAGTGTCTATTCACCATACACTGTGTGCTTAGACTTGGAAGTACCAACAATTATATTTTTCAGATTAAACCTAATTTATATACAGTCAAAAGAATCTTCACAACTTAGAGGATTAATAATTCCAAAAGAGATGAATTTTGGTAATTTTGTAATGACATTTCCTAAGACACACAAAAACAGTAATTGAAAAAGAGAATATGAAACACCTTCATACTACTATTAAAGTAAAGCTTGAATGGTTGAATCAGTAGGAAAATGGGTCAAGTTCAAATTAAACAAAATTAGGTCAAATACACAAACGAGATGAAAAATGTGAAGTTGCTAAATACATTTGGTTAAAACTCAATTAATAGGAAAATATTGACATTATTTACAGATTAATGAATAAAACAGGAAACTGGATGTTTTGGCATAGGGCAATTAAACTAAAGGGTATGAAATTCCTTCTCTTGCCTCCAGCGAAAAGAACTGGCAGTTTTCTGATGAGGTGAGATACACATAACGCAACTTTAAATCACATGCAAGGCAAGCGTAACATGACTTAAGACCAAAATTTTTAGCCAGGAGGGCTATAAAAACACTGCTTTGTGCCATATAGAGACCATATGATGCATAACATAGTATTTGAAAAAGATTTAAAAATAGCATATTGCATATAAAAATTTTGAAAACGCTACATTCACATTAGAATAGCATGTCAGAGAAACCAAAACTGAACAGGCAAATCTTGTCCTAAAAGTATATCCCACAAATTAAATGATTTTGCAATTCTAAATATACCTATATATACTCAAGGAGAACAGACAGTTTGTTTGTGTGGCTCTATCACAATAAGATCCTTGTTCTGTTCCTAGTAGTTAACAAGTCCTACAGCTTAAAAAAAAAAAAAAAATATATATATATATATATATGGCTGATTTAGAATCACCTTACCCTTTCAAATGTAGTTCTTCAAAAATCAAAATTAGAACATCAATTATTACCCTTTTCCTTCTGAACTGAAGGAAGAATAAATTAATTTCAGGTAAAATAAATGATACAGTCCTCATAGCCTAGATTTACATAGCAGAAAATGCATTATACTTTGGGGGTAGCTTTATCCAATTAAATCACAAAAAAAAATAAAGAAAATAAATTAAATGACTGATTTTTTTCCTACTCCCCTAGCCTAAGTTAAAATAATTTCTTAAATATCACAGACAACTGTGATTTTTCCATTTTGCTGTGTCCTGTGTTGATTCTGCTTTAGATGCAATATTCTGTTAATGAGGAGGTTTAAATTGTGAGGCACCATTGTGTATCTAGAGGCTTATAGAGTTAATTAAATGACATTCTTAAGCAATGACGTATTTGAAAGAAGCTTATAACAAGTACAAGGTGCTAAAAAATTGTAAGTCATATTATCATAAAATAGCTATTATATGTAAAACTATGTGTGCGTGTATATATATGCATATATATGTATATATATATTTAATTTTAATATTATGTCTATTTAGAATTTTCTCCCACTTGTACTCAATAATCCACAGATTAAGATGAGTAAAGCAATTTCCGGTTAAGATCCAGTCAGATGCTTCTGAACAGTGAGTTGCATGGATCAGACTAAGAACACCTGAAACCATAATCTTGACAGAAGAAAAAAATTCACTATATGAAATACTATATTCCAAAAAAGCCAGGGAGTCTCCAATTTATGAAGAGATTGTTTTCCAAAAGTTTACTTGTTGGATCTGTTACATCACATTTTTCTATAAATAGGTAATTAGGTTCCCAGTTTGGCAGATAAGAGTCTATTTAATTGATAATGAACCTGAAATACAACATTACATTAACTGCAATTAATCCTCATTTTCATGAATGTTCTTCTAACATTTGAAGCCAGCTATCTGGTCTCCTTCATCTGTGATGTGTACCTTTAACTCATTTTCTTATTAAATGGTTTTCATAGGTCTCCTCTCTCATTGTCAAGGTTTCTCTTCAAGCACATCCAGAGCTTAACACAATTACATACGTGATCTGACTAGAGCAGAATGTACAGAATTCTTAGCTTCGAGGATCTGGACACAGCACTTCTGCTAGTGTGGCCAACTGCGTGCACTATTTCAGCAGTTACACTACCCTATTTGTTCACATTAAGCTTTGAAGTCAGCCAAAATTCCTATATTTTTTACAAGTGAAATTACTGTACAGCCAGGATTCTCACATCCAACACTTATGGGATTTCTAGCTACCTTTTTTTGCATAAAATGGGTTAAACAGTCTCATATAAAAGAGGTAAGCTTTTAGATGTAAATTTCACTAGGTAGAATTTATCTATTTCTATGTAATACTTTGAGAAACCAAGTGAGCTATCTGGATATTTTGAGGTAAATAATTTATCCAAGCATTCTTATGTTTTAAAACATTCATTAGGGAGGCAAAAATATAGCTTTTAAGGCAGTAATTCTCAAACTTGGTTGCACATTAGAATTACCCAAGGGAATTTTTAACATTCCCTAAGCCCAAGCTGTACCCCACACCAATTAAATCAGAATGAATGGTGGTGGGAGTCAGTGTCCCTAAAGATCTCCAGGTGATTCCAATGTGCATCAAAGTTGGGAACCACAGGTTTAAGAGTTTAAATGATATAGTAAGAACAGCTGGGGATATATCCCAGTTTCATCACTATTAGCTATATGGCTTTGAGCAAGCTACTTAACTTTAAGCATCAATTTCCTCATCTGTAAAATGGATCTAATAATAGTATTTATCTCTTGAGAGCTGTTAAGAGGATACATATAAAGGTGCTTGGCATATGATAATAGCTGTTATTAGTGTTATTATTTTCTAATTATTTTGAGAATGAATTCGTTACCAATAGTTTACACAACTAAAATATCAACTTAATGAATAACTACTGAAATTTATTTGATTCCACATATCATTCACCCTTTTGAATGTGTTCAATGTACATAACTCAGGTAGCCACAAACATTTTTTACATATTCAATCCTGTTTTAAAATCCAAAGAAGGATGAGTTGGCAAAATATATATCTTTGACTATCACTAGATAATAAATCTATGTTTATTTATATCATTAAAACTGCTTTCATTCATTTATTCACTTGGCAAATTAGGAGCTGCAGAAATGTAAAGTACTATTTTATGTTGTGGGATTCAAAATAAATAAGATCTAGATCAGTGGTTCTCAGCCTTGGTTTCACATTATAATCACTTGAGGTGATTTTTTTAGAAATATGAATGCTTAGGCCTCAATCTCAAGATACAAAACAGGGGTGGGGCTCTTGGACGAGAATATTTTTTTAAAACCCTGAGGGTAATGTGTGTCTAGACTGGAGAACAACTGATTTGGATAATTATCAAATTGTGTTGCTATTACTTCCAAAATCATAGCATCAGTGTAAAATGATTAACTCAAATGCTCACATTTAGTTTAAGATTAAACAGAGGAGAAGCACTTCTGGAATGGCAGAGTAAAGACCAAAAAATCTGCTCCTCTGTAACAACAATGAGAAAACTGGCAAAAATTGGCAAAATCAACTTTTTCAGAACCCTCAAATTTAATGAAAGGTTTCTAACAAGGAGTGTTTATTCAAGAAAACTGGCTGAATCTCAGTAAGAACAGTGAACTTTGTGGCATTTTAACCTTCCCATCTTCCTCTCCCCAGCTCTGCAGTAGCCTTAAAAACCAGCAGCCATGCAACCATCCTACCTGGCAAAACCTTCAGCCTAGCAGCCACAGAAGGAGAAGAATGGATTTAGAGTTCCCCAAAAGCCCCATTCCAATAGAATGGTCACTAATTGACCTGAATGGCAACTTCTAGGAAAAGCTCCAAAGGCTTGCCTTTATCTCAGGGCTCACTCAGTGAGGAAAGTCGTATTCTTAGGGTGTGTCACACACACAAAAAATCAGGCAATTATTTAACATAATATCTGTTTGAAATGGTAATATCAGTTGGGACAAATGAGAGGCTGGCTAAAAAACAATTAAAAGGAAAGTCTTGGAAATGAGATTTCTATAGATGGCTTTGAAAAACTCTTAACATATTCCTGGGGATCTAAAATGCCACATGCAAATGCAGGGCTATGCGCAGGCTCAGAAAAGACCCAAGACAGCCCAAACTGCTCACCTCTGGCTGACCTCGAGGCTCTACACAAGCAGACGTGAAGGGTAAGACAGAGTTGTAAACTGTTGGAGTATTCATCTTGTGCCATAAGACGTGCAGAGAGCCCCTCACCAAAGAGCGAGAAATCTAATGGTGCAAGGCATTTAAGGAAATCTCTGTCAATTCATTAACTGACCAACAAGCTAACTGAGCAGAGACCTCAGTGGCCACACTGACAAAGAATACGGATGTTACAGAATTAGTCCAAGAAAGTCACTAACAAACAAACAATAACAAAAACAACAACAAACAGCAACAACTCCACCCCTATGAAGGGGGAAATCTGATCTCCAGAGTTTATAAATTACATTATTTAAAATACTAAGTTTCCAAGAAAAAGTTATGAGATGTACAAAGAAAGAGGAAAGTATGCCACAAATATGCTCCAGGGAAAGAAAGCAGTCAATAAAATCTGACCCTAAGGAAGTCTGTACCATGTTGGACTTTTAGATAAAGACTTTAAATCAGCCACGATAAATACATTCAAGGAACTAAAGGAAGCCATGCCTAAACAATTTAAGTTTGAGAACAATGTCTCAGGAAATAGAAAATACTAATAAAGAGATTTAAATTATTTTTAAAAAGAATCATTCAGAAATTCTGGAGTTGAAAAGTAAAACAACTGAAATGGAAAATTCACTATATGGGCCCAACATCAGGTTTGAGAAGCCAGGAGACTCAGTGAACCTGAAGATAGGTCATTTCAGATTAAAATGAACACATCCTCAGAGATCTATAGGACACTATCAAGCATACCAACCTAAAGATGTGGGAGTTCTAGAAGAGGAGAGAGAGAGAGGGACAGAAAAAATATTTGAAGAAATAATGGCAAAAGCTTCCCAAATTTGATGAAAACCTCTAACCTATATATTCAAGTATCTTAATGAATTCCAAGTAGGAAACTCAGAGGTATACACCTAAATACTTCATAGTCAAACAATTGAACGAAAAACAGAGAATCTTGAAAGTTGCCAATTCTACTTGAAAGTTGTACATGACTCATCATGTAGCAGGGAAACGCATTAACAGCTGATTTCTCATCAGAAAAGATGGACACATTACCAAGATGGTGGACTCCGAAGCTCCAGACACTTGTTCCCTCCTGGAAACATTAAAGAAACAACTACAGACTGACTAATGTAACTTTACAGGAGATCTAGAAACCAGTTCAGAGATCTATAGCAAACAAGCAATACTGAACCAAGAAAAAGTCAAATTCAAAACTTTAGGAAATTTCCTGGCATTTTTACTTGCCCTTGTCCCACCTCCTTCCTGGCAATGGCACAGTGTGGTTAGGAGAAAGCAGACCAATTCCCAGTTCCTTCCCTTGACCCAGAAGAAGCAGAGTGGAAATTTCTGCAACATTCTGCCCGGTGTGTGGGCCACCCAAGAGACTAGTTTCTGTCTCACTTGACTCAGAGCTCAGACTGGAAATTGTGGCAGAATCTGGATCTCGGGTAGCAGAAGCTGTAGAAGACAGTGGCAGGCCTTGTGGTGCATGAAAACTGCAGGGGTACTGCAAACTCACAGACCTGGGTGCAAGAGATTACAAGCAGAGGAATACAATAGAACATTTAAGGCCCCAACAGGAAACTAGGGTGAGACTCTTTGAGAAATTAAGACATTTAAAACCAGCCATAAATATGGGGGAAATTTTTAAAAAAAGCATATGCACAGGACCAGATAGGACACATGCCCAGAAAAGACCTAAGAAGACATTACACATTTACCCTGGGCTGATTCCAACAGGAAAGACAGGGCCTGTTAACTAGTGAAGGTCTTCCAAGCCAATCTGCAAAAACCAGGAGAGGGGGCTGTTTTTTCAAAAGCCCAATTTTTAACAAAGGATCACAAGACATATCAAGAAACAAGGAAACATGGCTCATTCAAAGGAACAAAATAAATCTCCAGAAACCATCCCTGAAGAAACAAATATATCAGACTTACTAGGTAAAGACTTTCAAACAACTGTCTTAAGTATGCTTAAAGAGCTAAAAGAAAACACAAAGAATTAAAGGAAATAAGTAGAATGATATAGGAACAAAATGAGAATATCAACAAAGAGAAATTATTTTAAAAAAACATAGAAATTCTGGAGCTGAAATATGCAATAACTGAATTGAAAAAATTCACTAGAGGGATAAAATAATAGACTCAAATAAGCAGAAGAAAGAATCAGTGAACTTGAGACAGGTCATTTGAAATTATTGACTCTAAGGAGCAAAAAAAGAGAGAGAGCCTAAGAGACTTAAAGGATACTATCAACAGATCAATATATGCATTTTGGGAATCCCAGAAGAAAAAGAGAGAAAGGATCAGAGAGATTATTTGAAGAAATAATGGCTGAAATCATCCTAAATTTGAGTAAATAGATATACAAAAATATACAAAGAAGCTCAATATACTTTAGGACAAACATAAAGAGACCCACACTGAGACAATTGATAATGAAACTGGTGAAAGACAAAGACAAAGAGAGAATCTTAAAAGCAGCAAGAGAAAAGCAACTCACCACATACAAGGGATCCCCAATATGAACATCAGTGGATTTCTCCACAAAAACCTGGCAGACCAGAGGCAGTTGGATGATATAGTTAAAGTGCTGACAAAAACAACTGTCAACTGAGAAGTCTATATTTGACAGAACTGTCCTTCAAGAATGAGGGAGAAATTCAGACATTCCCAGACAGATAAAAGCTGAGGGAGTTACCAGTAGACCTGCCATACAAGAAATGCTCAAAGGAGTCCTTAAAGTTGAAATATAAGGAAACTAGACAGTAACCTGAAGTCATACAAAAATATAAAGTTCTCTGATAAAGGAAAATAGATGGAAAAATATAAATAACAGTGTTATAATAATTTGGTTTATAACTCCACTTTTTATTTTCTATAGGATTTAAAAGAAAAATGAATAAAAATAATTATAAATCTATATTACTGGGCACACCATATATAAAGATGTAATATGTGACATTAATAACATCGGGGGGAAAGTGGAACTATAAAGGAGTTTTTACATGCAACTGAAGTTGTTAGTATCAATTTAAGATAGGTTGTCATAGCTTTAGGATATTATATGTAATCTCCATGATAACCACAAAGAAAATATCTGTAGACTATACAGTAGTCCCCTCTTATCCTTGGTTTCCCTTTCCATGATTTCAGTTACCTGCGGTCAACCATGGACCAAAAATATCAAATGTAAAATTCCAGAAATAAACAATCCACAAGTTTTAAATTGCACACCATACTGAGTAGCATGATGAAATCTCATGCTGTCCCACTCTGTCCTGCCTGGAATGTGAATCATCCCTTTGTCCAGCATATCCATGCTGTATTTCCTACCTGTCCATTAGTCACTTACTAGCCGTCTCAGTTATCAGATCGACTGTTGTGGTATCGCAGTGCTTATGTTCAAGTAACCCTTATTTTACTTAATAATGGCCCCAAAGCCAACTTTATTATGTTATTAATCTTACTGTGCCTAATTTATAAATTAAATTTTACCATAGGTATGTATGTATAGGAAAAAACATAGTATATATAGGGTTTGGTACTATCCGTGGTTTCAGGCATCCACTGGGGGTCTTGGAATGTATCCCCCATGGATAAGAGGGGACTACTGTACACAAAAGGAAATGAAAAGGGAATCAAAATATGTCACTAAAAAAATCAACTAAACACAAAGGAAGGCAGAATGAATGAAAAGAGGGAGAAAAAGCCATAAAACATACAGAAAACAAAAATCAAAATAGCAAAAGTAAGTGCTTCCCTATCAGTAATTACTTTAAATGTAAATGGATTAAAATCCTCAATCAAAACACATAGATTGTCAGAATAGATTTTTTTTAAAAAAAAGATCCAACAATATGCTGTCTACAAGAGACTCACTTTGGATCTAAGGACACACATAGGATGAAAGTAAAAGGATGGGAAAAGATATTCCATGAAAATAGTAACCAAAAGAGAGCAGAGGTAGATATCATAAAAACAGATATAATAGACTTTAAGTCAAAAACTATTAAAAGAGACAAAGAAGGCCGTTATATAATGATAAAAGGGCCAATTCAACAAGATATAATCATTATAAACATATATGCACCAAACATCAGAGCTTCAAAATATACAAAGTAAACATTAACAGAATTGAAGAAAGAAGTAGCTCCCTAAAAATAATAGTAGGATACTTCAATACTCCACTTTCACTCATGGATAGAACAACCAGACAGAAGATCAATAAGGAAATAGAAGAATTAAACAACACTATAGACCAATTGCACCTAACATACATACACAAAACACTCCACCCAACAACAGCAGAATAAACATTTTTCTCAAGTGCACATGCAACGTTCTGCAGGAAAGACTATATTTTGGGCCACAAAACTAGCCTAAAGCTTTTTTTGAAAGATTGAAATCATCAAAGTATCTTTTCTGAACACAATGCTTGAATGAAAGTAGATATCAACAACAGAAGGAAAACTGGAAATTCACAAATATGTGAAAATTAAACAACACAATTGTAAATGACCAGTGGGTTAAAGAAAAAAACGATTTCTATTTTTTAAAGAGGAAAATAGAAAAACAATAGAGAAAATCAGTGAAACCAAGAGTTGGCTATTCAACAAGATTAATAAAATTGACAAATCTTTAGCTAGATTGGCCAAGAGAAAAAAGAGAGAAGATTCAACTTAAATCAGAAATGAAAGAATGGACATAATCAATTTTACAGAAATAAAAAGGATTGTAAGAGAATACTATGAATAACTGTACACCAACAAATTGGATAACCTAGATGAAATGGATAAATTTCTAGAAACACATAACCTACCAAGGCTGAATCATGAAGGAATAGAAAATCTGAACAGACCCATAATTAGAAAGGAAATTGAATCAGTAATCAAAAACCTTCCAACAAAGAAAAGCCCAGGACTAGACGGCTTCACTGGTAAATTCTACCATACATGTAAAGAAGAATTAACAACAATCCTCCTCAAACTCTTCCAAAGAATTGAAGAGGAGGTAACACTCCCAAACTCAGTCTATGAGGCCAGCATTACTCTGATACCAAAGCCAGATAAAGATACTACAAAAAAAGAAAACTATAGAGCAATATCACTTATGAATATCATTGCAAAAATCCTTGACAAAACACTAGCAAACCAAATTCAACAGGATTATACACCATGACAAAGTGGGATTTATTCCTAGAATGTATGGATGGTTCAACATAAGAAAATTCATCAGTGTAATACACCATATTAACAGAATGAAGGTAAAAATTCATAAAAGCATGTCAACTGATGCAGAAAAAGCATCTGACAACATTCAATACCCTCAACATGATTTAAAAAAAAAAAAAGAGTTCAACAAACTAGGAATAGAAGGAAACCATCTCAACACAATAAAGGCCATATAGGAAAAACCCACAGCTCACATCATACTCAATGATGAAAGACTGAAAGTATTCCCTCCAAGATCAGGAATAAGACAAGTATGCCTGCTTTCACCACTTCTATTCAACATGGTTCTGAAAGTCTTAGCCAACTGGACTTAGGAGTCCTAAGTTCAATTAGGCAAGAAAAAGAAATGAAAAACATCCAAATTGGAAAGGAAGAAGTAAAATTATCTCTGTTCACAAATGACATGATCTTATATACAAAAACCTAAAGATTCCACAATAAACTGGTAGAACCAATAACTGAATTCAGTAAAGTTGTAGGTTACAAAATCAACATGCAAAAATCAGTTGTGTTTCTATACATTAATAATGAACAAATCAAAATGGAAATTAGAAAACAGTGCCATTTACAATAGCATCAAAAAGAATAAAATATTTAGGAATGAACTTAGCCAAAGAACCAAAGACTTGTACACTGAAAACCATAAAACGTTGCTGAGAGAAATTATAGCAGACACAAATAAATGGAAAGACATCCTGTGTTCACAGGGTGGAAGATTTAATATTGTTAAGATGTCAATACTATCCATAGTGATCCACAGATTTAATACAATCTCTATCAAAATCCCAAAAATTTTTTTTTGCAGAAATACATAATCCATCCTAAAATTCATACAGAATCTCAAGGTACCCTGAATAGTCAAAACAATCTTGAAAAAGAAGAACAAAGTTGGAGGTCTCACACTTGCTGATTTCAAAACTTACCACAAAGCTATGGTAATCAAAACAGTGTGGTACTGACATAAAAACAGACATGTAGACCAATGTAATAGAATACAGACCCAGAAATAATGGTGTTGTGAAAAATGGATATGCATATGCAAAAGAATAAAGCTGGACCCTTACCTTACACTATATAAAAAAGTTAAATGGATTAAAGATCTAAACATAAGACCTGAACTATAAGGCTCTTAGAGAAAAAATCCAAAGTACAATGTAGCTGAAGTTATGAGTATGCTTAGTTTAGGTCCAGAAGCAGGATAATAAAAGTATTCCAGGCAGGGGACCCAAATCTAGTTCACTTCTTGAAAACAGAGGTACAAAAGGGCTTCCTCATTCATGCAAGGAGGCAGAAAAACATTACTACTAACTGTTGCCTGTGGCTATTTCTTGCATGAAGCTGAATGCCTAGAGAGATGGAAGGACACAAGCCTGTGATCAGATGTCTGAGTCAGTGAATTTTGAGATGGTGCAGTTTCTGATGGTGACAAAGTGCAGTGCGTGATCCTGGGAGTTCTTGGTGGAGGTGGATATAACAATATGATTAATTTAAGGGATGAGACTATTAATTTTAATAAAGTAACTGGCCACTGATAAACTGTCCTTTTAAAATTAAATGGTTAAATGGTTTCATAAGCAGCTAATGGTTGGCACAATTTTGTACATACCTGTTTAGAACAGGCTATACCCATAGTTGTAACTTTGCATTTTGTATATTACACCTCTGTCAATTCTATCCTCTCCTAGACCAGCAGCCTCCATTAGAGCACGTTTTGGAGTAGGGGCTGAGAAGCATGGGATGGGAGAGCATAGCAGGGCAAGAGGGGAATCCAGGTGGAAGGAACAGATTTGACCTGTAGATAGCGGTCCTTCCAGCGGTGATCTGAAGATAGTCTTTTTAAAATCTCACTTTTGTTTTGGCCCTTCATGTCCCCACTTGAAAATCTGGCATACAGAAAAAATATTTGTAATATAGATCACTTTAAACTTTTAGGATTTTAGGAACTGGAGGCCAGATGAGAATACTTTGAACTATTTGGTGACTTAAAATTGACAGCAGACCCCAAATAGGCGGGCAGAACACAAACACGGATTATATTTTTTAAAGAGGTTTTAGATTTTTTAAAGAACTGTGTAGGCTCTTTGGCACACTGTTGGACAGCTACACATTCTATGGCCCAAACATGACCAAACTGAAGCTCATAAACCATGCTTATAGCAGGATTCTTAGTACGAAACTACACCCCTGCACACGCCTTCTCCAGGTTCTCTCTGGCTTCCTGATTGGGCATGGCTCATTGGGCAGCTGAAGTTAAACAGAAAGTGATGTCAAATTCCTGTCGTGTTTGATCAGCTGTGTTCTGTCACACCTGTAGTCAGGAAGCTGGCCTCATCCACGCTCAGTGCTCAACATTCCTGGCTAAAATTGCCCAGGCTTGTATTCCATCCTTACAGAAATTAACTTTTTCTCTTCTCTTTTGGGAAATCATTCTCAAATGTCTCCGTTTGGAGCAGATCCTCAGGCCACTGGTTTTGAAATTAGAGAGATTTTTTTTCCTCCAAGATCAAAATTCAAAACCAGACATTATTTTCTAAACAAGTAGCAAAAGTCAGTTTAAGTAAGTTACAAGGCCAAATGATCTCATGGATATATTACTGATTTGGAAGACAGATTGAGTTTTCCTTCCTAATTCTACAACTGACTTACTATACATTCACAGTATTTATTCTAAAATAAGAATACCTGTTTCCTATCTAATTCATAGGGAAGTGGTGATTACAAATTAATATGAATTATACGAATCACTTCTTATGAAAAGGCAAATAAATATATTTAAACTTGTACTTTTTTCTTAATAAAAACTTTTAAAGATATTAATGAAAAGAAACAGAATTAGGGAAATTAGATATTGCCTTGCAACATCAACAAAAAGAAATAATTTTAAAAATGCAACTATATTTTAAGGAAGAAACATGATTTTTATAAATGTCGGCAAAAGGCATGAAAATGACTGGAAGTGATATAACACAATTATACATTCTTTATATGAGTTTCGGTATTTTTCAATATCTTGTTCATGGAGCACAAATTTGAGTCGACTTTCTGCAACAGAGTTCTGCTTCCTAAGAACAAAGAATTTAATACATGGATTTCTGCCAGATTCAGTTGTTGCATTCTTTATATCACAAGTTCATAATACTGAACACCTGTTCAACCACTGTTTTTCTCCAAAAATGCGTTTGATCATTCAGCTTGAAAGGAACAGCTTTTCACTTCCATTTACAAATCTCTCACACTTTTCACAAAGCAGTTATTCATCAGCAACCAGACCTGCAGCTCTTGAAATTTACTAAATAACATCACTACAGAAGTCAAATCTTAGGATCTCTGTCCTTTTTAGCAATCTTAACTGGGAAGAAAACAACAACAAAGTTTCCTTAAGCCTAACACAGAAAACACCTTAAATGGTACACTTTTAAATAAAACTACTTAGAAAAGTATGCAGTGAATTTTTTGTAATTAGTTCACCTTAGGTCAGCTTTCTGTTCTTCAGTTCTTGATAGAATGAAGAACACTGAGCAGTTTTTTAACTGAAAATGCTTATTTCCTGTCTTAAATATTCTTTCAAGTTTTATATAAGACCATAAAACAGACTCACATTTCACACTCCGATTTTCCAGTCATAAAAAGAATGGACAGATAATTATCAAGCTGACAAAACATACATTTTTCACTTAGTACATTTCCTTTATCACTGATAAGACTTCAAAAACTATAATACACTGACTTTCTCTAAAATGAAGGAAAATTTTAAGCTTTCTAATTGAGACACTGCTCTACTGGTGAAAATGTCAATACTTCTTACTACAAAGATCCCACAATTCCATTTGTTTTATGCATCTAATAACAAAATAATTACAATGCAAATACATTGCAGACTTACATCATTAGTCTTTATCTCAGTTATCCCACAATTCATTACTGACATCTTTGATTCTGGTACTTTGTTGCCTGGCTCATTCACTGATAGGTAGCTTTCAATATTTTCCAGTAAGAAAAGATGCAATACATTCACTAGAAGTAATTTTCACATTTCATTTTCTCAACAGACAGATCTGAAAATGTGTTCTAATGTATATACTGTTAACAATATAAAAAATGGGTAACATCTGTTTCCAACAGTTGACATCTCACCACATCCATTCCACATGGACACATACACAGTGCACTTAAATTTCTCGATGCCTGCAGCAGGGACCCTGAAGGAGCAATAATTTGTCTGGGGGCAAGGCTTGTGCTTTCTTCCTATTTGCATTGCTCTTAGCTATAACTGACAATAGCGGGTTTCTGCAGCATTACTGTCAGTGCCATTAAGACACACAAAGAAGTTATTTATGTCAAAATGATGCCTAATCATATGATTCATAAATTAATAAGTCTAAAATTACTTGCAAAAGCATCTTATGTGAAAAAATGTGGAAATGCTTTCTTACAAAACAAAAGGCTGAGTAATAAACTTACCTGAATGGGGGAGGGGTGGGGAGGAGGAGGGAAGAATAAGTCAAAATATCTGGCAAGATCTCTTCTGGTTCCATTATTTTACTGCAAGCTGGATGCCCAACATATTCAAGAAATGTTTCCTGCCTCTAATCTCCTTCAGAATTTATAATCTTATTAGAAAATAATTTTAATTCACCTAAACACAATAGGAGAATATACAAAATGCTACTTGAAAATGCTAAATGAATATAATCAAGTGGGTAAATTTTGAATGGTGATGTAAAGTAAGACACATGAGACTGTAAAAGAGTTCTATGCACACATAATCCCCATGTATATAGACATTTACAAGTATCTTTATCCATATTATTTTAGCTAATCCACAAGGCAATTGATTGTAAAATGCACTATTATTTAACATACCACTAAGGAAAAGAAAACACTGCCCTTTAAACTTATGATACAATGTCAAGTATAAAACACATCCCTGGGGAACTATGCTCAAATTTGTACCAATAGGTGAGAGGTAACTTAATTTTCTCTCCCTATGTGAAAGAACATTCTAGAAAAGCTCAAATGAAAGTTTTGTTTCACTTAACCTCATTCTGTTTTTTAACACCAGAAACTTAAATGCATAAATGTTATACATTTATGTTAAGATGGAAAAATAATGGGCATACAAAATGTAATGTGCACCTGCACAGTTAGTGCTAAATAAATGTTGTTGAATTAATGAAATTATTTGATATGCCTAGAGACTAAATTAAATCATTGCTAATTTTTTATTTTATCATCTTCACGTATTGCCACAAAGTTCTTCAAAGCAAAATGAAAACTTAAATGTAAATGCTCATGAAGTATAAACCCAGTCCAATTACTAGTTATTAATACTGTAACATGTTCCTCTCCAGCATTATTTTATATTCTGGGGCTTTCTTTCACGCTTACCT
This sequence comes from Tapirus indicus, assembly GCA_031878705.1. NCBI lineage: Eukaryota > Metazoa > Chordata > Mammalia > Perissodactyla > Tapiridae > Tapirus > Tapirus indicus. The sequence continues at coordinate 102,925,723 of CM062925.1, forward strand.
AAAGACAGCCAAAGGAAGTAAGAGAAGATGTTGTATTTCCTTGGGTATAATACCTGGGTGAAATTGAGATAAAAGCTATTCAACCCTCGGATTACAATGTCATAGGTTAAAAACTGATTCAAAAAGAAAACAAAACCTTTCCTGTTCTTCGGTTGTGATTAATTTGTGGTATAAGTATTGAAAAAACAAATAGATCAACAATTCATGGATTTTAACTATTAATTTGGTTTAGCGTGAAAAGGATTAATCAATAAAATGTAAAACATTGTTTAAAGCTTAGTAAAATAAATATACCATGGCCCAAAAGTCTTACTGCAATTTTATGCTGTAATTACTTCAGAAGTATCAATGCTTCAAAATTTGGATGTGTATTTTTCATTGTCACTTGTTTAGTTTTGTCAATTTTGAAAAACATATTTTTTAATTTTAATTTTTTTAGTCTCACATTGAAGACGGCAACACTGAAACAAAACATTAAAGTTAAAATTTTATTTCAGTGTTTCCAAAACTGAACAAGTGTAAGAGAAAGTTAAATAATGAAACTTTCAAATGATTTTTAAGCTTTTTTAAAATAGACATTATTTCTTTAGAGCAGTTTTAGATTCACAGCAAAATTGAGCAGAAGGTACAGAGATTTCCCATATACTCCCTGCCCCCACACATGCATAGCCTTTCCCGTTATCAGCATAATGGTACCCCACTATATGGTACACCAAATGATATTTTTAGAATATCCCCCCAGAGTGGTACCCTAAATGATATTTTTTAAAAGTTTGTAGCATTTACATTTTTGAAGTTCTCAAAGCTTAAAACAGCACTAAGACTTTGGGGCCACCCCATATTTTCAAGGGAAATAGTTTTTGTTCACAAAGGAATCACCCAGAAAATCTTCTGGGATATGAAAAGAACACTGTATAGACTTGCTTATTGATGTGTGGCAGCTATATTGTGAAAACAGCATAAGATATGGGGTTAGAACTGGGTTCATATTGTGGCTCAGTCACCATACTAGTTATGGGATCTTGAGCAAGTAATTAATTATTTCTGAAGACTTAGTTTCCTCAGAACCAAAAAAGTGTCGTTGTGCAGTTAAATGACATAATGTATGTGAAAGGCTATGGGTTACACACATATATAAATATATATATAATTGTTATGGTGAAAACAGTAGAATGACAGTCTAGTGTGAAGCGAGATGGATAAGTACAATGTAATCTCCTCTACACCATAAATCTGGACCAAGAGTAAAGAGTCCCAAAGGGACACATCTCTAAGAATGACCACGTTAGCTAAAGAAGAAAGTCTCTGGCCAAATTAATCTATGGGGCCATACTTAATTATTTAATGGAAACCATTGAATAAGCCCTGGAAAATTGTGCTAAAATTTCTACCAGTGGATCAGAGGTAATTTTATTTTCTCTATGTGAAATGGACATTTTAGAAAAGCTCAAATGAAATTTTTTTTCACTAACCTTATTCTTCTTTAACACTGGAAATTTAATTGCATAAATAAATTACGATATAGCCATACAATAAAATACTATACAGCCAAGAAAATTAGACAAGGGTAAGGAAAGACATATATAGAGAATCAGAAAGATACAATTCATTGTTAAGGAAAAAATTATTAATAGTATTTATGCCTAGATGCTGAAATTATAGGTAATTTTTTTCCTTTGCTTCTATCTTAAAAAAATTTTTATTGTGGTAAATAAAACATAAAATCCTTTGCTTTTCTTTACTTTCTAAAATTTGCATAATGAACATATAACCATATGCAATCTTATATAATTCTTGAAGTTTACAACTCTTTGCAGCAGTTGCCTTACAAAAACAATTTCCCATTATTTGCATATCTTAGACTTGGGCTATCCAAAACAACAGTCACTAGCCACATGTGGCTAGCTAAACTTAAATTAATTAAAACTTAATATAATTAAAAATTCAGTTCCTTACACAATGGGGAAAGGACAATCTCTTCAACAAATGGTGCTGGGAAAACTGGATATCCACATGCAAAACAATGAAACTGGACCCCGACCTGACACCACTCACAAAAATTAACTCAAAATGGATCAAAGATTTAAATTTAAGACCTGAAACTGTAAAACTCCTAGAAGAAAACATAGGGGGAAAGATCCTTGACATCGGTCTAGACAATGATTTCTTGGATAAGTCACCAACAGCACTGGCAACAAAAACTAGAAGAGGTGGGACTACAGGCAACAAAACCTAAAGAGCTTCTGTACAGCAAAGAAAATGATCAATAAGTTGAAGACAACCTACAAAATGGGAGCAAATATTTGCAAGCCATATATCTGATAAGGGACTAATATCCAAAATGTATAAAAAATTCATAACAATAAGAAAAAAGAAAATAATCCAATTGAAAAATGGGCAAAGGATCTGAATAGACATTTTTCCAAGGAAGACATACATATGGCCAACAGGCATATGAAAAGGTGCTCAACATCACTAATCATCAGGAAAATGCAAATCAAAACCCCTATGAGATATCACCTCACACCTGTTAGGATGGCTTTTATCAGAAAGACAAGAGATAACAAATGTTGGTCAGGATGTGGAGAAAAGGGAACCTTATACACTGTTGATGGGAATGTAAATTGGTACAGCCACTATAGAAAACACTACGACAGTTCCTCAAAAAATTAAAAATTGAACTACCATGTGATCCAGCAATCCCACTCCTGGGCATATATCCGAAGGAATTGAAATCAGTATCTAGAAGGGATATCTGTGTCCCTGTGTTCATTGAAGCATTATTCACAATAGTCAAGATATGGAAACAACCTAAGTGTCCAGCAAAGGATGAATGGATAAAGAAGATGTGATACACAAATAAAATGGAATATTATTCAGCCACAAGGAAGAAGGAAATCCTGCCATTTGAGACAACACGGATGGACCTTAAAGGCATTATGCTAAGAGAGAGAAGTCAGACAAAGAAAGAAATATACTGTATGATATCATTTATATGTGGAATCTAAAAAAACTGGACTTATAAAAACAGAATGGTGGTTGCCAAGGGCCGGGGGTGGGATATTTGGGGGGATGTTGTTTATGGGTAAAAACTTACAACTAGTACATAAATAAGTTCTGGAGATCTAATGCACAACATAGTGATTATAGCCAACAACCTGTATTATAAATTTCAAAGTTGCTAAGAGACTAGATCTTAACTGTTCTCAACACAAACAAGAAATGGTAAGTATGTGATATGATAAACGTGTTGGCTATTGCTATCGTAATAATCATATTGTAATATGTAAATGTAGCAAACCAACAGGTCGTACAACTGAAACAATGTCATAAGTCAATTATATTTCAATAAAAAAAAGAAAAAAATTCAGTTTCTCAGTTATACTAGTCACATTGCAAGTGCTCAATAGCCACACGTGGCTAATGGTTACCATATTGGAAGCTACATTTCCATCATCACAGAAAGTTCTCTTGGATAGACAAAGTTCTATTGCATATCCAATGTCTAAACCGTGGTTTGATTAGGATCTGTATAAATAATGAGATGCTATTTTTTAATATTATAAATGTGCTTTCTCTTGCCTTTCTGAGCACATGACCTCTTTCATACTCTACCCCTGAGGTATCTTTCTGCCTTGGGAAGATTAGTTTTGTTCTGGAAGGATGCAAGGAGGGAGACCAATATAATATTCACCTTCTGATCCTGGAAATATAGGATTTTTCAAACAGACAAGAGCCTTGAGAATCAGGCTATTTTCTTGAGGAAAGATGTTTTAAATTTCCCTCTCTCCCATTTCAAGGGCCAGACCTGGTATACTGGACCAATAGTCTTCAAAATTTTGGCTCACATAGCCCAACACATTTTTGAAAAGCTATATGTTCTCCTCATCTACTTCAAGTTGACATCTAAAAATGTTCATCATAAATTTTGTCACAAAAGATGTATTTTCTGATATACATGTCATCAAAATTTTGACTCTGCATATTTACTTAATTCAATTTTAGAAATGTCTTCTGTATTACCAAGTCAGAAAAGCCAGTCCTCATTGTTGAAATAAAGCCAAATTATACTTACCGTCTGCTAGGAAAATTCTGACTTCAATTTTTTAAATTCACATAAGTGTATTCACTCAGGTCCCTTTGATAACTTTCTCACTTCTGAATTCAAATTCAAAGAGGATGATGATGATGATAGACAGATAGATTAGATATAGATAGATAGATAGATAGATAGATAGATAGATAGATAGATAGATAGATAGATAGATAGATAGATAGATAGATAGGAGACTGGTCATGTTTGTTGCATGGATGAAATAAGAAGTTGCCTTTTTCAGTATTTCTTCCCAGAAGTTTTCTTGGTTTTGCTCTCCCTAGACTCACCCTCAGGAATTATGCATTCTAGAATTGTCCTTTTGCTTGGCACTTCAGAAGTTTTTTTACTCAGAGCAACGTTCTTGTAAGATTAATGAACAGTGAGAGCCGTGCCTTTCTTTCTTTCTCCATCTGCTACACACACATCCTCTCCTTTTCCCTCTCCCTCACACCTTCCTCATATTAATCATTCCTTAAACCTGAGCTATGTTCTGGATTTCATATTGTTTCCCTCTCTCTTAGCAGAAACAACTATTAGTCTCCTTTTTCTCTATTTCTCCCCTTAATTCATTTCTCTCCCCAGTGCCATCTGGCTTAAACTCTCACCTCTCAACTGAAATGTCTATGACCAATGACCACCTAATTTCTTCTCAGTTTTCAAAGATAATGACCTCTTTGGGGCAAATGATACTGTTGAACACTCCCCCTCTTCTTGAATTTGTTTCTTTTCTTGGCTTTCTTGAAATCACCCCCTCCTGATTATCTTATCACTCCTCAGTCTTTCTCTATGACTTCTCTTTGTCTTTGGCCTTCTCTTCTCACTTCACACCCTCTGCCTCTCATCCATCCTCAAGACTTCAACTACCTCCTACATGCTGATGATTCCCACACATACATCTGCAGTCCACAATTCTCTCCTGACACCCAGATTCATATATTCAAATGACTGGACAGCTCTCCCTGAATCACAGCAAATCCATCATCTTTTCCTAAAACCATGTTCTTCCCATGTTTCGTAAAGGTCACTGGTTCTTAGTTGTCAAAGTTAAAATACTAAAATAAAATGAAAACTTCAAACTCTCTCTTGACCCCTTCCTCACACCCAGCATCGAATCACTCACCAATTTCTGATTCTTCTTCCAAACCATTTCTTATATTGATTCTTCCTCTTCACCCACACTGTGACTCTGTTAGGTCAAATTCTAATTATTTTCAACTGAACCATCATAATAGCCTAATTAATCACCCACTCATACATTTTCTAATTAGCCAACCTGCTCATGTCACTTCCTTTTTCAAAACTCTTCCAATGTTCATGCTACCTAGACAATAGTGCATACAGAAGGAGTGTGCAGTTCTTGGTAAGAGAGGTGAACAGGCAGAGATCTCTTCTTCATGAGCCTGTCTTTCCCTCAGGAGTGGGAAGAAGGGGGTTGAGGTTTCTTTGTCTTGAGAAGAATTCAAAGATACTAAGTTGGTGGCAGTGGAGAGCATGCAGAGGGCAGGGATGTTCAAGAGAAATGGAACAAGTAGGAGCTCTTTATGGAGGCTTGGATCAAGTCTAGGCCTCGGAGCCAAGGGCTAAAAGACAACAAGCAGGTTGGGTTGTGTTTAAAGTTTGAGTGTGGTTGAGCTGACATTGCTAGCCTAGGAGATCAGTCGGATATTCAGGACAGACGTCCTGGGAAGGAATAATGAATATGAAAATACTGGAATATCTCTTAAAGCCAGTAATAGATAAGTAGGCAGATTTGGAGTTGAAGTCCATGAGAATAAAGGATACAATTGATACATAATAACAGAACTAAGTAGAAATGGTATCTATATAAAATGGCATATCAACAATGATAATATTAAACTTTGTATTTAAATTTATATTTTCAGTGACAATTGAGAATTAACCAGTATCTATAACATCTTTCCCCAGGAAAGGTAAGGACCATTAGTATATTTTTACCTATTACCTTCCACCATGTAACATGTTTTTTGAATCATCTAGTAGTTTAGGTTCAGATAGTTACTGTGAGAATACTATCTGCTTTTATTTTATGCCATTACTTTGTAAAGAATTATTTTTCAATAATTTGATAAAATTTGAAAACTACATTATCAATACAAATTGATATTTAACTATAAATTCTAATGATTTATTTGCTCATTGTTTGTATAACTCATGTTCTCTTTCTTAGAATCTTTTGTTTTGCTGGAAAATATTCTAAAGTAATTTTTTTCAGAAAAGATTCATGGGGAAAAAGCTTCCTGAGTTCTGAATTTCTAAAAGAAAAATGTCTTTATTCTGTCCTGACTCTACACTCACACTTGAATACTAGTTTTGCAGGATATAGAATTCCAGGATAAAAAGTATTTTCCTCTAAAAACAGTAAAGGCTTTGTTCCATTTTCTTTTAGAATTTATTGTGAATGATGTTAAGTCTAGTACTGGTGTGATTCTTGTTCTTATGTAACTTTTTCCTTTTCTTTAATTTCTGGAAACGCCAAATTTGAATTTATGTCTAGGTGTAGATAGCTTTGTTTGCTTGTTTTTCCTGCTTGGCACTAAGTGGATCTTTTCAATCTGAAGACTAGAATCTTTCTTCAACTCTTCAGTTTACAGAAACTTCTGAACCCTTCAAAAAATGTATCCATATATGACTATTTCTTCCCTTTAATTTACTCTTTCTGTGTGTTTTCATGTCCTATTTTCTTTCCACTTTTACTTTACATTCTTAATTATTTACTAGATTTACCTTCCAGATAATTATTCAGTCATATCCATCCTAGTATTGGTCCCTTCTATTAAATTTATTGTTTTGCCAAATATATTTTTACTTTCTGAAAACCTTATCTTAATCTATAATACTTTTTTTTAATAACAGCCTTTTTAGGCTTAGTATTCCCCCTTGGGTCATTCTGAGGACATAAACTTTAAAAATTTCATGTTATATTCTGTTCCTTACATTATCTCTGTTTCCTCTGAAGTTAGTTCTGCTTATTAATCTTGGCTTGTCTCTTATACCATTAGTCTTCCTTAAATATTTAGTGGTCCTTAGTTGTTCATGTTTATGAATGAAGGACTAGGCTAATCCATTCAAGTAACTGATGAGGACATCCTTCAAGGATGTGTAGCAATCTTTCCCCAATAGGCATCTTTCCTGCTCCCTAAATAATATCATTTAAATTTAGCATTTTAATAATTTCTTTGAACCTTATATAACAGGAATTATGTTGTATATCTACTTCTGAAACTTGTTTTTATTTTACTCAATGTGTTGATGAGATGTATCGATATTGACAAATACATTGCTGAAATACATTCATTTTTCACTGCTGCATTGGATGATACGGTATGACTCTACTATCATCCTGTTGTCTGTTTTCCTGTAGGTTGACATTTGAGATGAAAAATCAAATGACCAAAAATAAGTCAAAAGCAGTTAGTGACCTGTGGTGACACTATTCAATATAGCATTAGAGAAGATTCTAGAATGGCTTGATTTGCAGTCTATTCTTACCTTAGCATTTTGGATGCAGGGACAGAGGGCCCAAGCTGCGCTGGCCTTCACATCTGGGTGAGGATTTTTCAGCAGGGACCACAACAAACGAACTCCATCTAAGCGATCGATTATCCTATTGTGAAAGCAAAAATAGTATAAGCTGTAATTAGTATGTGAAAATGAAAATTTAAATGGCCTGTCTATTCACACAATTCTAATTAGTTTTTCTCCTTTCAACATTTTGCTTGGATGTTTTTTACAAACCTTGATCAACAGCAGGGATATAACATGCTGCTGAATTGTCAGCTCTCTGATTTGAGTTCTAAATTCATGACAGAAAGCAAGCTCCATGATAATTTCGATTTACATAAACTTAAAATCAAGCCATGTCATTTTTTAATTAGCCGTACATAGACTGTTGCCTAAATGTAAAAATACTGGTTTCTTTCATATAGTAACATCTAAATACTTTCCAAAACAAATATTTATACCTCAAAACTGTGCAGTTACCTTTTTTATTTGGTCTATGTTTAATTGACTTACCTTACTGTATGACATATTTTAAACTCCTCCAGTCCTAATCTAGCATTCGGAATTAAAATAATTACACCACAGTGCATCCTTTGTTGGGCACGAATAACACGTAACTTGTTTTCCATGTGCTCTCTCTCCAGCAAGACTAACATCGCAGACTGTGTTATAATTACTTAAACACACTGTAATCAAAACATCTTCATGACTAGCTGAAAAATGGATTATCATCAGAATCATCTCTACACCATCTGTCTTCTGTTTATATATCAATCAGTCCAGGGAACATAACCTTGAATTAAGGTCCACTGAGTGCCTGCAGTTGAGAAGGCCAAATAAAACTTAATATCCTTAACAACCATGGCTTTGTTCAGAAAGATATGTTAAACTCAAAGCAGATGAAAAAAGATAAAGAACATCAAAATTCCTTTGATTTTTCATCTCAAGTTGAGTTAAACACATGTAGTATTTAGCCACAGATACTAGCTTAGAATGCCATTCAAATTCGTTTTTGAAAATCGACATAAAACATCTACATTTCTTGATTATCTGAGATGAGTTTGCCAGAAAAAAAATGCATTATTCCAGAGGTTCCAAGTATGATATCAGTTTTGCATAAGCTTATAAAAAATTGGTAATGCAAATAGCTTATAGTGATATAAACTGTCTCTAAAAAATGACTTCTCACAAGGAAAAAGTGCATTGAGAAGGTATTTTTAACCCAAAGTTTAACTCTATAGCTTTCCAAACCTAAAGCTTTCTATCAATATCATGCTGAGAGAAAACAAAGTTTTATTTCTCAATTTATGGAAACTGTAAAGAAAGATATTGAGCACCTCCCAATGAAGGATTTACTTTTAGAAACTTAAAAAAGCTTACTGCCTTACGTATGTCCCTGAAAACATAATTAATGCTGATCCCTGGGTCTCTGTGTATCTTCACATGGAATTTCTCAGCGAACGAGAGTGAATGATAATCTGTCCTGCCCTCTGGCAAACGTAACAGTAAAATTTGCCTTAGTAATATTTAACTACACAATGCGGGACATAACTTGTTGTTAGAGTGGAAGTTATTTGGATGGCACAGATTTTCAGTTTAAAACAAAAAAAGGTGGTTCAATTCTAGAGCCCCCAGGCAAAATTTCATAATTATAAAAATTCACTATTAATTGTAAAACTAGATCTACTGTCCCCGACCCTCACCCCAAACCCTACACAATTCATCAGCTGTTTAGTTATAACGGATGAAGACTGTGACCCTATTACCGTTGTCTTCAAAGACTCAGCACAGGACAGAGTAATAACCTTAGATGAGGGAAACATTATTGAAGAACATTTGCAAACACAGAAACTAACAAGTCAGGGCTAGCAAACTTCAGAGTTTAACTTTGTCCCTTCCTTCCCTCATCCTCTGTATCAAGTCATTTACTGCTGATTTTTACTTCACAATAACTCAAGTACCTGCCCCCTCCATCCCCGTTCTCCCTGCCAGCACCCTAACCCTGGTCTTCACCACCTCGTGTCAGGATTGCTGCAGTAGTTGCACAACCTGGTTTTGTGTCTTCAAGTTCTCTCAATCCCAATCCATTTTACAAACCCCTGTGAAATTAATCCTACTAAAGGATCTTTTAGAGCCTCTGCAGTAGCTCCTTGAGAGCAGGGCCCTGGGGATACTCGTTCTGTCCATCACATCATGCAGCACATTCAATCAATGCTGTTGAACAGCTCACAACTGGAAGATCACTAACGGGAGAAGAAGTCTCCCGTGGCTTCCCACTGCCTGCATGGTATTAAAGCCCCAGTTCCTGAACTCAGTATTGAACATTTCCAATGAGCTGGTTTATTCCTCTCAATTCTCTATATTCAGGCATTTTCTCATAAAACTCTTTGGCCATCTACTAAACACTAAGTACTAAGCATATAGAAATAACAGACACGGTCAACTCTCGTTCCTCGGTAGTTGTTCTAGAAAGTCACTGCAGACAGTGAATTAGTAAATACTGAACCATTGCTCCTAGGGGGAATATAAAGTTTTGTTCCTGAGAGCCTCTGGTCAGAATATTTTCATCAACGGACCAATATGTAATCTTGCTTTATGTGTGTTTCTGTTTAAAGACATCTTATTTCATATATATTATTGATTCATTCACACTGAACCCATGGCCAGCAGCACTATAGTTCGTGTCTGAATAAGGCTTACCTAACACGCACTTTTTCTCTGTCAGGCACATCACAGCCTTCTTGCACTTAGGAATAACAGACCCGTTATTCTGGTCTATTTTGGCGCTATGCTTAGGGGCCATTTTAAATAGCAAAATCACCAGCCCAAAGCACAAAAATGCAAAAAACGTGACACAAAATAGACCGCAAAAAGGACACTGTTTCCAGCCCGGCGGCTGAAACAAGAAGGCAGAGCATGGCCTTGTTCCACCTAAGCTGGAAACGTGCATCAGACGAGTCATATTTTTTGCTGCTCTGCACGTGTCTGCGAGTGACTGTGAAAGTGCTGTAAGGATTGATCTGGAGTTACAAATAAATTTTAGCAAGGACACGAATCACAGATACAGAGTCTGCAAATAATGAGGATTTTAACTGTTCTTCAGGAAACTACAGTCTAGTGAGGGAGATAGACCATTATGATTGATTACAATAAAGGCTACAATCGACACGTGCATGGCTGTCATGTGAACACAGAGGGGAGTCACTAGTTTACTCACAGGCCACAGAAATTCTCCCAGCTGTAAGCCTTTGCCCTTGCCATCTCTGCCTTTTGCTATAATAATCCATCTTGTAAGGTTTATAGTATAACCTCACCCACAAATACTTGGGCTTCTCCCTCCTTTAAGCTTTTTTGAGTTTTGCTGTCCTCTATCATAACACATCGCTTTGCCTCGTAGTCACGTGTGTATGCTTATCTCCCCAATTATTGTGTAACCTCCTTGACAGTGGAACTACATATTGCCCACTATGCTTAGGGCATGCTACTGCAGCCAGTGAATATTGGTTAAATGGACCTGAAACAAAATAGTCTTTGCTTACTCCTTCCTCAGTGATCAAAAATCTCTCCCAACGCAAATACATTCAGTTTTAACCTCATACTTGCAAAGTACATGTTCAAATTCTAAATCTAACCAGTAGAGTAAGTTTTCATTTGATGTCATCTCTAAATTGAAAGTGCATTGTCATAGAACTTCTTTACAACTTTATAGCTTTTTGCATATACAATGATAGGATTAGAGGTGGTATTAATTTATACCACTATCCATTTTCAATGGGTCCATCTCCTTTCGTACAGTTCTTTAATTTAATTAGCATCTTGCTCTGAATTTTTTTCCAGCAGTATGTCAGCTCTTCCCTATATTACCAATAGAATTTTACATTAATTCTTTAACATTACAAAAACAAAATTGAATTATATGTTTTCAAAATCTACAACCTTGTGCTAGAAATCAAACTGTGTCGCTGGAGGAAAAACAGTTTTAGACAGCTAAATACATATTCATATTCTGGCTATTAAAAAAACCCAAACAAACCAAAAAAGACACAGCTGTTTGTTATGTTTCTCAGTTTCTTTTGTTATATCAACATTTGCCAGGATTGTTAAGAAGTCTGGCTGGTTTGCCTGCCCACGGAGGCCACACATATGAGCAAATGTGAAGAGTTTGTGCCCACATAATGGGCATGACTATGGTTGTAGAGTTTCTTTCTGGTAATGCCAATGCATCTATTTTGAAACCATAATTATGCATGATTTCTAAAAATTTCACAATATTTGCTGAAAATTACACTGATAAATACTATTGTATGACAGTGGCTCAAACTAAATGTGGTTAACCTAAAAGAACACGATGTTCTTAAACCACAATAAAGGATGCAACTGAAATCTATAGGTTTTGAAACCAACTTGGCAATTCAGTAAAAATGGAAATATAAATGAACGTCAGAATTAAATGATAATCTCTGTGAAAAACTATGCTTAGGAAAGAATTTTACTTTTTTATAAAAATTCTCTAAGTGTTTATGTTTATATCTCTATGTATTATTTTAAAGAAGCTATGGGAGACGAAATTTGGAGAAAAGATGTGAATGTGATAGCCTCTGGAAAGGGACGTCCCAGAATTTCTTGGGCTTGGTAAAGCAGGATGATAGTCTATACTTTTATAATTGTATAAGCAATATGATTAGAAAGCTCTAGAAACTTTTTCTCAGAAAAATTATTCATTCTTACGGTAAATATTAAGAGAGTGCCTACCACATGCCAGGCAATTTTTGAGACACTGGGGAATTTTCCATCATGAAAATAAACAGAAATCCCTGCCCTCATAGAGCAAATATTCTTTTGGGAAAAGACATAAAAGAGAAATCTATATATTATATGAAATATTGAAAAGTGAGTGGAGAAAAATAAAACAGAGAAGGGAGACAGACGGTGGTTGACAGAGGTGGAGGGTAAAGGGAGACAGTGTCAAAGAAACAGTGACATCTGAGCAATAAACCTGCAGGGGTGAGGGAGCCAGCCATGGGGCTATGGGGAAAGGTGTTCCAGTACCTAGTGCAGGCCCTGGCATGGAGAACTAGTCATTATCAATAAACATTAAACAAAAGTTACTCAGTCATTGTTACATTCATCAAATATTAGTGTTGGAGCCTAGAGAACATCTACTCCAACACTTTTATTATGCAATGAGAAAATAGGTTAAGTGGCCTAACCAACTCTGTGTAGTGTGTTGGCTGTATAAACAAAACATAATTTATCCTTTCTCTCCTCTATAGAAAAATGGACATGATTTAGATGAGTGCATTAAAGGCAGTTGAGAGCAGGTTTGCCCAAAACAGAGAGCAAAATGCACCAACACAAATGTTACTACTTACGGTTACCACAATGACAAGACACCCATTCCACTACCCCTTCTGTAGGTAGAAGAAAAATTTTGTAAAAATGGTCTGATGTAACTATAAACATCCCCAAACATTTGTAGTAGTAAAATAAACTCTTTCCCTAAATAATTAGACACTTAAAATTATGTACTATTGGATAAATTTACATTTTTACCTGGATTTGAGGGTTTGATGACTGTGATTAAGTGGGTACTCTTCAAAATAACAAAATAGACATAGGAATCAATCTAAGGGTACTCAGCGTGTAAGTAAGTGTGCAGCCTGGTATTACTGAAAGAGCATAGATTAGATGATTATATATCCATGTATTCAAATCCCAGGACTACTTACCACTAATAACCACGATATTGGACAAATATTCAATCTCTTGAAGCTTGGGCTCCCTCAGCTATTAAAATCAGGATATTAATACCCATCCTCTAATGAGATGTGCAATATAATAACAAGCAGATACTCAATTAATATTAGTTTTATTCCAGAGGTTGATAAATATGCAAATAACCTTAAATTGATGTATGGTTCTATCTACACTTAGTAATTAGGCTAAGTCAAGATTTATTTAGCATATACTCTAAATTTACTAATATATACTAGAAATATACTATAAATTATTGAACCCCAAAATTCTGATTTTACCCAGGCATAAAGCTTCACTTAAGTGTATGGGCACCGTGTTACCAGGACAGATAAAAAAGACAATCTAGATGATTTAAGTTTACATTAAATAAAGAAAACTTGCATTGATACTCCATGTGTCTATGAAATAATTTGTTCTAATTTAGGTAACAAAGACTTATCGTACACGATTGACCAGAATACTGCAAGAAATCCACAATTTAATCTTCAATTTAAATCCCGATCTCAACTTCACCAGGGATATCTGAATTATATAGATGGAGACTATGTGAAGTGAATAGAAGTTTCCAGGCCAGGACGGTGAGTGGAGAGAGGAAAGAGGCCATGAAACAGCCAGCAGGTTTGGAGGACTGCAAGGAACCTGAGACAGAACCATGTATTGACCAGCAGGTCTGGGGCTCTGGAAGGAGCGTGGTAGAGTTTGAGCACTGGGGGTGGTTGCTTGGGGATGAGGGATGAGTCTGCTGAGTTATACAGTACAGGCCTGGAAAGCTCCAACAAATGAATGCAACATAAAGGATTCCTATTCTGGAAACCCCGGGCTCATTTAAAAATTAGCAGTACGTACAATTGCAGGAGTCAGCCTGTAACAAAACTACAGAAGCAGCATGCATTGCTAACTTCCCCCAATATCAATAGAATACTAACAAAACAAGGAACCACTTCAGTGGTTCATATAGTAAATACAATTTGGTTTCCTGTTGTTTTTTTCACTTACATATTATCATGAGCATTACTCATATCATTAAACACTTTTCAAAAGCACCATTTTTCCCCCATAAGAGATTTTTTTTCAAATTACCAGCTAATAAATTCTCAGGTAGAAAATTGAAGTAACACAAAAAGTTATAAAGACGGGAAATATTTTTTAAAAGTCACCCATATTTCCCAACCCCATAGTCATCTATTGAAAGAATTTTCCAGCCTCTAAGCAAACCTGTGCACACACTCACAACACTATGGGATTGTTCTATCTGTAGTGTTTTATAATCTGCCTTTTTAATTCAACATACGTAATGGAACTTCCTCTGAGTCAATGAATGCAATGGATGTGGATTTATAGTGTTGTGTTAATGAACCATAGTATTGTTAGTTAGTATTGCATTGTTGTGTTAGATAGTGGTAGTATTAAATAGTATTGTTGTGTTAATGCACCATAACATATTTTATTGATTCTTTATTGATAGAAATTAGGTTCTTTCTAGTTTTGCATAGTATTAGAGTAAAAATATTGCAAAGGCCATCCTCCCATGCTTTTGCAATGTACTGATTATCCTCTAGGGACAGATACTGAAAAATAGAATTGCTCCATAAAAATCTTATATATTTTAAGTTTTAATACATAAACAGACTGTCCTCCATAAAAGTTATGTCAATTTGATTCCCATAAATAGATCATGAGAATATCAGTCACCAGTATCAGTTACTATCTTAATTTTGCTATTCTAATGAGTGTGAAAACTTATTTTTTCGTCTTTTTTTCTGCATTCTCATTATGGAAAATTTCAAACATACTTAAAATAGTAAAATGAACACCAATAGATACAACCTTCAAGATGTAACATATTTGCATTATCTATCAATGTAAGTGTGTTCATTTTTTCTAAACCATTTGCAAGTAAGAGATGTCATAATTCACAACTAAACTTTTTAAATTTTCATCTTTTAAAAATAAGTGCAATCTTTTTTTTGTTTTGGTGAAGAAGATTAGCTCTGAGCTAACATCCATTACCAATCCTCTTTTTGCAGAGAAAGACTGACCCTGGGCTAACATCTGTGCCTATCTTCCTCTACTTTATATGTGGGACACCTGCCACAGCATGGCTTGATAAGCGGTGCAGAGGTCTGCGCCTGGGATCCAAACCAGTGAACCCAGGGCCGCCAAAGCGGAGCATGTGAACTTAACCACTATGCCACCAGGCCGGCCCCTAAGTGCAATCTTTTCATTATCATTGTACCATATTACATTCGAGAAAGTTAAAAGTAATTCCCTAATATAATCGAGTATCCAGTTCAGATTCGAACATTTCCAATTGTTTTCAAAACCTCCTTTAGAGCTTTATAACAAACAAAACCTAGATTCAAACAAGGATCATGCACTGTATTTTTGATATGTCTTTTTAGTCTCTTTTATTCTAGAACATTTTTAGGTTACTAACTTTAAAGAGATCAGGCCTGTTGTCTTCTAGAAAGTCCCACAATTTGAGGCTGTCTGATTTCTTCCTCAAGGTGTCAATTAACTTTTCCCTCTATTCTCTATATTTTCTATGAACAGGAAGTTAGAACTAAAATCTGAGTTTGATTCAAATTACATATCTTGGTAAAATACATCATAGGTGATGCTACGTACCTCACATTCCAACACATCAAGAGGCTCATAATGTCCAGTTGTCCTCCTCTCAGTGACACTAAGTTTGGCCATTTAATTACACTGATGACCACCAGCTCACTCCATTGTAAAGATGTGTTTTTCCATTTTCATTTAATAACAATCTGTGGGGTCACACTTTGTCACTCTGAGAAGGTCCTGTCCCAACAACCTTTTCCCTGCCTTAAAGTTTTAGCGTCCATCAATTATCCTCACCTAAAAGAATTATTTTATTGGGAGTTACAGTGATTTTTCTAATTCCATCTGTCTATTCTATTTATTATCTGGCATTCTTCTATAAAGAAGAACTTCCTCTCATTAATTGGGGCTTAGTTATCTTCTAGAAAGGCAAGATAAATGTTTAATCCTCTCCCTTTAATTACCAATTTGTTGAGTAAGGAGTTATTGTAATGGTCATTTCTAGCAAAGGACATTTTTCTTCTCTCTCTCTTTTCCATTCTTCCTCTGCACTTAAAATTTTATGTAATTAAATCTATCAATTATTTCCTTAGTGTTTTTGATCTTTAGCTTATGCTTAGCATAGCCATCTATACCTCAAAATAATAAAACTGCAATGTTTCTTCTGGTCTCTTATAACTTTGTTTATACTTAAATCTTTTAATTACCTGAATTTTCTATAAGAAGGAAGTAGGGATCCAGCTTTGCTTACTTCCTGGACACCATGGCATAATATCCTAAATTTTGATATGTAGTTATATAGATAGATAGAGATATTTAGTGTATGTATTGTATTCCATTCATCTGCCCATACCTGCACCATTACTTGCTTTTTTTCTTTACTTGTTTGTTTTTAATAGCACATGTATGAGCTCTAATGACTGAACAATAACCCACCAAATGGATACCCTTTAATTATATAAGATATTTTTTTGTATCCTGATTAAGAGGCACTTATATAATTTGACTATGATTATTCACTTTTCAAAAATGTCCATAATTGGATTCAGAAGAAAATTCTGCAACCAGAGACATGAAAACTATAAGAAAGGACCAAGTGGAATAGTAGATTTGAAAACTACAGTACGAGAAATGAAGAATTTATTAGATGGGCTTAACAGCAAACCAGACATAGCAGAGAAAGGAATCTGTGACCTTAAAATAAAAGGTATCCAAACTGAAAAACAAGGAGAAAATAATGAAAAAACAGAGTCCAATGTCTGTAGAATATTATTAAGTGGAACAAAATATGTGTAATTGGACTTCCAGGAAGAGAAGAGAGAATGAGACCAAAGAATATTTGTGATGATGATGACTGATGTCTTTGCAAAATTGATGGAAGACATTAATCCAGAGGTTCAAAAAGCTCAGTGAACCCTAAACAGAATAAATATAAAGAGAACCAGACCTTAAGCATATCATAATCAAACTGCCGAAATCCAAAGATAAAGAGCAGATCTTAAAAGCAGCTAAAGAAAAAAGACACATTAGGTATAGGGAATTATGATAAAAAATGAAAGCAGACTTCTCACAAGAAACAACGAAGGCAAAAAGACAACAGAATGGCATTTATAAAGTGCTAGAAAAAAATAGCTATTAATCGAGCCTTCTATACCAAGTAAAAATATCCTTCAAAAATGATGGTAAAGCCCCTTCCCTGTGCCTCCTGAATGGTTCAGCCCTAAGATCGTTGTATGGGGCAGAACAATGTAGGCATCCATGGTAGAAGGCAAGACTGCTTTAGTGGCCCAGCATGAGGTGTTAGAGCCCAAGGAGGATGAAGACGGAATCTCTAGGTGTAGAGGAAAATGGGTATGGAGCATTCAATCCTAAATAAAGTGATTAGAGCATCTTCTGGGGGTACAACTCAATGTGGGAAGACAGAACACTAGCAGAATGAGAGGGATATGCCCACTGAGAATCAGCCTGTTGTGTAGTGACAGAGCCTGAACAGGGTGAGGAGGGTGTCAACACAGTGGAGCAGCTGGCATAGGAAGTCAGAGATGAGCAGGATGAGAAGCACAGACATACAAGGGGAAGCATGGGGTACCAGAGCCTGAATAGGATAAAGAGAGCCTGGGCTCTCCAGGTGCCTGGGCAGTCCAGCACGGTGACTCAGAGCCAAAGCAGGGTGAGGAGAACTTCTGCAAAGGGGACAGGATTGTGATGAAGATGGAAGATTGGTTACATGCAGGAAGATTAGTCCAATAAGGAAGGATGGAAATCAGTTTCTCACTGTCAATGGAGGGAAATACAAATACAGAGCAAAAACTAGAAATAAACAAATCTACAACCATAATGGAAGATTTTAACACGCATTTCTCAAGAGGTGATAGAATAGAAAAAAAAAAAAACGTGTAAAGACATAGAAGACTAAACAACACACTTAACCAACTTGACCTAATCAACATTTAAAAAACACTACACACAACAACTGCAGACTACACATTTTTTCCCCAGTGCAAATGGTATATTTACAAAGACAGACCACATGGCTGGGCCATAAAGCTAAATATCAAAGAATTGAAATCACAGAGAATATAATCTCTGACCACGTAGTTTTAAACTTAGAAATCAATAACAAATGGTATCTGGGAAATGCCTACATTTTTGGAAATTAAACAACTTGTAAATAACCCCTGGGACAAAGAGAAATCAGAAAGAAATGTAGGAAATATTTTGAATTGAATAAAAATGAAAACACAACTAATATTTGTGAGATGGTGTTAAAACAGTGCTTAGAGGGAAATGTACAGCTTTAAAGAAAAAGAATTGACCTATAATAACAACAATCACAGCTTTTACTTTAAGAGGCTAGAAAAAGCAGCAAAAATTAAACCCAAAATAACTACAATAAGTAAAATAATAAAAAGAAGATAAATAATATTAATAAACTGATAGAGCAAGGCTTGGCAAACTTTTTATGTAAAGTAAATAGTATTTTAGGCTTTGCAAGCAACATATAATCTCTGTTGCATATTCTTCTAGTTTTTTTCTTTTAAAAACCATTTTTAGCTCATTGGTTATAAAAAAAAATGGGCCATGAACTCCCTCAGAGAGACTGATCAAAAAAGAGACAGACAGAGACAGAGAGAGATTGAGAAGAAAGAGAACACAAATTACTATCATTACAGAACCTACAGGTGACAAAATGATAAAAATAATAATACAAGGACATTATAATTTTCTGCTAATTAAACTTACATAAAACAAATATATTCATTGAGAAACACAAATTACCCAAAATGATCCAAGAAGATATAGAAAACTGAAATAGTATCATAATTATTAAAGACATAGAATTTGTAATTAAAACAAATAAACCACCACCAACAAAAATCCTTTCCACAAAGAAAACTCCAAGTCCAGATGGTTTTGCTGGTGAATTACATCAAACATTTAAGAAAGAAATAATCCTACACAAACTTTATTAGAAAATAAAGAAGAAAGATCATGTCTCAATTTGTTTCATGAGGTCAGCATAATCCAGATACTAAAACTTGACAAAAATATTACAAGAAAAGAAAACTATATATCAATATACCTCATGAACATAAACACAAAATACAAAATACCAGTAAACAAAATCTGACAATACATGAAAAGGGTAATACAACATGATTGGAATAATTTACCCATGGAATGGAAGGTTGACTCAACCCTCAAAAATCAGTTAATGTGATTCACCTCATTAATAGAACAAAGAAAAATTATCTGATCATCTCAATAGATGCAGAAAAAGTATTTTACAAAATTCAAAACCCATTTATGATTTAAAAAAAATACTCAAAGCAAACTAGGAATAAATGGAAACTTTCTAAATCTGATAAAGGGCATCTACAAAAAAAACTACAATTAACATCATACTTAATGGTAAAAAGTTGAATGCTTTTTCCCCAAGATCAGGAACAGCACACAGATGTTTGCACCCACTTCACTGTTACAGAGGTCTTGGCCTGTGCAATAAAGCAAGAAAAATAAATAAAAGGCACAAAGATTGGGGGAAAGAGGAAACTATCATTATTTGCAGATAACATAATTCTATACATAAAAAATGCTTTGGAGGGCCAGCCCTGGTGGCCTGGTGGTCAAGTTTGGCATGCTCCGCTTTGGCAGCCCGGGTTCAGTTCCCAGGAACATACCTACACCACTTGCCTATCAGTGGCCATGCTGTGCTGTCAGCTCACATACAAAAACAGGAAGATTAGCAATAGATGTTAGCTCAGGGTGAATCTTCCTCAGCAAAAAAAAATTGCTATGGAATCTATAAAAAATTATTAGAAAGAAAAAATAAAGTTAGCAAGGTTATAAGAATCCCCCAAAGTATATTTGAATATATGAAAGTATATTAAAAAATCAATTATGTATCTATTGCTTGCAACAAATAACTGGAAAATGAATTAAAAATAATTGCCAATCACAACAGCATAAATAAACAGGAAAAATACAATGAAAGATGTGCAAGATTTCTACATTGACAGCTACAAAATATTGCTGATAGAAATTAAAGAAGACCTAAATAGAGATATATGAAATATTAGTGGGTTGGCAGTCTCAACATTGTTAAGACTGTCATTCTCCCTAAATTGATCTATAGGTTCCTAACAACATTTTTTAAAATCCCATAAATCTTTGTAAAGATTTAAGCAGATAATTCTAAAATTTATATAGAAGTGCAAAACATCTAAAATAGCTCAAAGCATCTTAAAAAGTCAGAGGACTTACACTACTCGTTACAAAGCTATACTAATCAAAATATTGTGGAGTTGGCACGAGGATAGAAAAATAGATGAATGGAAAAAAGAAGTTCAGAAATAGACCCACTTATATACAGTCAACTGAATTTCAAGAAAGGGACCAAGCTAATCAAATGAGAAATAGTGTTTTCAAGAAATGATGCTGGAAAAATTGAATATCTCATGAAAAAATTAACTTTGACCTGCTTTTCGCTCCATACTTAAAAACTAGTTTGAGATATATCATAGATGTGACACAAAACGCACTACCCATGAAAGAAAAATTGACAAATTGGACTTCATCAAATTAAAAGTTTCTGCTCAAAAGACAGTCTTAATGCTGACTGGGAAAAAACTATTCTGCAGCACATAAATCTAACAATGGATTTGTATCCAGAATATGTAAAGAACTTCTTCAAGTCACCAAAAAAGATAAACAATCCAATTAAAAATGGACAAAAGACTTGAATAAACTGCAAAATAATATATACATGTGGGCAATAAGCACATGGGAAGTTACTCAATATCATTAGTTATCAGGGAAATGCAAATGAAATCTGTAACGACATACCATTTTATCCCATTAGAAGGACTAAATTTAAGAAAAAGAACAACACTAAATGTTGGCACTGATGGGAATGTAAAATTGTACAATCATTTTTGTGTACTATTTGGAAGTTTGTATTAAAGTTAAACTTCTACCCTATGACTCAGAAATTCCACTCCCAGAACAGGCAAAACTAATCTATAGTGATGGAAATCAGAAAGTGGTTGCTGAGGGTGGGAGTGGGGATTGACTGGAAAATAGCATGAGTAAACTTTCTCGGGTGAAGGAAATGTTCTATATCTTCTTTTGGCTGGTGGTTATACGAGTGTATACAATTGTTAAAATGCATCAAACTGAACAATTAAGTGTTAAAATAACCTATAATTTTGATCAAAAAATGTCAGACAAAAACACAGACTATATGCTTCCATTTGTTTCCAAATAGGAACAAAACTAAACTATATTTTATAAAGAGGCATTCTCAAGTACAAAATTATGAAAACAAAGCAAGATATGAATTACCATAAAAGGCAAGAGAGAGACTCTCCAGAATGAAGAGAGGTGACACTGGGTGGGCTGTGATGAGGGGCAGTCAGGGAGTTTTTAGGATTTCTTGGCTTGAGTGGCAGTTACACGTCTTCCCTTTTCAATAATTTACTAATATGTACATTTACAGTATGCACATTCCTTTCTGTATATTATATTTCTCAAATTAAAAGTTCCAAAAATGCATTTTAATTTCATTGTAAACATACACATTCCTCTCTTTCCCAGGAAATAGTACTGAACAGCTCATTTATTCAGCTATTGAACTAAGCACAAATCACAACTGGCTGGATGAGATATACAATTTGGATAAATAAAATCCACATAATCCTCAAATTAAAAGTCCCTAAAGCTTCTTTTAAAATGAGAAAACTAAGATTCAGAAGATTAAATGATTCACATAATTACTTTTCATTTGGCATTCTGGTATCTCAGTTAAATCCATATGCTTTAAAAAGTATGCAGATGAAAAATAACAAAAAAGAAAACGTGAAAGGAAGGGAAAATATTCTTATTGATACAAACATGTAAAACATATATTCTATTTTATGTCTTACATAAACCCCAAAAGGTCACAAAGACTGGTTCTGTGGTAAAAGAAATATCTGGGCACCCACAGAGAGATTAAATCTCTTCTGTATACAAACAAGCATGGCTTTACTTTTTTTCCCTTTTTAAAAAGAACAAATAAACCCAATGTAAAAATAAAAAAAACTATGTAAATATAACATAATTACATTTAAACCACAGAAGACAGGAAATTTAGAGCTACAGATTCCATGGTAAGTTTTAATTCTATCCTTGTGGATATGTTTTATAAAATAGTCTTTCATTACATGATCACATAACACTAGATGATATAACAACCAGTTCAGCAAATGTTTATTTTACAATGTGTGGAAGGAAAATATTTTATAGGGTAAATTGTAGGAAATTAGTACATTATTTAGGTAAGTTGTTATATAAAATTTCTTAGAATCCTGAGCCTTTACTGAATATTAATAAAAATACATTTTTCTTAGTTATCTTCTAAAGAACAAGAAATTTAACTCTTTTATAGGCAGGCACTTCTATTTGAAAGCTGATCTTTAGATTTTAAGGTTATTTTGAGGTAATGAAAAACTTAGGACATTAGGATTTTAGCGTGTTTTGAATTATGTATGCTGAGCATTTTTTATAAAAGAACAGTAGAGACTGAAGTAAACCATGAAGATCTACAAGTTCATAATAAATCCAAAAAACAGCCCTAACTATCACTACTGGACTTTGCTAGGGTTCCTGACAACTTATTTCATATATCTGAAAATTGATATATATGAAAAAAAAATTTTCATATATCTGAAAATTGACTTCTTTCAAAAGGAAGAAAAAAACATTCATCCTGCCTTTCCTCTATTAACTATATTTCAGGTTAACCAAATAGTTAGCAATCAACTCTGGGATAAACCTGGTAAAGTATTAGATTACAGTTATGCACCACATAATGTTTTGGTCAACAACAGACTGCACACATGACAGCGGACCCAGAAGATTAGCACTATATAGCCTAGGTGTGTAGTAGGCTATACTATCTAGGTTTGCGTAAGTACACTCTACAATGTTCACACAAGGATGAAATTGCCTAAAGACACACTTCTCAGAACATATCCCCATTGTTAAGCAACACATGACTATATAAAGAAAACATTCTCAAGGCCTCTAGGCCAAAACATCAAATAACTCACAAAGACAAAAGAATTAGACTAGCATCAGACTTTTCAAAAAAAAAAAAAAGATATGAAGCAGGGCAACAATGGAGCGGCATGTATTTTAATTCAATGAAAGAAAGTGAGAACCAAGGATTTTTATATGTAGCAAGGTTGTCCTTTGAGTATTTATAGGAAAATAGCTTCACTGGATATCCATACGTACTTCTGCATAGCAAAGGAAACAATCGACAAAATGAAACGACAATCTATAGAATGAGTGAAAATATTTGCAAGTCATATATCTGATGAGGAGTTAATATTCAAAACATATAAGGAATTTATACAACTCAATAGCAAGAAAACAAATAACTCAATTAAAAAATTGGGCAAAAGAATCAAATAGACATTTCTCCAAAAAAGACATACAAATGGCCAACAGGTATATGAAAAAAAGCTCAACAGCACTAATCATCAGGGAAATGTAAATCAAAACCACAGTGAGATATGGCCTAACTCCTTATTAGAATGTCTATTATCAAAAAAGACAAGAGATAAAAAATGTTGGTGAGGATGTAGAGAAAAGGGAACTCTTGCACATTGTTAGTGGGAATGTAAAATTGGTACAGTCATTGTGGAAAACAGTATGGAAGTTCCTCAAAAAGTTAAAAATAGAACTATCATATGGTCCAGCAATTTAACTTATGAGTATTTATCCAAAGGAAATGAATTCAGTATCTTGAAGAGATATCTGTACTTCCATGTTTATTGTAGCATTATTCACAATAGCCAAGATATGGAAACAACCTAAGTGTCCACTGACAGATGAACAGATAAAAGAAATTGTGGTATATATATACAATGGAATATTATTCAACCTGAAAACAGAAAGAAATACTGCCATTTGTGACAACACGGATGAACTTGGAAGACATTATGGTAAAGTGAAATAATGAGACACAGAAAGACAAATATTGCATTATATCACTTATATGTGGAATCTAAAAAAG
This sequence comes from Tapirus indicus, assembly GCA_031878705.1. NCBI lineage: Eukaryota > Metazoa > Chordata > Mammalia > Perissodactyla > Tapiridae > Tapirus > Tapirus indicus. The sequence continues at coordinate 102,950,226 of CM062925.1, forward strand.
TTGAACTGAGAGAAACAGAGAGTAGAGTGGCGGTTGCCAGAGGCTGAGGGGTGGAGTAAATGGGGAGATGTTGGTCAAAGGGCACAAAGTTTCAGATGAATAAGTTCTAGAGATCTAGTGTATAGCATGGTAACTATATTAATAGTAATGTATTGTATGCTTGGAATTTGCTAAGAGAGTAAATTTTAAGTGTTCTCACCACATACTAAAAAAAATAGTAACTGTGTAAGGTGATAGATATGTTAATTACCTTGATTGTGGTAATCATTACACAAGGTATGCTCTATCAAAACACCAGGGGCCAGCCCCATTGCATAGTGGTGAAGCTTGGCTTCTTCCACTTCTGCGGTCCGGGTTCGTGGGTTCGGACCCCAGGTGTGGACCTACACCGCTCGTCAGCCATGCTGTGGCGGCGACCCACACATAAAGTAGAGGATGACTGGCATGGATGTTAGCTAATCTTCCTCAAGCAAAAAACAAGGAAGATTGGCCACAGATCTTAGCTCAGGGATAATCTTCCTCAGCAAAAAAACAAACAAAAAACCCCCACCACATTGTACACCTTAAATATACACAATTTTTAAATTTGTCAATCATATCTATAAAGCAGAAAAAGAAAGAAAATTATTTTAAACATACAAGAACTTATGGAATTCTGCACCCATGAGACCTCTTTGAAGATTCTACCAGAGGATGAGCTCCAAACAAATAATATATGACTGTAAAACTTCAGCAAAAAAATGATGATGAGCATTTATACATATATATACATACACACACACACACACACACACACACACACACGTGTGTGTGTGTGTGTGTGTGTGTGTGTGTGTGTGTGTTGATCTAAGATTAAAACAAGGGAAGGGTCCAGGGGAAAATAATGTTCAAACATTACATGTTATTACAAAGTAGAAATAATGCACAAAGTAGAAATAATTCACTTAAAAATGAGAGGGAAAGGAAGAGACAAAGAGAAAAGGAGAATATGCCCATTAATTACTGTATAGAGAATAGGTGGAAGTTAAAAGATACCAATAAAAACTGAGAAACTAAACAGCAAATAACTACATAAGAGAAAGGGGAAAGAGGGTATTAGAAAAATTTATAGGTAGAAAGATAATGACCAAAACAAAAATGCAAACCTTTCTAAATGCAGCAACAACAACAAAAATTAAAGAGCAAAGACTACAAATCTTACAGAGAAGAAACAGCAAACATAACAAATATGAATAATTATAAAATAGCATGACATTGTTGAGACCGAACTTACCAGTCATATCAACAAGTGTGAATGGGTTTAACTCACTTATTAAAAGAAAAATTACTTTTAATTTGGCTTATAAAGTAAGACCCATCCATATACTGTATAAAAGGGCACACCTAAAAGAAAGTGATTCAAGAAAGACTGAAAATAAAGGTTAGACTAAGCTAGTTCAGGAAAATAGAAAAAATAAGAAAGCAGAAGTAAAGGTTCTGACATTAGACAAAGTAGAAATCAAGCCAAAACTCATTAAACACGACAAAGAATAGCTCTTGGAATATTAAAAGCCACAATTCACAATGATTAGAAACATTCATGCACCAAATAATACAGACCTCCTTTTAAGAAGCAAAAACTACATGAGATTTAAGAAGACACAGATAGAAGCACACTAATAATAAGAGATTTTAACACATCATTTTCAGTATAAGATCAAGTACACAAAAAGTTGTAAGTAGAGATAGAAGACCTAGGTAACACAGTAAAGTAAATCTTAAGAATATACATCAAACTCTACACTCTGTTGACAGGGAATGCATCTTCATCCCAAGCACCTGTAGATGGCTTGTAAAAATTCATCTTGTATTAGTTCATAAAGAAAACATCAGTAAGTTCCATAGAAAGTAGAAATAAAACAGGCAACACACTCTGACCAAAACACAGTATGAAGAGAAACATCTAACACAAAATAAATAAAAAGATTCTTCCCTGTGGAATTTAAAAAAAATTCTATTAAACAACTCCTGGGCTTAAGGGAAAATACAAACTGAAATTAAAGAATTTCTAAAAATAATAATAGTGAAATCACTACATATCAGAATCTACAAGGGACATTTAAAGCAGTGTTAAAGGAAAACTCATAGCACAAACTACTCTTACTATTTAAAAAAAAAATAAAAATAAGTGAAATAACTTTCCAGCCCAAAAAATTAGAAAAAAGTTACAAAATAAACCAAAAGGAAGCAATAAGGAATTAATAAAGATAAAAAAGAATTTATGAGGTAGAGAATAGAAGAACAGTACAACCAATTAATAAAATTTTCTTTCAGAAAAAAATAAAACTAGAGAAACTATACTAGATAACTTGATCAGGAAAAAACAGGAGAAAGCTCACATATACAAAAATAAAAAATGACAAGTGGAAAATAACCATTGAAAAAAAGACCAAATTTAAAAATCGTAAGACATTACTTTACAGACCATTGTTCAAATAAATTTGATAAACTACATGAAATTGATTTTATAAAGAAATGCAGATTGCCAAATTTAGAGTCCCTATTAGAGTAGAAAGCATAAATAGATCAGTTTCCATAGAAGAATTAGAGAAAGCTAAGACAGCTAATAACTAATACACACACACACACACACACACACACACACAATATGACCATATGATTGCACAGCAGACTTCTACCAAATCTTTAAAGCCTAGGTAGTCCCAGTGCTCAATAAATTATTTCAGAGTATTAAAATAAAAGAAAATTTCAATACCTAGATTTGGTAAAGATGGTAAAAAAAAAAAAAAAAAGCAGCAAACTACAAATCAGTATCACTCATGAATATCATCACAAAAATACTAAATAAGATATTAACAAACAGAGTCCTACACCACATTAAGAAACTAGCATATGATGACCAGGTGAAATTTGTATCCAGAATGCAAGGTGGGTTCAATGTTTGGAAACCCATTAATATACTAACAGATATAAGGGTAAATCATAATGTAACATATGGAGCATAATCTCCTGAAATGCTAAAAAAGGCTTTGACAAAATTCAATACCTACTTCTGATAAAAAATTTAAAAATAGAAATTAAGAGTTTTATTTATTTTTATTGTGGTAACATTGGTTTACCACATTATATAAATTTTGGTGTACATCACTATATTTCGATTTCTGTGTAGATTACATCATGTTCACCACCCAAAGACTAATTACAATCCATCACCATGAATATGTGTCTAATCACCCCTTTTGCCCTCTTCTCTCCCTCCTTCCCCTCTGGTAACCACCAATCCAATCTCTGTCTCTATGTATTTGTTTGTTGTTGTTTTTATCTTCTATTTATGAGTGAGATCACATGGTATTTGACTTTATCCCTCTAACTTAGTTCGCTTAGCATAATATCCTCCAGGTCCATCCATGTGGTCACAAATAACCAGATTTCATCCTTTTGTATGGCTGAGTGGTATTCCATTGTGTATATATACCACATCTTCTTTATCCATTCATCCCTTGATGGGCACCTGGATTGCTTCCAAGTCTTGGCTATTGTGAATAATGCTGCAGTGAACATAGGGGTGCATATATCTTTAAGCATTCATGTTTTCATGTTCTTTGGATAAATACCCAGCAGTGGAATAGCTGGATCATATGGTAGTTCTATTCTTAATTTTTTGAGGAATCTCCATACTGTTTTCCATAGTGGTTGCACCAGTTTGTACCACCACCAGCAGTGTATGAGAGTTCCCTTCTCTCCACATCCTCTCCAGCACTTGTTGTTTCCTCTCTTGTTAATTATAGCCATTCTGACATGCATGAGGTGATGTTTCATTGTAGTTTTGATTTGCATTTCCCTGATAGTAATGCTGAATATCTTTTCATATGCCTGTTGGCCATCTGTATATCTTCTTTGGAGAAATATCTGTTCAGATCTTTTGCCCATTTTTTAATTGGGTTCTTTGTTTTTTTGTTGGTGAGATGTATGAGTTCTTTAAATAGTTTAGATATTAACCCCTTATCAGATATATGGTTTGCAAATATCTTCTCCCAATTGTTAGGTTGTCTTTTCGTTTTCTTGATGGTTTCCTTTGCTGTGCAGAAGCTTTTTAGTTTGATGTAGTCCCATTGGTTTATTTTTTTCTATTGTTTCCCTTGCCTGGTCAGACATAGTACTTGAAAATATGCTGCTAAGATCGACGTTGAAGAGTGTACTGCCTATGTATTCTTCTAGAAGTTTCATGATTTCAGGTCTTAGCTACAAGTCTTTAATCCATTTTGAGTTGATTTTTGTGTATGATGTAAGATAATGGTCAACTTTCATTCTTTTGCATGTGGCTATCCAGTTTTCCCAACACCATTTATTGAAGAGACTTTCCTTTCTCCATTTTATGTTCTTGGCTCCCTTGTTGAAGATTAGCTGTCCACAGATACGTGAGTTTATTTCTGGGCTCTCAATTCTGTTCCATTGATCTGTGTGTCTGTTTTTATGCCAGTACCATGCTATTTTGATTACTATAGCTTTGTCATATATTTTGAAGTCAGGGAGTGTGATGTGATACCTCCAGGTTTGTTCTTTTGTTCTCAGGATTCCCTGGCTTTTTCAGATCTTTTGTTGTTCCACATAAATTCTAGGATTCTTTGTTCTATTTCTGTGAGAAATGTCCTTGGAACTTTGATAGGGATTGCATTGAATCTGCAGATTGCTTCAGAAAGTATGGACATTTTAACTATGTTAATTCTTCCAATCCAAGAGCACAGAATATCTTTCCATTTCTTTGTGTCTTCTTCAATTTCTTTCAACAATATTTTATAGTTTGCAGTGTACAGGTATTTCACCTCTTTGGTTAAGTTTATTCCTAGGTATTTTATTCCTTTCATTGCAATTGTAAATGGGATTGTATTCTTAACTTCTCTTTCTGCTACTTTGTTGTTAGTGTATAGAAAAGCAACTGGTTTTTGTATGTTGATTTTGTATCCTGCAACTTTACTGTATTCATTTACTATTTCTAAAAGTTTTTGGTGGATTTTTAGGGTTTTCTATATATAAAATCATGTCATCTGCAAACAGTGACAGTTTCACTTCTTCTTTTCCAATTTGGATCCCTTTTATTTCTTTTTCTTGCCTGATTGCTCTGGCTGGGACTTCCAATACTATGTTAAATAAGAGTGGCGAGGGCCTGCCCGGTGGCGCAGCGGTTTAGTCCGCGCTTGGCAGCCCGGGGTTCGCAGGTTCGGATCCTGGGCACCCGCCGACGCACTGCCTGTCAGCCATGCCGTGGCGGCGTCCCATATAAAGTAGAGGAGGATGGGCACGGATGTTAGCCCAGGGCCGGTCTTCCTCAGCAAAAAGAGGAGGATTGGACGGATGTTAGCTCAGGGCTGGTCTTCCTCACAAAAAAAAAAAAAAAAGAGTGGCGAAAGTGGGCATCCTTGTCTGGTTCCTGTTCTTAGAGAGATAGTGTTCAGTTTTTCTCCATTGAGAATGATATTAGCTGTGGGTTTGTCATATATGGCCTTTATTATGTTGAGGTATTTTTCTTCTATACCCTTTTTATTCAGAGTTTTTATCATAAATGGATGCTGTATCTTGTCAAATGCTTTATCTGCATCTATCAAGGTACTCATGTGATTTTTATTCTTCATTTTGTTAATGTGGTGTATCGTGTTGATTGATTTGTGGATGTTGAACCATCCCGGCATCCCTGGAATAAATCCCACTTGTCCATGCTGTATGATCTTTTCCATGTATTATTGTATTTGATTTGCTAGTATTTTGTTGAGGATTTTTCCATCAATGTTCATCAGTGATATTGGCCCGTAATTTCCTTTTTTTGTGCTGTCCTTGTCTGGTTTTCATATCAGGGGAATGTCGGCCTCATAGAATGAGTTAGGAAGTGTTCCATCTTCTTCAACTTTTTAGAAGAGTTTGAGGAGGACAGGTATTAAATCTTGTTTGAATGTTTGGTAGAATTCACCAGGGAAGCTGTCTGGTCCTGGACTTTTATTTTGGGGGAGGTTTTTGACTACTGTTTCAGTCTTCTTACTGGTGATTGATCTATTCAAATTCTCTATCCTTGATTCAGTTTTGGAAGGTTGTATAATTCTAACAATTTATCCATTTCTTCAAGATTATCCAATTTGTTGGCGTATACCTTTTCATAGTACTCTCTTATAATCTTTTCTATTCCTGAGGTGTCCATTGTAATTTCTCCTCTTTCCTTTCTGATTTTATTTATTTGAGCCTTCTCTCTTTTTTTCTTCATGAGTCTAGCTAAAGGTTTGTCAATTTTATTTATCTTTTCAAAGAACTAGCTCCTCATTTCATCGATTTTTCTATTGTGTTTTTAGTCCTATTTCATTTATTTCTGCTCTCATTTTTATTATTTCCTTCCTTCTACTAATTTGGGGCTTTGTTCTTCTTTTTCCAGTTCCTTTAGGTGCATTGTTAGATTGTTTATTTGAGATTTTCTTGTTTGTCGAGGTAGGCCTGTATTGCTATAAACTTCCCTCTTAGAACCACTTTTGCTGCATCCCATAAATTTTGGCATGTCATATTTTCATTTTCATTTGTCTCCAGGTAATTTTTTATTTCTCCTTTGATTTCTTCATTGACCCGAGATTTTTTTTAATATGATAAAATACATATACATTAGTCCTCAAGACATAATTTTACTTAATAGAGAAACACTAGAGGCATTTCCACTAAGATCAGGAAGAAGGCAAAGAGGCCCACTATCTCCACTACTGTTCAACATTGTACTAGGGAATTAGCTAATGAAATTAGACAAATCAATTTAAAGAATAAGAATTCATAAAGAAGAAGTAAAACTTTCTTTGGAATACCCTAGAGCAGAGTTCAGCAAATTTTTCTGTAAAGGGCTAGACAGTAAGTATTTAGTCTTTATGGGGCATTTGGTCTCTGTTGCAACTACTCAACTCTGCCATTGTAGTATACAAGTAGCCAGAGACAATATATAAATGAGTGAGTGTGACTATGTTCCAATAAAACTTTATTTACAAAAACAGGTTTTTGCTCATGGGCCATAGTGTGTCAACCATTGTATGAGAGAATTAACAATAAAATGGACTCATACTTAGAATATAGAATTAACATACAAAATTCAATAGTGTTCATAGAGACAATCAATTGAAGGATATAATAGAAAAAAAAAGATTTGTACCATCAACAAGGAAGATTAAATACTTAAGAATGAACTGAACAAAAATGTACAAAATCCACATGAAGAAAACTTTAAAACACTCTTCAACGTCAAAAAACTAGACTTGAACAAACAAAAAGTTTCAATCATTTCACTATGGTTATGTAGGATGTTAAGATTAAGGGAAGCTGGGTGAAAGGTATATTATGAACTCTGTATGTTTGCAGCTTTTCCATAAGTCTAATGCTACTTCAGAATAAAAGGTAAAAAGAAATTTAAAAAATGAAAGTAAAGATCCTGAGGTGTAGAAAGTAAATCATAGATATTTCTTAAGTTTTTAGCTTCAGTATTTTTCAGTTGTTTGAAATTTTATAGTACTTGTGAGAAAATCATATTCCCTCCAAAAAAGTGTTAACTGTTTTCTGTGATGTTGGTGTGATTTTATATACTTGAAGGCCAAATTATCTCCAGATGAATTTGGTACATATCAAACAGACATTAAAAGTAAGCAAGAAAAGAAAATTCAGCATGAATAAATGTACTTTTTCATGAACTTAATATGGTAGATACCTGTTGTTCCATTTTAGATACTAGGGAAGGGCATAATTAATATGAAGTAATTTATATTGAGTTTTTAAAAGCAGTAGTCTGAACCTACATTCTATCCTAATTGAAAAAAGTCAATAAAGTTTTATGAAGTTAATGGTTTCTTAAAAACTACTTTTGATTTAGTAGCCAAACTGTTATTATTAAGATGTTTCTTATATATATAAGGGAAGAGAATCGTTTATGCATTCTATTGCACAAAGTTAAGAAAACTATGTTACAAGTATATATGTTTACCCTGATATGCAACCCAAGTTTTAGCCATGGCCACAGACAAATCATTTAAACATAAAACTGCTAATCATTAAAACAAGTTCTTAACCCATGAATTATATCTGACCTACACAGGGGAAAGGCATTTGTTTGTCATTTCCTTACCATTTAACTTAAAGCTCAAAGACGCAATAAATCCTCCAAATCTAGCAATAACAGCCATGTCTGAAACATGATGCCAAGAGTAATGCTGTTTGGATTCTTACCAAACTGAAAACACTGTTTTCTGAAACTGCCTTAGTGCGTTTACAAAAACATTTGTGGGAAAATCATATTTACAAGTACAAAAGGATTCATCAACTCCCTTATTGCATAAGAAAGAACAGTTCAGTCTTTATCTTACAAGGCCTTGTCAGAGAATTTGACACTTTTGACCACTTTCTCTCCCTAAACACTCTCCTCCCGCCTTTTTTTTTTCAATAACTCACTCTTCTAGTTTCCCTCTCAACTCTCTGGCTGATCCTTCTCAGTTTCTTTATAGATACCTATTCCTTGGTCCATTCATTCTCCTTCAAAGATTGGGTTCATTAGGATTCTGTTTTTGTCCTTTTCACTTTCCTTTCTCTTCCTTACAAGCTCTCATACATATCCATGACTTCAGTAAACAAATATTCATAATACTATATGCCTAACCCACATTCTATCCGAAGCTTTAGATGTGAATATCCAATTGACTAGTTGCCATCACCACATAGATGTCCGATAAGAACCTCAATGTCTACCCAACCATAACTGAATTCATCATTCATTCATTAAACAATAAATCTTTGCCGAGTGCCTACCCTGAGCCTAGGACTGGGTCAGGCACTGAACACACAATGACAAACAAATTGACTTTGTTTCTTCCCTCGTGAAATTCATTCTTCCTTCACCACTCCTCCAGCTATATTCCCTCTGTCAGTAAGTGGTACCATTATCCATCTAGTTACTCAAGTCAGAAACCTAAGTATCATCCACGACTCCTCCCTCTTCTTTACACCTCAAGCTCAATCATTCACCTAGTCTTATCCATTATCTCCCCTTTTATCTCTTTAATCTGTCAATTTCTTTATTATATCATATTCCACAGGCTTAGTTTAAATCACCTTCACCTCTGGCCTGCAATGATCCCCTAACAAGTTTCTCTGTCTCAAGTTATGCTTAAAATCCTTTAATAACCTTCAGTCAACTTTCAAACAAAATCCAAATTTATTAGCATGATGCACAAAGGCCTGAATTATAATTACCTATTTACACGTCTATGCCACATCCTCAAAGCTCCTTGATTGCAGATGAGAGTTTAACGTGAGTTATTCACCATTTAGGGTCCTCTTGTTCTCAATTTATAGCAAGATAACATGATTAATTTGATATAAGAGAAACACAGAATTAAAGGGATTCATCTACAGATGAGTATAGATACTATATGGTCTGACTTTAATTTTCTATTTATGTATTATCATTTTAAATTGCTATTAATTGAAGCTACAGGCTACATGAACAATACCAGCCAACACTTACCGAGCACTTAATATGTATCAAGCACTTTACATATGTTAATTCACTCAATCATTACAACAATCCAAATAGATAGGTACCATTACTATCCCTATTCTATATATTTGGTAACCAAGGCACCAAATAGTTTAATAACTTGCTGAAGGAAACATAGTTGGTAAGTGGTGCAACTGGCATTTCAGGAAATGGTTCCAGAATCTATATTCTTAACCATTATACACTATTCAGAATAAAATGAGATTGTGCAAGGTACTAAACAAGAATTTTGATTTTGTATTCATCATAGAGATTGTAGAGAAAAACACAAAGAAGAAAGTAAAAAATGATCCCAGATTCTACCATCCAGAAATAATAATCATTAACAGCTAATGTAAATTATTTTCGATATCTCTTTATGCCTACAGCTAGATAAAAGGATACGTAAGATAGAGTAAGTAGATAGATAATAAATAATGTTTTGAATAGTATCTATTAACTTATTTATGTGCAAGACGATAAAATTTGCACATCTCATCTATAGTGCACTTTGTAACATTTTGTCAGTTGTATTATTACACTATCATTATCAATATCTATAAAATATAGGTGATTCCCTAATGATAATTCCTCCATTGTTTTGTCTTAGTTTAATATTAAAATGGATTCAATGGTCTCCACTGGTAACTTTTAGCCATACTTTGGCTGTTTGGAAATACTCTGAGTAATTTCTTGATTGACTGGATTTTGGTAATCAAGCAGCTTTTTCAAGAAGAGCTGGTAAATACTATCTTCATTAATTTCTTGTATGATTGCAAATGTGCTATTGCCTTCATATTTGAAAGACAGCCTGTCTGGATGTGAAATTCCTGGGCAATATTATCATACCCTCAGAATGTTAATCTGAGGAACTCAATCCCTCAATCAATGTCTTTTGATATTAAAAGAAGCTGTAGAGCAGTTTGAAATAATCTGTAGTGACGGTTTGCTTCGCTTGCCTACTTATTTTTTCCTTTCTTTTTGAAATGCAAGTAATTTTATCAGGATGTGTTACTGCTGGCCAGTCTGAATATTACTAGGGCCTTTTTGGGTCTCTTGACCTACAGATCCACAAAAAAGTTTTCTTCTGTTTATCTTTAATTAAGATCATATTCCATTGGTTCCAACCTCTTCTTAAGGAACACCAATTACGTTTATGTTGGATCTCTGTAGGTTCAATATTTATCACTTTCCCTATTATAATTTTAATATATTTTTCTTTTTCATTTCATTTTGTATTTCCTATACACCACATTCCTGACAATGTTTTCTGTTGTGTTTATTATATTTCTTTTACCCCTATCCAGCCTTTTAGTTCAATAATTTTTCTCTTTTCTTCTGAGCTCTGACCACTTGCTTTTTACAACTATTTAGGTTACCTTACAAAGTCTTTTTGTAAAACTTTATGGGGTTTCTTTTGGCTATTTTATTAAGAGGCAGTATATTGCCTTTACAGCCTTGTGATTGTGGGGATATTATTTGTCTGAATTTATCTGTTTCCTTTGTGGTGGAATTACCTCAAACACAATCTCACAAAAATCTGCAATTCTCTTTGCCCTGGGAACATATCGCCATTCAGTTTTGAGCATTCAAACAGTCAATCTGGCACACTACAAATCTCTAAAAATTTATGGTTTCATTGTGTTGCAATCTGGCAATCATTGTCTCTAGTATCCTTTTCACTCCAAAGTGTCTCCAGCAGTCTCCCTGGGCTAGAAGACTGTTGTAGACAATATAAGATGACATGTCCATATGACTTTTCCTTAGTCTCCACTTCTCCTGATGTTTTATATTGCAAAACTAGGTCTCTGATGGGAAATTCCTCACTTCTTCCAAGGCCCATTCACTCCCCTAGTCTCTTCTCTCTATGAAAAAGAACATTGGCTATGCATCTTATGACCATGACACTTATTTGTGGGGAAATCTTGAGATCTAAAGAGGCATGTGCTAGCTGTCAGCATGTAACATACAGGTCAATAATTCACAGCATTTTGCAGGTGTGTTTCACATTTAAGATTTGGAGTTGTGGCCGTTTCCTTGTTTGGGAGAATATGATTTTTTTCTACTTTTATTCTTTTTTGTAGTTTCCGTCTGATTAACCAGAAGTCAAGCCTCTCATAAAATTCTACAAATGAGTTATGTGTATTTACTAATAAATGTTTATTTACTGCTACCTCATCATCTACCCTACTATTTTAAAATAACTTCTCTGCCTCCCTAACTCTATCAAAACGTCCTTGAGGCCTGTGGTTTATCACTGAGTCTTTCTTTTTCTTTCATTACATTTTGTTGCTTCAAAACCCAGGTTCTTTAAGATTCAGAATAACAAAAGCATGTAGCTGTTTTCTCTGGCCTTTTCTTGAATGGGTTCAACTGAAAAGTCAATAAATCTAAAAAGGTACTTAATATAGTTATATTAAAAACAGTTTGGGGGCTCGCCCAGTAGTGTAGCAGTTAAGCTCGCATGCTCCACTTCAGAGGCCCGGGGTTCACAGGTTCAGATCTCAGGCATGGACCAATGCACCTCTTGTCAAGCCATGCTGTGGCAGGCGTCCCATTATAAAGTAGAGGAAGATTGGCATGGATGTTAGCCCGGGGCCAATCTTCCTCAGCAAGAACAGGAGGATTGGCAATGGATGTTAGCTCAGGGCCAGTCTTCCTCACAAAAAGAAAAAAAAGGAGTTTGGAGGCCCATTGCAGAAAGTAATGTAATGATGATATTTAGAAGGAATTTTAGGTGTCAACTAGATAACTTGGTAATGACTTATGTGGAAATCATTAAAGCTGAGATACAGAATAGAGGCAAGGGGTTTGCAAGATTAAGTTCTAATCTATATAAATGAAATTCAATATATTTATTAAGAAATCAGTAGTCACCAAGAGATAAAAGATGATTTGTGACACAGTCACACAGTGATATAGAAAAACATATACTACTAACAAGGCAGACAATGATAAAATCTATATGAAAAATATTTTTGTAATTTCAAGTAGTTTCTCGAATGAAGCTCAATCCCATCTCAGGGCTTTTGTGTTTGCTACTCCTTGTCTGAGGTGTTCTTATCTCAGGCTGGCTTCTCATTGTTCAGGTCTTGGTTCAAATATTATCCTCCCAGAGCCCACTTTTCTCTCTTCCACCTTCTCTTTCCTCTTTCCACTCAAGCTACGGCAACCATCTCCCCACCAGTCACTCTCTTTCAATCACACTGTTTTTTTTTTCTTCATAGCATTTAACTCAGAACATTTATTTAAGAGTTTATAGTCTATGACCTCCATATACAATAGAATGTAAGTTCCAAGGGAGCAGGAACTTTATTTTGGTTATACTATATCTCCAGTGGCTAGCACAAAAGATGCTCAATAAATATTTGTTTAATGAATAAGGAATAAACAAATAACAATATAACTCCAGATAATTAATATTTGCAGAGTAAAGATGTAGCCTGAGAGGTAGAATGGGGCCAGAAGGCAAATACTTTGAATACCTGGGTAAGGAACTTAGATTTGGTTTTTAAAACATTGAAAAGTCACCTAAGGGTCTTTAGGCCAAGGAAACAACATTATCAGATCTACAATTTAGAAAAATAAATTTCAATGCCATGCAGGAAGGTATGGAAAGGAAAGCGAGAGACTTGAGATGAGATCAAATAGGGCTGACTTCAACAGTCTAGGTAAAAGATGACAGGACCTCAACTGAGAGCAGAGAAGAGGAGATACATTTAAAAAAAACTTCAGAGGTAGTTGGTGGCTGAACGGACTTGAGTAGACAAAAAATAAAGAGCCAATGACCAAAAGAAATACATAAAGTCATTTCTGACAACTTTTTATCAGGTTCTAATGAACACCATGTGTGTTTCTAAAAGATAAATACATGAGAAAGTTGTTTTGTAAGTCCACCCAACATTCTTCTCTTAAAGTTATTGTGTTCCTTAGTGTCTGAAACACCTGAGACTAAGGCTCCAATAACCAAATTCAAAAGGATTTATGGAGGCTTGAGTATTTGTGTACCAGACATGTGGTTAGATGAAGCTGTGAGAGCTCAAAAAGAATCATATTAACAAATTTCTATGATTAGCTTATAGTTTGGGGCCTCCTGTGAAGGAAGAGGGCCTCAATGATTGAATACAAATGACTCTTGTTTTCAAATGCCAGGAAGGTGGGCTAAAGGAAGAAGGTACTACCAGAGACTACTCATGTTGGGTGTAAGCTTTCTGTAGTCATCCAATGGGGAAATAGTAAATTGTACTGCAGCAAGCTTCTGTGTATGGCCACACGATGTATGGTGTTCTGTACATAGTAGTCTATGTGAATGGTGCTCCCTAGAGTTGTGCAGGGTATATCCATACACAGCAGTCCTGAGTGCCTGGTCACATATATTAAATGAGTTGAATGAAAGAATGAGTGAGTCAGAATGAAATTATATACAATAGATATATACTGTTAGGTGTTTCTTAACGATAGGGGTATGTTCTGAGAAATGAGTCATTAGGCAATTTCATCACTGTGCAAACATCATAGAGTGTCCTGAAGGGGAACAAAATTTGCCACCCCAAAATTTGTCTCCTTAACATGAGGATTATTTTAGGCTGATTATTTTTAAGAAATAAATTTAGTCACAAACTCAAAACACAGAAAAGAAGAATTTGTGTCAACAATAACTCAGAGGGGAAGAGGAGAGGGATGGAACCTGCTTAGGCTAATGGAGTTAGGAGGCTATCAGAAAGTAGACTATCTCATCTATGAGGTCTTTCATACAAACCTCACAGTAACCACTAAACAAACAATTAGAATAGAGCCACAAATCATAAACAAAGAGGAAACTCAGAAAACCACAAAACTGAAATGGCAGTCAGAAATACAAGGGAAGAGAAACAATGGAAACATAGAAAAACCACAAAACAAGAAATACAAATGGCAATACAAATGGCAAATGGCAGCATTAAGCCCTCATATATCAATAATCACTCTAAATGTAAATGGATTGAATTCTCCAATCAAAAGACACAGAGTGGTGGGATGGATTAAAAAACAAGACCCAACAATACGCTGCCTCCAGGAAACACACCTCAGGCTCAGAGTGAAGGGATGGAAGATGACACTCCAAGCAAATGGCAAAAAATAGAAAGTAGGTGTTGCTGTATTTATATCAGACAATGCAGACTTCAAGATAAAAAAGACAATGAGAGACAAAGAGGGGCAGTATATAATGATAAAAGGGACCTTCTACCAAGAGGACATAAAACACTTATGAATATATATGCACCTAACACAGGAGCACCAAAGTATATAAAATGACTCTTAACAGATCTAAAGGGAGAAAATAACAGCAACACAATAATAGTAGGGGACCTCAATACCCCACTAACATCAATGGATAGATCATCCAGATAGAAAGTCAACAAGGAAATAGTGGATTTAAATGAAACACTTGATCAGATGGACTTAATAGATAATAATAGAGCATTCCATCCAAAAACAGCAGAATACACATTCTTCTCAAGTACACATGGAACATTATCAAAGATAGATCACATGTTGGGAAACACGGCAAGCCTCAATAAATTCAAGAAGATTGAAATCATATCAAGCATCTTTTCTGACCACAATGCTATGAAACTAGAAATCAACTACAAGAAAAAAGCTGGGGAAGTCACAAATATATGGAGAATAAGCAATATGCTACTGAACAACCACTGGATCAATGAAGAAATCAAAAAATACTTGGAGACAAATGAAAATGAAAATACAACATACCCACTCTTACAGGATACAGCAAAAGCAGTTATAAGAGGGAAATTCATAGCAATATAGGCCCACCTCAACAAACAAGAAAAAGCTCAAATAAGTAATCTTAAACTACACTGATAGAACTAGAAAAAGAAGAACAAACAAAGCCAAAAAACAGCAGAAGGAGGGAAATAATAAAAATTAGAGCAGAAATAAATGAAATAGAGACTGAAAAAACAAGAAAAAGGATCAATGAAACTAAGAGCTACTTCTTTGAGAAGATAAACAAAATTGACAAACCCTTAGCCAGATTCACCAAGAAAAAAGAGAGAAGGCTCAAATACACAAAATTAGAAATGAAAGAGGAGAAATTACAACAGATACTGCAGAAATACAAAGGATTATAAGAGAATACTAAGAAAAACTATATGCCCCAAAATTGGATAACCTAGAAGAAATGGATAAATTCTAAGACTCATACAACCTCCTAAAACTGAATCAAGAAGAAAGAGAGAATCTTAATAGACCAATCACAAGTAAAGAGATTGAAACAGTAATCAAAAACCTCCCAAAAAACAAAAGTCCAGGACCAGATGGCTCCTCTGGAGAATTCTATCAAACATTTGAAGAAGATGTAATACCTATCATTCTCAAACTATTCCAAAAAATTAAAGAAGATAGAATACTTCCTAACTAATTCTATGAGGCCAACATTACCCTGATACCAAAACCATACAAGGACAACACAAAGAAGGAAAATTACAGGCCAAAATCGCTGATGAATATAAATGCAAAAATCCTCAACAAAATACTGGCAAACCGAATATAGCAATACATTAAAAGGATCATACACCATGATTAAGTGGAATACATATCAGCAATGCAGGAATGGTTCCACATTTGCAAATCAATCAATGTAATACACCACATTAACATAAAGAGGAATAAAAATCACATGATCTCAATAGATGCAGAGAAAGCACTTGACAAGATCCAACATCCATTTATGATAAAAACTCTCAATAAAATGGGTATAGAAGGAAAATACCTCAACATAATAAAGGCCATATATGACAAACCCACAGCCAACATCACTTAATGGTGAAAAACTAAAAGCCATCCCTCTGAGAACAGGAACAAGACAAGGGTGCCCACTCTCACCACTCCTATTCAACATAGTACTGGAGGTTTTGGCCAGAGCAATTAGGCAAGACAAAGAAAGAAAAGGAATCCAAATTGGAAATGAAAAAATGAAACTTTCACTGTTTGCAGATGACATGATTCTCTATATAGAAAACCCTAAAGAATCCATCAGAAAACTATTAGAAGTAATCAACAAATACAGTAAAGTTGGAGGGTACAAAGTCAACTTACAAAAATCAGTTGCATTTCTATACACTAATAATGAACTACCAGAAAGAGAAGTCAAGAATACAATCCCAGGGCCAGTCCCCTGGCATAGTGGTGGAGTTTGGCATGCTCTGCTTCGGTGGCCTGGGTTTCTGGGTTTGGATCCTGGGTGTAGACCTCTACCACTCGTCAGCCATGCTGTGGTGGTGACCCACATACAAAATGAAGGAAGACTGGAACAGATGTTAGCTCAGGGCTAATCTTCCTCAAGCAAAAAAAGAGGAAGATTGGCAACAGATGTTGGCTCAGGGCAAATCTTCCTTAGCAAAAGAAAAGCAAAGAATGCAATCCCATTTACAATCGCAACAAAAAGAATAAAATATCTAGGAATAAATTTAGCCAAAGAGGTGAAAGACCTATACACTGAAAACTATAAGACACTATGGAAAGAAACTGAAGAAGATATAAAGAAATGGAAACATATTCCATGCTCATGGATTGGAAGAATAAACATAGTTAAAATGTCCATATTACCTAAAACAATCTACAGATTCAATACAATCCCAATCAGAATCCCAATGACATTCTTCACGGAAATAGAACAAAGAATCCTAAAACTTATATGAAACAACAAAAGACCTCAAATAGCTAATGTAATCCCGAGAAAAAAGAACAAAGCTGAAGGTATCACATCACACTCCCTGACTTTAAAATACACTACAAAGCTATAGTAATCAAAACAGCATGGTACTAGCACAAAAACAGATACACAGATCAATGGAACATAATTTAAAGCCCAGAAATAAAACCACACATCTACAGACAGCTAATCTTGGACAAAGGAGCCAAGAACATAAAACGGAAAAAGGCAAGTCTCTTCAATAAATGGTGCTGAGAAAACTAGACAGCCACATACAAAAGAAGGAAAGTAGACCATTACCTCGCCCCATACACAAAAATCAACTCAAAATGGATTAAAGACTTGAATGTAATACCTGAAACCATAAAAATTCTAGAAGAAAACATAGGCAGTACATTCTTTGACATCGGTCATAGCAGCATCTTTTCGAATACCATGTCTACTAAGACAAGGGAAACAAAAGAAAAAAATTAACAAATGGGACTACATCAAAGTAAAAAGCTTCTGCAAAGCAAAGAAAACCATGAACAAAATGAAAAGACAACTCACCAACTGGGAGAAAATAATTGCAAATCATATATCCAAAAAGAGGTTAATCTCCAAAATATATAAAGAACTCATACAACTTCCCAACAAAAAAACAAACAACCTGATCAAAAAATGGGCAGAGGATATAAACAGACATTTTTCTAAAGAAGATATACAGATAGCCAACAGAGACATGAAAAGATGTTCTACATCACTAATTATTAGGGAATGAAAATCAAAACTACAATGAGATATCACCTTACACCTGCTGGAATGGCTATAATTACTAAGACCAAAAACAACAAATGTTGGAGAGGATGTGGAGAAAAGGGAACCCTCATACACCGATGGTGGGAATGCAAATTGGTGCAGCCACTATGGAAAACAGTATGGAGATTTCTCAAAAAATTAAAAAGAGAAATACCATAGGATCCAGCTGCTATATCACTGAGTATTTATCCAAAGAATTTGAAATCAACAATCCAAAGAGATCTATGCACCCCTATGTTCATTGCAGCATTATTCACAATAGCCAAGAAGTGGAAGCAATCTAGGTGCACATGAATTGATGAATGGATAAAGAAGATGCAGTATATATACACACAATGGAACACTACTCAGCCATAAAAAAAACGACAAAATCGTCCCATTTGCAACAACATGGATGGACCTTCAGTGTGTTATGTTAAGTGAAATAAGCCAGACAGAGAAAGACAAAAACTGCATGATCTCACTCAGATGTGGAAGATAAACAAACACATGGACAAAGAGAACAGATTAGTGGTTACCAGAGGGGCAAGTTACTCAGTTTTCCTGGGTTTCTCCCACATATACATGTTTTTAAACTTTTGTTTGTTTTTCTCCTGTTAATCTATATCAAGTCAATTTAATTCTCAGACCAGCCAGAAGAACCTAGAGGGTACAGGAAAATTTCTTCCTTCCCTACAGAAATCTAGATGGTACTTACACAAATCTAGATGGTATAGCCTACTACACACCTAGGCTCTATGGTACTAATCTTATGGGACCACCATTGCATATGCAGTCTGTCATTGACTGAAACATTATTATGTGGCACATTACTGTATATTTAAAAGATAACAATAAATAACTCAAAATAAAAATATATAACCTATTAATAATATGAAAGCTCTATATTACCCTGTCACTAAACTCTGAACTATTAAATGAAAATTATGTTTAAATTATTTCCTTAATAGCCTGAAAAATTCTACTGATCAGCATTGTCTGAATCACTCAGTCCTTTATCTTTTTTCCTGAATGGAATCAGAAGAGTCATGGGACTCAAGATGGGGCAGGGCCAGAGTATCGAGACTGAACAGGAACTTCCCTTCCATGCTTTGCCTTCATCCGGTATTAGTAAGGTAGGTATGGAAACTGATCTCTTCCTCCGTAACCCCTGCTAGGCTAAATGCCCACATAGCTTCAGGAAGGAGCGTTACTGAGATTTCAGGAAGGTAAAATTAGCCATCTAGACCCTTCCTTTGCCTGGCCCCATCTTATCTGTTGACTCCACCTCCTACCTCCCTCTTCCTCAGATGTGTCTTTCCATTCTTGCATGCTCTCTCGCTGCTTAGGTCTCTATTCATTTGTCCCTCAGTCATGCTTCCCTACCCTTCCACCCATTCAAATAGGTTCTACTCATTGAGGATACACTTAATCCTCTTCCTATGGAGAACTCATTATGACAATTGCTATGAACTGAATGGTGTCTCCTCATATGTTCATTTGCTAAAGTCCTAACAGCCAGTACTTCAGAATATAACTGTATTTGGAGATAAGACCTTCAAAGAAGTGACTGAGTTCAAATGAGGTCATTAGGGTGGGCTCTAATCCAATCTGACTGCTGTCCTTATAAGAAGAGATTAGGACACATAGGGAGACACCAGGGGCATACCATGTGAGGAAGCAACAAGAGGGCAGCCATATGCAAGCCAAGGAAAGAGGCCTTAGGAGAAACCAGCCTTGCCAGCACCTTGATCTTGGACTTCCAGCCTCCAGAACTGTGATAAAATAAATTTCTGTTGCCTAAGCCACCCAGTCTGTGGCATTTTGTTATGGCAGCCCTAGCAAACTAGTAATAGATTTTGGTACTGGGAAGTGGGTGCTACTGTAACAAATATCTAAAAATGTGAAGTGGCTTTGCAACTGGGTAATGGGAAGAGGCTGGAAGAATTAGACATGCACATTAGAAAAAGCTTTGACTGAAAAGACTGCTGGCAGAAATACTGACATTAAAGGTACTTCTGATGAAGTCTCAGACGGAAATGAGTAACGTATTATTGGAACTAGAGGAAAGATGATCCTTGTTACAAAGTGGCAAAGAACTTGGCTGAATTTGTTGTAGGGTTCTATGGTAGAACTTCTGAGTGACAAAATTGGATATTTAGCAGAAGAAATTTTTAAGCAAAGTGTTGAAGGCGTGGCCTAGTTTCTCCTTACTGCACAGAGAAAATGTAAGAGGAAAGACATAAATTGAAGAAGGAATTGTTAAGCAATAAAGAACCAGAACTTGAAGACTTGGAAATTTCTCAGCTTATCCATAATGCAAAAAATGAGAAAGTGTGTTCTGGAGAGAATACCAAGGGTGTGGGTGGACAATCATATGATAAAGAGATTACAGGTGTGACTCACGGATCCAATCAACCATCTCAAGCATGTACCATCTTGGACTGAAAGGGGACAGAGATGGGATAAAATGAAGGAAGGTTGTTGGACTTCTGGGATTCTACAGGACAGGTCAATAGAGCTAACCAGCTGCAAACAACGCGTCGCTATTTCTCCCATAGTCAGGATTCATGGGTCCAGGAATCAAGATGTGGAAATGGGAGTGGTACCTACCACTCACTATTACCCCTAGTGACCTGCTAGTTAAAATTTTTGCTTCCTGTCACTCTGACCTTATGCTCTGCTGGCCTAGAGGTCTTAGTTTAAAATGCTTCCACCAGGAGACACAACAATGATTCCAATGAATTGGAAGTTAAAACTGCCACCCAGCCACTTTGGCCTCCCCATGCCTCTAAATCAACAGGAAAAGAAGGGAGTTACTGTGCTGGCTGTGGTGATGGATCCTCATTACCAAGGGGAAAGTGAACTGCTGCTCCACAATAGAGATCAGGAAGAATATGTCTGGAATACAAGAGATCTCTTAGGGAGTCTCAAGTATTACCATGCCCTGTGATAAAGTCAATGGAGAAGTACAACCACCCAATCCAGGCAGGATTACTAAAGGCCCAGACCCTACAGGAATGAAGGTTTGGGTCACCCCACCAGGTAAAGAACTACAACCACCTGAATGCTTGCTGAGGGCAAAGAGAATATGGAATGGGTAATGAAAGAAGGTAGTTATAAACAGCAGCACTGACCATATGACCAGTTACAGAAATGAGGATTTTAATTGTCATGAGTATCCCTTCCTTATTTTGTTATGAATATGCACGCGTGTATTTATACATACCTTTGTTTTCTTCTCTTCTTATCATGTAACATGAGATGCATTGACTTTATATCATAGTATTTAATTATTGTGAACTTTACATCATAGTATTTAAGTTCCAAGATATCAAGGAGAAAAGTAAACATCACCCAAGGACTTTGCTTCCTCTTCTGGGGAAAGAGCATGTTTTCACTTATATGCAGGATAGCTGTATAGTGTTAGACAGAAGTATGACCTCACTATTGTCCTTATAGAGAGATCAAGTATGGCTGAAGGAGATGGGTACCAAGTTGACAAGAGGTGTACTTGTGATGGTTAATTTTTATGTGTCAACCTGATTGGTTGTCAACCTGCCCAGATATTTGGTCAAAAATTATTCTGCATGTTTCTGTGAAAGTGTTTTTTGGATGAAATTAACATTTAAATTGGTGGACTTTGAGTAAAGCAGATTATCCGCTATGATGAAAGTAGGCCTCATCCAATCAGTTGAAAGCCTTAATGGAACAAAGACTGACCTCCCAGAGCAGGAAGGAATTCTGCTACCAGACTGCCTTTGAACTCAAACTGCAACTCTTTCCTGAGTCTCTAGCCTGCCCGCCTACTCCATCAGAATTTGGAATCACCAAGCCTCCACAATCACATGAGCCAATTCCTTAAAATAAATCTATCTTTCTCCCTCTGTCTTTTTATATACACATCCGGTTGGTTCTAATTCTCTGGAGAACCCTAATACAACAACTTTGACTTGTATGGGTTCCTCCCTTTCTGGATTTTATATATATATATATAAATTATATATATATACACACACATATATATACACACATACATATATACATATGTATATATACATGCATATATACACATACATACATGTATGATTGTGTGTGTATGTGTATATATGTAAAATCTCTATATAATCTTGCTATTGTTCTTAAATTGTACCACATTTAAGTCTTTTCTTCCTAATTAGACAAGAATTTGCTCAAGGACCAAGATCATAGCTCAAAATCCTTTGTCTCAACCTCTCATCAGTCCCCAGTTCTTGTCAGGTGCTCAAAATATGTTTGCTAATTGAGGATACTACAGAAATGGTACCTAAGAATACCCAGGATCTCAGTTAGATAGATAGAGAGAGAATTCTTCCCTAGGAGGCAGATAAATTTTTTTTTATTGTATTAAGGTTTCTGCATGGGAAATTGATTACTGGGTATTTTAAGTCCTCCCAATATGCCCAGCTTCAGCCCTCTAGTTCAACCAAGGGAACAATTTGGCTCTGTAAGTCATGATTTGGTAACCTTGCAGTTATTTATACGTAAACACATTTTACCTTTCATTATCTGTGCGCACCAATTCTAAGTGATGACACTATTCCATGACTACCCGAGTGGTTCCCCAAACACTCTCAGATAAAATCTTTCAGTCTCTAGGGCCACTTACATCATACTTTCAGGTTCCACTGCACAAGCACCAACTGCTTTTGTGACATTGACAAGAAGAGCTTGGTTTATTCCAACGAGGAGGTTCACAAGTGGTTGAATACCACCACATTTCCGGACAATGACGCGGTTTTCATATTCCTGGCAGCATTCTCCCAACGCACCAACCACATTCACAAGTACTTCTTCAGGCTGATCAGTTAGAAGTCCCACCAAGGTTTCAATGGCTTTGTATTCCCGAAATCTAAGTTCATCAGAAAAAGAGGGAGGAAGGGAGGGAAAGAGGAGAACAGTATTATTTTTGGTATAAAGTTAGCTGATAACATAAACAGCTAAAAATTACTAAATGCCAACTGTATGCTCATTTGATCCTTAAAATAACCATATGATGTAGATACAACTATAATCTTCACTTTCAGAAGGCTAATCTGAAGCTTGGTAAATAGTGAAGCCGATATCCATATCTTGCCATTTGCTCCAGACCTGTGCCCTTAACCACTGGGCCCCTCAGCCTCTGAGACAGCTACTTCTTTCAAATCTGAGCATCCGTGACTCCACTATGCTGAGGGCCTTTCCCCCCATGTTACAGAGACTATTTTACATGAACAAAGCAAAATTCTGAACAAAACCTATTTTGTGCTAAATGGGACATATGAATCTCTAATTAAAGAAAATCATCACACTGAGACAAGGAAGTGTTGCCTCAGACCATCCATCACAGAGTGTGTGAACTCTAAAAATATACAGATAAATTTGAAGATTAAATCAAATGGTCATAAAGTCTACAAATACTTTAAAATTTAATGAAGTCATATTTGAAGATGACCATTGCCCCGTGGTGGGATAGGAAGTAGAAGTCTTTCATTTCCAAGAATCCCTTAATTCTGCCAACTTAATCCAGAATGTACATCTATGAAAACTACAGGAGTAGCATTAGAATTAACTGTTTATTGAAACAGCATTAAATTACAAGACTGTGTTTCGGTGGCCATATTTTTATTACAGAATACACTTATTGCAGTGCCTTCTCTTACTTGGTCACATTCTCTTTGCTGATGGAGCATTTCCATATTGCCCCCGTCACAGCAGCCAACCGTTCTTTATTGTCAGTGTTATTGAGCAGACTGGCCAGGGGTTTAAGTCCTCCATGCAGCCTAACCAGGTCACGGGTTTCCTCATCTTCAGCGCACTACACAAAAAGTCAAGTCAGAGGCTTTCAGTGATTGCTAAAGGAGGCTGCCATTCTAGCAGCTATGACACTTCTTTTCAGAGAGTACCATTTTCTGAAGGAGTCTCCAAGTAAAATATAATTCTTCTCTATAGTGGCTATCCCGACAGTCTCTCTCTTCCCTTACGGAGTTTTGGCAATGTCTAGCAGTTTCTACATACTTGGCCATTCTCCTAAGCCAGTTCTGAGGTAGCCTGGGCTTCCCTTGAGACAGAGGCAGAGGTTGGTAAGGAAGCCAGAATGTCACATGCATGGATGTAGGATTTCTGCAGTGATGCAACCCAGAATCTTGGGAAAATGTAGTAGAGAAGTTCGATGAGTGATAGGGATTCAGTCAGATCTTCCATGACCTCCAAAATCTAAGAGATGAGGAATTTCCCCAATAGAGTTTCTATGCCCAGAGCAGTGGGTTATATTAATAGCAACTGACATTTTATTCAAACATGTTTATCCATGTTTGTGTCATCCTTTGAAATAGATATGTACTGCACAGATGTTCCCAACTGATCATCCTTCCCAGGTTATAGAGCCAAAAGATGATAATTTAGTATACGTTTGCTATTATTCTAAGCATATAGTTGGTCTCTGAAGCCATGTGATACAGATGCATGTCATGCATCATCCATGAGGGCCACTAGAAGAAACTGTCCTCGTAATATACCACGAGGCACCTGCCATATTTATATTCCATGTATGACTTTAGTTCTGTTTCAGTTGCAACTTTTAAACATTAATAACTATTTCTAACTGACCTTTAATGGTTACTCATATGAGGCATATATACAAATCAATGCTATATATCCTTGTTGTAAGCTGAGCTGTGTCCCCTCAAAATTCGTATGCTGAAGTTCTAACCCCAGCACCTCAGAATACGACTGTATCCGAAGATAGTGCCTTTAAAGAGGCAATTAAGGTTAAATGAGATCATTGAGGTGGGCTCTGGTGTCCTTATAAGAAGAGGATATTAGGACACAGAGGAAGAACTATGTGAAGACAGAGCGGGAATGACAGGCAAACATGAAGATGGCCATCTACAAGCCAAGGAGAGAATTCTCAGAAGGAACCAACACTGTCCACACCTTGATCTCAGACTTCTAGCCTCTTCCAAACCATGACAAAATAAATTTCTGTTGTTTAAGCCATCCAGTGTGTGGTACTTTGTTATGGCAGCCATAGCAAACTAATATAACACTCTACTGACATGAACCCCTCCTCTGACTTTATCTTTTTGGCACACTCTCTCACACGGCACATTTTAAAATATATTCCTCTAGGAAATCTATTCTGATTAGGTAGAAGCTGGTGTGGCCAGTAACCAGCCATATACTAATTTCTCAAGGCCATCTTTTCTTCCCCTTTGCCATTCTAATCTGTTTTCTGGTATATCATGAAATTTATAACCTCTAAAAGTTAATGAAGATTAAAATAAGTAAATTAACAAAAAGATAAAACAGGAACACACACACTCATTCATCCATCTTGTCTTGGTAGGAAATAAATTTCCCAAGGCCATTGTGTTTGAACAGGGTATACGCAAAGCAATACATAAATATCAAGTGTACATCATTATATTTTGATTTCTGTGTAGACTACATCACTTTCACCACCCAAAGTCTAATTATCATCCTGACATTTATATAATGTTATAAACCAGTGTTCTCAATTAAAGAAAAAACAATATAGAAGCACCATGTACATATTTAGCTATTTTACACTAAGTAAATCATTTTAGCAGACAAAGATACAAGTGTCATACAGAATTGTAAATAACCAGATGTGTTAAAGCAGGTTTCTCTCTGACATATACAGGCATCTCTGTCATTAGCACAGGACAACGGTTCTCAGACCTGTGTGTGCATGAAAATCCCTGGGGGCTCTTGTTAAAAATGCAGATCCCTGCGTCCCACCCCCAGAGAATGAGACCTCGTGTTTAGAAACACCGCCTTAACCTAGATGAAGAAGAACACCACAGCTGTTCACCGTCCACCGTACCTGGTAGATGGCCATGGCACAGTGCTCCTGCAGCTGCTCATTCTCACTATTCAGGTTCTTTACTAGATTTTCAATTATCCTTTCTGCTTTGATTGCAGCTCGGTAATTTTCCTAGGAAAATAAAAAATATTTATGTATGTATAATGCATGAATATAAATATCTATTCACATTTATTAATAATTAGCCTGAACAAACTTTTTTAGTAAATAAACACCATAGTCCAAACTTAACATATCAATATAACAATAATTTAGTCAATATTTTCAAAAACATATCACACGGGTACCAACGTAATTAATGTTCTATTAGTTTGGTCTACTCTTTCTAAAAGAAGGCTGACTTCATGAAAAAAAATGCCTTGGCAGTCATGATCACCTTAAAAATGATTTTCAACTAAAGAAATCAAAGTAAGTGAAAGCACGGGAAGCGGAGCTGGCCTGGGTACCTCTGACGCACATTCTTGCAACGTCCCCACCACCGGAATTAGCATGTTTTCGTGAGAAGTCTTCAGTAACCGAGCCAACAAAGGAATACCCCCAGCTTTACGAATGGCTTCTTTATTCGCGTAACTCTTACTGCAGCTCCACAGTGCCAGTGCCCCGCAGCGAGCCACTTCCACATCTCTGGTCTCATACAGACTCGACTGAGCAGGTTCTGTTGAATTCTGCCCACAGTCAAGTAGAGCGACCTACAAGAATAGATAAATACGATGCATATGGGAATCTTGAAAATAAAACTTAACACATCCCACAATAGCTACAGGGTTGCTACCCAGCTCAGCCCCATCAAAAATAAGAATACTTTTAAAGATTAACTTTCCTACTACACAGCAGTCAGTGAAAGCAAAGAAACAAACAAAACCCTTCAAAACACCTTCACCCAGATTTGGGAGCCTTTACATTTCCTTCCCACAAGAAATTTAATCCCACTAACATAGAATTTTCTTAATACAGCTCTAACATTTACATTAGTAAGATTTGTAAACCATATCTGTCTACTACAGTTACTCCCTCATTCTCTACATAAAGTCCAAACTGCATAGCTCATCGGATGAGGCCCTGTGTGATCACCATGGTCCTCCATCCTCACCTCTCACTACTCAGCCCACCTCACCTTAGGTCTGGCCACATTAAACTACTTGCAGTTTCCAAAGACTCAGTGTTGATTCCCAGCTCTGGGTCTTTACCAACACGGCTTCATCTTCGTGAAATGCCTTTCCCTGGTATGTCCTCATGACAAATACCCACTCACCTTTCAAGACTTAGCAAAGGCAACATCTCCTCTCTCCAGCCTTTCTTGACCCTCTTCCTCCAAGTAGAGTCGATTGATCACCCCCCTCCTTTGTTCCTCCACTATTCCCAGTGCTGACTTTCATGAAATACTTAAAATTCACCATTACACTTATATTTTTGCCTGTGGTTCCCCTACCCCCACATCCCCACCACCACAAGACTGTGACATCACTGTGGTCAGGGACATACATTTATTTATACTACTTACATTCATACTCCCACCACTTAGTTCTGTACCTGACACACATTTCAAGAAATGTTTGAAATGGTTTTCAGTGAAAGGGTCAAGTACACTATACATTCAGAGGAACATGGAAATTGACCATGTGACTAACAGCACTAGATCTTGCAATACTTCCCTGCCTGAATGCATTCTCCCTGCTTGCTCAGACTTTATGTCTTCTGCTCAGTCTTCTACTGGGTATGCCTCTCTAGAGACTGGTGCCCAAACCCCACTGTGGCCAGCGCTCTCCTGCCTGCTCTGATCCTGACCTTGGTTCCCTTGCTCTGGTGCCATAACCAGCCCACTGCTTCATCTCTGTATTGAGTGATCTCCCTCATTTCCAGTTTTAGTTGGGGGTTCTTGGCGGTATGTCACCTACCCCCACCCCATATCTAGCAAATCAAAAATGGATCCCCAGTCCTGGTCCTTCCCAGATGTGTTCTCAACCCAGCAATTACAAGTTTATTATTAGTCTATCCATTATTGGTCTTTCTTGTTTCTAATTTAACTATTATTTAAAATTAAATTAAAAATGTGCATCATTATCTTGACTAGGTTAGTGCAACTGCCCATATTCCGGGTCCCAAAACATGATGCATAAGACTCCCATAAAAACATATTTTAGTTTTATATTACATTATTCATTCTTATAAATTAATGGCAGTAGTTTCGGTGGACAGCCACATTAGCCTACCATATGATTTCATTATTTAACCAGAATAATGATAATCATAGTAATAATTACCTTTCTCCCAACATTATGAAAATTTTCAAACATATACAAAGGCTGAAAAAATTGTAGAGTAATTGTATAGCAACATCCATATATCCACCACCTAGATTCTGTAATTAACATTCTGCCATATTTGTTTTACCACATAGCTAACCATCGATTCATCCATCTCTCCAGCCATAAGTCATCTTATTTTTGAAGCAAATAATTATAATTTATAGTGCTCTACAGATTACAAGCAAATACACAGACCTCTTGTAGTAAATCTCTGAACACATCTCACTGTGTATGTATTCTCATCAAATCCATTTTAATTCAATAGGTATTTATTAATGCCTTTTATGTGTACAGTACCGGGCTAAGTGCTCTGGATGACAAAGATGAATAAGACATGTCTCTCACCTTAAGGAACTGAAAGTGCAGAAGCAGAGACAATCCAGTATGATAAAAGCTGTGGGAGAGATACAAGATCTACTGATACTGTGGGAGAGATACAAGATCTACAAGATCTCCTACAAAGAGGAGGAAAATGCATTTCCATATTGCACTTCGTTAAGGTCTTTCCTGCTCTGGCAGGGGTGTTGAGCAGAATGCAAACTTTTTTCTTTCAGTGACAGTTATTGAAATCATCATTTTCTAGTTATAAAAGTAATACTTAGGGGCCAGCCCAGTGGCGTAGTGGTTAAGTTCATGTGCTCCGCTTCCATGGCCCAGTGTTCGTGGGTTCAGATCCTGGGCACACACCTGCATACCACTCATCAAGCCATGCTGTGGTGGCGTCCCACATACAAAGTAGAGGAAGATTGGCATGGATGTTAGCTTAGGGCCAACCTTCCTCAAGCAAAAAGAGGAGGATTGGTGGCAGATGGTAGCTCAGGGCCAATCTTCCTCACCACAAAAAAAAAAGGAATACTTATACAACAAACTGGCAAATGTAGAAAAATAAGAAGAAAATCTAGTAATCATTTCAGAGAAAATCCCTGTGAACAATTTTGTGTATTTATTTCCAGTGTTTTTTCTATACTTGTCAGGTAGCTTTTTAAAAATTGGGTGATCCCAATTTTTTATGATTGGTATCATCAGTTTTAACCCTGTTATGATTTTTGATATAACATCAAATATACATTTATTCTTTTGTAACTAAGTAAACTTCCAAAACATAATACTGATAGCTGACAATGGATGTTTCTTATGGATATACTGCAAATTATTTTATTAATCTCATGTTGTAAAACACACTGAAGATTTTAGTTGTCATTCTTGTAAGCAACAATGAGATGAATAAGTACCTGCAGCTCTGACTGTCTTCTTGGGGGACAGTTCTCATAGAGAAGTCACCATGTCAGAGGGCACAGGCTACCAGACTGCTTTCCACCGCGCAGGGTCTCACCACCCCCTTACCAACATCGCACACACACCTGAACGCGTCCCTACTGACGTGATACGTGAAAACTACATCTATTTCTTAAAATTTATATTTCTTTGAAAAATGAGGTTGAACACATTTTTGGCCACTCGCTTATGTAAATATACGGAAATAATTTTCAAGGACACGTTACACAAACAGGAGATTCCCAGAACATGCCCTACAGTTATTTAATGTCTGAGAGTGGCCAGGAAGGACGGCAGGGAGTTGACGTCTCCGTGGCAGCTGGTGTGATGACAGCATCCGTGGTACTCACCAGTTTGGTGATGCCCCCGTGGCTTCTCACTGCCCGCCATGCTCTTCTAAACTTGGCAACATTCGCAATTGTCTCAGCTGCCAAACATTTCAGACTCTTATATGGAGAATCAAGTATATCAACCATAATTGGTAAGCCCCCAAGGTCAACAATATTACGTCTGATTTGAGGATTATGACTGATTTCCTTCAGGATTTTTAATGAACCAATCTAAATGAGAAAAAATGTTATAGATGAATGAGTGCTTAATATATAACCAGGGCTGTATTTTTAAAAATTCCAAGTCTACCGAAAATCCTTCCCCGATTAAGTTTTTTAAAGAAATAGTTTCTATTCCCAGGTGTTACACATATCCTTTGTATTTTCCTTCAGTTATGTAAACAAACATTCATCATTTAAGAAGCACATACTACAGTCATGCGCCACATAATGACGTTTCAGTCTATGATGGACCACATATACAACGGTGGTCCCATAAGATTAGTACCATTTAGCCTAGGTGTGTAGGAGGCTATACCATCTAGGTTTGTGTAAGTACACTCTATAATGTTCGCATGACAACAAAATTGCCTAAAGACGCATTTCTCAGAACACAGCCCCATCGTTAAGCGACACATGACTGTAATGGAAAAGAAACAGAAGAGAAAGAAGAAAAGTAGAGAGATGAGAAGAGCAGCTACCAGTAGAAGGAGCAGGTTATCAGTAATAACAGCAGATGAAGACAAGAAACAGGCAGCAGGAGGCAGACACTTAGCACTTAGAAGAGAACCACAAGAAGGTATAAACAAGGTTCCTCATCCTTGTTCATCCTTGTGACAAAGCCACTCACCTTACATTTGACTTCATCTGTTTCGAGCAAATTTATTAAAACTTCAAGGCCTCCAACATCCCTGATTGCCAACTGGCACGTCTCTTGTGCTAAGTTGAAATCCTTCATAGAACACAGTGCAATCACTGTAGCTGTCTGATTTCCTCCCTGTGAAGACGCAACACCACAGAAAGGTTAAATACGATCACACTCCCATAGAAATTCACTAAATGCTTATGAATCCACAAACCAGGAAATGTGTCTCCCCATACACACAGCACATGAAATTTTTTTAAGTTCTCTGAGTGGGTTATAATTTGTCAAATGAATCATATAGAGCTGACGCACGAAAAAGCTGTACAGAGTGTCATAAAACATTATTCCATTTAAGAGTCAACATTTAAAGGTGGTCTGTCTGCTTTAAACAGCTATAACACTAGGCAGGATTAGTATATTAAATAGAGTCAAGGGGCAAGCCTTAAGAGATCGACTGAGGAATGTGAGTTTTATGCAGAGGTAATGGCAGTCCCTGTGGTTCATGAACAGTGTGCTGCGCAATGCAAATCATGTCGGAAAATTACTCTTACAGATGTACACAGAACAGTCTGGAACAGGGACAACATGGAGAAAGGGAAACCACGTGGGAGGCAGTACAACAATCCATATTGGGATGGAGGGTAAGTGGAGTTAGTGCTAGGGGTCAGGAAAGAGGAGGCAATTCCATGAAGAACTGAAGATGACCTGATGACCTGATAAAGGAGGAAAAAAGAAAGTTTCATGGTCGTGAGTGAAGTACTGACCCAACGCAGAGAATCATGCAAATCAATGTCTTCTTAGCTAATCACCAAATGTAAAGAGTAGTGAGGGGGGGGATGCGCGGGGCTGGCCCTGTGGCCGAGTGGTTAAAGTTCCATGCGCTCTACTTTGGCGGCCCTGGTTACGGGTTCAGATCCCGGGTGCGGACTTACTCCACTCATCAGCCATGCTATGGAGCATGATAGAGGAAGACTGGCACAGATGTTAGCTCAGGGCGAATCTTCCTCACAAAAAAAAAAGTAGTGGGAAACTGCTTGAAGATAAAACAATCTGAGAGATGAAAAAAAATTTAATGATTGATCAGTGAAACAGACCTGCCAGGAAATTAAAATCGGAATTCGTGGCAGGAATTCTTAGGCAACATCCACTGATCGTTAATGGTTTGAAAATCTTCAGAAGAACATAGCACAGTATACATTACTTCCACAGCTATTAAGACTGGTGGGTAGATGAGTTCCAGTATAAGCACTGAAACGGTTCATTAAGACAAAAAAGCAATATTTCTAATGGAGCTAAGAATATACTATTTTTGTAAAAGGTGCTCGTAAAAGACAGCTGTGGATTTCTGCCTCAAAACATAGTAGCAATGGCCTAAATAAATCTCTCTCTTTCTTGAGGGAAGACACCTACAAACGATGTTTGTTTTCATTTGCTAATCATTACTTTATATTGCCACATCTATTATATACATCTACATACATATACACACACACACACATATATAATACATAGACATAGCACAAAAAATGGAAATTATATTCAAGCTGCCCAACCCTCTCCTTCTAATCACAGAAACACAAACATATGCAAATCCTCTAATGAATTCAACACCATATGTTACTTTTAAAATAAGAAATTGAATTGGGATTACTAAAGGCAAGGATCAAAAAGTGAAGAAGGAAAGGTTTAGATTTCAGCCTTTCCAGAAAATTCCCTCCACATCTCTCAAAATGTTATGAATCACTATCCAGTGGTGACATTACTGTCAGTTTCCATTTTTCATACTGATTTTCCTTCTGGGTAATCTAGGCTGTCCTCTATATTCAGGATTAAGTTTAGAATGACAAGAGCCTTAATTTTATTATTCACACTTAAAATAATAAGTTTTGTTCTTACAGCTCTTAGTGTCTTTTCCTCGAGATCAGGAGAAATTTTAACACCAACAATTTTCCTACAATTGGTTTTGAAACATAAAATAATAAATCCTCTATTTATTACTGTTGGTTTCATAAACTCCCTTGTTTGGGGGCACAGGACCCCGATATGCTAGCACTTCTGGTGCCTATTTTAGAAAAACAAAAAGCAGATAGTTTGTAAACTATAAAGGAGAATCTAAATGCCAACCATTATTAATTAACTAATAGAGAAAAAAAACAAAGAAAGTAAGAAAAACAATTTATTAAACAAGTCTCTTTTTCTGAATTTAAATGGTTAAAAGGAGTCAAACAGTTCCCCTGTGGTATCTGAAGAACAGATCTGGGTTCCTACATCAAAACCTTGAAAATGCAAAGACAGTTGCTTCAGACTCAAGCATGACTAGAAGACGAGAAGATGTCAAACAGTGTGTCATGCCTCAGTCAAGCCAAGAAAGTCCACCTCCCTAAAGAAGAATGTACTGTCCCAACATTCTCAGTCATGCATGATGGAGGACGTTCTTGACTGCTATTCTTTTTTTTTTTTCGTGAGGAAGATTGGCCCCGAGCTAACATCTGTCACCAATCCTCCTCTTGTTGCTGAGGAAGATTGGCCCTGGACTAACATCCGTGCCCATCTTCCTCTGCTTTATATGTGGGGCACCTGCCACAGCATGGCTTGATAAGCAGTGCGTAAGTCCACACCCAGGATCCAAACCCGCAAACCCTGGGCCACTGAAGCAGAGCACGCAAACTTAACCACTATGCCACTAGGCTGGCCCCTTGACTGCTATTCTTACATTATATTTTCCTTGGTAGCAATTTTCTACTTATATACTCAGCACAATTGTTGTTTCCTATTTCATTTCAAGGTCTCTTAATTTTTCTCTCCTAGACGATTTCCATCTTTTGTGCTTTATTTCATTATTTACACTATAACCAATGAAATAAATTTTTTTAAAGTCATGTAATTGCAGCAGGTGCCCAAAAGGTAAGATTTTATATTTTCCTGAATCATCTCTAGGCCAATTTTGAAGCCAAGGGATGGAAAATTGACATTTATCACCAAGAAGTTAAAGCCTTATAGAAAAAAACTTTCTGTAAATCATCAGCTTTTTCTGAATATCTGGAAACATATTCATAGGCTTGAGAGATTTTTTTTAGAACAGTTTTATATTAGGGAAAGTTAGTTTTTCCACATTTCAGGATTTAGTTCTACTCTTGTCACTGACCACACTCCCCAAAGGATTATAAATCTTTCAGAATGAATACCAGAGTATGGGAGCCAAAATATTCAACATACAGAGCCACAAATGTTAGCCAATTGTTATTCTTTAAATACCAGCTATGTCAAAGGATTTTCAAATGTTCGTTGCGACTTTGACCAGATGCCATAAACATCCAAATGTGGAGAAGCAGTGCCAATATACTCC
This sequence comes from Tapirus indicus, assembly GCA_031878705.1. Classification (NCBI taxonomy): domain Eukaryota; kingdom Metazoa; phylum Chordata; class Mammalia; order Perissodactyla; family Tapiridae; genus Tapirus; species Tapirus indicus. Next base: position 102,984,246 of record CM062925.1, read on the forward strand.
TTTTTCAATTAAATCTCCCCTGAGAATGTAATTAGTTGCCAATACTTATTTTCACATTTTATCATGCATTTGCATCTGTGAGGTTTTAAGAACTGGAGAAAACATAGTAAAGTACAATTTTACTAGCTTCTGAAGGGTTTGAAGAATGCTTCCAATAAGCTTTTCCACTTCTTAAATTAATGCAATTCTTTTGCTAGTTGTCTTCCTGCCCCTGCTTCTTTTCAGACATCTCCAGGCTCTGTCGGCCTTTCGGATATTTTGCAGTTCACATTCCTTTCCATGACGAGAAGGTATTTATTTTCACAATCAGTTTCAAACATGCAAAGGTTGAATGAATGTTGCTTTCTCTCACTTCTCTCAAAATTTCTTTTTGAAAGACAAGATGAAGAGAGTACATTTTTCTAAACAATGTTTTTCATTGTTTTAAATATAATCTTTGAAATTAAAAAGTATTATTCTATCTGGTATACAGAGTAATACCCACCCTCACCCACCTCCTGCTGATAAGGAAAAAATAAACATTTACTAAGTTGAGACGAAGAATGTATTCAAGAGTCAATCAAAGAGCAAGCTCCCTCAAATCATTTTTGTATTCTTTCATTCAACAAATTTGCACACTTACTCTTCACCAAGTCAGATGCTAGGTGCTGCAGACATCCTGGTAAGCAAAAACAGACATGGTCTTTCCCTTCGTGGAGCTCACAGTTTAGTGGAAAAGAAATATTTCAATTTTGTGTGTGTGTGAGAGGAAGATTGGTCCTGGACTAACATCTGTTGCCAATCCTCCTCTTTTTGCTGACAAAGGTTGGCCCTGGGCTAACATCCGTGCCCATCTTCCTCTACTTTATATGTGGGTCACCTGCCACAGCATGGCTTGATAAGGGGTGTGTAGCTCTGCACCCAGGATCCGAATCTGCAAACCCCAGGCCACTGAAGCGGGGTGCGTGAACTTAACCACTATGCCACTGGGCCAGCCCCAAAAGATTTTAATTTTTCAAGCCGATTCAAATGAATGAAAACTTTGGGGCCGCCTGGTGGCACAGCGGTTTAGTCCACGCTTTGCAGCCCGGGGTTCGCAGGTTTGGATCCTGGGCGCCCGCCGATGCACTGCTTGTCAGCCATGCCGTGGCGGCGTCCCATATAAAGTGGAGGAAGATGGGCATGGATGTTAGCCCAGGGCCAGTCTTCCTCAGCAAAAAGAGGAGGATTGGCAACAGATGTTAGCTCAGGGCTGGTCTTCCTCACACACACACACACAAAAAATGAATGAAAACTTTAAGTCTGAGAAGTGCTAGAAGGGAGAGGGGCATGGGGCTATGGAAGCCCACAAGAGGGGATGTTAATGGGGCCAGGGGCATCAAGGAAGGTTCCCCTGAGGAAACTATGTCTGGACTGAGGTCTAGACAAAGAGCAGGAGCTTTCCCTGGTGGAGGAGGAGACAAGTAATGAAAGGCACACCAGTCAGAGGGAAGAGTGCAAAAGCCCTATAGTGGAGTGGAGCATGGGATGTTTCAGACCTAAAGAAGGCCATTGTGTCTGAGACCCAGAGAGTGGGCAGCAGAGAGGTCCAAGGTGAACTGAAAAAGTAGTTGGGCAACAGAACTTGCTGGGCTTATAGGCCAGGTTGAGAATTTTAATCTTTATTCAAGATTGATAGGAAATATTCAAGGGTCGTTGTTTTGGGGAGGAAGGGGAGAACTAGTATGAGCTGAGTACATTTTTAAAAGTTCATTCTGCCTGAAGAGGCCCTGGGTGGAGGGGGCAAGTGTGGACATGTGGAGACCACTGGGGTTACTGCAGTAAGAAGAGGGTAACTTGGATTTGGAGGTCCAGGTGATTCATCGTGTGTTGTAAAGGTGTCGAGTAACTTCGTTCAGAAAAGGGTACTAGGAAGCGAGACGATGAAACCGATGGGCACACACACTCATAGGGAAATCATCATCATTCCGAGCTACTGTCGGAGCCCTGCATGATGACAGGGAGACGAGAAGTCAGGCAGAGCATGATCGGGAACAGAGGCCTCTGTTTTCCTGTTCGCACTGTCTGCAGTCAAGAGGCCGCGGGTGAGACCTGGTGAGGTGACATAACCATCACACAGCCATCCAACTGGCTTTCAATGTTCTCAGCACTTTTTCCTCCAAACATGCCACTCAGACAGCAAGAGAAATGAACCCCCGCCAACGGCTGTTTATTGGTGATGACAGAGCGCCTGGCGCCCAGCACAGGGGTTGGCTCACAGAAACTCCTCATCTCCCAGGATCAGAAATGGTGAAAAGTCAATGCCCAAAGTGAGTGGCACATAACCACGTAAGTCAAGGTAGTAAAATATACTGCTTGCCTTCTGTTTATTTGCAAATGGATTTTATACTGATGATTCAGCACTCATAAACCCAAGACTCAAGAGAGATGAGACTCAAGAGAACTCCAGGAAGGAAAATGAGAAAATACTGTTCCAGAAGAAAAAAGAAATTAGACTCAGACTGTTGTATTACAGGCTTGCTAAGAATTTTCTATCAGGAATGGGTAAGGAACAATGCAAGGATTCTCTACACCTTCTTTTTAAATAGCCATGGAGCAGTTAAAGAAATTGACAATTTACTGGAATCTCCTAATCATTGCAATGAGGAAAAATTTGTAGCAAATGTAACTGTCTTTCTAAAAAGATTCAGAAGAATGAACTGAATAATTATGATAATTAATAAAAATAGCTTAGTAAAGTAGCTGGATACAAGGTCAACATTGAAAAATGAGTAATTCTCCACACACTAAGAATAACAAATCAAAATGTGTAATTTGAAAAATATTCCCATGCCAATATTAGCAAAATAATAACAACAAAAATATCTATGAGTAAATCTGACAAGAAATGTGTTGGAAATATATGAAAAAAAAGCCATTAAGTTTTACTAAAGTTCATAAAATATTAAATAAATGAATGGTCACACCATGTTCCTGAAGAGGATAACTCAATGTTATTAAAATTGCTATTTATCCAAATGTAATTTATAAATTCATGAAAACTAACCAAAATCCCAACAGCATTTTTTTAGTTTTTTTTTTTTCCCTTAACTTGACTCTCAACTCATTCTAAAGATGATGTGGATTGGAAAATATGCAAAAGGTAGTTTAAAAAATTTTAAGAAACCTCTCTGGCCAATCAAATATTAAAATATACCAAAGCTACAGTAATTAAAACAGCATGGAATTGGCATAGGAACAAACAAATAAATCAATGTGACAGAGAAAGATCCAGAAACAAACTCTCACATGTGCGATTATAGTACTTGATAAAGGTAGCATCTCAGACTACTGGAGGAAAGAGTAGATGAGCCAATAACCTGATCTGGATTAAAGATTTGAATTTCTTGTTTTAAGCTATAAAACTACCAGAAGGAAATAGAAAATATTTTGTTCTCTTGGAACGGCTTTAGAAAAACCTTCTTAGCTCCTAAGACACAAAACCCGTAAGCTATGGAGAAAACCGTTGATATATTTATTAAGGTACAATTTTAAAGCTTTCGTAACAAAAGAGTAGACAAAAAGACATATGACAAACTGAGAAAATCTTTGCAAATAAGATAACAAAGGATTAATTTGCACCAAGAATCTAAAGACAAACAACCACACAGAAAAACAAGCAAAGTATACAATACAATGGCTATTTCACATATGAAAAAAATGTATCAACCTCACCAGTAATCAGTAATATGCAAATTCACACAAGATACATTTTCCCCCCATACTCATTGAATTATCTTTTTTCTCCACTCTTATTTATTTATGATAGCCAAGAGGCAAGGAGCATTTAAAGCTAAAAAACTAAAAAAGTTATTATTTTATTTGTGGAGTACAGATTCCTTTTTGGAGATGAGAGTCCTCTCCATCACTTCCACCATCTCATTCATAATAAAAATAAACGGGGATGAATTCTCTTTTTGTGGGCAATATAAACAAACAAGCAACACACATCTCAAGTAATCCAAATACTTAAAGTGTGTTCACTTCTTATACTATATTATTCAAGAAAACATAAATGCAAGCTCTACTGAGTAGAAATTTTGTTAGATGATGGAATTTAAAATATGATTTCTAACAGGTTTTTTTAAGGACAAAAGTCCTCCTACTCTTTTTGTCACAAAGACTTTTTTTTAAAGTTAATCCACATCAATATAACAACATATGTATTAACTTGAAACATGTTTCTCAGGAAAGTGGTACTAATTTTCCTAACTCCTGGAGTTTATTTGGGTGCATAAACAGTGACCATTGTTGTCCATTTTTGAAAGGTGCTTTTCAACAAGAATAACACTGCACTATCACGTTCTTCTCCATCTCTTTAAGTAAAAAATCTAGCAAAAAAAGCAGACTCTAATACTGCCTTCCAAAAACGAACATTGTATTCCTCTGTTAAGAAGTGCTCCCTGTTTAATTAGTCTCTTACTCAAACGAAGAAAACCAAATGAGAAAAAACAGGAATGTACAACAGCAAGGCCGCATGCCTCCTGGGCCCTGAATTTTTTGACAGAGGGACAGAATAACCAGGCCACAGGCTACCCAGAGAGAAGCCTGGATGCCTTCCCGGCCAGCAGCCACCTTCTGTGTGGCCCAGAGTGAAGTATTTCTCAGCTTTTCCACCAATGAAATACGGATCACACTACCATACCCAAAACCGGAGTAATGGGAAAGGAATTTAATTAACTGTAATTGATTGCAAAGTACATCAAATTCCTGCAATGAAAAATCATATAACTCCCCATTACCACTTAGAAGAACTCTTTAACCAGTTAAGGTGTGTGTGAGTGTGTGTAACCAGTTTGTGAAAGATCACTAAGGAACTAAGTGTCACAAAAGCAGTCTTTAAAAAGGGTTTCAAGAATGAAAATGTCTCTGCTGAGAAGCCCCCTCTAGAGAGGAAACCTAAAAGATGCCAGCCCTGAGCACCTCTTGAGAAGCCTTGTGGGATTTCTGATGTGACTGTCTTTTAGATGTCACTCTGAAGTAAAGTCCTGGTCAATGCTAAACTGGGGGAATCACTGAGCACCTTCACTTTTCATGCCATGAAAATATTGAATTTGTGGATACATAACAGAACAGAAGATCCCTGGCTCACGTGAAAGGTGAAATCAACATTAGCGCTTTACGAATTGGATCACATAGAATAAATAAATTCGGCACTATCCCTCACCAAAACATTGTGGGTTGAGGGAGAGGACAAATGTGTGACGACACCCAGCTGTGATCACAAGCTGCCACTCAGCAGTCTACATCAGCCCTTCTCTGCTGAGTGACATGTGTTCAGATAACATCATCATCCCCCCAGAACTCTGGAACAGTGATGCCCCAATATCATATTCAAGGCTGACAAGAGAGTCGTGAATTTACATTAAAAAGCTCATCGTGCCCGCCGTCTTCACAACTAGCTCCTCACAGTTTTAGTGTGTAGGAGCTTTCAACTGGAAGGAAACTGACTTCAAAAATAAACACTTTTCTCTTTTTGCTTCAAACTTTCCTAATTATTTTTCTTCCTTTAATTAATCTTTTTTATCTACTAGCTAGTTGCATAAAATTACTAAATAAAATGTTACTTTAATACTACAAAGCTATAGTAATCAAAACAGCATGGTACTGGTACAAAAACAGACACACAGATCAATGGAACAAAACTGAAAGCCCAGAAATAAAACCACACATCTACGGACAGCTAATCTTCGACAAAGGAGCTAAGAACATAACAATGGAGAAAGGAAAGTCTCTTCAATAAATGCTGTTGGGAAAACTCGACAGCCACATGCAAAAGAATGAAAGTAGACCACTATCTTTCGCCATACACCAAAATTAACTCAAATGGATCAAAGACCTGACGCTGAGACCTGAAACCACGAAACTCCTAGAAGAAAATATAGGCAGTACACTCTTTGACATCTGTATTAGAAGGATCTTTTTGAATACCATGTCTACTGGGACAAGGGAAACAAAAGAAAAAATAAATAAATGGGATTTCATCAGACTAAAGAGCTTCTGTAAGTCAAAAGAAACCATAACAAAATAAAAAGACAACCCACCAACTGGGAGAAAATATTTGCAAATCATATATCTGACAAGGGGTTAAATCTCCAAAATATATAAAGAACTCACACAACTGAAAAACAAGAAAACAAACAACCCAATCAAAACATGGGCAGAGGATATGAACAGACATTTTTCCAAAGATGATATACAGATGGCCAATAGACACATGAAAAGATGTTCAATATCACTAATCATCAGGGAAATGCAAATCAAAACTACACTAAGACATCACCTTACACCCGTTAGAATGGCTATAATCACCAAGACAAAAAATTACAAGTGTTGGAGTGGATGTGGAGAAAAGGGAACCCTCATACACTGCTGGTGGGAATGCAAACTGGTGCAGCCTCTATGGAAAACAGTATGGAGATTTCTCAAAAAACTAAAAATAGAAATACCATATGACCCAGCTTCCCACTACTGGCTATTTATCCAAAGAACTAGAAATCAACAATTCAAAGAGACTTATGCACCCCTATGTTCATTGCAGCATTATTCACAATAGCCAAGACATGGAAGCAACACAAGCGCCCATCGACTGATGAATGAATGAAGATGTGAGATATATATACAATGGAACACTACTCAGCCACAAAAAAACAAAATCATCCCATTCACAACAACATGGATGGACCTTGAAGGTATTACATTAAGCACAATAAACCAGACAGAGAAAGATAAACACTCATCAAAAAGATTTCACTCATATGTTGAAGATAAACTAACACACAGACAAAGAGAACAGCTCAGTGGTTACCAGAGGGGAAGCATGTTGGGGGGTGGGCACAAGGGGTGAAGGGGCACATTTATATGGTGACTGACAAATAATAACGTACAACTGAAATTTCACGATGTTATAAACTATTATGACCTCAATAAAAAAAAAGTTACTTTAAGATTTAAAAAAAAAAAGGCCAATGAAGCAATCTGCTTATAAGATGGCAAACTAATGTTTAGGGAAGACTGCTGGTTTAACATTGGAATTTTGATCCAAAAAGATTGCCTTAGTTGTATTAACTCAAGTGAGAGGCAGCTACTTTGTGACTAGCTATTAAGAGGTCACATTCAATCGTGAATAAAAGACAAAAACAGCCCACCCGCTCCTCCTCTGTGTCTCTCTCGGTATCATTCACTCCCCTGGCTCCTGCCGCGGTCGCTTCATTTCTAATGCGTAATTTGAGCTTCAGTCCCCTCTTTCCAACGATCACATGGGCATTTCTATTTGGGTACCTCACTCTCTTCAAACTTCATCTGCTCCAAACCAAACGCTCCTCATAAACTGGCCTGCCTTCTTTCTTGGCCCTTTCTTTACTGCTTCCAAGGACACTATCCTGTTCCAAGCCCCCAAGCCACCCTCACTATCAACACAACCCCCTTGTCCCTGGCCTCCGGTCTCTTTCTGCTCTGATTCATTTTGCACACCACCTGTTGCTGGACTCTGCTTTCTCAGCCAGTGCTTTCATCCTCCTGCTCCCCGGCTGGACTCCGATCAAAATCCCAGGTGCAGAAATAGACACTCCCGCAGGGAGGAAACGGCCCTGGGGATTAACCCTAGATTCCTCCATTCTTGCAGCAAGTACTCAGGAACAGACTGGCTGAATGAAGCATGTCAGAGTAGGGACAGACGTCTCCAAACCTGCTCACTGATATTACCCCAGCTGAGCCTGGAGTGGATGCGAGGACTGCACAGGCATCTCATCCTCGAGGGACAGTCCTGGGAAATGCCTACATGGGAGACAGAGCATGATTCTAGACCCAGTCTCTGAGATCCCTCCAAACTACATAAAAGCTGGCCAATCCTTTTCTTGGCATCACTCTATAGTCTCCTCAGTTTTCTCTTGGATTCCCGATCCTATAGTATTAAGTTCCACATCCAATCCACACAGAAATGGATTCCAATAGGCTTTCAACTACGGGCCCAGAAATTCATTCTTCAGTCTAAGGATACTTACGCTAATGTGTATGAAATGCAGATCTACTTATAATTACGACCTTTCAACATTTTATCTTACCTTTCTAAAGAGTACCCATTTGTATTAATTTATGATATTATACTTGTGACTAATAAATCCATATTTCCAAACCAAAAAAAAAAAAAAATCCTCCAACTCTCCTATTTCACAATGGGATTCTCACATACCTGATTTAGAAATGAGCAAAACTAGTGTTAGAGAGACTCACAGAATTAGTGCAGGGCATACACTGTAACAAACCATCTCCCCCAATTGCTGGGATTGATCCAAAGCAAGACATTTTAATTGCAACATTTTAAAGCAGCCCTGGCCAGGGGAGAAAACAATATCCACACACAGCTAGCAAAGGCAGCAATAAAAGAGTATATCTACAAGGAGGATGGGAGTAGGAAAAGGAGGAGTGAGGAGAGTAAGAGAAGATGGGGGAAGACGTCAACAGCAGAAGGGACTACTCTGGCTCAGAGAGAGGAAAAACTGCTCTCCAAGAGCTGAGAGTGAAGCACAGCACAGCCTGGTCCCTTGGGAACCTCGTCCTCTCCCTGTCACACCTGAGCAGAGGGTGGAGAGGCAAGCCTGCGCTCATTAGCAAGACAACCTCGAGATACAGAAATGAGTTTAATATGGTCTCCCCATTCAAGGAGTAGCTGATAAGACAGACAAGCTGAACCATAATGATAGCAGAAGGCAGAATGTAAGCGCTTCTCACTTGGGTAGCTGAAAGGGGGTTTATAGCTTCACTTAGAATTAGGGTACGGAGCTATGCTATGTGGGGAAAAAAAGAAGTTGGAAGGTTGGTGAGTAAAAATGCAAAGTATTCATTAGTTTAAAAATTAAATTGTGTTCTAAAAAATCCAGATTAAAGGAATATATACATATATAAAACTTGCAAGCTGAAATGAATGTATGTCAAAGCCAAATAATTAAATACAAACTCCCTTTACTTCTGTGCCAAGATCTGAGCTCATAGCTCTGGATAAATAATAAGCTATAGTTCATTGACCTGTTTGAGTATTAATGAGCTCATCAAACTTTTTTCAACAATTACAGACATTGCTGTACTTGGAAAATGGTAAGTAGAAAGTCAAGTCAACATTAACAGTTTAAGTCTACATTTAAGGCATAATTTTGTAAATTAAAATGTCAGGCGTATTTATTTTGAGATTACCTAGAGAGATTCAATTTTGCATTTCACATACTTTTAATATCCTTTTGTGTCTCCATAGAAAACATTTATTTGTGTCAAAAACCTTGAAATCATTTGTAGATATACTTTTCCATTTATTGGCTATGTTAAGAATATTTACCTGTGGGAACTATAATAATTCCAAGCAATTTACTGTCTGGCCAAAAGTATCACATTTGCACATGATTTATTGATGAATAACTTGTGCAAGCTTAAGTAGCACTTCATCAATAAATGTTTTCCTTAGCTGTTCTGGGACAGAAATAGTGCATCCCTTTTTGGCCAATATTATATGGACTTCTCCTAAATAGTTGAAAAACTCAAGACTGTTATTCAATAATTAGACTATAATGAGAAACTCTCTTTGTCATGTTTACTGGGAGGATATTATTGAGGATGTCATTCACCACCTCACTGCCTGTCTGCCCCATTAAGTTCTCAGGGAGAAAATTCTTTCTGCTTTTGTACCAGGATCAGTTACACTCATTGGCAACTGTATTAACTCACTGGATTTCCCTCCTTTTATTGGTTGCTAGAAAACTTAAAGCAAAAGTTGAGGGCCACCTGGGCAAATCAACAAGACTCCACGCCTTACATTTTCTGTAGTAATAATAATCAATAGAAATAATTATTATTGCCAACAGGTACTGAGTACTTTGTGCCAAGCACTTTACATGTGTTAGATTTCATTTCATATTCATATAATCCTAAAAATGAGAACTTCTAACTTTGCCATCTTGACCAACGAGGAAGCTGTAGCTTAGAGAGGTCAGTCAACGCGCCCCTGGCCACTGAGCTGGTAAGGAGCAAAATCCCAACTCAAGTGAAGTCTTTCTGACATCGAAGACCATGCTTCTAACTGTTCAGTTATTCTGCCTTCTGGTTCATCTGCTTCTTCTGACCCTTTGACTATTTATTTCCTTTTACTAATGAAATAAATGTAATAGACCAGAATTCGTTGGATAAACACCAGGGCTCTTCCAATCTTCTTCCGAAAGGCCATGTCCAAGCCCCAGTGCCTGTCTGGCTCAAGCAGCCCAAGTACTGGGTGGCAAAGTTCACTGCCAGTTTTTTTCCCAGATGACATGCTCTTTCAAGTAGAGGAGAGGAGATCATGCACAGCTCTGTGGTTCAGGAGAGGAGCAGAAGTACTGTCAGGAAGGTGTCCTGAATCTGGACATTGTGCCATGTGTGTGCTGGGCTGGGCCACCAAGTTGATGGTATGGTTTGTACACAAAGATGCCCACCAACGGGGTGTGCAGGACCATGGGGCCTCAACTCCAGGCTGTGCTCCACACCAGTGTTTCCAAATTCCCGACAGATACGAATCTTCACTATTCCAGAACAAGAAATTGGAATTCCCAGAAATTCTCAGGAATTCCTGCAATCATAAGTTATTCCATAGTTTTTCCTAAATTTGATTTACATGTCTTTAAATAATCATGCTCACCATCACAGTGAATCATCTTCTGTGATAGAGATGCTAAAAATTTCAGGGGTTTTCTGGGAAAAAAAACTGTATATATTGCAATAACATGTAAAAATGATCTCCACCTGATTTTGTGTGTGTGTGTGTGTGAGGAAGACTAGCCCTGAGCTAACATCCGTTGCTAATCTTCCTCTTTTTGCTGAGGAAGACTGGCCCTGGGCTAACACCCATGCCCATCTTCCTCTACTTTGTATGGGATGCTGCCACAGCATCACTTGACAAGCAGTGCGTTGGTCCACACCTGGGACCCGAACCTGCGAACCCTGGGCCACCACAGCGGAGTGTGAGAACTTAACCGCTATGCCACTGGGCTGGCCCCTCCATCTGATATTTAATAAGAGAAAACACTAAAAGAGGGGAACATTAACCCAAAATAAATGCCAAATAAAAGTCATTTTAAAAGTTGAAAGATGATATAAAAATATTTACTATCTATACGATATTCTTAACATGAAATTTTAAAACATACAACGCATTAATTGTCCTTTCCCATAGTCTTGATCTTTGCTTCATGACAAATATCCCAGATGTAAAAAAACACATTTATTTCATTTTGCATTTATATTGGTCAAATTGATAAAAGGTTTCCAAAAGCACAGCCAAGGTGGGCATTAGGGTTTGCCTCCTTTAAGCTCATTTCCTTCTTTAATGATGACCGTATTTTATCTGCTTGCCCTGATTCTAGTTTGGCCATTGAAATCTACGTTGATTTTGCTAATTCAGATTTTTTTAGATCAGTTTCTTGTTTCATGATGGACTGTTCCACAACACACATTCACACCTTTTTCTCTTAGCATTTCTTCTGTTAAATTACTTACAAAGAACAAATTGCAATACATAATATATATAATATAGCGAATGTTCAAACCCTGAAAAAACGCCAGCAAACATTATTGGGTACATCCAAATAACATAACATTCAGATCTCCTAGCAAGCTTGACAAGGCTACATAGAACCACAGGTTGAAATTTCAAATTTAACGACTTATTTTGCTTCCAAAATTTGTTATTTCTTGGAACACCACTAACAGGATTTGTACAAAGTATGCTATGCATATAAACTTAATAGTATTTATTTTTGCAAGAATGACTCACCATTAGTAGCAGACACACATTTAAAGCATAGCAACAGCTCTGAGCAAGGCTGACTGATTAGACCATGACGGCCTCTCTCCTACTCGCTCCTGTCCCGATGCCTAGAAATGCCTGCCTTTGCCTTTGACTCCACTATCGGCATTTTCTTCTCTCTCTTTTTTTAAACTTTATTGAAGAATAATCAACAAACATAGCTGCATGTATTTAAAGTGTACCATGGGATGATTTGACATACATATACATCGTGGAATGATTATCAATGATAATCAACTGCTCTTGCTTTCCATCGTGATAGTAGATTCCTTCAAACCAGTAATGTCTTTACGATGATTATTAAATTTTAATTCTCAAAGGAGAATTGGAATACTTTTTCCTGTTTTCCCAATTTCTTGACTAATTTTTCTCAGGAAAACCTATAATTTTTCCCGAGAAATGCTGGGAATTGCAGCTGACACTGAGTCCATCAGAAAATGGGGCATAGCTTTTTTGCAGGAAAAATTCTTTTGGCTCACTTATACCTACAAGGCCATATCCATGCAAAGGGCCTTTGTCAAACTCACAAATATGTACATATAGGCTATTTTACCTGCCAGCTTGGGATGACCTCAAAGGCACAGAAAAAGTACCCTTTAGCAATTTATGAGTCACATAAATATCTTTAAATATGCAAAGCCACTGATAAATGCCCTTAGCTGATTTGACCAAAGACCTGGAAGAGCAGGAGGTCAACATGAGGTAAGTCAAAATATTGTTTTCACAAGTATTTCTGGACTACAGCTTTAGACACAGCCTAGACATTATCAATATCAGCTATCCAATATCAGAAATTAATATTAATCTGGGTTTTGGTAAATCATTTTCCTTGCCCCGCCCTCTTTTAAAGTACTTAAATACATTATATGGGCTGGTTACTACATAAAATTGTTCTCATACACATTATCTTACTTAAGAGAGTAACAGAAATGGACCAATACATATTTTAAGCACCTACAATGTATCAGACACTATGCCACATGTTTCAAATGTGTTTTCTCAATCCTTAAAATAATCCTATAGGACAGGTATTAATTATATTCCATGAGCTGAGAAAAATAAGGCTCAAAATCATAATTTTTCAACAGCCACACTGCCAGTAAGTGACACAACCTAAAATTTAGTCTAAGTCCAACTTCAAAAATCCATGGTCTTTCTACCACACCATAATGCAAATCACAAAATGGTGGCAAGTCACAATAGGTGGTGGTTGCCATGGCCCACTGCCTACTCCCCAGCCAAGGGAGAGGGCTGGTACCAAGCAGCCTGGCTGCTCCATGAGGACTAACCTCGTTATCCTCAGGGTAATAAGACCTTCTCCTGTGCATACTCAAATAATAACGGGGATGCTTACTACCCTTATTTGAAAGAAACATATAAAAAACTTGGAAGCAGAATGTATACTTTGGGAAAGGATTTAAAACATCACAATCACAGTGCAAAAGGTCTGTCTTACCTTTAAATATTTCACCAGCTTCTGAATTTGCCAATATTCCGACGGCAAATCTGCATTTGCTTCCTGATGATGATCAGGTGGTTCTTCATCTTCCTCACTCTCTGAGGAGCTCTCACTAATGATTTCCTCACTCTTATCAACACTCTTACTAAGAACAAGAACAAGAACAACATGTAATAAATATATTTATGCTACCGCATGGGCATGGTTATAATGTTAACATATCAGCAACATATACATAAGCAATAGATAAGATACCAACACCTTCTGAGTTCTAGAAGATCTTTGTTAAGATCCACATGAGGAGATGAATAAACCCATGTCTCTACAGCAGGTGCAGTTCATAATTAAAAAATAGCAAGAAATGAACAAGAAGATTAAGTAAATGTCCTCAGGCTGTGCTGTACAATAAGGCAGCCACTTAGTCACAGTGGTTAAATAACTCAAATAACTTGTGGTTATTTACATTTACATTTATTTATTTAATCAAAATTGAATACAATTAAAAATTCAGTTCTCCAGTCCCACTACCCACATTTCAAGTGCTCAATAATTGCATGTGGCTAGTGGCTACCATATTGGACAGCTCGGATACAAGCCTTTTCTATTATCACAGAAAGTTCAGTTGGGCAGTGCTGCAAATGCCCTAAAGTGAGGGTCCCCCTTACCAAAGGGAGTACACTTACTTTATCCTCACTGCTCTAGAAGCTTCTAACTCAACATTAAGGTCATGGACACCGGCTAGTTCACTCAAGCCTTCATGATCATATCTAATTCATTCTCATTTTCTTTCTTTCTCCCCCTCCTCTCCTCTCCTCTCTCCAACCCCTCGCGTGCTCTCTTCCATAAAAGTCTTTTCTAGTCTATTCCATCTTGAAGCACAGTGGAAGGACAGGTAATTTTCAAGTTTTATTAATTTTTAAGATTCCGTGATTCTCTTAATTTCTCAAAGGTTTTTTGACACAGAGAGCCGTGCAGAACAGTGCGATTGTGCTCTCTGGGCCACAATGGAGTGAAATCCTGAATCGAAGTGCCTGCTCCAATTCAACAAGCCACATGAGCTGAGTTTTAGTTTCATGTATTCTCTTGTCCAAAAGATGTCAGGAAACCTGGGCTGGTCACAGAGGAAAATCCGACAGATCAGGTCTACTTAAGAAACGATGTAAATTTAACTCAAAGGTTGAAACATATACTAAATAAACCTAAATTATCTGGGGAAACTCTAAATGTACCTTCCCTTTCCCTAACAAGCTTCTAGAGTTGAGGGCAGAGTGTGTTAGGTTTACCCAATCACACACACACAAGTCAGTATCCTGAAGGAAAGCTGTTCTTCTTTTCCACTGATGAATCTTTTGACATCTAACTTTAAACTCCTTCCTCTATTTAATACCCTGCTTGTCCTGTCCGACAGCAACTGTACATTCAGGAGGCGAAAGAAGCAAATTTTAATGTTTAATTGATCTAAAAACTTCACCGTAAGAAATACCTCTCTACCACATCATTATATCCACTTAGACAAGAATAGACACAGAGAAGTTATCATTTTTATCATTGAGTAATAGTTGTTGCTTGGATGCACTACAACTTCACTGTATCTATTACCCTGAAGTTTCTCTGACTCACTAAAATCAAATTTAAAACTGAAATACTTTAGGCCAAACATTTATTTCAGGAAAGATGAAGTCGACTTACTTTTTCCTATTTCTCCCACTAAGTACAGCTAAAAGTCCCGGATATCGTATATAAAACAAACAAGAGATGGCTCTGACAGACAGAGAGAAGAAGGATGACCATCTAGGGATCTGGGGACTTGAGGAGCAACACAATGGTGATTTCCTTGGATGTTCTTTCTGTCTCATATATCCCAACCTGGGTACTAGGGAAGCCAGCAACACAGAAACTCCAGTGGGCACAGAAAAAAAAGAAAAGTCTGCTGTTTCTAGTCAAAGGACCAAGAAAGGAAGAGCCTAACAAGATAAAAAACTTTTAGACAACAAATGGTCTGCCCCAGTCGACACCACAGAAAACGCTGTGGCCTACTCCCACTTCCACTGGCAAAGGCCAAGTGGAGAATTTGGTGTTCTACCTCTACTAATGGTAGCAGACAGCCTGAACCCCCCTGCTGAGTGGTGCCAGAGGAGGCCTAATGGAGAGTCACAACTTTCAACCCACCCACTTCCACTACAAAGCAACAAAGGGTCCCTTCCCCTCACATCCGGACTCTTATCCACAGAGGCCTAGGCTGAGCTTGAACTCCTACCACCACACAGAAATAAGGAGGAATTCCTCACCTACCACCCCAGGTGTCAACGAAGGCATACAGGAAAACTTGCAATTTTCTCCAACCTGGGGAGGCAGTATACACCTTATCCCACCAATCAGAGGAGGCCTGCTAAAACCTAAGATTTAAATAAGATCCAGAGAAATTAAGAGAATCATAGAATCTCAAAAATGAATAAAACTTGAATATTACCCATCCTCCTACTATGCTCCAAAATGAAATAGACTAGAAAGGCTTTTATGGAAGAAAGCACACAAGAGGGTTGAAGAAAGGAGAGGAAGGAAGAAAACAGAAAAATGAAAAATAGAAGGAACAAACAGAAAACAATACATAAAGTGACAGATGTAAGCCCTAACATATCAATAATTACATTAAAGGTAAATGATCTAAATACACCAATTAAAAGACAGAATTTGACTTAGTGGACAAACAAAAGTAGTTAACCAAATGCTGTTTACAAGAAAGTAATTTCAAATATAACGATACAGGTAGTTTGAAAGTAAAAAGAGGACAAAAATATACCATGCAAAAGAAAGCAGAAGTAGCTATATTAATAGCAGATTAAGTAGATGTCAGAAAAAAGGAAACTACCAGGGATATAGAGGAACATCACATAATGATAAAAGGGTAATCCACCATGGAGACACAGCAATCCTACATATGTATACACCAAACAACAGAGCTGCAAAATACTTGAAGCAAAAGCAGAACTAAAATGAAAAATAGAGAAATCCACAGTTAGAGTTAGAGATTTCAACATCCCTCATCAACTGATAGAACTAGAGAGAAAATAAGCAAGGATACAGAAGTCAACACCACCAAATATGATTTAATACACAGTTATAGAACAGTCCATCCAACAGCAGCAGAATACACAATCTTTTCAAGCACCCAAAGAAACTATACCAAGATATCCTGCGCCATACAAAACCTCAACAAATGTAAAATAATTGAAATTATATAGAGTATGTTTACTGCCCACAATGGAATCAAACTAAAAAATCAATAACAGAAACAGAACAGGAAAATCTCCAAGCACCTGGAAACTAAACAAAACATTTCTAAATAATCCATGGGTCAAGAAAGTCTCAAGGGAAATTAAAAAACACATCGAACTGAATGAAAATGAAAATACAACAATCAGTGCAGCCACTATGGGAAACAGTATGGAGTTTCCTCAAAAAATTAAAAATACTAATTAGCCATAGAAAAAGAAGAAAATCTTACCATTTGCAACAACATGGATGGACTCTGAGGGCATTATGCTAAATGAAATAAGTCAGGCAGAGAAAGACAAATACTGTATGATCTCACTTATATGTGGAATCTAAAAAACAAAAACAAAAACACCAAACTCATAGAAAAAGAGATTAGATTTGTGGTGGGGGATGGGAGAATTGGAGAAAGTGGTCAAAAGATATAAACTTCCAGTTACAAGATAAATAAGTACTGGGGATGTGATGTTCAACATGATAACTGTAGTTAACAGTACTGTATGGTATATTTGAAAGTCGCTAAAAAGAGTAAATCCTAAAAGTTCTCATCATAAGGAAAAAAAATTTTATTTGTAACTATGAGGAAATGGATGTTAACTAAACTTGTGGTAATCATTTTGCAATATATGTCAAGTTATTACGTGATACACTTTAAATTTACACAGAGCCGCATGTAAATTAGACCTCAATAAAACCAAAAAAAATCACACATACACACACACACAAAATACAACATACCGAAATTTTTTGTATGCAGCTAAAGCAGTGCAGAAAGGGAACTCTATGGCACTAAATGCTTACATAAGAAGAGAAAAGTGTCTAATAGTCTAAACTATTTACACTAAACTAAAGTGTCAATAGTCTAAACTCAAATCTAAAGAAACTAGAAAAAGAAGAGCAAAATAGACCAAAAGCAAACAGAGGAAAGGAAATAATAAAGAGCAGAAATCAATAAAATTGAAAACAGAAAACGATTTGAAAAATCAATAAAACAAAAAACTGCTTGTTGAAAGGATCAGTAAAATTGACAAACCTCTAGCAAGACTGACAAAGAGTAGACAGAAATTGCTGGTATCAGGAATGAATGAAACACAGCATATCACTACAGATCCTACAGACAACAAAAGGATAACAAGAGAAAACTATAAACAACTGAACATACGTAAATTTGACTACTTAGATAAAGTGGACCAATTCCTTTAAAGGCACAAACTATCACAACTTACCCAACATAAAACATGTAATTTGAACAGTGCTACAACTATTAAAGGAACTTAATTCATAATTTTAAAACTCAAAGCAGAAGACTCCAGTCCTAGATGGTTTCACTGGAGAATTCTACCAAACATAGAACTAACACCAATTTTACACAGTCTCTTCTAGAAAGTGGAAGAGAAGGGAACTCATTTTTTGAAGGCTGATATCAAAACCAGGCAAGGACAGTGCAAGCAAAACTAAAACACTACAATCCAATATCCCTCATGATTGCAGATGCAAAAATTCTTAACAAAATATTAGCACATACAATTCAGCCAAATATAAAAAGAATGAGCCCACCATGACTAAGTGGGGTTTATTCCAGGGATGCAAGGCTGATTTGGTATTCAGAAATCAATGTAATCCACCATATTAACAGCCAAAAGAAGAAAAACCACATTATCATACCAATTGATGTACAAAAAGCACAAAATTCAACACTCAATCATGATAAAAACTCTCAGAAAACCAAGAATAGAGGGGAACTTCCTCAACTTGATAAAGCAAATGTGCAAAACCTACACTATCATCATATTTAATGGTGAAGGACTGAATGCTTTCCCCCTAAGATGGAGAACAAGCAAGGATGTCTACTTTGACCACAGCTAGTCAACATAGTCCTGGAGTTTCTACTTCTAGTCGTAAATCTAACAAAACACATAAAGGACTTATATGGTGAAAACTATAAAACGCTGGTGAAAAAAAGCAAAGACCTAAATAAATAGACACACAGTGTTCATAGGTTGGAAGGTTTTACATACCAAAGATATCAATTCTCTCAAAATTAATATAGAGGTTTAATGCAATTTCCATCAAAATCCTCATTAAGATTTTTTGGCAGGATATAGCAAGATTATTCTAAATTTATGTGGAAAGGAAAGGAACTAGAATAGCTAAAACAATTTTGGGAGAGAAAAAGTGAGAAGAATCACTTTACCAGATTTCAAGATTTACTTCATAACTACAGTAATCGAGACTGTTTGGTATCAGTGAAAGGCTAGATATAAAAATCAATTGAACAGAATACAAACCAAGAAATAGCCCCACACAAGTACAACCAACTGATTTCTGAGAAAGGCGCAAAAGCAATTCAATATTGGAAAGAGTGCCTTTTCACCAAATGGTGCTGGAGCAACTGGACATCCGTAGGCAAAAATATGAACCTTGACCTAAATCTCACATCTTATATAAAGTTAACTCAAAATGGATTGCAGTCTTCAATGTAAAATGTAAAAACTTTGGCAAAAAACATAGATTATAGTCAGGACAAAGGGTTTCATGAAGAGTTCTTAGACATGACATGTAAGCACAATCCGTAAAAGAAAACAATTTTAAATTTAAAAACGTGTTCTATAAGAACCCCAATTAAGGGGATGAAAATACAAATACAGAGAGGGAGAAAATATTTGCAAACTACAAATCCAACTAAGGATATTCAGAATACATAAAGAATTCTCAAAACTCAACATTAAAAAAAAGCCCGAACCAATTAGAAAATAAGCAAAGGACATAAAGAGACATTCCATTAGAGAACATATATGGATGGCAATAAGCTCATGAAACGATGTTCAACCTCACCAGCCATTAGGGAAATGCTAAGACCACAATGAGATATCACTACACATCTTCTAGAACAGCTACAATAAAAAATATGACAATACCAAATGTTGGAGAGGGTAAGGAGAAACTGAGTCTCAAACATCGCTGGTAGGAATGTAAAATGGTACAGCCACTAAAAAGTTTGGCCGTTTCTTAGAAAGCTAAATACTCAATTGCTATATGTGTCAGCAATTGGGCATTTACCCTAGAGAAATGAAAACTTACATCCATACAAAGCCTGTATACGATTGTTCACAGCAGCTTAATTTTTAATAGCCAAAAACTGCAAACAACTAAAATGTCCTTCAATAGGTGAATAATTAAACAAACTGTGGTACATCCATACCATGGAATGCTACTCAGCAATAAAAAGGGACAAACCATTAATACAACTTGGATGGATCTCAAGGGTATTATGGCAATGAAAAATAAGCCAATATTAAAAATGTATGATTCTATTTATATGACATTCTCAAAATGACAAAATCATAGAAATGGAAAACAGATGAATGGTTTCCAGGAATTAGGAATGATGGGGGAAGGGGAGTGGGTGTGACTATAAACGGGTGGCAGGAGGGACTTGTGTGTGGTGAAGGAACAGCACTGGATCCTGATTGCTGTGGCCATCATACAAACCTAAGTGATAAAATGACACAGAACTATGCTTAAAGGTTGTACCAAGGTTAATCTGGTTTCTATAGTGTGCTATAGTTATGCAAGATGCAACCACTGGGGGAAGCTAAGTGAAGGGTGTATGAGACCTCTCTGTACTATCTCTGCAACTTTCTGTGAATCTATAATTATTTCAAAATAAAAAGATTGTCAAACACATTGAACCCTCCAAAAATAGCATAAATGTGGTAGAGTGTCTTAAAGTTTGTTTTTTTTCCAAGTTCGCAAACTTTATGTGAAGTTTCTGCCATTTCTTCCCACCAGCACTCTAAAACTCTCCAATAAAAGTGGCTAACCCCCCTCTTCCAAATATGTCACTTTTGTCGTCAAACTAGAAATCGGGTAAGAAGTTTATTAGTTAGCCTTCTATTAATAGCTTTTAATGAAAAATAACATATACCACTTTAGAACTGGCAGACCCATAGGTGATCAGTAAAGTGAGGCCCAGAAAGGTGACTTAACTTTGCTCTGACATGATTGTTCAGCGGCAAGAGATCAGCTAAGAGCCCAGTTTTGCTACCACTTAGTTTGCATTAAATACATTCATTTTCATAGTTAACTAATACCAGAAGATCCCTGTATTTCAAGTCACTCTTCATTAAAAGGATAGCTTGTAAATATATTTAAAGAAATTCTCTATTACCATTTTTACAACATTCTTAGTAACTGTCAATACAGATACCTCAGGACTCCAATACAATGGTAAGACCACCATTAGTTAGCATTCACCAGCCCCCAGTGCAAGGGGCAGCTATAAAGAACGGGTCACGTCAACAGAAACATACCGAGCCAACTGTACTCGTCCAGGTGAAACAGATGGTCTTGACTTTTCAAGTTTTCCTCCGTGTTTTTCCTCTTGGGTGTCTCTTACTAAGCTTCTGTGCCTAAAAAAATATTAACTTTATTAATTCCTTTATGCTGATCAATAGGAAATTAAAAACAGAAACGTCTATAAATATTCCATCATTTTCATGCACCCAAATGAGGTGTTTTCCTGACACAGAGAGTTCTGACACCCGAGATGTCCCTTTTGTCCTTCAAGCACACCCATGCATTTTATATAATGAAGAAACATTTTGCACAGTATCTCTTTGTACTAGGAACAGGTCTTCACAGGCTGCCATCGTTGTGTAAGTCCTTCACTGTGTCTTCTACTCTCAGTACTTACTGCCCTGGATTAAAGTTGCCTATTTTCTTACCTTCCCCACCCAACATTGCAGCAGGGCCTGTGTCTGTTTTCCAGAAATTCCCAGGCTTGGCATAGTCCTTGGCACATAGTGGGTTTTCATTAAATACTTATTAAGTAAATTCTTAATTGAAAAAAATAACCATGTGGAAAAAGCAGTATTTTAAAATTCACCTCCTAGTTAACAGAGTATCCCACACATTTGTCATTTTCAGACTCACTCTTTCAATAGACTCACAAAGGTCAAACACCCCAAAATCAATGAGCATTAGAGGAGCAAGTGTGTCTCCTCTCCACAGGACTCCTTCCTTCTGTCACCTCTCTGGGTTTGCTTCCAAAATGCAACCGCCCTGTGGTTCTCAGAATCCCTACAGGTGAGCGTTCCTGTGTGAATAGCTGGGAGCCAGTTCTTAACCCAATCAGGTGACAACATAGAACATTAAAAACAGGTTGAAACTTGTAAGGCTATTTGCTAAATCTTTAAGAAGTGCTCTAGGCACTTCTGACTGTCCTGGCATTTACAAAACTATGGCCCTTAATCTTTGCCTTGGCACCTATTTACAGAAGGTGCTAAATGGAACTAGTCTTGTATATTTTAGACATTCTTCAAACCAGCGTCCACCTTTCTTTGAAGCTAATATCTTTGAAGCTCTAGCCTTTTTAGAGTATTTATTTAAAGTTCTGTTAATAGATAAGATACGATCTCTGTGAAGGTTTCCCTAACTAACTCCACATAATTTTAATTCTGATCAGATAATTTTAATCCAAATTCTCCTAACACTTAATCAGGTCCCCATCACTGTGTTTTCACTTCCCATGGGATTTTTCCACGTGTTTCATCATCTTTTCCACATGTTCTTTGCCCTGACTCCCCAACTATATGTAAGTGAACTGGGATTTTTCCCTTCCCGTCACGGTGCTCCACATGCAAACATGACGTCAAATCTTCCTGCTTGGAATATGAAGAGGAGCAGGAAGGAATCAACTTATATTAGGGAGGTGTAAATATCTACTCTGTGTTTTTCTACTATGAAATAAAGTTACATGAAAAATCAGGCAAACGCGTGGTTACTAAAGATGTATCAGAAAACCCATCATGTAAATGTCTACATACTCTTTGGAATCAACAGTGGCCTTCCAGTTTAAACTTGGCTCTAATCTTTTGGTCATTCGATTCATCCCCAAATTAATTTGGTTCTTCTCGAGTGTACTCCTCTCTGAACCAGTAACAGCTTTACGAAAGGTGACTGCTTCATCCTTCTTAGGTTCCTCGTTAGGCTGATCCTTTTCCTTTTGCTGTTCTTCATTGAATGCAATCTCCTTTATAAAAAAGAATTAAGAATAATTTTTACAGTGATATCACTTTTGAATTATCTAGTGCTATCTGAAAATGAACACTGGTGATCAAGTCAGAAAAGGAAGTCTCAGATGCGTCCAACTTGAGTTGCTTAGTGACACAAATTGAATAAGGGCAACTTCGGGATGGAGGCATCTATTGGAGTTAGGCTGACAGCAATGTGATCTTCTTAAAGTCGCAGCTCTGCTGCTGCACATACAGATACAAGAGCAGGGTTGGAGCTACTCACTCCTCACCACTACTAGAAAAAATTGAACTCTAACCCTATATTGACTGGGACACATCATATTCAAACTCCTGAAACCAAGGATAAAGAAAATATCTTGCAGGTAGTCAGAGATGAAAGACACATTACAGACAAAGAAATGTAACAATTAAAAGAGACTTCTCATCAGAAACAATGGAAGCCAGAAGAAAAGGGAGTTATATCTTTAGAGTACTGAAAGAAAAAACAAAAAACCCAAACCTGTCAACTCAAAATTCTACAGCAGACAAAAAAGTGTTTCAAAGTTGAAGGTAAAATAAAGACTTTCACAGATGAAGAAAAATGAGAGAATTCATTACCAGAGGCCTGTGCTAGAGAAATGTTAATGAAGATCTTCAATCAGGAGAACTATCATACCAGACAGAAACATGGATCTATAAACAAAAAATGAAAATCTGTAGAAATGGTGAAAATAAATATAAAAGACTTTCTGTATTATTTTTACATTCTAAAATATAATTGACCATCTAAAGCAAAAATGTAACAATGTTTTGAGGGGTTAACAGCATGTAAAAGTAAAATGTAGGACAATAACAGCACAAAGGAGAGGGAGAGGCATTAGAAGTATACTGTTGCAAGGTTCTTAAACTATTTGTGAAATTGAATGCTATTACTTAAAGGCAGACATAATAAATTAGAGATATACATTATAAGCCCCAGGGCAGCAACTCAGAAACTTTTAAAAAGAAGTATAATTGATGAACAAATTGCATAAATAAAATGGAATCATCTCTAAAAGCTCACTGAATTCAAAAGGGGCAGAAAAAGAGGAAAAGAGAACAAGGAACAAATGGGACAAAGAGAAAACAACTAGCAAGAGGGTAAATTTAAATTCAGCTCTACCAGTAGTTACATTAAATGAAAAAGCTTTAAAATCTTCAATTAAAAGAGAAATCATCAGATTGGATGAAAAAGGAAAACCCAACTATTTATGGTCTAAACAAAACCACTTCATATATAAAGATATAAATACACTAAAAGTAAAAGCCTGGAGAAAAATATTCCATGCAAACAATAATCAAAAGAAAGCAGGAATGGCTATATTAAAATCATATAAAATAGACTTCAATACAAATAATATTATCAGAAATGAAGAGGGAAATATATAATGACAAAGAGCCAATTAACACACAATTCTAATTGTTTATTCACCAAACAACAGAACTTGAAAATACATAAAACAAAAGTAGAATTAAAGGTAAAATAGATAAATCCACAATTAGGAGACTTCAAAACTCCTCTCTCAGTAATCAACAAAACGAGCAGACAAAATATTAATAAGAATATAGAAGACTTGAGCAACACTATCAATCAACTTGACATAATTGATATTTATAGAACACACCACCCAACAACAGCAGAATACACATTCTTCTCAAATGCACAAGGAAAAATTCACCAAAACAGATCATATGCTGGACCATAAAACAAACATCCACTAATTTAAAAGAACTAAAATCACACAGAGCATCTTCTCTTAATACAATGGAATTAAGTTATAAATCAGTAAAAGAAAGATATCTGGAAAAATCCTCAGATATGTGGATTTGCATAAAAACATATCAAAATCTATGTGACACAGTTTATATAGTGCTTATAAAGAAATTTATGGCACAAAACTTTATAGTAGAAAAAAATTAAGGTCTCAAATCAATGTCTAAGCTTCCAACTTAAGAAATTAAATACAAGCAAATTAAACCCAAAGAAAGCAGAAGTACAAAAATCATAAAGATAAGAGTAGAAATAAAACAAAATAGAAAGCAAATAATAGAGAAAATCAATGAAACAAACAGCTGTTCTTTGAAAAGATCAATAAAATTAATCACTTCTTTCCAGACTAATCAAGAATAAAATGAAGACATAAATGACCAATACTAGGAATGAAAAAGGAGTTATCACAACAGATCCTCCAGACCTTAAATGTTGTACTAGAATGTCATACGTGATGTCAATAAATTAGACAGATTAGATAAAATGTACCAATTCATTGCAAGACACTAACTACCAAAGCTCAACAAGAGAAATAAATCTGAACAGTTTTATATCTATTAAAGAAATCAAATTCTCAATATAAAAACCTTCTAACAAAGAAAGCTCCAGGTACAGATGGCTTCACTGGCAAATTCTACCAAACATTTAAGAAAGAAACAATACCCAACCTACACGAAGAATTCCAGAAAGAAGAAAAGTAGTGAATACTTCTCAATTTATTTTATGAGGCCACATTACCCAGATACCAAAACCAAACAAAGACATTAAAAGATAAATACAAACCCATACCATTCATGAATATAGATGCAAAAATCCTCAGTAAAATATTATCAAATCACACTCAGCATTGTCAAATGGGGTAAGACATCATGACCAAGTGGGATTTATCCCAAGATTCAATGTTAGTTCAGTATTCAAAAATCAATGTAAGGACCATATGTGATCATCTCAAGAGATGCAGCAAAATCACCACCCCCCAGCAGTAATGGGCCCATCCTCCTTGGTTTAAGTGGAGGCCCCGTGGGAAGCACGTAATCAGGCACTCTCCCCCTCCTAGCCAGGTGAGTGTCAGCAGAGGCCTAGTGGGGAGACTGAACTTCCATTCCTGCCCAGCGGTAATGAAGCACCCCACATTCCTGCCAATGGAGACTCACTGGGGAGCTTGGACTTTCACTCCCACCTTGCAGTACCCCCAGACTTCCAGCAGTGAGGTGTGAGAGATAGCCTGCTAAAACAGAAAATTTAAATAAAATCCAAAGTTTCGCAACATAATGCCAAAAATGTCCAAGACACAATCAGAAATCAGTCGTCACGCCAAGAACCAGGAAGATCACAACTTGAATGAGAAAGGATGATGGATAGATGCCTATACCAAGATGAAATACATGTTGGAATAATATGAGATGATTTTAAAGCAGCCATCATAAAAATGCTTCAGTGAACAATTACATAGACTTGAAACAAATGAAAAACTAGAAAGTCTCAGCAAATAAATAGAAGATACAAAGAAGAACCAAACAGAAATTTTGAAACTGAAATTTACAAACTAAAATAAAAACTCTTTGGATAGGCTCAGCAATAGGAGAGAGAGGACAGAGGAAAGAATCCATAAACCCGAAGACTGAGCAATAGAAATTACCCAGTCTAAACGACAAAGAGAAAACAGATTGAAAAAAGAAAAAAATGAACAGAGTCTCAGGATCTGTGGGACCATAATAAAAAATCACGTCATCAGAGCACCAGAAGGAGAGGAGAAAGAAGGTCAGACTAAAAATGTATTTTAAGAATGTCTGATATTTTCCTAAACTTGGAAAAAGATATAAATCTAAGATTCAAGCAAACACTAAACAGAATAAACCCCAAGAAATCCATGCCAAGACACATAATAATCAAACTCCATAAAACTAAAGGCAAGGAAAATCCTTAACAGCAGTGAGAGAGAAACAATATTTTACCTATAAGGGAAAAACAATTAAAATAAAAGCAGATTTCTCACGAGAAACCATGGAGGCCAGAAGGACTGGAACAACATTTTTCAAGTGCTGAAAGTAAAGAACTGTCAACCCAGAATACTACATCCAGTAGAAATATTCTTCAGGAATGAAGGGGAAATCAAGATGTTCTCAGATGAAAGAGAGCTAAAAGGATTTGTCACCAACAGACCTACACTAAAGGAAAAGAAGTCCTTAAACAGAAAGGATATGATAAAAGAAGGAAACTTGCAACATCAGAAAGGAAAAGAACAATGGAAAGAACAAAAGTGTGGTAAATACAAAAGACTCATTTTCCTCTTGAGTTTTCTAAATGGTGTTTGAGTGGTGAAGCAAAAATTATAACACTGTCTCATATAGATATTAATACATGTAGAGGAAATAAAGACAATTATAAATGAGAGAGAGTAAAGGGACTTAAAGAGAGACATGGTTTCTATATTCATTCAAAATGGTAAAATGTCCAACCAGTAAATTATGATAAACTGTGTATGTATAATATAGTACAATACCTACAGCAACCACAAAAAATCTATACAAAGAGACACACTCAAAACACTATGGATAAATCAAATGGAATTCTAAAAAATGTTCAAGTAATCCACAGAAAAACAGGAAACAGAAAAATAAAAAACGGAAGGAACAAACAGAAAACATAAGTAAATTGCAGACTTAAGCCCTAATATAGTGATAATTAAATGTAAGTGATCTAAACACACCAATAGATACATCAATAGATAGACCTTCACAGAGTGGATTTTAAAAAATGACTCAACTACATACTGTCTACAAGAAACTAACTTCAAATATAATGATAAGTAACTTGGAAGCAAAAGGAGGAAAAAAGATATACCATGGAAACATTAGTTAAAAGAAAGCAGGAGTGGCTATACTAACATGAGATTAAGTAGACTTCAGAAAAAAGAAAATTACCAAGGACTGAGAAGGACATTACATAATGATAAAATGGTCAATCTATGCAGAAGACATAGCAATCCTAAATGCATATGCAGAGTTAAAAATACAAAAAACAGAACTAAAAGGAGAAACAGACAAATCCACAATTATAGTTGGAGGACTTCAGCACCCCCTCTCAACAACTGATAGACAATCGGCAAGAAAACACCACCAAAAACCACATGATTTAATCCACATTTAATCCACTCCACCTAACACAGCAGAATACACATTCTTTTCAAGCATCTAAAGACATACACCAAGAGAGACCACATCCTGGATTATACAACAAACCTCAACAAATTCAAAAGAATTAAAATTATTCAGAGTGTGTTCTCTGACCACAATGGAATCACACTAACAACCAGTAACAGAAACATAATAGAAAAATCTCCAAATATTTGTACACTAAACAACATACTTCTAAATAATCCATGGATCAAAGAGGAAGTCTCAAGAAAAATTTCTTTTAAATGCACAAAACTGAAAGAAAATGAAAATACATCATATCAAAATGTATGGTAGGCAGCTGAAGAAGTTCTGTGTAGGAAATTTACAGCATTATATGCTTATACTAGAAGAGAAGAAAACTCTCAAATCAATAGTCTAAGCTGCCCCCTTAAAAAAACTAGAAAAAGAAGAGCAATATAAACCCCAAATAAGCAGGAGGATGTAAAATGAGATGCACCTCCAGTGTCAACCACTTTGGTGGGAACCAGGAAGTGAAGACTGCCTTACATCTTACCATTGTCCTGCCCACACTGAGATGCTCTTACCACCACCAGGAGATATCCCCTGAATGTCCTTGTCCATTCGTATATAGCTTCTCTACAGCTGACTGTAGATTTAAGAGAATTCTTTCAACTAATGTGAATAGTCTTAGTGTATGACCCCTAGTTTTATATGCAAGTAAATATTCATATCGGAAGTCATCAAAATGCCTGTAAACACAAATATGACTAGATTAAATTAAATGTATGATTAAAAAAACTAGAAAAATAAGAGTAAATGAAACGCAAAGTAAAAAGAAGAAAAGAAATAATAAATACCAAAGTGAAGTAGAAAGAGGAAAAATAGAGAAAAATCAATGAAACCAAAAGCTAGTTCTTTGAGAAAATTGATAAAATCGATAGACTTCTAACCAGATAGATCAAGAAAAAATAAAACACCAATACTCGATAACAGGAATGAGAGAGGTAACTATAGCTCCAGAGTCTACAGATATTAAAAGGTTAATAAAAGAATACTATGAGCAAGTTTATGCCAATAAATTCAACAACTTAGATGAAATGGACAAATTCTTCTCAAGGCAATCTACTGAAGCCCCCTCTAGAAGAAACAGATAACCTCATGGCCATATAACTAGTCAAGATACTGAATTTGTATTTAAAAACTTTCCCACAAAGAACCATGCAGGCCCATATGGCTTCGCTGGTGAATTCCACCAAACATTTAAGTCAGAAAGAATACGAATTCTACACAAACTCATAAGACCAATATTACTCTGATACCAAAACCACACAAAGATTAAAGAAAATTACACATCAGTAATCTTATATAGATGCAAAACATCTTAAAAAAATCTTAACAAATTAAATCCAAAAATAGAATAGATCCTGAGCGAATGAAGTTTGTCCCAGAATTGTAAGGTTGGTTTATCATTTGAAAATCAATGTAATTCACCATGTTAAACTGAAAAAGAAAAAGCACATGATTATCTCAATAGGTACAGATATATCATTTGATAAAATCCAACAGCCATTCCTAAGGAAAGTTCTCAACAACTTGGAATAGGGGAGAACTTCCTCAACCTTATAAATTTCATCTGTGAAAAACTTACTGCTAACATCATACTTAATAATCAGGATATAAAATCAACATACAAAAATCAAGTGTATTTTTATGTAGTAGCAACAAATAATCAGAAATTGACATTTTAAAACTACTATTAACAATAGCCCCCAAATATGAAATACTTAGATAGGTTTCACAAGAGATATGTAAGACCTGTGCACTGCAAGTTACAAAACATTGCTGAGAGAAATTAAATAAGACCTAAATAAATGGAGAGACATACTGCATTCATGGACTGGAAATCTCAGTATTGTTAAGATGTCAGTTCTCCCTAAATCGATCTATAGATTCAACACGATCTCAATCATAATTCCTTCAGGCTTTTATGAAGAAATTGACAAGCTGACTCTAATATTCCAATGGACACGCAAAAGACAGAGAATAGCCCAACAACTTTGAAAAAGAACAACATTGGAGGATTTACACTACCTGACTTCAAGATTTATTATTAAGCTACAGTAATTAGTAATCAAAACAGTGTGGTACTGGTATAAAAATAGACAAATAGAATAATGAAACAGAAATATATCCACACAAATGGACAACTGATTTTTGACAAAGGTATACAGGTAATTCAGTGGAGAAAGGATAGTTTTATCAACAAATACAGGTGCTGGAACAATTAGACATCTACATTCAAAAGAAAAAAAAAAACTTTGAGCCATACCTCATAACATATACAAAAAATAAATTAAAATGGATCATAGACCTAAATGTAAAACCTAACATCTAAAATCTTCTAGAAGAAAACATTGGAGAAAATCTTTATGACATTGGGTTTAGCAAACCTTTATTAGATACAACAGTATAAAAAATTAATAAATTGGACTTCATCAAAATTGAGGACATATGCTCTTTGAAAGACCCTGTTTGGAGAATGAAATGACAAGCCACAAACTGGGAGAAAATATTTAAAAATCATATACATGACAGAATATATAAGCCAAGAATATATATAAAGATCTCTCACAACTCAGTAATAAGAAACCAAACAACCAAAAAAAATGGGTAAAGATCCGAATAAACACTTTACCACTTAATATATGAATGGCAAAGAAAGGATGCATTCAAGAAATGCAAATTAAAATTCAATGAGATACCAGTACACCCCTAACAGAATGTCTAAAATTAAAGGACTGACCATACCAATTATTGAGAAGTATGTGGAAGAAGTGAAACTCTCATACGCTGCCAGCATGAATGTAAAATATTACAATCACTTTGGAAAGTAGTTTACCAGACGCTTAAAAAATTAAACATAAAACTACCATATAACGGTAGGTTCACTCCTTGCTGTTTCACTCCTAAGTTTTACCCAAGAGAATTGAAAGCATATGATCTGTAAAACTAAACATCTCAAAACAAAATGTTAGAAATATGAGAGCTTAATTTTAAAGATACAAACAATGTTTGGAAGATAAAGAAATATTTGCAGAAAGTGGGATGGGGAGATGGGGGTGAGAAAAAAGAAAATCAGAGGATCAATCTCAGAGGCCTAACATCCAACTAGTAAGTTTCAAAAACAGAACAGAACAGAGAGGAAAAAATGATTAAAAATGTAATACAAAAAATATTTTTCCAGCTCTGAAGGACTTATATCATCATTAATGAAAAACAAACAAAAACCAGCACCAACCATATCATCATGAAAATTACAGACCATCAGGAATAAGAGAAGACCCTAAAGGCTCCGTTAGATGGGAAAAGCCAAAACAAACAGGTCACATAGGAAAAAAATGCCTTTAAAATTCTAAGTAAAAATTATTTTCAAACTATCATTATAGAAACAACAACTGAGAGAGAATAAAGATACTTTCAAACATGCTAACCTTCAATTCTTTCCCTCCTATGTGCCTCTTTAACTTGGGAAGCTCCACCAAAATAATAGGGTGCACCAAGAAAAGGAAAACTGAATAAAAGGGAGTTTCCTCAACATGATAAAGGCCATATATGAAAAGGCCCCAGCTAACATCATCTTCAATGGCGAAAGCCTGAAAGCTTTTCCCGAAAGATCAGGAATAAAACAGGGAGCCTGTTTTCACTACTTCTATTCAACATAGTCCTGAAAGTTCTAGCCACAGTAATTAGGCAAGAAAAATAAATTAAAAAACATCCAAATTGGAAAGGAAGAAGTAAAACTATCTCTTCGCAGATGACATGACCTCATGTGTAGAAAAACCTAAAGAGTCAAAAAAAAAAAAAACTGAGTTAATAAATGAATTTAGCAAAACTGCAGGATTCGACTTTGAATTTAACCCTCAAAAATCAGACCTGATTTTAACACTCAAAAAATCAGCTGTATTTCCATACACTAGTAGTCAACAATCAGAAAGGAATTTAAGAAAACAACTCTATTTACAATGGCATCAAGAAGAATAAAATATTAAGGAATAAATTTAAACAAGGAAGCAAAAGATCGGCACACTGAAAACTACCAAACACTGCTGAAAGAAAGTAAAGAAAACAAAAACAAATGGAAAGACATCCCATATTCATGGATTGGAAGACTTAATATTGTTAAGATGACAATGCTATACAAAGCAATCTACAGATTCAATACAATCCATATCAAAATCCCAATGGTGCTTTTGGCAGAAATGGTAAAACCAAGCCTAAAATTCATATAGAAAGTCAAGGGACCCTGAATAGCCAAAACAGTCCTGAAAAGCACAAACAAAGTTTGGAGACTCACATCTTGCGACTTCAAAACTACTACAAAGCTATAGTAATCAAAACAGTTTATGGGACTAGTATAAGGATAGACATATGGATTGATGGAATCAAATTGTGAGCCCAAAAATAAACCCTTACATGTATGGTTAATTGCTTTGCAATAAGGGTACCAAGACCACTCAACGGGGAAAGAACAATTTCTTCAACAAATGGTGCTGGGAAAACTGGATATCCACATGCAAAAGAATGAAATTGGACTCTCAGCTTATTCAATTTACAAAACTTAACTCAAAATGAATCAAAGATCTAAACTTAAGAACTAAAACTATAAAATTCTAAGAAGAAAACAAAGGAGCAAATCTTCATGACCTTGGATTTGGCAATTATTTCTTAAATATGACAACAAAAATACAGGCAACAACAACAAAAAATTATTAATTAGACTTTACCAAAATTAAAAACTCTTGTGCATTAAAGGACATTATCAGGATGAGTAAAAAGAAAACCCACATAATGGGAGAAAATATTTGCAAATCTTCTATCTGATAAGGGATTAACATCCACTATATGTAAAAAACTCCTACAACTCAACAACAAAAAGACAACCCAATTTTTTAAATGGGCAAAGGACTTAGACATCTATTCAAAGAAGATATACAAATGGCCAATAAGCACAGGAAAACATGCTCAGCATCACTAATCACTAGGGAAATGCAAACCAAAATGACAATGAGATACCATACTTCACACTTACTAAGCTATCTATAATAAAACACAGACACAGAAAATAACAAGTGTTAGAGAGGATGTGGAGAAACTAGTATCCTCATACACTGCTGGTAGAACTGTAAAATATTTCAGCCGCTGTAAAACTATTTGGCAGCTCCTCCAAAAGTTAAACATAGAATTACCACATGACCCAGAAATTCCACTCCTAGGTATATACTCAAAAAGAATTGAAAACAGGGACTCAAACATATACTTGTATGTCGATATTCATACCATTTTTCACAATAACCAAAAGGTGGAAACAATCCAAGTGTCCATCAAGAGATGAATGGATAAACAAAATGTGGTATATATGTAAACAGAATATTATTCAGCCATAAAAATGAATGAAGTTCTGACACATGCTACAACATGGATGAACCATGAAAACATTATGCTAAGCGAAATAAGCCTAACACAAAAGGACAAATATTGTATGATTCCACTTATCTGAAATATCTAGAATAGGCAAATTCACAGAGACAGAAAGTAGATTAGAGTTTACCATGAGTAGGGGGAGGAGGAATGGGAAGTTTTGCTTAATGGGAACAGAGTTTTAGTTTGGGATGATGAAAGATATCTGGAAATAGATAGTAGCAATGGTTGCACAACATTGTGAATGTAATTAATGCCAATGAATGATACACTTAAAATGGTTAAAATGGCAAATTTTATGTTTTATGAATATATTTTACTACAATAATAACAACAACAAAGGAAAACTGGAGTCCAGGAAAGAGGTGGTCAAACACCAGGGAACAAAAAGAGTTCACAGAATGACAAAGAGAAGTGCCAGGACAAGAGCAGCAGCAGCAGTCTACAAAACACTGGAGTACTCCAGAAGCGGCAGGGGCAGAAAGAAAGTGGACCTGATAAATCATGTCATGTGGAATCTGTGGGACTGACATCCACTTGAGAAGCAGCCTGGAGCTTAAGTGTGTCACATGAGTATTTCCTGCGCATCGTTTCTTACCCACATCAGCTTCAACCAAAACTTTATTGACTGATTTCTTTGTACAGCACTATTTCAAAAACCATGAAAGACACAAAAGAAGCACAGTTCTTGTGCACGTGCAGCTGACACACTCATTAAGACAACCCAATTCGGTAGTAATCGTGGGATGCCCAGGAAGAATAAACATAATCGAAACACCTAGTCTTCAGTAACAGAGCTGAGTCCGTTGTTCTTAGTATTATTAACTCAAAAGGGAAGATGAAAAAGTCCTATTTAGAAAGCAATGTGAAATATTATACCTAACACGTAAGGAAAATCAGAAACATTCTTAAAGTACTATATTTACAATATAATATTTATAATTAGGGAATATTTATTTTAAACTAATTTTAATGTATATTATTATATTATTTGCATTATTATAATTAATTTTATTTTCTATTATATTGTGAAAAATTATCTATAAAAGCAGTGTCCAAAAATAGGCAGAATTATGCTGACTTTTTTATACTATAGAAGTTGTAATCAAGTAATATAACGTTATGAAAGTTTAAAACAGACTATAAAACTTACCTGTTTAGACATATTTTCTGAAAATTTTGCTGATTTTTCTCTTAAAAATGTGACAAGGTCTTTATAAATTGCACCTTTTCTCTCATAATTAATTTCCCCCTCATCATCTGTTTTGCCCTTTGGGAGAAAAAGTTTGGTGCTATTATTAATGTAACAGCAATATAAGACCCCTGATCGACACATCACACCCCAAGCACACGTATTGTTTTCTTCTCCTAAGGATCCATGTGGTAGTCTTTATATGTGAAATGTATAAGCAAAACCCTTCCCCCTTAACTTAATGTTATTCATTCATTCATTCATTCCTTGAGCAAGCATTTACTGGTACCTCCTATATGAGCCCAGGGCACTCTGCTATTCCAGAGAACTGAGAGCTTCTCTCCCTCTGCACTCCTCCAACGTGAAAATGCATTATGACTTCAAGAGCCTTTGACGAAGTCATAAAAGGCCTCAAGATTAGAATGTCACCACAGAAAAGCCTATTTCTCTTTGTCAAACTCTGCTACTGTTCTGTGTGTAGCATGGTTGCTCTACGTTTATTTTCTAGGGTTCTGATCTCTATGTAATCATCTGTCCCTCCACCCTCTGCCTCTCTCTTCCTTCTTGTCTCTTTGCCTTCCATTCCCCTGTTATTCTCCCTGGACCAAATACATATATACATAAACATATATAACTATAGTGTGTTATATAACAGTATATATATATATATATATATATATATATATATAACTGTAGTGTGTTATACATTTTGTTGTAATTACTGAATAGTTTCATGTTCCTTGTCTTTCATTTTTTTAAACTGAGAGGACTACTTAAATGTTCCCATACCAAATAAATTTGTATGCGGATCGATAACCTTTGACAGAAACAAAGGCTCCTTGACCCACTCTAGGAGGTCAAAGAAAACCATTCCTTTTTTTAAATTTCTTATTGGCTAGTTGGAGATTTCACTTTTCTCATCAAAAAACAAGCAAACAAACAAAAGCAAAATCATACTTAGGTTGTCTCCCTCCTCGCTGCAGAAATAAGCTGAGCATGATGCTGATGAGGAAAGCATCAGGCCTGTCAGAAGAGGTGTCTACAAGTAATCTCAAGAAAGCGGCACCAGTATTTCAACACCAACCCAAGCGAAGGTGTGACAAGTGCCCAAGCAGTCCCCTGCGATAGATGGGACCCCAGTAAGGATTCGGATCCTCCCTGCAGAATTTTGCTTGTGAGCTCCAAACGTACACTGAAGGCACCGAGGGCAGGGTGTTGCAGAGGAGCAAGCGGAGCTCCTTCTGGGAGGTTCAGTGAACAGAAATGAGACTAAAAATGAAGAGTTTTAACAGAGAAGATTCAGAAGGCTACGTGCCGTTTATCTCCCAGCTCGAAGCCCACCCATCCACACTCTGCTTTGTAATACTTGGCTGGGAATCTGCGAAATTGTGTTTCTCCTTTGCCAGGTTACGGGAGCTTCACTCAGCAGGAAGTGAAAGGAAGACTAAAAGGCTGAAAGAGGAGAAGGGACATGCTCCCTCCTATCTGTCCATTGTTCCGTTTAGAGTCACCCCAGCAACGGCCCCTCATGCCTGGCAGTGGCAGTTGCTTCCAGTAGCAACAGTTGATTCCAGTATCCAGGTTGGTTTGTTTTTTCCTATAGTCCCAGGACCAAGCTCATCACACCCCCTCAGAAATACCATCATCAGCTGACTAGGGCTCCATCTTCAAAGGTCTGGGTTTCAGCTCTACAGGAGACCACCTGTGCTCTGAGGCGACCAGCAGTGCCTGGAAGTGACCATTCCTCAGAGGTGTGGGTCCCAGTTCTGTGGGGGCCCCTCCTCTGAGATCCTAAGGTACCAGCACAGCCGGGCAGTGCCCCTCCCCAGACATCTGGGTCCCAGCTTCATGGGGCACTTCCCCCAGGCTTCCACACTGTGATAACCCTCCTCTTCTCTGTGTCCCCTCAACTCTTAGGGCAGAAGCTGTAGTTATTGCTTCTGTATTACCTCAGTGCTTCTTCTTCGCCTTTTCTTTCCTTTAATACTTGTGTAACTGATTATGTTAAAGAGGTTTTCATTTTATAAAGTGGAATGGGTCCCTTTGAAGGTCATTTCTTAGAAGACTGACTTAATGACCTGCAATGAGGAACACTGGGGCTAATTCTGAGACAACCTGGGACTGGCCCAGCAAACACAGAGCAAAGGGATCTGCTTCAATCCCACAGAACAGTATTTCACTTTCTATGGTCATCGGGATTCAATCCTGGAGACATGCCTGCATTTACAGAGACCAGCAAGGACCAAAGTCAATACTGTTTTTAAAAAAATTACTTACACCGTTTAAAAATACTCCTTCTGAGCTGCAAGTAACACACAAGCTTTCAACATCGTGTGGTTTCACCAGCATATAACAAATTTCCCCATGAATTTGTCTCCAAGGTGGGGCTCGACATCCATTTGAAAATTCATAATCTGAAACCAATTATCAATTTACAGTTCTGTAAAATATACTGGCTTCAAAAAAATAAAAATTATTGAAATTTTAAGTTTTCATTTTCTTAAATATTCAATTATATTGTAGCTATTGAAGCATTTTGAAAATATAATTATGAAAATATATATAACATAAAATGAATCTGAGAAGATATATATAAACCTGAAGTATAGTCGATAGATTCCAAGACTGTTTTTTCTCCTTTTCCTGAGAAACGTTTAAGCAGCTCTATATCGTTCTTAAAAGTCACTGGATTTAAACGTATTTCCCTGAAATACATGTTTAGAAATTCTTTTTAAGTACTTTAAAGCAGAATCTATAGAAAACACGTGGAAACATTCCACTATATCAGGGGGAATATCTCTTTTTGTAATTAAAATTGCAATTACATTATACAACAACAATAAAATTGTAGCTAATTTTAGCCACGTTATAATCTTTTTTGAAAGTATTAATGTGTTTTTTTTATTGCAGTAACATTGGTTTCTAACATTGTATAAATTTCAGGAGTACATCATTGTACTTCTATTTCTGCACAGATTACCTCACGTTCACCACCCAAATACTAACTACAATCCACCACCACACACATGTGCCAAATCATCCCTTTTACCCTCCTCCCTTCCCACTTCCCTTCTGGTAACCACCAGTCCAATCTCTGTCTCTATGAGCCACATTATAATCTTATAACACTGTCAGAACATCAAGAAATTACTGATTCATGTTTAATGCAACATTAAATATACTTATTTAAGTATTCACTTCATTTCTTGATAATACCATAATCCTAGAAAAGACTAGAAAAATGAACAAGTTTTAAACCTTATAAACTCTACATGATATTTGCATTATAATTTAATAATTTATCTAACAGTCTTAAGAGACTGAAAATAACAAGGCTACTTAACGTCTTGAGAATTAGATGCAACTCCACTAAAATGTTTTAAGCATGTGAACTGCAAATTTTAATTTTTAGAACTAGAAATATCCACGCAATAAACCCAAATTTTATTCCAATAAAATTTAATGTTAAATCAATAGCAATAACTTCCATACTTTATTTTTCTTAGGTTTTTTCTAAAACTCAGACAGCACTTTTTGTAACTAATTTCTAGAAGTTTCTTTTTTAAAAAGACTCACAATGAAATATGTTTTAGAGAATGATTGAGTAGGTGCAGATCCAGTTGCTTAAGTAGCATGGCAATCTTCATCTTAATCTCACTTTCAGGATCATCATCTTTGATAATTTTATCAAGAATATTTAATGTAGATGAGTCTTCTTTCATTGTATTGTAATCCAAGCCCAGGATTTTTGCTATGGGATTTCTGTTAGCTGACCAAAAGAGTAAATAAATAAAAATGATCCTCTTGTTTTCTATTACAAGAAACATAAAGACTAACAAATCCTTCAAAGTCCACTTAAATGTGTTTCTTTCATTAAGCTTTCTCTGAGCAACTCAATTAAAAATAATCTCTACTTCTGAGATTCTACTGTACTTAGGAACTTTCTTATACCTCTTGAGATGTTCTACCTTGTATTGTAATATCATCTATACATGTCATCTCCTTAACAGGACAAAGGCCAAGACATTCTTTTCTTTAGCTGACCGAGGGACATTGTTCAGAATAGGCATGTGATTACTATATTCAGAATTGATTTGAAGATGGAGAAATACTGGTCTCCTTAGAAGAATCATCACTATAACGGTGTGTGTGAGCACGCACCTGTGTACATAAATGTATTCATAAATGCCTTCTTTCCAAAGTAGCAGGCTCCCTCAGTCTATAGATCTACTTTTCCACCTGTTCAAACTGCTTATATTCTCAATGCCTTTTGATGTTAGCATTGGAAAAACAAATCTAACCAGCATTTATACCCATACCAAAATTATAGTGAAAAACTTAAATACCAACACATGAGCAAGTCTGGCATAGATGTGAAAGTTGAACCTAGAGATGCTGAAAACAGAATTTGGCAAAGGTGAAAAAAAACTATATGGCTGAAAATGAGGGAGAAAAGGGCTAAACCTTGTTTAGAAAGGAGGAATTCAAGTAAGATGAAAATATATACGCATTTGGACAAGGAGGGGGAAATGCCTACGGGACTAATTCAGAACGCCTGACCTGACTGAAACAAAGAGAAGGACAGTGATGGCATTAACTCTCCAACAGGAAACGGGCTGCACCTCCAGAAAAGAGCAGAAAAGGCATAGGGCCGAGGAAAGACTGCATGAGGGGAGGGTGGGGCAAAGAAAGGAGGCCCAGGAATCAACCACTTATTGAGCATCTTAACTTATCACCCTCATGGCTGTCATCTATAAAGATTTATGACAAGGGATACTTGGTGAATTCTGGGGAAAGATATAAAACTGACTCCCAAATTGCTGGGTATCATGCAATTTGGACTTAAAGCTAAGAGTTGTACCTAGAACTCACATAGAAAGGGCAGAATGCAGCAAACAATACATATTTAGCCAAACTAGATACATGGCAGTCTATGTATTAAATTTATATATTATGTTGAATTTAAAGAACAACTGTGCCTCTATTAACTATCTTCTAGAATTCAGCTTTACTCTTAAGATTTCATCCCTCTTCAGGAAAGTAGCATTGATATACAGATAGCCCAATAAGGAAAAGTAGGCAAGAGATGAAAAGAGGCTGCTATCCTAAGGTTCACACGTTTAAAATTAAAAAAAAGGAGCACATTCTCACCTCATAGCAACAGACAGAGGCAAAGAATGATGAAAGGCAGAACTCAGGTCCCTTATGCCTGGGACCCACCGGTCACATGATTCCAAAGGAGCAAAACATATACACGACATCATTACTGGTAGGTATTTCTACTCACAAGAAATATTTAGAGCCCAATTACAGCAGGCAATCAGTCACATTCTTTTTTGCATGTTAGATGATTAGATGATAATGAGAGCATTATATATCCTTAATGAAGAGGAGAAGTATTTCCCACTGAATGAATGTAACTATTCACAGACGGTTGTGAGGTCCACAATGGAATAGGGCTGGGACACACAGAAAGTGAGATTATTATGGACTATCTCTGCTAAAGGAAGAGCCGACATTCATTTTAAAGGAAACAGATCGTCATCCATCACAGCAGTATGCAAGAGAGCGTGGATTCTGGTGCTGGCCCTGGTCATCTATCTTCTCTCCTGACGTGGACCATAAAGGCTACAGGCCTCTGGTCTTTCCAAAAGCTAAGAAGTCTCTCTTTAAACCACATGCTAAAATTAGAAAACTAGAAGCTTACTCACAGTCAAGTATTAGGCCCTTTATTTTAAAGTAGAAATTTGATATGAGTATAACATTTCAGCCAAGGAAAATTAATGACATTTTTATGAAGTTGAACATACGACTTTTTACCTTTAGGTAATAAAACTTTTTCAAGAGACTGTAACAAATGATTCCCCCCAAGATTATGTTTCAAAAAGTTCAAATCACAGACTGGAGTGTAAATATCACCTTCAATACACGCTTGTGCTTCCTTCAGCTTTGTATTCTTAGCAATAAATAACAAGCGTGACAACTGCCCAAAGCTTCGAACTTGAATTTGGGGTACAGAGAGAAATAGCAAAGGCTGTTCATTTTTATCAACTTCTTCTGATTTGACTGTTGTGTCACTAAAAAATGAAAAACAAAATGGAAAGCTTAAGGTTACCTGGACGCCAGTAGAAGTTAAATTTAAGACATTTTGACAAATTACTCCCTCGTCTCATTATAAAACACTGAGAATATAAACCCTCTTGTTATAAGCTCATCTATTTTCCCACTTTCATCCATACTCAGACCCTTAAATCCCCAAATTTATTAGCAAGCATAGTTAGCAAGATGATGTAAGAAGAAAATTTTAAGAAATTTCTTGAATACCTACACAAACTCAATCACAGTTTTTGTTTTTGTTTTTCCAACATTGTGTTGGACATCATTAAAAAAAATCACTGGTTCTACAGAACCATTCATGTTTGGGGGATTTCTAATGTTATTTTATTTATAAAACTTTTACACCACAGTAATTAGTGGTTAGAAATTTTGTTGGGTACTCTGTGTTTATGAACAAAAAAGATACGAAAAGAAGACAAACTAGATCCCCTCTGTGGATTATTTTCCCACTCCAAACCCCCTAATTTGGTTTACTTTAGGATAATAAGCAATTTTTCTGAATGGGCTTTTCCTGATCAGAAATTATCAGGTCTCCTAGATTTGTGTTTCTGTCCATTTAATGTGTTTTTTTTGATGAAGAAGATTAGCCTTGAGCTAACATCCGTTGCCAATCCTCCTCTTTTTGCTGAGGAAGATTGGCCCTGGGCTAACATCTGTGCCCATCTTCCTCTACTTTGTATGTGGGACGCCTGTCCCAGCATGGCTTGATAAGCAGTGCATAGGTCCACACCCGGGATCCAAACCTGCGAACCCTGGGCCACCGAAGTGGAGCATGCGAACTTAACCACTACACCACCAGGCCGGCCTCTTTAATGATTTTTTTAGGTTGGAATTTTAAAAATATTAAGATGATTTTACGGCAGTGATATTTCTATAGATCTTCACCACTTACATTAATAAACTGCCTAAGTTTTTCATTACATACTGATGTCTCTGGCAAAATTGTCCACATCTTAAGACCTGAGCTAGCATATTTCAAATTGTAATGCAGATAAATAGATGTGAAATGTTGCCAATTCATCAGAAAAAGTAAATCTGACAGACTCTTACTCTACTACTAACACCTTATTTCACTAGAATAGAAACAAGAAGATAGAAATTGTGAGAGGCAGAATAATGGTTCCACCCAAAATGTCCACATCCTAATCCCTGAAACCTGTGAATAGTTATCTTACATGGCAAAAGTGACTTTGCAGATGGACTAAGTTAAGGATCTTCAGATGGGAAGACTATTCTGGAACATGTAAGTGGGTCGAATGTAATCAAAAGGGTCCTTAGAGGGGCCAGCCTGGTGGTGTAGCAGTTAAGTTCACGCGCTCC
Source organism: Tapirus indicus (assembly GCA_031878705.1). Lineage (NCBI taxonomy): Eukaryota > Metazoa > Chordata > Mammalia > Perissodactyla > Tapiridae > Tapirus > Tapirus indicus. Next base: position 103,025,894 of record CM062925.1, read on the forward strand.
GCTTCTGGCGGCCTGGGTTCGCGGGTTCGGATCCTGGGCATGGACAGACGCACCGCTTGTCAAGCCATGATGTGGTGGCATCCCATATAAAGTAGAGGAAGATGGGCATGGATGTTAGCCCAGGGCCAATCTTCCTTAGCAAAAATAGAGGATTGGCAATGTATGTTAGCTCAGGGCTAATCTTTCTCACCAAAAAAAAGGGGGGGGGTGGTGTCCTTAGAAGAGGCAGGCAGGAGGGTCAAGTCAGAAAAGGCGATGTGACAGTGGAAACAGAGGTCAGAGTAATACAAAGCCACAAGCCAAGGGATACAGGTGGCCCCTAGGGGTGGGAAAAGGCAAGAATGAACTTTCCTTCAGCTTCCAGAAGGAACACAGCCGTGCCAAGACTCACTTAAACCCTGTAGACTCTTTTCAGATTTTTCACCCCCAGAACTGTAAGATGATAAATCTGTGTTGTTTTAAGCCCTTAAGTGTGTGGTAATTTGTTACAGCAACAATAGAAAGGTAGTACAGGGACTTTTATCAGGTCTTGCCCACTGTTCTGCCCCCACTACCTCAAACAGTAACTGCACACAGGAGGTCTTCAAGAGATATACAAAGAATAAATGAATGAATATTTTTAGACTTGTGAGTGATGTGCATCATGGATAAAATGTATATTTTCTCTAAAATAAAGCTTTTGGAATAATGTCCTTAGGATTGAGCAGATTTCTTAAAGGCCTGTATCAGGGCTGGCCACTGGAGGTAAGTGGATGATGACAGGACTAAGTTATAGGCTGCCTCAACGCCAACAATATCAAGCTACTTAACTTGAGAAAGTGAAACTCCTGGTGAGAACCAGGAGCCCTGGAGGGCACGGGTGACATTGCCCCACCAGCCGAAGCCTGTAACTGAACAGAGCAACAGGCACTAAAACGCCAGCTATAGAGAGGATTGTTGAAATGTAGGTTTCAGTTTCTGGGCTCATAGTTGCTAACACATGAAGAAAGAGCTCTTTGAAAGAAAAACACTATACCCACTTCGTGAAACTCAAGAAGAATGAACTAGAAATGAAATCCACTGACCTGACTAAGAGACTTTTAAACTGGAATTGGGGAAAGGAGCTAAAAATACTCAGCTTATAGTATAAAGCAAGAGAGCAAGAAAATGTCTTCTTTATTTAATCCTCAACCTCTAGTTTAGTGTCCAGAATATAGTAACTACTGCATAAATGTATGTCTAAATAGCAACATAGAAAATAAGGCTATAGTTGAGAAACTATTTAGTAATTCTCAGCGAAGAAAAACAAAGAGCTCAATAAACTTATGGCCACCTATCTTAATACCATGACTTGGAAATGTTACCAAAATACAATAATTATTGTCTCATAGAACAATACAACTTTAAGGTTGGAGATCGTGTAAATTCAGTCCTTCATGATATCGAGCAGAAAACTAAGGATCGAAAAGGTATGAATTGTGTGTGAAGTGTGCATTACTGGGGGGAGAGGGCCACTGCTCAGGCATCCTGACTTCTCATTCATACAGAACTCTCACCAGCATATAATTTTGTCCCAACTCATAAGTATCACTGAGACACAGCAGAGTGAGATTCATAACTAAAATAAAGCAATATTAAAGCAGATGTGATTCAAAAATCATAGTCCTACCAGGGAAGGAGATAAAAGAAGAGGTAATAACATTTTCACAGAGGGATTCTGAATGCTTATCTAATTTATAAATTTCCCAAGCTACGTTATAAAGAGTCAAAGCACCTCAGCTCTGTGTACCACCAACAGATGGTGTTACTACCGACTGGTGTTATTTGTCCTTAGTTTACAGTGGATTTGGGCTTCAGGCTGAGGTGTTTTAGGAAGATTATTAATCTCAACCAGTCTGATAAGAACAAAAGCAATTGAAAATGGTAATAAAAAGAGACATATGATTTTCATTAAAATGAAAGTAGAGATATTTTCCCCCCAAAATTGAAGATGGAGAGACGATGACAAATGTCATTACAGGACAAACAGCTCGACATTGGGAATGATTCTAAAGGAAAAAAATGAATCATGCAACGTGTGACAAGTGCTGAGCCTGTCTATTCAGTTAATAACGATCTGCACAAAAGGAAAGACGGTTGACGAAATGTAAAACCTTTTCAGTGTGTGACTAAAGCATCAGTTTCAATGTCAGATGCCAATTAGCCTAATTCAGAAGAAGGCTGATCAAACTTGTATTGACTTCCACAGAAAGTGCATTTGGAGATGCACAACATAAATGAGAAGTGAGGCCACAAGTGTTAATACATCCCCCAAATATCTGCAGAGATCAACAAAAAGGGGTAGCTTACGCACTTCAACAAACTTTCAGTATAGATAAAACTGACCTGTTTTGGAACAAAAGGCCTGAGAGAATGTATATCCCCAAGAAGCAGAATCTGCCCTGATTCTAAAACATCCAGGGACATTCCTATTTGGTAGAAACACGTGCAGAGACTCCAAGCTTAAATCCTGCAGGATGACTTTGGCTATCCATATGGACATACAGATCTGAATCCTGACTGGAAAAAGAGCAGCTTCCCCACCTTAAATAAAGGAATAAATGGTTGTACTAAGGGGCCAGCAGCTAAGCAAGAAGACTGCATGTGAATCAAAGGGCAAAGGATGAGGGAGTTGGGGCTGTTTTAATAACACATTCTTCTGGCCATTGAGGGCATCTCTGGTTTACATCACTTGTTATGTTGCTGGATGCAGCAAACTCCAAGTGGCTGTGGGTTGCTGACAGTTCTTTGGGTTGGCGGGTAGAGCAAGGGGTATGGTCAAGACCTGGATGTGAAAGCATTCGGTATTTTCCATCACTACCAAAATCTCAACTATATCCTCTGCCTTCTCCAAGGCAATCAGTACCTATCCGGTTTTCATCAAGCCACACAGGCGTGGATTCCTTCAAGTGCAACAAGTGCTACTATCAGATGCCTCTCATCCCTTCCAACATCAAAGATATCATCAATAAAGTTCAGAAACAAGAACGCCGGATAGAGAAATTGGCCCAAGGAAAGGTTGTATAGTAAATTTGACAGAAGGAAGGGGTAGTTGGTTCAAAACATAGATGGTGTCAAAATGTTAAAACATCCTGCCTAAGAGAAAACACTGTACATAAAGACTGTGCAGAGATGCAAGAAGGGAAATAAAGCAAAAAGAAATTGGGCAAGGATAGAGAAAGAGAAATAGGGATACATTGGAAGAGTGTGTAACAGCCCCCCTAACTAGGTTGCAGATGAGGTCATGTTTGTACTTGGAACACAAAATTAGTACAGAAGCAAGATACAACAGTCTTGACACTCTTCCGACGTCTGCTTTAAATCCATCTTTGTACTAAGTGGTGCATATGTTTTTAATTGATTTTGCAGATGAGTTCATCTTTCAAAGGTTAGGAAAAAACAATGTGTGATACTACACTGAACTTAGGTGGGAGCAACGAAGCACTTTGGGAGAAAGTGACCAAAGGCACAGTTAGAAATAAAAACAATTTAAAAAAAAGAGATTTCAGAAAATTCAGAGCGAAGGTAGACCATGATATCAAAACTAAAGATCTTCGGAAAAGCAGGTCAAGAAGGTTTCTGCAGTTCTAAAAATGAACTTCTGAGTTTCTTCTCACAAATAATCCCAGAGGCCAAAAATGGAAAAGGCATCTATAGAAAGCATTGGCTAGTTAGAGAACTGTTTTTGATAAGGTCAGACTTTAAAAGTTCATATGCAAAATCAAAGAGAAACATGGCTGTAGAGGCTCAGAATGCCTGAAGTGGAAAATAAACTAAGGCTGACCAAAACAAAAGGTTTATATATGAATTTATATATTTTTATCATATATAATTACAATATATACTTGTATAATATATTTATATAAGCATAACATATAATTATATTTATACAAATTTTTGCACTTAATACAAACGTATATTTTTTAGCTATGTTCAAAAGAGATAAATTGATAGCCAGCTATTTGAGGTGGAGGTAGGATTTTTTTCATCTCAGATTTAGAATCTCTCATTTGAGGACAATAATCCTCTCATTTGAGGGCAATGGTAATTGTTAAGAAGTCTCTCCCTTATATTGAGCAAAATTTACCACTCTCCCTCTGGCACCCCAGGAACTGACAGATTTAAATACCAGAAGGGATTCTGTCTACATCAGAGGTCCAAAACCAATGCCCTTTGGCGTCTGGCGGGTCATATGGATGAGTGGAAAGGCCAGACACTAAACAACAGCAAATGTTGAAAGTATGTTGACCTGGAGAATGCATCCCTTTTCAAAAGAAATTCAAATTTAAAAATTATATAAATAGTGGGGCTGACCCTGTGGCGCAGTGGTTAAGTTCACATGCTCCACTTCGGTGGCCTGGGGTTCATGAGTTCGGATCCCAGGGGCAGAACTACACACCACTCATCAAGCCATGCTGTGGAGATGTTCCACATACAAAATAGAGGAAGATGGGCACAGATGTTAGCTCAGGGCCAATCTTCCTTGCCACAAAAAAAAAGAAAAGAAAAGAAAATTATATAAATAGTGTGTTAGTCAAACAAAATATCCTCAGATTTCACCTGAGTGCCTCCAGTTTGCACTCCCTGGTTTAGAGGATTTCTGAGATTCACAGAGGTTAAATAACTTGCCCCAAACCTATAACCCATCAATAAAAATAAGTTCAATAAAGATACTAAATTCTAGAAGCAATTAAGTGGCTTACCTGACAACATAACCAGATTCAAATGCTGAGGGGTTCAAATTTGTTTTCCATTCAAGTGGATCTACAAAAACATATTTAGCCTCTTGGGGATGTTTATAGATAAAACTCTCCACAAACACAATAATTTCTTCCAATATGGCTTCATTTAGAGGGGTAGTTTCCAGGGTTCCAGTCCCACGTCCAGCAGCAGTCCACTGTGCTGATCTCGTCAGCGCCACACCCATGGGATCGGTTAATGGTCAGAGCTGAGCTTAGCACACACACTACATCAGAGTAGAAAGAGTTAGAAAGAGACAACAGCATCTACCTCTTCACTGAAGCATTTTTCAAGATTTTAAGGTAGGACTACTCAACCCACATTCTGCTTATTAATCTTAGAGATTGATTTTTTAATTATCTAATTGCTCTTCAAAAAAATAAAATAGTTAATTTTCACTGAATCAGCTCTAAGTAAAACTGACTAGTACTTAACGATTTTCCCATATCTGTCTGCCCTGAAATGAATAACTTCTTTCTCATTTTCCCGGGTATAAGAGGGAAAATTCAAATAACTGGGCAGAAAACGGAAACAGACAACTCCAAGAGTGGAAAAAAGAATTGAAAGAGGTTGGCATCGAGGCCTTTGGCTCACAGCTCTGCTGGGCTGGAGGTTAAGTGAGCAATGCTCTTTTGAGCTGGGCCACACATTGTTTAGAATTAAGCTATTAAACTGAATTCTGTTATCCCGACTTTCTTATAGTCATCCTATCTGCCTCCGTGCAATGATGACTGACAACATGATTCTGACAGCCCTGGGAGTCCCCCAAGTACCTGCTGAATTAATGAGAAATAGAATAAGAACCTTACTGTGAAATACTATCATTTTTTCTGAAAATTGGTATAGCACATATCAATCCTATTAACCAGAATATTTGAACAATCCAAACAGTGTACTCTCTGCCCATATATCCTGCCCAGAATATTTTATTGTAATTCACAACTTTCTTAAAAGCAAATGTGAGAGATGTAAGAATAAATGAGAATCAGCCTGTTTTTCTAAATTGGTTATCAAAAGCATCTAGCATTAAAATTTAGAACAGAATTTCAAATGAAATAAACTTTACTTTGGCTAAACAGAAACTAGTCTTTAAAAGAAGATCTTTAAAAAGATAACATATCTGTAACATTAAATGAGTCAACTTAGAAAACAAGTTCTGACACTAACTCACTATGGACACTGAAGACTTTTTTTCAAATAATCTAGATTTGTTTATTTTCTCGTTTGTAATAACACTGATCATCAAAACCTTTCTTCCAGAACGTTAGAAGAATAGTTATAAAGTTAAATATAAAATATAATTAGTTTTTTCCTCCATCATTATTACAAAAGCTCAAAAGTACTAAGATTCTACAGAAAGGGCTTGAAGATTTTCCTGTACTGTATTAAATCTTGAAATCCAATAACAGGGGCATCTAGATCAGTGGTTCTCAATGGGCACTACTGGCTCCTGAGAGGCAGCATAGAAGTATTGTACAGACAATTCATTACCAAAATGATATTAAATGCCACATCATTGGCATTTGGTGATGAGGAGCAAGAATGCCAGGTGTCCTGCAATGCGCAGGACAGTCCCCCAGAAGGAAGAATTATGCTGCAATCTCCAGGCATCTAGTAGGTGAAAAACTTCAGATAAGGAATATCCATGCCTAGAATCTACCTCTACTTTACAAATAACCACAAAGTATTTTTTTCACATTGTTAATATACACTGAATTTTCCAGGATTGCAATAACCATGTAAATCAAAGGAAGGCTGTACATATTTCATTTTATATGGGATTTTACCAAGAGCTCAGCATTTTGGAAAATCACACCATTGATGGCAATGCTATTCACACAATTTAAGTTCCAATGACTTTTCTGTATCAGACTGCACTGGGAACCACTGCAGTCACAGTAATTCTATGTAATGCTGGAGCATCTGACTATGTCATTATATAGTCTAGTGTCATGTGACCTGAGCATTTACATGCTGGTATTTTATTACAATTATTTTCCTTTTAATTTTCCTTCATTTTACAGTTAGAGCTCTATCGATATTTAGAAGTATACACATACATAGGATTACTACCTATGATTTTGACTTTAGGATAGTAAAGAGGGCATTACAAAATATTTGATATAAAAACCAAGTATTGGATCTGATACAGTTGAGAACAACTGAGATATATATACACACACACATATATGTATATATATGTTTATATATAAAAGTGCTAGTGAAATAAAATGTATAATAATTAGGGTACAAATTTGTTCTGTGCATTTGTTCTAGTATTCCAGTGTTTTGTTTCTATTGCTTGATTCCAAATACATACGCATGGACTGATGTTAATGTGTGACACTCTTGAGTTTCCCAATATTATGAGAATAAGTGCAAACTATAAGTACAAATAGCTTTATCTTACACAGAAAGTCTTAGGTAGACAGTTCTGTTTGTTTTTAATCTTTAAGTGTAACACTTGTTTTGGTGATCTTATAAAGCTATAGTGTGTGCATCATTTCCTTCTAGTACCTTTTTAAAGAAAAATATGAAATTACATAGATTACATAAGACTGTGGCAGTCAACAGACCATATAGCAACTTCCTAGAAAACACTTTAAAAAGAGCTAAAAAGTGCAAAAAAGTTCTTTTTATCATGATAAATTTTTATAGAAATGTAAGTGTAACATATTTGAAGCTCTTCAAATTGTTTTTCTGTATCTAGTAAATCAGCAGGTGCAGCAATGGACAGGCTTGATTCTAGAAGGCTCCTTAGCAGAAGGCCTAAGAAAACCTCAGAGGGGCTTATGACCACCCAGAAGGCAAATACAATATTATTAGAGAAAAAAAGTGTAACAAAATCCCAAAGAAGAGTAGACCGTGTATAAAAGGGCTAAAAAATACAAACGAGAAGTGCTTTGCAGACCTAACTGAATGAGTTTTAAAAAGAAAACAGGGTAATCTGATGTTTTTTCATCTTAAGTATGAGAAATTTCTGATGGCTTCTTAATTTACCAAGAGAACCAAAGCTTCACCATTTATTCCACTAATTCCAGTGGTGTTCAAAAATGATCAGTATAACTCAGGGAACAATACCAAAACTAACCCTTTTTATCAAGACAAGCTGCTCCCCAGTTTCTGCCCATTGCCAGTCCATGAGTTTTTTGGCCTAAGCATCATGGTTACAATGAATACATGTGGACACGTAACACATATCTTTGAAGTAAAGTAAGATTTTAAAGAAGTTTAACGATTAAAAGGAAAAAAGTTTTTGTGCGTTTGTTTACACAAATTGAGAATCACTTTGCACTCATTTTTGCTAATAATCAAACAGAATTTGCTTTCCTAAGAGTCAGTTGCAAGCTTCCACGATCATTAACAAAATGAAAGCCATTCGTGAATAATTTCTATAACACGAGCAGAAGCAAAACCGAATTCTTTACGAGGCTGCAGGAATATAAGCATCCACTCTGAGACCTAGAAACGTGGCTGGCAACATCGATTGCGAGTCAGCGCATACACGGCATTCTGCGAATGATGAAGCTATTCAGTGAGACCTACAGAACAATTAAAATTTCAGAACCGACTTGAACATGGCTCTGAATCAAAATGAACTCAAACCCTGTGTAAGCACACGCGACGACGGCACCAACCTGACCCATTACAAGAATAAGGTGTTAGAGTTGGAGGATAAATTTGCAGGGATGAGGAGGTGGGGGACAGGCGGGAAGGGGCAGGCGGCGAAGACAGAGTATAGAGGAGGAGGCAAAGCTGCAAGGGCGGAGGAGAAAGGCGAAGAGGAAAAGAGAGACAGGGAGGAGGCCGGAGAAGTAGAAATGGATAGGGGAGGAGATGTGGTCCGGGCAGGGGGGACGGGGGGCGCTGGGGCGAAGGGTCAGGAGGTCCCCAGGCCCGGCCGAGGCAGGGTGTCCACGGGGAGGCAGCGGCTAGATGAGGGTGGGAGAGAGAAGAGGGGGGGCAGATCTCGAGCTCAAGGAAAGGGAAGGCGGCGAGGGGGACAGAAGCGGCCCCCGAGAGCGGCCCCCCATTTCTAGAACCACGCGGACGGCTGCAAGGACCCCAGCGCAGGCCCGGTGCCGGCAGCTGGGCCCGGCCCCCAGGAGCGGCACCCACCGGCCGCACTCACCTGCCGCGCCCGGCTCCGCGCCCCGCACTGCGCCCCGCGCCGCTCCGAGCGCGCCCGCCGGTTGCTAGGACGCGCGGTAAACACCCAGCGCCCGGGCTCCCGCGCAGAGCGTCGCCGCCCGGCGGAGGAGAGCGCTGAGCCCGCCCGCGGCCCGCCGCCGCCCTGAAATCGCGCCCTGAGCCTGCCCAGACCGCGGCCGCGTGCGCCGGGGCCACCGCGCGCTCCCGCACGTCCCCGGTGCCCGCCGCCCTGCCCGCGCTGGGCTCCGCGGGCGCTCGCGCCCCGCCGCTCTCCGCTCGTCCCCTCCCTGGGAACAGTCTCATTCAACCTCCTTCCTCGAGGGCTGGTCCCCACTCACTCCACCAGGTGGGCAATGTTTACCTTAATTAAGGTCACCAGCAGTTAGGGGTTTTAGCAGCAACTTAACAAAATAACAGAAAAGCAAATAGAAAATATTCGTTAGAAACACCGTCATGTGTGTCTCCACAGGCGTCCAGACAGGTGTTTTGTAGTGTTCCATAAAGTGTTCTGTGTACCTTAACTCGTCACTCAGTTCTCAAAAATAGCATAGGGCGTCTCACAGGATATTTGAGGCTTAAATGTTTCTCTCCAAAAAGTAACTATAGTAGAATACTCACTGGAAAAGCAGAAACTGCTCTTCAACAGTCTAGTTCAGAGAATTGGAATGAAATGAGAATATTTCCCCATTTTTTTAATGCCTTTTACCTTTGTCCGTTAAGACGGCCTTTACCCCACCACTAGACACTCTACCAACGAGTCCCAACTCTGAAAAACCAGCGAGGGCTGAGGGAGTGGAAAAAAGAAAATAATGGGGGGCAGAGGGGGTTGGAGAAAATGAGCCATATACTGTCTTGGGGGGGGGGTGTGTGTGTGGAGTGTTTAGTTCTAGAACTGGATTCTTTCCCTAAAGCCTAAGAAGCAGATGTGTAATGATGTTAGGGCATTACATGTCAGGATATTGTACTGTCCCAAGTCAAAAATGGAGTCTTTCTGCAGACACATAGAGAAATGAGATAGATTTGGCCTTTGTTTTGGGTTCTTTTCTTGTCTTTTTGACAGTATAAAAGTTGTTAGGAGTGGAATCTTTTTGCCTAAAGGAGCCAAGAAGCCAACAGTTGCAATTTATCAGAAAGGAAGATTATGTGCCATTAGGTATATAATCCGAAGGGAGCCCTTTCAAAAAAATGGATAGATCACACTCTGAGAAGATCACAGCACCATACATACAGAGTTGGTGCAGGTCACAAACTGGTGAGGGTCAACAAGCTGGTGAGGGTCAGAGTCCACCCTTCAGAGAGGTCTGGAGCAGTCCTGGAAGCAGGGAAGCTTCGCTGGGTACTTTATTTCAATTGCACGTTTTAATCAGCTGTATGATATGAGACAGCATTACTGGGCCCAACATAGAAACATTGGTTTGCAAAGCTGAAAAAAGCCACTGGCCACCAAGATCTGAGCATCTGTGTCCTCATTTACCAAATTCATGCCAAGCATTAGAATCTACCATTGCTTAATCTAATGGCAAAATCTGAATTTATTAACCTGAGAATATCCAAGAAAAAAAGCATGTAATAATATTTAAATTTGTAAAATTCCCAGCTGGCTTATTCCAGTTTTTCCTTGTTATTTTGAAGCACTAACTTGACCGACCTTTAGCTCTCAGTTTAAATGCCTGCCTCTCAGAGAGTGCTGACCACCCCACCTAAAGAAGCCCCCCCGTCACTCTCTGCAGGACTTATTGCCTGTCTCCTACCACTACAGTAAGCTCCACGACATAAGGACCTTTTCTGTCTCCTACAAGTCTGGATCCCTAACATCTAGAAGAGTGACTGGCACATGGAAGGAGCAAAACTGATGAATCACCTCACCAAAGATGGCTTGCTACCTGACATTCTTTGTTGAACCAAACACCAGAAAGGTGAGGCCCACATTTGCTTGGGCATGGTGGATAGAACCAGTGGATGATTCTGAGTGGCTGTGTTCCTGCAAGTTTCCAACACTAGAGCACACCCAGGCATTTGCTGCAGCAAAGGCCTTTCCCAGCACTGCCGACAGCTGGAGCATGGGCATGTGACCCAGTTCTATCCAATGGAACTTTAGAGAAAGCCTGCCAAGCCTTCTGGGAAAGACTTGAAAGTTTTTGGTCCACCCCGGCAACTTTATGTCAGCTAAATATGCTCCCTGTGAAATCACCCACCATAGCTCGGGCCAGTGCAGCTCCTCTGGTGCATAGTAGAGTTCAGGCACAGATTCTGTGTATAGTCAGCTAGGGCTGCCATAACAAGGTACCACAGACTGGGTGGCTTAAACAATGGAAATTTATTGTCTCGCCCTTCTGGGAGCTAAAAGTCCAAAATGAAGGTGTTAGCAGGATTGGTTCCTTCTGAGGACTGTAAGGGAAGAATCTATTTCAGGCTTCTCTCCTTTTTGTAGATGGCCATCTTCATGTTCATGTGATGTTCTCCCTGTATGCCTGTCTCTGTATGCAAATTTCCCCTTTTTCTAAGGCACCATTCATATTGAATTAGGGCCCACCCTAGTTAACCCATTTTAACTTGATTGTCTCTGTAAAGACCCTGTCTCCTATAAGGTCATATTCTGGGTACTGGGACTTCAACATATGAATTTTGAGGGGGGACACAATTCAACACACAACATTGTGTAAACAGAGCAGTCAGCAGGTTTTAGGAACCCATTCATCTGTGTGCGAGTGGGGCCAACTGATATGAGGCAGCCAACAGAAGCATTTACAGGCCATAACCGGGGAGAAGAGGACAGGCAAGGCTGCCTGAGCGTCCAGTACCTCAATCAGGAAAGGACTGAGACAGATGGAACCTTGTAACCTTGTAAGGCTTGCAGGAAAGCACAATCATGTAGATTAAGTCTCATTATAGGGCGAGATCACTTCTCAGTGGAATTTTTCAGATTTCAACAGGAATTCCGATGAAAGAAAATTGCATGAAGTCCTAAGACCAAACTCACCAGGTCGTACCTGCCCTTACAGATAAAGACCTACGATCAAAAAAGTACTGCTTCAGTTGCCTCCCTGTGCCCGAAGACATTTCTCAGTGACACACTGTAGCCCAAGGCCCATGGTCTGGAAATGAAATGGCTCTTTCTCCTTAGATTCTAACCTCCTAGACATTCATTTATTCGATAAGTTGCTTTTTTTTGGATGCTGATATGTGCCAGGCACTCTGTTGGCAGAACTGGGTTATCCAATTTGAGTACTGGCCAAAAAAGGAGTCCACTAAACTCTTCAAAATCCCTGGAATAGAAAGAAGGTGGCAAGGAGCACAGTAAGCAAATAGAGGAGAAGAAGGTGAATGGGGTGGGGGGGGCAGGATCACATAAGGGTGGGGCCTTTAAGCCATGGTAAAGAGTCAGATTTTATTCCAAGAACAAATGAAAGTCATTGGAGGATTTTAAGCAGGGAGTGACACGATCTGATCTGTGTTGTTAAGAAGCCGTTCTGGCTGTGCTGTGGAGGTAGACTATAGAGGTACAAGGGTAGAGGCGAAGAGTGTTAGTAAGACACCTCGAGTCAGGTTCCCCAGTAAATAGACTCCAAGATGGAGAAATGCATGTGAGAAATTTGTTGGGGAATACCCTCAGGGGAGTGAAGGCAACTGGATTGGACAGAGAGAGACACTGAATTGCAGTACAGTCACATCTACTCCATGGAGAGCTCTGGAGCTGGGATGGCCCTACCAGCTTTCACATGTTGAGGCAAGGGGGCCTGACCTTTATATCCCCACATCAGCTGGTCATTACCAGCCAGTCGCTGGATGCAGGCTGTCCCCAGGAAGAGGGCATGACTTTCAGCCCGTAAGTTGAGAGCTGTCAGCTAGGAACACTCCCCAGCAGCTGAGGACAGGGGCACTTCAGTTCTGGAGGGGTGGGATGGGGGCAGGGGTTCTGGACAGTCCACAGCATCCACTACAGTCTACCCCTTGCACAGCTCAGCTCCACCAGAATCATGCAATACATCTGGGAGCGGATCCTCCAGGATTCCAGTGGGCCTCTTTTCCTGGGGAAACTTACAAGAGAAAGATATGAGACCAACTGCAGCCCCTGACTCTATAGGGGCTGTAGAGTCTCATGGCCACAACTGATACTCATCATATCCCTCCTCTTCTGCCCATTCCACACTCCCCTCACCCTTCACCAGCACCTTTCCTGATCTAGATGGCTTACCTGGTGGGGTAGGCCTGGCCCTTGGTGCTGAGGGATCTGAGCCCCTGGCATCAGCTCTTCTCAAGTGGTGGCTACTCTGCGCTTTTACCATTAAAATTGGGCAAGGAAGTACCAAGTGGTCCACAGGCAGACCACCTGCATTCGAAACACATCCGTCCTTTCCCCTACTGTGTCACAGCAGCCCTACCTCTTCCTGAGGATCAGGTCCATTTCTCCTATCAGGATCATGACTCCTTTACTTGCCTGCTGGTCTCTTGCACAAAGAGCCCAAAGTCACAGAATTAACAGCCATACGTTAGACTTGAATGTTCCTTGGTGGGACATTCCCCCTTGAGGAACCAGGACCTCTAAAAGTGCAGAGCCCAGATTGGCAATGACAGGAAGCACAAATTCCTCCAAGTGGTGGGAAGGCATGGCCACTTCTACTTCCACCTCTTGGTTCCAGAATCCATGTAATTGACCTTTAGGGGTCACAGCCCTACATGATGACTCTTGATTTAGGGTACATACTGCAGCCTGGAGGATGGCACCCCATCCTCATAGGGTATCATCTCCAAGCTGGCACTAAAGTTGTGCCTTCAAAAGGCTGCTTCATTGCTCTGGTAGGACAGTAGCCAAAAGTGGACTCAAGCTGTTTTGGAGAATATAAATGCTCCTTCACTGAAAGTATTGAGACTGGATAACCATCTATAAGAAGAGATGTAGAAGGTGGCAGGGATGGAGGCTGTGTGGGCCCAACAACTTGAGTTCTTTCTTGCCAGTGCTGATCTACATAATGCCACTGCTGAGTATCCAGTCTGCCAACAGCAGGGACTGACAATAAACCTCTAATAGGGCACTATTCCTGGGGAGACTAACCAGGCCCTGGTGGCAGGTCAATTATATTGGCTCCCTTCCATCTTGGAGGTGGCAGAAAGAGTCCTCCTTGCTAGGACTGATACATATTCCAAATATGGGTTTGCCTTCCCTGCCCACAGTGCCCCTGCCAGCAACACCATCAAAATGCCTGATTCATCAACATGGTGTCCCACACAATGTTGGCTAAGAACAAGAGACTCATTTTAGAGCAACAGAGATGCAACAATAGGTTTATAATTATGAGAGCCACTGCATCACCCGGAAGCCCCAGCTAAGGTGCCAGAATGGCACACCTTGCAGAGTTGGTCTTCATCCTCCAAGATGTGGTCTGTGCACTGAATTAACAGTTGGCATGTAGTTCCGTTTTCCTTAATAGCTAGAATTCATGAGTGTGCAAACCAAGGAGTGAACCTTGCCGTAACTCGCAGTGACCCACTTGTGGAATTTGGGCTTCTCGTTCCTATAACCTTGGGCTCTGCCCTACTTTCCATGGGGGAATTGCTCCCATCAGGGAATACAGTAAGGGTTCCATTGAATTTGGAGCTATGACTACCAAGCTGGCTACTTTGAGGTCCTCATGCCAGTAAAACAGTAGAACAACAACAAAATAACAGAGTTATTATGCCAGTGGGGTCACTGATGAACCATGACTACTGTGAGAGCTAGGATGCTACCACCAGGAAGGAGGATGTTTACAACCCAAGGGTCAAGGGGTCGAGGGAATTCACTTGGGCAGCTCTTAGTACTCCTATGCCTTGCAGTAACTATGAATTGGAAATCACAGCAACCACAATCTGACCAGGGCAAGTCAACTAAGAACTCCAACCCCTCAGAAATAGAGGTCTGGCTCATCCCACCAGGCAGGCATCCCAGACCAGCGATACTGCTAGCCATGGACATTTAGAATGCATGATCAACTTCTTATTTCTACCTCCTCTTCATTATTTCCCTCACTGTAGACCTTCAGGCGAAAAAGGACAGGGAAGGGAGAAGAGGGAAACGGATGAGGAGTCTTCTTAATTGTCTGCCCTGTTATAAGCTAGATTCTCTTCATGAAGCCTAAACTGACTCTTTCTCTTGTGGGTGTTTTTCTTGGCTCTTCAAAAACCTTGCATTGTTGGTGCCCTGCCCCCTGTGTCTTGATCATCCCAGAACAACCTTCCATTCTGACTGTGGTCTTGGGAATCTAGCAGCTATACATATGCTGTCTGCTGAGGTCCTAGAGCTGCCATCCCATCTCCACCAGCCCACACTAGAGTATTTTTTTCCCCCGCAGCCTAAGTGTGGTCCACGGGAAGACTCACATGTTATTTGCCCAACAAACTCAGGAAGTGCAGGTCAATCCGATCACAACAGAAACTTTCTTCCACTTTGCTACCAAAGCCACTGTATCCCACCTGTCTCTCGTCCCCCAGGCTCATCCACTGTGTCCTCCTCCACTCCCAATTGCACAGGGCAAAGGACACATATTAAGCTCTCTAAGTGGTCCCCTTAAAGTCCATCTTCTTCTTTCCTCTCTGAATTGAGGTAGAGGGCTAGGTGAATAGAGAAGAAAGAGCTAGCACAGCTCTCTCCCAAAAGCTCCTCTCTGGAAATCCACTCATTTCCCTTTTATAACTTCAGTGTGAGTCAGGTAATTGACTCGCCTGTTATAGCCTTTACAATTTTACATCTCGGCCTAGTACCTCACTTTGGAATAAATTGTCTATTGTATCTTGAATCCTAATGTCTTGAATTAGTGAAACAATTTTAGCATCTTATTTCTTAGAGATATGTACAAATTATGGATGGTTACACAGCAAATCAATAATATACATTGCCTTAGAAAGTGAATGGATGGAGAACTATTAATTTTTTAATTTATACATCTCTATCTTTTTAAAATTTTTATTCAAGTATAATTGACATACAATATCCTATTACTTTCAGGTGTACACCATAGTGGTTCGTTATTTATATACATTACAAAATGATGACCACAGTTAAGTCTCGTTACTATCTGTCACCACACAAAGTTATTACAATATTATTGACTATATGCCCTATACTGTACATTACATCCCCATGACTTATTTATTTCATAACTGGAAGTTTGTACTTCTTAATCCCCTTCACCTATTTTGCCTGTTCCCCAACTCCTCCCCACTCTGGTAATCACCAGTTTGTTTCCTGTATCTATGAGTCTGTTTCTGTTTTGTTTTTTCATTTGTTATGCTTTTAGATTCTACATATAAGTGAAATCATACACTATTTGTCCTTCTTCATCTGACTTATTTCACTTAGCATAATACCTTCTAGATCTATCCATTTGTTGTTGCAAATAGCAAGATTTCATTCTTTTTTATGGTTGAGTAATATTCCATTGTGTTTATATACCACATCTTTTTTTTTCATTCATCTATTGATGGACACTTAGGTTGTTTTCATGTCTTGGCTATTGTAAATAATGCTGCAGTGAACATAGGGATGCATATATCTCTTTGAATTAGTGTCTGTTTTCTTTGGATAAATACCCAGAAGTGAAATTGCTGAATCATATGGTAGTTCTATTTTTAATTTTTTGAGGAACTTCCATACTGTTTGCTATAGTGACTGTACCAGTTTACATTCCCACCAAGAGTGCACAAGGGTTCCCTTTTTTGTGCTTCCTCACCAACACTTATTTTTGTCTTTTTGATAATATCCATTCTGGCAGGTGTGAGGTGGTATTTCACTGTGGTTTTGATTTGCATTTCCCTGATGATTAGTGATGTTGAGCATCTTTTCACGTGCCTGTTGGCCATCTGTATGTCTTCTCTCGAAAAATGTCTATTCAAGTCCTCTGCCCATTTTTTTAATCAGGTCGTTTGTTTTTTTAATATTAAGTTGTGTATTTTAGATGTTAACCCATTATCGGATGTATGATTTGTAAATATCTTCTTACATTCAATAGTTTGCCTTTTCATTTTGTTGATGGTTTCTTTCACTGTGCAAAAGCTTTTTAGTTTGACATAATCCCATTTGTTTATTTTTGCATTTGTTGCCCTTGCCTGAGGAGACTGGTCCAAAAAAATACAGCTAAGACCAATGTCAAAGAGCTGACTGCCTATGTTTTCTTCCAGGAGTTCTGTGGTTTCAGGTCTTACATTCAAGTCTTTAATTTTGAATTTATTTTTGATAATAAAATGTGTATAAAATAATGTGTAAGATAGTGGTCCAGTTTCATTCTTTTGCATATGTGGCTGTCCAGTTTTCCTAACACCATTTATTGAAGAGACTGTCTTTTCCCCACTGTATATTCTTGCCTCTTTTGTTGTAGATTAATTGACCATATATGCATGGGTTTATTTCTGGGCTTTCTATTCTATTCCATTGATCTACATGTCTATTTTCATGCCAGTACCATACTGTTTTGATTACTATCACTTTGTCACGTAGTTTGAAATCAGGGAGCATGATACCCCCAGCTTTGTTCTTCTTTCTCAAGATTATTTGGCTGTTTGGGGTCTTTTGTGGTTCCATACAAACTTTAGGATTCTTTGTTCTACTTCTGTGAACAATGCCACTGGTATTTTGATAGGGATTTCATTGAATCTGTAGGTTGTTTGGGGTAATATGGACATTTTAACAATATTAATTTTTCCAATCCATAAGCATGGTATATATTTCCATTTATTTATGTCTTCTTCAATTTCTTTCATCAGTGTCTCATACTTTTCAGAGTGTAGGTCTTTTACCTCCTTGGTTAAATTTATTTCTAGGTATTTTATTCTTTTTGATGCAATTGTAAATGTATTGTTAATTTCTCTTTCTGATAGCTCATTATTAGTGTATAGAATCTATATATTAATTTTGTATCCTGCAACTTTACTGAATTTATTTATTCTAATAGTTTTTTGGTGGAGTCTTTAGGGTTTTGTGTATGTAGTATCATGTCATCTGCAAATAGTGACAGTTTTACTTCTCCTTTTCCAATTTGGGTGCCTTTTCTTTCTTTTTCTTGCCTAATTGCTGTGGCTAGAACTTCTAATGCTATGTTGAATAGAAGCTGTGAGAGTGGGCATCCCTGTCTTGTTCCTAATCTTAGACGAAAATCTGTCAGCTTTTCACTATTAAATATGATGGTAGCTGTGGGTTTGTCATATATGGCCTTTATTATGTTGAGGTACATTCCTTCTATACCCACTTTGTTGAGAGTTTTTATCATAAATGGATGTTGCATTTTGTCAAATGCTTTTTCTGCATCTATTGAGATGTTCATATGTTTTTTATCCTTCATTTGGTTAATGTGTGTATCACATTTATTGATTTGCGGATGTTGAACCATTCTTGCATCCCTGGAATAAATCTCACTTGGTCATGGTTTATGATCCTTTTAATGTATTGTTGAATTTGGTTTGCTAATATTTTGTTGAAGATTTTTGCATCTATGTTCATCAGGAGTATTGGCCTGTAATTTTCTTTTTTTGTGGTGTCTTTGTCTAGTTTTGGTATCAGGATAATACTAGCCTGGTAAAATGAGTTTGGAAGCATTCTTTCCTCTTCAGCTTTTTGGAATAAATTGAGATGGATAGATATATGGTAAAATATTTGGTAAAATTCACCTGTGAGGCTGTCTGATCCTGAACTTTTGTTTGTTGGGAATCTTTAAATTACTGATTCAATTTCATTACTTGTAATGGGTCTGTTCAGATTTTCTATTTTGTCATGATTCAGTCTTGGAAGGTTGTGTGTTTCTAGGAATTTATCCATTTCTTCTAGGTGTTCCAATTTGTTGGCATATAATTGTTTGTAGTAATCTCTTATGATCCTTTGTATTTCTGTGGTGTCAGTTGTAACTTCTCCTCTTTCATTTCTGATTTTATTTGGGCCCTCTCTTTTTTTTTTCTTGATGAATATGGTGAAAAATTTATTGATTTTGTTTATCCTTCTAAGGAACCAGCTTTTTCAGTTTCATTGATCTTTTCTATTGTTTTTTCAGTCTCTATGTTATTTCTTTCCACTCTGATCTTTATTATCTCCTTCCTTCTTCTAACTTTGCACTTTGTTTGTTCTTCTTTTTCTGATTCCTTTAGGTATAAAATTAGATTGTTTATTTGAGATTTTTCTTTCCTGAGGTAGGCTTGTATCACTATGAACTTCCCTCTTAGGACCGCTTTTGCTGTACCCCATAAATTTTGGAAAGTTGTGTTTCTATTTTCGCTTATCTCAGGTATTTTTTGACTTCCTCTTTGATTTACTCATTGACCTGTTGGTTGTTTAGTAGCATGTTGTTTAGTCTAGTCTCTGTGTGTTTGTGTTTTTTCCAGTTTTCATCTTGTAGTTGATTTCTGGTTTTATACCATTGTGGTCAGAAAAGATCCTTGATATGATTTCAGTCTTCTTAAATTTACTGAGACTTGTTTTGTGGCCTAACATGTGATCTCTCCTGGAGAATGTTCCATTTGTGCTTGAAAAGAATGTGTATTCTGCAGTTTTTGGATGGACTGTTCTGTATATATCTATTAAGTTCATCTGGTCTAATGTGACATTTTAGGCCAGTGTTTCCTTATTGATTTTCTGTCTGGAGGATCCATTGATGTAAGTGGGGTATTAAAGTACCTTACTATTATTATATTCTTCTCAATTTCTTCCTTTATGTCTGTTAATATTTGCCTTATATATTTAGGTGTTCCTATGTTGGAAGCATAAATATTTACAGATGTTATATCCTCTTCTTGAATTGACCTCTTTATCATTATGTAATGCCCTTCTATGTCTTTTGTTACAGTCTTTGTTTTGAAGTCTATTTTGTCTGATATGAGTATTGCTATCCCAGCTTTCTTTTCATTTCCATTTGCAGGGAATATCTTTTCCCATCCCTTCACTTTCAGTCTTTATGTGTCTTTAGATCTGAAGTGAAGCTCTTGTAGGAAGTGTTTAGATGGCTCTTGGTTTTTTATGCATTCAGCCACCTTCTGTCTTTTGATTGGATTATTTTGTCCATTTACATTTTAAGTAATTATTGATAGGTATATACTTGTTTCCACTTTGTTAGTTGTTTTCTGGTTGTTTTTGTAGTTCTTCTCTGTTCCTTTCTTCTTCTCTTGGTCTCTTCCCTTGTGGTTTGATGGTTTTCTTTAGCGTTATATTTGGGTTCCTTTCTCTTTATTGTTTTTTGCTTTTTTGGGTTTTGGTTTGTGGTTACCATGAGGTTCATATGTATTGACCTATACAGAGAGCAGTGTGTTTGGAGGGGATAGTCACTTAATTCAAATGCATTCTAAAAGCACTACATTTTTGCTTCCCCCCATCTCGTTTTATTTTTTTCACATCAGAATTTACATTTTTTTATTTTGTATATCCTTTGACTACTTATTATAGTTATAGTTGCATTTACTACTTTTGTCTTTTAACCTTCATACTAGCTTTTTAAATGACTGATCCATTGCCCTTACTAAATAGTTGTCTTAACCAGTGAGATTTTTCTTTCATATATTTCTTATTTCTAATTATAGCCTTTTATTTTCAACTTAAAGAAAATCCTTTAATATTTCTTGTGAGGCCAGTTTAGTGGTGATGAACTCCTTTAGTTTTTGCTTGTCTGGGAAACTCTTTCTCTCTCCTTTCATTCTGAATGATAACTTTGCTGGGTAGAGTATTCTTGGTTGTAAGTTTTTTCCTTTCAGTGCTCTCAATATATCATGCCACTCTCTTCTGGCCTGCAAAGTTTCTGCTGAAAAATCAGTTGTTAGTGTTATGGGAGTTCCCTTGTATGTGACTTGTTGTTTTTCTCTTGCTGCCTTTAAGATTCTCTTTTTGACTTTTTCCATTTTAATTATAATATGTCTTGGTGTAGATCTCTTTGGGTTCATCTTGTTTAGGACTCTCTGTGCTTCCTGGACCTGGACATCTGTTTCCTTCCCCAGTTTAGGGAAGTTCTAGCCATTATTTTTAAAATAAGTTTTCTGCCTCTTTCTCTCTTCTCCATCTGGGACACCTACAATCCAAATCTTAGTATACTTGATGTTGTCCCAGAGGTTCCTTAACCTATCCTCATTTTTTAAAATTCTTTTTTCTTTTTGCTGTTCTCATTGGGTGATTTCCACTATTTTCTTTTCAGATCGCTCATCTGTTGTTCTGTATCATCTAATCTGTTGTTGATTCCCTCTAGTGTATTTTTCATGTCAATTACTGTATTATTCAGCTCTGATTTTTTTTTTTAATATTTTCTAAGTCTTTGTTGAAGTTCTTACTGTGTTCCTCCATTCTTCTCCCAAGTTCAGGGAGCATCTTTATGACCATTACTTTGAACTCTCTATCAGGTAAACAACTTATCTCTGTTTCATTAGGGTTTTTTTCCTGGGATTTTATCTTGTTCTTTCTTTTGGAATGTATTCCTCTATCTCTTCATTTTGTTTGACTTTCTGTGTTTGTTTCTGTGAATTAGGTGAAACAGTTACCTCTCCAGGTCTTGAAAGACTGGTCTTGTGTAGGAGTATCCCCTGTGTAGACTGCATGTGTGGGGTGGCTTTGGTAGGTCACTGGAGCTGGAACAGGCATGGGCCAGGGGATTCCTGGGGTGCACTTTGTCCAGGCTGCCCTGGTGGGATGGCTGGAGCTGGACTGGGCACGGGATGGTGATCCTCGGGTGCACCACACCGGGGCTGCCTTGACAGGATGGCTGGAATTGGAGTGTGTGCGGGTGGGGAGGGTCCAGGACATGCCACTCCAGGGCTGCCCTCTGGGATGACTGGAGCTGGTGTGGGCCAGAGGCCTGGGACACACTGGGGCAGCCTTACCTGGCCAGCTAAAGCATCTAGACCATGCTCCCACTAATGCTATCAAGGTGGAGGGGAAACACAAAAAATGGCACTTGCTGGTGCCTCCAACCCCAAGAGAGTTCCAGCAGTTCCCCACCCATTTGGCAGACACTCTAGGGTTAGTAAATGGATTTCCTTCTCTCATAATCTAGGTACCCTTTAAAGTGCTATTTTTTCACTGTGTCTCAGGTTGGGCAAGCCTACACACAGGCACCTCAATGATATCCCTCCTTGCTGCAGGTCACCATACTGGGGATGGGGTTCCCATTGATACTGTGTCTCTGTCTCTCCTACCCATCTCTATATAATTCCTCTGTCATTTGTTGTGCAAAAGCTGTTCAATCAGCCCTCAGTTCTTTAGGAGGAATTGCTCTATATGTAGGTGTAGATTCAGTGTGTCTGTGGGAGGAGGTGAATTTAGGGTCTTCTTATACTGCCATCTTAGACCAGGCCCCTACCCCCCTCTTTATCTTTTGATGTGTTACAATGAACCTGTGTTCCTGTAGTAAAAAATTAGGACAGTATAAGAAACAATGGGGCTGGCCTGGTGGCATACTGGTTAAGTTCGTACACTCCGCTTTGGTGGCCTGGGGTTGACAGGTTCGAATCCCAGGTGCAGACCCATCCACCACTCATCAAGCCATGCTGTGGCAGCATCCCACATACTAAATAGAGGAGGATGGGCACATATGTTAGCTCAGGGCCAATCTTCCTCAGCAAAAAGAGGAAGATTGGCAACAGATGTTAGCTCAGGGCCAATCTTTGTCACCAAAAAAAAGAAAAAAGAAACAATGACTATAGAACATATAAGTAAATTTGAATTATATATACATGTTAATTAAAATTAGGCCATTTACGGGGCCGCCCAGTGGCGCAGCGGTTTAGTTCACGCTTGGCAGCCCGGGGTTCGCAGGTTCGGATCCCGGGCGCCTGCCGATGCACTGCCTGTCAGCCATGCCGTGGCAGCGTCCCATGTAAAGTAGAGGAAGATGGGCACGGATGTTAGCCCAGGGCCAGTCTTCCTCAGCAAAAAGGGGGCGATTGGCAACGGATGTTAGCTCAGGGCTGGTCTTCCCCACACACACACACAAAAAAAATTAGGCCATTTATCAAATATCTAAGTATAATGAGTTATTTCATATATATCAAGCAAAATGAATTTGATTCTAAAATAAAATTGTAGGATTGCCTTAAAAATTTTGACTTAAAGTAACTTCATGAAGAAAAAGTGTTTTCTCTGATCTTTATCTCATATTTACATATAATGCAGTTGATGGGCCTTTTGACTGGAAAATTTGAGTGATGAAATAATCAAAATGACTGGAATCTCAAATTGAATTTTGGGGGATAGGGCAAGCATGTTATGAGCTTCAGTAATATCTGAAAAGAAAAGGAGAAAATAAACCTAGAGGGGTACATTCTCTTCTCAGTTTGATCAGTACCTATTAAAGGATAAAAGTCGTCTATAGGATTAATTAAACCTACGTGCTACGTCACTAAACTTGCAGTCAAATATGGGCATTGTGCACATCCCCAAAACCCACTAAAATGACGGTGGGGAAAGAGAATGGAAGGAAAGATGAAATAGGCGAAACATGTCAAAAAAACGTGGATAATAGAAAGCAGAAGAGTTGAAATGACTTAGCAGAGAGGAGAAAGCTGAAACCCAATAGCTTGAAGGGATCAAGGTCAGTAAAAATAAAACATTTGCAAGTCAAGACCTTGGAAAGACCCAGAACTTGGAGGCATCTCTGAAGGTGTAGAGTAGACTGCTTGAAAGCCTTGTTCAAGGGGTAGCTGGTCCCCTGTACACTTTTCCCCAACAGAAAAGTTTATAGCTCAGGGTACCAGGAACGGCTGAGAACACCGAAGTTATGGGAACTAAGTGAATTCAGGTGTACTGAGTGCTGAGCATTCCCTCAGCCCCTTATCCTGGCCACCTTCCTCATACTTGCAACACAGCTTGCATCTTCAGGCAAAACGTCTGAGACTGACCAGCCTGAAAGCAAAGATCTACAGTTGCTGACATTTAAGAGTCCTTCCAATCAAATATACAGGTGTTGGAATACGGGAAGCATGTGAGTAGCATGAGGCAGGAGTGATGGTAACAGGATTATACCCTGTTCTTCCAGAGTAAGAAGTCAGTAATAATCTCTAAAAAAGAAAAATCAAAAAATAGCAGTTTAAACATGTTATTTAGAAATATGGAAATGTTGAGCAATAACAAAAACAAGTAAGAGTTGTTGCCCATCACTGTGATTTTTAGGAAAAAAGGAGCCAATCAATTTCTCAAGAAGAACCAGGGCCAACAACTTTGTAGGAAGCTTGTTTTCCATCATCTAGGGCTGGCTAATCATCACACATGTTTCAGTCGATCCACTCCTGATGAACACAGGCCATCAGTAGAGGTAAAGCCTCTGTGACAGTTAACTATTGCTGCAATAATGCTGCATAACAAATCATCCCAAAACTCAATGGTATCCACGTATTGATCCTCACACTCATGGATCTGCAGGTCGATTGCAGTTTGGCTGACCTAGGCGAGCCCTGACTAAGTGGCTCTGCTTCAGGCTGTGTGTCTTCTGGGCTTGGTTCCAGGTTGTGAATCTGTTCCACATCTCATTGTGGAACCCAGGCTCGGGCAGTGGCCACCTGTGGTATGTTCTTGTCATTGTGAATCACTTCCATGGACATTCCAAGTTTCTGATTGCATCATGTCAGCTGACATCCCACTGACCAAAACAAATCACATGGCCAAGCCCAAAGTCAAAGGGTGGGGAGCTATTATTTGCCCACCAGGAAGCCATGATAAGGGTGTGGATGTAAGACACCACTACAGCAGAGTGAAGAGATCATTAGAACTAATAATTCAATCTACCAAAGCACCCTTCTTCATTATATCATTCACCATTCATCAAATGTGTTCTAATCTTCGTCTTCATTCCCATTACATTATCGTGGTGGCTCCACCCTCTTATCATACTCTCTATCCTCTACCAAAATATCTAAGGTGAATAGGCAGAATTAAGTTTTCCAATTTGGTTCTTTATTTTTATGCAGTTATTCTAAATCTTTTTTTATCTTTTTATAAATTATTTTATTCAGAGTCTCTCTTTTTTATTCTAAGCTCTTTTATCTAAACAAGAATACGGAGTACTGTAAAAAATGTTTAACTCCATTTTATGTCAATTAGCACTTGGTCCCTGTTCTGAATTTTTTAAAAGTAGGAACTCAGAACAAAATACACTGGAATGTAGGGAAAGTTATTTGATATAGAAAATGTGTAGTCTAGCCAAGAAGTGATTACTCCAGAAATCCTCATGGAGAATAAAGGATTTAATGTGAGACTTGATATTTTGGAAAAACAAACTGAGGATTAATAATATCCGGGTGATGTCTCCCAGTAACACCAAAGGAAACAGTGAAGACGTCTTAAAAGAATGGCTTCCAGATGCCTAGTAAATCATGTGTCTCTACCAAATGAGAACATGGCTGAGAGAGGATATTACTTATTTTGAGAAGAGAAGCATTATTTGGGTGACTACTAGTATTTTGCACTTCAATTTTGTAATATTAATAAAAGCCAAGAGCATTATCCTTTTCAAATAATAAAATGATGGATAAATTATTTGTAATGAAAATTAGTTTTACCATTCAATATAATTTATTTGTGAGAAAATAAATAAATTAGAGTTTTATGGTGAAATGATATGTCTATTTCTTTCTCTGGAATATATCTTAAAGTCTTGTGCAGTGGGAGAAGGTTGATTGTAAAAAAGGAGGTAGGATGAGAAAACTGGGATGATGCTTTGTGCATAGGAATGTTTTCAGATACATAAATTTTAGAAAGGCTCTGGAATCTGGAAATTGATTTCCTACAAACCACCTACACCCACATACCCTTTGGGAGGAGTTCATGGGTTCCCCAGTTTGGAAACCACTTAGTTGGTTCATTGATAGAGCTCCCCATACTCCTATGCCTTTTGAGGTCTTAGGTCACTCCCTCTGATACACTCCAATATGGATTTGCACCAATCAAAATGTGCCAGAACCTATTAGCTTTCAGAGTTGGGGTCATGAAGAGCAATTTTGAGATCACTGGCCTTGGTTTTCTATACTGAAATCTTCATTTGACTTTGTCTGTGTTTAATTTTCTAATCCCTGTAATATTACCTGGAAGCATTTGTGCTGGAGCAGTTCTCTGGGTTTTGTCACTGGATTGAAAAGCAACAGCAACAGAAACAAAACTAGTCTCTAGGGATCACAAACAGATTGTATTCAGATATTATAGAACAGAAATTAGAATGTGTGCACGCTCTCTGAGGGATATTGCATTTAATCAATTAAATTTCCTATAGAGGATATTAGGCACAAATGGACCATTTGGCAATTTCCATGGATATTAAGTGCTTGAAGTAGGAGGGGGAAAAAAAGGAAATCTAAATGAACCAAATTAATCTCCTGTTTCCTTACTAACTGGCAAATCAAATGAAAGTAAGAGGCAGAAGGATAGATTAATAAAGCGTATACAATATATTTGAGGGAACTATTTTTTCTTCTGTCATATTGGTTACCTAAGTGTTATAATAACATCACAGGGGCACTTTGAAATTAGGAAAGCCATGGTGACTTTTTTTCCCCCTCCTTTGCAAAGGTGTCTACTTCCTTAGCTTCTATAAACTTGCTCTGTATTAGTTAAGATTGGGTTCTGGTGTGAAAAACAAAGACTCCAGAAACGGTGACTTATAGAAGATAGAAATTTCTTACAACGGTCTGGAGTGAGAGGTTAAGTTCTGCAGCAGGTTCTACTCTGCAAAGTCCTAAGGTTCCCAGGTTCCTCCTCCACTGTGCAGGGTCCACATTTCCAAGAACTGCTCCATCTCCAGCCATCAAGGCCGCATTCTAGCCAACAGAAAGGAGGGAAGCATGAAGAAAAAGAGCAAAGGTCACACACTGGCTTTCTTTTAAGGAAATTGCCGCACCACAGTTCTACTTATATCTCATTGACCAAAATTAATCATACGGAACATTTTTGCTTTTTACATTTTGAAGCTATCTTAATAGGTACGTGGAAATTTACATTTGTTATATTTTCTTAGGAGTTGACCTTTTCATCATTATAAAATGACTGTTTTTCTCTAATAATGATTTTTGCCTGAAAGTATATTTTGTCTGACTTTATTAAAGGTTCACCAGCTTTCTACTTGGTGTTTTCCTGGTGTATCTTTTTCCATCTTTTTCCTTTTCTGGAAACTTATATTTTAGATATGTTCATTGTAAGAGAATGTGGCTGATTTTTTTTTTAAATACAGTCTGATAATCTTTGTGTTTGATGAAGGCATTTAATTTATTTACATTATGTGTCCCCTTAGTTCGTGCTTTCCATTTGTGCCATCTTTTCTGTGTTTCTTTTTCTTTCCTCTATTGCCTTCTCTTCAGATTGACTAATTATTTTTTTCTAATTGTATTTTATCAACTGCTGTTTGGAAGTCATGCACTCTGATACTATTCTTTTCATATTTACCCAAAATATACCATACATAACTAACTTATCAAAGTCTCAAGTTAATCAATACCTTTATCCACTTCCTGAACATTACCCTTGTCCATACTGGAATTATATTCCCCTCTGGAATAATATGCTGTTGTGGTTGTGCATTTAAATTCTTTTTTAAACTCCTTCAAATGTTAATATTGCTGTTTTATACAGTCATTTTAGATTGTTTATATTTATCTGTATGTTTACCAATTTCTCTCCTCTCTATTTCTTTTTAAAATAGAATTATTGAGGTGTGATTAACATACAATAAACTACACATATTTACAGGGTGCAATTTGAGAAGTTTCGCTGTATGTGAAACAATCACTACAATCAAGAGAATAAACATATCATCACCTCCAAATGTCCCTTGCACCTCTTTTTAATCCTTCACTCCTGGCATTTGATTTTATTTTTGGTGGTCTTTCAGGCAGGAGCCCAAATCCATGCCCTGTTACTCTGTTGGGGCTGTTAGCAGAAGTCGCTCTCCATTTCTGTTTGTTTCTCAGACTTTGAATATGGGATCACTTTCCTTCTGTCTCCAGTAAATAGTTAGATTTTCCTTTAGTGAAGCTCTGCTAATGGCAAACTCCCTTCAGTTTTTGATGGCCTGAGAATATCATCATTTTGGCTTTATGCAGAAAAGATATTTTTTCTAAGAGTAGAGCTCTAGGTTGAGAATACTTTTCCCTTTGTACACTGAATATATCATTCTGCAGTCCTGGTTTCCCTTATTGCCATCAAGAAATCTGCTGTCAGCTTGTTACCCCTTTGAAGGTAATATGTCTCCTTTAAAGACCTTCTCTTTGTCTTGGGTGCTCTACAGTTTCACTATGATTTGTCTAGTTGGGAGGTTTCTTTGAATTTATCCTGTCTTTCACTGTGCTCTTGAATCTGAAGCAAGGTTCTTTTCATCAGTTTTGGAAAATTCTCAACCATTTTATTCTCACATGTTACCTCTGCCCTCTTTCTCTCTCTTTGCTTCTGGAACTCCAATTAGACATGTTTCCGCTCTATCCCCCATTTTTCTGAATCTATTTTTCCATATGTTGCATGTCACTTCTGTGTAACATCTTGGGTAATTGCATCATACCCCTCTATCTTTGAGATCACAGAATCTCTCTTCAGCTGTGTCTAATCTGTTAAGCCCGTTCATTGAGTTTTTTGTTCATTTCAGTTACAATATTTTTCATTTCCAGGTGCTCTATTTGGTTCTTGCTCAAATTTGATTGGTCATTCTGTATAGTTTATTGTTCCCTGGACAGATTTTCAAACTTTTCTTTCATTTATTTAAACATGCTAAACATAATTATTTTATGATCTGTGTCTGATTACAGCAGTATAAGTCTTTTTGGATTTATTTCTGACATCTCTATTCTTGCTGCTTCTCCTTCATGGTACCTTGTTTCCCTGTATTTTGAGTGATTTTTGGCTGCGATCTACTTGTTTCCCTTGGAAATTTGTTTTTCAAGGGGTTCTTTGAGATCTGGGGAAAAAAGCTTCCTCCAGAAAGGATTGGCATTTGCTTCTGCCAGATACCTTGGTTACTACATATCTCAGACTACTTTCAACTACTGCTATCGTTTTGTATCTTTGGTCTGCAATTTTTCATTTAACTGTATATCATGAAATGTCTATCATTCCAGGTAAATTCAACAACTCATTATTTGTAATGACTGGATAGCATTCTATAATAAGGATATATTATAATTTATTTAACCCTTCAATAGTTGACTTTTAAGTTGTTATTACTGACAGTGTGCATCTTTACATATGTAGCTTTACATGCTTGCATAATCACCTCTAATTATATATATATTCGTGAAAGTGAGATGGCTATGGCAAAGATAACGTGCACTTTAAAATTTTTTAATACATACTGTGCATGACTTCCCCAAAAGATTCTCTCAATTTGTAGCTCACCAATGTATACCCATGCCCTTGACAGCAGTGGATGTTATCCATCTTGAAATTTTGCTGATCTGATACGAACATTATCATTTTAATTTGCTAATATCTTACTACTAATGAGGCTGAACATATTTGCTTACTTCTGTTGACCATTTGTTTCTCTGTTCTGTGTGATTGCTGTTCATTTACTTCGCCCATTTTCATCATTTTTTCTGGGTCATTTTCTTATTAATTTATAGATACTCTTTGAACCTTATGAATTTTAATGTCTTTCTTTTAAACATTTGATCTAGGAATAACTTTTAAAATATAAATATGTGCTAGTATGAAATAGAATTAAAATGTTTTTCATAAAGGACCTTGTTGTGGGGCAAAGATATGCACTGTGTAATTGTTTCAGTGGTTTTCATTGTGCTAGACCCCTCCATCAGTTCTTGGGTAGTCTTCTCAAGTTTTACATCGTGACTATTACAGTGCTCATTGTGACTACTTTTAGAATCTGTATTTTTTTCACTTCCTGATTCTGCTCATTACCTAAAGCGAGTGTTTTACTTGAAATTCGTGGGTATTTGAATGAGGCAAAAGAGCCTACCAGTAAGTAGTAATTGTATATTTTATTATTGAGAAAATTAAATCTAATTGCTTCTGCAATCTTTTTTTAAAAGTGTTGGGAATTCATGTAGTGATAGTTATAATTAGGGATTTGCTATGCTTTGATTTCTAATGTTTTGCTAGAAAAATACTTATTTTCAGAGACTTTATTTTTTAATTTTGAGTGCCTAACATGTAACCAATTTTCACCAGATGATTCCATCTTTATCACTTATCCAGAGCAGTTATATTTATATTTAATAACTATTGGAGGGAGATTATAGCATTATTGGAATTTGAAATGTTACTAATTCATATTTTACTATTTTAGAAAATGTTTGTTATTTCAAATGACCATTCAAATCTGTTTCTTATAAAAATTATATATGGTTTTCCCAGTCAACTCTTTCTGGCTATGAATTTTTTGTAAAGTTTTTGGGAAAACCATTTTGTGACAATTACAAAACATTGACTGTAGCTATTGGTGAGTTTTCTTTATAGGTCTTTATGATGTGAGAGGAATTCATTGACCTTGCATATTGAAATAAAGTGAAAAATTATAAAAAGTTTTTTATTCTCCCATAAGAATACTTTCCTTAGTCTAGGTAGAATACATATCATACAAAATGATATAACATTGAAATTTGCTTTGGTTTCATAGCATTTATGTATTGCATTTAAACCAGGAGTATTCAGGGCTTCACAAACTCAAGTTGGATAAGCAGTTAGTGGAGGAATGTGTAAATTGTCTTAAAAATCAAGTCTATATTTTAAGAAGTAAAACTGGTTAAGCTTCAAAAGGTTAAGAATCAGTAGGATTTAAAAATTGTATTTCTCAGAATTTTCCCAAGCAACTTACTAATAAACATGCCAAACACACAAATTCATTTCATTCAGGGTTGATCCAGAAGTTAAAGTGATGACAACAAAGTCTTAGCAAATTTTGTATTTCACTGAATATCTGATTAAACCAGTTTAAACATTCTTTGGCATTTAAATAATATCAAATGTTCTTTCTTAATTGTTATTTCCAGAACATATAATTTAAGGTTACAAGAGTTTAAATTATATTTTTTAAAACTCATCCATTTGATCATTCAAAATGAATAAAATAAGACTGGGGAGTGGGAGGAGATGATACTGAATTGTCGTTCACGAATCGTTACAGAAATGGCCTGAAAGAATAAATGACTACACATAATTGGTTTTCTTAAGATAAACTACTGACTGGTAGGAACTATAAACCTTGGACTGACTTCCTCAGTGAAATAAAACCATATTTAGCTGGTATAAGAGATACTGGTCCTTCCTATTAAATTGCTATAATCAGATTATTTGGAACCTGATGCAGCCAACGTAATATTACCTACGTAAATTATCAAGAAAACTCTGAGGGGGCCGCCTGGTGGCGCAGCGGTTTAGTCCGCGCTTGGCAGCCCAGGGTTCGCGAGTTCAGATCCTGGGCGCCCGCAGACGCACTGTCTGTCAGCCATGCCGTGGTGGCGTCCCATATAAAGTGGAGGAAGATGGGCACAGATGTTAGCCCAGGGCCAGTCTTCCTCAGCAAAAAGGGGAGGATTGGCAATGGATGTTAGCTCAGGGCTAGTCTTCCCCACAAAAAAAGAAAAAAAAGAAAACTCTGGAATTCTCTGGATTTGGGGACAGAATATGAGCCAGGGCCCAAAGAAATCAAGGTCAGAAGGGAAGCAAATAGAAGAAGAATTTGGGAATACAGTAGTTCCCCTTATCTGTGGTTTCAATTACCCACAGTCAACTGCAGTCCAAAAATATTAAATAGAAAATTCCAGAAAATAAACAATTCATAAGTTTTAAATTGCATGTCATTCTGAGTAGCATGATGAAATCCCACACCATCCCACTCCGTCCCACCCGAGATGTGCATCATCCCTTTTTTGAATCCCCAGCCATTGACACTGTCTATTCCTGACATCCGACCATCGACATCATCATGGTTCAGTGATCCTCCTCTGACATATTGTCAGAAGGTGATTAGTAGCTTAACGCTATGTGACAATGGCTACATCATTCACCTCACTTCATCTCATCAGGTAGGCATTGTATCATCTCACATCATCACAAGAAGTGTGAGTACAGTACAATAAGATATTTTGAGAGAGACCACGTTCACATAATTTTTATTACAATATATTATAATTGTTATATTAGTCATTGTTAATCTCCTACTGTGCCTAATTTGCAAGTTAAACTTTATCATACATATGAATGTATAGAAAAAAACATAGTATATATAGAGTTCATTGCTATCCGTGGTTTCAGGCAAACACTGGGGGTCTTGGAAAGTATCCCCCGCAGATAAGGGGAGACTACTGTACTTGTGTAGGAAACAGAAGTAGGAACTTGGGCCCTTAGAATTACACCAGCACACCAACATGAGGGAGAAGGAGGGTAGGGGGGAGCTCAGAGGGTTATACTTTTACCCCAGCACACTAAAGAACCAGACACACTAGCATAGAAAGAAGAGTGCACGAGGGCCTTGCCTTATAGTCTAGCCCGAGGTGAAACCTTCAGCTTCCCTGAGGAGTCCTGAAAATATGTCCTAGCCTTAGTAAAATGGGAAAGTTAGATTTTATAACTGACCCTAAATTTTATAACAATAAATGTATAGGTCACATTCAGTATTGTGTGTGGAATACATAACTATTTATCATTATTTACAAATCATGAAGACAATCATATAGTTTTCTTTTTAAAAATGTTGTCACCATCTATGCTAAACATTTATTAGAAGCAACTTCTATTACTATTTACAATCCAAACAGTTAACATGATATATGTATTACTTGGCAGTAGGTAAGCAAAGTATCTAGTCAACTCTATAATTTCCTTCTCAAAAGTATTTAATTAACTCTCTACCTAGTACATACAAAGTTCAATAGGGCATAAAATTCAATCAGTAAAACTACATTTTAGGAAAGCAACAGCTTGGGGAGAAAATGTTGTAGTCTTTCTTTTTCAAGCTGACATATATAATTAGATTGAATTTTTAACCTTCAATTGTCTATTAAAAATAAATTCAATCTGATCAATAACCAAAATACTAACAAAATGTTTGTATCTGCAAAAGTTGAAGGCATAAATGTTTCAGTCAATACTACTTTCTATGATTAGAACTAGAAAGTGACATCAACAGCCCTCAACAACTTGTTTATCGTCATATTTTTGGTCTCCGAACATGTCCGTGTAACATGTGCACTGAACTTTCAGCCCTGAGAATAGAGTCCCAAACATTTACTACATACATATGTCTATGATTACTTCCAAGCACAATAAAACTTGCAAATAAAAGTGAAAAATAAGAATATAAAAGGTTTGTTTCTCCATCTTGTAATTTTCTTTTTAAATACACACATACATATTAATATCAAATTTACAAAGCAGGATGCAAAATTGTATATATCCTATGATCACAGCTATGTAAAAAAATACATATAAAAAAACAGTGGCCAGGAATCCACTGAAATTGTAATAGCGGTTATGCTAAGGTTATGGAACCACGGGTGTTATCCTTGCCTTTTCTTCATTTTCCAAATGCTGTGCAATGTGGTTCTACTACTGAAATTCAGAGGCCTACTGCCCGCCTTGTCATTTTTGTTGAGCAGCCCCAAAAGAATTTACTAAAAAAATAAATAGTGATCAATGTGCAGTTTATTGACAGTTTGGCAGGGGAGGAGGAGAGATGTTCACTGCTCATCCCACATCAGAATTTGAAAGCCCCTTTGACATCCTCTCCCCAGAATCCCTTTTGTGCTGGAGTGCCAGGAAAGCTATTCTTTCTTCCTCCCTGTGTCCCTCACAGCACCACATTTCTATGGGCCCCAGTCTTACTGCTCCAGTCTTTGTCCTGGGGATTCCAATACCTCTCCCTTCAAGTTTCTTTCTCTTGCAATTATTCAGGAAGATTTAACTATGCTCCAGATTTGTTTACCAAACCCATCCCATCAAGGTACTCAGAAAACAAAAGGATTCTGCAATCACCAGGAACCACCCTAATTATGTTTGTGTGAGTGTAAACTGGCCCAATACTCCAAGAAGGCGATATCTATCAAAGTGTGAAATATGCATACCTTTTGACCCTGAAATCCCACTGCTAGAAATCCATCCTGTGGAATTAGTCAAAAAAGGTCACTGAAGGAAAATGTACATGGATATTTACTGCAACAATATTTGTCATAGCAAAAAACTGGAAATATCTAACGTGTCCACCAATATGGCACTGGTTTAGACAAATACAGTATATCCATGGGAAGGACAATTACATAGCTATTAAAGAATGAGAGAGATCATATAGACATATAGAAAGTTCTTGAAATACATTGTTTCTTTTAAGTCAAGGTATTAAATAATCTAAGTATTTTTCAGAGGGTGAAGCACAAGCCGTCTCCTAAACCAAAGACCCTAAAGAGAAGAAATGTCTGTGGAGACATACAACTGGTCCAAAGGCACAGCTCAACAATAAAGTCTCTTGGTGTTTATCAGGGCACAGACTGAAGAGAGAGAGGCAGTGCGTGAGAGGTCTTTCTAACCTTTCCAGCCCAAGTGATGCAGCCATGTGATCTCCTTTCAGGGAATGGCATTAGTGCTACAAGTGGCTGGTGTGACCATCACAGCAAGTAGTCACAAAAGCAAGTGGATGCAGTCTCCCCTCTGGTTGCCCTGTCATGACCCACAAGGGGCTGTACCGAGGCCAGGCAGGGGCAGACTGGGGCCTGCCACAGAGGGAGAGTCTGGTGAATTCTGCCACGCTGTGCACTTCTCATTGCTTTGGCCTTGTGCATTCTCGATTCTTGTGGAGAAGACAGATGGACCTGATTTCTCTGGTGAGTTACTGTCAAACATGTGACCTATGTTCTTTAGTTTCTTTCATTATATTCCTTCGAGATGCTGAACCATCACCCCTATACTTTAACAAATAGCACCTGGGCTTTCTCATCTTGTTTCTTTCCGAAGCAATCGCAAAACACTCTAGTAAAAAAGATTTATGACAACTCTTCTATTTTTTTCCATTTTATATGTCTGCTAAATTCCATTTTTTTAAACATTATAGAGCAAGCCACTGGTGGAATCACAATGTCTAGAAATGTTAACTTCTCTGTAAAAATAAGGCCACTCAGATCTTGTTAAACTGATATTGTATTCATTGTGCCTCTTAATGCCCACGTTCATTCCAAAGGACTTATAAAATGAAATCATCAAAAAATTCCCAGCTGCACAAGTCTTTTGAAACCTTTCTGTCGTAACAGAGTCTGTGTTACACATTACAAAAACACGCAAGGGGGCTTAAAGATAGTTTAACAAAAAGACTAGAAAGGGAGAATATCCAGGTGGCTTTTTAAGTGTGGAACATAATAAAACGGTATTCGGAAAGTATTATGCCAAGATGTAATAACTAGAAAACAAGAAAGTCCATTTATAAGCTCAAGTGTAACTTTAAGTCATAAATAGAGGAAATGTTGACAATGCAAGAGGAAAAAAACAACACGAGCACTTATTAAATATGAAACAAATAGACTAAAAACCTTCAGAGAGAGAAGAGCAATATGACAGTGTATTTTGGACCCATTCTTCTGAAGCTCTGTCCGAAGGCTTTGAGTTATATACTGTATCAGTTGGGGTCTTCTCAGGGAAGAGAAATCACTTGAGTATTTAAAACAGGGAACTGCTTACCCAGGGGAAGGAACGACTGAAATGCTGAACAGCAGACAAGGAGACAACCCAGAGATTAACACTAGCCGGAAGCCACGGCCGCCCCTGGGCCAGAGTGAGGAGGCAAAGGGCAAAGGTCATTGGAGGGGGCCTGGAAGTGACTCAACGGTTGCATCAGATGTTGCCTGGGACAGACAGGGAGCAGGAGAAATACCCTGGTTTCCCCCCACATCCTTCCCCCATCTCCCACCAGTGTCTGCCCTGGCCATTCCCAGCTTGGGAACTAGCCTGCAGGATTCATCCCTCCTGCAGTGCAGACAGAGCAGAAGGGTGAGGAATGGATCCCGGGGCAAATGGGCCCGGGACCAGCACAAATATTGTCTGCATTAGCAGATGCACACCCTTCCTACCTTATGTTCGGGTGAGAACTCCCCACCGAGAGGGACTGCATTGCAGCAGGATCACCACAGGACTCTCTCCAGCTGCGCAGTGCCTTTGCTCAAAGCAAGTAGATTTACCCCGACTGCTCCTTGTGTCTTGACAATGTTGCTCTGCTGCATTACTTAAAATAATATTTCAGTTTGGCCATACACAGTTTTTAAAGGGCCCGTTTGGCTTGTAGTCTGGGTGTCCTGCTATAATTCATCCACTGGCCTTTGAACAGAGCACACTTTATAACAATATCAGAGGCAGGTTAAGTGGAAGTCCAGCTGGGCAGTTGTCCATGGCACCAACCTATGAGGGGCACTGAGAGATCAGTGGGGCATTAAAACATCTCTGGAAATGTCACTACCTGGAAAAAAAAGAAAAGAAACTTGCATTTCTCAAAATTCCTCTAAAAAAGATATGCACTTTATCTGGTCAAACTTTTTAATCCACTTTTAGACACTGCCTCTCCCCATGCCCCAAGCCAAAAGGCTGTTCTTTGTATCTGTTTGGAAACAAACAGAAAACCAAGTCCAAACAGTAAAGGAAATCTGTTGACTCACATAATTTAAAAAAGAAGGTTCGGGCTGAACTTCAGGCAACTCTTGATTGACAACTCAATGATATCCCCTAAGCTCCTGCGTCCTCATTGTTGACTTCTTGGTTGCAGGATGACTATCAGCAGCATGCCCACAAGGAGAGAGAGAAGATCTCTTCCCTCAACACTAGACCTTAAGGATCACCGACATTTATTGGCCAGGCTTGGGCTTCTTTGGAAGTAGAGTTTCCTTAAAAATTTAGTGATTTTATCCCCCGTTCATCTAGTTGCTAATGTATGAACTAACGTGTTTGAAATGACTGTAGGGAGTGGGGATGTTCAGACCTAAGCTTATTCACTATGATGGGAAATTCCCGCCTTCCTGCTTTCTCTGGCACCAGCCTCAGCTTGTGAAGGAGAATTAAGCTTTTCCAACCTTGAAAGACTTCAGATTATTGGGCCCCCAGACACTATGGACAACCGGTCCCATAGAAAAGTATCTCTTAGCAAAGCCAGACAGGAGAAACCTCTTAACCAATGTGGTAGACTGCTTGTTGGTCAATTTAAATTCAAAAGGAAATATAAAAGGGTGTATATATATATATTATAAATATTTTATTTAACTCATCTATTCACAATATTTTGGTGTGAGGCCAAGGCTTTTTCTTTGAGTATGGGTCTTTCTCATATAAACCTTTGTCATCATGCATTGAAGCATCTAAGATTTACAGTTTCTTTTACTTTTCTTAACATGGAGTGAGGATTTAAAGACTGTTATGAAGTATATAACAGAAAAATCCTTTTAAATTTTTATAATTTCCCACAATTTCTATAGTTTAAGAGCAATTTTTTGAGCAATTGACCTTTATCAAGTCTTTCCAAAGCATTTAATTTAGCTTTCATAGGTAAAAAGAAAAATCCCTTTAGTTTCATACACGTAGTTCATTGCTTTCTGTAATTCTGTAATATTTAATTAAATTACATAATTACAATAAGCATAACTGGCATAAATAAGCTTAGGAAGAGAGATGAATAAATTGGGTGGCCATAAAACTCAGTAGGGGGCTGGCCCAGTGGCATAGTGGTTAAGTTCACAGACTCTGCTTCCGTGGCCCAGGGTTCGCAGGTTCGAACCCTGAACACGGACCTACGCACTGCTAATCAAACCATGCTGTGGCGGCGTCCCATATATAAAATAGAGGAAGATGGGCACAGATGTTAGCTCAGGGCTAATCTTCCTCACCAAAAAAATGAAAAAAAAAAAAACCTCAGTGGGAACAGGTGTGGTTGGTGGATTAAGGGCAACACCTATAGCCACCAACATTCTGAGGACCATGGGCTTCAGTCAGGATGTTTTACAGAAGAATGGAGCATATTAAGTGGCCAAGCAGTCAGCTCAGCAGAGGCTGGTTAAGACAGCAACTATTACATCATTTTCCCTTTCTCCTCTCAGAAGGGCCACCTGCAGCCTAAGCTCACATAAGACCTATCTTAGGGCCACAACACAGTTATTCCTCCACTTACCATGGGGTTACATCCTGATAAACCCATCGTAAGTTGAAAATATTTTAAGTCGAAAATGCGTTTAATACGCTTAACCTACTGAACATCATAGCTTAGCCTCGCCTACCTTAAACATGCTCAGAACACTTACATTCGCCTACAGTTGGGCAAAATCATCTAACACAAAGCCTATTTTGGTTACAAGTAATAGAAAAGACTTTCTCAAACTGGCTTAATCAATAAAGAAAAAATATTGGCTTGTATAAAAACTTCAGAAGATGAGCAGGTTTCAGGCAAGGCTCAGAGACCCAGTGTATAGTTGTGTAGATTGTACCCTGCTTAAAGGTGCCTGGGCAAGGGGGCCAGTGGGAGCTGCATCCAGCTCAGCCTTCCATATGCCCAGACGTGGAGCCGGATCTACCTGGAAGAAGGAGGGCCATTTTATTCACAGAAAGGAGCTTCTATAGCAAAGCCATGCTCCTGCAGGCTGGGTTTGCCCAGTTTATCCACCCAGAAGTACCTTATGTGCTAACAGAGGGAACCCTCAAAGCTGATTCTTATCAGTTTATTTTTCCCTCTCTGTTCTGCATTTCCTGATGTAAGCAACATCCGCAGTTTGGCTCCTACTCATGCTCACCAGATGGAGGCCAGCATCAACCAAGTCTTCCTTTTTCTTTTCCAGGGAGAGAGTTAACTCCCTAATCACTGAATAGGGTAAGCTCACATTGGATCAACTGGATCGTGTATCCATCACTAAACCAATCATTGTGGCAGGGGCCACAGTGAAATACACTGTTTAGCTAAAGGTAGGATTTACATCTGCCATTCTGCCATCTGTTTTCTTTCGTATGCCGTATGTATTTTTTGTTTCTCTATTTCTCCAGTACTGTCTTCTTTGTTCTAAATAAATATTTTCTAGTATATCATTTTAATTTCTTTTTTTTTCTCATTCATTTTCTTCTTGGTTGCCCCAGGGATTACAATTAACATCTTAATTTAAAATAATCGAGCTCAGATTAATACCAACTAATGTACTTCTGTTCCCTCCCTCCTCCTTCATGCCATTGTTGTCATACCAATTACATTTTTATATATTATAAACCCATTAACACAGTTTTATTATTGCTTTACCCAGTTTTTTTTTTTTAATTTTGAGATAATTGTGGATTTACAAGCAGTTGTAAGAAATTATACAGAGAAATCTCAGGTACCCTTTACACAGTTTTCCCCGATGTAGTACGACATCGCGTCACGATCTTGACCTTGGATCAGTCAAGAGCACTTCCATCGCTACAAGGACTCTGGGTTGCCCTTTTCTAGCCACATCTACTTCCCTCTGACCTACTTTCCCATGCCCCTCCTTAAATTCTTGCAACCACTAATTTGTTCTCCACTTGTATAATTTTGTCATTTCAAGAATTTTATGTGTATAGAATTTTATGTTAGGTAACTATTTTGGATTGGCTTGTTTCACTCAGCAGGATTCTCTGGAGATTCATTCAGGTGGTTGTGTTTTGATAGTTTATTCCTTTTTATTGTTTAGTAGCATTCTATGATATGGATATACCACAGTTTAACCGTTTACCCATTGAAGGATATCTGTGTTGTTTCTCGTTTTTGGCTATTACAAATAAAACTACTATAAACAGTCATATACAGATTTTGTGTGAATGTAAGTCTTCGTTTCCCTGAGATAAATGGCCAGGAGTGCAATTGCTTGGTTACGTGGTACTTTCATGTTTACTTTATAAACTGCCAAGTTGTTTTCCAGAGTGTACCATTTTACATTCCCATCAGCAATATATGGGTAATCCATTTTCTCTGTATCCTCACCTGTGTTTGGTATTGTCACTATTTTTTATTTTAATCGTTCTGATAGGTGCATAGTAATATCTCATTGTGGTT
This sequence comes from Tapirus indicus, assembly GCA_031878705.1. Lineage (NCBI taxonomy): Eukaryota > Metazoa > Chordata > Mammalia > Perissodactyla > Tapiridae > Tapirus > Tapirus indicus. Next base: position 103,065,736 of record CM062925.1, read on the forward strand.
TTCATTTGCATTTCCACAATGGCTAATGATGTAGAACATCTTTTCATTTGCTCATTTGTCCTCTGTATATCCTCTTTGGTGAAATATCACTTCATATCAACTGCCCATTTAATATATGAATTGTTTAGGGTTTTTAATTTTTTAATTTTAATAGACTTTATTTTTTAGAGGAGTTTTAGTTTCAAAGCAAAATTAAGTGGAAAGTATGGAGAGTTCCCGTATGCCCCTTGCCCCCATGCATGCACAGCCTCTCCCACTATCAGCATCTTCCAAAAGACTGGTATATTTGTTAACAATCAATGAACCTACATTGATACATCATAATCACCCAAAGTGCATACTTTACATTAGGGTTCACTCTTGGTGTTGTGCATTCTATAGCTTTGGACAAAAGTATACATAATGACATGTATCTACCATTATAGTATCATACAGAGTAGTTTCACTGCCCTAAAAGTCTTCTGTGCTCTGCCCATTCAACACTCCCTCCCTGCTAACTATGGATCTTTTTACTGTCTCCGTACTTTTGCCTTTTCCAGAATGTCATATAGTTGGGATCATAAAATATGTAGCCTTTTCAGATTTGCTTCTTTCACTTAGTAATATGCTTTTAAGTTTCCCCCATGTCTTTTCATGGCTTGATAGCTCATTTCTTTTTAGCGCTAAATAATATCCCATTGTCTGGATGTACCACAGTTTTTTTATCCATTTACTTACTGAAGGATATCTTGGTTGCTTCCAAGTCTGGGCAATTATGAATAAAACTGCTATAAATATCTGTGTGCAGGTTTTTATGTGGACATAAGTTTTCGACTCATTTTGGTAAATACCAAGGAATATGATTGCTGGATTATATGGTAACAGTTGGTTTAGTTTTGTAAGAAACTGCCAAACTGTCTTCCAAAGTGGTTATGCCATTTTGCCTTCCCACCAGCAGTGAATAAGCATTATTGTTGCTCCACGTCCTTGTCAGCATTTGGCAGTGTCAGTGTTCTGGATTTTAGCCATTTTAACAGGTGTGTAGTGGTATCTCATTGTTATTGTAATTTGAAATTCCCTAATGACATATGATGTTGATCATCTTTTCATATGCTTATTTGCCATATGCTCTTTGGTGAGGTGTCCATTCAGGTCTTTTGCCCATTTTTAAATCAGATTGTTCATTTTCTTATTGTTAAGTTTTAAGACTGTTTATAAATTTGGTGTAGCCTAAGTATACAGTGTTTATAAAGTCTACAGTAGTGCACAGTAATGTCCTGGGCCTTCACATTCACTTACCACTCATTTACTGACTCATTCAGAGCAACCTCCAGTCCTGCAAGCTCCATTCATAGTAAGTGCCCTATACATGTATACCTTTTTCATCTTTTATACTGTATTTTTACTGTACTTCTTCTATGTTTAGATATTTTAGATACACAAATACTTACAATTGTGTTACAATTGCCTACAGTATTCAGTACAGTAACAGGCTGTACAGATTTGTAGCCTAGGAGCAATAGGCTATATACCATGTTGCCTAGATGTGTAGTAGGCTATACCATCTAGATCTGTATAGGTACACTCTATGATGTTCGCACAACAGTGAAATCACCTAACAATGTATTTCTCAGAACGTATCCCCGTCATTAAGTGATGCATGACTGTATTCAGGACACTAGTCATTGATCAGATATGTGGCTTGCAAAATATCTTCTCCCACTCTGTAAGTTGCTTTTTTTTATTCTCTTAACAGGGTCTCATGTAGAGCAAATGTTTTGAACTTTGATAAAGTACAGTTTGTCCACTTTTCCTTTTAGGGATTGTAGTTTTGGTGTCAAATCTAAGAACTCTTCAGAGATCCTGAAGATTATCTCCTATTGTTTTTTTCTAAAACTGTAGTTTTATATTTCACACTAAAGATTGTGATCCATTTTGAACCAATTTTTGTATAAAGTATGAGACTTACGTCAAAGTCTCTTTTTTTTGCCTATGGATGGCCAATTGCTCCAGCACCATTTGTTGAAAAGGCTATCTTTCCTCAATTGAATTGCTTTTGCAACTTTCTCAACAATCAGTTGAGCCTACTTTTGGGGGGTCTATTTCTGAGTTCTTTATTCTGTACTATCTACCTATGTATTTATCCTTCTGTGAGTACCACACAGTTTTGATTACTGTAGCTGTAAAATAAGTTTTGAAGTCAGGTAGAGTAATTCCTCATACTTTCTTCTTTTTCAAAAAAAAAAATTTAGTTGTTTAAGCTCCTTGACTTTCCGTAAAAATTTTGCAATAATTTTGTCTATAGCTATAAAAAATCTTTCTGGAATTTTGAAAGGAATTGTATTAAACCTGCCTATCAATTTGAGGATAACAGACATCTTTACTATGTTGAGTTTTGCAATCCATGAACATCATATGTTTCTCCATTTATTTAGATAATCTTTGATTTCTTTCATCAGTGTTGTGCAGTTTTTGGTATACAAGTACAGTACATGTTTTGATAGATTTACACCTAAGTATCCAATATTTTAAGAGTTATAAATGGCATTGAATTTTTTAATTTTAGTGTTCCCATGTTCATTACTAGTATATAAAAATGATAATGGTATTTCATCTTTCTCTTGTAACTTGTGACATTGCTGAACTCCTTTAGTTATTCTGGTTCTTTTGTAGAATCCTTGGAATTTTCTATGCAGGCAATTATGTCATCTGCAATTAGGGACAGCTTTTTTTCTTTCTTTTTCATCTGTTTGTCTTTTATTTCCTTTCCTCACCTTGTTGCACTGAATAGAACTGCCAGCACTATGTTAAATAAGAGTTGTCAGAACAGACATCCTTGCCTTGTTCCAGGTCTTACAGGGAAAGCATTCAGTCTTTTACTATTAAGTATGATGTTTACTTTAGTTTTTGTACATATTCTTTATCAGATGAAGGAAGTTACCCTCTCTTCCTATTTTTCCAAGAGTTTTTTTTTTTATTATGAATGGGTATGGAATTTTATCAGATACTCTTTCTGCATTAGTTGATGTGATCATGAGATTTTTCTACTTTAGTCTCTTAATATGGTGGTACATTGATTTTTGAAGATTGAACCAACCTTGCATCCCTGAAATAAACCCCACTTGGTCATATGTATATTCTTTTTATATGTTGCTGAATTCTATGTGCTAATGTTTTGTTAAAGACTTTTGTGTCTATATTCATGAGAGATATATGAGAGTCTGTAGTGTTCTCTTTTTATTTTAATTATCTTTATCTGGTTTTGGTATCAAGGTAATAATAGCTTAAGAAAATGAATTGACAAGTATTCCCTCCTCTTCTGTTTTTTGGATGAGATTATGTGGAATTGGTGTTATTGTTTTATAGCATTTTCCAGTGAAATGATCTGGGTCTGGAGATTTCTTTTTTAGAAGTTTTAAAATTTTGAGTTCCATTTTCTTTATAGTTATAGGAGATACTCAGTTATCTATTTCATAACTGATGAATTGCATTTTTGTTTTTCAAAGAATAGGTACTTTTCATCTAAATTGTCAAATTTATGTGTGTAGAGTTATTCATAGTATCCCTTTCTTATCCTTTTGATATCTGCAGGGTCTGGAGTGATATTTCCCTGTTCCATTCCTCATATTGGCAACTTGTATCTTCACTCTTTTTATCTTTGTCAGCCTTGTTAGAGGTTTGTCAATTTTAATGATCTTTTCGAAAAACAGCTCTTTGTTACATTGGTTTTCTTTACTTTTTTCTGTTTTCAATTTCCTGGATTTCTGCTTTAAACTTTATTATTTCCTTCCTTGTGCCTGCTTTGAAATTTTGTTCTTTTTTACTTCTTAAAGTGGAAGCTTAGATTATTGATTTCAGACTTTCTCTTTTTTCTAATTTATGCATTAAGTGCTATATATTTCCCTCTTGCTCTACTTTGTTTTTGTCCCACACATTTTGTTATGTTGTAGTTTCATTTTCATTCAGTTCAGTGTATTTTCTTTATTTCGCTTGAGACTTCCTGTTTGACCCATAGTTTATTTAGAAGTGTGTGGTTTAGTTTCAGGTTTTTGGAGATTTTTCTGTTATCTTTTTGTTATTGATTTCTAGTTTGATCCTATTGTGGTTAGAGAACATGTTCTTATGATTTCAACTTTTTAAAATTTGTTGAGGTTTGTTTGATAGCTCAGGATGTGATCTGTCTTGGCCTATGTTCCATGCTTAAAAAGAATGTGTATACTTATGTTCTTGGGTGGAATGCTCTGTAAATATGAACTATATCCTTTTGGTTGGTGGTGTTTTTCAGTTCTGTGATTTCTGATTTTGTGTCTAGTTGTTCTACCAATTGTTGAGAGGGGGATTTTGAGGTTTCCAACTATAATTGTGGAGTTGTACTTCTTTTGGCTATCTGCTTTAGTTTCACATGGTTGGAATCCTATTTTTTCAGTTCAGACACATTTTGGATTGCTAGATCTTCTTGATAGATTAATCCTTTTATCATCATGTAATGTCCTTCTCTGTCTCTGGTAATTTTCTTTGCCCTGAAGTCTATTTTATCTGCTACTAATTAAGCTACTCATTTAATTGATATTTGTGTGATTATACCTTTTTCCATTCTTCCGTTTTCACTCTGCCTGTATTATATTGAAGTGAGCTTTTGTTGACAGCATACAGTCACATTGTATTTTTTCAGTGCCCTCTGCTAATCTCTGTCTTTTAACTGGTGTGTTTAGATCATTTCCATTTAATATAATTATTGACACGTTATTGCTTATATGTGCAATTTTATTTGTGTTTTCTGTTTTCTATTTCACTGTTCTCTTTTTCTAGCCTTACTGTGAGTTATTTGAACATGTTTTAGAATTCCATTTTGATTTGTTTATAGGGTTTTTGTATCTGTTTGTATAGCTTTTTAGCAGTTGCTCTATGTAATATATTGTATATATGTAATTTATTACAGTCTACTGGTGCCATCAATTTACCAGTTCAAGTAAAGTATAGCAATATTTACCTCCCTTTACATCCCTTTACCTTTAAGATAATTTAATTTTCAAAAGTGTTTTTCTATATACATTTAGAACCATATCAGAGAGTGTTATAATTTTTGTTTCAACTACCAAACATAATTAAGAGAACTCAAAAGGATAAAGAAAGGCTATTTGTCTACCCATATTTCTTGCTTACTGGTTCTTTCTTTTCTTTTTATTGCAGTAACATTGGTTTATAACATTATATAAATTTCAGGTGTATATCATTATGTTTCAATTTCTGTGTAGATTACATCATGTTCACCACCCAAAGTCTAATTACAATCTGTCACCACACACATGTGTCTAATCACCCCTTTTGCCCGCCTCCCTCCCCCCATCTCCTCTGGTAACCACCAGTCCAGTCTCTGTCTCTGTGTGTTTGTTTTTTGTTGTTCTTATCTTCTATTTATGAGTGAGAACATACGGTATTTGATTTTCTCCCTCTGACTTATTTCCCTTAGCATAATACCCTCAAGGCCCATCCATGTTGTCACAAATGACCAGATTTCATACTATTGCTAAATAGTATTACATAGTGTATATATACCACATCTTCTTTATCCATTTGTCCCTTGATGGGCACCTAGGTTGCTGCCAAGTCTTAGCTATCGTGAATAATGCTGCAGTGAACATAGGGGTGCATGTATCTTTACGCATTCCTGTTTTCATGTTCTTTGTATAAATACCCAGCAGTGGAATAGCTGGATCATATGGTAGTTCTATTCTTAATTTTTTGAGGAATCTCCATATTGTTTTCCATAACGGCTGCACCAGTTTGCACTCCCACCAGCAGTGTATGAGTGTTCCCGTTTCTCCACATCCTCTCCAACACTTGTTACTTCTGTCTTGTTAAATATAGCCATTCTGATGGACATGAATTGATATCTCATTGTAGTTTTGTTTCCATTTCCCTGATAATTAGTGATGTTGAGCATCTTTTCATGTGCCTGTTGGCCATCTGTATATCTTCTTTGGAAAAATGTCTGTTCAGATTTTTTGCCCATTTTTTAATTGGATTATTAGTTTTTGTTGTTGTTGAGATGTATGAGTTCTTTATATATTTTGGGTATTAACCCCTTATCAGAGATATGGTTTGCAAATATCTTCTCCCAATTGTTCGGTTATCTTTTTGTTTTGTTGATGGTTTCTGTTGCTTTGCAGAAGCTTTTTAGTTTGATGTAGTCCCATTTGTTTATTTTTTCTGTGGTTTCCTTTGCCTGGTCGGACATGGTACTTGAAAATATGCTGCTAAGACTGATATTGAAGAGCATACTGCCTATGTTTTCTTCTAGGAGTTTCATGGTTTCAGATCTTACATTCAAGTGTTTAATCCATTTTGAGTTAATTTTGTGTATGGTGTAAGATAATGGTCTACTTTCATTTTTTTGCATGTGGCTGTCCAGTTTTCCCAACACCATTTGTTGAAGAGACTTTCCTTTCTCCATTGTATGTTCTTGGATCCCTTGTTGAAAATTAGCTGTCCATAGATGTGTGGGTTTATTTATGGGCCCTCAGTTCTGTTCCATTGATCTGTGTGTCTGTTTTTGTGCCAGTACCATGCTGTTTTGATTACCATAGATTTGTAGTATATTTTGAAATCAGGGAGTGTGATACCTCCCATTTTGTTCTTTTTTCTCAGGGTTCCTTTAGCTATTCAGGGTCTTTTGTTGTTCCATATAAATTTTAGGATTGTTTGTTCTATTTCTGTGAAAAATGTTGTTGGAACTTTGATAGGGATTGCATTGAATCTGTAGGTTGCTTTAAGAAGTATGGACATTTTAACTATGTTAATTCTTCCAATCCAAGAGCACAGAATATCTTTGCATTTCTTTGTGTCGTCTTCAATTTCTTTCAACAGTGTTTTATAGTTTTCAGTGTACAGGTCTTTCACCTCTTTGGTTAAGTTTATTCCTAGGTATTGTATTCTTTTTTGTTGAAATTGTAAATGGGATTTTATTCTTAATATCTCTTTCAGCTACTTCATTGTTAGTGTATAGAAATGCAACTGATTTTTGTATGTTGATTTTGTATCCTGCAACTTTACCATATTCATTTTTATTTCTAAAAGTATTTTGGTAGATTCTTTAGGGTTTTCTATATATAAAATCGTGTCATCTGCAAATAGTGACAGTTTCACTTCTTCCTTTCCAATTTAGATTCCTTTTATTTCTTTTTCTTGCCTGATTGCTCTGGCTGGGACTTCCAATACTATGTTAAATAAGAGTGGCAAAAGTGGGCATCCTTGTCTGGTTCCTGTTCTTAGAGGGATAGTGTTCAGTTTTTCACCATTGAGGATGATATTAGCTGTGGGTTTGTTATATATGGACTTTATTATGTTGAGGTACTTTCCTTCTATACATTTTATTCAGAGTTTTTATCATAAATGGATACTGTATCTTGTCAAATGTTTCTCTGCATCTATTGAGATGATCATGTGATTTTTATTCTTCATTTTGTTAATGTGGTGTATCACATTGATTGATTTGCAGATGTCGAACCATCCTGGCATCCCTGGAATAAATCCCACTTGAGCAGTGTATCATCTTTTTAATGTGTTGTTGTATTCGATTTGCTAGTATTTTGTTGAGCATTTTTCATCAATATTCATCAGTGATATTGGCCTGTAATTTTCTTTTTTTGTGTTGTTCTTGTCTGGTGTTGGTATCAGGGTAATGTTGGCTTCGTAGAATGAGTTAAGAAGCTTCCTCTCCTCTTCAATTTTTTGGAAGAGTTTGAGAAGGATAGGTATTAAGTCTTCTTTGAATGTTCAGTAGAATTCACCAGGGAAGCTGTCTGGTCCTGGACTTTTATTTTGGGAGGTTTTTGATTACTGTTTCAGTCTCCTTGCTGGTGATTGGTCTGTTTGGATTCTCTGTTTCTCCTTGATTCACTTTTGGAAGGCTCTGTGAGTCTAAGAACCATCTTCTAAATTATCCAATTTGTTGGCATATAGCTTTTCTTAGTATTCTCTTATAATGTATAGTTTTTTGTAGTATTCTCTTGTAATCTTTTGTATTTCTGAGGTCCGTTGTAATTTCTCCTCTTTCATTTCTGATTTTATTTACTTGAGTCTTTTCTCTTTTTCTCTTGGTGAGTCTAGCAAAATGTTTATCAGTTTTGTTTGTCTTTTCAAAGAACCAGCTCTTAGTTTCACTGATTTTTTTCTATTGTTTTTTTTTTAGTCTGTATTTTATTTATTTATGGTCTGATTTTTATTATTTCTATCCTTCTACTGATTTGGGGCTTTATTCTTCTTTTGCAGTTCCTTTGGGTGCACTGTTAGATTGTTTATTTAAGATTTTTCTTGTTTGTTGAGGCAGGCCTGTATTGCTATAAATTTCCCTCTTAGAACCGCTTTTGCTGTATCTCATAAATCTTGGTATGTCATATTTTCATTTTCATTTGTTTCCAGGTATTTTTTGATTTCTCCTTTGATTTCTTTGTTGATCCAACCATTGTTCAGTAGCATTTTGTTTAATCTCCACATATTCGTGGCTTTTCCGATTTTCCTCCTCTAGCTGATTTCAAGTTTCATACTGTTCTGGTCAGAAAAGATGCTTGGTATTATTTCGTTCTTCTTAAATTTATTGAGACTTGTTTTGTGGCCTAATATGTGATCTATCCTGGAGAATGTTCCGTGTGCATTTGAAAATAATGTGTATTCTGTGCATTTTGGATGGAATGTTCTATATATATCTACTGTGTCCATCTGGTCTAATATGTCATTTAAGGCCAGTGTTTCCTTCTTGATCTTCTGTTTGGATGATCTATCCATTGGTGTAAGTGGAGTGTAAAGTCCCCTACTATTATTATGTTGCTGTCTATTCCTCCTTTTATGTCTGTTAATAATTGCTTTATATATTTAGGTGCTCCTGTGTTGGGTGCATAGATATTTACAAGTGTTATATCCTCTTGTTGGATTGTTTCCCTTATCATTATGTAGTGCCCTTCTTTGTCTCTTGTTACAGTTTTTGTTTTAAAGTCAATTTTGTCTGATAGAAGTATTGCTACTGCAGCTTTCTTTTCATTGCTGTTTGCATGGAGTATCTTTTTCCATCCCTTCACTTTCTGTTTGTGAGTGTCTTTAGGTCTGAAGTGTGTCTCTTGTATGCAGTGTATATATGGGTCTTGTTTTTTTATCCAATTGGCTACCCTATGCCTTTTGATTGGAGCATTTAGTCCATTGACATTTAAAGTAGCTGTTGATAAGAATGTACTGATTGCCATCTTGTCACTTTTTTTCTTGTTGGTTTAGTAGTTCTTCTCTGTTCCTTTCTTCTTCTCTTGCTCTGTTCCGTTGTGGTTTGATGGCTTTCTTTAGTATCATGTTTGGGTTCCTTTCTCTTAGTTTTTTGTGTATTTATTATAGATTTCTGGTTTGTGATTACCATGAGGTTCATATACAATAACCTACATATACAGCAATCTATATTAAGTTGATGGTCTCTTTAGTTTGATCTCTTTCTAAAAGCTCTACTCTTTTACTCTCCTCCTCCCACATTTTATGTTTTTGAGATCAAATCTAACCTCTTTTGTGTGTGTGTGCATATCCATTACCCTCTTACCATGGAAATAGATAATTTTAGTACTTTTGTCTTTTGACCTTCATATTAGCTTCATAGGTGGTTGATCTGCTACCTTTACTGTATATTTACCTTTACCAGTGATTTTATTGCTTTTTTTTTTTTTTGATAATTTTCTTATTCCTATTTGTGGTCTTCTCTTTTCCACTTAAATAAGTCCCTTTAGCATTTTTTTCTAAGGCTGGTGTCTTGGTGATAACTCCTTTAGTTTTTGCTTGTCTGGGAAACTCTTTATCTCTCCTTCCATTCTGGATGATAACCTTGCCAGGTAGAGTATTCTTGGCTGCAGGTTTTTTCCTTTCAAGCCTGTAAGACTGTAAGGTTTCTGCTGAGAAGTCAGCTGATAGCCTTATGGGGTTTCCTTTGTATGTAACTTGTTGCCTTTCTCTTGCAGCTTTTAGGATTCTCTTTTTATCTTTAATTCTTGTCATTTTAATTATAATGTGTCTTGGTGTGGGCCTCTTTAGATTTGTCTTTTTTTGGTGCTCTCTGTGCTTCCTGTACCTGGATGCCTGTTTCCTTCCTTAAGTTAGGAAAGTTTTCAGCTATTATTTCTTCAAATAGGTTCTCTGCCCCTTTGTCTCTCTCTTCTTCTTCCTGGATGCCTATAACACGGATGTTTGTGCACTTCATGTTGCCAGAGGTCCCTTAGACTGTCCTCATTCTTTTTAATTCTTTTTTCTTTTTATCTATTCAGCATGGGTGATTTCCTCTAGATTTTCGTCCAGCTCGCTGATCCATTCTTCTGTATCATCTACTCTGCCGTTGAGTCCCTCTGGTGAATTTTTCATTTCCAGTAATGTATTCTTCACTTCTGATTGGTTCTTTTTTACATTTTCCAATTCTTTGCTGAAGTTCTCACTGAGTTCATCCATTCTTCTTCCAAGATCAGTGAGCATCCTTATGACTCTTTGTTTGAACTCTTTGTCAGGTAGATTGTTTATTTCTGTTTCATTTAGTTCTTTTTCTACAGTTTTGTCCTGTTTCCTTATTTGGAACATATTCCTTTGTCTCTTCATTTTGCCTGTTACTCTGTGCTTATATCTGTATCTTAGGTAGGTCAGCTATGTCTCCTGATCTTCGAGAGGTGGCGTTATGTAAGAGATGCCTTATGAGGCCCAGCAGTGTGCTTCCTTCTCATCACCAGTTTTAAATGTTCCAGAAGTGTCCCCTACATGGTCTACATTTGTCCTGTTATGGCAAGGTTGCTTTTGCTGCAAGTGCCTGGGGAGGCTATCCTGGCCCACTGGTTGTAATGCTCAGCTGCGTGTGGCTGATATGGTCCTTTCAGTCACTTTATTGGGTTTGCAGAGCCCAACACAGTTGGCTGCAAGGTCTAATAGCACATTCCTGTTGTAGTTTTTCTGTTGAGTAGGCCCCCAGCATGGCTGGTTGCTAGGCTCAGGGGCTTACAATTGGTGTAGGCCTCTGGCCTGCAAGGCTGTTGTCCGCTCTCTCAGCTCTCTCTGCCAGGCCCCAGGCATAGAAGCACCCAATTATTTTAGGCTTTGGAGGGTGAAGCTGATCCCACCTTGCTGCCACTGACAAGCACCACTGCCCGCAGGGCCACACACCCTGTCAACACAGTCCTGCATGTGCACATGCCCCGACCCACTGAAGCGGATCCAGTCACCCTGCTGCAGAGGCCCCACACACTCTGCCAATGCAGGCCTGCCTCTTGCACACACCCTGCCCTGCAGAGGCGGACCCACTCTCCTGGCTGCAGAGGTTCCAGGCACCCACCTATGTGGGCCCACAAGTTGCCCAAGGGCTTGTTGTTGGGTGGGGCCAGTTCCTAGGGTGGGTGCCTGCCCTGCTGAGCTGGATTAAATTGGTGCTCTAGTGGGTGGGGCAGACCCAGGGCTAACAGACAGGGGAAGAATTCCAATGGTGTCTCCCAACTTCTGTGTCAGCACTCCTGAAGTAGGTCACAGTAATGGCTGCTGCCAATGTTTCAGTCCTTTGGGAGGCAGTCCCAGCCTGGGGAGTTCTCACCTCTCACGAAGATGCACCCAGAGCCTATCAAGTGAGTCTCTTTTCACCAAAGGACTGTGCACCTATCTTCCTGGTGATTTTAGGTTGCTTTCCAAAACAGGTGAGTTTGTGTGTGGGTCCTTTAAGAGCAGGCTTTTTTTCCCCTTATGTCTGATAGCTTTTCTGGAGGTATTCCTCATTGTTGGTAATAGACAGCAAAGCCAGAAATTATAACACTTGTCTCTGTTGTGCTGAGTCTATCAGCTGCTTATTGTGGTAAAGCTCTCCCGCTCAGATCCCCACTCCTCCAGGGAAGGCTTTGTACCTTAAGATAGCTCCTGGCCAGCCATGAAGCACCATGGCAGGAAGGTGGCATTTTTCTCTCCAGAAAGGAATTTCTGCCTCTTCCGCCTCCATCAGCACTGTCCCATATTGTGGGGGTTCTTTTTATCCAGTTTTCAGTTCTCTCTCAAGGTAGTTGTTCCAAGAGTAGTTGTAAATTTGTTGTGTCCATGGGAGGAAGTGAGTTTAGAGTCTGCCTGCACTGCTGTCTTGACAGGGGATCTACTATGTGCTTGCTTTCTTCTTAATGGTCCAAAGAATATTTCTTCTTTGTTTCCCTTTGTTTAGAGAACTTCCTTTAGCCGTTCCTTTAGAGTAAGTCTCCTGGTGACAAATTCAGTTTTCCTTCATTTGAGAATGTCTTGATTTCCTCTTCATTCCTGAAGGATATTTTTGTTGGGTATAAGGTTTGGGTTGACATTCCTTCTCTTTGAGCACTTGGAAAATATTTTGTCACTTCCTTCTGGCCTAATGATTTCTGATGAGAAATCTACTTTTGCTCTAATTGGTTTTCCCCCTGTAAGTAAGGTTTTGTTTTTCTCTGGCTGCTTTCAAGAATTTTTTCTTTTTTTTTTTTTTTTATAGAGATTGTTCTTACATTCTTTTTTTTGAAGATTGGCCCTGAGCTAACATATGTTGCCAATCTTCCTCTTTTATCTCCCCAAAGCTCCAGTACATAGTTGTATATCCTAGTTGTAGGTCCTTCTAGTTCTATGTGGGATGCTGCCTCAGCATGGCTTGATGAGCGGTGGTAGGTCCATGCCCAGGATCCAAACCTGTGAACCCCAGGCCACCAAAGCAGAGCATGCAAACTTAAGCACTATGCCACTGGGCCAGCCCTGCAAGCATTTCTAATTTGTTTTAGTTTTCAGAAATTTAATTTTAATGTGTCTTGTTATGGATTTCTTTTGGTGTTTCCTTTTTGTGGTTTGTTTAGTTTTTGAATTATGTCTCTTACCAAATTTGGGAAGTCTCAGTTATTATTTCTTTGAGTACTTTTTCAGTTCACCTCTTTTTTCTTCTCCCTTTGGATTCTGATGGCATGTATGTTAGATCTTTTGTTACAGTTTTACAGGGCCCTGAAGGGCCTTTCATTTTTTTCATTCTACTTTCTTTTTCTTGTTTAGATTGGTTAATTTCTATTGTTTATCTTCCTGTTAGCTGATTCTTTCCTCTCTCCCTCCATTCTTCTGTTAAGCCCATCAACTGGGCTTTTTATTTTGGTGATTGTAGTTTTCATTTCTTCTATTTCCATTTTTTCTTTATATCTTCTATCACTTTTCTGTGCTTTCCTATTTCCTTACTAAGGCTTTGTATTTTTTCATTTGTTTCCAGAATGTTTGTGTTTGCTGTTGAAGCATTTTTATCATGACTGCTTTAAAATCCCCTGACAGAAATTCTAACATTCCTTTCATCTTGGTGTTGTCATCTATTAATTATCTCCCAACCAGTATGTTTTACTTTAGACTGTTAAATTAACTTGATGAAATTATAAGGTTGGGTAAAATGTAAGAGGGCAAGAATAGAGGATATCATTTATAGAAGTGTCAAAATTCGCTATCTAGACAGACTTTTTCACTTGACTTAAAGAACAGAAACCCACACATCAGGAGTATAACAACAAAAAACAATTTCCTTCATTGTGCTGCCGGCAAGCAGCCTGGAAGAATTATTCACAAACTCCAACTGTGAAGAAAGGCACTGTCATGTCATTTGAGTCCCTTTCACTATGCTTTATGCCTTGGCATTTCTCACCAGCCTATTTCTAACTGCCTAAGTATGTCTTCCATTCTACATGGAAAAAATGATGTTTCCCCAGCCTCATTTTACAGGACAAGCCAAATATATAATCAGAGATAGGCTCTGGAGAGCAGAGAATGGATGTAGCAAGCATTTCCTCTTCTTGGGTAACTGAACCCCAATTGCCTGTATGTAGATCAGTGGTTCTCAAAATGTGGTCCCAGGACAGGCAGCATCAGCCTCACCTGGGCATGTGTTAGAAACACAAGTTCTCAGGCCCCACCCCAGACCTACCAAATCAGACATTCTGGTGCAGGACCCAGAAATCTGTGTTTTAACAGGCTCTCCAGGGAGTTCTGATGCTACAACCATGGGGAAGCACTCCCTTTCCTAATCTCAGGCACTGGGGTGGAGAGCTGGACCTGTGCTTATCCAGTTCAAGTAAATGTCAGGACTTTATCAGAAGCTCCCAGAAGACTCCTGTTCTTCCAGCTGTCTTGGAGTCAGTTCCTTGTACAGCTGGCTTGTAATCCCAAATGGAGAACCTGTCTGAGAATGAAGCCAGCACATGGAAGAAAGCCCAGTGAGCTGGGCCAAGCCCTGTGCCTCAAGGCAGAGAGAACTAGGTTCTGATAATGTTGCTGGAGTCCAGACATCAAGCACCACTTCAAGCCAGCTCTGCCATGGGCTATCCAGATATAAAAGTGGATTACCTTTTTACTGAAGCCAGTTTGGCCCGGGTATCTTGACACTTAAGACTAAAGGAATTCTAAGGGATACAACATGCAAATGCTATTCTATTCCAGTCAGTGAGGATAAGTGTTTTTTAAAAGTCTCTAAACTAATGAGAACTCACATAACAGAGAATCCTGCCTCCTGGTTTATGAAGAAAATTAAGGTCACTTGGACACTCTTATTAACATGGCCCTTCTCTTCCTCTAGTCTCAGATGAGGAGGTGACTGCTGTGGAAGCCTACCTCACCCCCCATGCCCTTGACCCTCTACCTTCCCATGTCTCCCAGGACCTTGCTTCTTCGGTCACTCCTCCCTGCTCTATCCTCATCTCTCCGTCTCTGCAGCCTCCTTGCCTTCAGTCTATAAATGTGCTCAAATCTCTCAGTCTAAAAAGTCCCTCCTTTGACATTGAGCTCCCTCTTGGTATGGTCCAGCTTCTTAACCACTATTCTCATTCAAACCTTGCAAATAAGTAGCATAGATTTACTGTTGTCATTGCCTCACCTCCCAACGCACTTCTGTTTGACTTCTCCCATCACCACTTACCTGAAAATGTTCTCATTAGGATTACCAATGACCACCCCGTGCTGAATCCAATGGACATCGTTCAATCCTGAGCTTTCTTGAGTTCTCTGTTGCATTCGACATCGTTCGTCATGCCTTTCTTCTTGATATCTTCCACTTCCACTTCTATGATATCACTCTCTTCTAATTCTCTTCACACACCTAACTTTTTCTCTACTGCCTCCTTTATACCTTCTCTTCTGTGTACCTAGTAAAAGTGGTGTTATCTGAGATTTTGTCCTTAGCACATTGTCCCTCTCCTGTTATGTCCTCTCCATGGATGATCTGATCCATTCTCATGCCTGAACTCGTGCCGGTGTTCTGTGGACTCCAGAATCTGGATACTCATCCCAGATCTTCCCCTAAGCTTCAGACTCATACATCCAACTGCCTACCGGACATCACATTGATGTTCTGTAGGTATCTCACATTCAACATGTCCAAAACTGACTCAATACCCCTCCAACTTCATCAGATCTTCTTTCTCTATTTTCTAGTTCAATTGGCAACACCACCATCCACCCAATCACTCATATTAGAAACTTCCCTCTCCTTGACCTCTAAGTTCTAATCAATCATGCATCCTACAGATTTTCAGAATCTACCAAAGAGTTTCAGAATGTGGTTTCTCTTCTCCATCTCCACCACCTCTCCATATCCAAACCATAGTTTGAATCACTGTCATTTTCCCCATATATTAGGTCTTTCTTTTTCTCTTCAGATTAAGCCTCTTACAAGCCTTCAGAAGGCCTATATAGAAGCACAGCCAAGCAAAACTTCACTGCCTCCCATCACATTCAGATTCCTTCATTGCCTCCTCATTGCCAACAACAATGTTTCTCAAATTGTCAACCAGAGAATATCTGCATCAGGCTCGCCTAAGGTTCTTGTGACAGTGCTAATTCCTGAGCCTTACAACAGTCTTACCAAATATAATCTCCAGCTGGTGCCTAGAAATCTTATTTTTCCCACCTGAACCTCAGTGATAAACACATTAAAGTTTTGGAACCTCTCGCCCAGTGATACATCGGTACCCTCCTGATCTGGTCCTTGACTTTCCCATTTTCTTTCTTTCTCACCACTCCCTGACTTTAGTTCCATGATTTGTTAATCCTAAATGCCTATATTTTACTACACTAAGTGTATCTCACTCCATGATTTTGCTCATGCCTCTGCTGAAATACCCAGCTCCTGCCCACTACTTCCCACCCCCTTTACCAGGTTATCTCCTGTTTTTCCACTGAGATTCAGCTCATGTCTCCTCTCACAACAATCCTTGATGTCCTATCCTCCAACTCCTCTCCCACATTTTGTCCCCTTCCGTTAGGCAGGTCAGATCCCCTTTTGAGCTTCCACATGTATATCTCTATTGTTGCTCTTGTGCCTGATCTCATAGTTCCCAGTTTGTGTGCCTCTTTCTTCCTCTACAATATGAACACTTTGAAGCCAGGACTGTGTGCTATTCAGCTCACTAATCCTCATCCTGAGCACAGACTGGATATATAGCAGACCCTCAAATGTTTCTCCCATAAATGAAGTGTGCATACTTGTTCTCCCTATCCTTGTTAGCTGTTTCTCTGCTACAAAAATGGGAAATTGTTAATAGTATAAACAGGCAAAAGCGCAGAGGTAGGGCACTAATAGTAAGAGAGCAGGGAGGAGGTGGAAGGTGAGATTAATAGAGACAGTGCCAACAACGAACAGAAAGGGAAGATGCTCGTGGAAAAGGGACCATTAAGTCTATTGTAATGGTGAGGAAAGGAGATCGTGAGCTTCTGAACAAAGGAAACAGTTGAGAAGGCAGAGGTAACTTCCCTCTCTTCCTAGTTTATTGAGAGTTTTTATCATGAAAGGGTGTTAAATTGTATCAAATACTTTTTTGCATCTACCAAGATGATCATGTGATTTTTACCTTTCATTCTGTTAATATGGTGTATCACATTAATTGATTTTCTTAGGTTGAACCATCCTTGCATTCCAGGGATAAATCCCACTTGGTCATGGTGTATGATTCTCTTAATATGCTACTGAATTCAGTTTGTTACTATTTTGTTGAGGATTTTTGCATCTATGTTTATCGGGGATATTGGCCTGTAATTTTCTTTTCTTGTGGTATCCTTGTCTGGCTTTGGTATCAGGATAATGCTGGCCTCATAAAATGAATTTTGAAGTGTTCCCTCCTCTTCAGATTTTTGGAAGAGTTTGAGAAGGGTTGGCATTAATTCTTTTTTAAATGTTTGGTAGAATTTGCCAGTGAACCATCTGGTCCTGGGCTTTTCTTTGTTGGGAGATTTTTGATTACTGATTCAATCTTCTTACTAGTAATCATCTGTTCAGACTTTCTGTTTCTTCATGATTCAGTCTTGGTAGGTTGTATGTTTCTAGGAATTTATCCATTTCTTCCAGGTTATCCAGTTTGTTGGTGTATATAAAGGTGTATATGAAAAGCCCATAGCTAATATCATACTCAATGGTGAAAAACTGAAAGCTTTTCCATTAAGTTCAGAAATAAGAAAAAGGATGCACACTCTTGCCAATTCTATTAAACATAGTACTAGAAGTCCTAAGAACAGTTAGGTAGTATATATAAATATATGTGTATATTATATATACATATATAAAAATGTGTGTGTGTGTGTGTGTGTGTGTGTGTGTGTGTGTGTGTCTTAATCTGTTCAGGCTGCTATAACAAAATACCACAGACTGGGTGGCTTATAAACACAGAAGTTCATTGCTCACAGCTCTAGGGGCTGGAAGTCTGAGATCAGGGTGACAGCATGGTCATATGAGGGCCCTCTTCTCTGGTCACAGATTTCAGAGATCTGTAGGATCTCTTTTATAAGAGCACTAATACCGTTCATGAGATTCCCATCCACCCTACATTTTCATGAGAATCTCATTCACCCTTATGACCTAGTCACCTCCCAAAGGCCCTACTTACTAATACCATCACCTTTGGGGGTTAGGATTTCAGCATATGAATTTTGGGGACACACAAACATTCAGACCATAACAAAAAGGCATCCAAATTGGTAAGGAAAATGTAAAATTGCCCCGTTTGCAGATGATATGATCTTATATATAGAAAACCTAAAGATTCCACACAAAAAACTGTTAGAACTAATAAATGGATTCAGTAAATTTGCAGGATACAATATCAACATACAAGAATCAATTGCATTTCTATACATTAACAACAAACTATCTGAAAAGGAAATTAGGAAAATAATCCCGTTTACAATAGCATCAAAAAGAATAAAATACTTAGGAATAAACTTAACTAAGAAAATGAAAGACTTGTACACTATAAATTACAAAACATTGATGAAAGAAGTTAAAGACGACACAAACAAATGGAAAGACATCCTGTATTCACAGATTTGAAGACTTAATGTTGTTAAAATGTTCATACTGCCCAAAGCGATCTACAGATTCAATGCAATTCCTATTCAAATCTCAATGGTAATTTTTTACAGAAAAAAAAATTTTTTTTAATTCATATGGAACCACAAAAGACCCCAAATAGACAAAACAATCTTGAAAAAGAAAACAAAGCTGGAGGTATCACACTTCCTGATTTCAAAATATATTACAAAGCTCTAGTAATTAAAATATAAAACTGTCTTTATAAAACTATAAAGACAGACATATAGATCAATAGAACAGAATAGAGAGCCCAGAAATAAATCCACACATATGTGGTTAACTGATCTTTGACAAGTGTGCTGAAAATACACAATAGGGAAAGGATAGTCTCTTCAACAAATGGTGTTTGGGAAAACTGGATATCCACATGCAAAAGAATGAAATTGCAAACTTATCTGACACCCTACACAAAAATCAACTCAAAATGGAATAAAGATTTAAATGTAATACCTGAAACTATAAAACTCCTAAAAAAAAGCATAGGGGAAAATCTTCATCACATTGCTCTTGGCAGCAATTTCTTGGATATGACACCAAAAGCAGAGACAACAAAAGTGAAAAATAGACAAGTCAAACTAAAAAGCATAGCAAAGGAAACAATCAGTAGAGTGAAAAGGTAACCTATGGAATGGGAGAAAATATTTGCAAACTATATATCTGATAAAGGGTTAATTTCCAAAATATGCAAGAAACTTCTACAACTCAATAGCAAAAACCAAAAAACCTGATTTAAAAATGTTCTTGGACTGACTAGTCATTTTTCCAAAGACATACACATGACCAACAGACATATGAAAAAAATGCTCAATGTCACTAATCATCAGGGAAATGCAAATCAAAACCACAATGAGATATCACCTCCTATTTGTTAGGATGGCGATCATCAACAAAACAAAAGACAACAAGTGTTGTGGGTGTGGACGATGTGGAGAAATCAGAGCCCTTGTGCATTGTTGCTGGGAATGCAAAATGGTGCAGCTACTATGGAAAACAGTATGGAGGTTCCTCAAAAAAATTAAAAATAGAACCACCAGATGACCCAGCAGTCCCACTTCTGGATATTTATCAAAAGAATTTAAATCAGGATTTCAGAGAGAGATCTGCACTCCCATGTTCATTGCAGCACTATACACAATAGCTAAGATGTGGAAACAAGATAAAGGTCTGTCAATGGAAGAATGGATTTCTTTAAATGTGGAATATTATTCAGCCTTTAAAAAGAAGGAAATCCCAGAATATGTGACAACATGGATGAACCTTGAGGACATTATTCTAAGTAAAATAAGCCAGTCACAGAAGGACAAATACTGCACAATTCCACTTCTATGAGGTGTTTAAAATAGTCAAACTCATAGAAGCAAAGAATAGAATGGTGGTTTCCAGAGGTGGGGGGAGGTGGAAATGGGGATTGCTAACCAACAGGTATAAAATTTCAGTTTTGCAAGATGAGTAAGTTTAGAGATCTGTTGTACAACATTGTGCCTATAGATAACAATAATGTATTGTACACTTAAAAAATTGTTGAGAGTACATCTTATATTAAGTGTTCTTACCACAATAAAAAAAAGAGAGAGAGAGGGAGAGAAGGAAGAGATTTCTGATAGAATTCAGTGGTTTCATATATGTAGGGGGTGAATGTACTAGTTTTCTATTCCTGTGTAACACATGATGACTGCACTTAGCAGCTTAAAACAACACTCCTTTTTAGCTCCCAGTTCTGTAGGTAGGAAGTCCAGACATGACGTGGCTGAGTTCTCTTTTCAGGGCCTCACAAGGCCAAAGTCAAGGTATTAGCAGGATTTACTGCTCATCTCCTTTGGAGCTTAGGGTCTTCTTCCAAGCTCAGGTGGTTGTTGGCAAAATTTAGTTCCTTGCAGCTGTAAGACTGCGGTCCTAGCTTTCTTGCTGTGAGCAAGGGGCTGCTCTCAGCTCCTAGAGGCCATTGGCATTCATTGCCATGTTGTTCCCTCCATCTTCAAAGACTGCAACAGAAAATCTCCCTCATGTCAAATCCTTCTCATATTTCCAACCTTTTTCTTCAGGAAAAGCTCAGTTCCTTTTTAAGGGCATACCTGATTACACCAGGAGAATCTGCCTGTCTTAAAGTCAAGTGGTTTGGAACCTTAATTGTATCTCCCCAAACCCTTGACAGCAGCACCTAAATCAGTGTTTGCTTAAACAACTGGGGGTGTGTATACACCAGTGGATGGGGATGCTGGAGGTCATCTCAGAATTCTGCCTCCCACAGTGAAGAACAGGGAGAAGTGGGAGTAGACTGGGAGAGTTCTAGCTAGACCCATTGGAGGGACAGCAGAGCCATTAACTAAGGCTGAGAATACAGAAGGTGGAGGAGTGTTGGTGGGAATGTGAGTTCAAATTTACATATATGAGGTAAAGAGGTTAAGAGAAAAAAATCTCAACTAAGTAATTTTTTATATATAGGAATGTCTCCTGCCAGCCTGCCTTATAAGGGCTGAGCCCCAACAATAGTTTTTTTTCAGGAATATAAAACTATTGGTGGAAAAAAATAAGTTGTTAAAAGGAACTGATCTTTAGGGGATATGGGGATAAAAGAATTATACTTTATAAAAACAGTTTGCTCAGCTCAGCTATCTGAAAGTTCTAGAATATCCTCTAACTCATAGTGAATTATAAAATGTGCCTGAAAATAAGGGACCAGATTTTTATTCTCTAATTCTTGAGAGAACTTGGCCCCACCTTTTCATTATAGTTGGTATTTATACCTCACGGCAGGAAATGGCAGTCTGCTGGCTCACGGCCTCGCATATTTCCACCAGCTGAAGACCTCAATGTGAAAAGTTACAAGGTAATTTTCCTTCTTTCTCAAAAACCTATGTATAAGTCTAAAATACCAGCTACGCAGGGCCCCACTTCCAGAGACTACCAAATGGTCTCCCATTGTCTAGTTAAATACATTTCCATTATTCCTCCCTCCTTCCCCCCTCCGAATTACTGAGATGCCAGGCTTTGCAGGGGGGAGAGAGGAATCCAATATAACTATCCTTTTTCTGCATTTATCCTGCAGAAACAGGGAGGCAGGGGGCAGACAAATTTAAGGGCAAACAATACAGTGCAATCTGACCAGGGCTCATCTGGATATGTATGAAGTGCTCGAGAGCTCCAAGGATGCAAATGAAGGTCAAAATTCAGCCAGGGAATGGGTCAGAAGAGACTTTTTATACCAAGATTGGGTTATTTTGTCTTATTTTGTGTTGTAGATGCCTGGGAGCCAGTTTTCTGTGTGTGTGGGGGGGATTTTTTTTCTTTCAGAATTTGTATCTTTTATTTTTTTACAACTTTATTGAGGTAAAATTTAAGTACAAGAAACTGCATAACAAAAATATTTAAAGTATGTAGTTTGATCAGTTTTGACAAATGCATACACCTGTGAAGTCATCACCATAATTAAAATAAGGAACACATCCATCATCCCCAAAAGTTTCTTTATGCCCTTTTGTGATCCTTCTCTTCCTCCCCTTCCCACCTTGTCAACCACTGATCTGCTTTCTGCTAGTATAGATTACTTTGAATTTTCTAAAATTTTCTATAAATGGAATCATACTATATGTTCTCTTTTCTTGTCTGGCTTCTTTCATTAAGCATAACGATTTTGAGATTCATCCATATTGTTGCATGTTTCGTTAGTTTATTCTTTTTCATTGTGGAGTTCTATTCCACTGTATGGATATACTGTAATGTGTTCATCCTTTTGCCTGTTGATAGACATTCAGGTTCTTTCCAGTTTGGGGCTATTACAAATAATGCCGATGTGGGCATTTGTTTACATGTCTTTATGTGAGTATATGCTTTTGTTTCTCTTTGGTGGATATCTAGGAGTGCAATGGCTGCATTATATGATACAAGTATGTTTAACTTAAGAAACTGCAAAATTGTTTTCCAATGTAGCTGCACCATTTTTCCTTCCCTCAGGCAATGTATGAAAGTTCCAGTTGCTCCATATCCTTGCCATAACTTGGCAGTCTTGGTTGGTCTTTTTAATTTTAGCCAACCTAATGGGCGTACAGTGGTGTCTCACTGTGGTTTCAGTTTGCATTTCCTGACTAATGATTTCGATCATCTTTGTATATGCTTATTGGCCATTTGTATATTTTCTTTTCTGAAGTGTCTGTTCAAATTTTTTGCCCGTTTTTTATTATTAAGGTATAAGATACTGAAGGAATTTAAGCAAGAGCATCGTAATTAAATTTTTGTTTTAAAAAAATCACTCAAGCAGGAAATATTGAGAATGAATCACACCAGGGCCAGATGGCAGAAGAGGGGCACTTTTGGGGTACTGGAGTAGGTCCAGCAAGAGATGCTAAGATAGTGGCAGTGGTTTAAGAAGAGACATCTCTGCGACGGAATTTGCAGGTGACCATTTTTGCATATGAGCGTTAACCAAGGAAATCTGATTCAGTTGGAAATGAGGACCTAGCATTCAAGGAAAAAAACCCATCTTATAGCCCTCACTGTGTGCCAAGCACAGTTCTGAGCATTTCACAAGTATTAACTCAGGATTGAGCGTCATAACAGCCCTGTCAGGTGGACATTATTATTATCCACACTTTACAGATAAGAAAACCGAGGCACAGAGTGAATAGGTATCATGCCTGAACATATAAACAAATAATCACAATCAGCGTGATTCACTGTGTAGAGATAGTATGGTTTAAAGGCTGGTAAACATGGTTTTGGAACCAGACAACTTGGAGTTTAAAGGCTGTGTCTACCATATACTAGCTGCATGACTTTGGCCAAGTTCCTTAGACTCTCTTCATCTCCCTTTTCTTACTTGTAGAACGAGGATATCACTTTCTTTCAGATTGTTATGAGCAGTGAATGAGGAAACTTGTTAAAAGTTCCTGGAACAAAATATGTGCTTAACAGATGTTAGTTCTCGTAATTTCTGGTAGATGCAGCCATAGGCGTGAATAGGATTGTCCAGGCAAAGCCTATAACAAAGAAGAAAGATCGAAAAAGATGGAAACGAGAAACATCACCTTGGTGGACAGAGTACGAGGAATAAAGGAAAGGGAACTGGGAGAACAGGGGTTTAAACATTGACCTTCGTAATAGATCAGGACTCCAGAATGGGGCTCAGATAAACCTTGCCTTTCTAATGATGGCAAACAGGTGAAGTCTGTCACACCTCATACACCAGATTCTACATCAGGGCACAGTTTCCACAAAACAAAGAACTTGTAGAATACGTTGTACCCAAAATTGAGGTGTGATACTTGTGAGGCATTTATTCATTTTCTAAAAATTGAACTACAGAAGCAGAACATGTTAAATAAAAAACAATTCAAATAATACAGAGAATTATTATACTAAAAAGTGAGACCTCTTTAGCACCCCCACTCTCCCCGGGAAAGGTTTGGACCTTTCCATAGCGTTTTATATATACCTTTACACACAAGAATGTAATATTCTTCCAGGTCAGTCTATATACATTATTTATATGTACATTATAATAAAATAGTACAAAAAGTATGACCTCATATTTTAAAATAGTGGTATAATAGTCACAACTATATGATACCATTGTTTATCATTCTCTTAATAGTAAGGTTGATTATAATTTTTTCCATGATAAATTCTACTGCAATTAACCTTCCTGAACAGGTATGAGCATGCAAATGAAACTGTTTGGTCTAAGGGCATGTGTATTTTAAATTTTGATGGAACTGCAAAATTGCCCTCCAAAAATGCTTTAGCAGTATGAAGCCCTATATCTATATAATAATAGCTAATATCTATCAAACATTTACCATATATAAACACTGTGCTAAGGCCTTTACGTAGAGCATCTCAACGAAACCTGTTGTGTCCATCCTATTATTATTACTTCTGCTTTATAGATAAGGAATCCAGGGAGGATGAGTAATTTGAATGAGGTACATAGCCAAGAAGTGGTGTAGCAGTGATTTGAACCCAAATCCTTTTTATTTAGTATTGTCTGTAAGTTTTGCTGATTATTTTACATATGACTATTGGTTTTATTCATGCATTCCTCTTTGAGTACATCTTTGAATCTTTTCTTCCAGGAAGAATATAGGGATGGTAAAAATGTCTTAAATCCTTGTATGTCTAAATGAGTCTTTTATTGTCACTCTTGAATGATAGTCTGGCTGGCTATAGAACTCGGGCTTATACTCACTTTCCCCACAGTACATATGCGTCCTTGTCATCTAATATCCTGGTGCAGACGAAACGTTTGATGTCCAGCAGATTTTTCATTTCTTTGTAGGTAACATCTCAATCAATCTCTCTCTCTCTGTCTCTCTCTCTCCCCTTCTCTCTCTATTGGGAGATTATGGGATTATGGGATTCTCTCTCTATTGCTGAGATTCACAAATTTAGGGAAGAAGTATCTGGATCTTTAAATCTGAAGATGTATCTTCAATTTAGGGAAATTTATTTTATTGTTTAGTTCATGTCTTTAGCTTAATTTTCTCCTAATGGGAAATCCTACTAGCTGGATACTGGATCTCTTGGATCCAGTGGAAAGTAGTTTCCACGTCTCAACATTTTTCTCAATTTTCATCCCTTATCCTTTTCTAATTATGTTTTGGGAGAGCCTATCAGCTTAATCTTTTAATATTTAGGTCTGCAGTAATGTCCCTTATTTTATTCAATCCTATTAGATTTTTGTTGAGAATATTTTTAACTTTAAAGATATTTTCTTCTTCAGCAGCCTGTGCCTAGCAGCTGTATCTCCAAGGATACTGATTTATAAATTTATGGTCAGTTACATATTAATCACATCAAAATATAATGTTAAAATGGGGTGAGCAGTGAAATTCAAAGGATACAAAATAGGTGGGATTCGAATGGCGTTGCATCTGAACCAGCAACAACCACCCTGTCATACTCACTGATCCCTTTCTGTAAGAGACATTTTGTAATATCCCTTTTGCTATCCTGAAATGAAATCCAGTTAACCTGCACAGTTAAAAAGAAAGCCCATTGTAAAGAAAGGGAGAAATAAAAGCAATTGAAAATAAAACAACACCCATGTTGATCTGTAAATGCTCAAGCAGCACTTCCCTAAAGACAACAGTGATCAAACGCACACAGTCAGTGCACACCCACGCAAGGTGTGTCCTGACACACCACGTGGAGACTCAGTCGCCACAAGTGGTATTGCCATTAGTGACGTGATGCTCCAAAATGGTGACAAACTCTTGGTAAAGTTCTGAAAAGGATGAAGTACAATCTTCCTTTGATTTACATGAAAGTGCATTCCTGGAAAATTCAGTGTATATTATAACCTAGCCAAAATACCACTCACGTTATTCTTTCCCAAGTTGCTTGGGCCAATGTTTATTTTTATTTTTTTCCTTAGAAAAGCTTTTAAGGCGACAAATTTTCCTGAGCTCAGTTTTAGTCATATTCCATAGATGCTGATGTTTCGTTGTTATTTTCTGAATTATCTGCAATTTTTTATTTCTTCAATGCTTGAAATACTTTTAAAATTTTTTGAGTCTTTCTAAGAGGTGTGTTTTTGGTTTTTATTTGTTATTTATTTTTAGTTCTGTTGGAACTAAATGTAACTTTAAGTATTTAAATATTTGAGAATTTGATGAGATTTTTCTAGTGGCCTGCTTTAGGACTGTTTTGTAAACACAATGAGACCCTTGAATAGAAGGTGTAACCTAGTTTGCAGGACAGAGCATTCTTTCCATGGCTGTGAGATTAGCCTGAGGAATTATAGTATTCGGACCTTCTGTAAGCATTTTTCTTCAAGGTCTAAGAAAAGTGTTTGAAAGATTACCAAATAATGTGATTTTGTTGATTACATTTCTCAAGTTTTTGCTTTATGTCTTGAGTGCTCTTCCTTTTGTGGTTTATACCATTGATTACCAGAAAATGACTTTTGACCCAATTAAACATTGAATTCAATTTTGGTAACATTGTGCCCTCTGCTTTCTTTTTGTTTGCATCTGCCTGGCACATTGTTGCCAATCCTCTTTCTCTTCTGGAAATGTATGGTTGGTGTCAATTTCTGATGTAGTGGAAAAGTTGTCTCTTACTGCATGAATTTACACCATGTAAATCTGTAATAAGAGAAGCATCTGGTCTTGTTGCTGTCATCTCATTTAATGGATTGTTTTTGATTCCTCTTTGTATTTACTTTTAGTCCCATAGGTGACTGCCTTCAAATTCCTAAAGAATAATAATTTAACTTATATTTAAGTACATTTGTATTGCTTCTTTCCCTCTTCCATCTTCAATTGTTTTGGTATCTTCTAGATTCCTAACAGCAATATATTTCATAAGGTATTACTTTACGCTGTATAGCTTTTCTTTAACAATTTACAGCAATTACAGTTTTGTAACCATACTTATTTAAATATATTTCTATTTAGATCTTTTTTATGTTCACATACTACTAATTAGCAGAGTGCCTGGGACACAGCAAAGGCTCCACATATGGAACCTTTTGGTATTACTGTTGCCCAAGTCAAATTAAACAAATAAGTATTACTTTGTTCAAAATGGTAGACTCACAACCATGATAAATTTGTAAACCCAAAAACATAAGAACAACTTTCTCCAAACTTGAATTTTAAGATTAAATTCTTACCCATATGGTGGAGGAAAAAAAGTGCACCCCAAGAAATATAAAGTTTAAGTGGAGTCTCTTGCTTTGGTCCACCCTATAGGTTCTAGAGTGCTTTCGAGTTCAATCAATATGTCACTGCAGGGCATGTGACAGCTGAGCAAAAAGACAAACTTTGGTAAGTGAAAGTAAATATTTGGGGTGGCCTGAGTTGCTCATGGATACTGCTTTCCATTAGCAGTGCTTTCAGCAGCAAGTAAACAACAGTCTAACAGTGACTTAAACCATCAGAACACTTTTTTCCCAGCTTTACTGAGATATAATTGACATATATTACGATGTAAGTTTAAGGAGTACAGTGTTTTGATTTGATACATGGATATTTTATGAAATGATTACCACAAAAAGGTTAGCGAACATCTCCATCACCTCACATAATTACCTTTTTCTGCATAGTGATAATATTTAAGATCTACTCTCCTAGCAACTTTCAAGTATATAATACAGTATTGTTAACTAGTCACTATGCTGTACATTGGATCCCCAGAACTTATTCATCTTGTAACTGTAAGTTTGTACCCTTGGACCAATATCTCCCCATTTCCCCCAACCCCTGGCAACTACCATTCTACCTTCTATTTCTATGAGTTCAGCCTTTTTTAGATTCCACATATAAGTGAGAACTTATTTGTCTTTCTCTGACTTATTTTACTTAGCATAATGCCCTCAAGATCCATCCATGTTGTTACAAAAGGAAGAATGTCCTCCTTTTTAATGGCTGAATAATATTCCTGTATCTATATATATCTATATCTCCATTCTTTATCCATTCATCTGTTGGTGGACACTTGTTTCCTTGCCTTGACTATTGTGAATAATGCTGCAGTGAACATGGGATGCAGATATCTTTGCAATGGTGATTTCATTTCCTTCAGATATATACCCAGAAGTGGAATTCCTGGATC
The DNA here is from genome assembly GCA_031878705.1 of Tapirus indicus. Taxonomy (NCBI): domain Eukaryota; kingdom Metazoa; phylum Chordata; class Mammalia; order Perissodactyla; family Tapiridae; genus Tapirus; species Tapirus indicus. The sequence goes on from CM062925.1 coordinate 103,093,640, forward strand.
ATATGGTAGTTCTATTTTTAATTTTTTGAGGATCCTCCATACTGTTTTCCATAGTGGCTGCACCAATTTACATTCCCACCAATAGCACATAATAACATTTATTATTTATTCAGCATTTAGAGGAAGGAGGTCCTAGGATTGGTTCAGCAGCTCAATGATATTATGGACTTAAATCTTTTCCTTTTTTTACTCAGTCACCCTCCACAGATTGGCCTTTATCATGTTCTGGTTTAGGGTTAGGATTATGGCTGTGATATTGGCAGGCATCATAACATAATTCAAGCACCTCAAACAGGAAGGGTGGGGACAGGGGCATAAAAGATTTTTACCGTGTGCAGTTGTTTAAATCAGGAAAACAACTCTTACTCATAGCTCCAACAGACATTACCTGAAATTGATCCGCATAGCCAACTCAGATCAATCCTTGCATAGAGGAGATTGTCGTGACTGACTTAGACCAATCATGATTCATCACTAAGGACTGGGACTCAGGCAGACTAAACAGAAAACTGCATATTATGCTGTATAAGTTTTTGTATGCTCTGATAATAGCCACTGTTTGAAGATAAACCCACTCATACAGGCATAGAGACATCAAGTTATATCTGAGTAAAGCAACAGTGTTCTGAGAAAACTCTTTGTAAACTGCATATGCATAAAAAGGATGAACAATCACTCCCCTAATTATCGAATCTCACCTGTTTCCAGCTTTGGCTCAGGTTATAGCACCACCAGGAAGCAAAATGCAGTGAAAATAGCAGGGAGTTGGAGGAAGCCAGACCCTGGTCCACCACTCATCACTTTTGTCACCTTGGGCAAGGCACTTAAGCCCCGCCCCTCAGTTTTCTCAACTGTAAAATAGGAAGATACTATCTTCCATGTAAGGGAGTTGTGAGGATTCAATGAGATAGTGTATGGAAATCACACAGATGTTTGATGATTAATAAGTACAATTTGGTCTGGCAGTCATTAGGCCTCTGTAGGTGTATGTGTATAAGATAGCTGTTATAAAACTAGAATGTTGCCTGCCCTCCAGAAGCTTTAGTATAACTGAGCAAGCAATTGGAAAGGAAGACTGGTAGAAGAAAGGGCATTAATATAATTAAGGGACATTTCTTTCAAACTGATACCAATTACACTGCATATCAGTGGCTAAGAGTAAAAATTTTTAGAATAATTTTAAAAATAAAAACTTTCCTATTGAGGATTACTTAATTAGGTACTGATGTATCACTTGGAAGTAATGGAATTTTTTTAATTAATAAAGCTTGTACTAGAAATTATTAGGACACTCCCAGTGTGAATTTACTAGTAGATTAACTATTTATTTAGGGTGGGAATCTTTATATAGCTGTTTTTAAATTGTGTGATGTGAGAATGATCATTACAAAACAGGAGCTCAATTATTGAATACTTCTATTCCAGGTTTTGTTCCCAGTACTTTACATGGAAAATTCTTTCATTTCATGCCCACAACAATCCTGAGGTAAGCACTATTATTATTTTCGCATCATTGATTCTTTTGTTCATGGCTGGAAAATTTAAGCAAGTCCTAAATATCATGCCATTTAGTACTATTATTATCTCCATTTTTCTGATGAGAAAAGGAGGACGAGTGAGATGCAGAGCTGGTAATAGGCAAAACCAGAATCTGAACTCAAGAATTTTGGCTCCAGATCCCAGGCTCCTAACTGCTACACGGCACAGTCTTTCGGTGGATGCAGAGCGGAGGCTAATTGGCTCAACTATTAAAGCAAAGCCAATACTAATTAGCTTGTCTGTGTAAGCAGGTGGCAGTTTGTCCTCATATGTACAGCTGAAAAAGTTGAGCTTTGCCCAACTGGAATTAGAGAAGAGGATGTGGATAACGCTCTGATTCATGATGGGGAGGAGTGGGGGAAGGGTGCTCCCATCATGGATGGCCCCAGATCATCCATCTCACTGCATTTCTCTACATCTTTAAACGGCTGCACTGTATGGGTAAGCAAGACTAGTGAATTCCAGCTCTCCAAAACCTTGTTGAAGCCAATAAATGTTTCATTGAAACCAATATGAAATTTAATTTTAGACATGGCGAGTTCAAATAAATCACTTGGTATCATAGTAGAAAACAGAATTTGTTCTACCATGGGAAACAATGTAATAGATACCCAAGTGGAAAACAATTTTCAAGAAAGTGCACACATAATTTGAAGATACTTTATTAAGATCAAAGATTTTCCATTACATTTATTTATAAATCCTTACTAATCCTAAAATAAATAATAAAAAATCTATATCTTCAGGAAGCTTTTAACAACATAGTTTTGTAAATCTGAGTTTACATGTTTGTCAATTTTAAATTATTACAATTTAGATACATTCAATCATTACATGATACCAGGAATGCCAGCCTTAAAAAGATATCAAGAACATCTATATTGGTTAAGTAAAATAACAGTAAAAAATTATATTTCAATTTCACCTTTTTATTTTTAACCTACTCTAATTTGTTAATCATGGGAATACAGAATTTCCTTTTTGATCTTGGATTTTAAATATATGGACTTAAAAAATGTAACCACTCGTCCTCTCTCAAGTAGTGACTGACACTCAGTCTCGGGAGCAGGCTGCTGAAAGAGTGAGTCGAGTGAGCAGCATGTGTGAGCCCCTTGCTGGAGGAGGAGGCTGGGGGTGCAGAAAGCACACAATCAAGGGCCTTTTGCTACAGGTACCAACAAGCCCTTGGAGTTGGCCTTGCCTTATTAAATTTTAACTGAACATCTAAGCATCAAGATGGCTATGTAACATCACTTGCAAGACCATGTATACTATCTGATAAAAGATTTCTCAAATTGCCAAAGTGCCTCTTTTACTTTAAAAATATTGTTCAGCCCTAGTGTAAAAAAGGAGAAAGGTCTGGACAGTTATCTTTTTTTAACAGCCCCATCACCACCTCCAACAAAAACGACTGTTTCCACCACTGTACACTGCATCCCTACCCCATAGTAAAGAATTCAGGGAAATAGCTGCAAAAGGTTAAAAAAATTGATGTAGATATTTCAGAACAATTTGGGCTGCCTAAAAAATTCAGATGATTGCCTAAATTATTCTACATTTCCCATTACTCTTTGTACAGGAAGTCTTGATTTATAGGAAATTTTAGTCAACGTTCAAGAGGAGAATATTCTACCCAAACCCTCCATTAGACCAGCCACACAACATTAAAGTATGGCTTTATATCAGATTTGGCAACCCTCTTCCCCACTTGTTGTTTTTAAATTGTTCGCTATTTAGCTAATAAACTTAGAACTTGCTTGGATTATGTTGTTAGGTAACATTTAGTCTGATTATGTTTTGCTGTGAGTGTCTATCAAGGCCAGTGCAGAGTCTTTGTCTCTGTTTCTGATGTGAACTTGCACAGGTCTGAAGGAAATCCAGTGGATAATGCTATCAAAGCTGCAGTGCACATAGAACACACACGTGGATCTGTCTATGCACGAATAAAGGTCAAATATTTACATGGAATGTTGACCCTGACTTATAAAACTACTATGTTAAATTAGGACATCTTTACATACAATCAGTTTATTTTATGAATAGCCCCATTTGATAATTAAAAAAATATGCCTTTCAAATATTTCATAAATATATAAAATTTCACTACATTCTATTTTCTTTAAACATGACATCTGAACTCTCTTTACAAATCAACAAAAAATAATATTTTTTTCAGTTTGAAAGTCACAGGTGCAATGACTTTTGATTGGCAGGGTCTTACTGCATGCGAGAATGGCAGGGCATTTCTAGTATTTTGAGCTATATAATTTACTTGCTGAAGATAGTAGTATCAAAGAAAAAGGAGAGATCCCATCTAAATATTTACAGTATAAGAGTCTTTCTTAAAATTCTTTAAAAATGGGAAGATTAGGATGGTATCTAGCCAGTGTTAAGAATTATTTTCATGAAGAGGTAAGTTAACATTACATGGAAGGTTTTCTAAAATACATCTTAGTGCAATTTGAATATATGATGATCAATTGCACATATTTGACAAATGATCACATTTTATTTAACATATGTATCAGTAACATGTAAAACATTTATTTTAGAATAGGAATCACATTCTTATAATTTACTGGGAAAAGCCAAAGCCAGCTAAAAAAAAACCCTTCTGGTGACTCCAGAAATGTTGTCTGAGGATTCACCAGTAAAAATGTCCTTTGTAATCATTACTTGCCCCAGGATATCACCATTCTTACTAAGACTAATGCCATAAGGAAAGGCTTTTAGTTATATATATAATAATATTTAATAAGGGAAGATAGACTTTTAAAAATTTGTAGAATCACTGATATGTAGTCATAAGGCCTTCTCAGCTATAACACAAAGGCCACTCACTAAGGAAATTTTTCAGTAATTCCTTTTAAGATTTTTAAATGCACACACTGTGAATGTATTGTGTATATGTAAGAAAAAGGTTGTACTTTTAGGATAGTAAGAGGACTCCTCCTTACTCCCAGCCCAGGTGAATCTATGATGATCCACCCAAAAAACAGCAAAGCTGTCCCGTCTGTCTGGAGCTGCTCAAGGTAGCTAAGTTAATACCTTCAACTGCTAACATGTGAACTTGACCAAGTGACCAAGTCTGAGACCAGCTGGAAGCACTGAACTCCAACATATATCCCCTAGCTTTGCCTCTCTAAAAAGTTCAACCGCATCTTGGAGATAAAGCTGTATGTTAAAGACAACCAGAAGGTTCAAAGCTTTGCTCAGAATACAGTACTTTGCAAATTGTGATTTGAGATCTTATACTCAAACACTGTGTTTGAAATAAGGCTGTAAAAAGATACAAACAAAACCAACATTCAGTTCTAACCAAGATTGCACATCTGTAACAGTGATATAGATTAAAAAACCCTACCACCAAAATGGTAACTGATTTAACATGCATGCTACAAAAAAAAAAGAATGATATGGAAATTTCCCTTAGTTATGAATGTAACCAGCTCACTGGAACCCAATGGGTATCTGTCTCCAATTTGTCAAAAGTTGTTTTGAGCTCATTGAATGCCACGGTGAGATCATCGTTTACTATAATTTTGTCAAAAAGATGACCATATTGACTTTCCATTATCTGTGCAGATTTAATCATTTCTTGAAAGTCGTCTTCCTACAAAAGGAAGTATTAAAAAAACAGTTGTCAGCCAGGCAATGACATCACTCACACCAATGCCAACATTCCACAACTGGTTTATCTAATGCTGTTCTGTGTTCATTCTTTCACCTCACAGCCAGAAGTGAAAATCACCCTCTTTAACTAGAAGCTCTTCAGAAGTCATAATTTCTAATACTATCTCTCTGATTTGCTTGTAACTAAACTGCTCTGACAGGAGTCAAAAATCCCACCTTACCTGAATTTCAGGATAATTAGTCCTGAATTGATAACTCATCTAATACTGACTTAGGGATATTCCAGTATTAAAATAGCTATGAGAAAGGAGAGAACTGTTTATTCTGATGCTTTGAATGGCTGCATTGTTTATGCTTATTTATAGCAAGGAATTTATAACACAAATTACCTTTTCAGATTTGGATACATTTATAAAAGGACAATTACCATGTCCTTCCTACGTCTCATTAGAAGTGGGTCCGAGGCCCCTCATACTCACATTTTTGAAACCAGGAAGTATTTTAGTTGATTATATAAGTCAAGTCTATATAACTATATGCATAAATGTAAGTGAGCCAAATCCTAAGACAATGTTATCATTTATTATCTTCATTGAGAAACCTTTAAATTTATAAATAGTACAAGAACTCTACACTGCAACATACTGAAGTAATTTCAGAGTCTACATTTCAGTGTCACAGAAGATTTCACAACAGAAACTTAAGTGTTAACCAAGAGCCCCGAGTAACTAATATCATATGACAGTACCAACTCAGCATGGATATGTGTTGTCAGTATTTTAGAGAAAAGACATTTATCAAATATTGGGCATCAAAAATATAAACTGTATTTTGTAACCACAATTTATAGTTTACAAATTAATATAGACTAAGGTTAAATACGAATGAATTGTGGTAGAGGGGAAGCTCTTGACATTTAATTTCTTTGCTTTTTAGTTTTGATCCAAAAGTAGAATACATTATCTTAAGGTTAAAAACAAAAAACAATGAAAGGCCTGGGCCGGCCTGGTGGCGCAGCGGTTTAGTTCACGCTTGGCAGTCCAGAGTTCACAGGTTCGGATCCCGGGCGCCTGCCAACACACTGCTTGTCAGCCATGCTGTGGCGGCGTACTATATAAAAAGTAGAGGAAGATGGGCACGGATGTTAGCCCAGGGCCAGTCTTCCTCAGCAAAAAGAGGAGGATTAGCAACGGATGTTAGCTCAGGGCGGGTCTTCCTCACAAAAAAAAAAAAAAAACCAATGAGAGGCCTTGCCAGAAGTCATTAGAGTCACTAACATACCACAGGTGCCACTTCCAATTACACAAATACTGTTATTGGAAACGCAAATACTGTTATTGAATAATAACATGACTCTACTTGTCCTATACCCAAAATGGTGCTTTTTCTTTTACTATGTCAAATATGATTGTTGATGCAGAGACAGAAAAGGCGATTATTAAATTTTTCATTTAGACTACTAATGAGTAATAGTAACTGACTTTGGTATTTTTCACTTTAAAATAAGGCTAGTCTGAAAACTAAGTGGTCTAACTTTTATATAAATGTTTGGCCCTCAAAAATTCTGTAAGTATGCGTAATAGCATACAGAACAGCTTGAGTCAATGTAATATAAAGCTCTATCTGTAGAAGCACAAAAAGCAATTACAGTGCAATCATTCAAAATGTACGTACTAAATACAACTCCATCTTTTATAGATTTTTGGATCACGACATCTATTATAGTATTCCTAAGGTGTATGGTTTTAGGTTCTGCTTATGTCTTCTCACAAAGCATCTTCATACTTACTGTAAAGGGCTTTGAAGCACCTTGGTCATCTCTGCTTGAAATAATCTTTGCATTTTTTCTTGTCTCCCTCAAACGCTCTATTGATGGAGGCTTTATAAATATCACATAGGGCTTAAATTCTAGAGTCCTTAAATGCTTCACTGTCTGTAAGAAAGAAAATAAGTTTTCTTATATTTCTTCATAATGAGTTTTACAATAAAACTGAAATTCCTTAAAATTATTTTCTAATTAAGGTCAGTAGGTCTTTCAATATACTGTTATTCAATCAGTTGTTGACAGTTAATACCCCTGAAAAGATGCTGAAAAATGTAACTTGCTTTTAAAAATGTTTTAAAATATGCCATAATTAATATTGAACTGAAGCAGCTAAAAATACCATGAAACTGATTTTTTATTTTGGGTGAGGAAGACTGGCCCTGAGCTAACATCTATTGCCAGTCCTCCTCTTTTTGCTGAGGAAGATTGGCCCCGAGCTAACATCTGTGCTCATCTTCCTCTACTTTATATGTGGGACACCGCCACAGCATGGCTTGATGAGCGGTGTATAGGTCCGCACCTGGGATCTGAACCTGCAAATCCCAGGCCAGCGGAGTGGGAGCACATGAACTTAAACCACTACACCACTGGGCCAGCCCCTGATTTTTAAATCAAATACTTGAAAGATACTATGAGTTAAATAACTTTCTGCACATGAAAGTCTTCCAACCAGTTTAAGCCTCTTCCTCTTTCATTCTACCCTCCAGAGTGTCCTAAAAGGGCAAGCCTTCTGCCTTCTGTGAAGCCTATCAACATTCCCCCAGGAAGTATTTTATGTTATTTACACTATGCTTCCAGGGACTCATCTATAATCAAGGTGATTGATAAAGGGTTAGAGTTGAGGGATATTCTTAATCTGTGTCAGGACCTCTCCAGAATATGAATATAAATCATAAACTCCACTGAAAGGTTCAGCAGACAGGTTATGTGTGTGTGTGAGAGTGGGGTGGGGGTGGGGGTGGTAGTAGTGGCAGCAGTGGCAGGCAACGGAGGGGCTGGTGAGGCCCTGCCAATGTCGAGTTGAAACCATGCTGAGGGAGTTAGGAACAACTAGACCCAGGATGCCAGCAGACAGGTTCTGCACAAGCAGGAGTATCCCATTCATTGCTGGTGCCTAAGTGAGGAGTCAGCCACCCTACTGATTCCTGGGACGCTTCTTCTCCATATTCATCTTCCTTAAGAGAAGGCTTTTCCAGGTCATTCTGGCTCTTGGATATTGTGCACCCCAGGTAACCATCAGTGGAGGGAGAGTCTGTGGCCCCTGGGTAACAAGGAAAATGCCCTGGGTTGGGCTTCTGCTGGAGGACATGTGACTGTGAAGGAACTGCACGGCTTCATCCACTGGCATTCTCAGTCCACAGCGTAGATAAGAGTTCCCAGGGTGCCAGGCAAAGATCCACTGAAGAGCTACAAGAAGGATCTCATGCAGGACGATTCCTATGAAGTGCCCCACAGCTCTAGTTGGGGGTTCACACTTCTAGGATCTATACAGAACCAGAATCAAAGAAAAAAGACCAACAACCAAAATGTCCACTGTTAAAAATTATAAACACTTATAATAATATGTAACACATAAGAATACATTACACATACAACATAATGTATTTTTTTTAAATACAAAATATATTGAAGAAATTTCTAAGAGTCATTATACTTGGCAAAAACTGAATATAAACAAGAGTTTCAAACACAGATCTCAAGGCCTCCTCTACTCCTCTTTTCTAATAATATGGGCTTTTTTTTCACCAAGGACTTCTCAAATTACATTTAAATGCTTTTGCCATCTTAGAAAAGCCACATATATGCCAAAAGTGAGTAGACTTCAGATTTGCCTCCTATTGAAATGCTCACATGAAGCATAGTGGATGACATGGGCCAGAAAGGTGTTAAATCATTCATTATTTACTTACATGAGGCTGAACATCCAACAAACAAACTTTGTTTTTCGCCAGGACAGACCGAACCGAGTCTATACTTGTGCCGTAGTAGTTGTTTTTATATTCACCATATTCAATAAACCTGTAGAAAATTAGACATGCATCAGAACCACTTGTGAATTAAAAAAATATATAGGTGGCAAGACATAATTCATATGTAAAAGATATTTTTGCTGAATGTGTATTTTACTGTGTTTAATAAAATAAATAGGGCCAAGTACTCCAGAATGTCAATTTTTAAAAATCTTCTATTTTACATTTTCAAATCAGTAACACTTGCTTGTATTACACTTCAGCAGAAAAAAGTACTTCAGCCCAGTGTAGTCTAATGTTTTCCATCACCTCTTTTTCAGAACTAATGCAATGCAATAAAACAGCGAATAAGCCAAACAATAGAAACTACTGAAATTTCACTGCACACTACAGAATAACCAAGCTCAGCTTCAGAACGAGAGAAGGAACTGGTTGGTGGCTAATGGAACCAGGGCAGCCGAGTACGTGCTATAAAAACACAACTGCTGTGCCAAACGCGAAAAAAGCATTTTGATGTTTCAATAAAATCCCACAATCCTGCATTAAAACACACATTGCTCTCTGATACCTTCAAATATTTATGCTTAAGCAAATGGAAAACTTGGGGGTAGGAGACTTAGAGCTAGCAAGAGGGTATGGTACAAGCAAGACGATTAACGTTATTTCAATTTTTTGAAGAGCCAATGAGAGAGAGATTGGTGTGTGAAGGAGACTGTGAACGAGAGATCTATTAGCTGTTAGTTTTAAAAATAAAATTCTATCCAAATTATATGTGAAGATTCAATTAGGGGGGTGGAAAAGGGGTCACATTATACTAGCAACCTTCCTTCATTCTTCAAAATAATTCCTAAACGTTTAACTTACCAGAAACGCAGCACCTCTAGGTTATTTAAAACATTACAGGCAAAGATTGATAACAACTATTAACTGAATTACCACTTTTTTTTATCAGTTTCAAATACTAGTATAAAAATTAAAATACATTTCAAATGGAAGGGAACCCTTGGAGTTGTCTAAAACTGGATATATAGGCACATGCTTAAAAACAATAGTCACACAAATATTCTTAAAAACTTCCACGTACTTGTTATTTTGTACATCTGTCTCAAACAAATGCTTGGAAATGAAAATATATTCAACACCATCACTCTCCTGGCTTCTTCTTGCTCTGGTAGTGTCTGTAATGTAATTAAAAAGAGTTTAGAAAAGTCTACAGTAGCCACCCTAAGGAAAATACTAAAAAAGAAATCATTGTGTATTTAATTAAAGTATTTTTCTTAAACAAGATTTCAAAACTTATGAAAAAGCATATTAGCCAATAAAACATAGTAAAGTGTCATTAATTCAGACTTTCCACTGATGTTAAAATTATATTGATTTGAAGATTGATTCAAAATTAAATTGCATTGTGTCTGTGCTATTATTCATTATTTTGAAGGCTCTCTAATGTGGTAATTAAATTAAAATAGTATTTAAACACTGGAGGAAAAAACCCTTTCTTTTGCAAATAATATGCTTATTATTGTTATTTACTCATCCTTATTCATTGAAGCAAGTCTAGTGCCCACTAGGTTGTAAGGTAAACTCTGAAATTATTTTATTGTCTCCCAGACACGGCACATAGTGGATATGCCATCAATGTTTTGTTTTACCAACTGACTGAAGTCAAAGACCTCTATGTGCTATTCATTCCTCCTTGGCAAAGATATAAACATCTTGGAATACTACTGAACTTCCAGACTTTCAGTAATTTTGCCTAATTATTTGTTACTGAATTGTAATGGAGCAGAAAATACGGGATTAGCTGAAAAACAAAAACAAAAAAAACCCTAAGGCGTTGCAGTGCTGTTATGGGAAGTGTGAAGTGACGATAGTCCATCCTTTCTGCTGATTCCAACTGAAAACTTGGGACCCAAAGCAACTATCTGAGCACTTTGAAAATAAACACAGGAGGTAAATTGTGGAGGGGAGTCAACCTGCATAGGGGAGAGTTTAAATTCTATTTTCTCTTAGGTTTGCCCTCAGGGTGGGAATCATTCACAGAGCAGCATGGTGAAATGTGTGAATAAACTCCAATAGAAGCCCTGATTTTTTGGTGAAAAGAATCAGGGGGGAAAAAAAGCCCTTGTGGAGAGTGTGGAGGGAATCCAGGAAGGAAGAGAGCTGGAGAAGGAAATACTCTAACTCTGTGTATGAACCAACACTAGTCTAAGAATAACCCCTGAGCTAGGCAAATGCAGCTCATACTCAAACTAGCATAGCAAAGGCTTAAAGAAGTGAACTGAGATTAGAATATACAAGTCTCAGCCTAACCCCTGAATAACAGAAGTATAGAACACACCCAACCAATGTAGAAAAGGCTGAAGAGAACTGAGCTGAGATCTGAACCATGCACACAAGCTTCAGATTAATCCCTGAACTATGTGTGACCCTACAAGTGTTTGGGTCTGGACAGGGCAGACCCAAACCAACAGAGCAAATGTTTAGAGAACTGAAGTGAGATTTAAACCACAACTCACAAAAATGAGATAGAACTTATGGTCTACAAATAAACTGGTTGATTACTTGCTAAAATAAAAACATCAACATTCTCCAGAATATTATAACAGGACATAGAGTTGATACTACATTGCATTTGTAATATCTACAATGCAATCTAAAATTATTCAGCATAAAAGAACCAAGAAAATATGACCAATTCTCAAGGGGCTTCAAGACCAAGTCTCTAACAGATGACAACCTTGAATGGCCTAGAAGTTAGAACTATCGGACAAAGACTTTAAAGCAACTGTTATCACTGTGCTTCAAAGATAAAGGAAAAACACACCTGAAATAAATGAAAATATGAATTGTTAGCAGATAAACAGAAACTATAAAGAACAACAAAATGGAAATTTTAGAACTGAAATACACAGTATCAAACAGAAATAAAGCACTAGTTGGGCCCAGCAGCAGAATGGAGATGATCAATAGAAATTACAAAATCTGACCAACAAGGAGAAAAAAGATTGAAAAAATATAAATGGAGCCCCAGGGACCTGTGTGAAAATACTGTAATGTGAACCGTGTGTAATTGGGATCCTAGAAGGAGAGGAAAAAGAGACTGAGGCAGAAAAAAATGTATTTGAAGAAATAATGGCCAAAAACTGCTAACATTTGGTTCAAGACAAATTTTACAGATTTCAGAAGCTTAACAAACCCCAAACATGATAAACTCAAAGAATACCATGCCTAGCACATGATAACCAAACTACTAAAAGTCAAAGATAAAGAGAAAAATCTTGAAAGTATCTAGAAAAAAATAACACAGTACACACAAGGGAATAATGATTTCAATGATTACAGATTTCTTATCTTAAATCATAAAAACAAGAAATCAGTGAAATAATCATTTTAAAGTCCTGAAAGGAAAGACCTATCAACCAAAATATTCTTCAGGAATAAAGGCAAAATAAAGACCTTTTCAGATAAAGAGAAACTAGTAGAATTCATCAGATCTGTTCTAAAAGAAATATTCAAGGAAGTTTTTTAGGCTGAAAGGAAATGATAAGAAGGAAACTTGTATGTTCTGGAATGAAGGAAGAGCAAAAAAAGAATAAATAGTTGAGTATATATAGAAGTCTACTTTTTTCCTCTTAAGTTCTTTAAAATATATATGACTTTTAAAGTAAAAGGTATAATATGTGGTGGAGTTTTCAATGTATGCAAACATAATAAATTTAACAACTATAACAAAAAGACAGGAATGGAAAAGACATATGATTGCAATTTTCTATATTTTATGTGAAATGGCATAGTTAACTCTAAGTGGACTGTGAATGGTTAGATATATGGATATTGTAATCCCTGGTGCAACCAGCAAAAAAATAATGCAAAGAGATAAAAGTAGAGAGCCAAGAGGTAAATTAAAATGGAATACTAAAAAACATTCAAATAATTTTTTTTTAAAGGAAGAAAAAGAAAACAAAAAACTGGGCCAGCCCTGTGGAGCAGCAGTTTAGTTTGCACTTTGGCAGCCCAGGGTTCAAGGGTTTGGATCCCAGGCGCCGGGGCAACACACTGCTTGTCAGCCATGCTGTGGCGGCGTCCCATATAAAGTAGAAGAAGATGGGCACGAATGTTAGCCCAGGGCCAGTCTTCCTCAGCAAAAAAGAGGAGGATTGGCAACGGATGGTAGCTCAGGGCTGCTCTTCCTCACAAAAAAAACCACACAAAAAACCGAAAAACAGAGAGGATAAACAGAAAACAAATTATAATATGGTAGCTTAACTTCAGTCATTTTCATAATTCAATAAATGTTAGTGGTCTATATACTTCAATTAAAAGGTAGAGATTGATAGAATGGGTAAAAAAGCAAGACCCTAGTACATGCTGTCTACAAGTCCACAAGAAAGACACATTAAACATAAAGACAGAGATAAGTTAAAAGTAAACAGATGGAAGATGATATACCATGTAAACAGTAAACATAAGAAGGCTGAAGTGGCTACTTTAATTCAAATAAAAGAAACTTCAAGGATGAAATAACACTCATCTACATAAACATTTTCTGTAAATAGGAGGAGGATTCATTCATCTTATGCTTAATTCATTTTATGATATTAGTCCAACCCTAATTGCCAAATCTGACAAGGACTAGAAAAGAAAAAAATTACAGACCAATATCCATCAGAAATTTAGATATAAAAATCCTTAACAAAAATATTAGCAAGTCAAACTTAACAATATACTTTTTAAAAAGATACTATATCACGACCAAGTAGAATTTATCTCAGGAATGAAAGATTGGCTTACATTTGAAAATTAATGGACTTCACCATATTAACAGAATGGAATATAACACACCCTCACTCCAATATATGTAGAAAAAGCATTAGAAAAAAATTCAACACTCATTTATGATAAAGTCTCAGCAAACTAGGAATCACAGGGAATGCCCTCCAACTAATGAAGGGCATCAATGAACCAACATCATAGTTAATGGTAAAAGACTGAATTGTTTTCCCCTGAGATCAGGAAAAATAAAAGTTTGCTAAATAATAACAGAAAAAATAACTTGAGATGGATCAAGACCCAAATGCAAAACCTAAATAAAACTTCTAGAAAAAACAAGGAATGTCTTTTTAATCTTCAGATAATAAAGAATTTTTAGATAGAACACAAAAAGCACAAAACATAAAAGACAAAAATCAGACTTTGTCAAAACTAAAACCTTTTGCTTTTTGAAAGACACCATTAAGAAAATGAAAAGGCAAGCCACAGACTGGAAGAAAATATTTGTAACACATTTATCATCAGATAAAGGACACATATCCAGAATATATAAAGAACTCCCAAAACTCAATAATGAGACAACTCAATTTTTAAAAATTGGCAAAAGATTTGAATAGACACTTTACCAAACAAGATATATAAATGGCTGAGTCCACAAAATGATACTCAGCATTATTAGTCATTAGTTGAATGCAAATTGGAGTACAATGAGATACCACTACACACATATTACATTGACAAAAATTTAAGACTGACTATACCCGGGGTTGGCAAGCATGTGGAGCAACTGGATCTTACACACACTGCTAGTGGGTTGTAAAATGGTGTACCTACTTTGGAAAACAGTTTGGTCGTTTCTTAAAAAATTAAATATACACCAACCATATGACCCAGCCATTCTGCCATTCTACTCCAACTTATTTACCAAAGAGAGAAATAAAAACATATGTCCCTCAAAATACTTGAATACAAACCTCATAGTAGCTTTACCTGTAATAGCCAAAAATGAAGGAAAAATCCCCAAGTATCCATCAACAGGTGAGTGGATGGATAAACAAACTGTGGTATTTCTGTACAATCGAATACTACTACGCAATGAAAAGGGATGAATTATTGATCTATGAAAGAATATGGGTGAATCTCAAACCCATCATGCTTAGTCAAAAAAGCCAGGCAAAAAAAATTGGGAACATACTGTATAATCCTATTTATATAAAATGCTATATGATTCAAACTAATCTATATAGTGACAGAATGCGGATTAGTGGTTGCCTGGGGGGAGGAGTGAAAGGGTGGATTACAAAGGGCACAAGAAAATTTTTTGAGGAGATGGAAATACTCTTTATGTTGATTGTGGTGATTTCACATGTGTATACATATGTTAACACTGATCTAATTGTACGTTTTAAATATGTGTAGTTTATTTCAATTATATCTCAATAATTTATTTTAAAAATTTGGAAAGCAGGGAAAAAGTAAACTAATACAAAAAGTAATGGATTTATAAAAAATTAATTTAAATTATATCCAAAATTTTAATACCCTTCTATTTAGTTAGCAAGCTTATTGTAATACAACACTCAGATCTCCTGAAACAGTTTTTCATACTTCCACTGGTGGAGCCCCAAGAGGTTGTGTTGTTCTTTATGGAATGTCACACCCTTTGCAGGAACAGCTTGAAATACTGATGAATTAAATTCTATCATAAAAGCTAAGAATGAATTTCAGAGCAGAAAAATAGACTCCATTAAGTATATATAATATAACGTGCATCTAAGAATATGAAAGATATTAAAATTAGTATGATGCCAACACTGCTCTGGAATTTAGGATTGATATTCATTTATTACTTCATGAATTTTGTTGTTGTTTGTTGGTGTTCCTTTAGCAAATATTAGGCTTAAGAGAAATGCATTGCTGAAAAATCAAAACTGAGAACGTTATGTACATTGTTTCTCATGAACTGAGGAAAGGTTGCCTTTATTCAATTTTAATGGCAGAACACTTTGAAAATCTGGAATACACAAGTCACACTGCTCTGACACATGGAGTCCACTTGGGAGGGTTAAAAATATTTAGAACCACGTCAAGTGAACAAGACATTTATGATGCTGCCAAACACATTTAAAAGGTAACATGTCTACAACTGAATTTTTTCTTACCATGATCAACCCAACTTATCCAGGTCTGATGTAATTTTACTGATTTTAGTGTCTAATTGCAATGAGGTACCATAGGAATCTCACAAACTCATTAACAGTGAGGAATCCTGAGTAAGGGATCTGAAAATTCTTATGAGAAGAGAATTCAAGGGAAAGATGGGCATACTAACCACAATGCAGGCGTCTACCGCACCACAGTTCACCGAGTCCCCACTGTGTTCACAGTGTAAAACAAACATCAAACAAATGAGAGACAAACTCTACCCTCTTCCCCTGCCCCAGCAAAATCCCAGAATAACTGCCATGGTGAGATAAGAAAAAAAAATTTTTTTAACTGGTACCCTCGTTTACAACATTTTAGTCAATGACAGACCGCATTTATGACAGTGGTCCCATAAGATTAGTACCGTATAGCCTAAGTGTGTAGTAGGTTATACCATCTAGGTTTGTGTAAGTACACTCTGTGACGTTCGCACAGTGATGAAATTGCCTAATCACACATTTCTCAGAATGTATCTCCATTGTTAAGCAATGCATGACTGTATATGTATTTTTAGAAATCTCAACTGAGGTATCCCATGGACAAAGAAGTGTTCTAGAACATGAGAATTTTGAAACCTGTGAAAACACTGTGATATATGCCTTCAAGAGAAACCACAGAAAGTGATTAACAGCTGTGGTTCACTAAGAGTACCCAAATTCCAGACGATAAAGACTTTGGAATCCATTAAGTATTTGATATCTACTGCAATACTTTTTGTTAACTAATTCATTTTAATTTACTGAGAGACCTTTTTGAAAGACTGGTTATATTAATAGTCATTTAGATTTGTTGATGATAACTGATAGCCTATAGCCTAGGATAACCTTTAGCCTGTGATGATAAAGAATGTTGATGCTGCTTATCAAGGATGAAATTTCCCACAGAGAAGCAAAGAGGCAGAAAACGGGCTTTGGCCACCGCTTTCTTTAAAGTAACTTTGAATGTTTAATATGACTATATGGATAATTTTAAAAGACCATATAATTTGTTCAGCTATTTTAGCCCAAGAGCAATAACATTTACCTGATTTAGAATCCCTTTAAATAGTTTTTAAAAATTGAAATAATGATAGATTTACAAGCAGTTGCAAAAAAGGCACAGAGAGGTCCCGTGTAACCATCACTCAGCTTCCTCCAGTGGTAACATCTTCCATAACTATAGTCCCTATGGAAACCCGTATATCAACATCAGCAAATGACAATCAACTAAACTACCAAGTACTTCTTTTTCACATTTAAAAAACTGAAGTGTGATATTCAGACAGAAAAGCTCACATGTACGTTTGATGAATTTTCACAAATCGAATACGCCCACGTAACCAACACTCTAACAAGAAGCAGAATATTGCCAGCACTCCAGAATCACCCTTCCGATCCATCTCCTCAAGATTTCTAACAGCACATATCAGCAGTGTGTTTACTGTATTTATAAAAATGGAGTCATACTGCATATTCTCTTTTGGTCTACCTCCTATCGCTCCACATGATGTTGTGGGTTCATTCGTACTGCTGCACAGAGTAGCAGGTGGTTCATTCTCGCTGCATTACGGTATTCCACTGTGTGAATATACCATCATTTCCTTATCCAATCTGCTACTGATGGGCATTTGGGTAGTTTCCAGTTTTAGGTGCTCATGATGTTTCTACGAATATCTGAGTACATGTCGTATGCATTTCTGTTGGGTGTGTACTAGGAGTGGAATCCCTGGCTCATAGGTATGTGTTTGCTCAGCTTGAGTAAATACTGCCACTTAGTTTTCCAAAGTGGTTGAATTAATTTACACTCCCACCAGCAATGTGCTCCACATTTTTTTCAGTTTACCCATTCTGCTGGATATTTAGGTATGTGTTTTGGAAAGGAGAATTATAGAGTTAAACATCAACCAGAACACTGGTGGTACAATCAAAGCAATAATTTTTCTCCCAATAATCAAAACTCTACCTAAAGTATTTTACAAAGCAAAACAATTTAAAATTCCAAAATTGCTCTTAAAATATATTCTTTAATTAATTAAATCATCCTGAGTTGATCCTATGGCTGTATTTTCCAAATATGTTTGATATTATGAATCACCTGGGATGCTTGATTTTCAGGCATTATGTCAGCTCTCCTGAAGGAGAATCTCTTTGGAAAGAGGCCTTGGAATCTTTTCACAAGAACCCCAAGAGTTCCTTTTATCAGGCAAGTCTGGAAAACATTGCTATATGGGGATCTTTTGCCTGTTTAAAAGTGAATCAGAGTGGAAAATTACTACTTTGGGAATTCTTTGGAGAGTCCCAGCCCCAGAACCTTTCTGGATGTTGTCAATTTCTGTAACAAGTTCAGAGGCAAATATTATTTTAATAGTTAGATAAATTGAGGCCAAAGTACCTTGCCCTGCATCCTTGAGTAATATCAAAACTATCGTGGAGGGTTCCATTTGATAGATAGTCTTATTTATCATCTTCAACAGAAATCAATTTTTACTACTAACTGGGCTATGATAAAGAGAATCTGTAGTCTGAAAGGATTGTGTAGTGTTACATAGGAGAGAACATGAAAAGTGGTATCATCAAACCTGGTTTCAAATGCAAGGGCAGCTACTGCCTATGGAATGCTAAGTCAACTATCCTTTCCACCCTCGTTTCCTTCTCTGTGAAATGGAGACATCACCCATCTTATATGTGGGAGCACAAAATAAATTAAGACAAATACAAGAGATGAATATACAGTAGGTAATTAATAAATGCATTATTTTCCTTTGTAATCTGTTTTTCTATCCTCTTTTGTAATTGCTCACCTGTAAGCTGAACAACTGTTTTGTAAAACTTTCTAATTACCTGTATATTTCAATTCAGCTTTTGTAAGAGAAGTGAATAATTAAAGTTAAAAAGAAAAAAAAGAAAGAAACTGTTTAATTCCACATTTTCCTTTCCTTTCATCTCTGTGGTGGAAACCAGCACTCCTCTAACTTATGGCTGAAAATGATTACAAACAATAATTTGGAAAAACGTAGTAACAAGGTAATAGAAGTAACAGAAAGCTATAATTTTAAAATAAAGTTGAACTCTTCCAAAGCTAGAGAGCATTGCTAAGGGCAATATACAAACGATTTTTTTTAAATAGTACTAAAACCACTTGAAAAAGCCAACATTTCAATTTAGTCTTTTAGATGGCTCTCTAACAGCAACATATTAAGTAGTCAAATGGCATTTATTCTGGAGATCAAAATGCTTCCAGCATCACATTTCATTTGTAAGAATGCCTGTGAAAATCACTTTTCTAAAAATAGATCTAATTCTGTGTACTGAGAAGAAGCTTACCATATTTGGATTATATGGCCATGAAAGGCCCATTTAACACTATCTGCCAATTACTACATATAAAAAGTAATTACAAAAGGTTTATATTGTAAGAAGCCTCCTTCAGCTCTCTGTGGTTTGGTCCTTCTAATCTTAAAGCTGGTGAAGAACTCTGGAAAACATTATTTTAGGAAACAGAATAAGACTTTTATTTAGAAGAAAATTTGTAAATAATAATTTGACATCATATGTATATTAAAATTCACCATAAAAATCTGAGAGTAGGGAAGCTGTGATTAACAAATATCTTGCCTGGATCTGTGTGATCCAGGGCAAATCCCTAACTCTTGGGCCTCAGTTTCCTCCTCTGTAAAATGTGGATAATGTCACAACATACTGCATAGGGCTGTTGTGGGGTCTAGACGGTGAATGCTTACAACAGTGCTGGCATCATACATGCTGTTGAAGCGCTGAACAGTCACTATTAGTGCAATCATAGCAGCATCGAATAGTACAGAACTTACGGGGCACTGTCACACCATAGTGCTGTGTGTCACTGATCAGCAGCTTTCGTTTCAGTTCATTCAAACCTACTCCTACAGGACCTGAAAAAACAGGATAACATAAATTCATTACTAAACAAAACTCCATATAAACATTTCTATAATTGACACGAATCCATAAGACAGACTGAAAACATGTATGCAACTTTACATGCATCCCAAGAAAAGACATTATCTCTAGTTAAGTTGTACATAACAAAAAGCTAGGAGTCCTTTTGTTGATTTTTTACTTTTTAAATTTAAATCTCCACCTTTCCATTAAAAGATTAGAATATTTATGTTTTAAATGAAACATATCCAGAGTACCTGAGTATATTATCAAGTAATGGTATCCAGAAGAGCTTAAAAAATATGTGCGCCTAAAAAATTAATTGCACAGTCTGGAAAGTGACAATTTCAATTTCAAATGTTTTTAGATCTTAATAAAAGAAAATCTTGGAACCTTGGTTTTATTTTAGCTGCAAATCTAATTATGCATTTTTAAATTTGCAAAACCATCAGCATATGTCAGGACCCTCTGCTACACTGTAGATTTTCAGTTGGTCCTTAAGCATTGGAAAACTTGCATAGACCTTACATATTTAAATCGATCAGTGCATACATACTACACCTGTAATGAATAAGGCATACAGTAAATGTGGTGGAGAAGAAAAGATGATAAGTGAACTCTGCTTTCAAAGAAGGTAACTGGGTTGAGGGAGTCAGACTAAATGATTGAGAGACTGGGGACAAAAAACAAAGAGCAGTTACCAACTTGAGTCTGAAATCAAAAGTTAGAAGGACAGGAGTCCCAAGTGGCCAGCTTCTCACAACTCTGCCAGCAGGGTCTACTCAATGATGGTGTTGTGCACCGGGCAGAACACAAGCCCTCGGGCCAGACTGCCGTGAGTTACCTTCCCATCTTCATTACTCCCTCACCTGCTGATACTGGATGCCACAGTCTGAATGTGTGTGTCCCCCCAAAGTCACATGTTGGAATCCTAAAGCCCAATGTCAGTGTTAGAAGGTGTGGCTGTGGGGAGGTGATTGGGTCACGAGGGTGGAGCCCTCATAATTGGGATTAGTGCTCTTATAAAAGAGATCTCACTGAGCTCCCTAGTCCCTTCAGCAAGGAGAAGTCTGTGACCCAGAAGAGGGCCCTCACCCCCCCATGCTGCCACCCTGATCTCCGTCTTCCAGCCTCCAGAACTGAAAAATAAATTTCTGTTGTTTATAAGCCACCCAGTCTGTGGTATTTTGTTACAGCACCCCGAATGGACTAACACACTGAACAAGTTAGTCTCTGAGCCTGATTAGACTTCATTCTAATTCTGAAAGTAATTATGAAATAAATAAATAAAAGTAATTATGCTGCCTGCTTGGGAGGAATAAATGAAAACTTACATATAGTGCCTAGCACAGAATCCAGGCATTTGAGTGTCATTCCCTTGCCTACTTCCTCTTCTGAGCTCTGAAAAGAACAAGGTTTTATGCCAGACAATGAAGAACATATAGGTGGACAGAGAAGAGTAGGGTGGGCATTCGAGTGGAGGGAAAGTGTGAGCAAAGATGAAGAGGCAGGGGTTGGGAACTGAGCCTTCCCTGTTCTAATGCTACTTCCAGGCCGCTCACCCTGTATAAAATGACCTGTCCCCCTGCTGGTCATTCACTACACCTTCTACCTTTCCATGCACTGCTGTCACGTACCAATTCTCTTGCAACTTCCCCTTCTCTAAGACAGTGGTTCTCAACGCTCCCTTTTTATAATTAATACTCCATAATATCCCATCTATATCCTTAAATAGAATTCATAGCTAATATGTTACTAGTCCATACAATTCCTCCCAATTAATATAATGCCTGAACTGTAATATATGAAAGATAAAAAAATAATTT
The DNA here is from genome assembly GCA_031878705.1 of Tapirus indicus. Taxonomy (NCBI): domain Eukaryota; kingdom Metazoa; phylum Chordata; class Mammalia; order Perissodactyla; family Tapiridae; genus Tapirus; species Tapirus indicus. Next base: position 103,115,304 of record CM062925.1, read on the forward strand.
ATAATAAAACAATATGTATTTCAATATGTAAGTGCTTGGGCATAACTGGAGAAAATGATGTCAGATGTTTGCACCCACTTATAATAAATAAGCTTGGATTTAAGAGTAATAAAAAGACCAGGAACCGTTCTGTACAAGAAAGTACAGGAAAATGAAAGCCTAAGGGTACAGGTCAACATTAGAATAAGGACTAGCAACTGAATAGAAAGCACAGATGAGACTTACTGGAATATGGTAAAAAAGGGAAATAGCCTGCACTGAAAAAGGGATAATATGTCAAGACCGTCAAAGTGAAGAAAATAATACTTTTGCAAATGACCTGCACTTTGCATGTAAGTATAGTGTAAAAATAATTCCCTGTGGGATGGGACAGTGCTTCAGTGTCACAGAAGGCAGATCTTGTATCTTGAAACCTGGCCACGTGTTGTGTCATCTATTCAGTCCCTGAGTATCAAGCACACTGGGAAGTTATGTGGGATGGAGGTCAGATTTTTGCTCCGTAGAAATGTCAAGTCTACATCCCTTGTCCTCTCAGCCATTTTGATATTAAAAACAAGTGCTCTCACAAATGTCCATAATGCTCCCCAGTGGGCAGTACTGCCCTGTTGAGAGCCACTGCCCTAAGACTTTAGCACCTGGCTTTTGTCATTCTCTGCAGCTCAGTGCTGCCCTCATCTTGGGTAACTTCAGCATTCACGTGAATACCACCCTTCAAAACGCCAGCCTCTTCCTTCCCTGAATTCCTGATCTCTAGTGACCTTCCTCTCTACTTCACTTTGACCCCTTACTGGGCAAACCTAGACTTTGCCATCACTAGGAGCTATTTCCCTACTAAAATATTAAATTCAGACTTCCCAGTATAACTTCAACCTCTGATCCTTTTAGATGTCTCACTGAGTTATTCCTCCCACCCCTATTATCATAAGGACCTGAAGTGCTTTTTTTCTTTCTAACAGCCCTTCATGTCTTTACTTCCATGGGCCATAATTCTCCCGCTATTTTGCTAATATCCTCAAATTTCTTATGCATGGCCCTTTATCACACTTGCCAAGGAAACTTCCAGTCTAAGATCAATCCAGTGGCCCCTATCCACGTCTAGATCTGGACTACTGAGTGCAGAAAACCCATACAATCCTGGCGCAGTAATGCCATACATTCATGCTCTCCAGCAATTATTCTATGTCTGTCTTATCAATTCTACTTCTTGGACCCCCCATGTGGGTAATTTCAATCCTCCATTCTCCTCTCCACTCACACCTGGGAGCCTTCTTGTTACTTCTCTCTTATACACGCCTATAATCAAACAATTGTCAAAGGCTGTCAATTTTACCTCCTAAATATCCTTCAGATCTATGATTCTCCATTGACGCTGCTGCCACACTACTCCAAGATACCCCCATTTTTGCCTCCTTTCCTGGAACAGCCTCCTAATCGCTGCCCCACATCTGCTCATCAGCCATGTTAAGCCATCATCACCCAGCAGCCAGAGAGTTCTTTTTAAGGAACTATTCTGATTTGTCATTCCTTTGCTTAACATTCTTGGAAATATAGTTTCCAATGGCTCTTCCGAAAGAGATTAAAATCTTTACGCGGTTTACAAGGCTCTGCATGATCTGATCCCTGCCTTGTCGTCCTGCCTCGAAGCATTTACTCAAGCTCTCCCCTTCACCTGAAGCCCCAGGTAATTCTGATGCGTCCTTCAGAGCTCAGCTCAAACAGCTCTTCCTCAAGAAAGTCTCTCCTGACCCTGTAGAGCATGTTTATCATTTTTATGTTACAAGAGCATCCTGTACAGCTCCCTCATAATATTTAAAAGCTGCAATTAAACAATTGGATAATACATTATTTAATGGCCTGACTCTCCTGCCAGAAAGAGGCACCGTGAGGGCAGGAATCATATTATGTCATTTACCGTCTCCATAAAGTAAGCCCTCAATAAAAATCTGTTGAATGAGCAAAACTTCTCGTGTTACCATCACCACCTCAGGCTCAGCAGAAGACCTCAACTACTTCAGAGAACACAGAAGCCAACACATGCAATGTCTTCAAAATCCTTTCTACAAACGTATGCATCTAGACCCATCTAGACCATCCTTTATCCTTCTCTCCAGTCGTATATAATCTTCTTTAGAGATATCTCTTCCTGAACTTCACCTCTCTTGCTTCTGGCTCCTTTCCATCAGCACTTAAAATTAATAAATTCTCTCCTACCTTAAAATAAGAACAACAAAAAAAAAACTTCCCTTAACCCTACGCTCTCCTCCAGCTACGGCTCACTCCTGTCTCCACCATCCTGGTTTAGGCTTCTGTCATTTCTCACCAGCACCTCTCATTCTTCCTCTACCATGCACAAAATCAAATGTCAACTCTTGGAGAGGTTTACACAGGCTGCATGTTGTGAGCTACATTTCTATCTCTAATCTTAATTCTTGCCACTCCTCCCTTTGCATTGCACACTCCAGCTACATGAGATTTCTCCTACTTCCTGAAATGTGGCAGGGTCTCTTGTGTTGTTGGGGCCTCACACAGTCTTTGCTTTTGCAAGAACACTCCTGTCCTCTCTTCACGTGCTAATTCTTGCTTGTTGTTGAGGATTCACCTTAGATACACCTGAGGGAATGTTCCCTGACACTCTCAATTTGGGTTAGGCACCGAGTTCATGTGTTCCCTATACTTGCGCACTCTACTGTACTTGTCTATTTACTCGTCTTCATCCTCTAACAGACTGTGAGCTCTGTGAAAACAGGGATGTCATGTACTTGTTCACCAATTGTTTCCCTAGCTGGCAAACTGTAGGCATTCATTAGTTTGTTTTATGTATTTAAATTATACTCAGTAATTATGCTGTTATGGAGGTAAAACTATTTGTTGAAAGAATCACAGGAGTGGGAGTTAAAGGTAAAAAGCATTTGCACCTAGAATGGCTGGATAGGATGGTTAGGTGACATGCTCAAGGTCACTAAGAGAAGTTGGTGGACCACACATTTCAACTTGACTCTCTGGGATCTTAAGATAAAGAGAAGTAGACAGAAAGGTGATGAATCTGGCTCTGGAACAGTGAGTTTAAGGAAAGGAAATCTATCTACCTAAACTCAGACGAGGATACAATGTAAGAGAGAGGCTAGGGCTAGGGGGCCCTTGTAAATGTAGTCACATCAAGGTAAAACTGGAGACTGCAAGAAGAGAGGAGGTCTCTGAGGGAGAGGAGGAAAGTGAGAAGCATTTGACTGTCTATGAAATGCCAGGTACCATGCAGGGGCTTATGTATTCTACCTACTCTGAAGGTACAAAAAATATTTAGAGTAAGTTCTAAATCTTACTCTTTAAAATAAACAGCAAACAAGAAAAATAAGTGGTATTACAGTGGAGCTGCATTCTATGTATAGATGATGCAAACCCAACTATATATGCTCAAAAAAAAAAAAAAAAAAGCAAAGCAGCAAACAAAACAAAACACTAAAACTTAAATAATGGATCTTGGCCTGCCATGCCCCCTGAGACACGCAGGATGATGTGAATTTACTGTTTCTTCAGCAGGTCTCAGCTCTGGAGTGCTTCCCAGAGTGTGTGATCCTTTGCTGAGTGAGAGTCGGCATTTGTTTTCTTTCTTCTACTACCCATGCCAAAAAACCCACAATGATTTATTTTAACTCTGGAGGAAAAAACTAGGTATGTTTGAATTAGTATGCTGTCTCTCATGTGATACCCTTAAATTTAACTGTATTCAGTTTTAGCCCTTATATAATTTAACTCTTACTAGCAAGCTCACTTCACTGCACGCTCACGGAGGACGCCAAGAGTGTTCAGTGGTAAAGGATTTTATTTGAAAATGTTCCCCCTAGATTAGGTTATTTGAGGTCCTCATCTTCAAAGGTGGGAGTGTCCTCACGAAAGGATTAAAATAGGGACACCATTTCAATTACTCTCACTACACAGTTGCCCGGCGGGCCTTACAAACAGCATTTTCCCTGACAGACCCTTGGATCATTCTGCCATCCACACTGGTGGAGTTCTAGTTTCTCCTCTTTAGATCATGACTTTAGGACCGCAATTTAGAGCCACACTCCTGTCCTGTATCCTTCTTCTGTGGTTAGGAATAAGTTCACAACGTTTCCAGTTGGCTGGTTTATATTTAAAATACAAAATCTACTTACACTGCAGTCAATTTAGGGGTGCAAACAGACTTAGGTTCATTTGTGTGCAGATTCATTTCTCCTTCAATATACACATTTTTTACCACAATTGGGGAAATACACTTATACGTATGCATAAAAATAGGTTACTCTATAGTTTGTTTTCAGTTGTGCTTGTTAATGCTAAAGAGATGCAGAGAAGATAATCTAAATAGCATATGTTTAAATCACAGACAATAGGCTTTGGAAAAATAACTATGACAATGACAGAGTGACGTCTCTTTATGTGGCAGGCATGTGTTACATGGGTTACACAGACCATTAGTAATCCTCAGGACATCCCCGCAAGAAAGGTATTATTATCGTCATTTTACAGACAAGAAAACTGAGACAATGAAAGGTGAAGTAATTTCCCTAAGGTCACACATCTGGGGTGCAGCTTAATTGATATTCAAAAGCCTGTCTGTCTGACTCAAAGGTCTGCATTCTTTCCATTCTACCTATCATCTTGTCAAAAGAATGCAGATAAAACACCAACTCAGGTAGCCAGTCGCTCTGCTGTCTGTTTATGGCTGTGATACGTAACTTCATGGAATCTTTCACCCCATTCCAAGCTGCCCCGCACTTTAGATGGTGACGACTGTCTATGCTTGTGGCATATGCAGAGCCTGGCTACAAAAAGTGGCAGAGGTCAAATCTGGTGATCTCAGAACTCACTGTATGCAATACCTCTGAGAAGTCTGAACTAAATTTAATGAAGATGACATGCGTATCAGGCCCAAGCAACATGCAGTGAGCGTGTCTGTTAGGATTGTGGATTCAGGACTAAGGAAATCAAATAGCGTGCTGAAATGTAAATAAAAGCCAAAAAAGCACGTTAAAATATCATTTTGGAGTTCATTAATTTGGAATTCAGGCAGTGAACTAAAGTTGTGCTTATTACTAGCTTTGAAAATAAAATAAAAGTTTCTATTTAAATCAGAAATGTAAATATTGATCTGTTTCATTTTTTTTTCATTTCATAAGAATTTTCAAAATCATTTTGTGTGTAAATTCTGTAAAGAAAGAATAAAACCATGTGTATCAATCCCCACTAGCTGAACTTCTTGTAAAAAATGTCAATTGGATAATTAGAAAGGCATATTATTTTTAGTTACTTTTGTAATTCCTTCTTAAAAGTAGGCAAATGTGTTGTGTGTGATTTTTATATAAAGGTTCATTCATTTCAGCCAAAGAAATATAGCCCATTTAGGGTGTCAATAAAATGATGCTGGTAAAGTTTCTATTTAAACCTTAACATTTAAGAAAATATTCATGTTAACCAAATGTAAAAATGCCTTTTTTTTTATCTTAAAAAGAAAGATTTAAAAAAAATCTATATGCAAATTCTCAGCAAAGGCTGAGTTTATACTGAATTCATACAGGAGAATTTAGACATATAAGACATCTTTGCCCCAAATGACCCCTAAGTCTGTTGACATTATTGACTCATTTTCCATGTAATCATGAGAGGTTGAGTGTTTTCATTTTCTATTTTCATATTTTCTTGTTTTTATTCCATGAATATGTGTAACAGTTTATGATTTGTAACAAATGTTTATGTATGGAAAACAAGGAATGTATCTTTACTAGACTATTAGCACAATATACTTTCAAAATTAATTCATAGTTGATGCATAAAGGTTTTTCATTCTGTAAACATGGCCCCCCAAAATATCTACTTTCTGAATCTGAAACAGACACACACAATTAAAAATCAAAGAAGGCTAAATGAGTGGAGAAAGTATGGAGGCAATAAAACCAGTGCCTACAGTAGTACTTTGAAAGAATGCTTTAAAATATCAATATGACATTCTTCTACCACAAAAAGGTTTATGGCCATGCTCTATGGCATTGTAAACTGAAGCTTCAACCATCTGCTTATTTGTATGTTAATGCAGATCCTGAGTGAATGAATAATTATTTATTAGAATGATAAGGTATTACTATTGTGAAAATAATTTTATTGAAATCAATGACATGTTTATTTTTTTAAATGACACTCATGTAATCAACAAAGAAGGAGCATAAAGTAATTATGACTTGTAAATGTCTGGCATAGAATTTAGTTGTAGTTTTTCTTAAGGCTGATGAGCATCAAATTGAATTTAATAATGTAAATATAGATTGGTGGTACCTTAGACACGAAAGGACAATTATACTAAAGATTACAATGTTAATGATCTGTTAGGAAAGAAACTTCTCAGAGAGATACAGGTAGGTGGAGATTAGCCAGATTAGTTTTAACATGCTATATATTCATGTAACAGTCATAATGTATTAATGATAAAATCCATTCTTATTTGGATTTACATCCAATATTAAATTATATATTGGAGAGAATCTCTTGCTCTGACCTAGTACTATTCACTTTTGCTATTGATCTTTGTACATCTTGGCACAAACATAAAACTGGCATATTATGTGGAAAGCTACTGTCATGGATGCAGTTTTTACTATGTATTTACCTCCAGTGTACCTGCACTGCTTACCATGGAAATTCTTCCACATCTTCCCCCAGACATTTTTATGGTATTGGCCAGACTTGTTACTCTTACTATCCAGAGAAAAATATCAGAATTACTGGAGGCTGCCATAAATATCCGAACTGCTTTTGTTACCTGAAAAAACACACTTACTCATTTGATTTACTGCAAGACAAATCAAAGGAAGCCTCTAGGTATCCCTCGGATCAGACATATGTTATAAAAAGTCTACTTATCATATTGTAGCACTTCTATTTTTGTTGCTCTAGACTTAAAAACAACCATGCTATTATATTTGACTCACAATCTTGTAATGATCACATGAGTGGGTGGCTGGATTTCTGTGTTGGAGAGTGACAAATCTGTTTATAAAACTAAATTTAAAGTTCCCGTGGAATTAAACTACATAGAAAATGTAACAGCTTAGCAGTTCATAACAAGCCCCGACAGAGGTTCAGATTTTCTTGCCTCTGTTGCTTTCATAATGGAAGGAAAATGCTATTAATGAAGCACCCATTTGTATACTAATGTCAAAAAAAAGAAAAAAGAAAAAAGAAAAGAACAAGAGAGTGGGAACTTGTTGAAGGAGCATCATTTTTTCCAAAGCCACTATTTACACCGGACTTTAATACAGACTGACTTAAGTACCTGTCTCACCCCTATCTCAGGGCTATGACAGTGCAATAAAATTAAAAGGTCAAAATAAAACCATCCCTGTCTTCCTTAGCTAAGTAGAAGTGGGCACAGATAACCCCCTTACTTCAGAGTCGATTCAAAAATGCCACCTTTCCAATGAGGCTACCATCACCTCTGAACTCAAAACCACGAACTCCTGATTCCCCTGAATCTGCTCCGCTTTTACTTTCTTCTACAGCATTTTTCGCCATCTGACAACTATACAATGGGCTTTATTAGTCATTATGAATATGTTCTTTCTCTGTCTCCTCCCATTAGAATGTAAACACCACGAGGGCAAAAATGTTTGTGTTGTTCACTAACAAAGGCACGTGCTTACAACCGTGCCTGGCGCAGTTGGTACTCCCTAAAAATCAGCTGAATAAACAAAATTGTGATTTATGCCCAGAAATTAAGCCGAGGTATAAACATTTAAGATAGATCAACGGGGGGGGGGGGGGGGGCCACCTGGTGGCGCCACCTGGTGGCACAGCGGTTTAGTTCGCGCTTGGCAGCCCGGGGTTTGCGGGTTCGGATCCTGCGCGCCCGCCGACGCACTGTCTGTCAGCCACGCCGTGGCGACGTCCCATATAAAGTGGAGGAAGATGGGCACGGATGTTAGCCCAGGGCCAGTCTTCCTCAGCAACAAGAGGAGGATTGGCAACGGATGTTAGCTCAGAACTAGTCTTCCTCACAAAAAAAAGATCAACGGCATAACACGCCAACAGGGATTCTAATGAAGATCATATTTACCTCCTATCTACAGGGATTGTAATTTTAAATCCATCATACACTCATAAATTCAATTATGACTTCTGGGTTTACAGTTGTCTACATAAAATCCTCCGAGCAGACCGATTCCTACAAGCCTTCACTCAACATTCAGCCAAAGCTATAGGAATTCTAATAAATATATTCACATTTATATTTAGCGTTGAGTGCCTACTTTTCTCTCTGCTTTATATGGGAGACTTTCTGTTCTGCCATAGTTTTATGGAAAAATGATGGCAGTCTTTTAAATGTCTTGTTTATTAACAAACTACCTCTACAAAGCAGTCATATGAGATTTAGCACAAAGGAGGGCAGAAGAATATAAATGCTCAAGCTAGAAACACAAACTATACAGGAAGATTTATTATTAGTTTCCTCTTATGCCTCATAACCAGACAGAACAAGTCACAAATTGTCTGAGTACCCACAAGATGAATTTCTGCTCTTCTATTGGCTTAAGCTCTGAAAAGTGTTTTAGTAGCTTTTTAACACCAAAGCTTTCTCCCCACTCCCTCCTCTGCAAACACACACACATTATTAGATTTATTACTTTACTTTTTAAAAAGTCAGCTTTCACTAAAGATAAAACTTATGTAAAAAAATGCCTGACATTTGGTTTTAACATCCTTTTTGGAAGATACTTTAAATGCAGAAGGGAATATACCAGAAACTGTCACTAAGATGTTTTAGTGGCTAAAATATGGCTTTGGAATAGCACCTTTAGAAAATAAAGAGGAAAATACTTCTGATCAAGGCTCAAAGTTCTCCATTGTCATATTTTTGCCATGTTAACAACCTGGTCTATTTTAGTTTTTTGAACATTAAGTCCAAGAATAAAAATCATGCAATATTATGATAAGAATATAAAGAAAATGATAGACTGTGTACCATATTTATCTAACAGTTTCCAGGAAAATACCATTATTCCCAACGGCTTTGAAAACAAATGGGGTCTGAGTAAGACAACAATGCTTATACTCTTTCCATCCTCTTACACATGTTGTAAGAGCCAAGGGACAGTTTCCTAAGTATGATTTTTACAATCACAAAAAGTTAACAGTTAATTCAAGGACAATCCAGATTTCCAAAATTCGAGTCTACTATTGATTACCTCTTTTAGATGATAAACTGCTAAATAATCTAAGTGTTTTGAACACTGAGGTTCAAAATCAGCAGAAGCCTACTCATATTTGAACATTTCATGTTATCTTGTTAATATTTTTAGTTAATGCATAAGAGCTGCTTTTTATTAAAACCTTACTAGGTGCCAGGAATTGGTCTAAGTCTTTGTAAATATCATTTTATTTAACCCTCAAACAGACCTAGAAAGCAGGTGCTATTATCCTCATTTTTCAGATGAATAAACTGAAGCCCAGAGAAACAGTGCAGTGTGCAGGTGTCACACAGCTACTGAAGAGCAGAAGAGGGTGAGAACGCAGCCTGCCTTTCCCAGAGGCTTGTTTCTTACCATCTACACTATCCCGCCGCATGGGATGTAATAGATGGGGATTTCTCCAGACAATAAACTCTAAACTTCTGATACTTCACATGTGCCATACAGACAAGCAGAAAGGTTTTCTGAGCAATAACCACACAGAAGAAAGCAAATAATAGGAAACACTTTGGAAGGACAGTTACAATGACCCTGGCTGTCACTGGATTCCACTATGGAATGTCATCCTCCACAGAAGGCCACAGCAACAGTAAGGGTGGGATTCAATAATTAAAAATTACACTATACCAGCAATTGCTCCAAAATAGGGAAATAAACTGTTAGGGGCTCAAGAGTTTCAAATAGGATTTTTTTCCTATAGGAATTTCAGCATAAAGGCTAAAAATAATAATAAATTGATCAAAACAAACCAAACCTAAAATATCACTGAGCAAATCCTGAACAGGAGATTAAGACAAAAACCAAAAGTTTTAAAACCACCATTATAACACATGCATGACAAAGCATAAAACTGAAGTGTGATTAGTAAAGTAGAAAATAAAAATAAATTGCAGCCAGTTCACAACCACCAACAAAGGAAGGTAATGGCAGCTGAACCCAATTCAAACAGAGCAACCAGGCTCTCCCCCGTGTGCACAGCACAGGTGCCTCACTACATTTGCATCATAACCGGTAGGAATAGGTCAAAAGCAAAATGCACTCCGTAATTAAGCTGGGCCAGTAGCACCAGCATCATCTGGGAACTTGTAAGAAATGCAGAATCTCTGGCCTCACCCCAGGCTACTGATCAGAAACTGCATATTAACAAGATCCCCAGGTGACTCAAATGTGTGTTAAAGTTTGAGAAGTCCTGGAGAAGGGGCTAGAGGCCAAGCGGAAGGGGGAGGGCTCCTCCCTCTGAATACTCTGAGACTGCTTCTGTCTATACCACTGAAAAACTACTGAGAGGCAGCCTGAGATCTGAAGACAGAGACAGAGCAGAGAGTAAGATCAAGCCAGCGCCTTTCGTTGGTGGCTAGGAGAATTACCCAGGGCGGCTGCCGGAAAGATCAAGAAAATCAGCCTAGGACACTTTAGGAAAAGTTGGAGAATTTTAAGGAGAAGGAAAGTGAAACAGTAATGCCAGTACAACGAGGGCCAGGCCTGGACAGCACAGGGAAGGCAGAGCAGAGCCAACAAGCCTGCTGACCTGACCCAGGGAGGCCCGAAGTGGAAAGAACCAGGTCAAGGCCCTCAAAGTGGGCAGGATTTATGTGAAAAATGGATGTTCTTGGTAGACTCAGATCTAAACTTTCACAAAATGTGGAGGTATCTGTTAGGAAAATGAGTGGATGGGCCCTAAATCAAAGAGAAAAAAAGAAAAGTAGGAAATTGAGATCCAGCAAACAGTGTCAGTCTGGCCCTGATTTTACAGTTTGGAAGCAATATTCCACAGGAAGGAAGAAAGAAGGACCTGGTCTTGAACTGTTTGGGTCTGAATCAGCTCCACAACTTAGTAGCTATGGGATCTTGAGCAAGTAACCAACTTCTGTCTGTGCTTCAGTTTCTTCTACTGTAAAATGGGGATAATAAAAGCATTTACCTCACAGTCATGGTGAGGACTGAATGAAATGGTATTTAACGCACAGCCCTTAGCACAGTGCCTGGCATTCAATACATGTTAGCTACTGTTATTACACAGAGTGGAGGAAGGACAGGACCCACTTGAGAATCAAGTTAAAATTTAAAAATTCAATTGGGACTAACGGAGGGTAATGAAAGATTATAGTTAGATCTTAGTAGTAGAGAAATCTAAGTAGTAAAAAGGGATAGTCTGGCTCTCATTGAAGTCGTGCAGTTTATTTACTCAAGGCCTCGAGAACTCCAAAGACTGAGGAAACACTAGTGGGGCAGAAGCATGCAGCAAAGGGAATCTGACTCTTCACTGACTGTGCCACTTTGAAGCATCAACATTTAGCATCTCCAGTTTAGGAACTCTTGAGGGTAACACTCCTTTTGGAGATAAAGGGGAAATCTCAAGAGAATCATCCTTCAGAAACTTAAGGAATTCCAAGCAAGAGACAGAGAAAAAACAGTCACTGAAGCACAAGTGACATCACAGGGCTTAAAAAAAGCTATATACGATCCTGCTGGGAATGTAAAAATATGGTGACAAGCACGCGATTTGTCTGTTAGAAAAGTAATAGAGTCCACATTCACTTCGGAATTCAGGTGCCAGGAACCCAAAGATCAAGGGGCAACTTAAGTGCCTACAATAAAATTAACCTCTTCGTTGAAGATTTCAGCCAGATGAGTTTTAGTTCAATGATCGTGGACTTAGAAAACTAGCACTCAACGTAAAGCAAAAGCCAGAATACCTCAGATCACTCCGTGATTTTTGGCTGACAATGGAATGTTGTGATACACATTTCTGGGAGCATTATTTTACCTTAAAAGGTAGTTGGGATAATGCTTGTGGTATTTTGTCCTGATGACCCTTTGAAACTTTGAGTGGGAGACATGAAAGTTAGGGTTATCTTACCCAATTTTGAGGAGGCTGATTAAGGTATGCCAGTAAAGAGGGGCAAGCAGTATCTGTGAGAGGAGTTTAAAGCTCTGGGGAGTTCTAGCTCCACTCTAGTGGGGTAAGCCCAATGCAGCCTATCTCCCCACTAATTACAACTAACATCTCTGGACAGCACAGGAAAAGCAACAACCCGAGGACTCTGAAAAGCAAAGAAAGGCATGCAGAGGGGAGAAGGAAGTCAAATCTGGAGAGGCGACCCCCAAGGGGATGAAGTATCCCATTTTATTTTTCCTCTCTCTGCTTCGGCTTTGCCCAGAGGATGAGTCTTCACCTCAGAGCTGCACATGGAGCAGTGGACCGAAGAGCTAAGACCCCACAGAAGTTGTGTGCTTACCCCTAAGCTGTGCACAAGTGAGATGAACCCAAAGCAGCATAATAAAGGCTTTGAGAAATCAACTAAAATTTAAACCACTGAAAACTCTCTGACTGAAGCAAGTGTCACATGCATGGACACAACGCGGCACAGCAGAGACTTGAAAACTGAACTGAGGCATGCAGACTGAGCGTGACCAGGTTGATTGCCTGCTAAAAAAATTAACATTTTCCAGAGGAATACAGTAAGACCCAAAGTCTATACAAAATAATGTTTAAAACATCCAGGATACAGAACAAAGTTATTTGACATTTGATACCAAAAGAATTGGTAATTTCACAATTAAAAAAATACAATATCTGAAGGAACAAATTTGCTCAGTGGGCTAAATAGCAAAACAGAGATGATGAAGGAAAGAGTCAGAGATCTTGAAGATAGATCCACAGAAATTACCAAATTTGAAAAACAGTGGGGGAAAAAAGAAAAAGATCAGAGCCTCAGGAACTTGTGAGACATGATTAAAGGGTCTAACATATATGCTCCTGGAGTCTCAAAACTAGATGGGAAAGAGGTTAGGGGAAAAAAGGATCTTTGAAAATATAATGGCCAAAAATTTCCAAAATTTGGTGAAAGTCATAAATTTACAGATTTGGGAAGTTTGGCAAACCCAGATGGGTTAAACTCAAACCACATATAGATGCACATCATAATCCAACTGCTGAAAACCAAAGATAAAGAAAAAACTTGAAAGAATTGTTACACACAGAAATAAAGCCAAAAAGTCATCAGATATATTAAAACTGAATAAGAAAAAATCATCAAATAACCCAAACAAAGGCAGGAAAGGGAAACAAAGAAACAAAATAATGCAAAGGAACAAACAGAAAACAAATAATAAAATAGTAGACCTAAATTCAACCATATCAATAGTTATATTAAATATAAATAGTCTAAACATACCAATTAAAGACAGATTATCAGATGGATAACTAAAACAAGACCCAATACATCATGCTGTCTGCAAAAAAAAAAAAAAAGCCCACTTAAAAAATAAACACATAGATGGGTTCAAGTAAAAGGACAGAAAAAGATTACCATGCAAACAATAAACAAAAGAAAGTTTGAGTAGCTATGTTATATATCACACAAAGTAGATTTCAGAACAATTAATATTACCAGGGATGAAAAAAGGACATTACATAATATGAGGGTCAATTCATTAAGAAAACATAATACTCTTAATCGTGTATCCACCTAACAACAGAGCTTCTAAATATATTAAGCAAAAGGTGACTGATGTGAAAAGAGAAATAAACAAATCTACCATTATAGAGAATTTAACACTCCTCTCCCAACACAGAACAAGTAGATAAAAAATTAGTAAGAATACAGAAGACCTGTTATTCAGGACTTAAATAACATGTATAAAACACTCTATCCAACAACAACAACAGAATACACACTCTTTTTAAGTGCACACAGAACATTCAATGATGTAGACCATGTTCTGGGCAAAAAAAAACCAAACTTTTTTTGACAAATTTCCAAGAATTGAACTCATACAAAGCGTATTCTCTGACCATAATGAAATTAAAGAAGAAATCAATAACAGAAATAGAAGAAATCAACAACAGAAAGGTATCTGAATAATCCCCAAATATTTGGAAATTAAATAACACACTTCTAAACAACTCAAGGATCAAAGAAGTCACAAAGAAAATTAGAAAATATTCTGATCTGAATGGTATGTTATAAAGACACAATAGATCAAAATTTGTAGGATGCAGTGTTGAGAGGGAAATTTAAATGTATGACTATTAGTACTTAAATGTTTAAAAAAGGATTTCAAGTCAATGATCTAAGATTCAACTTTAAGAAACTAGAAAAAGAGAAAATTAAATAACTCCAAAGTAGGCAGAGGAAGGAAATAATAAAGAGCAGAAATCAATGAAATTGAGAAAAAAATCAATAGAAAAAAATCTTAAAAACATAAAGCTGGTGTTATGAAAGATCAATAAATTAGAAAAAGGGCTACGGCAGGCAGACTCTAAGAAGGCCAGCAATGATCCTCGTCTCCTGTTTTTCACACCTTTGTGCAATTCCCTCAGCTTGAATGTGAGCAAAACCTGTGATTTGCTTCTAACCAACAGAATATGTGATGTTTTCTGTTACAGAAAGGTGATGGGAATGGCACCTTTGTTGATTAGGTTACATAAGACTGTGACTTCCATCTTACTAGCAGAATCCCTCTAGTGCCGTCTCAGTGTCCACACCTTGATGAAGCAAGCTACCATGCTGCAGAGGCCCACACGGCAAGGAATTGAGGGTGGCCTACGAATTCTGCCAACAACCATATGGTTTTGGAAGTGGAGCATTCAAATGAGACCCCTACCACTGGCCAATACTTGACTGCAGCCTTGTGAGAGACACTGAAGCAGAGTACCCAGCTAAGCCATGTCCAAACTCCCCAAATTTTGACCTGCAGAAACTTTCAGATGATAAATGTGTGCTGTTTCAAAGTCACTAAGTTTGCAATAACTTGTTATGCAGCAATAGATAACTGATGTAAGAGTGAAGATGCAAATTGCCAATAACATGAATGAAAGTGGGGACATTATCACAGACATTAAAGGATAATAAGGGAATATTATGAACAACTTTATGCTTATAGAATTGGTAATTTAGGGAAATGGACACATTCCTTCAAAGACACAAACTGCCAGAGTGCACTCTAGAAGATAACCTGAATAGTTGTGTGTGTGGTGTGTGTGTAAAGGTACAGAGGTGCATGCTCTTGCACTCCTCCCTCTTCCCCTCACCCCTTCCCTCCCTCTCTCTATATATTCATCTTTTAGAAGAAATTAAGTTTGTAGTTAAAACCTCCCAAAAAAGATAGCTCCAAGCCCAGGTGTGGTTTCACTGGGGAATTCCACCAAACATTTAAAAAGAAATAATACTAATTCTACACAAACTCTCCCAGGAAAGTGAAGAGGAGGAAACACTTCCCAGCACATTTTATGAATAGCATTATCTTGATACAAAAGGAGACAAAAATATCATAAGAAAACTACAGCCCAGCAAATTGAACCTAGTACTATACAAAAGGTTAATCCATCATGACTTAGTGGAGTTTACGCTGGGAATGCAAGGCTCATTCAACAGACAAAAATCAATCAATGCAATTCACCATTTCAACAGATCCAATGAGAAAAACCATATAGTCATCTCAATAGATGCAGGAAAAAATCATCTGACAAAATTCAACATCAATTCGTGATAAGTATTCTCAGCAAACCAATAATAGAAGGGAATGTTCTTAACCTGGTAAAGGGCATCTAGAAAAAAATCTATAGCTAATATTATACTTCCTGGTGAAAGACTGAATACTTTCTCCCCAACACTGAGAACAAAGCAAAGATGTCTGTTCTCGCGACACCCATTCACCACCATACTGCAGAGCCTACAGTAAGGAGAGAATACAATAAGACAAGAGTAAAAAATAAAATTCCTAAAAAGAAGAAATAAAATTGTCTCTATTCACAAATAACAGGATTGTCTATGCAAAAAGTTTCAAGGAATCTACAAAAAAAGTTACTAGGAATTTCCTTAAGGAATTATTGGGAGGGGGGATGACACCTGCATTCGTACTGTTTTAACGGAACTCCATGATTACTAATAAAGGAATGCACGAGGCCAGCATTTCCTCAGCCCTTTTTTCTCTGGAAGATTCTAGGGAGTGCCTATTTCTGTTCCATAACCATCAACCATCTCTAGTTGCTTTTGACTATGATTTACTTTCATTCTTCCTTGGATTACTATTCAGACTCATAGTTGATCCTCATCTATCTTCCCTTCCTCACCCCTGAGGAAAGGGTTTTTATTGTTAGCACCTATAGAAAAGAAAAAAAGACAAAGTTTATTCTGCTTTCTTCTTTCAATTAGATCCAGAGGGAAAACCAAAATTACATAGCCGTAATAGTAACTCCTTGGCTGTAGAGAGAGTCATCTAGATTTAAGGGGAAACGGGCGTCTCTCTCCTCGGCTGAGGCGCAGACCTTGTCTGAAGAACAAAGGATGCAACGGGGATGGAAGAGATGCTGCTGAGTTGGGTGCTGATGAGGGACAATGAGGTGGGAGAGGAGCAGGAGGGTCAAGTAGCCCCAGTGAGGGACAAAAGAATTTAGAATCGGGGAATACCTGTACTCTCATGAGCCCAGCTCTGCCAGGACTGGAAGCTGGGGCATTGTAACTCTAAAGGAAACGTAAAAACCTATGGACAGTATTCTCCCAGGTGGCATTTGTGGGGATTCAGTACACACGGATTAGAAGTGGACACTGTTAATAAAGGAAACTTTGAAGTACGTGAATATGTATTTCTAAATAATTCAAACAATGTGAATATCTGATGATGCTAATGATCACTTCCAGTGCATTAGATGTGAGAAATGGCATCATTCCCCACTAGTCAACCACCGTCCGTTGAGAACATGTGTTGTAACCTTTCAAAGGACTACACCTTAACAGAAGGGGTGATTATTTAGCTTTTCCATTTATCCTCATCGCCACAACTATCATCTTCAGTTTATAAAGGAACAACTAACTGGAGACACCAGGCTCCTTTATTCCAATTTTTTTGTCCCCAAATTATTGGTTTTGATCCTTGGAGCTAAAGTACGTGTCACCAAATTTTAAAAAAAAACACAACTGAGGATGAGGTGGAGTAACAGGGAGGCTGTGATTGCTCATGTCCATGAAGGTCAGACAAGAGAGAAGCTAGAATGTTAATGTGCATCAAACCAGCCAATGTTTATGGAAATCCTCACATACTGTATATTTATTAACTACATACCTTATGCAGTTCTGTTAACTGACTCTCCAGCTTTAAATATCCTAGAACTCTGCCAAAATAGTTTATTTCACTGAATGCCTAAATGCCATAGAAAGCTGATACCACTACTACTGCCTCAAAATAAATTGAAAGAAACTTGCATTATACTCAAAAATATTTGTTTCTATTATTTAATTACCCTCATACGCTTAATACCCTGCAATGATGTTTGCTATTCCCTCTCTTACAAAGATTCCAATAAAATGTCAGTACCATTCTTCACAGATGTCAAAAAGTCTCCTGAATGTCATGTAAGCACAAAAGACTAAAGATTTCACTTTAGAGACTGAACAAAAGATGTTCAAGATGAGATTTTTTAGCTTGATAACTTCAAGAATGATGCTCTTTGAAGTTAAATTCTTACTATCTCATTTATTTCATCAGAACTACACACAAGCAAACACTTACCAACCAAGACAACAAGTCTGTATTTCTCATTAGTTTGTCGCCGATAGGGGGTCACTTCCTCATATGTGGGTACATCAGCTGTATCGTACTGATCACTCTTCTTGCATTCATACATGGATTTATTTGTTTTCTTATCTTTTCTACTAAGACGGAAACTTCTTCTAAAACCAGCTGCAAATACAAGAAAAATATTGTTAGCAATAAGAACTGGAAAAAAAAAAAAACCCCAAAAAACAGAAATAAAAAAACCCTCAAAGTTGCATTGGATTTTATTCACCATAATATCATTACGAGTGCACTTAGTAAGAGAGGAAAAAAAATAGATATTACATAATTTCATTAAAACAACAATTTATAAGAGAATCATCTAACATTTAATTATACAGTTATAATACTGTACATTTGGTTCTAAATCATGAAGAATTCTTTTCAGAAATCAATGAGTATAACTACGTTATAAAACAAAGTAAGGAAATCAGAAATCATAAAGATATGGACTGATTGATAAACACATTTGATAAGAAGTTAAAAGCACTGTAAAACATTTTAAATATAGATGATAAATTCTCTCATTCATAAATACTAGAATATTTTATCTTATATTCTAAGCATAGCCTAACAACATACCTGTGGCACAGGCAGCATCTATTGTTAAATAAAAAGAAAACTAAATTAGGGAGAGCACAGTGTCAAACATGCTTATACCTGGATCAGGCTGATAGAACCAGCCCATCCCTAAGAGCAAGTTACTTAACTTTTGAGACTCCAGCAGGTGGAGTAAATGCCTGAGCCCCAGGTCTTTTCTCTCCTATGAAAATTCTATTGAAGCCTACCAAAATTTGGAAATAAGTTTCAAAGTTTCAATTGTGTATTCTTATCAATAGGTCATATGATCTTTTACTAAAATCATTTTTTAAATATTTAAATAAATTGTCTGCTTAAAGAGCCCTCTCCAGCTCATTATTATCATTTAACATGTGAGCTTAAAAAGCTTAGGCAAAAATTCCTTTTCTCAGTCAACTCCCATTTCATTCTGCTTGCTTTTCATGTTGTTCCATCATTCTGGTTTTACTCCCTTTCTAGAATAGGGATGTTTACCATACACACCATTTGAGAATTCAATAAGATGTGCAATCAATTCTTAACCTAACTAACCTTTATAGTCTCTCAAAATCCAGACTTTAAGGGAGAGAAAATAGTCTGCTTATTAAACATTATATATATTCTATATCAGCTCCATAGTATAAAACAAAAGTACATTTTAATGTATATAAATATATTCTCTTTAAAAAGAATATTGATCAGGGGCCGCCCGGTGGCGCAGCGGTTTAGCCTGCGCTTGGCAGCCAGGGGTTTGCGGGTTCGGATCCCGGGCGCCCACGGATGCACTGCTCGTCAGCCATGCTGTGGCGGTGTCCCATATAAAGTAGAGGAAGATGGGCACGGATGTTAGCCCAGGGCCAGTCTTCCTCAGCAAAAAGAGGAGGACTAGCAACAGATGTTAGCTCAGGGCTGGCCTTCCTCACAAAAAAAAAAAAAAAAAAAAGAATATTGATCAAATTTGATAAGCAGAAAAAATTTTTAAATAGAGATATTTTATAATAAAATGCAAGGATGTAATAACTGATCTGTGTAAGTTTTAAGGAATATAATGAAGAATAATAATTATTACTATTGGACTTAAGAAATTAATAGAATTCAAAATAAAGGTAACATTAAAAAACAATTATCAAGGACTGTGGAGTTGTATCACTCACCTTATGGATTCACAGTTTAATAAAAATCAATTAAGAGATTAAGAATGGAGTGATAACAGCTCATCTGAGAATATATTCATTCCTGTGGCCCAGCAAAGAGTCATTCGGATTTTGAGGAGATACTCAAGAGTATTTGAGGGGAAAGATTTACAAAGGATTTGAAACAAGGAAGATCATCTCTCTAAAGCTCTCTTATCAAAGACAAAGGTAAAGAGGAAAAAGTGAACAGGACAAGCGATGAAACACATTGGAATTTTACAAAGAAAGATGAGATTCCAGGGAAGCAAAAGGAGAAATGTGCCAACCTGGTCCTAGGATGAAGAAAAGATGTGTGAATTCTAAAATCACACATGCAGACAGAATTCAAACTTTGATGTAAAGGGTCAGAGGACAAGTTATTTATTATTTTTTGTTTCTCTTGTTTTCTAGGACGTTGGGAAAGACTCATGGGAACCCGAGAAAGGATCCCATCTATCTCAGAGTCCTGCAATACCACGCCAGGATGAGCCGAGTCTTACAACTACTCCCGATGCGGCAGCACAGTGCTCCTCAGACGACCCATTCTTCCTAATTTGCAGAAATCAGTTATGCCATCCCAACCCCACCCCAACTCTGTCACCTGTGACTGCTGGCCCAGACTGGACTACAGATAAGACGGCTTCTGGTTTAGCACAAAAATTACACATTAGCTAACTTTTCTACACTGGTATTTCATAGTGTTCTAATTTCAGGTTCCCACGGTTCTTGCCTTGTGGAAGGCAATTATAGGATAAGCAGGTAGAACTAGAAATTCCTTCACAATTATTCCTTGTGTGGCAGGAGGGTTTTCCTAAAGTCACTACAAACTTTTGGCACAGGAATGGATCTCACTAGGACGTAAATGCTTCATTCAAAGCAAGTAAGGCCCAAAAGTGAAAACCTGAAAAATTTAGTCCTGAATTTCAGTGAAAATATTTACCTGATTGAGTCTTTACAATTAAGTGAAGTTTTCACTTTCATCATAAACATAAAGAGATAGCGGGGAAAACAGTGAAGGTCACCAGTTTGAAATGAGAGGGTCTAAGGCCATCAAAGACGAGAAGTGTAGTCCCCAGGATGGTTTGGTGATGTTAGTTGTACAGAATAGGTGCTTGATAACCGTTTTCTAAATTGAAGTTGTTTAAAAAGCCAACAACAAAAACCCTACAATCATTCCTGTTTCATTTTCTCAGTGTAAATTTCAACAAAGGAAGCAGGGCACATTTGGTATTTTCACAAGAGAAAATTCTAAGGGGCAGACAAAAGGACAAAACACTGCATCCACGAAGGCGTAGAGCTGGAAGGAACTCTGGCAACCACCCAAGGCTGCTCCGTCCCTGCTCCCGGCCAGCACAGACGTCACTCGCTGCACTCGCCCACGCACCGTGACACGGTCCTGACCTCATCCACATCAGTTTTCCAGGTGGCGACTACCAAGCAAGTGGAATTCCCACAGGTTATGAAGCTGAAGCGCCTGGACCCAGTACACTGGTTTACAGCACCAAGGGGAGAAGGCAGTCAGCGGCCACATCACTTCTGTCAAGGCAGCAGCATCACTGAGGGTTCAAACGCAAAGGCCAGAGGCAGACAGGTCTGACTAAACATCTAGGTTCTGCCACTGACTTATTTACCAGCTGTGAAACGTGCCAACTTTCAAAAAACTTCTTTAAGGCTCATTTTCTCAACTTTAAAATGGGGATAATAATAATAGTATCTACCAGGCAGGGTTGTTGAGGATTAAACAATTCCTGTAAAGCGTTCTGGCCCAGGACCTGGCACATGGTAAATACCTGTACACGTCAGCTGTGGGTCAGCTCTTGATTATGTCTCCAACTAACTGAAAGTGCCCTGGAGACAGAAACAGCCATACGTCCCTGTGTTCCCACAGCAAGAAAGGGGAAAATAAATCAAGGAGCTTATTAATAAGTTTTTAATTGGCTAATGTTATAAAAGAGACAAAATATTAAAATTAAAGCCAGATCTAAATATGTTAAATATCAAAAGTACCTTATTAGAGTAGTAAGGCATTTTATAGGAACACAACAGAAAGACTGAGTATGTATTAACTCTCCTTTCATTTTTGTAGGTACTCTCTAGGGATGTATGTTATTTCTGTTGCTATATTTAAATTTAAAGAGCATCCTTCCTTTCCGTCTTCCATACTATCAAGAGTCTCAACTCCCCTGATCCACACATACCTATATACGCTCCATATTTACAGCACACAATACACATACACGCAGGTGCATACACACGTATACATTGATATGCATACGCATAGACACAGAGTAAGAAAACAAGAAAAGAACTCCCAACCCAGAACAACCAACAAAACAGCCAGAACAGAGGACATGACAAAAGGTATGAAATCCAGAGTACTCACTTGTGATTATTTCTCAAACCAAAAAAGCGAACACAAAAACACAAAACCAGACTGTTTTCCTAGATTCTATCCTCCACGGGTAGTCAGAGGTGATGGCAAATTTGGCAGGTCCTTCAAGGCAGTACAGAAACTGTCATTTCCAAACTTCAGTAACATAGTCAGTGATGTGTCAGCACACCTGGGCCAAGTCAAAGCTTATAGGAGAGTAAACTCTATGCCAGGAAAGGGGGTTAATAATTTCTTGCCTTCAGGTCTTATGCGGTTCTCTTATGAAAAGGCAGATCAAAAAATGGGTACTTAAACTGAAACTCAGCAGAGGGTTCTTTCAGGTAAATGTGAATAAATAACCTAGAACCTATTTAATTCCAGGTCATTTTCAGTGCACAAGTCTTAGCAAGAGATGGCTTTAAAAAAGGAGAAAGGGAAAGGAACAGTAACAAAGAATTTGGAGTAAGGGAACAGTTCTACATAAAATATATTTTTCCTTATATTTCACATTTTTGTAATTTATAATTGGCTCAACATTTTTATGGACAGGCTTTTTCCAGAGTGCTTACCCACAGCTGCTAGAGATTTGTGTTTTTTAAGGGAACAGCACGTTCACTTTATTACAATAGGAAAGTGACTATACAAGTAAGACTACAGCTGCAGGTCAGCTCTTAATCACAAAGAGACACTGCTTATCTAATATTTTCCAGGAGAAATAATTTACGGTGGCTCGCTAACATCACTTAATTGTGGAGCTTTGTTTAAAGTAAATTTAAGTTGCTTGTTATTTGCTCCTTATTTCAATAGGACTGCAATAAACATCCGGGTACATTCCCTTTATTCCATGTCCCTGATGATTTCATTAGGACAAATTGCTACAAGACAGACAGATCTTGTCCAGATGCTTCTCAGATCGGTTAATAACAATGTACATTTCCACCAGCAGTAAGTACAATGGCCCATATTACCATTCTCTCATAAAAGGACTTCTAATCACTTTAAAATCTTTAGTGATTTGATGAGAAAAACTGTGTATCATTTCAACTGCTAGCAGAACTGAACTTTTTTTTCATGCTTATTACTCAACTGCATTTCTTATTTCTTCTGTCAATTGTTGGTTAATACATTTTGATCCCTTTTTAATTAGGGTCTTCATAAATACAGACACACATGTATCTTTTAAGGTCATAGCCCTCTGCCCAATTTGTTGCCAAGACTTTTTAAGATTTTCAGTTTTCCTTTTTTGAAGAAATTTAAAATGTTTGAATCTGTGAATTTCTTTCCTTTGTGATTTCCACTATTTTTATGACTTTCCTATCCTTAGGTCTGATAAATATGCACCTATATTTTCTTAAATCTAAGAAAATGGGTTGCATGGCTTTACACTTAATTTTTTTATCCCATTTGGAATCACTCAGCTGTAATGATGAGATCAAGCTTGTGAGGTGAGGCTGTAACTTCGTTGTTTTTCTAAATAATTAACCAATGGTTCCAGAAATACTTACTGGACAATCCTTTTACTACTTGATGTTGGTACATATGTTGTACTGAAGGACCAGATGTTTATTATTATGTCATGACAAGAAAAGTTGATTCTTGGTCTAAGTTTAGATAATTCTCTTATTAATAATGTCAATACCAAAACAGTAGCAGTAGTGGTGGTGGTAGTGATATTTACTGAGAACTTTCTAGATGACAGACACCACTCGAAGCACTTTATGTGGATTAGTTCATTTAATTCTCATAGCAACCCAAAGAGGTACGTATAACAATCCATGTTTAGCTCTTTTAGTGTAATAAAAAAAATGATTCTCAAGGCTTTGGTTGAAATATTAAATGATGAAAAAAAGTCAAGAAGGAAGTTTGAAATGTTACTCTACATACATAGATGTATAATAAAAAAAATGAGCCTGTTACTTTATGAAATAATTTAATACAAAAAATTATTAAAGAGGAGCAGATGTTTAATTTAGGGATTAAAAAATATTTTTTCTGTTAAAATACATTTTTTCAAATATAAGTACAGTTTTGATTCTCCTCTGTATTCAAGATATGTAAAATACAAATATATATAAAAAAGTGTCACTGCCCTACTAGGGGACACAGAAATTATTCCCAAACAGTTGTAACTTAAGAGGTTTCACAACATAAGCTCATGACTAGAAACTAATATTTTTAGCAAGTACTCTAATCAATAGATATGATTTGACTTTGACATTTCTCTTAAGTGAAAAAATTAAACTCAGGTAGTTATGATCTGGTCATTTTCAAAGCTACTTCACTACATTATATTTATATAACACCATTCATCAAAAGAACATTAAATTTAATGCTTACATGGGTAAATTAATCATTTGTTATTAAAATAAGCATAATATTGTAGATAAATATTATACCTATATATCCTATAATTTCAAATGTTAGCGATATTTTTGACAGTAAAAAAATCTTGGAAGCATCCGAAATATACCAAAGTATGGGAATGATAAATTAAATTATGAAACACCTCTTCAAAGAAACGGGGTTGAAGCCATTAAAATCGTAATTATAAAGCTATACAGCACCATAGAAACGCATTTGATATAATAATAAATGGAAAGAACTGGACAGAATAGTCATACTTACACTATGAGTTTTACCTTTTTACTAATATAAAAATTGGTATGGATACAGAAACATAGAAGAAAATGTATAAAATCAGACAATGGTTGTGTTAGGGAGAGAGGGCTGTGGGCAATTATTTTATTCTGTTTGTCAAACTTTCCATAATGTTACGTAATTTTATAATTTGAATTTAAAAACTCACAAAAACACAGAGTTCAAAATATACAGACAAGCAAACAAAATGAAATCCACTGTTAGCAGACGTATTTGTGGTTCTATCAACATGTAAAACAAAATACATTTTGACTATGTCTCAAAGGCAGGTTCTAGTCTTCTATATTTTGAAATGATTATGGTAATAGACCAAGTTTTTATACTCACAATAGTTAGAAATGGCCAATAAACTAAAATATAAAAAAGCAATGAAAGTAAAAACAACAGGAAACAATTTTTTTTTTTAAAGAGAATATAGTATAAGAACTAAAGATCAAAGGTCAAGGAAGATAGAGAACCAGCAGCCTCACCTAAGAAATGAAGAAGATAAAAGAAAAGCCGTCAGGGTTTTGAAAACTTACAACCAAACTAGTAAAACTGATGTGAAATCTTTTTTAAAATCACAGATTGTGTTCATATTCTTTGGCTCCCATAAATAACTAACTTCAGTATAAATTTATAATGTAAATATTTACCATTTTAATGATCTCACTTTTTCACAAAATTTTGACCTTTAAGATGGCATTTTACAAAAAGTACATGATCATTTTATGAATAAACATGTCCATTAATACAAAAGGCCCTAAAACAGAGTCAAGGTAACTCACCACCAACACAAACAGCCACAGAAACCACACATGGAAGGTGAGTGGGTACCTGCCCTTCTGTTAACTCACAGAAAAGAAACACTGTTATGTTGCCGCCTGCAATTTTCAAATGGGACAGTTTCAATCTTTGGTTACATTTCTTTTATATAACCAATCTGGTCAATAACATCAGATATTATGCATTCCTAGTGTTTTTAATGATAACAAGCTTTCAATATGTTTGAATTTTATAGATGTTTCTAGAATGGGAAGAGTCTCAGTGAATGGGAAGAGTCTCAGTGAAATCTGCTTGAATCATAACACAGCAATATTGGTCACAGGCATCTCAAAACTTAGAGATTCAAAGAAAGATCCACTCTCAAGTTCCTAATTTTTTAAGAAATGCATTTATTTGATGCAAAGTCAAGAAAACTGCTTACTTTCTTAAAAGGAAATAAAAATTTTCATTCTTTTTTCTCACCTTAAATACACTAAAATGTGGATTTCTTTTTAATTTCAGAGACCTGCCAAAATCATTGTATGAAAATTATTTTTTTGCATCTTAAACACTGTATTAATTTGACCAAGCAAATATTTAACTAGTTCAATACGTTCCTTAATTACAGGGAAGAGAAAATTTTAATATAAATGAATTTTAGAAGACTAAAAAAATTTGTGTAGACATTAATAAAAAGTAAGCAGCTGGAAATTATTATACAATGTTAGGATTCCGACAACAAAACGTTGAAAATTTCCATTAAAATAAACATTTTTAATATAATGCCAACATTGTTATAATGATATAAAACATAACAGACATGTAAAAATTATGTAGTAACATGATCTTAAGACAAAATTATTGCTGAAATGCTCCCATAGTATGCCAATCATAAAATTACTCCAAAGACAATGAAGGATAATTAAGAACATCTTAAACTGACAAATAAGTAAACATCTTGAGAGGAGGTTTAAATTGACAAGAAAAGTCAATACAAAACTCTGAAAGTTACTGAGATCTGAAGAGGCTGGGTTAGTCAGCTTCTATATTCATCTTATAAAACAGTGTCAGGAAAAAAAATCACCAAAGAAACATGAACATTATCATGAATTATACTAACCAACCATACATATGCTTATTTTGTATATAAAGGGGGAAAAGGCTTTCGAAAAAACTAATAGAAAATTCATCTCTGGAATGTTACAAGTTCAAAGCTGCTCTAAGTAAAATGTAAAGAAATGTTCAAATGCTATAAATACCCTTGAATCTCTCAGTTTATCTCAAACTAAAAATAAAAAAGAAACTCGAAGTATCTAATGAAATCATGGAGGCTAATATAAGATATCAATTTGCAATTTCCAAGAAAAAAAATTACTGAGGTCTTAAAAACTTTTCCTGATACCACTGACAACTTATTTTTAAAGCATAGCACAGCATTACCATAAAAAAAAAAGAGAAACCATATGAGAATTTAATTTTCTGCCAGCCAGCTAATAAAGAAATGAGTTCTTACTTAAACCTTCAAAATTACGACAAAATACAGTATACACACATAAAATTGAATATAAAAATATAGTTCTAAAAAGAGGGGGAAATTGGATTTGAAATTTTAATATATTTTTTTAAGTTGAGTCTATGCAACCTAAAATTCTCCAAGCAGGAATGGTTTCTTTCTGTCAGAGAAAATATTTCCAAGTAGTATTCCAGACATTTTGAGATTACGCAGAGTTCTTTCTTGTTCAAGAAAGAACCTGTACCACTTTTGAAAGAATGCTTCTAAATGTTCTCTTTGTATAAATTTTATTTTGGGGGAAATATTAAGGCAGTATATTTAGACATAGCTGTACTTATCTACATATCATTAATAAAATGACTGAATATTGGAGCAAATGGGAATTTTTACTAGATTTATAAAACAGGCAATGTACCTTGCTGAGGACCAGTGGTGCTTAAACACAGGAAAAATAAGAAACAGGATTAGGAAAAAAAACATAGAAGTAGAGATGGGTAAATAATAACATTTAAAAGAAATAACAGCAAATGGACTGTTTTGTTTTTATTGAACTTCATGGTAAACACTTCAGTTAAATAGAAAGAACAGTCTTAACTTACATAAGTCCCAAAACTGATCTTGTTTTAAAAGAATGCATGAAGTACTCCAGCAAAGGCAGAAGTGGAGAAAAATTGATGATTTTTTCAGGAAACAATTTGAAAGAAATTATCTTTGAAGACAGATACATGATAAGCACTGCTCTGTGAACTGATTACAACAAGATTTCTACAATGCATTAACCAGAGGAAAGACATTCTGTAATTCTTACCAGTGTTAAAAAAAATTACTCTTCATATGGACTACTTTGTACTATAGGAGGAAAAAGGAGAGAGAATCTTTAAAGCTGACTATTCTACCATTGAGAAGCAATTACCCTTTGGAAGCCAACAGATACACCCCCCCCCCCAAAATACACTAACTTCCATACCATCCAGCAAAGCTAAATGAAATTTTTAAGAGCTTAGAGGAGGAAATGAATTACTCCTAATAATTCATATATATATATATGTAAAGTAAATGGTTTGACAATCATTATATACAGGCAGCCCTTGACTTACAGATACTCAACTTTAAAAGGTGCAATTCATATTTACAGCACACTATCAATTTACCTTCACGTTATTATTACAAAATTTTATGCAAACAACACACAACTTACATTGCCCAGTCAGTGAGCTTTTTCTTTCCTTCCAATAACAGCCAAAGTTCTTTTATTGATAAATACTCTGACCCTGAAGAAATGCGGTATGTTACACATCAGTAAGAATCATACCACACAGTGTACTTTCATATCAGTGATAGCTTATTAAATATAGCTTTAGGATAGAATTATTATATAAACAGACATTCAATTCTTGGAGTATTATATGTTCTTTCAAAGAATCAACTTAGATCATTTTGACATAGAATGCCTTTTTTTTAAATGTAACCAGTCATCAGGTTAATGGCTACTTACATAGGCTGCTTTGTGCTTGATTTTATGCACTTCAAAGAAAGTGAAAATAATTAAATGTCTCCACTGGGCTGTTGTCCTGATTTAGATCAACAGCAGTCATGGGTCTACAAGTGGACCCTGGGCTGTCCTACTTTTGGTCCAAAAGTATTCTGTCTGCAGGTTAGGTCACTTACGTTTTTCCTCTCCTTCTGTGGACTCAGGAGATACAGAGTGTGGAGGTGGATGCAGGGCAAGGGTAAGGTTCTAAAATAAGCCACAGTCTCAGAAATTCTCCTAAATAGTCCTTGGAAAAGCCCTCATGAGAAGGCTCAATTTCTAGGAACTCCCTTGACTATTTTCCAGAGCTTTCCTAGAACTGGATAAAGCTGCCATGTCCCAAGGATGGATATAAACCCATCCTGTGTACGTCTGTATTCTTTAAAACCAGTGGCACTACGCCTTACCTGGGAAAGTAGTGGCATCTGTTGGGATCTGATGTACACAGAATACCACGGTCCTTTGTACAATGTGTGGGAAGTGACTAAAACAATACAAATTCATTCCATTTTGTTGGCTTGTATCATTTAAATTACTTATTTTAGTGAGAGAAACATCTGATGTGGAAGACATATCAAATCTCCAAAGGGTCAATTTTTCCTCAATGAAATAATTACCATCAATATATTTAAAGTAGAGTAGGAGAAGGGAGAATGTGATGGTTAATTGTGTGTGTCAAGTTGGCTGTGCCAAAGTGCTCAGATATTTGGTCAAAAATTATTCTGGATATTTCTGTAGAAGTGTTTTTTGAAGTAGATTAACATTCAGATCAATGGACTTCAAATAAAGCAGATTACTCTCCATGATGTGGGTGGGCCTCATCCAATCAGTTGAAGGCATTAATAGAAAAAAGACTAACTTCCCCCAGAGCAAGAAGGAATTCTTCCAGGAGATGGCCTTTGGACTAGAACTGCAACTCTTTCCTGGGTCTCCAGCCTGCCACCTACACTGCAGATTTTGACTTACCAAGCCTCCAAAATCACATGATCCAATTCCTTAAAATTTTTTCTCTCTCTCTCTGTATATATCCATGGTGTGTGTGCATGTGTATGTACTAATTGCCTAATACAGAAGATTAGGAGTGAAATGTTAAAATCTTAGAATAAACTAACATTTCCTAGTTAGTATAGAAATCAATTGCAACATTTTAGCATCCTAAGAATAGAGGAAAATCAATAAAACCAAAATTTGGCAGAACCAAAGGATCAACAGGATCCTTTGAAAGGATCAACAAAATTGACAAACCTTCACCTACACAGGCTAATAAAAAAAAGAGAGAAGACCCAAATTTCTAAAATTAGGAGTCAAAGAGGAGACATTACTACCGACCTGGAAGAAATAAAAATTATAAGGAAATACTATGAACAACTGTAAGCCAACGAATTAGATAATTTAGATGAAGTGGACAAATTACTAGAGAGACACAAACTACTAAAACTGAAATAAGAAACAGAAAATCTGTACAGACTATTTTACAAGAAAAGAGATTGAATTAGCAATCAAAAAACTTCCCACAAAGAAAAGCCCAGGACCAGATGGCTTCACTGCTGAATTATATTAAATGTCTAGAGAATAATTAACACAATCTTTTACAAACACTCTAAAAATATATGAGTAGGGAATGCTTCCCACCTCATTGTATTATCCTAATATCAGTATTATCCTAATACCAAAATCAGAAAAAAGACATCACAAGAACAAAAAAATCTACAGACCAATATCCCTTATGAATATGAACACAAAATTCCTCAAGATATTAGCAACCCAAACTCAGCTACATATTAAAAAGGATTATACACCATCAGCAAGTGAGATTTATCCTAGGAATGCAAGGTTGGGTCAACACATAAAAATCAATCAATGTCAACACCACATTTGTAAAATGAAGGGGAAAAGCCACCTAATCATGCAAAAACAGGATTTTCTGTATACAAAATGAAGTAATCTTCAAATAGAGATAGTTTTACTACTTCCTTTCCAATCTGGAGGCCTTTTGTTTCTTTTCCTTGCCTAACTGCCTTAGCTAGAACCTCCAGTACTATGTTAAATAAAGTGGCAAGAATGGACATCCTTGTCTAGTTTCTGATCTTAGAGCAGAGCATTCATTCTTTCACCGTTAAGTATGCTGTTAGCTGTGCATTTTTAGCAGATGCCCTTGATCAAGTTAAGGAAACTGCCTTCTATTCTTAGTTTAAGTTTTATCATGAGAGGGTGCTGGATTTTGTCAAATGGTCTTCAACTCAACCAAGCTACCAAAACTTCATAAGGTTGCTGATAATTCCCATATTGCTAAATCAGTGGTCAGTTCCTTCCCTCATCTTATCTGATCTCTCAGCAGCATTTGTCAGAGTTGATCACTCCTTCCTCCTTGAAACTTTACTTTTATTTGGCTCCTAGAAAATCACACTCCTGGTTTTCCTTCTACTTCACTTCGAGTTCTTTTCTTGCCCATATCATCACTCACTCCCTGGTGATCCCATCCAGCTTCATGGCTTAAATTTCCTCAAAGACTGACAGCTCCAAAATCAACAGGTTGAACTCAAGAGCTGGCTCCCCAACATCTTTATTTGGATGTCTTAAACTCAACATATCCCAAACAGAATACCTGAAATTCCCCCACCCCGACCCCTCCTCCAGTCTTTTCCATCTCAGTAAATGGTAACTCCATCCTTGCAGGTACTAAGCTCATCCTTAATTCTCCAATTTGTCTGAAAATCCTGTCAGTTCTGTCTTCAAAATATATCCAGAATCTCATGTCTTCTCACTACCTGCGTTGAAAATATCTTGGTTCAAACTACAATCACTTCTTGCCTGAATTACTACATAGTGCCCTGTTTCTGACCTTGCTCTCTTATAGTCGATTTTCAACAGATCAGCCAGAGTGATCCTTAAAAATACGTCAGGTTATGTCACTGCTCTGCTCAGAACCCTTCAAAGATTTCCTATCTCACACAGAATAAAGAGCCAAAGAACCCCCTTCAGTCCTCCTCACACAACCATTCTGTTACCCGGCCAACCTCAATTCCTATCCCTCTCTCCCTTGTTCATTCTGCTCCAGCCACACTGGTCTCCTTACTGATGCTCGGATACATCAGGACCCTGTCTCAGGGTGTTTGCACATGCTTGTCCCACTGCTTAGAATGCGTATTCCCCACTAGGCCACCTTCAGGTTTTTGCCCAAACATGACCTCAGGGAGGCCTACCTTGATCACCCTATTGACATGGGAAGCCCCATGTCCCAGCTCCTCCATCATCCCATTCCTACTTTACTTTTTTTCGTAGCACTTACTACCATCTAATATGTCATATAATTTATTTAGTTATCTGTCTCCTCCCCTACTCTCCATACGGAAGCTCCATGAAAGGATTTTGATCTCTGTTGAAACTCAAGTGCCCAGAACAGTCTTGAACATAACAGGCACTCAATAAACATTAGAAAAAAAATCCAGAAATAGCATTCTAAGAAAGTTATATTCTGTCAATACCAGCAGAAAGTGCTAACCAGAGCTAGACTGGCTGTCTCCTGAGGGAGGACATGGGACTAGGAAGGAGGAGGACGAGGGACTCCTGGTTTTGGTTGCAAGACTTGCAATAGTATTGGACTTTTCAAACAATTTATTAAATTGAGCCATATGAAATTGCTGACATTCTATTGGTTTTTGACCTATAAAAACAGCAATTTCATATGCTTCAACCTAACGCATATATTACTTTCATAAAAATAAAAATTTTTTAATTGTTTTCAATAATTTTGGTGTGGGGAATACAAAGGAAAACTCAGAAGCCAGAAAGGAAACAATTCACAGATCTGCTTATGTAAAACTTAAAATATCTATACGCTGTGAAACTTGGCATAGAAAAAAGTAAAATACAACCAAGAGGCCTTAAGAAAATGTGTGCAACAGAGGGAGGATTAATATTCATGACAGAAGGAGCTCATGAAATTAACAGGAGACCCATAAAGAACCTGATATAAAAAAAAGGCAGGGACTGGCCAGGTGGTGTAGTGGTTAAGTTAGCACACTCCACTTTGGTGACCTGAGGTTTGCAGGTTCGGATCCCAGGCATGGACCAACGCACCGCTTGTCAAGCCATGCTGTGGTGGCATCCCATATAAAGTAGAGGAAGATGGGCATGGATGTTGGCCCAGGGCCAATCTTCCTCAGCAAAAAAGAGGAGGATTGGCAACAGATGTTAGCTCAGGGCTAATCTTCCTCACAGGAAAAAAAAATAGGCATTATATGATTATCAAGGAAAAAAAGAAGAAAACTTAATAAAAAGTCACAGTATATTTTAAGGTGTTTACCAAATAATATTTTTACCAAAAAACAGTTTTGCCATTTATGTTAGCATATGAGACCTCTTTTAAAAATGTATAAGGTCTATAGGCATGTTGAAGATTTGGTATTTTAGGGAAAAACAGAATTCCACAAAACAGTCAATTTCCTCAATGTATTTGTAACAAAGTAACTCTTTAATAATATAAAAAATAACCAGAGACTCCAATCAAACTTGTTCATTCTGCAAAAGAAACAATTTCAAATCTGTGGTTGTTAGTTGAAGTGTTTCCTTAAAAGAAACTTTTATGAGACACACTATTAATTTATGCATCCTATCATGTCATATCCTTTTCTTAAACACAAAGTCTTTTTATTTTTTTATTTTTTGCTGAGGAAGATTTGCCCTGAGCTAACATCTGTGCCAATCTTCCTCTGTTTTGTGTGGGTTGTTGCCACAGCATGGCCGCCAAGGAGTGGTATAGGTCTGCTCCCGGCAACCAAACCCGGGCTGCCGGAGCAGTGCGGGCTGAACTTAACCACTAGGCCATGAGGTGGGCCTCCACAAAGTCTTTTTATTGTATGCTTCTCTTCTCAGATACCTTGCTAGATTCCCTTATCTAAGTTGTAGCTAAACGAACTTCTAGGTGCATGAACCTGTGGTGGTCTCTTGCTGCACATGTGTCAGAACAAGCATTTAGACCAGAAAGAAATGATGTCATGATGTGTATATGTTAAAACACATTGGCCACGTTTTTCCTTTGCCAGGTATGGAAAGGAAAACTATCATTTCTAAGATCAGGAGTTGAATGGAGTGAAGAACTATAAGATTAATCATAAGACTAACTATAAGAATAATCAGGGCTTGCAAATTCAAAAGACTATAGAAGCTAGATAGGTAGAAAAACCTTAAATTGCACTCTGTCAACACTAACACACTTTGCACAACATTCAGTCCTCAAAGAAACAGGCTGCCCCATTTTTCTGTAAATACTCTTTCGCTACTTTGATTTCCCCACACTTGAGAACAAGGATACAAAGAAACAATTCACCATTATAATATAAGCACTAACATACCTGTTAGGAGAAAGTCTACTGATATCCTGTCTCGGTATTGGGAAGACAGTGGGAATGGTGTGGGGGAGGATGTGTTGAACTGGGGAGCTTGTGTTCCATTTAAGGAGTCAGTTGTAACTCAGCTCCAGCTAATTATTAACACTGGGAAATGAAGGCCTAGTTTGGTCAAATCTTTTGTCAAAGGAGTCAGATACTTTCACATGAAATTTCTCAAATTTGTGGGTCTAACAAAAATACCAAAAAAAAAAATCTTTTGTCTAAAAGCCTGAAGACTGGCTGTGAGCCATCAGTTTGATATGAATTATTATACGATTCATGACATTCCCATTTTACCTAGATGTGCCCTATTTTCATCTGTAATTGGGTGATGGAGAACAGTCTCTTGGAAGCACAGAGCCCTCTGCCTTTTCCAAAGAAATAATTGTGCTAGGTCATGGAGTATCTGCATGTTTAACTTTGCCCACTGACACCAATCTCTTTTCTCTAAAGCACTCCTGTAGTCTTAATTCCATCCAGTCTAGTCTGCTTTGGAGTTTTGTTCAACCAATTACTTCCTATCTCAGACATTCAATCCTTTACCATCAATTCCATCATCTTTGTCAACAAAAATCATCCTATTATCCTCTCCCACTAAAACACCCCTACCCTCAACTATAAAAACTGCCTTGTGCTCCACTTCCGTGGCCCAAGTTCAGTTCCTGGGCACGGAACCACACCACTCTGTCAGTGGCCATGCTGTGGCGGCGGCTCCCACAGAAGAACTAGAAGGACTTACAACTAGAATATACAACTATGTACTGGGGCTTTGGGGACGAAAAAAAAAAGAGAGAGGAAGATTGGCAACAGATGTTAGCTCAGAGCCAATCTTTCCCTGTGGGGGGGGGGGGGCGGGAAACTGCCTTGAACTCAATTGCTATCTTTCTTTCCCTGTCAACTCTGTTACTTCCTGATATCATCCAATGTGGCTTCCAGGAAAGTTGTTTCTAAGATGTTGTCAGTGACACCAAGTTGCCAGATCCAAAGGCATTTATCAGAACTCATTTTCTTTGAGCTCTCTAAGGAAACCCATCTTGCTAATCACCTTTGCTTCTGTACTTCAATTTATATCTACTGATTAAATATTAATTTTACAAAACTTCTATATGCTATAAGAGATAGACTAAAAACTGATATTTTGTTCTTTGGATAAAATTTTATACAAAGAACAATGTGAGTATAAAAATCAGGTAAAACTTCAATAAATATGTAAATTACTTAGCCTGATGTTGAAGATCTCACGTTATCAAGAATCACACTAAATTTCCAGCCCTATCATCTACATATCACCCAAACTTAAAAATGCCTCGTGCTCTGCAACAGTCATCTCTCTCTCCATGCTATTGCTTCTCCATTCATTCTCTGCTACTAACTACAATTCCACCTAATCATTTGTGCCCTGTTCTGATGTCATCTCTTGTAGGACAGCGCCCCTCACTGCCTCAGGCTGAGATGATCATCCTCCCCTCTGAATTACAGCATCTTATGTGACACTCATCAGATATTCCCACAGTTATTCATTGGATGAATATACACTCATCATCTAATGGACCAAGTATAAGCACTTCAAGTCAGGGAGAATAGGTACCCCTCTGTTTTTGAAAGAGGTAGAAGCTTACAGCAGTGGCCGCCCATCTCTTCACATCTCCCCATATCCAAGTTCTCAGGCAGACTCTGGCTTGGCCATGAAACTTGTTTTGGCCAATAGGACAGGAGCAGATGTGTGTAAGCAAAGTCTTCAGTAGCACTTACACACTGGAGACTGCATTCTCGTGTTGCTCTCTGGAACCCTGAGACCACTATATGGGCTAGCTCACTGAAGGGTGAAAAACTGCATAAAACAGAAACAACTTCGCCCAGCTAAGTACCCCCACACTCCCAGGCCAACCAGACCCCAGCCAAACCACCAGACTGTAAAGATTCGCCAAGTTGACAAAGTCCAGAACTGCCCAGCTGACCACAGAACCAGGAGAATAATAAATGCTTGCTGTTTTAAGCCATTAAAGTTTCTGAGGATGTAAGGAGAGGTGTTAATTGATATACAGAGTATCTGGCACACTGTATTGTTATGAAATGTGTAAAGAATTACTGAAATGTTAACCTTTCTCTGATCATCTAATTCTTAGTAAATTAGAGTTTCTCTAGCCCAAAAAATGGAATGCTCTATATTGGTGCATGGGATTTTCTGTTTGTTTTGCAGAATAAAAAACTAGAGGGCAGCATATTATAAAGGTAGAGTACAGGTATTATATCCACATAGATGTGGATTTGAAACCAGGATGCACCATTTACTGTCTTTAGGTCCTCAGATAAATCCTGTAAACTTTCTGGGCCTCGGTTTCCTTTTTGTAGAGTGGATAAAATACCACCAGTCTCCCAGTATTAAAGATAATATATATTAAATACCAAATAGAATATCTGGCACATTCCTTCAGTAAGCAAGAGGTATTATCATAAACATAAATACTAATCTGAAAATAAGGAGGTTGAAGCAGTTACCTCTAAAACTGTGTTTCTACACTATTACCTCTCACATGGAAAGCAGAGATCTCGTCAGTGTGCCAACAACTGGCAGAGGTGGGAAAGATCTAACGTGAAATGTGGATGAAGATAATCCTGATGCCTTTAGCAATTTCTAGATATCTTCTGTTTATGACATCCTTTGACATCTCCAAATTGGAAATTTTCCCTTTCAATACAGATTAGCAAATTAATCCTAAAGCTTAATTATATTTGGGGCTGTTCAGTCAATGGGGCTGTTCACTTAAAGGTTATTTAGCGGGGTGTTAAGGGAATAATAAATCATTAGAAAACATAACCAAAAGTTATTTAGGGAGAAAGAAGTTATTTAGAAGTTTTGAATAATTCACAGCTAATCAGATAATTTAGAAAAGTCCAGATACTGTTATAAGAGTAAAATTACTTAGCACAAATGGATGCTTTTTCAATAATTTCTTCTATTAAAAATATACAATTGTTTACAAAAATATAGCGTCAGGAAAGCTTCTTGAATAATAACCAAAGCACACTATGAATTCCTTTGTGTCCAACCCACTGAGCCTGTTTAACACAAAGGTTCATGCTAACCCCTACTGAGTATCAGAGCATGCTAATGCAAATATGCTAATTTAAGATAAAACAATATAATGGTTTTGAAGAAAGCAACAGAAAGAAAGGAATCTTCTTCCATGACCAAGAGCTCACCTAGATAGGTTCCACTGTTGTTACCAGCATATTCAGCATCTTCTGGATGGAGTGTAAAAGCATACAGAACAAAAGCCAAGAAATAAAGCAGAACAGTTAGAGGCCCAGCCACGGATGCAAAAAATAAATTACTTAAAACAATTAGGTAAAGCACAGCATAGAACAGCCCTCGTGATGCCTCTCTTAAACATAAAACATTTCGTTTTATATTTAAGTGTAAAGTAATATTTTGAAACATCATGCAATCCTTTTTACAAACTCCTTTGGAGGTTCCTTGATGCAGTTCCAAGAAAATTATAAAAGGCTTGCCTGAGGTGTTTATACTTTCACAGTTAAGAAAATTATAACACTCGATCCTGAAAGTAAATTTATTTTCGTAAATCAGGCTCTTTGATGACAGGTGAAATATAGCACTTATTTTGGCTCACTGGATTAGACAGAAAGGTTAAGATTAAGATACATCCTTCCTTTTGATAGGAAGAGATTCTGTGTTGGGAAGGAATAAAGGCATAATATTTCTCTTTTTATTTTGTTTTTAAAAAATGAACAGATGAAAACATTTTAAAATAAACAATGTGTTATCATTTCTAGGAACTAAATGAATACTGGGCTCTGCATATCTTAAATACTTAAATTTAAGTAGTGGAGTACTTATTATTTTAGGCCTCTAATCTTCACATAAATATACCTCTGGAATTAACAGCACAGCTTGTGCAGAAATCAAATAGTTGAGAAGATTCTCCCCGCATCCTTATGTTAAAATAAATCTGTCAGTATGTTTGAATAACATTGCTTTCTTCATTCACCTTTAATGAGATAAAGGTGACAGAGATAAAAACAATGTACTATTTCAGATTACTTTCTATATTTCTGCTAAATGAAGCAAAAAGTACATTTCTTTCTAAAACAAAGTCCAACCATGTATTTTTGGTACTGTAATGTCAAGATAGAAGTTTGGATATATGATAACTGTTTTATAAACTGCTTGCTATATTCAATTTAATCCTATACATATGTGCACTAAATAAAACTATGCAGGGAAACTTGTATACATGTACCTTTAATTTCCTCTGAGAAGCACAAAGAAAATGAGAAAGGAAATGATTAAATGTGCAGAAAATACAAGCAAAGTAGGAAGATGCTGCATCCAAGGGAAAAAAAAATCCACCTACCACACTCAACTGTTTCCTCATCTTAGAAAAGCCAAAGGAAAAAAACAAATGTATTTTAAATATTTCAAAATTACTAGTCAACGAGTGAACAGAATTTATGAAAAACTACATTATAGACTGCACAATAGCCTTGGTCTAAAAAGAACATATACACTTAAGCAGTAAAAACACAAAGTCTTCATATAGCTTATTAAATACCCAAATGGGAAAAAGAACAAGAAAAAAAAAAAAACCTCAAATTTTTTCAAAATAATACCTTCAATTATGGGATTATATTTATTTTCATAGATCAGTTCTGTTTGTAAATTAATCTGTCTGTTCAACACTGAGGATATTTCATGATAAAAACAGTAGAAAGAAGAAAACATTTTAGAAAGAACCAATTTTGCCCTTAAAATGTATAAATATCCTGTGAAGTGAACAATATCCTGACAATTATCAACTTTTTATATATATGAAATGAGTCAGGCAGAACCCTTCATTTTCACTCTGTCTATATCATTTGATGAAAGGTATTTTAAAAAGTAATCCTAAACAATTCTTAAGTTACTAGTAGGACAGTGATTTAAGAGTTAAGTGTGACTTGGGAGACTCATCTTCAGTTAAGGGTGGAGAAAGAACTGGCAATTTAACAGAAGCAAAATCTAACCAGGAGTCAAGGTAGAACATACTTCGCTGCATGACCTTATAGAGCAAATAGGACTGATCAGAACGTTTCTTGCTCGCTTATCTCACCAAACTGCAGAATGGAGGTCAAAGAAAACACTTAGGAGAAAGTGTGTACCATTGTATTTCTACTTTTCAAATATCTATGGGTCCTCAAAACGTATTTGGTTCTATTTGAACAGTATTAGCAAAAATGACAAGCAAATTATTATTATTCAGGTTCATATTATGAGTACCCAAGTTGTGAGTTTATTTCTTAGTAGCTCTGAAATGCCATGTGCATCTAAAACAAATTACTAGAAAACTAAACTATTTGATGTGGGTTAGCCAAGCCGAGCATCTAGGCATGGTGGAAATAATACGAGCAACGTTTAAGGTTGATCAATTTGCAATCTCAAACGCTCTGCCATAAAGTAGATTGTTAAACAGAGAGTATATTTTCTGATAGCAACAACAGGATAGATTGAGCATTGCACTCTTGATTAAAGACTCAATATCATGTCACTCAGATGATATAAAAACCATGCCACACACACAAAATAACTAAAAAGGCAAAGCCAACCCAAAATAAAAATAAACATCTATAATCTAAATTACACATTGTATATGTGTATTTCATATTCTAATAAAAGGTCATGAATATGCTGCATAAATTCTCAAAAGAATATTTCCTCCATGCAATTCTTACAGAGGAAGAGAATGGTATTTTTAGCATGATACAACGCACACATCTATAGCCAATAGCAACAATCGTGCTTAATAGAATCATACCTCTCCAGGAGGAAAAGCAAAGGGACAGATTTCCTTAGACTTTGCAAGTTTGACCAAAGGAAAAACATATAAAAAGTTGATCTAAGAGTTGAGATAACTGCATGATTCTTACTATGGTAAGGCACTGTTTATGCACATTAAATGCATAAACTTATTTAATTCTCCAACAACTCTATGAAGCCAGTACTATTATCCTCATTTTACAGATGGGAAATCAGAGGCACAGAGAAGTGAAGCACACGTAACTGATGAAACTGAGATTTGGACCCATGCAATCTGGCTCCAAGAGTCTGAATTTTGAACTACTATGCTGTACTATCACACCAAAATCACTTTTTAATGACTTCAGCTTCAAGCTAGAAAATAAACGTCAGGGGAGAGGTCAAGGGAAATAAGTTTCTTTCAGGTTTCCTGTCTACTCCCATCACCTCCCACCACACCAGCCTCTTGCCCCCTCCCCTGAAGCTTCAACCTCTCACGTGTTTCTCCTGACAGGGGAGCAGAGGAGCTGTCTCCCCTCCCCAGCCTTCTCAGGAGTCCACTCTCTACATCTGCAATCACGGAAGGGTAGGATGGTAAAATTATAAAACTCATGCGGGAAAAGCCAACAAGGTCACAAAGAGTAACTTTGCTGTCTTCAGAGAATGGAGAGGAACGGCTCTTGTGAAGAGCATTTGATGAGCTCCGCACAACAGGGCAGGAGGGACTGTACCATGCTGCTGGATGTTACTCTGACTGGGACATGTCTGATACTCTTGACAAGTGGAGAAACTGTCTATATAGGTGCGATATTATTCACAGGGGCAAAGTTAAATCCCCACCCTAGAAACCACTTTCTTACACTCCCCTCTGCCACCCACTGCAATCTCCCCTAAAATCTGCAATAATCCATGAACTGACCAGACCCCTAACCGTTAATCAACTCTTTCTTACCTGCATGGCATCGGGTCCCCAGGACAAAAGGCAAGAGACAGTATGGCTTAGAACCCATCCTATGGAAAAGCTAAAAGCACATACCCTGATAGTGTTTTAGAAGCAACATCTTCATAAGGAGAACACAGTTCACTGAGACGAAAAGTGAGCTGTAACAATTAGAAAGGCCTTCACCTCAACCATGCCATGATGTAAATAATCAGACACGCAATTGAAAGCTTAGTTCATCTGCACCTCTTTACACAAACTCTGAACTTTGGTTCCCAAAGAGTATCAGTAAGTATTAGAGGAAAAAAAACACTTTCAGTATTTTTTAAAATTAATCCCATCTGATTTGGCTACACAAAATCCCACCATATTATGAAAACATTTGACAGAGTTTTAGATATACAAATTAAATGTAAGAACATAAGCAGTTGTTAATTTCTGAATTAACTGTATGTGTGAACACACTAAATAAACATTATTGAAGATGCCAGGCGGAAGGAGCTTACTCAACTTGAAAACTTGCATTACAACAACCTGCAGAGTAATGTTATATATGTTATTCTCAAATGTCTGGCCTTCCAAAACATCGGTAACGACGTAGAGTGAATTCCATCGTTTACTCAATGCTTAACTTCTGTTGTTGGTAGACTATGATCTTCAATCCACAAAATGCTTATCTTTGAATGAACTTGGTTACACCCTGTTTGAATGGGCACCCTTTGGCTGAAGTTAAATTTTTTCTTTTTCACCCACATGATAACAATAATAATTGGTTAAAACAAATTCTAAAATAAAATATCTTGTGTTTTTACCTTCTAATCTTTATAAGGTCAACACATTTTTGCTTTTTTTATCACAAGGATTCTATAAGAGCTATTTTGTACAAGAAAAATTTTAAATTGACATTATTCAATCAGGCATATTAGATATTTTCAGATATTTATACTTGATAACTAAGAAAGGAAACTGAGCACTTTAAATAAATAGCATAGTTGAATATTCTGCTGTAAAATACACTATAGGAATAAGAGCCTTTTCTGAATATGATATAGACTGAATTTAGATACATATTACATCCTATTGAAGTTAAAGTTAAATTAATGTTTATGCTATTAGGAAGGCAATTTTTAACTTATATTCTTAGATTTCAACAGAAAGAGGAACAAATATTTCAAATAATCAAAGAAATTAATATTTCTTTTTCAAGGTTAGGTGATATTATACTGCTTTACATATGCAACTGAACTACAAAAATAAGTTTTTGGCAGTAAATCATAGAGTACTTTAAATTATATCGACACAGGAAATGAAAGCTGCCAAGTGTCTGTCATGAAAACTATACCTATATGCTACTTGAGACATAAGATATGCTCTTATTCATTTCCAAAACACTTAACCTGTGTCTTGCACGTAATAATCTAAAAGTTGGTCATATCCAAGGAAACCTATCAGACTTCTAGGTCTGCTCTTCTGTCTGTGTTACTAACATAAATCCAGTATGTGAGAACGTATCATTGGATGAAGGAGGGAGTGAGGGAGGGAACACAAGATTCTATTATGCATAAATTCCTTTGTTGGATAAGCTATTCTTCCCAAAAATAGAAGGAGGAAGAAGAGGAAGAGATAAGTCCTTATATCAAGCTTCTAAGATTTAGGAATGTTTTAGCTTTAAGAGTTCCTTTTTTCAGTTTGTAGGCATGTTTCATTTTAAGAGGCAAATTATTTTGTTTGAGAAGCCTATTTTCTGGATATGTATTAGATACACCAAGATTCTTAGGGGGAGGAAATAACCACGCATCAAAGATGAATACCACCCACACTTAGAGTTTTACATAAGGATACTAGTTTTTAAGCCTGAAGAAGTCAGTGTTATCATGGTTCCTGATTTACCATGGAGCCAGGATCCAGAGCTCTGGCACAAATATAAATGCAAAGATAACAGTACTGGGATTATCCATTCCCTTCTGACTTCTACGCTGACATTAACTGAACACCTACAGTTCCAGAGCCATCTTTCATGACCTTTTCCTTCATGAAAACTTTAGTTATGATGATACACTGTGAATCAAAGAGTAAAATCATAGTAATACAAGCAATCACTTTGTGAAAAAGGTTAACTGGCTAATTTGACACATATTGTTACCTAACTAAAGTCATTATTCTAAAATCTTAACAGTATCTTCCTATGTTTTAAGTGCACTAAAATTTAGTGCAGAAAATTTTTATCAATATGAGTATCTTTTTCACAAATTTATAAACACCAACATGATAGAATTTTTCTTCTTTTAGAAATTTTACATTAAATCAGAAACTTTTTAAAAACCCATTCTATGAATTATTATTAAAGGCATAAAAATAAAAGCTTTTATATCAACTTTCTGTTTTTCTTCACAGCATTATTCAATAATTGAGCAGAAGGCATGATAACATGAATGTCCTATTCCAAAAATCCAAGTACCAAATGCTGAAGTCCAGGAAGTATTGAGTCAGATGGCCTTCACAAGATTTAGTTATATAAGAATCACTATCAAATACACACAAAGTGCTTCTAAACGCCTTTAAAAATGTTCAGAACCAGTACAATGATTTTTGCATAATTTGGGGGTTCGGGGGTTTATGAGACAACATTCAAAGAAATCTCAAATGGAATTTCAATTCTTCGAGAATAAAGACA
This sequence comes from Tapirus indicus, assembly GCA_031878705.1. Classification (NCBI taxonomy): domain Eukaryota; kingdom Metazoa; phylum Chordata; class Mammalia; order Perissodactyla; family Tapiridae; genus Tapirus; species Tapirus indicus. The sequence continues at coordinate 103,158,426 of CM062925.1, forward strand.
CTAGCTTTCTATTTAATTTTCATGGAAATATACTGTCTCTCTGAACAAGGCCATAGTTACTATGCACTAGTGACTCAGTTTGGATAATTTTGACCAGACTTATTTTGATTTAAAAATAATGAATATCTATATATGAGAACAATACATCTCTCAGTGAATCAAAATCTAGTAATAAAAAGAAAGAGAGAAAAGGAAAAAAGGAAGGAAGAAGGAAAGGGTGAAAGAAGTAAAATCAGTAAACATTTCTAATTGTTATTCAAGAGGCAGAAAAAGAAATACTAAAACATCCAAATGAGGACATTTCAGTAAAGATTAATCCTGGAATAAATATTTTTCAGATTCAAATACTGAAGTATTAACATATAAAAGAAATTTTGCAAATTAGCAGACAAAAAGATTCCATTACAATTAAGGCTTCTACACATACATACACACACCCCCCCCCACATTCACACACATTTATACTAAAAACTAGTTTGGGGAAAGCTATCAAAAAGACTATCTACTTTGTATAGTAATTCATAATTACATCAAATTATACATTTCCTAGTTGCCGAAGACTCAAACAAATTTGAGTATGGGTTCAAATTCAAGTAGGATCATTTATTTCATTTTCAAGTTATACACATTTTATCCCACATGCACCAAATATATTACAAATATGCAGGCCCCAAATTTTAAAATCCCTCAAAGAGCAAGTCAGGGGGATGCCTCAAAGTTCCTTTCAGGGGGATGAGTTGCCAGTGAAAAAATTTATCAAAACAATGCAACATTCTGGTTAAATTTTAAGCTTTCTGATGTCACGATATATGTGGCATTCTACGACAAGTGTTTTTTCCTTCTGCCCAGACTGAACGGAGCAAGAACACGCAGGCTTCGAAGCAGTGCTCCCCCCTTGAAGTATCTGCTTGCTTGGGAGATTTATACCTGACTGTAGTTTGGCTCTCTTATAATGTAATTCCTGGGCTATAAGCTTCTACAAACTGACAGAAATAACAGGAGATGTGAAAAATGCAACAATACTAAAAACAGATGTTGGTGTAAAATTCCAGGACCATTTATTTGCTCATTTCGCCTTTTAATGTACGATTTCTATGCTGAAAACAAAGGGCTTTTTTTTTTCTCTTAAAATACCTAGAACCGTTAAGCATTTAGAGGAGATGAAGTAGGAAATTTATGAGATGGGGACTTGAGAGAGGTGGGGGGTGGGAAGAAAAGAAAAGCTGTGAGAAGGGAAAGTTGAAAGAAAAAAAAAAAAGGCACCTAAATCCACACTATCTTTTTCAGTAATCCTACATCCTCCTATTTCTGACTCATTTTCTTTTAATCTAGTCTAGTAATAACTCCAGACAGGTTAAAGGTCAGAGTTACTATGATTTCTGGATAAGAAAGGAAGTAAGAAGAATAAAAACAATTGTTCATAGGCACAATTATTTTTGATGCTACTTGAAATACCTATTTTGATGCTACAAGAAATACCTTAACCAAACCTCCTAGCTTTGGAGAAATAAAAGAGTTGCATTTCTGGTTACATTAATAAAATACCTAAATTCAGAAATCAAAGAAAGTAGTAGTTATTAGTTATTTTCTTAAAGAGTGAGTCATGGGTTTATTATAAACAACCCCAACACTCCTTTCTTCAAAAGATTCACAATAATATTCCTACAATGAATTTATTTGTTTGGTTCCTGTGAAATAACGATCCAAAAGCTATCACAAAGTAACACGCCCTCTCATTCTACCACAAACACCTGCTTAAATAGTCAAAAGTAAATGGCAAGATTTGGTTACTCTGCATTCTTATTAACAAACTTACATGATTTCCTGTTGGAAACTTTCAGGGGCTGAACTAATATTTCTGGTCGTCTCAGAGCCAATCTCCTGGGGGAAAAGAAGGTCAATATGACTGTCAATTTTCAGTACAGGTCCAAGATTAACATAACACCAAAACATTAAACATCTTAAAAGAAGAAAATGGAAAGTTAGGGGGAAAATGAACACAATGTAATCTATTCAAATTAAGAAAGAAATCCTCTACTTCCAAATTTTTATAAATTATCCCCACTTCAAAATCACTCTTCTTTTTTTTCCATCTTTCACATCAACACAGCTTCAGATATTAATGTGCTATTTTCCATTTGCTTCATAACAAAAACCGAATATGACCTGGGACTGTCATATTATTTTTGGTCATTATTCATACTTACTTAGACAAAACAGAAATCCAAACCTGAGGGATAAAGGATTCTAAGGCAAGGTTTTAGCTCTTATTTTATCACAGCTACTCTGGAATGATATTTTGCAGAGAACAAAAGGTCAGCCGAATAAAGGCCATTAATACGTGCCAGTAGCTCACCTTTCCTGGAAGTGCTTTGAAGGAATCAAGCCTGCTCTGGGATTGGCATCACCTTCATGCTTCGCTTGCCACCAGGTTGCATCATCTTGGCTCATAATCTGAAGAATATCTCCCTTTTTGAAAGAAAGCCCAGCTTCCTTACATGGAATGGCTTTATCCTCATTAGGGTCATAGTCAAAGAGGGCTTTAATAAACATCTGGAAGAAAGTTTCATTGGAAATGAATAAATATAAAAAATAAATGTAAAATGGCCAACATTCTTCTAACTCTGATTTAAGAATAATTTTTTAAAAATAGAATATTAAAATAAACTTGTTGTGACAAAGAGGATGCATATTAAATGGAAACATATTAGCTCTCCCCGCAAAAAAGGTTTTTAAGTAAGGATTACCTTGCCTTCTTTAGATGGTGTCTCCTCTTTGATGCTGGGTATAATCTTAAATGTAATTGCTCCCTGGGACTGAGCCTGATATCAGAGGAAGGAAAAAGTTAGAAGAAAACTTCTAGAGCCAAGGAGAAAGAAGGTAAAATAGGTAGAAAACTAAATGATTCTGGAAAATTACAAGTTTGGGGTTCCTACTCTTCGACAGACTAAACTGAGGAAACTATTTTCATAGAAATTCCTGTAATGTGAGAAAGCACTAAAGTTTGTCAAATAAGTTAAAAAACATTAACCACTAAATCCACTTTTACCTCCTGTGCACTTCAAAAATGCTGATGAATATATTACCATCCACATTGAGTTACTTCAAAACAGAAACACAGAATACGCACAGTGCCTTATACAGACAATATTAAATGGCCACAACAGATAACATGCAAGCTTCAGACATTTAAGTATCAGCATCCATGTTTCTAGGGACAAAATACCTATATTATCAGTAATGCAGATATAAAGATATGATTCAATTAGTTGCAATGCTCATCAGAAAAACTAATGAAGAACACTAACCTCTATTATATTCTGGTTAGTGAGTAAAATACCAAATGTAAAAGACTAATTAAAACATGAAAAGATTGAGTAGCTATTCTAATTTAATTAAAACAAGCAACAACAATACCCACAATTCTCTGAGATCTCAGACACGAGTAGGCCTCCCTCTAACACACTCTCACGCCATGTCTCTTTTTAGCATTTATCATAACCACATCTAAATAATTACTTGTACAATTATTTCTTAACATGTTACCTCTGCCAAATTACAATACATAAGCTCCATGAAAGCACTAAATATCTGGCACATATTTAAGAGGAAGGAGGGAGGAAGACAGGGAGACAGGCAGATAGGGAGGGAAGGAGGCAGAGAAGAAAGGAGAAAGAGGAGAACGGGTAGCTCTCTCTGAGGCTCACTATCAGGGTTGTGCAGGCAAACCAGGACTCTGGTTTATAAAAACAGCCCTGATTTGTAGTGTTTGCCAATTTCCATGGTATAAATACTCCTACCACAGCCGATTTCAATTTGCCAGTGTGAAGGCACTGAAAGCCAAGTTGGGAAGAGTTGCATAGAATCAGCTCTTGAAAGCATAAGGAGGTAGCTACAGTACAGCATAGAGACTCAAGTAATTCACAACTCTTATTAAGAATTCATTGGGGCCATCCTGGTTGCATAGTGGTTAGGTTCACATCCCCTGCTTCAGTGGCACAGGATTTGCAGTTTCAGATCCCAGGCGCAGAACTACACACTGCTTATCAAGCCATGCTGTGGCAGCGTCCCACATACAAAATAGAGGAAGATTGGCACAGATGTTAGCTCAGGGACAAGCTTCCTCAGACAAAAAGAGGAAGATTGGCAAGAGATGTTAGCTCAGGGCCAATCTCACTCACAAAAAAATAAAATAAAGAATTCATGTAATACTGAATTGCATAGGTAGAGAGAAGGCAAAAGTCTTCTCTATAATCCCTTCCCATTCTTCTAGTTTGTGTGTATGTGTGCGTGTGTGTGTGTTTTAATGTATGTAAAGCCCTTAGAACAGTGTCATTAGGGCTCTGTAAGCAATTATTAGTACAGTTGCACTACATGATGTTTGGGTCAACAATGGACCACATATATCACAGTGGTACCACAAGATTAGTACCAGATGGTCTAGGTGTGTAGTAGGCTCTACCATCTAAGTTTGTGTAAGTCACTCTATGATGGTTACCTAATGACACATTTCTCAGAATGTATCCCATTGTTAAGTGACACATGACTGTGTTACTATTCTTATTAAGTCATATAGGTCAGCCATTGTGATTGCTTCACAGCAATCCATCATGTGGATGAATGATTACTCAATCAATGCAACCTTCCTGGTAGTTTCTCATATTTTTAAAATATCTTGTTTATACACATCTGCTGAATTATTTCCTTAGGGTTAATTTCCAATAATTGAATTTCTTGATTAAGGGGTATGCAAATTTAAAATTTTGATAGTTTCAGACAGCCCTCTCAAAAAGTTCTATTAATTTATCCTGCTATCAAAAGCATATAAACATATCTATTTCCCTGTAATCTGGCTAACTCTAGGCATTATCAAGCTTTTAAATCTTCACCAATCCAATATTTTTCAAACATCATGTTTTCTTTTGTAAACTGTCTGTGCATATGCTTACCAATTTTCCTGTAAAGGTTTTTTTCTTACTGACTTTTATGAACTCTCTATACTTTAAAATATTAGCCTTCTATCATATACATTGAAAATATTTTTCCTACAATCTCATTTGTCTTTTAAGTTTTATGTAGGGCATCTTTGTCTGTACAGAAAGTTTTCAATTCTATTAGTCACATCAGTTATTTTTCTATTTGAATTTCACATCAAAGTTAAAAAGCCTTTTTCTACTTTTTGTGATTTTTTTAAACTTAAATATTTAATTTGTCAGGATTTATTTTTATTTGTAGTATAAAACAGGAACTGACTTTTTTCTAACTGAATCATCAATTAATCCAAGACCATTTATGAAATGATTGGTTTTCCCACTGATTTAAAATGCCATCTCAATCGTACACAAATTTTCAAATATACTGAGATCTGTTTTGAGATATTAAAAAATTTATAGTATGTTTTCATATGTAACAGGGACAGTCTCCCTTCAGTGTATCCTTACAAATGAACTTAAAAATTAATATTGTCAAGGCCTAAAATAATTTCATTCCATTTTAGATTTCACAAGACATCTAAATAAGTTTCACTATTTTGTATATCTAGAAGGCATAGCATATAGCCTGGCTATGTCACTGGAAGAAGGAGAAAGATAAATGCATCACCAACAACAGAGTAGATGCCATCTATTAAGTACTTAATTGGGGACAGGCCCCGTCATAAACTCTTAAAATACATTAGCTCACTTAATCCTCAAAACATTCCAATGAGATATTTACCTCTTCTTATTCTCATTTTGTAAATGAAAACACTGAGGAAATAAAAAGATTAAGGTATTTTCCAAGGACACAGAGGGACTCAGCAGTGGAGCTGGGATTTGAACTGTGGACTACTAAATCCAAATCCTGTATTCATTACCAAGTCTGAAATATAGTGATTCAATTTCATTTTCACTGTAATTTTAAAATAAATTTTGAGCTTACCAAAATCTGAATGACTTCCTCAGGCCTTTTATCCTCAACTGGTATCCCATTCACTTCCCTAAGTTCATCACCAACATGAATAAGACCTGAGAAATAGCAAATTCGGTAAATTAGCAGTGTTACCTACAAAAGAAACGGTAATTGCACTTACTTCCAGACTTAAAGCATTGTACGGTTCACTTAATACATTTGAGGATTGTAAAGGAGACCTTCCCACTTCCCAGGTTCCAGATTCTGTGCCTCTATATGGCAATGAGTCAAAGACTACCACATAAAAATGCTGGCAAAGAAATGACAACAGCATCTTGGTCTTCATCTAGAAATGCACATTATTTTCATCTTATATAAGAATTCTAATTTTTTTAAAAAGCTGCAGGATTTTAGTAGTATTTTTCAAATCAGAAACACTGAAACAAGACTGAATATAACTTTGGAAGCCCATGTGAACTCAGACCATAAAGTAGAGTGAGATTGATTTATCATTTATTTAAATAGCTTCCCACATTTCAAAACAGAAAAAAAATCATATTACATGTTTTGCTGTATTATATCAAAAGACTGTTATCCTCTAACTACATAGTGGAAATGTGACACATAAAGCACAACACAACTTGTCTATATCTGCTTAACATTTAAACTCCTACCACTTCTGTCTGCAGCTCCTCCTCTCATGATTCTAGCCACAACGATGGCCCCCGTCTGCTCATCTTTCTTAATGGTAGCTCCCTTTTAAGAAAAACAGAAGTATTTGTGGGTAAATGTCTGTATTGGGTGGTAGGAAAGGGGAGGCGGAAATAAGGACATTCATCCAGAAAAAATGAAAACAACTACAAAAAATTAAAGGAATGGGGCAGGAGGAACAGACATCGTGCCATTTGCCTTACAAATACTCATTACTAGGTAGAGAATTTTCTACCATATACATCATCTAAGGTTTTCAGCACAATTTAAAGGTTTTTGAAATCTTTAAGCTCTTAAAACTATGGAAAATACACATATCTTCCTTCCATTATAATATCTTGTATTTGAATACTATTTGTTTTCACCCTTTTACAGCATTTCCTCATTTCATTTTATCTTGATACTATCTCATGAAGAAGGAAGACTATATAGAGAAGGTTAAGATAACAGAAAAGGATTATATAAATTAGAAAACTAAAACTCAGGTCATCTGACTTTTAGTTCAGTGATCCTTCTAGTATACTATTATAGTAAAGGAACTCAGTGATAATCCTAAAGAAAGAAAAAAAAAATCAGAACTCCAAAACTAGTTATATTTCTTATCCAAGGCTAAGATAAACTAATGGAAGAAAGATCTGTTATTCCAAGGTTTTTATGTACTAGGATTGTACCTAGTACAAACAGAACTAACATTTTGGCATAAAATTAGGAAACAATTTCAAAAAGAATCCAGAAATTCTTCATTTATGGATGTTCAGAAGCAAACGAAATGAATGCTGCTCTGTAAGAACATCAGGCACAAATGGCTACTTTGAACACCTTTCATGACTTTCCTTCCAAGAAACTGGCACTGGTTGAGGAAAGCCATCCCTGTACTGCGTCACAGCCAAAAAGATGCACATTAGGTGGTGGCAGCATTCACCACAATGAAGAAAGTGGAATTTTCACAAGTTTGTCAATCAACACATTTATATCACTAAAAAATATATATGTAAACAAAATTAGGAATCCGTTTGTAATAAGTATACTTTATATATGACAGCCATCAGATACATATTTAATAGTAGTAAAAAAATCAATCGATAGGATGATTTTGTGGTATTTTCATGACCTATGCATGCATTCAAGGCCAAAGACTTGAATGAGCATCTCTCCATGGTCATAAAAACCTTAGACACACCAATTACTGGTATTTTTTTGCTTTTATTCAAACAGTTAACTTGTAGCTAAAATGAGCAGATATGAATATTCTTGATAAACTAATTACTGTGATCAGATCAACTTTCATTTTCCTTAAAAATGCGTCTCAAATCTTCCCACCAAAGTATGCCTAATGGCAGAAGGGTCTAGCAATCTAATTTAAGATTACTTATCTACTTTATGGATAAGAAATTGAATCCCAAATGGTTATAATTTATCTAAGATCAGACAACTAATATGCAGTAAGGTCAGGACTTGTCTAAGGCAAACAGATTAGAACTGCTATTATTAATCTTAATTATCATTCAATACTGCTTACCCTGTATCTTTCTACAACCTTTTACCCATAGTTTATAAGTTCATTACTCTTGTGGTAACTTGCCTCCATGATGGAGTTCATCAATTCCTTCCCTCTTTGTATGTGCATGCCAGATTCCCACATCAAGTGGTAAAAATAGTTCTGAGGCTATGAGAAGACTTGCAGCTGCCATCTGGGCCTCTTGAAACACTTGCTCTATGGGAAGTCAGCCACCATGTAAGAAATCATGACTACTCCCATGCTGTGAGGAAGTCCAAGCTAGCCAAGTGGAGACGCCACTTGGAAAAAGAGATGCTTGATCAGCCCCCAACTTTCCAGCCACCCCCGCCCAAACATCAGCCCTGGGAATGAAGGAGCCCTCAGATGACTCCAGCTTCAGCCACTGTCTAACTGTACATACAAGAGACTCTAAGTAAAAGCCACCCAACTGAGCCTATCAACCTCCAAAACTGTGAGAGATAATTAATAATATATTACTGTTTTAGCCACAAAATTTGGGGATAGTTTATAACACAGAATTAGGTAACTGGAACAAATCTGTCTCCACTATGGATTGTACTATTTTTTAGAACAGGACCATCCAGTTTGTTGTGCTTAATGCTAGTCCCTTTGCCTTATTCTGTGATTCAATGAAGTCAACAAATGTTCACTGAGAACCTACTAGGGGCCAGGTTCTATTCTAAGGGCTTGTAATACATTGGTAAGAAAAACCAAACATTTCTGCCCACTCACGGAGCTTACATTCTAACAGGGGAGACAAACTATACACAAAAGATGAAATCATTAGATATATTACATAGCATGTTAGAAGGTGGTATACACTATGGGGATGAGAGGGAGTACGGCAAGGTAAGAAAGATTAGGAGTGCTAGGGCAGGTAGAGAGACAATGGAAGACACAGGCCTCATTGAGAAGACAACATTTGCGTAAAGAAAGATTGGAAGGAGATGAAGGAGTTAGTCGAAGAGAAAGAATAGAAGAAACTGCCAGTGTAAAAGTGCTGAGGTGGTGCTGTGAATGGAGTGATCAAGGGAGAGCAAAGAAGCCAGTGTGGCTGGAGTAAAGTAAACGAAGAGAAGCAGTAGGAGGTGAAGTCAGATGGTGATAGGGAGCCAGAGCATGTAGAGCATTGTAGGTCACTGTGAGGACTCTGGATTTGATTCTGAAAGAAACAGGGAGAACCTGAATAGCAGGAGTGACATAATCTAAAAGGATCACTCCACCTGCTGTGTTAAGACAAGAGTGAAGGAAGGCAGGGGCTAAAGCAAGGAAACAAATAGGAGGCTGTTACAACAATCTAGGAGAAAGAGGATGGGGGATTGGATTTGATGGGCAGGAGGAGATAAAAGTGGTCTGGATATGTTATTGGCAGAGCCCAAAGGATTTCCCAATGGATTGGAAATGGGATGTGAAAGAGAAAGAGGTATCCAAGATTAACGCTATGGTTTTTGGCTGAGCAACTGGAAAGATGGGATTGTCATCAACTGAGAGGGGGAACCAAATGGGTGGAACAGATTTGGGGACAAAGATTAATTTTCTTTTCGATATGTGAAGACTGAGATATCTATTAGACATCCAAATGGATATATCAAGTAGACAGATGGACATACAAATTTGAAGGTCAGAAGAAAGATCTGGAGGAGAAATAGACCTGGGAGTCACTGGCACATAGATGTTTTTTAAAGCCATGGGCTGGATGAAATCATTTTCAGAATGTGTTGATAAAGAATAGCACTCCAACAATTAAGGGTTATTCTGTTATACATATGTATCCTGAAATAGAAAATGTACACTATCTCTGAGCCTACCTATCCTTGGAGGGTAAACTTTGGACTTAAGAATCAATTTTCTTTTTGATCCCTTTATTCTTGAAGATTTCTATTTCCATATTGCTTTCCCAACCCTCATTATCATAGTCCCTTTATGTATTCCTAGTGCAATGCACCTGCATGAAAATAAGATCAAAACTCAATAAAACAGAGCACATTACATGTGATATTTACAAAAGTCAACAGTCCTATGGCATAGTCTGCAAATGCAAAATGAATTAAAATTGAATCTAATGTTTTAATACTTCTATATTTTCTTATATAATTATTTTGAATTTATTCTACGGGATTTGGCAAAAAAATAGAGTATAGAGAACTTCAGGTTAGACTGAGAAGTTAAAATTCTGCTTAGATTTTTCTTGTTACTTTTGTGAAATGGTGTATAAAAAAGGACTGCTAAGACTGGGCTATCATGTCTCCTTGAATGAAAACTGTGTCTCCTACGCTATTGTAAGACCTTCTTAAGCAGGTAGCATAACTGATTTCAGCTTTAGCCTTTGCAACAAGTGTTTTCAAAGTATGGTCTACCAATCAATTTCATTGACAACATCTGAGACACTTTTTAGAAATCTAGATTCCCAGGTCCCGTCCAAAACTTTGGGGTTGAGACCCAGAAGTCTGCATTTTAAGTAAGCACCTCAGTAATTCTTGTAATACCAAATTTTAAGAGCCACAGTTCAAAAAGAAGTGAGAGGACAACTCATGCAAGAAACACTGAAAATTTAGGATCATAATCCACTTACAAATAGAATTTCATTTTCTTAAGCTTATCTAAAAATTAATCTCCTGGATAAAACAAATATAAAATGCTCCAAACAAAGAAGGGAGGAAAGACAGCTCTGCTCCTCGCATCCTGACCAGTTTTTCTCCCCTTCTCTCAATTCTCTTACCCATTCCTCTCCTCCAACTATCACCCTTTTTCCTTTCCAATGCCAAATACCTGCCATGATCTGTGTTCACTGCCTCTTCTCCCAGGAAACCATTCTCTCCTTAAACAGCTGTCATCTAGCTTCACCTTATTCTATGGAACACTTATATAATGCTTGCATAATGCATAAGAACTTATAAAGCATTTCAAATACAATCTATCTCAGTTGATATTCAAAACACTCTTGAAGAGGCAGATCTCCTGATTTTCTGATAAGGAACTTGAGGCTGAGATGTTAAGTGACTTGCTGCTGTAAGGATACAGAGCAAGTAAGTGACGCCATAATAACTCCCACTGAGGTCATCGAATGCAAGCTTGGTATTCATTTCACCACATTATACCTAACAAACAAACCTGTATTCTTAACACTGATAGCCTACCCTTTGCTTACTAAATCTTATGGCCTTTCCTCTTGAATCATTTGCGAAACATTGCCTGACCACTGACTTGCTAGAATTTTATTTCTGCTTGGCTTCCCTCACCTTGTCTATTTCTGATTCTTACTACTTGTACTCATTCTCCTAAAAAGGCTGACTTAATCTTCTCCTGGTTTTTGCTGCTTCTTTTTTGTTTTTTCGTTTGGCAGTTCTGTGACTTCAATTACCTCCCCAAACTGACATATGACATTTGACAAGTGTAAAATGATAAGTTCGTTGAAAATAAATATTTTCTACTTTTTCTAGGTAGTGTATTTTTTAAACTTTAAATTTATGCACCCAATAATCCTACTTTACCTTTACAATAGCCAGCTCTGGTGGTCTAGTTGTTAAGATTCGGCACCCTCACGGCCTTGACCCAGGTTTGTTTCCCGGCCAGGGAACCACACCAGTCGTCTGTCGGGTGTCATACTGTGGTGGCTGCATGTTGCTGTGATGCTGAGAGCTCTGCCAGTATTTCAAATACCAGCAGGGTCACCCATGATTGACAGGTTTCAGTGGAGTTTCCAGACTATACAGACTAGGAAGAAGGACCTGGCTACCCACTTCCGAAAAAATTGGCCAAAAAAACCCTATGAATGGTAGCAGAGCATTATTTGATGTAGAGCTGGAAGGGTGAGAGGATGGAGCAGAAAGACCGGGCAGGGTTCCCCTCTGCTGTCCACAGGGCGCCAGGAGTCAGAATCGACTCGATGGCACTAACAAAACTTGACAATAACTGTCAAACTGAAGATGATGCACTAATTATACATTTGGATGACAAAAAGTTCAAGACAAGTAATTCTCCTCACTTGATTTCATATTCCAATGTTAAAACAACATTTAAAACCTTAATAATTTTTTTTAGGAATCCCAACAAATACTTTTGGGAATTTCTTCATCCCAATTAGAAGTTTTTTTTTCTATATGAAGTTTTTTTTTTTTTTTTTTTTTTAAATACAACTCCTTGAACAGAAAACATACAATCAAATTATGGCTCACTAGGAGGAAGAAAAAGTATTACTGACTAAAATAATTTTTTAAAATAAGGTACTCAAAATTACTTTAAATTGCATTAAATATAGAAAACTAAACCTAGAGTTTAAGGAATTTATCTGCATATGTTTAGGAAAAAAAGCTTTTATTAATTTACTTTTAAATAATTAACTGAGAATCAGAAAAAATTTAAAAACTCGTGTAAAAATAGGCAAAAGACCAAATAAGAATTATGGATAAAATAAAATGGAATTAAAATTTTTAAACACTCCAAATTTAGGGGGAAATGCAGAAGAAAATGTTGTTAAGTTGCCAGATTACACCATGATACATTAATAAGAAACTGAACAATTCTGAGATATGTTTATAGCATCCCTTGAATAAACAAATATTACAAACCTGGAAAACATCCTTGTGCTTAAGAGAAATATTCCTTTTGTGTGTGTGTGTGAGGAAGACTAGCCCTCAGGTAACATCTGTGGCCAATCCTCCTCTTTTCTGCTGAGGAAGACTGGCCCTGGGCTGACGTCCGTGCCCATCTTCCTCTACTTTATATGGGACGCCGCCACAGCATGGCTGACAAGCAGTATGTCTGTCCGCGCCCGGGATCTGAACCTGCAAACCCCGGGCCGCCGAAGCGGAGCCCATGAACTTAACCGCTACACCACCAGGCCGGCCCTGAAATATTCCTTTTTTAAACAACTTAGCAATTCCACCAATTTTTAAAGAAATTTACCTGGTTCCCTTTCCTGAATTTTTAACCTCCTCTTAGCACCTGCATAGCCCCAGAGGCTCAGGAGAACCAAAAGGAAATCAGTCATTTTTATCCCACATACTTCCTTCTATTCTTGCTGAATGAATGTACAGTACTTCTAGTCACCTAAATAAGAACCTCCTGGAGTATTTTGACTTCCTCTCTCCTCTTGCCCTTTATATCCAAAGATTTGCCTGGTCCTATCAAATCTAACATATGTAGCTCTTGTCATTATCCTAGTTCAGATTCTCATTTTAAATATACTGTATAATATAAACTATAAGAAAAGAGGGCTAATAGATGAAGAATTACCACCTCAGAGTTAGTTCTTATTATTTCAGTTGTTACATGCTTATTAGCTAAATAGTGTACTTAGTAACAAACTATGATAATACAGATTTAGATTATTTTATATACTTCATTCGATTTCTTTTAAAATCTAAACTAATTTACAGTAGGTCCAGTTAAAACTTTTGAGAAATCTTGATGCAGTCCATGCCTAATTTCTTTGGTAAAGATGTTGAAGATCTCATTTGATCAGGAGGCATGGGACTCAATGCTGCTGATGACTGTTTAAATGTTAGCTCACCAAACCAACACATCAAAAGCTATTGCTCCTGGGAAAACCATGACTGAGCAAAGAAATTATTAATGAATTATTCACCTCCTCAAGATGGTCTCTCAATTATCTCCCTAAGAGGCTGAATTCATCAAAACAAAAACATATTTCTTATTGACAGATGCACAGAATCCACCAAGAATTAGTCTCTTTATGGTGACAGAGCCCTGGGATAGCTCTTTCTACCATGACTACCACCTATTTTTACAAGTATCTCACCTCCATAATAAAAATTAAGAGCTATTTAGGTTACCAGTATAGAGTTATAACTGCAGACAAAAAGTATGAGTTTATAATCTAAATTAAACAATCTCAATCAGGAATACAGGGAGCCCTAGGATGTTCATGGATGAGCTTCAAGCTCAATAAATCTCCTTATGTAATATGCAAACTTATCTGTATTTTCTCCATAAGAGTGTCCAATGCATTTATCAATATACCAAAGTTGCCCTTAAACAAAACAAGAAGATAAAAACCAACAAAAAGAGAAAAATATAAAGACACAATATGGTGTAGAAGGAAAAAACCAGTATTTGAAGCTAAAGAGCCAAGTTTGGATCTTAGTTCTACACTCATTATCTGTGATACTTTGGGCAAGTTGCTTCACATCTTTGAATATCAATTTCCTAGTCTGGAAAAACAGAAAAATGATACTAATTAAGAGAATTAAATATGATGTGTCTAAAGTACTTAACATCATGCCCAGCAACTACTGTATTATCAACTGCTATTTGCTTTAAGAACACAAAAATGTCTTAATGAGAATAAATGGGGCACAACACATTTAAAATCAACTGCCCGATTATGAAATTTATTTTTCTTTTGAATGTAGTTTCACAAAAATATGGAGATATTTTGTATTCATTTCCTATTGTCGCTATAACAAATGACCACAAATTTGATGGCTTAAAACAACACAAATTTATTATTCCACAGTTCCGGAGGTAGGAAGGCCAAAATGGGTATTATGGTGCTGAAATCAAGGTGTCAGCAGGGCTGCATTCCTTCTGGAGGATCTAGGAGGGAATCTAGTCCTTGCCTTTTCCATTTTCTAGAAACTTCTGGCCTTCCTTGGCCCATAGCCACATCACTCCAACCTCTGCTTCCATCATCACATCTCCTTGTGTGACTCTGACCCTCCTGCCTCCTTCTGTCACTTTAATAAGAACCCTTGTGATCATACTGGACCCACCAGGTAATCCAGAATAATCTCCCCATCTGAAGATCCTTAACTAATCAAGAAAAGTCCTTTTTGGCATGTAAGTAACATATTCACGGGTTATGAAGATTAGGACATGACATCACTCGGGGTGAGGGGCATTATTCTGTCTTTCATAGACGCCTTGACATAATTCAACATTGAGTAAATTCTGGTGCTAAAACAAATGGTCATATTTATATTTTGAAATATCAGACACGTGCATAATTTCTCCTCGTTACTTTAAAATAAGCCAGCTTTCTAGAAAAGCTATAAGCAATTATTATTAGTTGCACCATTTAACCTCAAATCAGCTGTGACTGATGCATGTTACGCTTTCTTTTATAAATGTCAACAAGTCACATTTTAAAAATGATTGCTATTTATAACCAATAGAATGCCTGTCATTTATTTGGCTTCATTTTCATTTTTCTAAGCCATATTCTTTAAATGTGTGTGTTCCATTTATTTTAAAGTTTGAGGACACAGAGGAAGTATATTTTTTAAAAAAGAATAAATGGTATGTCCCCATCAGATTTAGCTTTATCATGGTATCTACTCAGATCTGAGCACAAAATGTACACCAAAACTCACCAGTGGTTCTCTATTTTTGACCAGACGGATGATTTTTACTGAGTCTTCCTCATCGTCGATATCCTCAGGCATAGGAGGCAATACAGGATCATAATTCTTCTGAGCCACAGTATCATGTACAGAGAGCAAAGCCTAACAAAGTCAAAGGTCGGTAAAAAACATTAATCCAAAATAAAACCCCTAACACTACAAACTATAAAAAAAATCAAATTGGCCTTTTAATTTTGACATAACAATGGTAATAAGGCTCCTACTTGAAAAGGAGCCGCTTACAAACAGGGAGCATGTAGAACAGCAGACGGCAGCTCCACTTAGCTGCCACCTCCACCCCAATGCCATTGACGTGTGACAAGAATCAGCATTAAATGTCCTCTAACCTGATATTCTCTGGTTCATCCTTATAAGGGTGGTGGTTTGGAGTGGGGGTGGGGGTGTTGCTTTTGAAAAGAGGGAGAAAATGAGGCTACAGATACACTGTCAATGAGCCAGGAGAAGTCTGAAAAAACTATATATTTTTTCTTTCCTACTGTTAGCAGAAAACACACATAGAACTGAGCAGTATGCCTGGCTAGCTTTCATTCTTTTGTTTTTTCACTTTTTCATTTTTTGTGTAATAGGTGACTAACATGTGTATAAAAGAATAAAATTATTTCTAGTCATGACTGTTACAGTGGTTAAACTCCACAAAACATTGTCATATTGTCATTATATGAGAAAAACACTGGAACCTTGACATGTCACCACTCACTATTTTAGGTGACTGGACTTTTAACTAACTTGTTCCCTAATCAGCAACACCGTGATCCATAAATTACTTTAGCCAGAAGCCTAGAAATCATCCTTGAAATCTCTCCTCTCACCTACACTTCCAATCCAATCCATATCCTGTTAATTCTACTTCCAAAATGTATGTTAACGTTTGTTATCTTCTCTACAGTCTAGATTGGAGGTTGGCAAACCATTCCACCTGTTTTTGTAGATGAAGTTTTACTGGAGCACAGCCACACTCCATCATTTATGAATTATCTATGGCTGCCGTCATGCTACAACAGCAAAACTGAGTAGAAGCAACAGATACTTTTTACACAGAAAGTTGGCAGACCCCTGGTCTCGATCATTGATGCCATCATTTTTTACCTGGAGCATTTCAATAGCGTCTAAATGCTATTCACCTTTGGCTCATTTTCAAATCCATGATTCACAGTGCAGCCAGAGCGATTATTTAAAAAATTAGATCAAATCACATAACTGGCCTGTTAATGACTCTTTTAAAGCTACCCACTGATCTTGGGATGAAGATCAAACCCTTGAGCATGTCCTAGTCTTGGGTCCTCTCCAACCTTATCTTATACCCCTCTCCTCCTCACTCACTTGAAGAACTCTTTCTCACAGAGGCCTGGCCAAAATATCCAAAATAAAAGTAGATCCCTGGGTTACTTGATCTTGTAGCACCTTCTTCTTTGCCTTCATACGTGTTCACAATTTATAACCATATATGCATTTTCATGCATTTCACTATTTGCTATCAACTGAAACAGAAGCCCTAAAATGCCCAAGAGATAGTGACTATTTTTTAATTAAGATTTTAAATTGACTATAACATACATACAGAAAAGTATACAATTCATAAGCATACAGCAGGATGAATTTTCCAAAATGAATATGCCACATTAACATCCCCCAAATAAGAAATACAACATTAACTGAACCCCTCCTTCCTAGTCATCATGCCCTCTATTCCCCTGAAGGTGGTAGTTTGGCTTCTATTTAAATACTGTATAATAGAATTGTAAGTGCACAGCCATTTTTCCCTGATATTAAGTCAGGGGATTCATCCATGCTGTCACTGGCAGCAGCAGTCGTTCATTTTTCATTGTTACGTAGCATTCCAACATATAAACATTTCACAGTTTCTTTAACCATTATGCTTTTGAGGGACATTTAGGTTGTTTTCAGTTCTTGGCCGAAATAAATAATGCTGCTATAAATATTTCATATACACACAATTTGAGTTAAGTATATTCAAGAGTGGAATGTCTGGGTCATGGGTTATAAGCATACCCAACATTAGTAGATAAAGACAAATGGTTTTTCAAAGTGGTTGTCCCAATTATACTCCCACTAACAGCTTATGGAGCTCTAGTTGCATCACACAACCCCTAACATTTTACATTATTAGTTTAAATTTGGCCATTCTGAGTGTATAGTGTTATCTTCTTGTGGCTGAAATTTCATTTTCCTTACAGGTAATGATATTGAAAACCTTTGCTTATGTTTATTGGGCATGTGTGTATCTTCTTTTCTAAGATGCCCGTTCAAGATTCTTGCACATTTTCTATTCCATCTTTTTCCTATTGATTTGTAAAAATTCTTTATCATCTACTAGATCCAAGTCTTTGTTGGTTACACATGCTACAAACATATTTGCCCATTTGGTAACCTGCCCTTTCAGTTTCTTATTAACACTTTTGATCAACAAGGGATCCTAATTTTAATGAACCCAATTAATGTTTTTTCCTTTATGGTTGGTGCCTTTTGTATCCAACAAGAGTTTCAAAGGCAAAGAATGAACAGCATCAAGATGATGGAACATCCAAAGAGACAATGGCTGCAGACTTTTGAGGATTGATGAGAGAGAGACTCTGGAGACTCAGGAAGCCCATTATATCATTCAGGGAGCAGGAAAAATAAAAAGAAACCCATGCTTCGATACACCATAGTGAAACAGGAGAATGCTAAAGGCAAAGAGAAGATCTTAAAAATATCAGAGAGAAAAAGACTGATCATCAGATAGAAAAGAAAAAACTGACTGATGAGCAGCAGCAATGGAATCTAGCAGATAGTTAAAATACCTTGAATGTGCTTAGAAAAAAATAACAGCCAGTCCAGAACTGTGTATCCAGCAAAAGTATTATTCAAGAATGAGTAAGAGGGTATTATTAGGGACATTATCAGGGACTCACTGGAGAAAACTTAAAAAAAAAAAAAAAAAGGATAATGAAACACTGGTTTTCAAAGACACTGGACATCAGACAACAAAGGACAGTGATCACAGAGAGACAGGAAACCATCAGAGCCCTGTGACTGCCCAGCTTACTGCCTAGAGAGAGTTTCCTGGATGTGTCAGGGGAAGAAGGAACCCAGGCAGAACCCAGTGGTCTCCCTGAGTTGAGAAAACAGACCTGGGAATCCAGGGGGGTCAAGGGGCTAAAGTTCTCAGGGCAGAGTCTGAGAGAGGAGAGAGCTGTACAGAGACCCAGCTCTGGAGATCTGCAGAAGGTCCCCCTGGAGTCCTTAGCCAAGTACTCAGCCAAGGCACATATATGAAAAAACTACCAGAAAAGGGGCTGGCCCAGTGGAGTAGTGGTTAAGTTCGCACACTCCACTTCAGCGGCCCAGGGTTCGCGGGTTTGGATCCTGGGCACGGACCCTACACACCATGTGTCAAGCCATGCTATGGCGGCATCCTACATACAAAATGGAGAAGATGGGCACAGACGTTAGCTAAGGGACAATCTTCCTCACCAAAAAAAAAAAAAAAAAGACTACCAGAAAGGATTAGAGCAGTGGTTTTCAACTGAGGGCCATTTTACTCCCTTTTGGTTCATCACAATTTGAGGGATGCTACTGCCACCTAGTGCATAGAAGCCAGGGGTGCTCCTAAACATTTGACAGCACACAGCACAGTCTCCTCCCCCAGTAAATAACCATCCGGCCCCAGAATGTCAGTACTTCCACAGTTGAGAAACCCTGCCTTATAGGTAATAATCTCCAAAGCTTGCACAGGACAGCAACAATAGTTCCTGTTCCCACCAGTTAGAGGGGAAAATCTCAGAATTCACAGGGCATTGAGGAGTTAACAGAGGGGTATGGTCTCAACAGTGGGGGAAAATTAGCCCAATATTAAACACTGCTGAGGTTTCACCTAACAAGGCTTAGAAGCAACCCTCTGAAGGATCAAAATGTTTCCTGGTTACTTAGTCGTGTAACAGAAAAAAAGCTCAAGAATATTATCTGAAAAATACAAAAATAACCAGCATCAAAATGCACAGTGACTGGCAGTCAATCAAAAATTACCAGGCATACAAAGAAGGCTGAAAACACTACTCATAATGAAGAGAAATATAAAGCAATAGAACTAAACCCTGAAACTACACAGATGACAGAATTATATAGAACCAAAACCTGAAATTATACAGATACATCACAGACAGGGAAATTAAAACAATTATAACTGTATTCCAAATGTTCCAAAAGCTAGAGGAAAGACTGAATACGAGACTTGGAATATATAAAAAAAGATACAAATCAAACTTCTAGAGATAAAAAGTACAATGTATGAAATGAAAAAAAAGTACACTGAATTAGATTAACACAGATTAGACACTACAGAAGAAAAAGTGAACTTGTAAACAAAGCAATATATACTATTCAAAATGAAAATATATAGTGAAAAATTATGAACAGAACATTACTGAACTATGGGACAACTTCAATGACTTAATATATATACATAATTGGCATCTCCAAAAAAAGGAGGGGTGCTAAAAAAATATTTGAAGAAATATGGCAGAAAAATCCCAATTTGATGGAAAAAAAAATAAGCACAAATGTTCAAGAAGCTCTATGTATCCAAGCACAAGAAACATAAAAGTAACACCAAATTGCTTAAAACCAGTGAGAAAATCTTAAAATTATCCAGAGAAAAAGAACATATTATATAGAAAAGAGAAAAGATAAAAATAACACATTTCTCACCAGGAACAATGTAAGTCACAAGACAATGGAGCAACATCTTTAAAATACTCAGAGAAAAATACTGTCAACCTAAAATTCTATACCCAGAAAAATTATCTTTTAGAAATGAAGGGATATCGAAGACTTTTAAAAGACATACAGAAAGCTGAAGGAATTCATCACCAGCAAACCTGCAATAGAAAAATGTTATAAGAAGTCTTTCCAACAGGAAGAGTGACAGCAGATGGGAATATGGATCTATACAGAGTAATGAAGAACACCAGAAATGTCCACCATCTGTGTATCTATGGGAACTATCTTGCATATAGTAAGAATATTAGAGATAGCTTATGAACATTTTTTAAAATAAAGTAATTAGTAAGAACTTCAGCTATGGATTTTTCCTCCTTAGGTTTGTATTCATGTCCATGTCTGAATTTCAAAATATACTTTTAAGATTTATAGATATCAAGTTCATCATTTTTAACAGCTTTAAATATTTTTGATTAGTAACATTTTTATTTTAGCAACTAAAAGTATCCTTGTATTCCATTTTCCTGTTTTAACTGTGGTGACTTGATTCTTCAATATACAGATTTTCCTTTCAAAAGGCAATACCTACATGAAAATTGTGTTTCCATATGTCATAACTACCAATCACAACTGATGGGTTTACCTGTTGCTCCGAAGAATCTGCAGGAAATTGAACACTAGGCCTTGTAACTCAACAGGCTCACAAGCGCTCCCTGCCTTGGACCCCCTGGAGTCAATTCTATGTTCTAAGTATCTGGCAGGTCCACAGAATTAAGTGTCTAACTCATAAGGATGAGTAACACTGATTTATTCCTCCAGAAGGAAGATTAACTTTTCCTTTTAGCATACTTGAATGAAGTCTCATCCATTCTGCATGCTCAGGCAGTGAGTAATTTCTGGTAAGTGAATGTTTTGGAAAGCTCAAAAATTACAACAAATCTTTTCATTTTATTGCCTTTTAAAAATCTACCAAATTTTCCCTGACTTCCTAAATTATAATACCATGTTCTGGAGATGATGTCATTTCACTGTTTTATCAAAAATGAGCCACAGAATGATGACTCACAGAGGTTGATTTGCCTTTACTGTGGCAATCTGATGCCGGGAGTGGTTCTTAACTAGTTACTCCCTTTGCTTCCCCTAGAAACAAAGTCTCTGTAGAGATCAACATCCCTCCACCAGTGCCCCTAAATGCCACCAGCTTTACTGCTCTTGCCCATTCCATCACTGCAGGAAGGTTTCACATTCTATTAACATCTACTGAGGCCTTTTGCTACTCACCACCATTTCTCTTTTCTCACCACCTGTTGTTTCTTTTATACTTAGTTATTTCGCCTGGACTTTAAGGTTTGGACAATAAAACCGGATTTTGTAGACATTATTGAGTAATAAGAATTGTTTATTTTTTTGCACATGCTGACCAATCAATTCAAAGATTTAGAGTGTGATCTTTAAATCTTTGACAGTTCTCAGGTGAGACTATTATTACAGAATGACAAATCATTTCCTAACTATTCCAGACTTGAAGGTAACAAGTTATCCAGGAAAAGTGTTGGCATATATTCTACTAGTGATCAACTAGCAAAGCTCAAAAAGAATATTAATTGAAAATGGTTTATGTAACTAATTGCATATTAATTGCAAGGGCATAGGGAAAAAGGACCTTCTTACACACTACTGCAACAGGCACTGTACATTAAGAGGGCCTGTCAAGATTACTGCTAAGGACAAGTTGGCAATAACAATCAAAATTTTAAGCTGGTGGCATAGTGGTTAAGTTCGTGTGCTCTGCTTCAGCAGCCCGGGGTTCGCAGGTTCAGATCCCAGGCAAGGACCTATGCACTGCTTGTCAAGCCATGCTGTGGCAGCCTCCTATATAAAGTCGAGGAAGATGGGCATGGATGTTAGCCCAGGGCCGGTCTTCCTCAGCAAAAAGAGGAGGATTGGCAATGGATGTTAGTTCAGGGCTAATCTTCCTCACCAAAAAAAAAAAAAAAAAGTTCAGTAGATAATTATGTTGATCCAAAGAGAAGTCCACAAAATATCAACATATGTCCACAAAACAAAACAATAAGCAGTGCATCCTATTATGCTATTTATAATGGCAAAATGTATATGTAATATTTCTAGATACAAAAAGGAATGAAAGGTAATACAGCCAACGCAGAGTAGTCATCCCTGGAGGTGTATGAACACATGATTCACAGAAGAAGTCAAGTCATTAAGCGGACGAAACAATGCTCATCTTCACTAACAAAGCAATGAGGATAGGGGCTTCTACTTCTCTACAGTTTGAATTAAAAATACAATTATGAATTATCAAAAAAATTTCTATTTATTTTTAAGTCTTTATCAAGTCACTTTGTAAAAGGTAAAAATTAAGTAATAAACTATTACACTGATTAAAGACAAATATCATAAACTGTTTATATAAATAAATGATCCCTTCCAAACTCATTTATGAATTTTTTTTAACTTTTCCTGTGTGTGTTTCTGTCTGTCCATTTGTCTCTGAAGTTGTGAATGCTTCTTATCCATGATAATGATCCCGTTTTTTACATGTAAATCTTTAATCTATTTGGAATTCATTCTAGTAGGGGTCTTTCTTATTTTTCCCCAAATGATTACCAATTGTCCCAACGCCATGTATTAAAGTCATATCCAGGTCCACCCATCCCCTACTTCTTCCCATCAATCCCTATACATCCTTCACTAGGACCACAATAGTGTTTCACCTGAATTACTTCTACAGACTCCCAGTTGGCCTTCTTCCATTCAGTATTCCATTCCTCCCACCGTACCACCACCCCTCCACCCCAAGGAATTGTTCTGTATACTACAAACTGAGTGACTGTATCATTTGCCTATTCAAATAATTTCAATGGCTTTCCACTGCTCTTAGGATGAAATCCAAACTTTTTAATATGCTCACAATTAGAGTGGCCACATAATCTATCATCTAAATAAGGAAACAAGTGAAATTGAAAGGGAGGTTATTAACAATAACACTGGAACTCCCGGCATAAACCAGACTATCCCAGGCAAACCAAGATTATGCCCTGCCCCCCACTCAAAGTCTCTACTGTCTAGTTCTAAACTCTTACCCTTTCCTCTTTAACAAGCTACTGATCAGCCATACAGAACTTATTTTACATCCTCAAACTTGACAAGTTATTTTCTTTATCGGACTTCACATACTATTCACCTTATCTAAAACATTTATTTTTCACATCCCACCCCTGACTCATCCCTCCCCTCTCTGCCCCCTTCTGGTTACCTCGAACTCAACCTTCAGGTCTCAACTTACATGCCACCACCTCTGCAGTTTTCTTCAACCTTGCCCTCCTCCCACCCAAGTTTAGATTTAGCAACACTCCTAAGTGTTGCACATTATTTCTTTGCATTCCCTTTTTTACCCAATATTTCTCCTGTCATCTTCAGTAATCTCAAATATTTTCTGCAAGTTGTATCTATGGGGCCTGGCACAGAGTAGGCATTGAATAAATATATAAGAATGAATGAATGAATGAATGATCTGACTCTACTGACATTTACAAATTACCAAAGAAAGTTTTAAAATGCCTCAAAAAGAGTTGGCAGATCTATGAATATGTGTACTACCTTCCCATAGTGGCTACATATTTGGTTGTATGTATCTGTGTGTATACTACTTTGGATGTACACCTCAGATTTCTTTTCAACATCATGAATTAAACATTTAAAATGGTACAGCATCTTTAAAAAGTAAATAATTACTTCCCTTATCCACTAAAAATTAAAGACAATATTCAAATTAACACCTCAGAATTACATTTTTCACACTTTAACTCAGTTCAACTAATAATTTCATGTATACACTTCATATTCTACTGTATCTTGCTTCTGCTTTAAAAAAAAAAGCGCAAATATTTTAGTTTATTCCCAGAACAAAAAGGAATGGTTGATCATATTCTGAAATAGTCTAAAACTTATTTGGGGCTGTACTTCTTAAAGTAACTACCCATAAAAAGTGAGATTCAAAGTGATGGTGGTTAATGTAAATAATTTCAAGGATAGACGTTAAATATTAGATGAAAAAGGAAAGAAAGATATTTTCTTCCCAAGACTGACTAACTAGAAATTGCCATTGCCAACTGCAACACCATGTGTCTGGACTCTTACCCACTTCCTACACATTATTTCCTGAACATACATCTTTCATGCTGACTTCTCACCCATTCTTTAGTCACACTGGTGTACAAATATGAAAAATAACAAAAGTATTCATCTAAGTTATTTTCGCCATAATAAAGTTTAAGTATTCAATTATAAAGTTTTACCCAATGGTTCTGCTTATTACCATCTAAAAATCATACCTCCCTCTTGAGCCAAATACTAGTTTCCATCCAGCATAATCTCTTTACTATTGGCTACTCTAGTTCCAACACCCTTGAATGGAATACCAAAATGATGTTGCCGTTGGGTTTTTTTTTGTCAGAAACATTCCCTTTTCAATTTCTAATACTCAAACCAAGATAACACTCTGAAAAAGGAGTTCAACAAGCTTCTCGCAGCTAACCTCACCACGCTCTGGTTAATATTAACTCCTCGTGTGCAGTCTAAGACCAAATGAAGAAATTCTGAGCATTCTCTGGCTATGATTCTCCTTCTCTGAGCTCTTAACCTTCCCACACACTTTGTCTTTAGTATCAAGCAACTACTCTGCTCTTATCTGATCCTTATTCTTTTTTTGTTTGTTTTTTGCTGAGGAAGATTCGCCCTGAGCTAACATCTGTGCCAACCTTCCTCTATTTTGTATGTGGGTTGCCGTGACAGTATGACCACCAACAAGTGGTGTAGGTCTGAGCTCAGGAACCGAACCCAGGCTGCAGAAGTGGAGCGTGCCGAACTGAACCACTAGGCCACGGGACCAGCCCCCTGATCTTTATTCTTTTAAAAGTAAAATTTAATCAATCTCCTCCGTACCACTACAAGTTAATTACTCTCACGTTACTAATCATAGTCCATTTACCCTTTACAGCAATATATTTTATGTACTTATATTTACTTATAGGAATTAGAAATTATAGTCCACGCCTGTTTTCACTTCATCTTTTCTTTTTTGAACATCAGTTTAAGACCATACATAGCGCAGTTCCAAAGGAGATTTTTCAAGGAAAGGTAGAAACCAGCTTTTGCATCTAGGCAAGATGCTCATTCAACAGTCTATATATGCTTAACAGAAATCATCATAGGATAATTTACCATTTTAATTACAGAATTACGTAATCCACACATAATTTTGTCTCATGGAACAACATTTTACATACAATTGCAGTAGTATCAAGTCCACAATGTACAGATTATAGGATTTAGTGCATTAATGACTTTAGAATTCACAGGAAAATTTCAAAATGCCTTCTGTTGCCTAATCACCTTTGGAGGTAAAATAAGTGATAAACGTGGGAAGAAAATGGCAGGGAGAATTGAAATCTGTCTACCAATATTTTTTTGGTATTTTACACTGGAAAACTGCTCTACTCTGTAAAATGGTAGGATATATTCAAACATGAGTCAGTAGAGGGACAGGAGATAGAAAGGAGGAAGGGAAATGCTAAAATAATCGTGTAGAAAAATAGATATAGTTGTCAAATATATTGGAATACCATTAACTAGCTAAGTAAAATGAACCTAAACAAAATCACTAATAGGCTCTCTATCCTGTACTCTTAACTTCATTTAAAAGGAAAATGACCTTGAAGCTACATTATATTTGCCAACTTAAATTCTAAGTTTCCCAATTAAAGTATTTTATCGTTGTTACAACATCATTATCAACCCTTTTTCCTGAATGGGATTTAGGCTATTAAAATACTGTGCACTATTTGGAAATACATTTCAAAATACTTGAAAACTGATGCTCAAAACAAATTCATCTGAAGTCTCAGAAAGTGCCCCTTGTTGAAGATATTTATTACAGAAGTAACATGGCCTCACCTTCACGTTGGGTTTCGACAGCAGTTTCAACAGCTCTCTGATCTCACTGTTTAACGGCTTGTTCTGAAGCTCTTCAGCTAGCTGCAGCGGAGATCACATCGACATAGAGAACACTTAGTAAGAGCACTGTGCAGCTCTGTGTGTGACAACTGAGACTCTATCTGCTACTTTCTAGCGATTAAGGAGAAGTCAGCATGAAAGAAAACAGACCATCAATCATTGCTCTTCTTTTGAGGCATTGAGTAGCCCAGATCCCAGCCTAGGCTCCAGGCTGAGTACAACTCAAGAAATCATATCAGCCAGATCACCTTCTGATTTATTGCAATGAGGGCAAATCCCAGCACTTCATCTATGGAACGGTCTTTTGCATGCAGACAAAGGACCACTTGTAAAAAGGACTGGATCAAGCTTTGACACTGTTTAAAAAAAAAAAAAAGAAAGAAAGAAGAAAAAGGGCTTCTGAATGAGGTGGTGAAATCCACAGGGTTTCCAAAAACCCACAGTAGCTTGCTGTTTAGAGCTGGGGTAGAAAGAAATAGAATGTCTCTAATAGAGCAAATGGTCTGAAACTTTTATTATGTTTACCTACACAGACTAAGAAGTCTGTTAAATATAAACCAGGTTAATCAAAAAATGACTTATAATAGGTTGACAACTACTCTGGTACCAGAAATGCTGACTGTACTCTACTGAAACGATCAAGAATTCCCATTTGTTGGTCCTAGCTAAAGAAAGGGTTGAAACTTTGAATCCGCCTCATGCTCTTCATTAAGAGACCTTTCTAGCAAAATTTCTATTCAATTTTAGGCTATAGGAAGGATCATATAATTTTCATAAGAAAAGCAAGACTCAAAAATAGAAAAAAGATTAGAATTATGAAATATGCAGTACAAAATTAAAAATGTATACAAATATTTTCATCTAAAACCCCTTCTTAAAACAGTGCATAAAACTTCCATTTGCACCTATTGTTTTCTACCAAGCTAAAAATAATTGTTCTTATCTCTGGAAAAGGACTTTTCTCTAAAAGAAGGACATAATATAAACTACACACAGAAAAATAAAATCAGATAAAATTGATATATTCATTGATTGCATTTCAAAAAATGCTTTTACATTTTCAAGATAACGTTTTTACAAATTTTTAACTTACAAAAAGACAAAAGAGGCTATTTGCACTCTTTGGTCACTGAATTGGTAACAATATTTTTTAACATTTAAACATATTGCTCTGATGAATCACAAAATGCTACATTTTATCATACTGACATAACAGTCTCTACATTTTTAAAAAAGCAATATTGTCATAACATGATTGGGCCTCAATTACAAATATTTTCCCAAATCCTCAACAGTAAATGTTTTAAAACTGGTTTTTAAGACTTTCGCAAGTGGTGACCACATCTTACTAGTAGAACTATATCTACAGCTTTATTCATCTTCACTTCAAATGTTTTGGTTCTATAATGCAGAAGTAGGCTTCCTCATAAAACATGTATATCGAAACATACTGTAATTTGTAATCTCTGTAGATAAAAATGGAAGGAAAAATGTTTAGGGACTAAACAATTAGGACACAGCTTGGAGATTTATTGTATAGGCTTCTATTTTCTAAATTAGAATATAAAATATATCTGAAATATATCAAAGAAAATCAACCTCTGAAGATGGTCAATTTTTTTATTATCATAGATAATGTTATTTTTATAATAAATAAAAGTTTTATAAATAAAATATATGTTTTATAAATAAATCATTTTTATTATACCTATGGCCCTGATATTTTACTAAACTGAATTATAGTTTGTTTTATTATAACAAAATAAAAAATTAAAATGCATCAAATAAGCTACAGGACACCACTAAAACCAGCCTTCACACTAAACATATTTCTTGTCTAGCTTAGCGTCCTTTATAGTTTATCCAGGTGTGCTCTCAATCCATCCGAGTCCAAAAGCTAACAGTAAGAAACAGCAAGTTAGTTCCCTCCCCTAGATTTAAAATAAAATTATAGCTACAGGAAATTAACTACTCCATCAATGCCAACTGCTTCTAAAATTTATTTCTTGGTTATGAAGGTAATTTGGAAAGGTCTAATATCCATAAATCATTACTATGCTTTATAATCCATTTTAAAAACAATCTTGTCTTTTTATGTATTTCATATGCCTCATTCCTATATGAGTATCTGTCATTTTTTTAGTATTGTCAGCAATAGAGCTATCTCATTTGTCTTTATTTCCCCAAAGCATTCCTTCTTGACTTTCTCAGAACACTAATAGCTGACAGCTTCTCTCTCCTCATAGAGCTGCAGCCTAAAATTTCTATTACGTAGTTACCGGGGCAGAACAAGAGGGTATCTACATGCAAAAATTTTAGAACAGGAAAGTGAATGAAAATCAGCGTAATAGCAGCGTAAGCTCAGTGATGACAGGGCTTTTGGAAGCCTTTGCAACTTCTGGTTTTTACTCAGAGGATCACAGGCACCTGTCTGCACTAGGATGAGGTCTGCCGTGGCCAGGCCTGGGGGAAAAGTGTCCCCGGGAGCTCAGAAAGGCACACTTACGTCATCGGCCAAGGCTGCCGCACTGTGGAGGATGGGCATGGGATTCTGCTTCTCATAGTAGTGTAGTTTCTCATGAATCTGGAAGAAAAACGAATATAAGTTCACCTTCCAGGAAACAATCTGAAATATTTAAATATTTTCATCATTGTAACTAGAAACTGATCCAGTGAACATTCTTAACAAACATTATGTGTATATAAACAGATAAATGACAAATGTATGCATAATGCATCTATTAGTATTACTAATTACTACATAATTCATCTATTACTATTACTATCATCTATCACATCTGTTACTATGGTCTAGTGTTTATAACATGAAGTCAAATGGAAAAAAAATCTTCATCAACAAAACCCACATTAAAACTAAAGCTTTGTCTTCCCCCAAAATAAACATTAGCTTTATAAAATCTTTAATTTCTAAAACATATTCCTTCAATACTTCAAGTACTGCTTGTAGTTTCTATTCCTGCTAAAAACATAAATTGTGATTAAAGCAAAGTGATAAACTGGCAGCCACGTTCCGCCAGGTTGGTGTGTAATAACCGCCAGAAGCGAAGAAGCTGGTTCTGTATGGGCCTGGGCGCCCGCACGCCAGAAACACCTTACCAAGCACTCTGTTCCTTTTACTTATTATTCTTCTTTTTCCCCAAAACGTCAACTTTTCCCTCCAATTCACATTTCTAAGAAACAAAGGGATTTCTCATAACTAGAGACATTCTCGTAACTATTTAGCTTAAATAAAATAATTTTCCACATTGTAAAACCATATTAATAAATAAAAATTTGGAACTTCATTTCCCATCATCATTACCCAAGAAACACACAGGTCAGAATGTATCTTGATACATGATAAGACAAACTGAGTTCCGTAAAAAATCTAGTATTATAGTTAAGAAACATAAGATGCTTTGACAAACGTATAACTGTCGGCACTTGTTTAATATATTTCAGCTCTTTTATATAGGTGCCCTTAAAACTGTATACTTGAAAACTTACTGTAGCCTCTTCTTATTTATAGTTGAAGAAACTGCCCCCCATTATATATGAAAAACAGTTGCACCTCACAATTTCCTGTTTTTAATAGGTATCAAGTAATGCACTCTTTAATTATACTCAAAGCTAACCAAACTTTCTTGTAAAAGTCTGGAAGACAGATTTTATTTTGATTAGCCAGATGTTATTGCTAAGAGCGGATTCTATTACCTTTTTGGCAACCTGGTGCACAATGCAAAGCATCAGGGAAAGAATTTTGACACATGATATTACCAGAACGATCAGGGCAATATTTTTACTTAATATCTTGGAACCTTTAAACATTTATCACATCAGGGTAATAAACAAATTTTCAAGAATACAAGCTATAAAAGGAGTAAGATTTGATTTGAGAAACTATTAAAGAGTAATGTAAAACAAAATCAATCATCCTAAGAGCTAAATTAATTTTGCTTAAATAATTATCAAGAATTAGGTCACCTCAATATATATCATAGAACACTGAACTTACTCTCTCATAAAACGTATCTATCTTTACTGCAACTACTTGTTTAAATATCTGCTTCTTGCAATCATAAATATTGAGGCTTATACTTATTAGGCCCTTACCATGTGTCTGTATTACCTACATAATACAGTACTATTATAATATAGTCTTATTATCAGTAGATAAGATGATAATTATCAACAGATAATAGTCTATTATCAGTACTATTAGTAATATAGTCTTCAACGAGTTTAATAGTTTAATTCCTTAAGCCTCACAAG
Source organism: Tapirus indicus (assembly GCA_031878705.1). NCBI lineage: Eukaryota > Metazoa > Chordata > Mammalia > Perissodactyla > Tapiridae > Tapirus > Tapirus indicus. The sequence goes on from CM062925.1 coordinate 103,188,957, forward strand.
AACACTAAGAGGTAGACTGCACCACCACCCCATTTTACAGATACACAGGAGTGAAATAACTTGCTACAGGCCCACAGATAGTAAACGGCAGAGCTGGGATTTAAAACTCAGGCCATCTGGCTGAGCATCAGAGCTCTTCACCACTCCACTTGCCTGCCTCTCAGACTAACATCTCCTCCGCGCTCTTCACTGACCTCACTCACTGCTGAATGAAAAGGACAGAAAGGAGGCTGGACAGATATGGGACAAACAGTAATGCTGCTTTCAGTGATGACAGGATTAGTGGTGGTTCCTCTCCACTCCTCTCCCTTATTTTTTCTCTCCTATGGTTCCTAATTTTTCTAGATTAATTTATATTAATACTATAATTATAACCTAAAATTGCATGCCCCAAACACATACATATTTCTCCACTTAATTTGTTTCTTCTGAGTGCCTTTCAAAAACAATCAGCTCCTCTTTCTACATCCTCTTCTCTAGATCCTCACCCAAGTGACATAAGAGCCCACTCTACTCTGCCCCCACTGGACTTTGTACTATATCAAGAATTGTTTAAGTGCTCTCCTAAAATTTTAAGATGCTGGCAACTCTATGCTGATGTTTAATAATTTTAAAGAATTATAGTTGGTAGGAAATAATTTAAAAAATTAAGTTGGTAGGAAAGTAAAAATTACTCTAAATAATTTTGAGCTGTTCAGTGTTTCCAAAAATATTGAAATTCTGCTTTTTATTAGTATTTATAACAACAAGGAGGAAAATTTAAAAACCAAAATGATTTTTAAATTCTAATATAATAAACAGGTAACACATACAGACTTCACCCCAAGGTTGTCCAAGAGAACTTTCCGTGATGTTGAAAACTTTCTATATCTGCTTGTCCAATATGCTTAGTCACTAGCCACATGTGGTCACTGAGCACTTGAACTGCGGCTGGTGTACCTGAAGAAGTGAATTTTTAATTTTATTTAATTTTAATTAATTTAAATTTAAATACCCACATGTGGCTAGTGGCTTTCATACTGGATAACATCGCATAGCCTTAAATTACCCACTCTGTAACTTCCCTTTATACCCAGTGAATATACCAATTCACTTTGATATAGTTTGGCAAATTTCCCTGAGTAGTAACAATTTGGAATCCAATAGATAAATATATAACCAAAGATGTGGCTTAATCATCAATAAGGAAAATTAGCATCTATTACTAAATATCTTTAGCCAAATCTACAACATCTCATTTATTTTAACTAAACATTTCCCTTTGCAGATTCAACCACGTAATAAAGTGTACTTCATTTTTTCTCCCCTGAACAACAAGGAGAGAGAAAAAGTAGAAAGAAAGGAGTTAGGAGTAAAGAAGTCTGGAGAAAAGGGGAGACTCTGGTTATGTTAATTTCATGATAGAATAATATGCAATTTTTCAGAAGTAAGAACCTAAAAAAGAACGGCATGCTTTAAGATACACTGTTAAGAAAAAAGGATATTTCAAAATGTAAATGCATTACGCAATATTAAATTGTGTATATGGATGTGTCCATTAGGATTTCTTTTCTATAATTACCTCTGTAATCAGAAAACGTCAGTTAAATAAAAATCATTTCTATACGTAACCAACTCTTATAGGAAAGCTATAATTACCTTCATTTACACACATCTTGAAAACAAAGGTTTATTTTTTTGTAAGGAAATCTGGTGCCAATAATCTAATTTTAGTACACATACAGTAGAAATTGTTTTAAATGAAGTATAAATAAAGCTTAACTAGTCCCAATGCAATCATTTGTTTTAAACCTCTCAATGATGTGTAGAGGTATTTAAACCGAAAAACCCAGTCATGGTTACTGGAATGATATTAAATAAACCAAAGCTGTAAAATCCTTTTCCTGCCTTCTATTATATAAGAGTATAAAAAAGTACTGAAAATAATTGCTCAGTAGTTTGAATCTCTCCCATGTTGATTAATAGTACCCAATCCAGAACTGATGTCTACGTGCACACAGACACAACACACACACCTCTACCTACCTCCTTTATTTAAAACATGGGGAGGAGGGAATTCTGAGAATTAAAAGGAGATCCATGGGACACAATGACAGCCAGAAAGAGCCAGAAATTGACCACTATGTTGTACAGGAATGAAAAAATAGAAGTATTCTAGGGCCAGCCCGGTGGCGTAGTGGTTAAGTTTGCACGCTCCGCTTCAGCAGACGGGTTTGCAGGTTCAGATCCCCAGTGCAGACCTATACACTGCTCATCAAGTCATGCTGTGGTGGTGTCCCATATACAAAATAGAGGAAGATGGGCACAGATGTCAGCTCAGAGCCAATCTTGCTCAGCAGAAAGAGGAAGATTGGCAATGGATATAAGCTCATCCCAATCTTCCTCAATCAATCAACCAATCAATCAGTGTATTCTAATGGCTGGAACCCTCTTTAAAAATAATAATAATAACTTAATCTTTCTCCAAAAGGAAAAAAAACTTTGGCTCAAGAGAAACAAGAGACAATAAAGAGAAGGAGAAATTTAAAACTGAAAACAAAAAGCCAACAAACAGAGCAGAGGCAATAGTGTTAATTGTGAGTCCTTCTTTCCAATTTTAGACCACTAATCTCTCTCTTTTGGCTAATTTTCTTGGCCAGTACCTCCAGAAAAAAAAATAAATAAAACTGATAAAAGCTGACATTCTTCTTTTGTTCCTGCCTTTAATGTGATATATTCTGACTATACATTGCGCCATATATATATATAATATATGTATATATTATCATGTGAAATCAGTTTCCATACATTCTAAATTTATCAAGAAGTTTTTAAGAGAATGAAAGTTCAATTTCACAAAATACTCACCATATACAAACATGCTGTTTTTCCTGTTTGATCAGTTAATATTTTGGTGAATTCTAGTTATAGATTTCCAAATACTGACCCATCCTTGCATTCCCACAATGAACCTCACTTGATTATGATGTATCATTATTATAATGTGCTGTGGAATTTCATTGGCTAATATTTTATTTAGAATTTCTGCATCAATATACATAAGTGAGGCTGACATTTGTGGGGTGTTTTGGGGAGGCAGTTCTGTCTTTATTGGGTCTTGATATCAATTGTATACTTATTTCAATTTTGGGGGGTTTTTTGGTGAGGAAGATTGGCCCTGAGCTAATATCTGTGCCAATCTTCCTCTATTTTGTATGTGGGATGGCGCCACAGCATGGCTTGATGAGTGGCGTACAGGTCCACACCCAGAATCCAAACCCATGAACCCCGGGCCACCAAACAGGACCATTCACAACTTAACCACTACACCACCAGGTCGGTCCCTCATTTCATTATTTTTAAAACTATGGAAAATTTCTATCTTTTTATATGCTCTGAAAACATTTAAATACCACTGGAGTGGTCTCTTCTTTAAATATTTGATGGCATTCTCCTGAGAAACCAGTTGGGTCTGATACATTTTGGAGGGCAGCTTTGTCCCCTAACCAACTTTATTTCTTCTGGTTTATGGCCATTTCTCCATTTCAGTTTTTCTCTCTCTTCTGGTGTCAGTTGCAGAAAATACTATTTCCTAGAAAATTATTCATTTCTTTCTGGATTTATAAAAAATTATCTGAATCTACTTAAGCAAAATCTACTTAAACAAAAAAAGACTCTCTCTTAGGAATCTTTGAACTTCTTCTATTATCTACTTGTTTCATCATTACTTTTTCTTATTTGGTGTATTTCTACTTTCTCTATTTTTACCCTTCATCCCTTCACTACATAAAAAACATTGATTTTACTGTATTTTCAAAGAACCACCTTCTGGGTTGATTTGTTTTTACCATTTTTGCTTTCTAATATTTTATTTTTCGGTTTTAATCTTAATTCATTCCTTATTTCTTGACATAACCCAGCCCTGCATAACACAGAAGTCATGTCCATCATACAAATTACTGGAAAACAAAAGAAAAGGTGGAGTGACATCAGCATTATAACAGAGTGTATTTTCCCCCTTCGACTCTCCCCCACTAAGATACAACAAAAAGGACATTCAAATACTAACAGAGGACATTCACACAACACAAAAGACACCTAAGAGACCCACACAGCTAAGGTGCTGGTACCCCCAGAGAAAGTGGAAGGAGGTAAGGAGAGCACCTCTCCTTCCCCAACGACAGCAACCCTGGGACCAGGACTGCATGGCTTTCTGAGATGGGGGGAGGGGCGGCCCTTCGCGGGAAAACCATCACTTTCCAAGTTCTCTCACAGCCTGTTAGAAATTCTAATATGGAGGGCACTGAATTGTTATGGGGGTGCCTTCATCAAGCTAGCACCCCCAGAGAGCAGATAGCGAGGGAAGACTGAGAAACCCCAGGGATCAGACAGGCAAAAGACCCCTCCCCCCACCCGGAGCACCAGCACCGTCAGTTGGCCAGAGCGCCAGTGGATCATAGTGAGCTCAGAATACACAGCTCTTGATCCCCACCCAGTGGCGGCAGGTGGAAGCTGCAACCAGATATCTTCAGAATTAGGAAAAAGAAGCCCACGCTCTCAAGCACTATGCAAAAATATATTCAATCTCCAGACCAGAAGGAAAATGACAAGCACCCAGAAATCAATCCTGAAGGCACAGAAATTTAGAACCTGAATGACAGAGAATTCAAATAGCTGTCATAAAAAAGCTCAATGAACTACAAGAATACACAGACAGAAAATTCAATGAAATCAGGAACTTCTTCACAAAAGAGATTGAAAGTATAAAGAAAAACCAATCAGAAATGTTGGAGATGAAAAACACAATGAATGAGATAAAGAAAAATCTGGAATCTTTAAAGAACAGAGCTGACACTATGGAGGAAAGAATTAGCAATACTGAGGATAGGAATGCAGAAATGCTCCAGATGGAAGAGGAGAGAGAACTAAGACTAAAAAGAAATGAAGAAATCCTCTGAGAAATATCCAACTCAATTAGGAGATGCAACATAAGGAGTATAGGCATTCCAGAGGGAGAAGAGAGGGAAAGAGGAGCAAAGTGTTTGTTCAAAGAAAAATAGCTGAGAACTTCCCAAACCTGAGGAAGGAGCTGGAAATACAAGTGAATGAAATCAATAGATCTACTAAATATATCAACATGAAAAGACCCTCTCCAAGGCATATAGGAGTAAAGCTGGCAAAAGTCAAAGATAAAGAAAAAATATTAAGGGCAGCAAGACAAAACAATAACATACGAAGTAATTCCCATCAGGCTCTCAGGCAATTTCTCAGCAGAAACTTTACAGGCTAGGAGACAGTGGAATGATACACTCAAAATTCTGAAAAGACAAAAACTTTCAGCCAAGAATACTCTCTCCAGCAAAAATATCCTTCAGATATGATGGACAAATAATAACATTCCCAGATAAACAAAAGCTAAGGGAGTTCATTGCCACAAGACCCCCACTATAAGAAAAGCTCAAGAAGGCCCTAATGCCTGGAAAAAAAAAGAGAGAAAGGGCATACAAAGCTTTGAGCAAGGAGAAAAATAGGTAGACAAAAATCAGAAAAACTGCAGCTCTCTAGCAGAATAGGTTAGCAAACTATTATAAAACCAAAGATTAAGGGAAGGAAACCACCAAAAATAAATATAACCTCATCACTTTAAACACAAACTCACAAGACAAGATGGAATAAGTTGTGACAATAATAACTTAGAAGGGGAAGAGGAAAGGGATGGAATCAACCTAGTCTAAGGAAATAAGGGGCCATCAGAAAATAGACTATATCATCTATGAGATTTTTTATACAAACCTCATGGTAGCCACTAAACAAATAATCAGAACAGAGTCACATAGCAGAAATAAGGAGAAAACTAAGAGAATCATCATACAGAACTACCAAACTGAATTGGAAGTTCGAAATACATGGGATGAGAAATAAAGGAAAAGCAAAAGAACCAGAAAATGAGCGATAAAATAGCAACATTAAGTCCTCATATACCAATAATCACTCTAAATGTAAATGCATTGAATTCTCTGATAAAAAGACACAGAGTGGTGGGATGGATTAAAAAACAAGATCCAACAATATGCTGCCTCCAGGAAACACCTCTCAGCTCTAAAGACAAACACAGGTTCAGAGTGAAAGGATGGAAGACAATACTCCAAGCTAATGGCAAACAAAAGAAAGCAGGTGTTGCCATACTTATATCAGACAAAGGAGACTTCAAGATAAAACAGGTAATGAGAGACAAAGAGGTGCAGTACATAATGATGAAAGGGACACTCCACTAAGACATATCACTTATAAATACATATGCACCCAACACAGGAGTATCAAAGTACATAAAGCAACTATTAACAAACCTAAAAGGAGATATTAACAACAACACAATAATAGTAGGGGATCTTAACACCCCACTTACATCAATGGATAGATCATCCAGACAAAAAGTCAATAAGGAAATAGTGGACTTAAATGAAAAATTAGACGAGATGGACTTAATAGATATATAGAGAGCACTCCATCCAAACATAGGAGATTACACATTCTTCTCAAGCACACATGGAACATTCTCAAGGATAGACCACCTGTTGGGAAAAAAGGGAGGCCTCTATAAATTTAAGAAGATTGAAATCATAACAAGCATCTTCTTCAACCATAATGCTATGAAACTAGAAATCAACTACAAGAAAAAAAACTGGGAAAGTGAAAAAGATGTAGAGACTAAACAACACTCTACTGAACACCAACCAATGGATCATTGAAGAAATTAAAGGAGAAATCAAAAAATATCTGGAGACAAATGAAAATGAAAATACACCAAACCAACTCATATGAAATGCAGCAAAAGCGGTCCTGAGAGGGAAATTCATAGAAATACAGGCCCACCTTAACAAACAAGAAAAATCCCAAATAAGCAGCCTTAAACTATACCTAACAGAATTAGAAAAACAAACCAAGCCCAAAGTCAGCAGAAAGAGGGAAATAATAAAAATTAGAGCAGAAATAAATGAAACTGAAACCAAAAAAAACAGTAGAAAGGATCAATTAACCAAAGAGCTGGTTCTTTGAGAAGATAAACAAAATTGACAAACCCTAAGCCAGACTCACTAAGAAAAAGAGAAGGCTCAAATCAATACAATTAGAAATGAAAGAGGAGGAATTACAACAGATACCACAGAAATACAAAGGATTATAAGAGAATACTATGAAAAACTATATGCCAACAAATTGGACTATCTAGAAGAAATGGATAACTTCCTAGACTCATACAACCTCCCAAAACTGAATCAAGAAGAAATAGAGAACCTGAATAGACCAATCACAAGTAAAGAGATTGAAACAGTAATCAAAAAGCCCCCCAAAAATAAAAGTCCAGGACCAGATGGCTTCCCTGGAGAATTTTACCAAAAATTCAAAGAAGATTTAATACCTATCCTTCTCAAACTATTCCAAAAAATAGAGGAAGATGGAACATTACCTAACACGTTCTACAAGGCCAACATCACCCTGATTCCAAAGCCAGACAAGGACAATACAAAGGAAAACTACAGGCCAATATCGCTTCGCTGATGAACATAGATGCAAAAATCTTCAACAAAATACTGGCAAACCGAATACAGCAATACATTAGAAAGATCACACACCATGATCAAGTAGGATTTATACTAGGGACACAGGGACGGTTCAACATCCACAAATCAATCAATGTGATACACCAAATAAACAGAACGAGGAACAAAACCCACATGATCATCTCAATAGACGCAGAGAAAAGCATTTGACAAGATCCAACATCCATTTATGATAAAACCTCTCAACAAAATGGGTGTAAAAGGAAAGTACCTCAACATAATAAAGGTCATATATGACAAACCCACAGCCAACATCATACTCAACAGGGAAAAAGTGAAAGCCATTCCTCTCAGAACAGGAACAAGACAATGGTGCCCACTCTCGCCACTCTTATTCAACATAGTACTGGAGGTTTTGGCCAGAGCAATTAGGCAAGAAAAAGCAATAAAAGGAATCCAAATAGGCAATGAAGAAGTGAAACTCTCACTGTTTGCAGATGACATGGTTTTATATATAGAAAACCCTAAAGAGTCCATTGGAAAAGCTATTAGAAATAATCAAGAACTACAGCAAAGTTGCAGGGTACAAAATAAACTTAAAAAAATCAGTTGCATTTCTATACACTAATAAAGAACTAACAGAAAGAGAAGTCAAGAAGACAATCCCATTTACTCTCACAACAAAAAGAATAAAATATCCAGGAATAAATTTAACCAAGGAGGTAAAAGACCTATACAATGAAAACTATAAGACATATGACATAAAGAAATGGAAATATCCCATGCACATGGATTGGAAGAATAATCGTAGTTAAAATGTCCATACTACCTAAAGCAATCAACAGATTCAATGCAATCCCAATCAGAATCCCAATGACATTCTTCATGGAAATAGAATAAAGAATATTAAAATTCATATGGGGAAACAAAAGACCGCAAATAGCTAAAGAAATCCTGAGAAAAAAGAACAAAGCCAGAAGCATCACAATCCCTGACTTCAAAATACACTACAAAGCTATAGTAATCAAAACAGCATGGTACTGGCACAAAAACAGACACACAGATCAATGGAACAGAACTGAAAGCCCAGAAACAAAACCACACATCTACAGGTGGCTAATCTTCAACAAAGAAGCTAAGAACATACAATGGAGAAAGGAAAGTCTCTTCAATAAATAGTGCTGGGAAAACTGGACAATCACATGCAAAAGAATGAAAGTAGACTATTTTTTTGTCTTACATCATTTTAAACATACTTATTTTATAGGCTATGAGACTGTTGTACTATATAGAGGGCTTAGGTTTTAATCTTGCTATTTGCGGTGCCTGCTGACTTGAGCCGAAGGTAGATTGTTTTCTCAAATATTTTGTAATTTGGGGTTGTTAGCAAATCTTCAGTGGGGCGTCACATGAGGGAGTCCCAGGTTGATGGTATATCTTTTCAGAAATACTTTTTAGTATTTTCTTCTAACGTGTGGTCTTGAAATATCACCGGCCACTTTCATAGTCTAGGACTCCTGGAGTTTGTGGATGAAAAACTCAAATCTCAAGCCAGGGACTAACCAGTTCATGGTTACAAATCTAAACTAGACTTTCTTCTGTTCCAACCTAATCCCAGAAAGAGATAGACCAGATTCTTTGCCATCTCCCTAGAAAAGTAGCTGGAATTTTCTCATCTTCCCATTCACTAACAGAGTAACCCTAGACAAGGAGCCATTTTATGTGTGTGTCTCAGTACCAGCTCCCCACTTGACCCAGCCTAAGTGTCAGGAGAGTGACCCCCACCCCCACCACACTCTGGCCCATCCCTCCAACACAGCTGCAACAGAAGCCTAAGCAGTTACCAGTATAGCATTCACTTTACTCTTCATTTCCGAAACAAGTGCATTTCCCTTACTTTCTTACAAGCTTAGTAGTGCGTTAGTATTGAATGTCTGCAATTACCCAGAATTTCTGGGTATTTACTATAGGAACTAGAAGGCTGGGTTGGTTATTTAATGTAAATTAATTCTGGCTTCTAACAAGGCAGTATCCAGTTCCCTCGTGCAATATCATTATAAAAGGGAAAATAATCTCTTTTTACTTCTAGGAAGAGATTCTAGGTACCTTTCTATTTGAGCTTTCATGAGTTATGATGTTCATTTGGCTGTGAGATCCATTTTGGTCAGTGTTTCCACCTGATCTCAATGTATTTTTTTTTCAAGTTGAAAAGGAATTACTTTTTCAGGGTTAAAGCAGAGATCCTTATATTATAAAGCTTTTGTCTTTAGATCTTCCTCTGTATGATGCAGAATTTATGAGTGTACTGTGCTCACAAGCACAGTTAATAAACAAAGCTTTGAGGCTGTAACTTTGCTCAAGCAACATAGCCACAAGGAACAACAACAAAAAAGCCTTTCCATAGGAAACCACTGGGAGCAACTGGTACTTTGCCTGCAATTCAGGCCAGGGTGTTTGGAAATCTCTACAGAGATGAATAATTCTTATAAGGGGCATGGCTATAAAGTGGTTATAAGCACCAAAAACAGTTTTTAGGCTTAAGTTAAATTATGAGGCAATAAACCATCAACCTTTGATCTGGTTGACTATGTAGTGATTCTATTTGAAATCACTCCCCAGACCCTTCCCTGCAGATCAGATTCCTTTAGTTCCTAGAACAATATTCTAGATAAAGTAGCCAGGGCATTAAACATTTCTTTGGAAAGTTCCAGTGATTCAACAAAAACCAAATTTGAATTATCCAATCCAGAAGTATATAAACTGTCCCATTTTGGAACATTCCAATATTTGTGCACACATCTTTCACTCCCCTCAAAGTATAATGATCAGATTTGCCATGAAAAAAAATATGTATTCAATCATCACTGAATAAATAATAAAATTATTAAATTTTTATCAGGGTGATGGTGGATGTTATCGTAAATGGCAAATGGGTTGGTTTGACATCATGGAACAGGTTTAAATAAACAAGTAGTGATCAACTGTGCTGTACACTTGTTTGTAGTTTACATTTTAATAAGCAAGTGCTTTAATTACAGCTTTAGAAGAAGGTCTTTTAATAACAAAAGATGGAACAAGCTATCTTAAAAAGTGGCAAATTGCAGGGGCCAGCCCAGTGGCGTAGTGATTGAGTTTGGCGCACTCTGCTTCAGTGGCCCAGGTTCACAGGTTCAGATCCCAGGCACTGGACCTACACCACTTATCAAGCCATGTCATGGTGGTGACCCACATACAAAATAGAGGAAGACTGGCACAGATGTTAGCTCAGGGGCAATCTTCCTCAGGCAAAAAGAGGAAGATTGGCAAGAGATGTTAGCTCAGGGTTAAGAAAGCCTGGGTGGACACAGAAAAGGTAGAAATCAATTTTGACCACAGCACGTGGGAAATGATGCAGAGAGTACAAGATCAAGCTAAGAACATCAGAATGAGATTTCCAGGCAGAATGTGGTTTGTTATGAAAAATAATCTAGAGCTATGTGTTTATTAATATGTGCAGAAAGGACTCGTCTTAAAGCAACCATCACTCTAGCTGCCTTACTCCCAAAGAAGAAAGCTCTATCTTTGGGGAGAAGAATGAAATGCTCACACAGGAAAAAGTGTAGCAGCTGGATGGAAGGGTTCTTAGAAAAAAGAGTAACCATTAGAATGATTTCAAAGACCATAAAAAGCTAGCTATCATTTCTGTTAGCTACCATCTCCATATAGGAATTCAAAGAGCCTTTGCCCACAATCCCAAATTCCGTTGAAGTTGATGAGGAAACACATAATTTTGAGATGAGCTAGGATCTGGTCAAGGAATGTGGAGTGCATTCCAACGTGACTATACGGAAAATAAGTGTTAGACAGGAACCAGACTTCACTCCCAGTGGAAACATCCAGCTATCATAAATTGCTTGTCACTTCCTAATTTAAATCCTTCAATGGCTTGCCACTGCACTTGAGATGAAGGGTATGCTTGCCAATGCACTTAGAAATTCACTTAGTACTGCATGACCTAGCCCCACAGGGTTCTATCTCAAGCCACTCTCCCTGCCAAGTTCCAACCACAGGGACCTTACGTTAGTTCCTCAAGCCAACAGGTCCCTCCTACATCAAGGCATTCTCTCTGCCTCCAATGCTGCTCAGTCTTGGGGGGGGGGGCACACTCATTTTTGGGTCTCAGCTCAAATGTCATTTATACAAAGATGCATTCCCTAACAGTCCAATCAAAATTAGTATTCCCCCATTATTAGTTCTGATAGCTCCCTATTCTTTTTGTTCATCACCCTTACCACACTTCATATTTGTAGATGTCCTGTATTTATCTGCTTAGGCCTTCCCCACTAGGTCATGAAATTCACAGACTAGGGAAAATGCCCCTGGAGTTCCCACTACACCCCTAGCACACAGCCAGTACCTCTCATAAAATAGAACCTCAAGTTATAATCATTAATAATTAATGATGAATGGATCTACGAACCTTGCAATCCCAGCCAGCTAGTAATATTCTGAAATCATAGTTTAAGAAGGATGGTGAGTGTAATTTTTTTCCCCTTGCCCCCAAAGTGATGATTAGTGCCCAAAGCTGGAAAAAAAGAAGTGCTAAGTCCCACATTCTAAGGAAAATTTATGGCAATATACACCTGTCTAGAGTTTAAGAGATGGCTGAAATGTAATAATCAACCATCCCCACTGTCCCGTCTACCACTTCCCAGTGTGTGTATGTATAAAGTACATGTATATGTATATTATATACATATGTATATGAGGACAAAAGAAAGAAAAATTTTCTTGTCAAGATAGGAAAAGAGAAAAATAGGAGTAAGGAGTCTATAGCCTAGTGAAGAGTAGCATAATAAAGGCAAGTCTCTCAGAGAATCCCTCATAGAGAATGGAAGTGCAGATGAGAAGACTGAAAAGATATTCTCCAACTCAAGCAGCAGACTAGCTGATTTACCCTTTGTGTCTATCTAATCAGGAAGAGAAGGGAAATTACTGAAGAATAAAGAAGGTGGAGGCGCCAGGCTATTGCTTGGCCTACAAATGACATGTGAGTTTCCGAGTGGTCAGGTGGACCCCACTGAAGTAGCTGGCCTTGAGAGCCACCTTGCTGATAATCCAGCAACCGCACTGTAAAAGGCTTTTGGTTGCACCAGCTGTGCACCCAGGAGAGACGCAACATTTGTGCACTTAGTGCAAAGAGGCAAGGATGCCAGTGAGTGTTAGCCTGAGAATAAGCAACAACGAGGGTAATTAAGTAAAAGATATTGTTCCTTTCCCTTTTTTTTGTCCCAGGCCCAACACACTGGAAGAACTGGACCTCCTCCCAGAAATAAACCAGTCCATCTCCCCAGGTGTGTGTGGGGGCAGGGGGTAGTGACGGTACTAAGGGATAAAGGAATACATTAAGCTCCATCCCCATGTCAACTCCACTGCTCCTGGCTGGCACTAGGAAAGGGGAGAGGTGAGAATTAAATCAGATATGAAAAAGGAGTCTTAAACTGGTCTTTGAAAATGTCTTGGAAGATATAGACTTTGTGGAAAATTTTAAGAGAGAAAAACTAGTTCCAATGTAACACATTTTGGTGCAGTGATTGGAGAAAAATTAAAATTGCCCTTTATTTCCACAGAGCTGTTCAATTTATTGACTAGAGTAGTATAGACCAACAGTTCTCAAACAGTTTTGGTCTCAGAGCCCCTTCATCCTCTTAAAATTCACTGAGGACCTCAAAGAGTTCTTATACCTACTGGTATTTGTAGCACTGAAATTAAAGCTAAGAATTTTTTTAATTTATTAATTCACTTCAAACAACAATAAATACGTTAAAATAACATGTTTTATAAGAAATATATTTTCCAGAATAAAAGTTTTAGAGGGAAGAGTTGCATTGTTTTACTAATTTGCAAATATCTTTCAATTCTGGTTGAAAAGAAAACAGTTGAATTCTATGTGCTTCTGCATTCAGTCTGTTGGGATGTGTTGCTTTGGTTGAAGTAAACAAAGAAAATCAGGCCTCACACAGACTTGTAATTGGAAGAGGGAATAATATTTTAGTAGCCTTTTTAGCTAATTGTGGATATTTGTTGATGCTACACCAAAACCCTACAGGTGGTAGTTTTTTATAGGCAAGTTGCCATGTGGACTCTGAAGCCACATCAGTGAGCCTTCTGTACTCCATTACATCACAATCCTTGGTCCCTCCTACACTCTACATGCCATTTTACTCATGTATGACTTTGTAACATCATGCATTGGTCATTTGGAAAACAGTGCTTCACTGAGTTATACATATTTTCCAAACATTCACACGTTTCATGGTACAGTAACAACAAAATCACATTTGTTAACATCACCACGGAATCTCATCCAAAAAAGTCTTTAAGTATTGGGAGGTCGGCAACCTCACGGAAGCAGATACAAGTTTTTCAAAAATCTAATACTTGTTTGAAAGTTCGAATTTTATCATTGGCAACAACACGGTTGGTTGTCGTCTTTGAAGTGACAGGCTCACTTTGATAATTTCAGAAAATGTCTTCCAAACATCCCCCAATCTCAGTAAACAGTTTCTCTGTCAGTCATTCTTTTAAGTAAAAAAGGTGTCCTATGAAAAAAGCAGCTGGGTTAGTTCTCAAACCACACAATCCTACGATTGTTTTTGCTCAGGACAATTGGAACTTTCATATGCAGCAAAGTGCTTCCTGAGTATTTCTCGTTTCTTACATACTAAAAAGACTTAAGAGTAAAAAGACATGTACTCAATGGTTAAGATTTAATGCAATTAAAAATTTCTACTGCTTCATCAAGCACATTCTTAATTAAAACCGTCATTTGTTTGTTTGTTTACTGTGAGCGCACAGTGGGGAAGAACATCATGACCACCAACTAGTTCCACCCAGTGCCACTGTCTTGGTTTGTGTGAACGCACCTGCAATTTTATCCACTGTTGCTTTTCTCCATCATCGCAAACACCAATCCAGTGAAAAAAGCAAATAACATCATAATATTATTATGAAAATAGTTTTGACCTTGCAAACTCCCTGAAATAGTCTTAGGGCCACTCAGGGGCCCACAGACCCCACTTTGAGAACCATCGCTATATACAAATTCTAAGTACCTGTAATAAATACAAGGAAATCTAACATTTCTTTGTGGCTGCAGCACTCATGGTGAATTACGACTCTAACATAGGAATATTAATACTTTTTACCTGATGCACATTTTCTTTTAGAGTCTAGCATTTTACCTGAAACCACAGCCGATTTGGGATACCTGTTTCTCTCAAAACCAGGTGGTACTTTTCTATAAAACCATAATTTCAAGGTCTGAAAAGCGATGACAAGAAGCTTTAAGGAAAAGACTAGTATACTTTTAAAGAGTTAACTTAAACGGAGACATACAACAGGTTTTAGCAGTTCAGGAAACTTAAGTTTGCTCAATCCCTAATGTTGGTTCATTATTCACATTTTTTCAAAGTTCTGCCTTCGATGCCTGTTACTCTGGCCTATTGCTGCAACTGTGAGTACATTTAAACTGAAGCAATTTATAACAGTGTCCCAGACCAAGTGCCTCTGGCATCAGCCCAGGACTGCTATTATCATCTTCTTTTATTTATTGCACCATTTCAAAACTGGCGTTTCTTTCACACATTTATATAAGGTTTTCAACTTTGTATTTTTTCCTTTCATATATTTTTATGTTCTAAAATGCTATTTTATTTTTCTGCTTTGTATAATAACATAAAAAGTTATTTGCCTGTACTACTACTATCACAGCTGGGATATTTTAATGCTCTTAAAATATTTTATTTGTCATTGTCACAAATCTAATCGTAACTGTAGTGTATCTAAAAAATGGCATTCTTTCTTCCCTCTCTAACTTTTACATAAAAAATAGCTAACCATTCCCCTAGTCCTGGCAGAATTACCTAAAATGTTTATCTTTCTACAAAAAACATTTTTCACTGTGAATTCATTTTTTTAATAGAAAAACAAAGCTGCTATTATATATGAGGCTTTGCAGCCATGAACAATCAAATATACTTCTTGGTCAATAAGAAACAAAAACTTTAATGAGTTTGCTTATAGGAAGATGGCTTCTAGGTGAACAAAGGAAATTTAGACCAAAATCAACCATTTTAATCTTGTTCCAAAACAGATTTTCCCACCACCTAAAAGTTAAATATCCTAGGTTTCTAAAGTGTAAGTTAAAATATTTGCAATTTACTTCTAATAAAAAAATGAAACCTCAATTTTCTAAGATTATTTTCCCAACTTTTCATTCTATTAAATCCTTAGAATCATATGGGTTTATGTTAAAGCATCTTTACAGAAATGAAATTGTAAAATTTTATGTCTTTCTACTAGCTTTAAAACTTACTGATATAGCTCAGGCATCCACAATTTCAAGTCACAATGCATAAAGCAATTGTTTCAACCTTCGGGGCTGAATCTGTCAAATTCTACTATTCTGAAATCTCTCCTAATGAAAACAAAGTATTGTTTAACACTAAAACCTGAATGGAAGCATCTTTGGATCTCAGCCATGCAGACAACTCTCTGAAGGAGCAAAAGGACCATTTTTCCATCAACTTAACATTTTACACGTGGAAATATCAACAATTCCACTAAAGGAGAGAAGAACTACCTGGAAAACACAGAACAAGGCTTCCAATTTCAAGATGGTGAATTGCACCCACAAATTTGTCACCTTTCCTACCCAAGATCTCATTAAAATGACCAAAAAATATACAAATTTTGTAAAATGCATGGTAAAATGCCATCCAAAGGTCAGGAAACATTAAGACATTTCTAGAAAATATGAAGACAAAATAGTAGGAAAAGCCTATCTGTATCACCATATTTTACACTCGCAGGTAAAGAGGGCCCTGCTTAGAAAAGTGGACAATGGTTGCTGTCCGAGGTCCAAAGAACTCCAAGCTCAGAGAAACAGGTTCAGAAAAAGAGTGGGAGTAGAATATTAATATTCACTATTCAACAATAATTTATTAAGTGCTGTAGGCTGCTTCTAAAGTGGCTCCCAAAGATCACCCCCTCTCTGTATTCACTTTCTCATGTAATCTTCTCCCTTGGGTGTGGGCTGGACCCAGGGACTTAGCTCCAATGAAGAGAAATAGGCAAAAGTAATGGGGTATCACTTGTGAGATTAGGTTATAAAAGACCGTGACTTCTCTCCTGCTGGCACGTGTACGTACACACGTACACACATACACACACGCCCTTTACCCTGCCTTCAATCCTCACATCTCTTTCCTGACTCTGACCCTCCTGCTTCCTGTTACAAGGATTTGGGGATTACATTGGGCCCACCTGGATAATCCAGGATGTTCTCCCTATCTCAAGATCCTTAGCAAGGTGACATATTAGGACGTGGATACCTTGGGCAGGGGAGGCATTATTCTGTCCACCACACTCGACCTCCAACACTCCATATGAGCTGGCCCCTACTTCTCTGAACACATGCCCTCCAACTCCCGCTCACTCACCACACTCAGGCCAGATGGGGCTTTTCCTGTCTCTGAGATGTACCAAACTCTTTCCCAGCTTAGGGACTTTGTGCCCGAGTTCCTTCTGTCTAGAACACTCAGCCTCCAGATCTTTAAGGCCAACGCCTTGTCACTCAGGTCTCGATTAAAATGTTAACCTCTTAAGTTCTGGGGATCTGATGTACAGCAGGTGACTACAGTTAGCAAAACTGTATTATATACTTGAAAGTTGCTGAGACAGTATACCTTAAATGTTCTCACCACAAAAAATTGTAATTATGCGAGGTGATGGGTGTGTTAACTAATCTGACTGTGGTAACCATTTTGCAATATATATATACATCAAATCAAATCAAAATAAAAATGTTACCTCTTCAGAGAAGTCTTCCATGATCTTACGGATCCTGTTTCTCACATCACCCTGTTTTATTGCTTTCATAGTATTTATCAGTGTCAAAATTATCTTGTTCATTTATTTGTTACTTCTTTAACACAAATTCTGTGAGAAAAGAAGGCTCTAGTTTATCATGAGCACTGCTTTATGCCCAGGGCCTAGAACAGTGCAAGATTTAGTACATACTCAAATAGTTGTCAAATAAATAAATCAGAACAAAAAGGACTTAGTGTTTGATTGCTTATAGTGGGAGAAGGAAGCGTCTAGGATGAGTCCTGTGTTTCCATAAGGAAGAACTGGGGGAATGATGTTGTCATTCACTGAAATACAGAATTCTGAAAGAGAAGGATCAAATCTAGAGGGGATGATCACTTTAGTCTCAGATACATCCAGTGCGAAGTCCTGTGAGACATCAAAGTGGAGACGTAAAACAGGAGGTTGACTATGTAGGCCTGGCTTTTAAAGAAAGACCAAAATTGAAGATAAAGATTTAAGGATCAAAGAATGTAAATGGTAACTGCAATGAATTGAAGTGAATGAAATCACCCCAGGAGAAAGTACTGTACACAGTTTGAGAAGGCAAGTGAGCCGAGGATAAGCCAAGTGCACCTCCAACATTAAAGTTGGGTAGTGAGGAGCCTAGAAGAGAGGAGGAGCTAGAGGGGTCGGGGAGACCAGAAGATTTCTGGTCTCAGAGTCCTAGGGAAGAGAGTTTTAAGGATATTTATAAGAGACAAAATGAAGGAATTCCAGAACTGAACTAGTACCTCCTCACAAGGTCTAACTAACTATTCACCCTTAGATTTCACTTGGTGGGAAGTGCTTGGTAATTAAGTGGAGTACCGCAACAAGGGGCACCAAACATAGGAAGACGGAGAAGGCAGGCAGTCACCAGGCAATGACAGGCTTCCACTGCAAAGCTGGCAGGATTAGGGAGGGTGGAGTGAGGAACAGCCCAACACAATAACAGCATTTTCAAAACCCTTGGCCTACAGGGGATTCTTCCACAGTCATGCATCGTGTAAGGACAGGGATACATTCTGAGAAATGTGTCCTAAGGCAATTTGGTCAACGTGCAAACATCGTAGAGTGTACTTACACGAACCTACTACACACCTAGGCTATATGGTACTAATCTTATGAGGCCACTGTTGTACTTGAGGTCCATCATTGACCAAAATGTTGCTATGTGGCGCACGACTGTACTTTCCACGAATATCTATGGCTCCAAATGAACACAGATCAGTTCCCAGCTGCAGAGGCTAGAGAAGAAGATATGCCAGGGAACAATAACGGGGCACGTGATAGCTGAGTAATGCCCCCACAAAGGTATTTGCATCTGAATCCCCAGAACTTGTGAATATGTTCCCTTACATGGTAAAGGGACTTTGCAGATGGGTTTAAGTTAAAGATCTTAAGGTGGGAACATTATCTTAGATTATTCAGATGGGCCCAATGTAATCACAAGGGTCAATATACAAGGGATACAGGAAGATTAGACAAAGAAAGGCTATGTGACGAACAACGTAAAGCAGGGCCACAAGCTGAGGAATGAGAACAGCTTTGAGAAACTAGGAAAAGCAATGGATTCTCCCCAGAGGGTCCAGAAGGAACCAGCCCTGTGGATACCTTAATCTTAGCTCAGTAAAGCTTCTGACCTCTAGACTGTAAAAAAAATAAATTTGTGTTCTTTTAAGCCAACAAGATTGTTGTAGTTTAAGCAGCAATAGGAAAGTATTATTGTGCACAGATTAAAGTTTAGGAACGATATCTGCACAACAGACTGCAGCATTGCCCCAAATGTGTATTTAGTCCAGATAACAAAGCATCCTAGGTTTTAAAAAATCCTCCTGTCCCCACCGCTCACCTTGACTGAAGAGATCTAGAAGTTTGATACCTTTGGGCTCATTCACTCTAAGGGAGCCACCACCACCATGCTCAGAGGGGAAACTTGACAAAACTGGCCATCTATATTCCTCAAACTAGAACCCCGTGTTTATAAACAAAGAATCAACAAATAAATGAGGAAAATCAAAGAATGAACATGAAAGACAACTAACTGGAAGAAATGGTCCCCAGTGGATTATACTAAAAATGAACGGCATTCTATACTCTAAGGACCAGATGACTTTGACGTCCAAAATTTTAAAGACAGCCACTGTCGGTTCATCACATCAAACCCAAAAGAACATGAATACGACGTCTTCCAAAAATCATTTTAATAAGCACTGACTCCTTTCAGACCAATCCAAATAAAAGCAAAACTTAGGATTTAGTTCCCCACATGGTCCTGAAGGTGCTTATCTTGCAGGCAACCCAAAAAAATCACATTTAAATCCTAATGTTCATAACATCCTTAATGATACTATGGACCCTAGTCAGAGTTGATTTTTTTCTATTTTTTCATTTTTTATTATCTTATTATTTATAATTATATATATTTATAATATATAACTATCTTACATAAAAAGAACATATGACA
Organism: Tapirus indicus; assembly: GCA_031878705.1. Taxonomy (NCBI): domain Eukaryota; kingdom Metazoa; phylum Chordata; class Mammalia; order Perissodactyla; family Tapiridae; genus Tapirus; species Tapirus indicus. The sequence goes on from CM062925.1 coordinate 103,208,853, forward strand.
TTTATATAGGCATATAAATATTTTGTGTAACACTAATAAAGCACAATTTATTAAGAACAGCCTATCGTGGAACCACACACTAGAACAGTACAAATATCTTGCATCCACCACTGTGGCCCTCCTCCAAGAGGTAACCATTACCCAGGTTACTTTTATATCTTTTCATTTAAAAAAATAGTTTTATAACTCATATGTGAATGTTTCAATAATAAGTGTTCATGTTGAGTTTTGCTTGGTTTTGGGCTTTGCAAAAATGGTATTAAATTGTAAGCTGTTTTCTGGGATTTGCTTTTTTTCTCCCTCAACATTCTATTTTGAAGATTACCCATTTCATTGCATGTCCTACAGATCATTTTTTCCACTACTGCATAATACTTCCTTGTGCAAAAAAGCCATAAATTATTTACCCATTCTCCTGTCAGTGGGCATCTGAGTTATTTCTAGTTTTTCTGCTTTAAGAACTCTGCAGCTAAAAACATTCTTGTAAAAGTTCCCTGGTACACATATGTAAGAAGCACCCCAAGGTATATTCTTATGAGAAGAATTGCTGGGTCATGGGGTGTAATTATTTTTAACTCGATTAGGTAATGCCAAATCATTTTCTAAAATGGTGACGTATCTACTTAAACCCCCACTAGCAAAATGTAAAACTTGATCCACATACTCATCAACACTTGCTATTAACAGATTCCTTAATTTTAGCCCATCTAATGGGTCTAAAAGAAGAGCTAGCTCATTGTGGGATTAATCTGCAACTCATACTGATAAGACATTTTATATATCTACTGGCCCTACAAATTTCTGTTGTTTTTACCCATTTTCTATTGAATTGACATTCTTACTCTTTCACAGGTGTTCTTTATATCTTCAGGAAACTAAATCTTTGTCAATTATAAGTATTATAATTATCTTCTCCCAATTTATAGCTTGTCTTTTCATTTACTTATGGGACACTCTGACAAACTTAAGTTCTTAATTTTAATGTAGTCAAAATTTTCACACTCTTTTTTATGGTGAATAGAATAATATTCTCCCTTCTCATCTTCCAAAAATTTCAAAGTTTTGCTTTTCACTTTTAGATCTATAAGCCATCAAAAATTAATTTTCATTATGAAATGAGGTAGGGATCCAAATCCATTCTTTTTCATATGGATAAATTATTTTCTCAGCATCCTTCTTTTTCCACTGTCCTGTCACAGCTCCCTACACCTGCAGGTCTATAACTAGGAGCTCTTACATCCTTTTTTCTACTTTACGCCTGTGCCAATACCACGCCATCTTCATGATGAAGACTTTATGATAAATCTTGATATCTGCTAGGAAAAGTATCCCTCCACTCCACCTTTATCATCTCCATCAGGGGCATGCTGGCTCTTGTTGGCACTTTGCTGGTCTTTATAAACTGAACCTATAAAACACTTTAGAGAGAGATGACATCTGTATAATACTGCCTTCCTACTAATGAACACGACATTACCCTCCACTTGTGTCTTCTCCAAAATATTTCAGTCAAGTCTCACAATTTCTTGTAATATAAGTCTTGAACATTTTTGTTACATCTATTCTTAAGTCACTTATGGTTTTTGCTGCAATTGTAAATAGGGTAAAAACAATTTTATTTATTTCACTTTCTGTTTGTTGCTGGAGACTATAAACACAACTGATTTCTGTACAGACCTTGCAGTCAGCCACCCGGTGCTAAGCTCTCTATTTTAACTAGTCTGCAGATTCTTGTGGGGTCGTCTCTGCAGAGACAATCACATCACCGGTGAATGATGAGTTTCGCTTCTTCCTTCCCAATCCTTCTTCCCCTTCTCGTCTTATAGCTCTGAATAGGATCTCCATTACAAGACTTTTTTAAAATGGCGATAGAAAGTATTTTTTATTTGTTTTTGATTTTAAAAGGAATGGTTTTAATTTTTCCCCATTTAAGAATAATAATTACTAAAGACTTTACTAAGTAAATAATTACTGTACAAAAGTTTCCTCCTATTCCTCTCATTCTTATTTTCTAAGAGTATGTTTATTTAATTCATAATTGAAGTTAAATTGTTGTCAATTTTGCCTTTCCTACATCTATCAAAATAATTATATGTAATAATTACATATATAGATTTTTCTAATGTTACATTCAACTCAGTCACAGCATATTATCTCTTAGTTTTTCTGCTGGTTTCCCTTTGCTAACATTTTTACTTCTATTTTCACAAATTAAGGTTGGCCTATAATGCTCCTTATTTGTACTGATGTTGTCTGGTCTGTTATCAGGGTTACATCCAGTCCCATGGAATGAGAGGCATACTCTCTTTACTCTATTTTCTGGAAGTATCTGGAGAACCCTGGCATGACCTGTTCCTTGAAAGATTGGTAGAATGCAACAGTAAAGCCATCTGAGCCTGGTGGTTTCTTTATCTAATTTTGATTTCCTATTTCTTCTAGACAAATCTGTAAGTCATGTTTTTCTACAAACTCTTACACTTCATCTAAGTTCTCAAATTAATTGCCCTAAAGTTGTTCATAGTATTCTCTAATTACCTTTTTAATCTCTGCTGGATCTGTAGTTATATCCCTCTTTTCATTCCTAATATTGTTTATTTGTATCAATCTAGCCAGGAGACTATTTCATTAGTCTTTTCAATAAACCAACTTTTGGCCTCATTGGTCCTCTTTATTTTCTAGTTCACTGATACCTGCTCTCATCTTTACTATTTCCTTCCTTCTACTTTAGGAGGGTGATTATTCTGTTGCTCTTTTTAAAACTTCTTAAGCTAACTGCTTAGCTCATTATTTTTATCCTTTCCTCTTTCCTAATATAAGCATTTAAGGTATTTTATGAGTGTCTCCTTAAAGACTTAAATAAGTTCATTTTTTACTGCATCCCACAGGTTTTGATATATAAACATTAGTATTCAGTTCTAAGTATTTTTCACCTCTCGTGATTTCTTGTTTGGCCCATGAGTTATAGAGTCGTGTATGCTTTTTTAAATTTCAAATAAATGGGGACTTATTTTTCCTGTTTAGTACTGACTTCTACCTTAAGTGCACTAGGGTCTGTATCGGTTATTCCTATTTTCCTCTGCTCTTTGGTAGGGGTACCGGGAGCTGGGAGACTACCTTTCCCAGACTCCTTTGCCTAGAGTCTTCCTGTTAGAGCTGGCCAATGGAAGCCAATCTCTATAGCAATAAATCTGAGTTTATCTCTTTAATTCTTTCAGCCTTCCAACACGTAAGTAACCAAAGCCCTCTGTTAAATCACCTCTGTCTGAATTACTCATCATGGTTTTTGTTTTCCTAAAAAGACCCTGACTGATAAAGGGTCAGAGAATATAGTCTGGATGATACCTAGTATTTGACATTTGTTGAGACCTGCTTTATGGACTTACATATGATCAATTTTTATATATGTTCCATGTGTTGAAATCCTACTATGATGATGAATCTGTATTATCTCTATTTTATAAATTTTTGCTTATTTTAAGGCTTTTTGTTGCAGATATACAAGTTTAGAATTGAATGGCTTACCATTTCATAAAGACCTTCTCTATCTCTAATAATGCTGTTTATCTCAAAGTCTACTTTGTGTGACATTATTATAGCCCTCTTCACTTCTTTTTGGTTTAGTATTTGCCCTAGTAACCATTTTCTACCTTTTTACTTTACTCCTTCTCACGACCTTATGTTTTAGGTATGTTTCTTCTAAATAATATATAACAAAATTTTATTTTATTTTTAACAGTCTAATGCTGGGGTTTTTTTTAACTCAAAAGTTTAGTCACTTTTATATCTATTGTGGCTATCGATACATTTCAATTTTTATTCTTACATCTATCTTTTTGTGTCTATTTGTACTCTTTTTTTTCTTTTTTGCCTTTACTTTTGCATTACTGCTTCATTTTTAGTGTTGTTCTTCTTTCTTTCCTTCCTTTTTTTCCCACTTTCCCAATGATTTGAAACTTACAAACTCTGTCTTGGGTCACCCCAAATTTTTCCATGCCTATTTAACTTAAGAAAGTTAAACACTATCTTAGCCCCACCTCACAGACACCACGTGGACTTTATAACACTTTAAATAGTATCATTTCCCTCCCAACTCAAATGCTATTGTGTCCAAATGTCGTGTTCACAATATTCTAGTTTTGCCTTTATTTTAGATAACCAAATTTGACTTTTTCAAAATTATTTTATATAAACAATGTTAGCTGAGATTTACATACATGATATTATTTTTATTTTATCATCATTCCTTCTTGGATCTCAAGTCATCCATTTGGGATTTTTTTTCCTCTAAAGTCATCCTTCAGAAGTTCCTTCAATGCAAGCTTCACATTGGTAAACTCTTTCAGTTTTGGTTAAACAAGAATATCTTATTTTATTGCACTTTGCTTATTGTGCTTCGCAGAACCTGTGTTTTTTTTTTTACAAGATCCTCCACCAGCAAAAAGATTACAACTCACTGAAGGCTTAGATAATGGTTAGCATTTTTTAGCAATAAAGTACTTTTAATTAAGGTATGTACATCAGTTTTTTAGACATAATGCTATTGCACATTTAACAGACTACAATATAGTGTAAACATAACTTTTATGTGCACTGGGAAACCAAAATATTCATGTGACTTGCTTTATTGTGATATTCGCTTTATTGGAACTGAACCCGCAATATCTCCGAGGTATGCCTGCATTTAATTTTTTTTTTTTTTTTTATTGTGAGGAAGACCAGCCCTGAGCTAACATCCGTTGCCACTCCTCCTCTTTTTGCTGAGGAAGACTGGCCCTGGGCTCACATCCATGCCCATCTTCCTCTGCTTTATACGGGACGCCGCCACGGCATGGCTGACAGGCAGTGCGTCGTCAGGCGCCTGGGATCCGAACCTGCGAACCCCGGGCTGCCAACCGCGAACGAAACCGTCATGCCACCGGGCCAGCCTGCCTGCATTTAATTTTTATTTCATTCTTGAAAATAGTTTTGCCTGGATATGTCTAGATTGCCAGTTCTTTTCTTTCAGCACTTCTTTGAAGATTTATTTTTACTATCTTCTGGCTTATATTTCTGTTTTTGAGAAGTCTGTTAATGTTCGAATTGTCATTCTTTGTCCTTTCTCTCTGGATGCTTTTAAGATCTTCTCTTTTCCTTTAGTGCTCCATGTTTCATAACAATGCATCCAGACATGGAGATATATATTTTTTAATTTTTTAAAATTTATTTTATATGTGTTTTTGGATATGCTATGGTCCTGAATTTGTGAAGTGACAATTTTTCTTCAGTTCTGGAAAACTTGTTGCCATTCTCCTTCAAATATCACCTCTCCTCCATTTTCTCTATCATCTCCTGCTGGTTCTCCAATTGAGCATATATTAGGACCTTCTTATTCTAACCTGCATACCTCTTAGTATTTTTTTTCATATTCTCTATCACTCTTTATTATTATATAATTATAATATATACTAAAATATATAATATAGATATATACTGCTTTCATGCTCCTTTCTTCAGATATATGTTAAAGGTCACTACTCTTCACCTACATCTAATTTGCAATTTAACCCATTAAATCCACTGAGGTTTTATTTCAACAATTACATTTTAAGTTCTATTTTCCACCCAAATCTGCCTGTTCATTCCCAATAATCTCTAACTGCAGCTTGTCTTTGTGACAGCATCCTTTTTATCTTTCTTCATTTCCTCCCTTTTAGTTTCTACTTCAGGTAACAAGCCTAGAAAGGTGTTCTCTGCTATCATTACATAATAATTATAATAACCTAATCACTCTGAGTTGATTTACAACAACTTCAGCATTTCACAATGGTTCCAAAAGATAAATTAAATTACAAAACTTCTGAGAATGTCACGTTACATACAAAAATATGAATTAATAAGTGTCTACTGGGTGTCAAGTAATGTGCCCTACCAGCATCAAGGATATAGAAGGAATATAAGACAGATACAATACTTTCTTGAAGTTTGTAGTACATTGGTTGGAGGGATTGACATTAAGCAATTAACTCCAATTAATCACAGTTGTTTTAGCTTGCTTTTTAACCAATTTTCTCAAAAAAAGAAAATAACCAGATACGAACAAAAGAAAATGGAAATTAATGAAGTTAATGGAAACCAGAAGCAAGAAAGTAAGGAAAATTTTTATATATGCTACTTCTAATTTTTCTTCCTTTTTTATTTTTAACCTCAGAATCCTATGTTGTGGGAAAAGCCTATTTTCCTTATGATTTTATATTTTAATAGCTGAGGAAAAAAATTTCCCATTGGGCTTGGTGGCAATACGTGAAGGAGGCCAAATTGTGGGGTCTTTGATATTTCAAGTGAGGCCAGAGATTTTAAAATGTAAAGGTATGTTATCTCACTGGAAAGACAAACTATAATTTAGCTGGGTCTTCTCTACGTATATACTGACCCTTTTTAACAGGTATCTTGTTAAAATATTATGCTTGGGACCAAACTTTTTAAGCATATTGTATTTTAAACTTAGCAGGTGACATAAGTATTTTATGGAATTCTCAGATAAACGAATCATTGGTAAGAGATGCACATATTCCGTGTAAATCTGGATTATGATATCATATGCTAGCATTGCACTTTGTTCATTCTTTCTATCATCTTTCTATATAGCAAACTTTCTATAGTTTTGTAATGTCTTTCCTTTCTGGCTTGTCTTACTCTTTGCTCATCTGAGGGTCCAAAAAGAGGCTCGTAGGAAAGAGAATAAGAGGAGTGTGGCTAGCCTCTCTGTTTCATGCAGTTATTCAAGAACCAAACATCTTTCCATCTAAGTGGCTCCACTATCCAGTCAATCCTCAGAGTCCTACCCTGGACACACTCAATAATTTTGCCGAAGCAGCAGTCATCACTATCCCAGCAGCACAAGAGAGCATGTGCTAACGTCTCTGCAAATTTCACACACTGCCAGGACCAAGATGATGCAATGTACTTTCATTGGCCTACAGAGAGGATGATGTCATGGGCTTTGGCAGCACAGTTTCACAAAATTGCGAGATACCAAATCAAACTGTCCTGTGAATTTCAGGAGTGTATTTTACCAAAATGTAACTTAGGACCTCAACATACCATGGCTAATTTTTTAATATAGTAGAAATAAATATATCACCAGGCAACATTTGTGATTTAAAAAAAGATACTGTTGGAACTATATGAAAAAAACTTCAAAAAGAGCTAGACATTATTCAATCCTCTCCCACTTCTGATTTATAGAGGAAGGTTAAAAAGCTCTATGTAACACATGCACAAATCTTATTTCATTCTAGACTCTTGCTTTGCCCTAGACAAACACATATTGTATTTCTACTTCTGCCAAAGCAGCTACTGTTGAAGTATCAAGACTCCATTATACCAACTCAGACGATGAGGGTATAACAAATATTTGCCAATGAGAGGTAGCAGAAAGTTGCTTTTCCAGCTAAGATGAAATAATGCTTTTCATCAAGTTCCAAAGAAGAAAAATAAATCTAATAAAGCATTAAGGAACGCAATATTCCAAAAAAAGACTTTCTGAGTTATAGAAATTATATCAATTATACTACTGACTGTTCCTCGTATATCTAATTATGCATTTGCCAAAAAATGAGTCAGACTAGCAATAAATTAGTCTAATTCTCTACATTTTTCTTTTAATCACTACTAACTTTAATACTTTATTCATATAGTTATTTATTTTGTTGAATGAAAGAATGAATATGGCATTTTCTAATTATTATTAATAATTATAACACCAACAATCACTGAGTGCTTACTATAGCCAGACACAGTTCTAGGTGCTTCACATAGATTAGCCCCTTTAATGTTTTCAATAATCCTATAAGCATTATGGTTTTCCACATTATGGATGGTCTGAATAATTTCATTAGGTTTGATTAAAAGGAAATAAAATTTTTGAATGATTTTTTAAAAATAAATATAAGTCAAGGGAAGGCAAGATGATGGCAGAAGCTCCTTTTGAAAGAGGAGGGAACCACCGGATCAGGCAGAAACTGCTGGAAGCAGAACCAGAGTGAGCAGGGCAGGAACACCAGAGGTACAGGAGAGAGATGGTTCAAATAAAATGCATGAGGAAACCAGAAAGGGCAGATCTTATAAAATAATACAACAGTACCAACACTGAGAGAGCTTTTTTTTCAATATTTCACAGTCACAGATAAGGAAGCAATAGGAGGCACAAATCTAGAAAAGCTACCCTCACACATCACCAACCTTACATAGCTACTTCCTCTTATCCTGCTAAAGGTACAGGGACACTCACTTCACTCAAGCATGGAGAGATACTAGAAAAACAAAAAGAATTAATAACATACAGAAACACAATGAAGACATGCCAGAAAAATATGACCAGAAAGCAGATGGAAACTGTAACCTAATACTTTAAATTGAGTTAATGGAAAGAAAGGAAATATTGGAAGCTATTAAAAAACAGCATGATCAGAATTAGAAAAGGCTCAGAAATGAAATAATTAGAAAACAGGATGATATGAAGAGAGTTGGAATGTGTTAGAAAAATTTTTTTAGTAATAAAGACTAAACTAGAAGCAACATAAGAGCAGAGAGACATGGAAAGTTACAGTAGGGGAAATAAATGATAGAATGAAGAAATAAAACTTATGGAGTAACGAAAAAAAAGAATTCTTGGGGAAAGAGAAAAAGAAACCCATTATTATAATGCTTATTCAATAATGGTCCTAGACTGAACAATAAGGGATGGATGGATGGATAGATAGACAGAATAAGGATTATAATGGAAGAAATAAAACTGCCATTATAACAAATTAAAAAAAAATCTACAGATAAACTAATCAAATTTCTAAGTGAATTCAGCAAACTGCAGGGTATAAGGACACTGTACTGCATCAATGTATTTCTATGTACCAGCAGCAAACAATTAAAAATATTTTTAATACGCAGGAAAAACTCTAATGAAAGACACGTAGAACATAAAAGAAAATCATAAAATATCACTGAGAGAAATTAAAAATCTAAATAAATGGAAAGATATAAACCATACTTGTGAATTACTAGAATCAATATTGTAAAGATATCCATTCTACCCAAATGGAACTATGAATCCAATGCAATAACAATCAAAACTCCAACAGATTTTCTGTAATTAAGACAGTGTGGCACTGAAGGACAGAAAAACAGAAAAGAAGAGTCCAGAAATAGGCCTACACATGTATGGACACAAGATGAATGAGGAAGTTAGTACTGCAGAATTATGGTGAACAGATGGCCTTTCCTTAAATGGATTCCTACCTCACACAACATACAAAAATCAATCCAAGGTAGACTGTAGATCTTTATGTGAAAGGTGAAATCATAAAGCTTCTAGAAGTTAATACCAGAAAATATCTTCATGATCTTGAAGTACACACAGTTGTCCTAAACAGGACACCAAAGCACTAAGCATAATGAAAAAAACTACCAAACTGTACTATGTTACAACTGGGAACTTCTATTCATTAAGACCCCACTTAAAAGCCATAGAGTGGTAGAAGGTATCTGTAATAGAGAGAACCAACAAAGTGCTCAATCCACAGCCAAGCACTACAAAGCATCTATAGGGAATTCCTACCAATCAATAAGAAAAAGACAACTGGGCAGAAGACTTAAACAAGCACTCCATTAAAAAAGATATCCAAATGGCCAATAAACATATGAAAAAGTGCTCAACCTTATTAGTCATCCGGGAATCCAAATTTAAAACACAATGAAATACTACTACAACCCACCAGAATGGGTCTGAAAACAAACAAAAACCCCTACTATACCAAAGACTAGTAAGGATGTGGGTGGAGCAGCAGCAACTGCCATACACCGCTGGTGGGAATACAAACTGGAACAAATACTTTGAACAATGCTCTATTACCTAGCAACTCCATTCTTAAGTATATATACCTTACAGAAATATGTATACAAATAGTTCAATGAAAATCCTATGTCCCAACAATTCTATTTCTTAGTATATACCCAACAGAAATGCATCCACATACAAACCAGAGGTCTGTATACCAATGTTTACAGCAGCAGCACTATCCACAACAGTCAAAAATAAGAAACAGTCAAAATGTCCATCAACAGTTGAATAAACTGTGATATAGAATGGAATACCCTTCAGCAACAAAAATGAATGAACTAATCTAACCACAACAGAAGTGAACACAATTTGAGTAAAAGAAGTCAGACATAGACAAATACACACTGTGTAGTTTCATTTAAATCAACTTCTAAGAAGAGGCAAAACTATCCACAAAGTTTTAAGTCAGAATAGTGGTTTACCCTTAGGAAGGGAGTTGGGAGTAAGGAAGTAACTGAGATGGAGCACAAGGGGATATTTTGAGGCGCTGGGGGAATTTTAAGAAATGACCATGAAATAAAAATATGTGAACATATGTGATTAAATGGGTATACTGAAGGGGCCGGCCTGGTGGAGCAGCGGTTAAGTTCGCGCACTCTGCTTCAGCGGCCCAGGGTTCGCAAGTTCAGATCTTGGGCGCGGACCGATGTACCGCTTGACAAGCCATGCTGTGGCAGTGTCCCATATAAAGTAGAGGAAGATTGGCACGGATGTTAGCTCAGGGCCAATCTTCCTCAGCAAAAAGAGGAGGATTGGCAACAGATGCTAGCTCAGGGCTAATCTTCCTCAAAAAAAAAAAAGGTATACTGAATACCTGGGAAAACTGACAAACAACATTCAACACTGAGAAATATTCTTTAAGGATACGAAAATAAAAAGAAAAATATCCCTTGAACATCAAGACAGAAACAAATATAAAGGCAGGAACCCCTTATGCCAGGAGTTGAAGGAGTAAGATACTCAAGATATTCAAGAGAGAAAATGTGGACGCAGGATTTTAATTTCTGACAAACTGACCCTCAAATATTAATACAAAGATCACAAGGAAAACTTGTAAGAACTCAGGGAAAATTGTTCCCATGACTCCTACTACTAGAGAATGAATTTGTGAAAGAATTACAGAAGCTTCTGGATAAGGACTGATGGTCACCAAGCAGTATATTAAAGCTAAGTGGTGGGGCTAAGGGTAAAAAATAGAATGTACCTCTTCTATGATCTGCAAGTATAAGTCAAATACAACTGTCGAAAATTAGGAAGAGAAGGGAGAGAATATATGGAAAATAAAACAAGCTCATTGACTACCCTACCAGTATTAACTAGAAGTAAAAAGATAGTGCCTTAAACCAGAAGTTGGGAAGAGCAGGGTACAGGAGTTCTGTTGGTCACTGTTAGGAACCAATAGACAGTCTCTCAAAATAAAAAGAGAGTCTCATTTCTAGGAATCAATCTTAAAACACACAGGGGCAGGAAATGTGTACAATAAGCCTGAGACACCTTGTCAGGCCAACAAGCAAGGAAATGATCAAAGTCTAACGGAATTTTGTCCAAAACCACAGAAGCCAACTTGAAGGGGCTCCCATGTTCCCAAGATGGGGTAATTTGAGCACCAAAATGAAATGGCTGCAATGGATTAAATCCATTTGATTAAATATATAAAAATCCTTGAGTTCATAATGATACTTAAAAAAAAAATTACTAACTTTAGAGGATGCTAGGGTACCAAAACAATATTCTGAAAATGAGTAAGTTAAAGGAAAGACTCACACATTTATCCTATTGCCCCTATATAAACTGTACTTCAAAGTAACCTAAGAATTGATATGGAAAAATTCTAACTATAAGAGAATGATTAAATTATGGTATGAGCGGGTGATGGATTACAATAATGCCACTAAAAATTATGGTTACAAAGTTTAGTGATTAATAACAGATATGGATCTCTTCTCCATCCTCAGATGCACTAAAATGATTCTTTTTGAATTAAAAAGAATGGAAATGGGGCAGTCAGAAGACTAGAGAGTTCAATGAATTTCTAGAAAAAGGAAGCCACAGCAGAGAATTAGAACAAATCGGCAGACTGTATAGGAGAGCCAGTCTGGCCCAGAGAACACTGTGATGCTAGGGCTTGGCAATGCCAGGCGTGGGGAGGTGCTGAACACCTAAATACTGGCAGGGTTTTTCTCCCTTTGCCTAGCCAGAACGCCAAGCAGCCACACACCAGGTCCCAGGTAGCAGATTCCAGGTTTCTATGATGAAAAAACTGAAAAGCCACAGGAAAACAAGCCTCTACATTCTGGAATTTGCACCTCTCCTCCTACAACCAATAGTAGCTGATTTTTCATCCGTTCACTCCAGAGCTGGGTTTCTCAGTGTTGGCACTATTGACATTTTAGGCTGGAGAGTTCTTTGTTGTGGGGGACTGTCCTGTGCATTGTAGCATGTTTAGCAGTATCCCTGGCCTCTATCAACTTGATGCCAGTAGCAACCCCTCTCTTCAAGTTGTGACAATCAAAAATGTCTCCAAATATTGCAAAATCACCCCCCTCCCCCGAGCCCCCCCCCCCCCCATTGAAAACCACTGCTCTAAAGAGAAGTCCACCAGTCACCAAGCCCTGCCCAGGCACAAAGGGCTTCCGATCAACTTTTTAACACCAAAAAATTAAACATAAGCAGATGGCCAACAATTAATAGACATTTGACAAAGCCTTTAACAGGATAAACACCAAGCAAACAGAAAAAAAGTCTCAAGGTAAGTAAGGATTGTGAACAAAACAGAAGAGAATTTAAAATAAAACCAAAACCATTCTACTGAGTATCCATCAACCAGCAGAATAAGTTGATGTTAAAAGCACAGAACCAACCTGAATCAGACCACCTGGGTTCAAGGCCAGCTCCACCACTTGACTGGTTGTGTAACCACAGTCAAAGCGGTATCTCATTCTTCTAATCTTTCACAGTGGGGAGAAAGATGAGTACACCTCTTAGGGTTGCTGGAAAAACTAAACAAGGTATTTAGAACTTTGAAAAGCACATGGCACACAGTAAGGAATCAATAAATGAGTGGGTTTTTTTGGTTTGGTTTGTTTTAATTATTCTTAGATTCTAAAGTGTATCCATGGAATAAGATTAGGATGCTATGAAAAAGGAACAGAAATATCCCCCCCCAAAGTTATTCGAATTAAAATTCTGACAGCAAATTCTTTAAAAATTAAATAGAAAGATGGAAAGAAAAAGCTGAGGATATCTCTCAGAAAGCAAAAGCAGAAGAAAAAAATAAACTACTAATCCAAAAAGACCAATGTGCACCTAAAAGAACTTCCAGAAAAATGGAAGAGAAAAGAGCTGAGGGAAGAAAACTATCAAAGAAATAAGAGCTGAAGAACACAAGTCTCCAAACGGAAAAGGCCCATCAGATCCAACCAACAACTAGGGTACAGATAGAGAACCCCTGACACTATTGCTTATTGTGAAATTTCTGCCCCAGCCCACTCTTACCGGGTTAATTCTTAAGCAAACTTCAGATCGTATTTAACTAGCTCAGTAGTCACTTTTTAGACAAAACATTCCCAGAATGTAAGCAAACACTCTCCCCCATCATATACTCTACCAAAAACCTGCTATAATTTTACACTTATTAAGTGATTATTTGAGTACTGATTTCAAGAGTCAGGTGGCTACAGACCACCATACCTGTTTCTTGCCATCACATCCCCAACACCTAACAAGAAGTACAAGAAGCATTTTGAGCACTTTTTATACAAATGAGCCACATAATAAAATCCTTGAATCCTTGGAAATATAATACATTATTAATCATAAATACCTCTACCACAAAGTTCTATGGCTCTTTACATGACATAAGGAAAATTCACAACTTTTTCAATACTGCTTTAGCCTGAATTTGCTTCTTTTTATTTTTAATCTATCAGTGACATAACTGAGAAGTTCCTTGAACTAAGTCTCAGATTTCCTAAAGGAATGAGCACCATCTAGTGGAAGGACACAAGATTAAAAAGTAGCTTGAGGCAATTATCTAAATTTACCAAGCACACAGCAGTGACCTATCAAATATTTATTCAAATTAGAAACCAAAGATGCATATCAACTTTGTCAAGTAATGAAAATCAAACTTTTATTATCTGTATAATTTATAGCATACCCATTTAAATACATGAAATTTATAAATAAAATTTACCTTTAAAGTTGGCAGTTAACACCATTTAACTTTTAACTGAACTAAACACAGAAATGAAAACAATAATAAAGGCAATTACAGCTGCTATACTTCCAAAGTGCAAAAGAAAATGAAGTTACAACCAAAACACTAACTGCATATGAAACAAACAGTTTGATATATTAAAGGCCATTTTTCTTTTTAATTAGGAAAGCTCTCTATCAGAAGATAGGAGTATGTGTGTGTGTGTGTGTGTGTGTGTGTGTGTGTGTGTGTGTGTGTGTGTGTGTGTGTGTGTGTGTGTTATACTTCTATATTGAAAGCTCTTGTTTGTTAAGCCAAAATAACCTTGCAAAATTTAGTAAGAACACAAGGGACCACGAGAATAATGTAGACATAGTTGCATTCCATTTTATTAGTGATGAGAGAGAACTCGAAATTAGGGAAGGTATGATCCAGGGGGCAGGCCTGGTGTTAAATTCACACGCTCCACTTCGGTGGCCTAAGGTTTGCTGGTTCGGATCCTGAGTGCGGACCTACACGCTGCTCATCAAGCCATGCTGTGGCACATACAAAAGAAATACAGGAAGATGGCCACAGATGTTAGCTCAGGGCCAGTCTTCCTCACCAAAAAAGAAAAGGTACAACCCAGGATGACACACTCTACTGGTATTACATCATACTGGAAAAATCATATAAAACAGTGAAACCTTACAATACATGTCAACCTTTCTCAAGCCTTGCCACAGCGGTTAGGAGGGAAGTGCATGTCTATCAAGAAAGAAAATACAAAAGTTACAAAGTTTTGACAGAAAATAAACATTAACAACTTTTTACACTGCCAACTGTCAGATCAACAGCAACCACTTAAAAATAGTAACTTCACGGAAAATTAATAGCTGTATTTATTTTAACTTCTACATCATTAAGCTATATCGGAAAAACAGAATTGAAATATAACATAGTGAAGGTACCTGTTAGGGTTAAGTAGGTTAAACTGTAGTAATAACCCCCAAATCTTAGTGGTTTATAAAAGCAAAGGTTTACTTTCTCACTCACTCTACGGCCACCGATGTCCTCTGGGATCTCTGCTCCACATCTCCGCATGCCCAGACCCAGGTGGAGAGAGCTTCCACCATCTGAACATCACCAGTCACCAATGCGGGGTGGAGGGGTGGGGAGATGAGGCAAACAGTGTTCTGATTCTTAAAGGCTTCTGCCTTGCAGTGATACACATCACTTCCGCTCACATTTTATTGACTACACAAGTCATGTGGCCATAACCAACATCAAGGGGCAAAACTAACATAATCTTACATGTGCCTGTGAACAGCATTACAGGATGGCAGGATGGATGGAAGGACGGAAAGATGGATGAGAGGACGGAAGGATGGATGGATAGATAGGTAGATAGAACAACATGTAAGATACTTTTTTGATTTAGAGTGAATCGTTTGAAATTAATTAATTTTATATGTACAAAAGCCTATGATTTCATTTTTAGGTTTTTTATAATAAATTAAATTTGTATTAATGTCCTGGTACATAGAATTACAATAAAGTATTTAAAATAATGTTTTGAAGCTTTTAAAAGTACTCAACTTGACAATGTTAAAAGATTTTCCAAATATTTTATATGAAATACAAAGAAATACAAAATCAATCTAATTCAATTCTTTCCTTTGATGGTACATTATTTCCAAATCAAGACCACCAAAGAACACGCCTAATTCCTACGGCCTTTACTGACATAAAGAAATATTAATAACTTTCATTTTAAAACAGGCGGATAAAAAATCTTTATTGTCATCTATCTGTAATAAAGATGATGCAACTTACTTGATGCACTTGTAATAAACTTAACCCAACAAATTGAGCTAATTGAAAGTGATTAAAAAACAAACTAGGTCCTGGCCCCGTGGCCAAGTGGTTAAAATTCTGCGTGCTCCACTTTGGCAGCCCAGGTTTCGGGTTCAGATCGTGGGTGCAGACCTACTCTGCTCACCAGCCATGGTGTCCCACATACAAAAAAAATGGAGGAGGACTGGCACAGATGTTAGCTCAGGGCTAATCTTCCTCAGCAAAAAGCAAAAACAAAAAACTACATCATTAATTATTATGAATAACCTTAATATTTTAATAAACCAATCCAATGGGATGTGAGCACCTATTACCATACCCAGAGCAGGCACTCGAGTATTTGTGAAATGAATGGAAAACAAACTGGGCAAGACAGAGCCTAGAAGGGAAGGTGTTTCAGTCTCGTTTAAGAGCAATGTCCCTTGCACACCTACTACACTTCTAGGCAATGTGGAACATACAGGGATAAATTATACAGAGATCCTGCCCCAAAACAACTATACTCAATGAACAACTACACCCATAATTACAGTAGGTGTCAAAAATATGCTATATAGATGCTTACAACCAAATGGGAACATTAGATCAGTGCAAACAGTCCCAGAGGACCCCTCTAGAGCCAGCATATAAAAATAAACCAGACTTGGCCAGGAGGCTACACACACCTCAGACCCTAATACATGCTCCCCATAAGACCCACTGAGCTAAGGATATTGTATTGGATAGTGGGTCCGTCAAGATGCTTCTGTCTCCCGCATTTAACACAAAGAGAATCTGTGTATATGTATGCTTTAACACAATAAATTATCAGAAAGAGCAGACTGAGCACAGACCAGAAGATATTCACAATGTATGAACAAAGATCCAGTATCTGGATACATAGAGTAATTCCTACAAGTAAACTAGAAAAAGACAACCAACCAAAGAGAAAAAACAGGCAAGGATACAAAAAGGTGAAACTAGAATGGCCCATAAACATATGCTCAACCTCTAATATTCAGATAAACTAAGACAGGCAGATAGCGTTTCAAATTGATCCTGTTGGCAAAATTTAAAGTCTAACAATTCCAAATGTTGACATGGATGTGAAGCAACCGGAACTCTCATTCTATTGGTGGGAGTTAATATGGTACAATCTTAAGAGAACAATTTCGTAATACCTAAAAAAGTGTGAGACGCACGTCTCTCTGGCCAGCAACCCCACTCTTAGGTGAAATATACCTAGAAGTGGTTGTACATGCACAAGGAATCTACACAAAAGCTATCTACTGCTTTGTTTCTAATACTGACATGGAGATAAAGGTGGTTTCCAGATGAAGAAATCTTATACCCACAGGACACCTTTCAACGTAAACATCCATCAACAGGAGAATAAATCATTTGTGATCTACATAATGTGAAATGTATATAATGTGATCTATATAATGTGATTACATAATGTCACATAGCAATGAAAATGAATGAATCAGAGCTATGTGTATCACCATAAATATAGCTCAAAATATATAACAAAATGTTAAAGTCAAAAAATAAGTTGCAGGAAGATGAATGTGTTAGGTACGATTCTAATTATAAAAAGTTTTAAAACATACAAAATAATCTCTCATACTTTTTAGGAATACAAACTCAAGATGGAAGTGACCTCTGGCAGGTGAGGGAAAGGAATGTGAACAAGAAGGGACCCTCAGGGTTCAACTGAATCGCTAACGTTTTCTGTCTGAAGCTGCGTGGTGAACATACGGGCGTTCGATATATGGCTCTGCCTTTTTAATGCCCAAAATATTCTATAACATTTTTAAAGCGAAGGAAAAGTTAGAAAACACATTTAGCCAACTCAAGAACTTTTTCAAGAATTTCAAATAGTAGACTGTATTCATTTTCATTGCAATTTTACAGAGTGAGAGCAAGGAAATAAAAAGGCAAGAACAAAAGTTTATTAAGGCAAGAAAATACGATTCTGAAAAAACAGAAATGTAGAGCCAGCCCTGACGGCCTAGTGGTTAAAGTTCGGTGTGCTCCACTTCGGCAGCCCGGGTTCAGTTCCCGAGTGTGGAACCACACCACTCATCTATCAGTAGCCATGCTGTGGCAGCGGCTCACATAGAAGAACTAGAAGGACTTACAACTAGAATACACAGCTAAGTACTGGAGCTTTAGGGAGGAAAAAAACCCAAAAAACAGAAATGTAGCCAAAGGGATAACAAAAAGAACGGTGCAAACTCTGGGGCAAGCACTGAACAAAGCTAACAAAAAGAAAGAAAGAAATTGAGGACAATGTTGATGATGATGATAATAATAATGACTTACTATGTACCAGACTATTTAAAGCATGTTTCATATATTAATTCATTTACTCCTCATAACAAGCATACAAGGTAGGTACTACTATTATCTCCATTTTATGTACAAGGAAAAGGAGGCACCGTGAAGTAAAATAAGGTATTTTTATCTTACTGTTGGCACAATATTCTCGGCACAGCCGAATCTGAGTCCAAGCAGTGTGGCTCCACAGTCCCAGCTCTGAACTACTACTACAGACATGTTTGCAGGAGAGTAGAGCATGGGCATCTGGACACAGAATACTCCTCAATACACCCAACTGTCCAAACTAAGGCACTACAAGAGAGGTGACTAGGCAAACATATGAGAATGTAATGATCATGAGAGTGAGAGAAAAAGGAAAAGAGAGAAAAAAGAAGAGAGGCAGCAAAAGGTCCCCACTTGATCTGAATTAAGAACAAAAGTCGTCCTGGAGGTTACAAGATTCCTGTCTCTAGAAATTACCTTTAACTCCTTCCAACACATACTGGACTCCCTCTTTCATTTACTGATTATTAGCTGAGTGCCTAAAGTACCAAACTAAACTTCAGGGAATATTATCCAGTCCCTTCCCCCAAATCAAACAGAGTTTATACCAAAAGTTTACTTGTAATTCTAATTTTTTTAGATTTGGGTACATATACTCTAGAAATACTGTTTAAAATGGTGACTAGTTCTCCAAGCCTGCCCACAAAAGCATGTTTAAATCTATTATGTGAAATTCCACCTCAACCTTGAGTTTTCTTTAAACAGAATATGTGTTCCTGTACACCTTTTTACACAACCCAGAGCAGTGTGGACCTGGCCTCTACATAACCTTGCCACACCATATTCTATCATGTCCCCGAGGAAGAGGCCCTTTTTCTAGCTGGGTGCACAATCATCTGTAGTAAATGTACTCTGAGAACCAAATCAGAAGGTCAGGTCCACGCTTGTGGCCCAACACCTTTCTGGCAATAGGACATGAACTATTGCCTGCTCTGGTATTCAAGTGAGGGCTCCAAAAACTGCACAGTCCAGAGAATGGGGTGATAAAGGGAGGTGATCCAGGGTACTAGAATTGCAAATACACAATTCACTAAGCCAGTCACTCCCCAACTGGACAGGTACAGTCACTTGCAGAATAATTTGGCAAAACCTAATAAAGTGGGAGATGGCCCCGCAACTCCACTGTTAGGTATAATATCTAGAGAAGCCGGATATTTCTCTACTGGAATTCCTACTCTCCTATTAGAGAGTAACAGGAATCACATTGACAAGGAAGGTGAGAGGGTTACTGACTTCCTGACTCCACCCATTCTAGTGAATGAACAGTTCTTAAGTCAGGTGTTTCTAGGTAGGAAACTCGCCACATTTCTTTTTGTAGAGTAAACAGACTCCTTGTTATTAAATTATGAATAAATGCTAATTTAAGATGACTGTTTTGAAGCTAAGCATATTTGGATAACCATCTAAATCTTACAATAACTTTCCAAAGACACTGTTTCATTATATTAAACACAGACCACGGTGGTAGGACACAGCCCTAACAAGCATTCACAAACCTGGTTCCTATTCACTCATCCCCAGGCCCAAGCAAATCTCTAAAAAGGGCTACATATGGCCTCTGTTTTGAGAGTATGAATTACAAAGGCAACAATTTACTCAGGGTCTCAGGAATTCGTATCTTCAGCAGACTTTACATGTTTCTGTGCCTGAAAAAATGTAAACTATAACGTAAGAAATAACTTCGTCTGGCTCCTCCAACAGATCTGGCTGAACAATTACCTTTGATTGGCCAAGGAGCGTTACCAGCTGCTGATACCCAATTCTCCACTCTGTCAGACCAGGTGGCCATGGATCATTCGCAACGTCTGGCTGTCTTTTCCTTTCCCCCCACCCAAGGCAAACGGTATTGCAGAGGCAAGTAACATAACCTCCCCAACGGGTTTACTCTCTAAACCTAACACCCTCTCTCCCCTCCCAAAACAGCACAATTCGTTTCTAAAGAGCCCTGTACCAGCAAGCATGTTATAAAATGGTCTTTCAGCCTTGAATCTGATTTACTACTATATAAATATCACCTTTATCCCCCAGTACGATGCTTTCATTGCTTCTAGATTAAAAGAAGAGAGGAACCTAAAGTGCCTACACAGAAAATAAGTTTATAAAACCACTGCTCAATAAAATTATCTCTTTTTTATAGCTTGACTGTATCAATTATGCTGGAAATAACTACTTTTCAAGCAAATCTCATGGTGCTAATTATTAAGAAAACTGGAATTACTGAAAGATTAAGATCAAGCATTACCTTCAAACTGGTTTTTCATTTTCCAAGTTGGAGATATAAAATTTTTTAAGTATATTCTTGTTCACAGGTCACTTTCCAAACACCTGCTCAAGACTTATTTTTTAGACTCAAGACTACAAAGATTTTCACTTTTAAAATTCTACCTAAATTCACGAGCATTAAAAACTTTACAAATTTATATTAATATAGAGATTTAAAATAAACTCCCACTAAGTTATTCCTCATATCTTGCTCCCACTAATCAACTAATCTGCCCACAACTTCACGTGTTTCGTTAAAAACAAAATTTCAGGACATCTTTAAGAAGAGAAACTGAATATTTCCAATTATAAATATAATTTGGTAAGGAGCTGGTATCCAAACCGCACAAAGAACTCTGACAAATCAGTAACAAAATGACAACCAAACTGAAAAGTAGGCAAAGGGAGATTTCTGGCTTCAGCTCAGACATGTAAAGAGAATGGAAGTAACAGGGCAAACTGCCACCCTGAAACAAGAAGACAGGGAAAAACAGGGAATCACAGCCAAGATTAGCTAAGCAGGAGCAGAAGCTGCTGAAGTCAGAAACTTGTAGGAACACTTAAATGGTAATTTTGACGAATTGATGGTGGCCAGATGTAGACTAGTTTGAGAGTTAAAAACTCCTGGGGAGCCAGTGTTAGAGGAGGCACCTGTACTTCCCTCCAGGAGCCCCACCAAGTTCTCATGGTGAAGATAAGAGAAAAATCCCCCAGTACTTCAAGCAGGATAAGGATAAAAACAACCATTTTGAAATACATAGGCCAAGACGTTTCTCCATAACAAAGGCCTGCCCTCTAAGGGAGGCTGCTTTACCAGAACCCAGTTTGACCTGGGGAAAGGGCAATGAGATAACTCCAGCCCCCTCTAGCCTTCCTGTCTCAACTAAGGGGAGAAAGAAAAAAAATTAAAAAGAGGCTAAAGAAATGCTTCTGAAGGTTGTCAAAGCCCAGGGACTCAGGTTCACTAAATAACTGACATTTAATCATAAAACTATAGAACACTCCCTCTCTCCAACAACTCACCACCATCAACAGGGCTCCAGTAAAATAACAGTGGATTACTACTTAAAGAGTCGCAAGATACAGACTCTAAGAAAGTTCTTAAGGAAACCCAAAGAGAAAGGGGACAGAGGAAGAGAGAGACATTAAGGAAACTGAAGCCTCAGCACTCACAGCTACAGCAAACATTACACAGCCCAGCTCCTAGCCAGATTAATATAAAAACTCACACTAAAAGCCTAATTACCACAGTCCCTATTATCCAACACATCATGTCCAGCTTTCAACAAAAAATTACAAGGCATGATAAAAGGCAAGAAAAACACAGTCCGAAGAGATAAAGCAAGCATCAGAACCAGACTCAGATATGACAAGGATTTTGGAACTAGGAAATAGGGAATTTAAAATAAGTATGATTCGATCCAGCTATTCCACTGCTGGGTATTTATCCAAAGAACATGAAAACACAAATGAGTAAAGACACATGCATCGCTGTGTTCATTGAAGCATTATTCACAATAGCCAAGACTTGGAAGCAACCTCGGTGCCCATCAAGGGATGAACGGATAAAGAAGATGTGGTATATATACACCATGGAATACTGCTCAGCCATAAAAAAGGATGAAATCTGGCCATTTGTGACAACATGGATGGACCTTGAGGGTATTATGCTAAGTGAAATAAGTCAGAGGGAGAAAGTCAAATACTGTATGATCTCACTGATAAATAGAACATAAGAACAACAAACAAACACAAAGAGACAGAGATCGGATTGGTGGTTACCAGAGGGGAGAGGGGGTGGGAGGAGGGCAAAAGGGATGATCAGGCACATGTGTATGGTGATGGATTGTAATTAGTCTTTGGATGGTGAACATCATGTAATCTACATGTAACATCATGTAAATCTACACAGAAATCGAACATAATGATGTACACCTGAAATTTATATAATGGTATAAACCAATGTTATCACAATAAAAAAATAAAGTGATTAATATGCTAATGACTCTAATAGAAAAAGTGGACAACATGCAAGAACAAACAGGTAATGTAAGAGAGAGGGAAACTCTGAGAGAGAAAGTGAAATGCTAGAAATCAAGAACACTGTAACAGAAATAAAGAACAACTCTGATGTGCTCATCAGTAGAATGGATATGGCCAAGGAAAGAATCAGTAAGACTGAAAATATCTTAAGGAAATTCCTCAAACTGAAATTTAAAGAATGAAATAAAAAAAGTAACAGAATATCCAAGAACTGAGGGCAATTACAAAAGGTATAACATACATGTAATGGGAACAGCAGGAGAACAAAGAGAGAAAGGAGAAGAAATATTGGAAGTAATAATGGCTGATAATTCTTCAAAATTAATGAGAAAACACCAAACCACAGATCCATGAAGCTCAGAGAACACCAAACAGAATAAATGCCAAAAAACTACACCTTGGTATATCATATTCAAACTGCAAAAACCAAAGATAAAGAGAAAATCTTGAAACAAGCCTGAGGGGAAAAAACACCTTACTTATAGAGGACAAGGATAAAAATTACATCAAACACCTCCATCAGAAACAATGCAAGCAAGAAGAGAATGAAGTGAAATATTTAAAGTGTTGAAAGAAAAAATCACCACCTAGAATTCTATATCCAGTGAAATTGTACTTCAAAAGTGAAGGAGAAATAAAAACAAAATAAACAAACAAACAAACATAAATTGAAGGAATTTGCTGCCAGTAGACCTTCTGTGCAACAAGTATTAAATGAAGTTCTTCAGAGAGAAGGAAAATGATACAGGTCAGGCACTCAGAAATACATAAAGAAGAGTAGCAGAGAAGGAATAAATAAAGGTAAAACAAAATCTTTTTTTTAATTCTTAATTGATCTGATAACTGTTTATTCAAAGTAATAGCAGCAATCTGTTGGGTGATTATAGTATATGGATAAGTGAAATAAATGACAGCAATGTTATAAGGGATAGGAAAAAAAAGAACTGAGATACTCTGTTATAAGGCACCTGCACTACCTGTGAAATGGTATAGCGTTACTTGAAAGTGGACCTAGATTAGTTGTAAACGTATATAGCAAACTCTCGGGCAAGCACTAAAAAAATCTTTTTGAAAAGTATAATTGTTATGCTAAGAAAGAATAAACAGAATCATAGAAAATGTTTAACTAAAAGCAGAGAAGGAAGAGAAAGAGACGGTGATAAAAATATAGAGAATTAAGTGCAATGAATAGAAATCAGTTGCAAACATGGTAAATATTAATCCAACTATATCAACAATCACAATACACCAATTAAAAGGCAGACTTTAGATAAAAAGGAAGACCCAACTACACACTGTCTACAAGAAACCCACTTTAAATATAAAGACACAGATTAAAAGTAAAGGAATGGAAAAAGATAAACTATGCTAACACTAACCAAAAGAAAACTGGAGTACTTATATCAATTTAAGGCAAAACAGAGAAAGAACAAAAAAAATTATCAGGGATAAAGGAGGGCACAACGTAATGAAAAAGGAGTCAATTCTCCAAGAAGACATAACAATCCTCAATGTGTATGTGCCTAACAAGACAGCATCAAAATACATGAGGCAAAACTGATTAAATTGCCAGAAGAAATAGACAAATCCACTATTATACTTGGAAACTTCAACACTCCTCCATCACAGTAATTGACAAATCCAGCAGACAGAAAATCAGTGAGGATACAGTTGAAGCAAACAGCACCATCAACCAACTGGATCTAACACTTCATCTAACAATAGCAGTATACACATTCTTCTCAAGCTCATGGAGAACAGGACAGACCACATTCCTGGCCATAAAACACACCTTAACAAATCTAAAAGAATAGGAATCATAGAGCAAATATTCTCCAACCATATGGAGTTAAACTAGAAATCAATAACAGAAAGAGACCAGAAAAATCTCCATATATCTGGAAATTAACCAACAATTCTAAACACATAGGTCAAAGAAGAAATTTCAAGAGAAGTTTTTAAAATATTTTGAAATAAATGAAAATACAACTTATCAAAATTTGTGGGATGCTACAAAAGTAGTGGTTAGAGAAATTATAGCATTTAAGGCATATGTAAGAAAAAGATAAAGAACTAAAATCAATAATGGAATCTTCTACCTTAGGAAACTAACAGCAAGAAGAAGAAAAGAAAGAATAAAATATGAGCAGAAATCAATGGAACTGAAACAGGAAAACAATAGAGAAAAATCAACAAAACCAAAAGCTAGTTCTTTGAATAGATTAATAAAATTGATAAAACTATGGACAGGCTAGCCAAGAAAATATGAGAGAAGACACAAATTACTAATATCAGAAATGAAAGAGGAGTCATCACTATGGATCCCATGAACATTAAAAAGATAATAAAAGATGATGAACAATTCTATGCCCTCAAATTTGATAACTTACAGGATGAGAACCAATTCCTTGAAAGACACCAGTGACAAAAACTCTTACATGAGGAGAAATAGGTGATCTAAATAGAACTATGTCTATTAAAGAAATTGAATCAACAATTAACAACCTTCCAAAACAACAAGCACTAGGTTCACATGGACTCACTGGTAAATTTAAGGAAAAACTTATATGAATGCTCTACAAACCCTTCCAGAAAAAAATGAAAGCAGAGGATGCACTTCCTAACTCATTCTATAAGGCCAGCATTATGCTACTACCCAAACCAGATAAAGACGTCACAAGGAAGGAAAACTGCAGACTAGTATCTCTTATCCTCAACAAAACATCAGCAAATCAAATCCAATAATGTATAACATGAATTACATGCCAAAATCAAGTGAGATATTTTTCCAGGAATGCAAAGGCTGGTTCAATATTCAGAAGTATTAAAGTAATCCATCACACCAACACAATAAAGAAGAAAAATCATATGATCATACCAACAGATGCAAAAAAAATCATTTGAAAAAAAATTCAACACCCATCCATGATAAAAACTCTCAGCAAACTAGGAACAGAGGGGACCTCCTCAACTTGATAAAGGACATGTATAAAATACTTATAGCTAACCTCATACTTAATGGTGAAAAACTAGATTCTTTCCCCCTAAGATCAGTAACAATGCAGGGATGCTCCCTCTCACCACTCATGTCAATACTTTACTGGAATTCCTAGCTAAGGCCATAAGATAAGAAAAGGAAATAAAAAGTATACAGATTAGGAAGGAAGAAATAAAACTGCCTTAGTTCACAGATAACATTATTATCTATATAGAAAATCCCAAAGAATCAACAAAAAATTCTGGGAACAAATAAGTGATTAGAGCAAGGATGCAGGATACAAATTTATTATACAAAACTCAATTAGTTTTCTATATACCAGCAATGAACAATTGGAATTTGAAATTAAAAACAAAATACCATTTACATTAGCACCAAAAAGAAAAAAATTAGGTATAAATCTAACAAAATATGTACAGACTCTAAATAAGTACAAAACTCTGACAAAAGAAATCAAAGATGATCGCAATAAATGGAGAGATATTCCATGTTCATGGACAGGAACACATACTATTGTTGTCAATTCTTCCCAACTTAATCTATGTATCCAACACAATCCCAACCAAAAGCCCAGCAAGTTATTTGGTGGATACGGCAAACTGATTCTCAAGTTTATATGAATAGGAAAAGACCCAGAATAGCAGATACAAAACTGAGAGAACAAAGTCAGAGGACTGACACTACCCAACTTCAAGACTAACCATAAAGCTGCAGTAATCAAGACAGAGTAGTATGGTGAAAGAATAGATAAACAGATCAATGGAACCTAATAGAGAGCCCAGAAATAGACCTGCACAATTAAAATCAACTGATCTTTGACACAGGAGCAAAGTGAATTCAATGGAGAAAGCACAGTCTTGTCAACAATTGATGCTGCAGCAACTGGATATTCCTATGCAAAACTTGAATCTAGACACAGAACTTACACCTTTCACAAAAAAGAACTTAAAATGGACCCTAGAATGAAACATAAATACAAAACTATAAAACTTCTAGAAGATAACAAAGGAGAAAATCTAGGTAACCTTGAGAATGGCGATGAGTTTTTAGATACAATTCCAAAAGCACATTCTATGAAGAAAAATTGGTAAGCTGGACTTAATTAAAATTAAAAACTTCTGCTCTATGAAAGACACCATTAAGAGAATGAAAAGACAAGCCACAGACTGGGAGAAAATATTTGCAAAACACATATCTGATAAAAGATTTCTACCCAAAAAAGACAAAAGAACTTAAAACTCAACAATAAGGGGGGAAAAAACTCAAAAAATGAGTAAAAGATCTCAATAGACACTTCAACAAAAAAGACATATTGATGACAAATAAGCATATGACAAGATGCTTAACATCACAAGTCATAAGAGAATTGCAAATTAAAACAGTAATGAGATATCATTACACACCTACTAGAATGGCTAAAATCCAAAACTCTGACCATACTAAATGTAGACAAGGATGCAAAGCAACAGGAACTCTTATTCATTGTGGGTGGGAATGCAAAATGGTATGGCCAATTTGAAAGAAAGTTTGGCAGCTTCTTAGAAAGCAAAACATACTCTTACCACATGACCCAAGAATCATGTTTACCCAAATGAGCTGAAAACTTATGTCCACACAAAAACCTGCACATAGATCTTTATAGAAGCTTTATTTGTAACTGCCCAAGACTATAAGCAACCAAGATTTCCTTCAACAGGTGAATGGAGAAACAAACTGTGGTACATTACATACAATGGAATACTATGCAGTGATACAAAGAAATGAGATATCAAGCCATAAGAAGACTTGGGGGCCAGCCCGGTGGCGTAGCAGTTAAGTTCACACGTTCCACTTTGGTCACCCGGGGTTCACCTGTTCAAATCCTGGGCACAGACCTACTTACTGCTCATCCAGCCATGCTGAGACGGCATCCCACATAGCAGAGCTACAACTCTACAACTATGATACATAACTATGTCCTGGGGCTTTGGGGGGAGAAAAAAGGAAAAACAGGAAGATTGGCAACTCATGTCAGCACAGGGCCAATCTTCCTCAACAACAACAACAAAAAAAAAGACGACAACGACAATGGAACCTTAAATGCATATTACTAAATGAGAGAAGCCAGTGTGAAAAGGTTACATACTGTATGATTCCAATTATATGACATTCTGGAAAAGGCAGAAGTATAGAGACAGTAAAAGGGTCAGTGGTTGCCAAGGTCGAGGGAGAGGTTGAAGCACAGGGGATCTGTAGGGTAGCGAAACTAATCTTTATGATACTGTAATGGGGGATACATGACATTATGCATCTGTCAAAACCCACAGAATTTGTACACAAAGGATGAACCCTAATGTAAACTATGGGCTTTGGTTATTATGTGTCAATATTGGTTCAAAATTGCAATAAATGTACCACACGAATGCAAGAGGTTAAAAGTATGGGAAAGTGGGGGGAAGGAGGGTATTTAATAGAGCTATCTTGTACCATCCGCTCAATTTTTCTGTAAATCTAGAACTGTTCTAAAAAATAGTCTATCAATTAAAAAGAATCGAATGGGGGGAAAAAAGGGCAAAGAATCCAAATAGACACTTCTCTAAAGGAGATACACAAACTGCCAACGAGCACATGAAAAGATGTTTAACATCATTAGTCATTATGGAAACGCAAATCACAACTGCAGTGAGGTATCACATCACATCCACTAGGAAGGTTAGAATCAAAGTCAAATAAATGCAAATGTTGGCAAGGATGTACAGAAATCAGGACCCCCAATACCACTAGTAGGAATATAAGCTGGTGTCACCACTTAGGAAAACAGTCTCGCAGTTCTTCAAAATGTTAAACATAGAGTTACCATTTGACCCAGTAACTCCACTCTTAGGTATATACCCATGAGAACTGAAAATATGTCCACACAAAAACTTGCATACAAATGATCTTAGCAGCATTATTCATAATAGCCAGTAGAGAGAAACAACCCAAATGTCTATCGGCACATGAAAGGAAAAACAGAACATGGCCTTTCCATACAATGGAATACTATTCTGCCATAAAAAGGAATGAAGTACTGATACATGTTATGACGTGGATGAACCTTGAAAACATTAAGCTAAGTAACAGAAGACAATCACAAAAAAAAACCCACATATTATATGATTCCATTTATATGAAATGTCTAGAATGGACAAATATATAGAGACAGAAAGTAGATTAGTGGTTGCTTAGGGCTGGGGTGGGGAGGGGTGTGTGGATGCAGGGACTGGGGAATGCTGGCTTCATGGTACAGGGTTTCTTTTTGAGGTAATGAAAATACTCTAAAATTGATTGTGGTGATGGCTGCACAACTCTGTGAATATACTAAAAACTACTGCATGTATACTTTAAGTGGGTAAATTGCATGGTATGCGAATTATAGCTCAATAAAGCTGTTACCAAAAAGTGTTACCATCTAAATATTAATGACTACCAGAGTTGCTAGATTTCACAAATAAAAATACATATATTGCATGGTTAATACTTATACTATAAAATTATTCATTGTTTATCTTCAGTTCAAATTAAACTGGATGTCCTGTATTTTATCTGGCAACCCTACTCCCAAATCTATTATCTCCAACCTAGAACTTCATTATCCTCAGTTCAAGACCCATGTATCCAGCTATGCAATAGGCGGCTCTATTTGGCTACCCTCCAAATATCACATCAACATAAACAAAACTAAAATCACCTTTCTTCCAAGGAGATGTTCAAAATGTGTAAGAATTAGTACCTTAGGCCTTGTTCGGGTCTCCTGGAGCTCCCTCCCAACCCCAATGGCCTGGCATAAACAATTGAGTGGTTGGATGAGGTGGTAGGTGGGGGGACGGTGTCTAGAAGCTGAGGTCAGCAATTATTTCACAGACAATGGGGAGGAGTTTCAGTAAGTTGACAAACAGGACATACGCTGGTGAGGACAAGCTGAACATCAGCCTCCCTTTCTCAAGACTAAATAAGCTTCCCTCTCACAATACTTTGCCACCATCATCTTTGCCCTGGAAATTTCACATCCTATCCAATCTCCACAGTACATTAGTTTACTTCTAAAAGAAAAATCTGATATCTTCACTCCCCTGCTTTAAACTTTTCAATGCAATGGCTCCCGCTCTCTTAGGATAAAATCAACGCCATTCAGGAACAGGTCTCTGCTTATCTTTCTTGCCACACTTTGCACTGCTCCCCACACCCTTCCCTTACTTTTCAGTACCAGCCATGAGAATCTGTCAGTCTCCATCCTAAAGGAACAACGCTCACTCTTGCCTCTAGGTGTCCTGTCCTCCCACCCCCCAATAAATTCTTACCTGAGCAACTCCTATTCAACACAGAGGTTTTAGCTTAAAATACCAAATCTTCCATGAGCCCCTCTCTGAAGCCAGCATTGAGTCAGGCACCTTGTGCCTCTCATCAAAAGCTCTAAACACGACCTATCACAGAATATTGTAACTGCCCATCCCCTCATCTATAAACCCTCTGGGAGACTGGAGACTCTGCAAAGCAAGGGATGTCGTTAAGAACTCAACAAAGACAGTATGAACAAAGCAATCAATCATCAAAAGTTAGAACTATGTACGGGGCCAGCCCAGTGGCGTTAAGTTTGCACGCTCTGCTTTGGTGGCCCAGGGTTTGCAGGTTCGGATCCCGGGTGCAGACCAATGCACTGTTTGTCAGCCATGCTGTGGCGGCATCCCATACAAAGTAGAGGAAGATGGGCACGGATGTTAGCCCAGGGCCAGTCTTTCTCAGCAAAAAGAGGAGGATTGGCAGCGGATGTTAGCTCAGGGCTAATCTTCCTCACCAAAAAAAAAAAAAATTAAAACTATGTAACTAAATGTTATAAGGGTCTAGCTGAGTATTAGCATTACTCCTCTCAGACTAAAATCACAGAAATACACAGTAATTCAATCATATCAGGAAAATTTTCTCAAAAATAATCATTTTGTGTTTTGCTGAAATATTTCAGAATCCCAAGAAGGATAAAATTCAGATTACTACCTTTTTTTCTCCTGCCCCCAGACATATATGCAATTATTTAAAAGGATAGAGAAAACATATACAACTCCTTGAAAGGCACTAAAAATTTGATATTCTTATCCTAAAAATCCAACACAATTGTGAAAAAGGAACAAAAATTTCTTGAGGAAACAGAACTACCAACCTTATTTAAAATAAATATAATATTTAAGCAAGTCTTTATGCCGTATCTTGTTCTAAAATGAATTCAAACCAGCTTACAAAAATATACACAACACAACTAAATAAAATAAAATTTAAAGTAAGTAAAGAAATCTCAATAGAAAAACCAAAGGGTAGAAGGTAAATTCAGAAATGAGGTTAGGACACAACTATATGCTTCATGGTTCTGTATATTTGCAAAAGATGGGTCAAAAGTGTGGCTCTATGCTTAGTAGTGGTCCACCACATTCACTGGGTCATGTGAATGCTGACATCCTTGTCTTGTCACACCTTACATATGATATTTCCCAGGTCTTCTATCAGTACAATCTTTCTTCTGATACTTCTAAAATCTCATGCTCACAGTTTTCATTATTCAACTCTTCTATTTAGAAATTTATCTTTTAAAAAAATATTCGCAGCTAACACTCTATAGAATCATCATATTTCCTTTCCAGTGACACGCTCATAATCTACAGGATTCCTGCTGGAGTATAGCTCAGATCCTAAGGTAACAGGCCATACCTGTCACCGTAATGCCAAAACTGCCTATTCCTAAGTATATTTTACATTAGACCAGAAAGTTACATGTATTTAAACTATATGGTGATTTAACAACCACTTCCTTTTTTACATAAAATAAGATGACAATGATGAAAACTTTGTGCTAGAATAAAATCAAGTTTTGCATTCACCCAGTTCTAAATCACATACCAACAGCTTCAACTGCAGGCAAAGAGTGTAACATCAAAGCACATTTTGATTCACTCTGAAACAAATCTTTTCAAACAAATTCCTTTTGCTCTACCAAGATTTACGTACAAAAGCTGAAGCCTTCTATCCTCCACCCTTCAATAGAGACACTTGGAATACAGTTAAGCAGATTGTTCCAGCTGTTTAAACTACAAACCCATGAGCCTGCCTCCTGGAGGCATTCTAGGCTTTATGTACCTGAAAACTAAAAGAATGGGTCAGTCAAAGGACACACACAGGTCTGCATGTGATAAAAGTTGGGAGTGGGGGAACTATTAAGAAACTGAGAATGTACTAGAGGTACATAATAAAACTAATTTTAAAAATCTATTCTATAGCAATTACTGAAAAACATTTGGAATAGTGCATATGTTATTGTGCTATTTAAATACTGACATCAATTTATTTGCTTCATTATTTTTATAAAACCAGATATCAAACTCTCCAGGTATACTTCCTAACCACTTCTTATCGACATATACTTTGAAAAACAACCTATGCTTAATACTCAACAGCTAGTGTAACTAAGAACTTTTTTACACATTAGTTTTATTCTTTTAATAGAAATAACAACCATCTCTGTTATTACTTTTTTTGGTGTGAGGAAGATTAGCCCCGAGCTAACATCCGTTGCCAATCCTCCTCTTTTTGCTGGGTAAGATTGGCCCTGGGCTAACATCTATGCCCATCTTCCTCTATTTTATGTGGGACGCCTGCCATAACGTGGCTTGATAAGTGGTGCGTCGGTCCGTGCCCGGGATCCGAACCTGAGAACCCTGGGCTGCAGAAGCAGAGTGCACAAACGTTAACCACTATGCCACCAGGCCGGCCCCTCTGTCATTGTTTTGTGGTCCTTCACGTGCTGTGATGATTAAATTTTTTCTTAATACTTAAGAATGCCTATTTATATTTGCCTAACCAATATAACTAGCAAAGAACCAACATCTTCACTGTTTTATTTGAAACTCACAAACAACCTTGTCAACAGATATTATATTTTCCATTTTATAGGTAAGGAAACTGAGATAGTAGCCACACATGTAAATCAATACAAACACACATGCATCCATTGTTTTGGGGGCAGGTTTATTTAATGATTAAGGGGTGATGATGCCATTTAAAATATATTTTATTCCTTCTGTCAAAAGATCAAATCAATCTAAACAAACCCATAGCTATCCAACTTCCATACACTCAACGCAGGACTACTGTCATGGCTGCCTCATTACATCACAAACTTCATCAATTATAATCCCAAAACCATTGCTAACATGTCCCAAGAGAGTAACTAAACCACCTAAAATTACAAAGACACCTTGGCAATTATATGAAAACTGAATAAATAAACAAAGCACTCTAGTGTTTAAATGTATTGCTAGGAAATGCCACCTATCAACACTTTCACTTCTTGAGAATTGCCACTGCTTGAGGTACACAAATTTGACGAGAAAAAAATGTGTAGTAAGAATCCTCCTGTCCTGTGAAGCAACTGCACCTCAGAAGTTGCTCATTTCGAATACTATACATCATTTAAAAGCCTCTTATCATGACAGACAACTGTAGCAAATTTAACTGAATTGAGCATATGTCTGGGTATTACTGAGACATCATAGGTTTCTATCTCCTTCAATCTGTATTCAAGCAAGACTCTAAATTTCTTTCAGCTTGAGTTAAATGAGAGAAAATGCAATTCATATTTCCAGAAGGAAGAGTGGCACATTTTCCAGTAAGTTTCTTGTTCTCATTTTACTATTTTAAGAGTTCTGATCACTCCCAGTGTTGCTGTGTGGCAAGATCTGATTTCTGGTGGCTGATCATTCTCACGGCAAGATGTTTTACTAAAACTGTCTCCAAAAACTGTTTTTATTCGTATTTAGCTTCAGTGTATTTATACACAAAATACCATTTCAATGGCACTGTGCCAAGAAAAGAAATAGCTTGCTAGAATTTCAGTTGACTTTGTTAAAGGAAATTATTTTAAATTAATGTGGCTACTGAACTGCTGCCATCCTTAACCTCAGAAAATATATTCCTTCTAATTTTTGCTGTGAACATTTATTTATTTAAGTTAAATTCCAGCTCATGAATGTTGACCATAAGGAGCGTAAACCTTCCTGCTACTATTTCATATTCTTTCTCTAAACAAGGGCAAGCACACGTTTGCTGCATTAGTATGCAAGGCCAGGTCACCTCCATCAAGTGAAATCATCTATGTATTTTTGGTAGAATCCTTAACTTCCACGCCCGTCAGTGAAATGGAACAAGGCTGTTTTGTTTGCAGAGAGCAACAATTTGATCTCTGGTTTACTAGATGGCGCTCGAAATATTTTTCCATATGTTTTTCCACAAAGAGAATCTGACATCAGCATGGTTTACCTTTACCAGTGAATGCAGGCTTTTTTCACCAAACATATCCCAGAGGAAGGTCAGGTCTTCCTGGCTATCCACATGTGGCTGCAGCTGGGCTGGCAGAGCAGCCAACAGCTCATAGAGACCTATAAAATGAAAATAAAACACAAAGCGTAATCTTAGAGTGATCTCATTAATTTCGCTTAAGGTGTGTGTAACTGACGGCTGGAACATGTCGTTTTTACTGGATTTGTATTCTGGGCCATCAAGCTAAACACCTCTCCAAAGAAGCAAAGGAAGCTTTTTGATTTTTAAATTCCAAAGAAGTACGTATTAACAGGCTTGTTTTTACCTTTCACTATTGTCAACATCCTACAGTCATCCAAGTTTATATAACCCGAGACAGAAAATGTGTACAAGCTTTCAAAAAAAGAAGAAAACGCATACATTCCTTTCCTTAATCGTTATTACATTTCCCTCAACGTTAGCCAGAGTGAAATGAGTCATGAATAGGAAAACCTTCCTTAGAAGAGCAGAAAATTGATAGAGCGGTCCATTAAAAAGGTTTGTGGTTTCCAAATAGTTACTAATAATATATAGCTTCAAAAACATGTGCATTATCTAACGTCCAAAATCAAGTTCTAAAAAGTAAGATAGAATAAACCATACTTGGTGCTGCATTACTGTAGTCACTCATCTTTAAAACAACAACAAACTTCCCCAGAATTTAATTTAAATTTGACTCTAATTTGGGGCTGTGTGATACCCTCTGAAAGAGTTAAGGCAACAGATGCAGGTTACTCGTGGTTCTCCTCACTAGAAGCTTCCTAGGAGTAGACAGTAGCGCAGTGTTCCACAGTAGCTACTGCATAAACCATCCATCTCGTTCAGGGGCCGTCAGACTCCTGTCCAAGAAATGTTGCAACAGTGCTTGCCCGAGACTCTTCAGGGAGGTGACCTGGCAGAAGTCAATATCAACTCATAGCACATGTTTCATTTTCCAGTGGGATTACATGAGGTAAAAAGGACAAAATTCCTTTTATTTCTGTCTGCTGTCTACAAAAACACCAAGACCTCCTGGGATCTACAACACACGGGACTGTTGTTATTTCTGCTCTGAATAAGTGCTGGTGTTCATCACAGGGACAGCTTTACAAGATATTTAACTAGCAAAGAATCACAGAGTAAATTATGGGCTGCTGATTAGTATTATCTATTATCTTCCTAAAGCATTATAATATTCTGATAATCAGTGATAATTTACAACCAAATGCATTAGGTTCCACTTTGAAAGTTAGATATGTGACTTGAGAGATTCTATTAAATTCAAACACTTCTGGGGCTGTATTTGGCAAAAAAGATCTAAAATACTCTAGGGGAAAAAAAAAATTCTCCCAATTACATTCTTAAGTATTCTTGGTCATTTATATTTATTCCCTTAAAAACCTGGCATCCTGCCTAAACTAGCTCTTATTTACAATTTAGTAAAAATATTTTTAAGGTATCTCAACCTAACTCAGTGTATAAGAAACAGGTCTCACGTTATACATACACAGACACACACATTTAAAGGAATCACAATCGCCAAGATCAGTAGTTAAGGTCAAAGGTTCAAAACATGAAATTAAGTAAAAAGAAGGTAGAATTTCATTATTTTATTACTGATTTCAGGAGTAGGAAAAATAATTACCTATTCCTTCATGATATGATTAGAGTTTAATTAATGATACTAATTCAACTGTGATATAATTTATGTGGCACAGTTGTTGGGGGGATTAAATGAGCTGATACCCTAGAACAGTCCCTGGCACATGGTAAGTACTCGATATGTTTCATATGTAACTCAGCGAGTTTCAGCCATTGTATTATTAATTACTATTGTTATTCATCTTTATCATGACTGAAAAAGCAAAAGTTTGGATCAGACAAACCTAGAATGAAACCCCAGGTCTACACATAACATTTCACATAACTTATCTGAGCTTTGTTTGTTGAACAACAGTAACCTAGACACATGGTAAAATTGTACAGAACTAAATATACAAACATATATACACACACAAATGAGTGCACATAAAACTGGTGAAATCTGGAAAAGGTCAATGGATTGCATCAATGACAATTTCCCAGTTGTGATATTCTACTATAGTTACATAAGATGTTACCATTGGAGGACACTGGGTGAAGGGTACACAGGATCTCTTTGTGTTATTTCTTACAACATGTGAATCTATAATTATCTCAAAATAAAGTTAAAACAAGAAGAAATTGTGGTAAACATGGTTGTCAGAATTCTATGGGACAATGCAAACGGCAGCATTTGGCCCTGTGGCTGGCAGAGGAGGCATTTCATAAAAAGTAATGTTCCTGGGGCTGGCCTGGTGGCATGGTGGTTAAGTCTGTGTGCTCCACTTTGATAGCCCAGGGTTTGCGGGTTCAGATCCCGCACATGGACCTACACACCACTCATCAAGCCATGCTGTGGCAGCATCCCACATACAGAATAGAGGAAGATGAGCACAGATGTTAGCTCAGGGACAATCTTCCTCACTAAAACAAGAGGTTATATTCTTCTTTTCTTAATGTGTCTCCTCTAGAATGAAAATGCCTTTCAATGCAATGGTTCAAAGTCAAAACAACAGCTTAGCTATACATTCCAACTGGACACAATATCATACTCAGAAATAAAACCACCCAAGGCTTTTCCATATGGAAAGTGTTAACTTTACCCAAGTACTGCTTAACTTTTTGTGGGAATAAGCCATATTATGCTTAAATTAAAAATAATAATAATTCTCTGTTAGCTGAAGCTCATAAACCTGATTTTTCTGTTTTTTATTAGCTTTATGTAATCCTAATTTATACGCCACCCTAGTTTGGCACTCTACTGACAACAGCAGTCACTTCTCTTCAGCTCCCACATCTGGTAACCAGAGACCAAAACCAGAAGAGATAGGACAGTGCCAAGCAGAAATTAAAGAGATGGTAAAAAGGGCTACTCGACCAGAGCTGTATGTAGTCTCAATGCAGGCAACACAGACAATCACTTCCACTCAAATAAATTATATAGGCCCTAAAAACCATCTCAGTCCTTGCCTAAAACTGGGTCTGTATTCTAACACATGCTTTAAAATACTCCTATATTCAGTTCCCAAAGTTCCAAGAGTGAAGAATACTATGAAAGCCAAATGTTTTTAGCTCTTGAGATTTAGAGAGCACAGAATGAGAGTCTAGACAGTAAGTGGTATCTTAAAATTTTTTACCTAAATCTACTTGGTCCTGAGCAAGAACCAGGATGGTGAAAGTTATCTTCTACTCCTCTGTAGTCATTCAAGTTCATGAATGCTTCCTTCCCATAATCATTTATGTACCAATGGGCCAAGCGCTGTCATGGCTCTAAAGACCTAAGACAAATCAGACATGATCCCTGTCCTCAGGAGTTTACAGTGTAGAGGACAAGCACAGACAGGTCTATGAATAAGTGCAGGAAACGGTGAGACTGCTGATAAAAGCAAGGGAAGTGGTCAATTTCTCCAAAGGAGGAAGAATACATCAGAAAAGCCATCAGCAAAGAATAACACCCAGGTTAGGTCTCTGAAGGCTACGAATCAACATTTATGAGTTCTTATATTCAGAGCACTATGTTAGTCACTGGGGATAAAACCAAGTACAGAATACACCTCTGCCTCTTCCCCAGAGATCTCACAATCTTGGATGACACAGAATACACATCATATATGCCCCAAACATAAAGCAATCCTAAATATAATGATCTCCTATTTGCCCAAGTAAAGATCCAACGTAGATTTTCTTCCAAGTAAAATAAATAAATGTTTAGGCTGCTGATGAAATATTCAAACATCTAACTAATTTTCAGGGATATTAAGAAGATGCTCATGACTGCTTATAACATGTAAATTATAATTTAGTTAGGAACACATACTTTGAATTACCTACTGAGTAAAATATATTAATTTAGATATTTGGTTTTTGCCCCACTTGCACATTTCATGCAAACATTTTATTCAAATTCTTCATAATGAAATTCTCCCTCATCACTAGTGCCACTTAACAGAGTTAGAACAGATCATTTTCGCTTCTAGATACATTATCTGAGATATAGCACTTTTCTGAATATGAAGGAGATGCCTTCACTGAGAATCTGAGTAAGGCTGATTGGTGTTTCATTTATTCTACAGGATGCTTTTGAGCTCTATAACAAAACCACTTACCAACTCTGAGTATCTTTAACATTTGCAAATGTGAGATTTTTAACCCCTCTCTAAGGAATAATAACTAAATCTGGTTTAAACTTGTCTCCTTTTTTTAAAACAATTCTGTCAAGTGATCTCTCAATAATCTCAAAAAATATGAATTTAGGTTATATGAGAATTAACTGTGGCTTCTCCATTCAATACATTTTTGTGTAAGTGAATAAGAGAGGAAGTACTCTATAAGAAACTTTGTAAGGAATTGAATATAAGGAATCTCTTCTCTGAGAGATCATTTTAAGGTAGGAAAAAGCCTCACCTTATATTTGGGTACATATGATACAAGACATGGTCAAAGATACATGTAAAGAGTTTCAATAAAATTCTTTCATAAATACATTCCAGTGGAGAAAAAGCAATATTTTTAAATTAGTGCATTTTTTATACTGGGAGAAAAGAAAGCAACAGCAAAACTAAAATGTCAAGAGGCACCTGATTAATATGCACAATAATTACAGCAATTTAAAGAGAGCAATCAATAAATGTTAGAGAAGGCTACAATGGAGCTGGCAGGACTGTGAGCTAGGATCTAAAGGAAGGAAAATAAGGCCTGGAAGAGTGCATTCTAGACTGGAGAACACCCAAGGTGAAAAGTCAGCAATAATCATGTAAATCTGTAGATCTTTTAAATGCACTAAATTTCTGTAACACTGAAGAAAACACTAGTGAGTACTCAAACCCACATTTCTGCTTTGTATGTTTGCATAAGTCATGATCCAAACTGGAGATGAGAGCTATACCATAACGTGAACAAGGAAAATTTAATATAAATAATGATTAACTATAACAGGATTATCTATAAAGTGATAAAGAAAAATCTCAAGATACCTAGGGCTGAAGGAGAGAATTCAGAAAGAAAAGACCTTGGGAGAGGGGCTCCCTCCCCAAGACTAGGATTCAAAGCTCACTGGAAAAGGTACGATTACAACCCACTAGATGGTTGGGTCTCCCTGGGCCAGAGCTGGTCTACCATCACTGGGCAAGCATGAAACACCCTCCAGGGTGCAGGTGGGAAGAAAACTATGGCTAGGACTATCAAGTAGGGAATGTTTCTTCTCCAGGATGTGCCTGGAGGTCAAGGCTGGGAAGCTCACTTCTGGGGTGCCTGAGAGGCTTACTCAGAATCTGCCTATAGCTGTGTCACTGAAACTCAAAAGGAAGCTGTCCACCGGGTGCCACAATAACTTGATGCTTCCCATACGTGCTGCTGGCAATCCCATGGGAAGAGCAGGAAGAAGCAAATGAAAAACACCAGAACAAGGAAGAGACACCCCTTCCTCCTGCAGTGTCCATCTAGTACCCTCTCCTGTCAAAGCTTAACAATGTGCCAGCTGCAAGAAAGAAATTTTTAAAGGGCCCAGCTTCATTTTCACAGAGCAGGCAACGAAGTATGGATTTGGAACTCAGAGGCAATACAATGATACCTGGCTCAATGTTCTATACACAGATTTAAGCGTGTGTGGGGAGGGAGAGTAGATGTTTTTCCCCTTTTTAGGGGGAGAGAGGTTGTCTTCCTGCTTTTGTTTTTGTGTGGCTTTCTGTTGTTTGGCATTGGGGACACAATGAAAAATACTTAACTAGTGATTAGTGAAGGTAAAGAATTTACTAATGCCAACATGAAAGGAAAATACTATTAAATCAAAGGCTTGTATTGACAATGTTTTAACCTATTTTAACCGTATCTAACCTGGACCCAACAGCTTAGTTAGAGGACATTAGTTAAGTCAAAGTTCTAAGTTCAACAGATGACAAACGAAGAACACTCTTACCTATCAAAAGCACTCTCTTAACTTCAACCTCCTCACAAATGTATGGTATTTACAAAAAGAGGACGGAGATAGATTGTTTTTTTCTAGCATTAAAAAATAGTAATAATCCCTAAAAGTGTAAAAACAACACAAAGTACATAGTGGGCAAAATTTGTAGGGGCTAAGGAAGGTGTTTATAGTAATAGGAACTAATTGCAGAGAGATGCAAAGATGTTTTAAGATTTTTAAATTGGACTGCTGTTTAGGAACTAAATATTGTAATCTATTCTTCCCTTTCCAGAGGAATGTTAGATGGCAAATGTTGACTGTCTGAAATTATGAAAAATAATACAGTAATGAGAATGATTTCAGTACAATATAAATTGCTCACTCGGAAGCCAGTTCATTAAGCCATCCTGTATGTAGACTGCGATCTTAATTTAGTTTCACTGTCTTATTTATTCCATTGGAGTTAAATGAGCTACAGCTGGCTTCTCTGTAGCCTTGCTACACTGAAGGATAAACACATCTGTCATTTTCCTTAAAGATAAAAAACTAAACGCGTTTTACCCCCCAACAACTTATTGTCAGAGTCCGTCCTGAGGCTTTCTGAGCCTTAGGCCACACAAGTGACCAAGGGTCACTAGGAGTATTTTACATACAGACTTAAATATGTTGATGCTTCAGTAACTTCAAGTTCTTGTGCAATTGTTTTTTTCAATATTTAGATAAGAGTAGTACTCTAAAGCTAAAGTCATATTTTCCATCATAATCTTATAATCTTTACCTAAGATACATGTAAGTAACAGGCAAGTGATTTGATCAAGGATTGGGGAAGGTAAATAACATTGATCCAATCCATAAGGAAGTGTAATCATGTTGAATAAACAATTCACCCAAAGTTACAATACATTAATCAAAAGATAATTACATGTCATCATCTTGGATTAAGATTTCATTACTTTATGAGATTACTCAAATCACTGGGATATATGATAGTAATTTTAACTGTGGGTAAAGGTTCCCATCATCATAGTCAGACCCTCAACAATTTTCACCTTGCCTAATAAAACTAGCTGTTAAAAAGAAAGTCTATTTCTATCCTCTCCCCCCTCCTTATTCTTTCCTTCCTACCACCAACTGATAAGCTTCCTAAAATAATTCTTAGTAATAATTACCAGCAGCAATTCCTAGTAGTATTAATATACCTAATACTTACAGAGCTACGGTAAGTGCATCACAGTTATCTCATTTAATGCCTTCCATAAATAGGTGCTATCACTAGCTCCATTTTACAGGAGGAAATACATTTAGCCTAGTAAGTGGCATATTCAGGACTTAAACTCAATTCTGGCCTATGCCTACCATAATAATCCCATAATTTAAATCTTCTACTCAAAAACCTTCCAGGGCTACCTTTAAGAGAAAAGTTAAATGCCTAACCTGACACCCAAATTACAGATGGATCCAATATTTCAAATATGTACTAGAGGAAGATTTCACAGAATATTTTTATCATGGAGTTCAAGGCTTTTCTTAGCAGGACAAGTAACTTAGAAACCTTAAAAGGCAATGACTGATAGACTTTATAACAAAATGTCCCTGCATCAAAAACAATCAAAAAAGTTTGCAGAGAAACTGCTAAAACTTATCAAATAGAATAAAAGATGAATAAACCAATAGAAAAATGGGCAATGGCACATGAATGGGCAAATAATGGTAGAAAAACAGACGGCCCCAAAATATCAATACACAAAGCAACGTTCAATCTATCAAATAACTCTAAATAATTTTAGAAAGTTAAACAAAGCATATCATTTTTCTCCTATCAACTTAGGAAATAACTAAGTTTGCAAATACCCAGTGTCAGTGAAGGCACGGGAAAACAAGCCCAAGAGTCATGTGGTGGGGTAAACATGCGTGCACTCTGCCAGCATTTACTGAACACCATAAGTTCTAGGTGTCAGACGTTGTTCAAGGTGGTTGGGATACATCAGTGAACCAAAAAGATAAAGATCCCTACCCCTCATGGAGCTAACATTCTAGGGGGAAGGCAAATAATAAACATGGTAAGTCAATTATAGCATGTTAGAAGGTGACAAGCATGAAGAGAAAAAAGACAAAGTAGAGCAGTGTAAAGGAGGTCCAGTGCTGGACCACTGGCATATGGCACTGACAGAGTGGTATGGGTACGCTACAAGGAGAAAGTGACAAATGAGCAAAGACTGAAGAAGGCGAAGGAGTTAGCCACATGGGTATCTGAGGGACAAGCATTCCAGGCAGGGGGATCAGACAATACAAAAAAAACTCAAAACCCTAAGACAGGGTGTGCCTGTAGTGTTTGAGGAAGGGCAAGGAGTCCAGTGTGACTGGAGCAGAGGGAGGAA
This sequence comes from Tapirus indicus, assembly GCA_031878705.1. Lineage (NCBI taxonomy): Eukaryota > Metazoa > Chordata > Mammalia > Perissodactyla > Tapiridae > Tapirus > Tapirus indicus. The sequence goes on from CM062925.1 coordinate 103,251,129, forward strand.
GAGGGGGAGTTGTAAGGGATGAGTTAAGAGAGGAAATGGGGGACCAGATCACGTACAGCCTCATAGGACAAACATTGTAAAGAATTTAACTTTTATTTTAGAGGGAAAAAGTCACTGTAGGGTTTAAAGTAAGTCCCCCCCTATCCATGGTTTAGTTACCCTCAGTCCAAAAGTGAGGGTATTTCCAAAAATATAAAATTTCAGAAATAAACAATTCATAAGCTTTAAATTGCACACTGTTCTAAGTAGCATGATGAAATCTCACACGGTCCCAATCCATCCCACCTGGATGTGAATCATCCTTTTGTCCACGTCTCCTCACTGTACACACGACCCACCCATCAGTCACTTAGCAGCCGTCTTGGTTATCAGATCACCTGTCACAGTATCACAGTGCTTGTGTTCAAGTAACCCTTATTTTACTTTATAATGGCCCCAAAGCACAAGAGTAGTGATGCTGGCAATTCAGATATGCCAAAGAGAAAACGTAAAGTCCTTCCTTTAAATGAAAAGGTGAAAGTTCTCGACTTGATAAGAAAAATAATTGTACACTGAGATTGCTAAGATCTATGGTAACTTTTATTACAGTATATTGTTATAATTATTCTATTTTACTATTAGTTATTGCTGTTAATCTCCTACTATGCCTAATTTATAAATTAAACTTTATCATAGGTATGTATGTAGAGGAAAAAACCAAGTATATATAGGGTTTGGGACCATTTGTGGTTTCAGGCACCCAGCAGGGGTCTTGGAACAAATCCCCTGTGGATAAGGGGACACTACTGTAATATGGTCTGACCTACACTTTAAAAGCATCACTCTGGCTGCTGAATTGAGAAGAGACAGCAGGGGAGCAAGGGCAGAGGCAGAGAACCACGTTCGAGGGTCAATGCAGTGATCCAGGCAAAAGCAGATGGTGGCCCGCGCCTAGGTGGGAGCTAGTGGAAGTTAGGAAAAGTACTCAAATTCTGGACAGATTCTGAAGGAAGAGCTAATTATGAATTTCTGAGAGATTGAATGAGGAATATGAAAAAAAGATAAGAATCAAACATGACTCAAAGATTGTTTGAAGTTGCCATCAGCGTGACAGGGAAGGTCAGTTTCAGACACGTTAAGTTCAAGATAGCTATCAGATATCCAGGTGGAGATGTGGTGGGCAACTGGATACAGGAGTCAGGAGCTCAGCAGAGCAACCCAGGCTGAAGATACACAGTTAGGAGTCATTGGCACACGGATGGTATTAAAAGCCATGAGCCTGGATGCGATCTCCAAGGGCATGAGTGTAGACATAGAAGAGAAGAGGAGCCAAGGACTGAGCCCTGGGGTCTCCATGGTTAGAAGATGTGGAGGAGAAGAGGGACCAACAACCACTCAAAGAGGAAGAGCACCAGGAGTGTGATGTCCTGGAAACCAAGTGGGGCAAGGGAGAATAAATGATGCAGTGTCAACTGCCACTGACAGGGCAGGCAGAATAAGGACTAAGAATCGCCCAGTGGATTTAGCAACAGAGAGGTTACCAATTGCGGCACCGTGATGAGTGAAGAGGACTGGATGAAGAGCACTAAAAACATAAAGAGACATGTTGGAAATGGCAAATATAGACAACTCTTACGAAGACAGACAACCGCTACAATCTCTTAGCAAAGAGAATTGATGTTTGTAAGGGAACAGGGATAAAGAAGTTTTTTTAAGATGAATAAAAATAGCATATTTGTATGCTAATGGCATTGATTCACTACAGAGAGAAATTGTGATGTAAAAGAGGGGGGGATTTGCTGGAGCTCTATCCTTCAGCAGATAAGAAGGAATGGGGGCTGGTGCACAAGTGGAGCGATGGCGTCACTGTGGATGGTCCACCTATGGTTCCAAGAAGGAAGGCAGAGAATGGGGGGCAATGCGGCAATTCCCTTATGATTGCTGCAGTATTTTCAGTAAACTAGGAAACATGGTCATCTGCTGAGAGTGAGAATAGGGAAGAAAGTGTCTGCATTTGAAAGAAAAGGCTGGAAAGAGTCATCTGGGAGAATGAAAGAATGAATAAAGCAGGGAAACCATAAATAGGTATTTTTTTGGCAATATGAAAATTGAAAGCTTGCATTCTCTTTGATCAGTAATTCATTCATTCATCCACTCATTCATTACACTTCTAAGTAGCCTGGAGGGGCCATCTGCAGGATCTATATCCAACTGCTGTTTAACCTAGAAGGAGAAACTAGAAGGGACAGGAAACAACCGCTTTCATTTTTGCTATACATATTTCCGCACTGTTTCAGTTTTTACAAAATAAATATTACTTTTATAATTTTAAAAATTTCACTTCTGGGTAATAATCAGATGTAAACCTTTTTCCAGTAGTATAGCTCACAATCTCCCCCCAATTCTGTTCTAGCCACAGAGGACTGCTACTTGCTAGACCCTAAAAGTGTAACTGTATCCACGCAATCCCACACCAGCTCACTAGGTAATTAACTTCCTGGTGATTGCTACTGCTGTCATATTCCCCTCCTTCGGGACCCGAGATTGTCTGAAAGACAAACAAGCACAGTAACACTCTTACCTCCAAGTTTCATGAACAGGTTTAACATAACACACTTGACAACATTTCAAGGGGTGTGTGTAGGAAGTTGGCAAACTCCTAAATTAATCCTTCTGCATTTCAAACTTCCTCCTGATCCTTTTCCAACCTCACTCCACAAATACTGAGTGCTTACCGTGTGCTGTGCACTGGGAGGGACTGGGATACAATGGTGAGGAGGAAGAAAAAAAGCACAGTCATGCCCCAGTGTAGTGTAGGAGACAGGTATTAAAAACTGTGAAAAGAAATGTCAAGTTTTAACTGGGAAAAGCAGCTGTGGCACCATGAAAGTGTAACACTGGGATGTGAACAATTTTGGAGAAAGCTTCCCCAGGGAAGTGACAATCATGCTGAGATCTGAGGGAAGCAGAGACATTAACTGGGGATGACCAAGTGGGGAGTAGAACAGAACCGCTCTTACCAAGGCCCTGGGGTAGGTTGCTTAAACTCTGGAGCCAAATGATGTAAATACAAATCCCAATTCTGCAACTGTGAATTAGTTAATGTCTCTGTGCGTACAGTTTTCAATCTGTAAAACAGGTATAGTACTAACCTTACAGGATTGTAATGAGGATTAAATGACTTATTTGTAAAGCTTAGAATGATGCCTCACTTAGCTGTACAACCTATATAAGCACTTTTTAAATAAAAATAAAACAAATTCCAAATTAAATAGTAAAATATATGAGCATGCCCAAGCATCAAGGGGACAGATTACAAAATGTAAGTTTATGCTGCTGAAACACATTAAAGGAGGAAAAAGCCTTTCCACAATAGGCAACAAAGACAGGCAATGATGTACCCCATGTACTGGGTAAAGAGTGAATCAGAGAGATGAGAAATGAAGACAGTGATCACATACCCCCGACCCAGGTCAGTCTAGACATTGACATAGTAAGGAATAGGGGGGAAGAAAAGAAAAGGAACAAAATGGTCCCTGTTCTCAAACAGCTTAACAACTTTCCAGATAAACATAATGCAACAAACACTTGCAAGAAACATCAATAACTACAATTTTGATGATATCAACATTATGTATTCATTGACAAACTTCTGACAATACTGGCTTATGTCAACAGTACGCCAACACACGGTCCTACTTCAAAATCCAAAGTGAGGCCACAGGGAACCAATCATTTATCATTAACACTAAACATGCTGAAATAGTTGTGGACTCATCTCACTAAATGCTTCAAGTGACACAGAAAAACAATACTAACCCCTTTAGTGAGATAATTATATATGCCTCTCACTTCCCTCCCGACTCCCAATGTCAGACATAATAAAGAAACACGTTGGAGATGACCAGCTGTATCATGCTGGAGCTGTCTTACCAAAATAAAGGTACTCAGAACAGATGTGACAACCAACGCCCATCAAATTACTGGTCATTCTGGATCCTGGGGCCCCAACTCTTGAAGTGACAGTGGAAAATGGTTCATTAGATATAGGCTCCATTTTGTCATTTTAAGTACTGTTACCTCATTCTTTGGGCAGAACTAAAGCCTGGGGAGCCTGACTACGTCCAGACGTGGTGGAACACCAGCCTGCAATATCATTCATCTCAAGAGGTAGTAATATTTTTTTAAAAACAGATCTTGCTTTTGAACCTTTTAACATCAGGTCTCCTTGCAAGTTTTCTAAGAGTTCTTGATATAATTAACATATTCATAAGAAAAATGTTGAGAATTCTTGCTTACAGATTCCTGTTTACAGTTTAGTGCTTAAACATTTTTGATAGACTTTTATCTTCCATTTCAAAGCTATAGTTCTATCGGAATACAAAAGATTCTGGGATTTAAAACTTAACAAGGATGTCGTTTAACACAAGGACACAACATTCTCACAAGTCAGAAAAACTGCATCAGTCAAAAAGTAATACCACAAAGTCACAAAAAGGCTTTACTATTTGATATGGACCACTTCAAAAAATGCATCTTTATTATAAAATTATCTTCTGAATCATTAAGATGGGATGTGGGAGAGGAACAGGAAGTAACAAACAAAAAAGTCAGGAAACATATTTATTTCCTACATAGATGAGAATAAGGTTATAATGCTTTGTAAAAGAGAAAAATTACCAGAGTTGTCACATTTGTCAAACAATAAAAAACTGTCTTTTCATCAAGAATACTATCAAGTGTAGACACCCCATCTGCACTACATCAAAAGCAATCCAAGGGCAAAGCAAAAAGTAAAAGCCTATAACTTACCCAAATGCTGTGGCTTGGAAAGCCTAAAGAGAATTAGGCAGACAAAGGATGTGAACTATGATTTTACTAACTCATACTGGACTGAAGAAGATTCATACCTGCTTAGATAGACTAAAGCCTAAATGAAAATAACAACGTGTAATGCAATTTGAAGTTACTGAAGGGCCGAATCAAAGCGATGAGCAGATAATTCAAAGTAGCAACGATGACTAACTTCAAATCAGTAGGGAGGAGACTCCAAGAGTCTGATGGAGAAGTGGCTACGGTCACCTGAGACAGTGTGATGAGATGGAAGGGAAGCTGGGAAGGGGGTCTTGGGGGAGGGGTAGAATATTTAGTAGTAGACGACTGAATCTTCAGATTAAAGGATCAATATGACACTAAGACTATTCACACATTTGGAAAATCATGTCCCCGTACACTTGAATAACAAAATCACACCTGGAAGGAAGACGTGCAGCTTCATCGGTTCCGTGTTTAGTCTGAGTTGATGACGGAATATCAGGTGAGGGAGATATGTGCAAGATTGACTAAACTACTAAACTGAGCGGAAGAAGGATATCTCATTTTAAGTAAACTATTAAATTATAAACATATATTAGGTATTTACAGAACACTAAGACAGTACTGAGACCTAATATGAAGCATTCTAATCATAGAATCTGACCCATATCTTAGGCAATGATACTGCCATACAGTCAAACCCAGCATTAGTAATGCTATATCCAAACATAGGGAACAAAAAAATCAGGACCCAGGAGTCTATTTCAGAGCAAAAATTTACTAAACAGAGGAAAAGTTTTTGCTATCTTAAAAAAAACAGAAAAGGGTTAGAATTTAGGAAAAAAAAAAAAAACACAAAAACAGGAAACTTATACCAACTTACACTTATTTTTAGATACCCAGCATGAACCAGGGCTAACTAGAATCTCAACTCCTGACTTGAGAAATGTTTTAACCAAAACTAATAGAGAATTTCACACATTCCTCCCCTTCACCTCCACGGCACTTTTGTGAAGAAATGTTCCCAGTTCCAGAAAACTGCTTCTGTAAAAATATAATATTCTGTACAAGACAGTAGTAGTTCCTAAGAGAATAAACGGCTCAGGATTTGATGAAAGTGTTCCCGCAGTGAACAATTCACTCTTCTTGCAGATTCCAGATGCTCAACATTCCTGAATCAGAACGGAAAAATTTACTGTTCGTCTAGAGAAATTTAATATCACCATTCTTGTCATATCCCTCATAGCTTCATTATTAGAACAAGTCTGGGGAAGCTATAAACCTATGCTAAATGATAAAAAAGATGTTCTCTGTGTTCAATCATATTAGATAGTATAAGCAACCAAAATATTTAGAAATCACATAGAAAAAGAGTTGAGAAAAGGAAAAACAAATGTATGTTTGTTTTTCTTAGCTCTGATATTTGCATTTGTACACTATAGCCAGGCATAGGACCAAAACGTTTTACTATAACCAAGGGCTAATAAACACTAAAGAACATATATCGACGCCCAGAACAACACTATAAAATTTTATTATATTAATAAAATGGGATACACCAAGCCTTAAATTTTCCACTTTGTCAAAGGTAAAATAATCAGCACTATTCAGTGCCATTCATAACAGGCCTCGATTTTTCTCATTTAAAATCTGTTTTATTTCTACAAGTACCAATACTCCTAAAATCCTTCAATATAATCCTGTCAGAAGCATTCTCTTTCTTACAGTTCCCCTCAACTGCAAATAACTTATTAAAGCATTTGGCAAGCTGAGTTTTTAAATATCCAAAACAATATAAATAATTATAATATTGCAGTTTGCTTAATAACATTTTGCACAATTACCTTAAGGTCCACAAAATCAGGGTGAGTTAAAGAGAGGGCACGTGCATACACCTGTACACAACTTTGTGGGTTTGTTTTTTTTTTTCGGTGAGGAAGATCAGCCCTGGGCTAACATCCGTGCCCATCTTCCTCTACTTTATCCATGGGATGCCGCCACAGCACGGCTTGATAAGCAGTGCATAGGTCCGCGCCCAGGATCTGAACCTGCAAACCCAGGGCCGCTAAAGCAGAGCACACAAACCCAACCACCACACCACTGGGCCTGCCCCACAACTTTCATTTTTAGAAGCGATCTCAAAGCTTTCAACAGGTTCCAATTCCTAATCACCTTTGCATCAGCAGCCTGTGGCCTCGCACAGGACACCCTCTGCTAGCAAAGTAAAGACAATAATAGCACTTTGATTCTCAGCAGTACTCGGCGAAAAGACAATGCCACAGCAAGACGAAAATTACATCGAAAACTCTTATAAATTATGGCTTATTGCTGCCTTTTAGAAAAATCGATTACATTTATAGTACATTTAACCAGTTCCAGGGCCTCCTAGCCTGGAATAGTAGCTATAAAAGCTCAAGCCCTGCTTTTGTATTACTGTATTTAATAGTATGATAGGATTTATTTCCCTGTTTATTATATATTTAATTTGAGCATGACATGTAATTAGACCAAGGCAAATAGTATATCTGGACTTTAGCTTGCACTACAGAGCAGCAACCTAAATCTGAACTCTCATCACACTACTGTAGCTACCACCCAGTGTATCAAATGGTAAGCCTGGACAGACCCATAGGTACTAACCTTCACCAGGAAGATCAGTAACAGCAGCAGAAAGCGAGTAAACAGAACATGGCCTACTGGTTGAGCAGAAAGACCTTGTGGAAAGAGAGGTAGGTGTTTCTCACAGGACTACTACAAGGATCAACAGAGAGAAAGTACAAGCGCTCAGCACCTAACTTATGCTGCCCTGTTTTGCAATGAGATGAATGCATAAAAAAACTTCTAGTGTATAGGTGACCCTCAGTAAATAGTAGCTGCCATCATCATCTTTATCACATCCTCTCAGAGGCTTGTTAGTTGAATTAATAAGCAATTAAGTAAAAGAAAACCTCCTAGCAGAGTTCAGGAGATAGAATTATCTTCAATGGCTTTCATTTCAAGTATTCCCCTGAAATATCCTTCATGATATCCCAAGAACATCTATTACCCAATAATACAGTAGTCGCACTCCTAAGAAACGTCACATTATCAAAAACATAAAAACCCTTGCTTCATTGGGGAAAAGATGTGGTGGGTGAGAGAGTTCCCAACTACTGATAACTATGGTAATTCCATGCATGAATTTTAATAATAAATGGAATAATCTAAGCTATATTTTAAGTTAAAAATAATAAATTGGTGGTTTGCAACTGACAGCCACCCACCTAAATGCTTCCTGGCCTTTCAACCTACACAAGTCTTCTTTAAATAGCTTGAAATTTTGTTTGTAACTGAAATCATAACTGTCAGGGGGTTAAACCCCACTCCTAGAAGACCAAAAGAGTGGGCAGCTAAGTCTGCTGAAAAGTAACAGAATATCCAGAAAGAGACCTATACATAAAACATTGAGTATAAGATAAAGGTAGCATTTCAAATCAGTTAAGTAGTGAGAAATTATTCTACTAAAAGCAATGAACCCCTGGATTACCATTTCAGGAAAAAATGAAATCAAATAAACTAGATCCATACATAAAGAGGCCAATCTCTAATAATCTCTTTACATTCAAATTGTGTTATAAAAGTTCAATTTAAGAGACATCTGCTATGGTAAAAATCCTTTCATGATATTTATATTGGTGATTTTTCTACAATCCTCACTTGTCAAGAAGAAGAAAATATACAGACTTTAGGTAGTCTGTCCCATATCTTAAAATGTGTTCGCTTGAGCTTCCTGAACAGTATTTTAAAAGTTTAAAATGCAGCACATCAGAAAGATTAATATTTATAAAATATTTTTAAATTTTTATCAAGATTTCAATAACTATATAATAGCTGTTTAATTACATCTTCACTAAATAAAACCATCTTGTGAATTTGATCTCCATTTTTACTGTAACTGCTTACCATGCACCCCTTAAGTTGTCTTCTAAAAGGAGAAGAGTCATGTCTTTTGAACGACAAATTCCAAAAGCAATATAAACCCACTATATAAGGTTCATATTACCAAACAGAAAAGAATGTTTTAATATTGAACAATTCCACAGTAACAGGGATCTGAAAACCACCAAGGCAATCCTTGATCTATACAGGTCATTCAAACTGCCAATAAACCTTTTTTAGGAAGAACCCCAAGATGGTGCTAAGATTTTTTTTTAAGCAGAATTTCTTTTGTGACAATGAAGAACATTACAATACAAAACCTAGTGATTTGGCTAATTTTAGTCAGCATTAAGTACACACAAACATATATGGGAAGTTGGGCTATGAATATAGACTCCCAATATAACTACTCTTATTTCATAGGAAGAACATCAAAAAATAATTTAAATGTCACTTAGCATGGCATGTTCTCCTGATCAAGAGACAGCTGCGGGGTGAGGAGGGGCCTTATCCAAATGGCTAACTGGGCTCCAAGCCTCCGAGGAAACAATGCAAGACAGCAGATTAATTCTTTTTCATTATTATTGAGATACAACTAACATACAACATGTATAACATTGTATTAGTTTCAGGTTTACAACATGACGAGGGAGCAGATTAATTCTTGTTTCTTAAGGGGTGCCCTGCGGACCACTACAGGGTCCAGTGGTCTCTCATGTGGCCCACAGGCAGTTTCCACTGGGAATTTAGCACCGTTAAAGGAAAAATCAAGAAGATATTGTTCACCTATGTTCAACTTTGTAACAAGATTATGATTTGAGCAGAAGTGCGGCCCGCTCCTCGTTACATGGGCTGCACAAGTACTGCAGAGGACACGCGGGTCAGAGCTCTCCTTACCCGCCGTCCATTTGCTGACTGCCATTTAGGTTTGGAAAAGTAACACTTTACACAACTACATTTACATCAAGTCGTATATTCAATTGACTGAAACAGATCAAAGACAAAATTAGTTCAGAGAAGCATAAAGCAGTGATTGAAAACAGTAATACAAATATAGGAGTTCCCAATCTTATGATCTGAGTCCCAAATGTCACCAGGTGACAAAGGAGAGGAAACATAATGACAGTTTCACTAATTAACTGACAATGTACAATATTAGCCCTCATTCAAACATCTCTTCCCACCTAACGTATGCCCACTACACCAATGTCACCGGTGCCATAAGCATCATTGCAAGAATATGGGGTTTCACAGGGCTGACAAAAGTAATATTGAAGAACTGCTTCAACCATAAGCAATGATGGTGATGACTGAGCCTCTGAAAGAGGTCTGCCAGTTAACGAGGAAGAAGACTCACAAGCCTGACAATACATCGCACTTCAAAGGGGATAACTTGAATACCAAACTTTAAAAAAAGAAAAAGCTGGAGAAACTGAGGAATTCATATATTTTTGTTAAAGGGTCCTCTTTATTTTCCTGCTGGAAAAATCAAAGTGCTATTATAAAATGTTGTCAGCAATATTATGCCATTAAAAAAAATTCAGCAGGATCCATTCTTCACTCATGCTAAGAAGCACAGAGCTGCAATTATAACCTAAAACGTTCTTAATTAAATGAAAAACATGGTCACAATTCACTTCCTTTTTCCAGATACAGTTCTGATCATTTCCCCACCATTTTCTAGCTCTTTTCATCCCCCATTTAATGTGGATTAATTTTAAATGGCCTTTTTCCACTATCCATTATTATTAGATAACATGGACCTCAGAATAATAGCATCAATGAACAAAGTCAACAGGATTCCAATCTTTTTTTTTTTTTTTGTGGGGAAGACCAGCCCTGAGCTAACATCTGTTGCCAATCCTCCCCTTTTTGCTGAGGAAGACTGGCCCTGGGCTAACATCCGTGCCCATCTTCCTCCACTTTATATGGGATGCCACCACGGCATGGCTGACAGGCAGTGCGTCGGCAGGCGCCCGGGATCCGAACTCGCAAACCCCGGGCTGCCAAGCGCGGACTAAACCGCTGCGCCACCGGGCGGCCCCTGGGATTCCAATCTTAATACACAGTGAATCCACCTGTGCTAAGAGAAGTGGAACTAAAAATGCATTTATTTCACAAAGGCAGCGAAAAAATAAGCAACCAAAGCAAAGTTAGAATATGAAGCACGACAATAAGAAATAGATTTTATTAAACCTGAGAACCAACTTCCTATCTCCAGTGCTTTATCAGTTAAGAAATTCTGTTAAATAGTGGCATAAAGCTACCAAAGTTTTCCAGTAATTTTTAAACAAAGGACATTGACCACTTGTGCAAATAAATTGTTTCCTAAAGCACAAACTAATGCTTTCTAGGATAAAAATTGATAGGCACTAAAAATAGAGATGAAATCTTACACAGAGAGTGCTAGGACAACTGGATCTCTATATGTAAAAGAATTGTTAGACCCCTATCTCACACTATATACAAAAATTAACTCAAAATGGATCAACAATCTAAATATGAGACCTAAAACTATAAACTCTAAAAAGAAAACACAGGGTTAAATCCTCATGACCTTGGATTTGGGAATAGATTCTTAGATATGTCACCAAAAGCATAAGCAACATAAGAAAAATTGATAAACTGACCTTCATCAAAATTAAAAACTTTTGTGCATCAAAAGATATTACAAAGTGAAAAGACAACCTACAGAATGGGGAAAAAATATTTGCAATATCCAGTCACAATAAGGGGTTAATAAGGGTTAGTTAGGTTTAATAAGGTTAATAAGACAAGGGTTTAACATCCAGAATATATAAAGAACTCCTAAAACTCAACAACCAAAAGACAATCTAATAAAAACAGTGGGCAAAGGACTTGAATAGACATTTTTCCAAAAAATATATACAGATGGCCAACAAACACAGGAAAAAATGCTCAACGTCATTAATCACCAGGGAAATGCAAATCAAAACCACCATGAGATACCACTACACACCACTAGGATGGCTGTAACCAAAAATATGGAAAGTAACAAGTATTGATGAGGAGGTGGAGAAACTGGAACCCTTACACATTGCTGGTGGAAATGCAAAATGGTGCAGACTCTGTGGAAAACAGCCTGGTTTCCTCAAAAAGCTAGAAACAGAGCTACCATATGGCCAGAAAATTCTGATCCTAGGTACATACCCAAAAGAATTGCAATCAGGGACTTAGATACTTGTACAGCAATGTACATTGCAGCATTATTCACAATAGTCAAAAAGTGGAAACATCCGAAGTGTCCATCAACAGATAAACGGATAAACAAAATGCAGGATATACATACAATGGACTATTACTCAAACATAAATGGGAATGAAGTGCTGACACATGGTATAACATGGGTGAACCTTGAAAACATATTAAGTGGTATAAGTCAGTCACAAAAGGACAAATATTTTATGATTCCACTTACACGAAATATCTAAAATAGGCCAAATCTAAAGAAAGAAAGTAGAATGGTGGTTTCCAGGAGGTGGGGAGCGGAGGACAAATGGAGTTATTGCTTAACAGTTTCTGTTTGGAGTGATAAATATGTTTTGGAAATAGATAGTGATGTTTGCACAGCATTGTGAATATAATTAATGCCACTAAACTGTACACTTAAAAAGGGTTAAAAAGGCAAATTTTATATTATATATATTCCACCTCAATTTAAAAAAAATTTTTAATAAACTACATAGGCATTATTAAACATTGCACTCCTAACAGCTAAAACAGAAGTCACACTATTGCCATAAAGATTATCAAAAGAGCCTCAAAATAAAAGACAAATATTATGCAATGAATGGCAATTACTGGCAAAATTCCCATATAAAATGACTCTGTTGGACTTTTTTGTAACAGCAAAGGCACGCAATGTGGAGGAATAATTGCTGTCATGTCATGCTGGCAGATGTTTACCTTACCACTGGAGGAAACTACTGGCGTGAAAGAAGTTGAGATTCGCTCTGCACCTGTGAGAGCCGCTCTGAGAAAATGCCACTTAGTGATTTTTCTATTTATCACTGAAAAATCCATACTACACGGAGAGGATTTTTTCACTTAGTTCATAAATATTTTATGAGCTGTGACAAGGACAACAATAAGCATACTGATTCGGTTTTAAGGAGCACAAGTTCTAGGTACAAGGAAGTACACTACCACAAAAAAAAAGTTGTACCCAAACGCCAATTCACACTCTGCTTTTTGCTCACACAGAACAGCTAGCAGTCAACCACGTGCCTAATGATCTTGACCTGCTGTGGAAGGGAACTGTGAAACTATAAACGTGATCAACTCAAAGCTGTAGGGTATACTTGTTTGGAGGAACTACTTGAAGAAAATAATAGCAAGTTCAAGACCTTGCTTTTCCACAATAAAATACAAATTATCAAGGGGAAAATGATCACATTAGTCTTTTTAAATGAAAGATGAGAACAAAACATTTTCATGACCCTGACAATGCCAATGAAGTCCATTTTTGTTATTTCAAATGACTCAGTGGCATATCTCAGTGATATATTCAATACCTTCAATAACTTGAATCTATCACTTTAAGAATAAAAACATCCTGATTTTGAGCCAGGCCAGATGGCCTAGCAGTTAAAAGTTCGGCATGCTCTGCTTCAGCATGAAGTTCCCAGTAGCAGAACCACTCCACTCATCTGTCACTAGCCATGCTCCCATAGAAGAACCAGAAGAACTTACAACCATACACAACTACGTACTGGGGCTTTGGTGGGGGAAAAGGAAGAAAAAGGGAGGAAGACTGGCAACAGATGTTAGCGAAGGGCGAATCTTCACCCGCCAAAAAAAAAAAAAAGAATAAAAACATCAAGATTTTGATGTTGGAAATAAGGTTAACTGGATTTCTTAACAAGACTGACCTATGGTGCGAACAACTTGAACATTGGCTGAACATTTTTAAAACTAAAAAGAACCTCTTATAAAAAATATATATGTTGCTGGGCGCTGGCCAAAGCACTGCTTGTCAGCCATGCCGTGGCGGCGTCCCATGTAGAGGAAGAGGGGCACGGATGTTAGCCCACGGCCAGTCTTCCTCAGCAAAAAAAGAGGAGGACTGGCAACCGATGTTGGCTCAGCTGGTCTTACACACACACACACACACACACACACACACACACACACACACACACAACCAAAATTAAAAAGGTAATACAGAGATGTAAAGGAGATCAGATATAGCTCCAAAAAGAATTATTAAAATGGAAAATGGGTGAAAGTTACCCAGAGAACAGAATGAAAAGGCCAAAAGCTGTAAATACAGAGGAGTGACATGAGAGATAAGGGCCACAGAAAAAGTCTTATACATATTTACGTGACATACCAGAAAGAGTAAAGAGAGGGAGAGAATGGAGTACAGGTAATATGTGAAAAGATACCAACTGAAAATTTTCCAGAATTCATGAAACACATGAATTTGCACATTCAAAAAGCCAAAAGAATTCTCAACAAGATAGAGAAAAAGAAATCCCACCTAGACAAATAGTGGAACTGCAGACACCCAAAGCAAAAAGAAAATCTTAGAAACAGCCAAAGATAGATTACTTCCAAAGAGAACACGAGGCTGACTTCTAATTAGCAATTTTAAAGATACCATTTCATCCTCATCTAGTTTTCAGTACATTTAAAAATAAAAAAAAATAACAGCCAACCTAGCATTCTATGCTTAGTAAAAACTCCTTTCAAGAATAAAGGCAAATAAAAACAGGCTCAGATACAATAACAGAAATACTCTGATAGCAGGAGACCTTCAATATAGGAAATTCTAAAGGTGTTTACTTTAAGCAGATGAAAAATCAACCTGGGTGAAAACGCTGAGTTGTAAGACAGAGCAGAGAACAAAGGAAATGGTAATGCGTGAGGAACTCTGAATACTGACAGTATAAAGCTGTAACGATGATGTCTTCAAGGTTTTGTTTTGTTTTGTTTTGAGTAGAGAATTAAAATATATGACACAATAGCATGGACGTTGGGAGGAAGTATATAGGGTAAAAGTGTTCTAAGATCCTTGGATTTTCCAGGATGACAATAAAGGTACTGATTAAGATGGGATTTTATAATAAAGGATTCATATTGTAATTTCTAAGGCAGCCACTGAAAGAACAAAAAGAGAATGTATAACTTTAATACTATTAGAGGGGAAAATCAAAACGACAAAAAGAAAAATCCCAATGGATCCAAAAGAAGACACAAATGAATACAAAAAGAAACAGAAGAGTCAGGACAAAGACAAAGCACAAAATACTATGGCAGATTTTAGATTTTAAAAATCAGTCATTATATTAACAATATCGAAAATACTCTAATTAAAAGCAAAGATTGTCAGACTTGTTACCTCAAAAAAAAAATGGCACAAAAGATACATAAAGGCTGGTAGCATTCTGGGGATCTGATTAAGGATGAGTTGAAGATAAATTTAACTTGGGTTATGTAGCGGAATATAGTTACATAGCTCATTATTGTTGTATACATTTAAATTATTGTTAGCCATCCAGGGGAAAAAGATTTTTGAGGATTACTCCAACAACCCACTGTGCTGACTCAGCTGGCTTCCAAGATGCAGGTCCAGAGGATGCATCAATATATGACAGTGTTCCACAGCACCTGGCATCGAAGTATGAGAGTAGTTGAGCTGTACCAAGTCATAGCTAGTTTGTAAAACTTCTCCCAATCACCAGAGTTGTAAAACTGTAAGCAGACAAATCTATTCTCGGTTATACCTAGCCAAAATGGAAATTCTCTTCTGTCAAGAATATATTCAATAATATACCATGCACCATTTTTCTTTTTATTGGGAATCACACAAAGTAAAATTTATCAGAATTTCTGCATGAAGTTCAATGCTGTTTGCACCCAAACTATCAATAATTTTTTAAATGATCAGTAATGTAAGAAGGATTGTGTGAAATAACAGAAAATATATATATTGGTCTCTGCCCCCAGTTACTCATGCAGAGTTCCTAAACCCTTGGAATTTCCTAAGTGACAGGAACTCTAGCAGCATCTTTTGATCAAATATTTGGTGTTTGACCCTGGTTCCTGACACAGAGCTCCTAAATCCCTTGGAATTTCCTGGGTGACAGCAGTGTCTTTTGTTCGAATGAGGTGACTCTGGGTGGACTCCTGGATGGCTGCAGAATGGAGTCTGGTCACTAGAAAGACCAAGACATGATTAGAAGCATGGAACTCCCAGCCCCACCTCCCATCCTCTGGGAAGAGGAGAGGTGCCAGAGATCAAGTTAATAATCGATCATGCCTACATGAGGAAATGTCCATAAAAATCCCAATAGTACAGGGTTCAGTGAGCTTCCAGGCTGGTGAACACATCTACATGACGGGAGGATGGGACACCTCACTCCACAGGGATAGAAGCTCCTGAACTGGGGACCCTTCCAGACCTCGTCCTCTGCATCTCTTCATCTGGCTGTTCCTCAGTGTCCTTTATCATACTCTTTATTATATAATAAACTGATAAACATAAGTGTTTCCCTGAGTTCTGTGAGCTGTTCTAGCAAACAATAAAATCCAAGGAAAGGGCCATGGGAACCTCCAGTTTGTAGCTAAGTTGGACAGAAGTTGTGGGTAACCTGGGGACCTATTACTTGCAATTGGCATCTGAAGTGGTGGGGAGCCTTGTGAGACTGAGCCCTTCACCTATGGGATCTGCGCTAACTCCAGTTAGGGTCAGAACTGAATCGTAAGACACCCAGCTGATGCTGCATAGAATTGCTTGGTGTGGAAAAGTAACCTACACATCTGGTGTCAGAAGTATTGTGTGTGTGAGTAAAGGAAAGACACAAGAGTTTGGATTGGATTGACGTTCTCTTCTTTTAAAGAAAATATTACAAAATCAAATGAAGAGGCAATTAAAAAGTAGACAGCCAAAAAATATAGAAGAAAAAGCATTAAACAGGTGTGTCAGGCAGTTTATTAATAAAAATATGTTCTCCCCCTAGATTTTTGTAATATTTATTTTATGTATCCATTTTTTATTTATAATTTATTTTTTTCTCATTCTAAATAAATAGTCACCATCAACCTTAAAAATTCATATAGTGTAAATCTATTTGTAAAGTTCAACAACAGGCACAATTAAACCATATTGCCTAGGGATGTCTACATAAAAACTATGTTTTATGCATAGTGTGAGATAGGAATCTTTTTTTTTTAATGTCCATCTCTAAGGAGGTTGAGGAGGTTGTGAATGAGAAGAAATACACAGGTTGCTTTGAGGGTGTTCAATTTCTTGATCCAGGTGGTGGTCACATGGATGTTGGCATTATAAGCACCTTTAAAACTGTATTATAAAAGTTTTATGTGCATTTCTGTATATATATTATATTTCACATATGTTTGTAAAAATCATACTTAATGAATTTATAAAACTAAATAACATAGGTGCTACGTAGGAAAAGAACGATCCCATAAGATTAAAAATAGAATGGTACCATACAGCAATAAAAATAAGATCAACTCTCTAGTTGATAAAACTTGTTTCCCATGGAGGAACAGGTTAACAATTCTGCTACTGCTATCCATGTAAACTGGAACTGAATAATTAGGAAAATGGATGGTGGATGGTGGCAGCCAGGTCTCTCATTGCTGGGCTGGGAATTTACAAATAAGCAAGGGAAGGAGGCTAGAATGAGCCATTTGCAAATGAATTAAAGTTGGAGACATCAGTAAGAATTCATATTTACCTTAATATAGTTACAGATGACAGCACATAGAAATGTTTATATCTGCGTGTTACACAAGGGTTAGTATACATATATGTATTTCTTTGTCATCAGATGAGAGGGCCTAAAAGAAACAACACTCCAGAAGCGATGTGCAAACCCATCACCCAGATCTTTGTTTCTAATCCTATTCCCCAAAAAAAGGAACTAGGGCTCCTTAGAGAAATGGTTGATTCTCTGTAGGACTGGGTACTGTAAGATGAGCCTGGAGAATCTTGTAGTGCCAAAAATAAGGAATTGTTAAAAACAAACAAGCCCACATTGATGGGGAATATCAAAGAAGTCAAGTGAAAGAGCTCTCAACAGCCAAAGCCGGAACAATTTGGGCAACAAAATAAAGCAGTACTGGATTACAACCCAAAGCATAAACATCCATGAGTCCACACTGGTATGAATAAGTAACTGAATAAATTAATAAACAGGAAAAAAGAGACAAAGAATTCCAAATAATTTGTAGAGCTACTTCACCCCAAAGGAGACGGAGCACAGCACACTACTCCTTCAGTGTGGGATGCACATGGAGACTTCCTTCCAAAGAGTGCGGGAAGGAAAGGGTGGGAAAAGAGAGTAACTTTCCAGCAGAGAAACCTGACAAACACGACTTCCACCAGTTGATCACCATCAACAGTCATAAATCAAGTTGACAGTATGTATCCTGATAACGACTATGGCATCTTACATGGGGCAAATTCCAGTAGAGGGAATTCTACAGCCTACCTGACCAGTACTCCTGAAAACTGTCAAGATCATCAAAAACAAGGAAAGTCTGAGACACCGTCACAGCCAAGAGGAGCCTAGAGAGACAATGACAACTAAATGTAATATGAGATCCTGGAACCAAAAAAAAAGGATATTAGAGGAAAACTAAGAAAATCTGAATAAAGTATAGATTTTAGTTAACAATGTATCAATATTGATTCACTAATTGAAATGGATGTTTCAAACCAGGGTAAGCTATTAATGTTCCAAACTAGGGTAAGCTGTTAAATCAGGGAAACAAGGTATAACGTATAATGCAACTCTCTGAATTATCTTCATAATCTTTCTGTAAATCTAAAATTGCTCTAAAAAATACATTAAAATTTGTTTTTAAAAATAAGATCAACAGATCATAATAGCCAAGAAAGAAAATGCAGAACACATGTAATGCTGGTATACGATAGAGGGAATGTTACAAATTTATGTCAAAAGGATGGATTATTGAAGAAGCGATTCTGGGACTACTGGCTGTTCGTGTGGGAAATAAAATTAGATTATTGCCTCACTCCACATACAAATTACAGTTGGACTAAAATTCCCAATGTGTAAAACCAAATTTTTTTAATTATTAAAAGAAAATCTTAGAGAATATCTTCATAATCTTGCAGTAGGAAGGAAAGGCCTCTTAAGCAGAAGAAAAAAACCACTAACCATATAGAAAAGATTGATTTGTCTACACAAAAGTTTTCAATTTTTACCAAAGAAATGATATTATCTAAGGAAGAAAAAAAAAGGACAAATGACTGACTAGAAGAAATAGTGTTCAACCTAAAATGACCCAAAGGATTAATATACAAAATACAAATAAAGAAATTCTGCAAATAAATAAGAAAATGATAAACCAACAGAAAAATGAGGGAAAGATATGAATAGAAAAATCACAGAGGGATAAATGGCCATTAAACAAATGGAAATATGCTTAACGTCAGCAGTTATGCACATTTAAGATACCAAGTTTTCCCCATCAGACTGGTAAAAACTATAAAGACTGATAACACTGAAAATTGGCAAGAATGTGGGGGAAATGATCTTTAATGCACTGTCCATAATTGTTAAGTGGTTTAACCACTCTGGAGGACAATTTGACAACATCCATTAAATGTGTACATCTTTTCTCCCAAAACACTACAAAAGGAGCAAAACCAGGGCTTTCATTAATAGTAGTCTGGTTCACTAAATTGTGACACTGTGGAAAACTATGCACTAGTTTAAAAGAATGAGGTAGATACACAGATGTTATATAGAGACAGATATATAGATATATTTATAGATATATAGATATACATAACTACACACACAGTTATACACAAATACACACACACACACACACACACTCCATGGGAAATACCTCTCCAAGACCTATTACTTGATGTAGAAAGTTATACAACAATCCACAGAGCATGATAGAATCTGTGATTAAAAAATAAAAAAAGACATAAAAACAATATACTTATGTATGTACATATGTGTTTAATGGACAGAAAATCTTGAAGGATAACTCATCAAACTGAGAAAGAAAATGAGAGTGAAAGAAGGGGAAGGGTGGGTAGTAAGGACTCCTTTCCTTTCTGATCTATGCATCTTTGACAATGAGAATGTTTTTATGTATTACTTGTATAATTACAATTTATTTTTCTTAGCAAAATAAAAAAGAGAAGAAGGAGAAGTGGTAGAAGTCTTACATTGAAAGCACCTTCCCACGAGCACTGGAGCCACTGCTGGTCGTGTGCCGTGCCCCTGCTGCATGAGCATCTGCCCTTCAGTTATGCTCTAACTCTGTTCCCCCGGAGACCTGACAACAGAACAGCTACAACACTGCCAAGCAACACTGCCCATGGTAAAAATGACCCCTGACTGGTAAACTGCATCCGGTCTGCAAGCAGCTACAAGGGAACTATAACCATCTGATGGGTACACCACATTTTGGGGATTCCCTAACTGGAGCGACTCTTCTAACAGGCACATTTTCTCTGTCTGACTCAAAACTTGTTGGGACATACAAGTCAAAACATATCACAATGCCAGGTGTGAGTCACATAAGCATTTTAGATTTGTACCAAGTGAGCCAGCTATGTGTGGAAAAGTCCTTTTTAAGTTCTATATAGCCTATGCTATTTTTCACGACTGATACCTAAACTGCCCTATAAACTATAAATACTCCATTTTAGTCATTCCCCAAGTTAGACGTAAGCAATGATATTTTGCATTCAATTAAACTAAGGCATTTCTGGTGAATAGCAAGGCATAAAACTTACTCATTACACAAGTAGTAAATTTATGGTGCAAATAAATTTTATCTATAATTTCCCAATTCCATAGGGAAAATTAAACCATTCATTTTATATAGTAGAACATAATGTGGGACTATATAAAAACTAAAAAGAAAAAAAAAAATTTCCAAAGGAGCTGACCTCCAAGTTAATGTCTTGAGAAGCAAAAAATTTATGCAATTTAAAAATCAAAATCACTTCCTAAGAAAAACTAATAGTGTAAATCACAGTGGAAAAAATCATTCTTGATGGAGACAAAACTTGTAAAAATATAAGTACGGATATGCTTAAAATAGCAAAGAATGATATTTGCAAATAGTGCAAATGAAAATGCCAATGCAACATAAATCAAATTTGTGATTCAGCCTTTTTAAAATCATGGTGACAGTAACTGTCCACTCTGAGACAGCTATCTCAGCTGGTTATAGAATGGTATTAACGGAAGCAAATTCAGTATGCTCAGTGCAATACACAACGTTATTTTTAGTCACATTCTATTCTACCACTTCTTTTGAGGGGTCTTAAAAATTCAAGGCATAGCTCCCCAACCTCACTTACATTCTGTTTTAATAGTTTTGGGAAAGGTCCAGGAATCTACATTTTTTTAAAGTGCTGATTCTGGGGAACCCCAGAATAGGACTTCAAAGGGGCACAGGCCTCCCTCACCCCACCTCCTAAAACAGGCCAGAGGGAGGGGATTTTACACATACATGCATGAGTATTTTTCCCTTTCTTGGAAATCTTTATTCTAAGTATCACTAAGTCTTACAACTGATCATAAGGTGAAATATGTTTGTTGTAATCAAATCACTTAATGACATATATCAACTTCAGAATAGTTTTTACCTCTGGTGACAGGAACAAAGAAAACGGAAGAATGAGGTAGGGATAATGTTTTATTCACTAAAGAAAAAAAGTGAGAGGTCGAAGCAAGTGTGGCAAAAAGTTCCTATCTGTCATTAAATCTGAGTGGACAGTAACATAAGTATCACAGTATACTTTACTATATGTTTAAAATACTTCATTTTTTTTAAAGAAATTTAAATGTATGGCATTATTCCAAAAGGCAAGACAGTACAAGAGCATCAGCGCAAGCCATCACCACCTGGGGACAGCAGTCACTCAATGCCCTTTGATAATTTCTATCTTGGAATGACGTATCCAAGTTGATTTTATGCTCTAGTGTTGGTTACAGAAAAACAAGCATAATCTGTTTGCCCTTGCTTAAAGCAATGCTGTTTTTCACTGTGAACAAGAAAATTTAATATGGAAGGAAAACTGCCCCTCTTGGGTTCACATACCTGTGTCACTACCAGATCCTGTCGACAGAGCTGGCATGATGCAGGCTGCAGGCCGGGACGCCACACTCCAAACACGCTCAGCTCAAAAAGCTGCAGGGATTCCAGCTCGACGGCCTGCAGCCACACCGTCTACCAAGATTTATATATCAGGCAGGCCGTTTCTACGAAGAAAAGGAACACTTTAAAAATAATAATAATACGGAAGATTACGGAATTGCAACATTCTGTAAGTAATTCAGAATTCTTATTCCAACACACTACCAGAGAGATTATCATTCTTCGGAATTTTTTCTACAGACTACATACAAATATTAAGTGTAAGAGTTTTTGATTTTGATTTGAGATTTCTAATTAAAACATGAAAGTTCTGCAAGCATGTATCAAGGCGTCCTTAAAGATTTTTACGGTTGGTTTGAAGACTGTGAATTACATAGATGGAGAACTTAAAGCTTTTGTAAGCCAACGCCATTCTAAAATTCTTTCCTTCTGTTATAATTCTAGGCTGTATTTCCAAACATACAACAGAGACTCTATAAACTGTCAACAACTTATAACTAATTGTAATTTTTTAAATAGCTCACCCTAATATGATGACTGCAAAGTTCTGAAAACTGCAAATAACCCTGAAAGAATACAGAGGAAGATGTCATTAGAGATTTCCAGAAGCGTTAATAATCTAAACCTAACAGTCGAAGCTAATCTACAAAAGTAAATTCTTTTAGTAAAAACTAAGCTTTGGTGTATCTTGGAAAATATCAATTTTTTTCGATAATTACTTAAACTAATGTTTATCCCAAAATAAGCAGCAAAGGCACTACTGCATAGCAGCTAAGAACAAGGGATCTTGGCCTATTCTCTAATCCTGCCAGCTCTGTGATCCTCGACAAGTTATTTAATCTTATTAAATCTTAATTTCCTTATATGCAAATGGAGATAAGAGCAATTTAGAATTGTCTGATAATTAAATATGCTAAGGCATACAACCCAGCATCTAGCACCTGGCAAGCAAACAATAAGTGCTGGCCATTATGACTGGGGTTGTTTAATTCAGGTAGTGAGATTATAAAATGAAAACATAAAAGAAAGTAGCAAAATTAAAATTTACATTGGCCTGACACATAGGAGGCCACATGGTTTAAATTTGGACCACTGCCGCCTAATAACGGAAAATACACTGCATTTACATTTTCTAGAAATCAGAAGAACCACACAATGTGTTTCAGTTCGTTTTGAATGCATTTTCCCTAGTTCTCTATAAAGCCAAATTCAGCAATCTAAAAGCATATTTTTACATTCATTAACAAGAAAAACAAATATTGTAAACACTCGAAAAACTGGCTCACTTCATTTCTTAAAGCCTTTAAATTGCTGATTCATATTACAGAATAGAGAAAATGAGCTTGCCAAATTTCATGTGGGAAAGTCCAAACTGTAAAATTCTATTAAAGCCTTCTAAATAAGCTAATTATCAAAGTGAATGTTAGTATGAAAAAAATTCACCATCAAATAAACTATCTTGGATTAGGCTATCTGGTGCAATGTCTTGAATTTTGTTTTATATTATTAAAAGGTTGATAAAGTTAAAATATACATAGAAATCCATATAGAGAGGAGTGTTAATTAAAAATATGAACAGTTATTTTAAATACCAAATGAAAATATAAATCACTAAGCTAAAAATGAGAGAAAAAGACAAAGCATGGTTTCATTAATGCCCATCTCTGAAGCTGTTTTGCCCAATAATTTAAAATTCTGCTTTGCTTTCATAAGTTATTCTAACAATCAGGATTAAGATTCAACTACATAAAAGTGTTCCTTAATTCAAACGCAAAGAAAGTCAAAAACAGACCATACATAATTTAAAGAACAAATTCAATTAGTACACTTGTTTTGCTGCTGAGAAAAAAAGAAGGAAACAGTTAAAATTTATAAAGTGTATGCACACACATTTCTACCATTAGGGCAATATATATATGTGTGTATGTGGGTAGGTAGTTATTCTGTGTGTGTGTATGTACGTAATTTAAGCTCTTTATGCCATGAGAAAAGCCATAATTTGTATGGTACAGATTGCCTCACTATAGAAATACACATACTATATAATCTATACCATGCAAACTACCACTTTCTTCATGCCTTAAAGAATTTACAATGTTTCACTTTTATAAACCACATGTACCATAATTAGCCATTTATGCTTATATCAAACATTCCATTAGTGCTAAGACAACCTTACATTCCACATCAAAACATCCTTCTGAATTGATACTGCTGCTACACATATATGTCACATATGAAAGGCCTTAGCATGCCTCATTTTTTATTTCATAATGAACCCTCAGGGTTAAATTTTTCCAAAGTCATATTAAGAAATATATGCTACAGGGGCTGGCCCACTGGCACAGTGGTTAAGTTCGTACACTCCACTTTGGTGGCCCAGGGTTCGTGGGTTCGGATCCCAGGCGCAGACCTATACACCACTCATCAAGCCATGCTGTGGCGGCGTCCCACATACAAAAAGTAGAGGAAGATTGGCACAGATGTTAGCTCAGGGACAATCCTCCTCACAAAAAAAAAAAAACTAAAAAAGAAATATATGCTACAAAGTAACTATCTTCTCAGAACATATTTATTAATAAAAAATAAATGGTTTGATAAAATCCCAACCAGTAAAATGCTTAATATTTTCTGGAACGAAGCAGACTTGCTGGGTTTAACTTTCAAACTGAGCTAAATTTTTGTAGTAATCACGTTATTTTCTTTGGCTAAATTTACTGAAAATGCTTTGGAATTTGTCAGAACCCAGCCATAATTATTACTGACTGTTGTATGGAATCGATTTACTACAACACAAAAATACCAGCTGTTACAGTACGTCCTGAGAGGGATTACTGAATATTCTTAAATTGAAGTTCAATCCATCTTTCCATAAAAAAGAGAGACCCAAACGCCAGAACATAACAGCGGTATCAAGTGCACCTGAAGCATTTACAATACCCAATAGAACTATTACAACCCACCTTTTAAAAGGCTTATTTTTTTAAATTTCATTATTCCAGTTGTACCTTGCTTCTATATATCACACTGTATCAGGTTCTTCTGGCATCGATCATGTGGAAACAGTGAAATATGTGAAGGGCTAGGAGCGTACAGCGTTCCGTTTCTACCCGCCCCGGGGAACCCTTGGAGCTCCCGTGACACCTATGACACCTAGTGGTCAACCAAAGAAGTCCAAGTATTTGTAGCAGAAAGTTTTTGAGTTTTCAGTAAAGCAAAAATTGCCCTAATTTGCTCAGGAAGTAGTCATTTGCAAAAATTTATATTAATGGGCACACACACACTATTAAAG
Source organism: Tapirus indicus (assembly GCA_031878705.1). Taxonomy (NCBI): domain Eukaryota; kingdom Metazoa; phylum Chordata; class Mammalia; order Perissodactyla; family Tapiridae; genus Tapirus; species Tapirus indicus. The sequence goes on from CM062925.1 coordinate 103,276,288, forward strand.
AATAACACGCTCCTCCTGTGTGTCTCCTCTACTCTCAATACTTCACTTCTTACACCAGATGTAGTTTTCCACACATCAAGCATTCTCCAACACCAGCTGGGTGTCCTACAGTTTAACTCAATCTGACACTATCTACCTGCAGATAGCACCAGATCCCACAGGTTAGGGGCTCAGTCCTACAAGATTTCCGCCCCCCCAACTTCAGATGTCAATCGGAAGTGCAGGTTGTCACCTGTGCTTCTGACCAACTGACTATAAATCAGAGGTTTCCACACCTCCTCCCCCCCCCCCCCAGTTCGACCAGTTTGCTAGGGTAGCTCACAGAACTCAGGAAAACTCTCTACTTACTGGTTCACCAGTTTATTACAAAAGGATATGGGTCAGGAACAGCCAGATGAAACAGATGCACAGAGCAAAGCAGAGGAGCTTCCATGCCCCTCTCTGGGCCCACCACTCGCACAGCACTCCACGTGCTCACCAACCCGGAATCTCTCCAAAAGCCATCCTTTTGGGTTTGTATGCAGGCTTCATTACATAGGCATGACTGATTAAATCACTGGCCATTGGTGACTGATTCAACCTGCAGTCTCTGTCCCTTCCGGGTGGGGGGGATGACGACACTGACTGAAAGTTCCAACCCTCTAATCAAGGTTGGTGCCCCAGCAACCAGCCCCCATCCTTAGGAGGTTTCCAAAAGTCACCTCATTAACAAACTCAGGTGTGGTTGAAAGGGTCTTGTTATGAGTAACAAAAGACACCTGTATTGCTCTTATCACTTAGGAAATTCTAAGGGTTTTTGGAGCTCTGTGCCAGAAACTGGATAAAGACCAAATACATATTTCTTTTTATAAATCACAATATTACAAACACCCACAAAGCTAAAGCAGATGAACAAGAAATCAAGTGCTGAACCTAATTTCTAAACACATTTTATCTCTATTTGGGGGAGTATTCAAGAATATGAAAACTTTTAATTAACTGTTATAAATAAACCATTTAATAATCATATTAACATCCCATTGTTTCAGGAGACAATAACTGTAATATTGTAATAACTGTAAAAATAGTAATCCAACTGTAGATTACTTCACCAGTTCCAAATACTCTAAAGTTACACTTTCAAGACCTAATAGAGCAATAACACAAACAAGAGTAAACTTATTTCGTACAAATATATTTTTTAAAAATGCTCAATTTGAAAGATTCATTAGTTATATTAGCCAATGCAAGCAGCAAACTGGTATCTATTAACATTATTCAACCCTTTATAAGTTATAATTGAAAGAAAATAAAGGAGGCAACACACAGCTAACTAGCATAAACCAGTTCATTAAAAAAGGCCTTTTATACCAGCAGTTCTCCAAGTGTGGTCTGCAGACCCCCAGTGGTCTCCAAGACCCCTTCAGAGAGGCTCATAAGGTCAAACTATTTTCATAAAAATACTGAAATGTTATTTGCCTTTTGCATTGTGTAGACATTTGCACTAACGATGAAAAACAATGGTGACTGGTACATAAGCAAGACCACACCCAACTGAAACTAGTCATCCTTGTATTCTTCACTGCCAAGTACTCTCATCAAAAAAAAAAAAAAAAAAAGGGGGCCAGCCCCAGTGGCTTAGGGGCTAAGTTCAGTGCACTCCACTTCAGCAGCCCAGGTTCGGTCCTAGACCACTCGTCTGTCAGTGGCCATGCTGTGGCAGTGGCTCACATACAAAAAGAAGAAGACTGGCAGCAGATGTTGGCTCAGGGTGAATCTTCCTCAGTAAAAACAAAAAAAGAGGACTACACCAAACTAAAAAGCTTCTACACAGTAAAGGAAACCATGAAAATGCAAACTACAGAATGGGAGAAAATATTTGCAAATCATGTATCTGATAAAGGGGTTAATATCCAAAATATATTAAAAAACTCATACAACTCAAGAGCAAAAAAAAAAAAAAACAACCGAACAATCTGATTTAAAAATGGGCAGGGGATCTGAACAGATATTCTTCCAAAGAAGACATACAGATGGCCAACAAGCACATGAAAAGATGCTCAACATCATTAATCATCAAGGAAATGCACATCAAAACCACAATGAGATATCACTTCACACCTGTCAGGATGGCTATTATCAAAAAGACAAGAAATAACAAGTGTTGGTGAGGATGTGGAGAAAAGGGAACCCTTGTGCAATGTTGGTGAGAAAGTAAATTGGTGCAGCCACTATGGAAAACAGTACGGAAGTTCCTCAAAAAAATTAAAAGTGGAACTACCACATGATCTAGCAATTCCACTTCTGGGCATTTATCCAAAGGAAACAAAAACACTAACTCAAGAAGATATATGCACTGCCATGTTCACTGCAGCATCATTCACAATAGCCAAAATATGAAAACAGCCTAAGTGTCCATCAATAGATGAATGGATAAAGAAAACGTGGCATACATACACAAGGGAATATTATTCATCCACAAAAAAGAAGGAAATCTTGCCATTTGCGACAACATGGAGGGACCTCAAGCACATTATGCTAAGTGAAATAAGTCAGATAGAAAGGGAAATACCATATGATCTCACTTGTACGTGTAAGCTAAAAAATACAGAAACAAAACAAAAGACAAAAACTGAACTCATGGATACAGAAAACAGATTGGTGGCTGCCAGAGGTGGAGGTTTTGGGAGTGGGTGAATGGGTGAAGGGAGTCAAAAGGTACAAATTTCCAGTTATAAAATGAATAAGTCATGGGGAGGTAATGTACAGCATGGTGACTATAGTTAATAACACTGTATTTCATATTTGAAAGTAGCTAGGAGAGTGGATCTTAAAAGTTCTCATCAAGAAAAAAAATTTTTGTAACTATGTATGGTGACGGATGTTAACTGGACTTATTGTGGTGATCATTTTGCAATATATGCAAATATTGAATCATAACATTGTACACATTATATCAGTTACACCTCAAAAAAATGTGTAAAAAAAAAAGAAAAAGGAGGAGGAAAAAATGGTTCACTTTAGAATGCCCTTAATGAAGCAGTAAAAATTAATAATTAACTGACTCTTGCAGGTCTATCTTTTTAACATTCTGTGTGATGCAATGGGAAGTACACAGACAGTGCTTCTGCTGTAAACAAAGTAATGGCTGTCTCAAAGAAAAGCACTTGTGTAACAGTTTTCGTAAACTGAACTAGTCGTTTTTTTCATGGAACACCATTTCTACTTGAAAGAACAACTGAAAGACACTCTTCAGGCTTGAGTATTTGGCAGTCATTTTCTTGAAAATGAATGAAATAACTCTGGGACTTCAAAGAAAACTACTGACAGTATGTGTTGCTAATGATAAAACATAAGCTTTCAAGCAAAAAATAGAATTTTGTAAAACTTCCACGCACTAGAGGCTGTCCTTGCTTTGCAAGGTACCCTGTTAACTGAAATGCAAACATACAGGAACCCAGACCCCACTTTGCATAGTACCATCAGCTTCCCAAAACCCAACAGCTCTTCCGAGATCAGTGACGATATTAACAAATGTGATTTTTTTAATATTGTGTCGATACATGGATAGTGAACCAATATTTTCGAAATTATCAATGCATAATATTAGAAAGTCATGCATGGATAAAAGATTCATTCAAAGTGCAAGACAGACCAATGAACTCTGAAGTTCCAATACGATAAGTTTATTGATATATTTTCAGATTCCACACTACAACTCCCTTTAAGAAACCACCATGTCAAGTTTTGGTGTAATATCAAAGAATATCCACAATTAACAGACTATTAAAACACTTCTCCCTTTTCCAAATGCAGATCTGTGTGAGGTTGAATTTTCTTCATCTTTCAACCAAAACATACAGCAACAAATTGAAAGTATACACAGATATGAGGATGTCTTCCATTAAGCCAGGCATTAGAGAAAATGCCAACCCAATGTTTTTGTTTTGGGAAAAAAAGTTATTTTTCATAAAAATGTTATTTACATTAACATGTAACAAGTTTAATATTGTTATTTTTAAGTGAATTGAAACAATTTTTTTAATTCATCAGTTTTAATTTCCAATATGGTAGATATCAATATAACCTACATAAACCAAACTCTTTGGAGTCTTCAATAATTTTTAAAAGTGTAAAAAGGTCCAGAGACCCCAAAAGTTGACAACTGCTATTCTATGCCAGAGGTGGGCAAACATTTTCTGCAAAAGGCAGATAGTAAACATTTTAGGCTCTGTGGTGCATAAGGTCTCCATCTCAACACAGACAAAACATAACTGAGTGGGTATGACTGTGTTCCATAATATTTTATTTCCAGAAACACGTAGAGGGCCAGGTTTGCTGACCCCTGTTCTGTACCATTACACCTTATCTGCTAGTGACTTAAGGATCTAAAAGTAGCATGCTTTCTAGCAACATTTTTATTGGTTATTATTTAAATATTCAAAGAAAGTTTTTTTTTAAATTTCCATTTTTATTATACAAAATAACAGATATGGAATTTTAATCTACGCAGTTCCTAATCATAAACAAAATCACATTTCAATTTTGTCTATTCCAAGAATCTCAGAGTCTGTCACTACACATAGAAAATAAAAAATATGCTTACAACTGTCAACGTGTTAGGGGCACTATATGTAAGAAAATATGTTTGCTTCATACAGCCAAACACAAAAAATCCTAGATTTCAAGAAAAAGGGAAAAATTATGAAAGTGAAACATCCCACATTTTACAAACTCGTCAGGGTTCAATTATACAAAACTCACATATCTCCTTACCACAAACGGAAAGGAAAATACCAAAATACAGAAAAGAAGAATCCCATTGAAAGAATCCTATAACCCTTTAAAGACTTAACAAAGGAAACGAAAGAAACGCTGCTTTACAATCCCCAGGCTAAGAGACCCAGGCTTCAAGGCTGCTAGGAAGCCCTGCAAGGAGCCCTGGCCCACTTGCCAGGAAGGGACATTAACCACGCGCGCATCAGGGCCTCCCCTGGTCAGGGCTCTCAGTGGGAAGGGGCACACTGCGACACTCACTCAATTGCTCCTTGTCTGGAAACACAGGTGTAAAGAATGAACTGGCCCTCACAAGCAATGACCCCATTCCAGACTACCCAAACCACCTACGACACTTCGTGCACCACGACTCCAGAGTTTTTTCTGACTGTCCTGAAGTAAAACCAGCACCACTTCTAGTGCTGGGCACACCCCCACCTCCCCACAGTGGAACGCCTTCTCTGATAATGACCTTTTTCATTATATTTGTTTTCTGCCACCCACTACTAAAAAGTCTTGGATGGTCTTCAGGATTATACCATTAACCTTCTAGGAACCACTTTTTTGCTATATTTTAGCTCTTTCCTCTAATTGCTGGGGGCAGCAAAGAATGATACAACTTCTTCATTACATTTTCCTTGACGAATTCTCAATTCCAGACCCATCCCAGCATTCCACTGACATTCCCTTAAAGTCCTTTCTATTATAGAAACTAATCTTATAATCATTTTTGGTAATTAAGATACATCAATGTATTTATATATTTCTGTTGGGCTTACGTCCCCCACTAGATCTCCTTGAGGATGGAACCCATACCATCATATGTCCTTAAAAACTGGCCCCTGTTCAGAAGTACTTCTACATGTATCCAACTCCAACCTTCCAAGAGCTCTCTTCCCCTTCAAGATCAGAGTAAACTCATTATTTTACTTATGGGGAGACAGCACTGCCTAACGAAGAGAGCACAGATTTTGAAATGAGACAGACCTAGGATCAGATCCCACCTCTGCCTTACTGACTCCCTGATCTTTGCCAGGCTATTGAATGAAATGAGATTAAATGCAATGACATAAGTGAAACACCTAACCTATAGTAGCCAATCAACAGATGACAGCTTTTATTAATACTTTTCAATCTTATTTTCATCGCTTTGTATTTCTCACCTCCTCTAATCTAGCAAACTGTTAGGGGTCTCGTAATGAAAAGAATAGAGGCTTTGGTGAGAGACAGACCAGTCTTCTGATTCTAAAACTTACTACAAGCACAACTTAACAAGGTATGAGACTTTGGGAAACCAAATAAAATAAAAATTAATATATATATTAATACATATAAATATATATATATAAATGTTAGCGACAGATAACTGAGTACACACAATTTCTCAGACATTAGGTTAAAACCTCAATATGCATAGTTTCATTTAATTCTCACGATAATTCTATAACATAAGCACTATTATCATCATTTTACAGATGAGGAAACTGAATTTTAAGTAACTTGCCCTAAGCCCAGAGCTTGAACGGATTCTAACGTTAGCATGTATGAATTCAGTGCCCACACGGTTAACCACACTACAGAATGCTGCTTACTCTTAACTGTTATTTAACCTCTCTCATTCAGTTTTCTCAGCTGTCAAATGGAAATAATATCTAAGACCCATTTACTTCTTGTGATGGCCAAATGAAACAATATATCTAAAGCCTGAGAATATACCAGATGCTCAAATATTAGCTCCCCCTTTCCCTTAACCTTTCCCTCGATATGCTTGTGTTATTTTATCCTGTTTATTTACAAATAAGAAAACTGCCCATTTCATATCCACATCCTCAGTCACATGATATCTTGCCTTCTCTGATAGACCCAAAACCTAAGCTAGGCTCAGAAAACAATATTCTCAGCATTCAGGCCACTGATTTTGAACACTTAGGACTAAACCTCATCTACAAAATACATGTCCTATGAAATTCACAGATACTTCCAAAACCAACGATCACATCTTGCAAGGTGGCTAAGGATATTGTTCCTCTATGTTCTATAGTTACAGTAAATAATGGAGTACATCAGAAGCTCAAGAACATAATTCAGACTCTACTGAATCTTCCTTATCAACAAAACATCACCATAGCATCAACCATAACTCATAGTAATTTCAAAGTTTCATGAGAAGCCTAAAAATAAATCAGCCAACAAAGCGGGTCATAGCAAAATTATGTATCACTTCTTATTCAAATTAACATGCATAAAAATACAGTAAATCTATGTTTATTAAAGAGCTACATTTAACATTAAATTATAACAAAGTTACTAAAAGTAAAGCCCTTTAGCTTCTAATAATAACAAGTTGTGATTATCTATACAGGCATGATAAGTAATATACACCTGATGTCAGAACTCTTAAATATATGAAGCAAACATTGACAGAATTGAAGGGAGAAAGACAGCAACACAATAATAGTAGGAGACTTTAACACCCCACTTCCAATAACGGATAGAACAACCAGACAGAAGAACAACGAAGAAACAGAAGACTTGAACAATACTGTAGACCAAATGCACCTAATAGTCATAAACAGAACACTCTAGTCAACAACAACAAAATATACATTTTCTCAAGTGCACATAGAACATTTTCCAGGATAGATCACATGTTAGGCCACAAAACAAGTTTTAACAAATTTAAGAATATTGAATTCATACCAAGTATCTTTCCTGACCTCAATGGAATGAAACTAGAAATCAATAGCAGATGGGAAAATAAAAAATCCACAAATATGTGGAAATTAAGCAACACACTCTTAAACAACCAATGGGCCAAAGAAGAAATCACAAGGGAAATTAGAAAACATATTGAAACAAAAGAAAATGAAAACACAACATATCAAATTATTATAGGATGCAGTAAAAGCAGGGCTAAGATGGAAGTTTATAGCTGTAAATACTTACATTAAAAAGAAAACTCTCAAGTCAATAACCTAACTTTATACCTCAAGGAAGCAGAAAAAGAAGAACAAAGTTAGCAGCAGAAATAAATAAAGATTAGAGCAAAGACAAATGAAACAGAGAACAGAAAAAAAAAATCAGTAAAACTAAGAGTTGGTTTTCTCAAAACATCAACAAAATTGACAAATCCTTAGCTAGGCTAAGAAAAAAGAGAGAGAACCCAAATCAGAAATTAAAAAGGGGACATTACAACTGATGCCACAGAAATAAAAAGAATTATAACAGACTATTAAAACCTGTATACCAACCAACTGGATAACCTAGAAGAAATTAACTCCTAGAAACATACAACCTACCAAGACAAAATTTAAAAATCTAAGCAGACCTATGATTAGTAAGAAGATTGAAACAGTAATCAAAAACCTCCCAATAAAGAAAAGCTGAGGACTAGATGACTTCATTGGACAATTCTACTAAACATTTAAAAAACTAACACCAATGCTCCTCAAACTCTCAAAAAATTGAAGAGAAGGGAACACTTCCGAGCTCATTCTATGAGGCCAGCATTACCATGATACCAAAGCCAGACAAAAATACTACAAGAAAACTATAGACCAATATTCCTGATGAATATTAATTCAAAAATCCTCAAAAAATACTAGCAAACCAAATTCAACAGCACATTAAAAGGATTATACACCATTACCAAGTGGGATTTATTCCTGAAATGCAAGGGTGGTTAAACATATGAAAATCAGTGTGATATACCACTTTAACCAAATAAATGACAAAACCCATGTGATCATCTCAATTCATTCAGAAAAAGCATTTGACTAAATTCAACAACTTTCATGTTTAAAACACTCAAAAAACTAGGAACAGAAGGAAACTACCAAAACATAATAAAGGTCATATATGAAAAGCCCACAGCTAACATGATCCTCAATGGTAAAAGGTGGAAAGCCTTTCCTCTAAGATCAGGGACAAGGCAATCATGTCCACTCTCACCATTTCTATTCAACACAGTACTGGAAGTCCTTGCCAAAATAACTGGGCAAGAAAAAGAAATAAAAGGCATCCAAATTGGGAAGGAAGAAATAAAATTATCTCTGTTGGAAGATGACATGATCTTATACGTAGAAAACCCTAAAGATTCCATAAAAAAAATTATTAGAACTATTAAACAAATTCAGCAAAGTTGCAGGATACAAAATCAACACACAAAAATCAAGTGAGCTTTTACACACAAACAACAAACAATCCAAAAAGGAAATTAAGAAAACAATCACATTCACAATAACATCAAAAAAAAATGAGATATTTAGGAATAAACTCAACCAAGGGGGTGAAAGACCTATAAATCAAAAAACTACAAAACACTGCTTCAAGATATTAAAGAAGACACAAATAAATGGAAAGACATCTTGTGTTTACAGGTTGGAAGACTTAAAATTGTTAAAATGTCCATACTACCCAAAGCAATCTACAGATTCAATGCAATCCTTATCAAAATCCCAATGACATTTTTTGCAGAAATAGAAAAATAGCCCTAAGATTCATATGGAATCTCAAGGGACCCTGAAAAGCCAAAACAATCTTGAAAAAGGAGAAAAAAGTTGGAGGCCTCATACTTCTTGATTTCAAAACATATTACAGAGCTACAGTAGTCAAAACAGTGTGGTACTGGCGTAACAACAGACATATTGCCCAATGGCACAGAAAAGGGAGCCCAGAAAAAAACCCCTCGTGTATATGGTCAAATGATCTTCAACCAAAGTGCCAAGACTACTCAGTGGGGAAAGGACAATCTTCAACAAATTATATTGGGAAAAGTGGATATCTACAAACAAAAGAACAATGTTGGACCCTTATCTTACACCACATACAAAAATTAATTAAAATAGATTCAAGACCTAAATATAAGATCTAAAACTATAAAACTCCTAAAAGAAAACATAGGGGAAAGCTTCGAATTTGGTAATGATTTCTTGGATATGACACACCAAAAGCACATGCAAGAAAAGTAAAATAGATAAATGGGAATCCATCAAACTTAAGAACTGAATGAAAAGACAACCTACAGAATGGGAGAAAATATTTGCAAATCATATATCTGATAAGGGGTTAACATCCATAATATATACAGAACTCCTACAACTCAACAACGAAAAAATGAATAAAAAAATGAACAAAGGACTTGAATAGACATTTCTCCAAGAAGCACATAACAACAAGTTTATGAAAAGATGCTCAACATCACTAATCATTAGAGAAAATGCAAATCTAAATCAGAATGAGATATTACCTCACAAGCATTATGATGGTTACTATCAAAAAAAACAGAAAATAACAACTGTTGATGAGGATGCGGAGAAAGTGGAACCCTGTGCACTGTCAGTGGGAATATACAATGGTGCAGCCACTATAGAAAACAGTATAGAGGTTCCTCAAAAAATTAAAAATAGGGGCCGGCCCGGTGGCGCAGCGGTTTAGTCCGCGCTTGGCAGCCCGGGGTTCGCAAGTTCGGATCCCGGGCGCCCACCGACGCACTGCCTGTCAGCCATGCTGTGGCGGCGTCCCATATAAAGTGGAGGAAGATGGGCATGGATGTTAGCCCAGGGCCAGTCTTCCTCAGCAAAAAGGGGAGGATTGGCAACAGATGTTAGCTCAGGGCTGGTCTTCCTCACCAAAAAAAAAAAAAAAGAAAAAAGAAAAAATTAAAAATAGAATCACAATATGACCCAGCAATTCCACTTCTGGGTATTTATCCAAAAGAACTGAAAGCAGGATCTTGAAGAGATATTTGCAAATCCATGTTCACCGAAGCATTATTCACAATAGCCACAATAGGTGGAAGCAAATCAAATGTCCATTGACAGGTGAATAGATAAACAAAATGTGGTATATACATACAATGTAATATTATTCACCTTAAAAAAAGAAGGAAATCCTGACACATGCTACAACATGGATAAACCTTAAGTGAAATAAGACAGTCACAAGAAGAAAACTACCGTGTGATTCCATTTATATGAGGTATCTAAAGTAGCCAAACTCATAGAAACTCAAACTAAAATGGTGGTTGCCAAGGGCTGGGGGAAGGGAGAAATGAGGAGTTGTTTAATGGGCGGAGAGTTTAGTTTTGCAATATAAAAAACTTCTGGAGATTTGTTACACAACACTATGAATATACTTAACACTACTGAACTGTATACTTAAGAATGGTTAACCTGGTAAATTCTGTGTTTTATGCTTTTTACCACAATAAAAAAAAATGAGTGTAACACTTGAAGACAGACTAAGGAAGAAATGAAATGACTACAGACCAATAGTAGCCAGAATAGTTGCCCAAAAATCCAGAGATGATCATCAAAGATAGGAAAGTTTAATTCCATCAATAAGCAAACTGATTTAAGCAACAGTTGCAAACACAAGCCAGCCTTCATAGTAAAGCAGGTGTAGCAACCTGGGAACTCAATCACTGCTGTATTTAAACTCACTTTGCCAGAGGGAAGGGACTAATACCAGAGGATTATGCTATAAGTTTGGGATATAATCAATGGTTTTAACCACCACTATATTATGAATGACCACACAATTGCTATACCAAAGTACATAATGTAGTGAACTTAGTAACACTCACTCATTTTGGAAATTTTTCTAATAGTGGTTGGACAACAGTGCTACCCAACAACATTTCTGCGACTTCTCCCCTTCCAGGCACCTGGAAAGAGAACAGTATTTCCCCACCTCCTTGAAGTTAGTTGAGGTCTTATGACTTGCCTTGACCAATAAAATGAAAGCAACAGGTTTGTCACATCCAGGAAGATGCATTTAAGAGCCATTATGAGATTCCATGTTTCCCCTTTCCCAAGCTGTCCCATGTTCCAAATAATGGTCCCTCCATCGGCCCAAGTCCTTAACAGAGGATGACATGGAACAGAGCACCCCACCCACATGTGATGGAGACAGAGCATGAGCATTTGTTATCGGAGTTGTTTGCCACTGAAGCACAACGTAGCCCATCCTGACCGATATACTGATCATTTGCAAAAATCAACGATAGAGTTTTTAAATAACATAAATCATTTACCGTAAGTATCTACATTGTTATTTACTGGGTACTAATTAATGTTTTGTGGTTCAACACAATAGTTCCTAAAAATATAGCCTACTAAAAACATCTGCAATGAATCTGTATATTTATAAACATGATTTCATGTGTTCACTGATTTGACAACAGAAATTATGCAAATTGTCTAGTTTTGCCAGTTTCTCATGCCCTACAACATAGCTATCAAAAAAATAAGCTTTCCGGGGGCCGCCTGGTGGCGCAGTGGTTTAGTCCGCGCTTGGCAGCCCAGGGTTCGCGAGTTCGGATCCCGGGTGCCCGCAGACGCACTGCCTGTTAGCCATGCCGTGGTGGCATCCCATATAAAGTGGAGGAAGATGGGCACGGATGTTAGCCCAGGGCCAGTCTTCCTCAGCAAAAAGGGGAGGATTGGCAACAGATGTTAGCTCAGGGCTGGTCTTCCCCACAAAAAAATAAATAAATAAATAAGCTTTCCAAAAATCGATTCTTGTTTCTAAAATATTAATTATGTCATAATACCAAAGTTAACTCTATTTTCTAATTAAAGACAGCACTAAAGAGTTAAACTAAATTAATACACAATGGCTGTTAATGCATATTTACATATATATTTTTTAAAACTATCATAGTGATAAAAGAAAATATGTAATCCAAAAACACTGTTCATTTATAATACAAACAACTTTATACTAAGTTAGGTTTTCCTCCACGGTGGTCTGTCTTTACACTCTTAAAGGAAATACTCACTTTCTTGTATATGAGATAATGTTCACATTGCCTACCTTTTAACATACTCATCTACTTTAATGATGTCCAAAGCTGAAAACAAAAGAGAATAACCCCCTTAAAGAACAACTCAAAACTCTAGTACTATATTGTATGGAAAAACAGTGAATCCTATATGAACTAAAAGAGAATCTGTTCTGTATTGGCCCTGCAGGTATTAAATAGTAAAGAATCTCATATTTTGAGGTCAGTTATACCCAAGGTAACTTTAAGAGTATTATACTCTTTATATAGCTTTTAATGTCATTTTCAACTACTTTAATATTTAAACTTCATTAATATTAGCTGCTAGAATCTACTGACTATATTTTGTAAATTTTTAATTTGTGTATCATAGCTCTGAAAAGGATTATTTTCATTTCCAGGGTGAAATGAATGGAAAAAGGAAAAAGTTAACATTTCCAAAGTTTCATGTGAAGATGGAACAAAAATTAAGTTGCTAAGGAAAAGAACATGCCAATCATTGTTCAAAAACCATGGGAAACGTTTGCACGAAAGAACATTTCACAGAGCTATGCAAAGCCTTTTAGTGGACTTACAGACACACTGTCTTATACTAACACACACTGGAAAAATACAATGCGATAAGGAGAAACTCTCTTTACGATTAATTTATGTCAAGAAATCTTAGGGTTAGAGGAGGAATCTGACTGAAAAGACAGTGCACGCAGGGACAGAAAAAAAATTAAAGACCATATGGAAGCCAGCTGTAAGTCACTTCCTATTCATGCATTCTTGAGAGGAGACAGGCCCACACAAGAAATGGCAAATGACGCAAACTGTGCACATGGACGCAGCTAAAGTGGTTCAAGTTTCACGAGTCTTTCCCCAAATGGCATCTTAGTGGAGTCCCTCGGACTCCCTTTCTAAAATCTCCACACACACCCCAACCCTCACTTAATGTTTCTTTTTAGTGCTTTATCAAAATCTAACATGCTATGTTTCATTTATCTTGCCTAGTGCTTGTCTTTCCTACTAGAATATAAGCCACAAGAGGACAGGGAGTTTCGTCTGTGCTGTTCACTGCTGAATTCCTAGTGTCTTAGAATAGTGTCTGCCATAATACTAGGTGGCTCCATAAGTATTTGTTGACTGAATGAAAGAATGAATGAGTCAACAATGGAACCTCTACCAATTTTTGCTGTGATAATACTATATAAGATATTTTACGCCTCTGCCCACCCCATTCCTAGTTCTCCTGCCCAAAGGAGGAAGAGTTGTTAATCTCATTGATCATAATATAAAACACTTACTAGACCAAAGGAATAGTAGGCAAATTCCCCACTATAAAAGATAGTAAAAGGCCAGCATCTATTTCCAGTGCCCTTTGACACTTCTGGCTTGCCGCCCCCCCCCCCCCGCAACACACACACTCCTGTAGTAAGTAGACCATGCCAGCACCAGTCCACTCGCCTGCTGCTCACTCTCTCCCTCACATGTGTGTTGGATCATACTTGTGCTCACTGCACACTTGCTTTCTCACACAAACTTCCACCATCTGTGCCTTTGGCATGATTCAAGGGCCTGGCCTTTCTTCCTCCCTGGCCAGCTCCTCTGTAATCACCTTTCTCTCCTCCCACAGAGAAGCCTGGCCTTAGGCCAAGAACACTGTCCTCTTCAACTACTGTGCGTATTTGAAATTTTTTCTGATTAAAAAAGTTTTCTAAGTTTTTTTTAAGTTTCTACTTAAAATTTAACTGCATTTACCATATATCCATCTCCCAAAAGCCCCAAAGGGAAGGAGGAAACATATTTATATTACCGCAAATTAATAACAGTACACCAAGCCTTTGTAGCATCTAACAGAACCCATTATCTTTATCTCCAAATCCTAATTTTCCTGATTTTATCTCCCTGAAACATCTCTCCCCTGATGTCCTCATTTTGGAGAGACACTTGCTGAAGGGATGTAGAGTAATGATATCTGCAACTTACTCTAAAATACTTCAGCAGATAGACAGCATGCACACATGGCAAAATGTTACCAATTACTGAATCTAAGGTGAGCATTTGGGTATTCACCGGACTGTTCTTTCTTCCTTTCTGTATGTTTGAAATATTTTAGATAAAAAGTTTTTTGAAAAAAAAAAAAAAAAACAATTTTCACGTCTCCCAGCCTCTCCTACCTCAGAGCTGTGTCTCTCTAGGATCCTAATCAGCCCTCTTAGTAAATGAACTGATCCTCAATTGCTCGGTCCCCACCTCCAACCCCTCCTGCACATGCTGCCAGCATCGCCTTTCTAAGATACTGCAACGACCACATTACTGCTCTAAATAAAACTATCAGATGACTCAACAGCACTTTCATGATGAAGTTTAAATTCCTTAAAATCATACATGCCCTCTGTGCTTTCTCTCATTGTAAAATCATACCAACACCCTCCCTTAAATTTTCTCCAACACACCTTGTTATTTCATGCCTGTATGTCTGCTCACTCTAGTTCCTCTGCCTGCTTCAAAATATGGATCTAACTGCATGTATGTCATCACACTGCCTAAAGATGAGCACTGCGAGCAAAAAGAACCATCCAACGAGTGACAAGAAAGTCTAAATTATACATTTACACATTCTCTTATTCAAACTTCTCAAAGTATATTACTATTCAGCAATTCCTTCCATAATCAGCAGAGGGTGCCATAATTTCATTTTTAAAAAGGAAAATTAAAGTCATGACTTCAGATGAAGTGTTAAAAGTTCTAAAAAATATATTTCTAATAAATAAGGAATTTGAAATTGAAAATAAACATCCAGTATTGACTTAATGTGAACAAATGTTGTTATTTTTAAAAAAGAAATCACATGCTAATACACCAAAATTCTAAATGTGATTATACTGTCTTAACAACAATTTAACTTGTAGGAACCTACCCTAAAACATAATCAAACAAGTATGCAACAATGGGTCAATTTAAATAAAATATAACAGGAAAAGGGTCAAGTTCTTTGTTTTTGTGTTTGTTTTTTGGTGAGGAAGATTAGCCCAGAGCTAACATCTGTTGCCAATCCTCCTCTTTTTGCTGAGGAAGATTGGCCCTGGGCCAACAACCGTGCCCATCTTCCTCCACTTTATATGTGGGTCGCCTGCCACAGCATGGCTTGACAAGCAGTGCATAGGTGATCACAAGCAGTGGTCCACACTCAGGATCAGAACCCCTGAACCCCGGGGCCACCCAAGCAGAATGTGCGAACTTAACCACTATGCCACGCAGCCGGCCCCCAAGAGTCAAGCTTTGAATGACAGCATCTTCACTGCAGACTTACTACTTCACTCGCAATGTCGGCATTAACTGACTCTAACACACAGGCATTTTCACTTCAAAATATCTGCACCAACACATGAGGCTTCTATTCCCACCACCTCTTTATTCAAACTGGCAATTTCTCTCACTTTTGGCCTTCTAGTCTATACTTTCCTAAGCTAGTTCCTAGTCCATTTTCAGTTTTGATTTTGCAATTCCAGAAAGGAACTGACAACTAACAGTGATCATATAGATCAGGACAACAGATCTCAAATTCTCTGGTACTGTCAAAATTAATCTCCACATTGTGACTTAACTTACATATTGTTTATAATTATCAAATAACTATCAAACTCCTCTGATTTGCACAGGACTATAACAGGCTGTAACAGGGAATACCAAATTATAATCATACTTAAATTTGATTATCTTAAAATCAATTCCACTTCTAAAACTCTGAATCATGAGTCTAGATTTTATTCTGTGGCTTAACTCATTAACTTCAGGGACTCAAGTAAACTGAGGCATGTCATACTCAGAGTGTTCTGAAGCAGGCATTCCCCTATGCAAACCGTAATCATGGTTAGATTTCATCCTTATCTGAAAGGAAAGAGAGATGGGATTGAAAAAGAATGGAACCAGCAGAGAGCCCAGGGATTTGTTAAGTTTTCTGTGAGGTATTAAAAATCAGATATTACTCTAGCCTGAGTCATAATACCAGGAAGCTGGCATCAACCCTCATGCATACGGTCTCCCCAGCTAAGGCCTCCATTTTCCAGAACATCTGCTACCAGTCACTGTTTTCTTCAGTATGTAAAACACAAGAAATATGTCTATATCTAATCGCAAACAAAAGCATTAAAAGGCAACCAGATAAGATTTTTTTCCAAGTTGCAAAATCATCTCTTAATAATGGAAACCCAAAAGACTCAAGACTATTTGAAATTTGAACCTATTTAGGTAACAACAATAAGTGAATAACTCCTGATAATAAAAGCTTCCATTTCTAACATACACGTTCAGCAGAAACTCCCACTCGCCTCACAGATGAAACTTTATTTGATATTTCCTAAAAAAGGTCTCCTCTCATCTGCATTTCTTTAAAGAGTAAAATGACGTTTGATTTTTGGTTAAAAAATAGCTGAGAAGGGGGGTATGTACTGAAACGTCACGTGGAGCTGCAAGACAAAAATGCACTGGGGAGTTGAAGAGTAGGATTTTACAGTTTTAAAGGTTGCTGGGAAAGCTCACGGGGTTAGCCAAATAAATGTAAAGGGAAAAGGTGACTATAAAAGACAAGGACTCTCGCATCTCTGAAACTAAGAAATTGGGCCAGACTTGAGGGTTGGATTAATCAGAAAGAGGAAAAATAATACATCTGTGCTACCATTATCTCAACATCAAGGGAACCTGTAAATATCATCACATAGAAACAGTTTACTAATACTTTTCCTTACCACTTGGTAGGCCTGTATTAAAATTTACAAGGAAAAATTCTTACTCAATTTTTGCAACAGTTACACAAACCGAACCAAGTAACTGTGTCTCCTTGATTGCTCAAGACATTTCCCAATTATCAGAGAGAGACTTCTGCCGTGTCACTCCTATGTGAATCATCTTCAATTGCTTTATTATCTCCTTGGATTAAGAAAACGTGACAATATCTCAAAAAGATTCTTTTTACTCTCCCCTAAACCACTTGAGAACACGTCTAAAACCATTCACTTCACACACGATCCAAGATGTCTAAGAGAAAAAGCATAGTTGTACAAGTTCTGAAAATCTTGTTAAACGTGTCTTGTGGCTCAACAGCTGTGATTCTTTGCCCTAATCCCTGAAGAGTAAATTGCAAGAAAAGGGCCCAATAAACTAACAGGTTGTCATTTGGAAAGCAATGACATTATTGTGACAAATGTTTAGGTGAGGTAGGGATCACCTAAAACCATTGGGCTTCTGCTCTTAAGTACTAATTTTACAAGGCCATGGCAGATATAATTAATAAGTCGGTACTGAATCATCCTGAGTTAATCGTTTGATCTTATCTTTTTTAATATTAAGGTTTCCTTGATTTACTATACCTTAAATAGTAAACAAAGAGAGAGACTAGAGCTAATTACTTAAAACCTATCCAACAGAATTATCCTGAGTGGAAATAATAAGTATTACGCAGACAACTATCAAACAGATTTATCTCAAAATGAAAACCTGGGCTGATTCTATTTAACTGAGTGATTGTGCTACCTACACTCTAAATAGGTCTCACAATCACAAGGATAGGGATGGCGGAGAGGAAAACAAGGTGAAACTTGCTATCTTACTCATCTGCAGTGAAGTGCTGGCTGCAAACCAAGGTGGCCTGCCCAAACACACAAACAACTTAACGACGACCTGGGGAGAGCTGCTGGATTTATGCAACAAGGAAACATGCACAAAACTAAGAAAAAAACTATGGAGGCCTCACATGTAATTGCTATGTGTTATGGATTTAAAAACAATTAAATAATGGTTCCTGGAAGATCTTGAAGATGCTACTATCTGGACAGACAGGCACGGTCTATTTCCTTTGCTCTGACAATCAGAACTGTGCCTAACTTAGGTCAACAGGACACCAGGCCTGTGAAAAAGGAGATTTTAGAATATGAAACAACTTAGGGGAGAGCAGGTCTAGACAGGGTGGACATGAGGGCAAGGGTAGCTCAAGTGGCAGGAAGAGGAGGCGAGGGACCAAGGGAAGGAGCTGAAGAGGAATCAAGGACAAAAGCAGCTACTCTGAAATTCCTTCTATATACACCCCTCTGCAGATGCTTAGTTATCTTTAAAAGAAAAGCCTATTAATTCTAAGGATTCCAATAACAAATATACCACAGAAAAATATTCTTTAGCCAAGATTCTACTTCTAGGAATTCTCACTATAGACACAATTCACACGTGTGTGTAAATATATACAGACAAGAAAACTTACTAAGTATCACTGATGACAAAAAAAAAAAGTAATGATCTAAAATGTCCATCCATCAGGCAATGGTTTAAAAAATGAATGAAAACTGGAACAGGGAGGGGAGTTAGGATATAAAATGCAACTAATTTTTAGACTACTTTTTTTTACTTTTGTTTCATTTCACAATTGAGTACTTATTCAATTCCTACTTATATAATTAAATACAGAGAAAAATCATACAGACTATGGCAGTCTTTTAAAACTCAAATGGCAACCACGGCCCACAATTCTATCATGGGTTTCAAGGCCTATTTAATCTATCACTGGACTTAATACATTTATAGAAGTATCTGCATGTCTTTCCCCTCCATTAGACTATAAATTCCTTAAGAACAAAGATAAATAATAAATTATCTTCCACAATGCCTGGCACAGAGATGCTCATTAAATGTATGCTGAGTAACTGAATGAACAAATACACATGTGAACTAAGGCTACACGGTAACCACACTTGGCTAAACTCATGATTGGAAGTTCTCTGAGCCAAGTCAGCCTGACCAACAGAAAGGATAAGGATGGTTCTCAGAAATCGTATACATTTCAAAAAGTTTCACAATCCCTTAGAAGGTTCTAGGTTTTAGATCAAATGTATCCCTTACCAAGAGTACCCACAGTAGACTAAAACCCAAGTGACAGCACTGGAGACTCGACTTCATGGTGTTAAGCACTAGATACGGTTCAGGGTTTCATGTTAGGACACAGATTGGAAATAATATTTATCTGGTACCTGGAAGGGAAGTCTGCACTTGGTACAACAAATCAATTATATTTCCCTTATAGTCTATAATTACGATCAGGAAACTGAAATACAGAGTATTAGGGAAGATATTAAATACAGAATTTATATAAAACTCCCAAAGAAAACTTTCTCAGACTTTTTTCATGAGAAATACAAGTTTGTTTCCATGAACATGACTTTTTTATTTTTAATTTTTTTTTCGCTGAGGAAGATTCGCCCTGAGCTAACATCTGTGCCAACCTCCCTCTATTTTGTATGTGGGTCGCTGCCACAGCATGGCCGCCAGTAAGTGGTGTAGGTCCGCGCCCAGGAACCGAACCTGGGCTGCCAAAGCGGAGCGCACCAAACTTAACCGCTAGGCCATGAACTTAACCACTAGGCCACAGGGCCAGCCCCAAACATGACTTTTTCACATCAAGTCTGTGCTTGTAAGGACTACAGACTGATCATTTAGATGATCTCTTCAAATTTTTGATGGGCCTCCATCAACAATAAACTTTGTTCACACGTGGTAATAAAAAATTTTAAATCATTTTTACGATTATTCAAAAATTTTTACAGGATTTCATATTTCCTATTCTTTCATTGATAAATGCATTTTGTGATAATGCAAATAGACTTTAAATCCAATCAAATGTTTTCATATCAGTTCATTTAAAATAATGTTTTCCAAAGGCAAAACTCTGGAGACAGTAAAATGATTAACGGTTGTCAGGAATTAAGGAGGAGGGAAGAGATGATTAGGCAGAGCTAAGAAGATTTTTAGGGCAGTAAAACTACCCTCTATGATACTAAAATAGTGGATCCATGTCATTATACATTTGTCCAAACTCATGGAACGTACACCACCAAGAGTGAACCCTAATATAAACTATAGACTTGGGTGGTAATGATGTGTCAATGTAGGTTCATTAATTGTAACAAATGTACCACTCTGGTGGGGGATGCTGGTAACGGAGGAAGCTATGCATGTGTGCGGAAGGGGGTATATGGGAAGTCTCTGTACTTCCCCCTCAATTTTAGTGTAAACCTCAAACTGCTCTGAAAAATAAAGTTCATTTAAAAATTTCTACACATTTTTTCCTTCAAACAGATATATGCTTTATTATCCTTAATAATTCTTTTGTATTTAACATTCATTGATCATTAGTGATCATTTTTCATCTTACTTTTCCTAACATGAATTTTTACTTTGAATTAATTATCCATAAAAAGTAATTCATATCTACATAGATCCTGCAATTTTCTATTAAATTCATGATGTTCAATTCATCAATTCATGATGTTTAAATTCAAGATGTTCAATTATGTGTTTTTACTTAAGTCAGTTATCTTTTAACTTAGTAACAACCATCTTCCCACAAATCTACAAAGTTAGAATCATTCACAAAAAAATAAATTCTTATACTCAAACTGTTGACAAACCCTTCTTTTGGTCTACCAACACTTGAAGTATGAAACAGTAGAGATTGATATACTGATTCCATTTCTATGCATAATGTCAAAAAAAAAAAAGACAATGATGAAGGATCAGAACTAAACTTTAAGGGCTAAAATGTCATTAGATTTACTATTTTTGTAACATCACTTAATAAACGACTCAGATTTAAGCAAATTTTTATGTAAAAGTTTCTCTGTGAATAAAGCAATATATGACTTAAATCAAAGTTTTTTTTTTCAAAAAAAGCTTTTGATTAGTGCCACTACACCACCAGTAAATAAAGTTGTGCAGTGTTTCTACAGCATCTGATTTGCTTTGAAGTACTCACTTATCATGATAAATATTTCAAAACTCAGTAGTGTGCTTGGTGGTAGTGTGCAAATATTCCTCCAAGTGGTCGTCTTCAAGGATTCTGTAGAGTTGCTATTAAGTATAGCTTAGTTAATAACTTCTGTTGATTCATCTTGAAATGAAGTTTGTGATTTAATAATCTTCTGGATAAATGTCTCTATGTAATTTTACTTGTTATCAACAGGTCTACTAAAAATATTATTCAGAAATAAAACGTTTTAAATTTTCTTTTCTTCACTAGTTTCTACAGTGTTCGAAGTTTCCTGGCAGATTAAGCAATTCTGAATTCCATAACGTATTTAGCCTTTAGTATCTAATTGTGTGGCCTTGTAACTAGCTTCACAACTCAATCTGAGGGTTATAACTGAACTTACAAAAGAATTTTGCTTATTTTTTCCCTTCCAGAACTTAAAAAGATTACAAATCTATGCAGCATAAGATGGATATTTTAAGGTACCAGAATAGTCTGCTTGGTACCACTGCTTCATGTAATAACATTTCATGCAAATGAGGTATTTAGGTTGAGAAAGAGAAGAATTATCAAGGTATACAAGTTCAAATGTGAGCTCATCTTTCATTATATTACCTAATAAATGCCAAACTTAATTTTAGGCTTCTGTGTTTATCCTGTTAATTTATTGCTTTCAAGTTTTAATTCAAAAGCTTTTCATTATGATGGAAAAACAAATATCTTACATTTAAATCATTTAAAATACAAAGTAGTTAAAGGAACTTTATTCACAATTTCAGAATATCCATTTTTCAAAATATTTTCAGGTTACCTTCATTCTAAAAAAATGTTGAAAATAGTCACTCAGTAAGCAAAATAGGAAGAGATAAAATGTTAACTTCATTTAACTTAATTAAAATTCTGGAGAAGTAGTAAATTATAAAATTACATTCATATATAATCAAGACTATTTGGGATAATTACTTTTATAAAGCTTTAAAGCTAATGGTCCCTTTAATGAAACTTAATTAGGCTCGATTATTTGTTTTTGTAAACATTTTTTTATTTCTTAAAAATAAAGTCATAAAATTTCATCAAAATCAGACCTTGGCTAATTGTTAGCTTCAAAAGTCAAAAACAAATAAATGCAACAATTAAAGAAATTAACAAAACCAATTTATGCTCTACTTAACACCTAACACTGATGATGATGATGATGATGATGATGATGATGATGATGATGATGACGACGACGACGGAGGATAAGAAAAAGAACCAGAAAAGCTGGATAAACTTTTTTTAAAAATCTGTTTGAAAGCTCAAAAAAAAGCTCCCAAAGTGAGACTTGAATGGCCAAGATCCTGGAGAAAGAAACACTTTGAGACACACCCCATGTTCTACACTGCTTTCCCCCAACACATTTCCCAATTTATAAGCAGTGGGGGTGGAGAGGTCAAGAAGGTAAGGAGAAGACAACTGTCAGAAGGCAGACGAGTTGACAGAGGCTTTGTCAGTTTGACAGGGCTGGGAAGACAAACACCAGAGTTCAGGACTAGTAACGCAGCTAGGACTTGAGGGGCCAAGTTTCCAGAGAAGAAAAGCACAAAGAAGTGAGTCCAGCAGTCTGAGATGCTTTTCTTCTCAAAGTATTCACTGACTCATAAGAAAATCAAACCATGAGGTAGAGAAGTTTGAATAAGACGCAGCAGCTAAGAGACTGAGAAGCTGAGCAGAGATACTGAGAAGCTGAGCAGAGATACAATCTGTCTCACCATGCTGGAAAGATAAAAATTGGAGTTCGGGGCCCAACAAGATAGAGGGGCACTGGTAAATTCCACCAGCTTTCAGTCAGGACCCCTAAGGGACTACTAGAGATCTCTAAAGAACCCCACATTTGGGGTAAGGGAAAACTGGAAATATACTAGGCCTTACAAAGGCTGAAACACAGCCTCAATTAACTCGATCCCTGATTGGATTAAAGTGATTGCCTCTATTCTAACTGCCTATCAGAAGCTAAAGAAAACCCCATGGAGGAAGTTATCATCAGAGCTGCTACAATTTTCCAAACATAATGTTCAATACTCAGTTAAAAATTACTAGACATATCAAGAGACAGAACCAACAGAAAAAAAAACAGACAACAGCAACAAATCCATAGCTAATCCAGACATTGGAATCATCAGGTATGGACATTATTAATCATAGTTAGTTTATATTGAAGAAAACTTAAAACTATGAAGGAGAATTTCATGGGTACCCATGAGGTTCCCCAGTGAACCAAATGCACAGTCAGGGTGGACTGCCACTGGGTTGTGGAGTCAATCTAACCTAGATTCAAAGCCAAGCTCTGCCACTTACCAGCTTTCTTCACTCCCTAAACAGAGATGATAATGTCTTCCTCATAATGTTACTGTGATAATTTCACAGTATATGACATACAATAATGCTCAGTAAACATTAAGTCGTGTATGATGGTCAATAAATGTTACATCAGAATTACCTTATCCCAGGACCAGTAAGTTCCTTGCACACTTTCCTTTTAATGTAGCAGAATCCTACTACTATCAACTCCTAATAAAAGCATCTTTCAAGTGAAAAGAATTACATTTGGTTTTTAGTTTTTTGTTTAATCACCAATAATGTATTCTGGAACTATCAATGCTTTTCAGAAAAAGTATTTTATAAACAGTAAAAAAGTATTTATAAATTCATACTCTGACTCCTCCCCAAAAAAGATCTGCGGTAGCTTATAGAGACACAAAGAAGCAGCCGGGGTTTTTGTTGGTCCATAGGGGCTTTTTGTTTTAGTTTTTCAATGAGAAAAGGACAGACAGGTTATGTGGCGGGTGGATACAGAAGTTTCTAGGTAAGGTATTATAGTCAGGCGCTGACACTCACAGCTGATAAGTAACAAAAACCTACACATCCGCAGGTCTTGGCAACACTGAGTATTTATGCAGCCATTGTCTCATTTGGCCCACAACCCTCTGAGGCAGGTCACAGCTCCCTGTCACCACTCCTGTCTCAGATTCACATCAGAAGGGGAGAGACCCAGATCTAGAACTTAGATCCTTCCATTCTATCATATTTGTGCTGCCTTCCAAGCAGAGTCAAGGTGATACCACTGAGAAGACAGAAAAGTAAAAGAGACCAAAAAAGGAGATTTTTTTTGAGCTATTAATACCAAAGTCTGCAGCTTACCCTACACGTACAATTATCTGGCAAGTTTTTTTTTTATTTTACTTAGGACCGATTAAATATATGGTTTTTACTCCTATTAGTTTTACAGAATAATAACTACATGTATCCAAAGAACATTTCCTGTGCAACTACCAGGCACTACACTGGAATCACAGATAAGGTGATGTAATCCCTACTCAGAGGAGCACGCTGTGTACAGGGAGAGAGTCCCACATGAAGAGGTCAAGTGGAACAAGAGGCTGCAGTAAGACAAGGTTATTGCTACACTACACGGCTACTAACGGGAAATAAGGAAGGGCCTATGTAGAACATCACAACAAAACTCCTACTCGGAGAATGAAAAGGCTCAGCACTCAACCTGACAGGTGAAACTGCTCCTCAACTGTCACTTCCCACCCTACTCCCCAGTTTATTTTCACTGTTTACAATAATCGACTCAACAAAGTTAAACAGAAACAGCTACGTGACAATAATTTAAATCAGCAGTTCCCAAATTTCATGCATTCATATACCACCCTCACAATTTTCACATTATGTTAAAAAACTACTTTTTTTACTTAGCTTTCTTAAATCAAGGGTTTTCTTTTTTTACTTAAATGCCTGTTTTGCACCCTTATAAAATAAATAACAGTGAAAACCATGATTTTGATGAGCTAGTTACGTTTTCTCATATACATGAAAATAAAGGCACAGTGCTTGAAACAAAAACTGTTCACCAGACTCCTGCTAAAATAACCCTGCATGTCCACACTCGGGGAACACTGATAGTTTTTAAAACTATATTAGCAACGATTTATTAATTCTTTGTGAATACAGTAAGTGTTCATGTCATTATGTGAATACATCAGTTTCAATTCCTCCTTCGACTTGTTGATTAATATATGTTTAATTTCCCAAAAAGTACTCAATTATTTCCAGTGGAAACCCATTCTATTCCAGTCTCCAAGCTGGAACATACTGTCTATATCTAGTTAGTACTTAATGATCTCAAACAGTTATTCAAATCTTCCTCATACCTATAGACAATTACAGATGGTTCTTTCCTTCATCACCGGTCAAGACAGAGAAACTAAAAACATATGAAAAATACCCGATTCCATATTTAACTGTGTTCTAACCAAACAGTATCTTTCTTCTGACACACTTAAAATGAAAACACTCTTTTCTCCATGACACATTTTGACTCAGTGTTGAGATTTATTTTATGCCCAATTCCTCTCAAAGAATTTAAATGATTTTTGCAATTACAGTTGCCTAAAAAATTACACCATAAAATTATTCTTTAATTAGCCTAGTGCCTTACCAAAGCAAATTAGTTTTAAGTCAGTTCAGCAAATCACAAAGCCAGATAGACCCCCAATTCAATTATCTTTAATCTTTCAACTAAGAAAAGGTGCTCTTATCTACTTTGCCTCACTAGCTCCCTGTCCAGAATTAACCATTTTAGCAGTCAGAAGGATGTATGCTCACTAGCAAAAGCAGATCTCACAGACAGGTGAGAAAACAAAGAATTAACTGTGAATACTTCCCTTACTAGCACA
The DNA here is from genome assembly GCA_031878705.1 of Tapirus indicus. Classification (NCBI taxonomy): domain Eukaryota; kingdom Metazoa; phylum Chordata; class Mammalia; order Perissodactyla; family Tapiridae; genus Tapirus; species Tapirus indicus. The sequence continues at coordinate 103,302,326 of CM062925.1, forward strand.
ATTACACGGGAACAATTACACGGATCCATGATTTATAAAAGACTCCACAAGTCATTCGAGACTGGGATTGGAACTCTAGGGTGTTTATCACAAACGTACCTCGCCGTCAGCACAGTGGCTCTGCACTTCACTGAGCAGTGCTTTGTATACTGGAACAAGTCAAAAGCCAAATGTGGAGTAGTCAATGTAATTCCACAAAGATTTAAGTAAGGCAAATCACCGTCTCTGCCATTATATCCTGAAAATGCTCATACTAGTGTTAAAGTAACCAGATTGGGCCCAAGATGGAGTCGCTAATGCTAAGCCCCACATCAGCATATCAAAATTTAACTAAGTTTCTATACCGGGCTCTCCCAGAAAAAGAAGGCCTATGCCAGTCAGTCAGCGCCTGCCTGCTCAGCACAGTTACCTGAGCCGGCTCCCAGACTTCCCTGTGTTCCATATAAGCAAAGTAACCCTGCTTTAACCAATCAGCAAACGTCCAGTATAACTTCCTTGTTCCTGCTCACTTTGGTCTATAAAATCTCTCACCCTGTACAGCTCTTCAGAGCTCCTTTCTATCTGCTAGACTGGATACCGCCCAATTCATGAATCATTGAATAAAGCCAATGAGCTCTTTAAAATTTACTAATTTGAACTTTGTTTTTAACACTAGGAACACCAGTGAAAAGCCACAGTACTTGTTCAATGTCAACAGCACCTCCACTTGTCTTCTTACCTCCAAATATATATCCGAAGCAGCACGGCTTTCTCCAGCAGGTGACCCCTGAATGCAGAGAGGGTGATCATCAGAAACACTGCAATGACAATGATGTGGAACTCCCTCCAACTGGTTAAACGATAATGTCTGGTTATACGATATACTAATAAATAAGCTACTGTGCCCTGAGAGAGAGACTAGTCTGTCTTACTTTCTCTCTCTCCATTTATAATTTAGACTGAACCAGTAAATTATGGTGAAACTAACAGTATAGCTCAAAAATAGGTACAATCATTAACGAGGTACCCAGTATCACAGGTCCAAAATCAGGCACTTTTAAAAACTGTCATTCATGTTTTAAGTTCTACTTCAGTTTACTTTAGGTTCTACTTCAGTTTCATAAATAATACTTTAGTATAATGGCCCTTGGCCTTTCAGGAGCCACAGACATTTCTAAATCAGATGAAACTATGGACTCTCTCTGTCCTCAGAAACATTCACGTAATATACAAAAGGCTGCTCCCATTCTAGGCAGGTCATGGATAAAGTCTGTTCAGTACCCAGATCAGGAACTTTTGCTCTGGTGGCCTGAGAAGACTAACACAAGGCCACAGTCTCACATGTGAAAAGAAATGCCAGAGTCTGCTTGTGCTGCGTGTCTAAGTACCTGATCACATACGTCAGATGCAATTATAAAATATTTTAAGGAAAAACTAAAATTCTTTGGTGGTAGTGTATTCAAGTTGCTTTGTACTTAAATACACTGAATGAAAAGGCTACCACCAGCTGGCAGCAGCAGCTCGTGGATTTAAGAAATTAGGGATGGGATCTGACAGGGAAGGAGAGAGGAGTCACAAGGTACTGAAGCTGTGCTTATGTAGTTCTGCAATATTCAGAAAACAGCAACTGTTCATATCAAATAATGGGGGGTGGGGGGATTACAGAAGGGATAAAGGCCCACAAGCGCACCACTCCTCTCTTGGTTCACCACTGTCAGCTGGATTTTAAAAACACTACAAAGCTACATTTTCCCATCAATATTTATTATGATGAAAAGTTAGACTGGGTAATGAGACATACAGAAGACCTTTGAAATCAACAGTGACGTATTTCCCTCCTCAGGACTTGGCTGTGAAGCATGACCTAAGAAGCCAGGAGAAAAGGGGAGGGATCTTGGAGCTGGCCCATAACCTGCAGACAGGAAAGGAAGGGAGGGGAGGAATGGAGATGAAAAGTCTGCCCCAGCTCAGAAGCCGACCTAGGAGCTGCAGCTGAAGGAGTAACAAAGATTTTCTCATTGACCGAACTCTACTGAGGGTCCCCTGAATTCTTTCTCAACTAGGCCTGACTTTGGACTTCTGGGTTCCTCTCCACATTGTTCAATTTTAGCAAGAATCCTTACAAGTCAGTTTAACCAGAAACCACCACCACCACCACCCCACCCCCAATATTTATCAGCCTCAATAACTAATTGAGCTCCTCATCCTCCATCATCCCGAGGGTGATGTCTGATCACCCTGGCTGCCTTCAGCAAAAATCCTGTTAGGTTGGTTTAGCCAGAACACCCCCTCACCCCTGAAGTTTCCTTTTAGTAATTTTCCACACAGGGACCTCCACCCTGCTCCTTGGCTATCAATTCCCTTTCCCACACTGTATTACGTGGAGTTGAGTCCAATCTCTCTCCCACCCCAAGACCCCACTGCAGTGGTCCCTACAATCATTGCAATGGCCTCCCTTGAATAAAGTCTGCCTTGCTTTACTGCCACGTCATGTCATGGCATTAAGTGTCATGAATAACTTTTTCTTCCACCGTTCGAATAATTATTTTTCCTTTAACAGGAACAAAGCAAAACAGCTGACAAATGTGAGAAACTTAGTCATTATTCAGAGATGGTGGGTACTGGAATTTTCAAGAGAGGGTATGTGATACTGTGGTTTATAGTAAGAAATATATATATCTGATCTTCCTGCTTTTTCTGGCACAGAGCAACTAAAACCCTTAGAATTTCCTAAGCGGTAAGAGCGATAAAGGTGTCTTTTGTTATTCATAAACTCCTTTCAACCACACCTGAGTTTATGTTAATGAGGTGACTTTCAGAAAGCCCCTCAGGATGGGGGCTGGTTGCCAGGGGACCAACCTTGATTAGAGAGTTGAAACTTTCAGTCCCACCCCAGACCTCCAGGGAGTAGAAAGGGGCTGGAGATTGAGTTCAATCACCAGTGAAATTAATCAATCATGCCTACGTACTGACGCCTTCATAAAAACCCAAAAGGACCGGCTTCAGAGAGCTTGCAGGCTGGTGAACACATGTTGGTGAAGGGAGAGTGGCACACCGGGGAAGCGCATGGAAGCTCCATGCCCTTTCCCCATACCTTGCCCTATGCATCTCTTCCGTCTGGTTGTTCCTGAGTAAGTAAGTACTTACGTAAAATGTCTCTCTGAGTTCTGTGAGCTGCTCTAGCAAATTAATTGAGCCCAAGGAGAGGGTCATGGGAATCTCCAATTTATTGCTGGTGGGTCAGAAGCACAGATGACAACCTGGACTTGCAATTGGCATCTGAAGTGGGTGGGCGGGCAGTCTTGTGAGACTGATCTGATGCTATCTCCAGGTAGACTGTCAGAATTGAGTTAATTGTAAGACACCCAGCTGGCATCACAGAATTGCTAAGAAGTGATGTTGTAGCGAGGTAGTGAGTAAAGGACACGCACAGCAGAGGAGTGTGTTTTTTCCTGTACAGGGTAATGGTCTCCAAATCATGCAGACGGAATAAAGCAGAGGGAAGTGGCAGCACTTGGGAATCAGGCAGGGAGGATGTTCCCCATCTGGAAAGGCAGTTCTGTGGAGCCCTAAGCCCCCGACTCAATTCCAGAGGCAAGGCTTCAGTCCCAGAAAAGGAGGGTTAAGAGATGACAGGGCTGTAGGATCCAAAGAAGCCCCGTCCTAGTAAGGATCAGGACGAAGAGCAGAAACTGGGACAGAGGAGCACTGGATCTTGGCCTGGTTGGCAACAAAAATAAGTACAATGCAGGAAACCTGGTGCTCCGCCCTGAAACCACCAGAGCCTAAGGACAGACAAGATGGCACTTTAGGGGGCTGAGCTTTCAATTCTGCCCTCCAGGTGTCTGCCTTGATCATTGAATTAAAGCAGGGATAAGCAAGACAGACACCAATCCTGGCCTCTGGGAGTTTTTTTAAAAATAAAATACAATTTCAAACTACCAAAGAAAAGTACAGAGAGTCTGAAGAACCCAAGCATTAATCTACACGGTCTCCAACAGCTTGAGGAAACATATGGAAGTGGGAAGCACAAGAAATGTTAAGGAAACTGTTTATTACAGTTGGATAAAATAAAAGGCAAATGTTGGAATGAAAATGGGAGATAAGATTAGAAAAGAATGATCTGGAATGCCAGCCTAAGGAGTTTATATGGGGGAGGGGGCAGGAAGGAAAGGACATGTTCAGAACTGTGTCTTAAAGATTAATTTACTGGCACCATTGTAGAAGCCAAGGGAGACAGGATTTCAGGAAGAAAGCATAATCTCCAAATGCTGTCGATACTAAGAAATATACAAATACCGCTTAGAAGACATTCTCTCTACCAATTTTATTGGACTGGAGGTTGTGGGTGGGAAGGTAGGTCAAGGGCAGAATCCAGCAGAGACCTACCTGTGAATAGGAAGTGGTCGGAGAGGCAGAAAACTTACTAGTGTCATGAACCGTGAATAAGTGCTGAGGAAATGGAATTGCTCAGTACACACATCCTATCAGAAGTTACACATGAAAAGAGGACAAGAGATAGTTCCCTATAGAGGTACTGGGTTTTTATTGTCGTTGTTGCTATTTTTAAAGACAAGTAGACCCAAGCCAATAGATTAAAGATGCAATAAAATAAAACTGGGTAAATGATAAACAAGGAGTGTCTAAAGGGACAGAATTAAGAGCTCAGCTCACATCAAAATGTCTTTACACCCAAAAAATTAAATTCCATTTTGAATCTTTTTCTCATGGATAGTTTCTCAGTGTAAAATCTCTACAAATTTCTCAGTGTGTTAATGTGCCTGTTCCACTGTTCAGTAACCAAGAAATATATGTTGTAGCTATCAAGTCAATTAACAAATTTTAACACAAATTATGTTTTTTTAATGAAATGTGATGAGCAGAGTAAGTGGGGTAGGAGGAAAAGAATGGGTTTTAGAATTATCCAGACCTATGTTTCAATGGTATTTTAACACACAAGCACAACCACATCACTTGAAAATGTGCAAGCATTAAGTACTTACCTGCTAAGTGATTTACAAGACTCTCTCTTCATATCTTCACAATAACTCTGAATTTTAAAGTTTGACAACTTGCCCAAGTCAGTAAAGAGGTGGGGCAGGATCTGAATTTGAGTCTGACTCCAAAGATAATCCTATCACCACACTCAATTGCAATGTCAATCTCAGTGTCCTCCCACGACTTCCTGAGCTTCAGGTTCTCATTATACCTTCTTGACAGTTCTGCTGAGAAGCCAAAAAGGTAGTATGTAGACAGCTCTTAGCACACAGAAGGTCCTCAACCAGTGTTGGTTTCCTTTATTTCATTTTGTAATCACTTTCTTAAAACGCTGATCTTTCTACTATATGATATGGCCTCTTCTATGTCCCCGAGACGGCATATGTACATCTCTAAGAGCACTGATGACTCTATTATAATTGCTGGCTTACTTGTCTGCTTCTCAGTAGTCAGTGAGTCAGGCCTCTGTCCAGCACTAGCTTTGTGTCCTAGTTTCCCGCGTGTCTGACATGTAGTAAGTACTCAATAAATGCTTCTTGTTTCAATTAATTCTGATCAACATGCGACTCAAGTGTTCTAACTGCTTAGGTTGCCTTCTGTTAGTCAGGTTTTAGACAAAAAGCAACCTAAGCAGATATGCAATCACAACATGCTATCTGTTCTGCTATATGCATTAGTTCAGAAGCCAGCAAACTACAGCAAGTCGGCCACCACCTGTTTCTATAGATAAAGTTTTATTGGTGCACAGCCACATTCATTTACATATTGTCTGTGGCCACTTTTGTATTAAAATGGCAGAGCAGAGAAGCTGCAACAGAGACCACACAGCCTGCAAAGCTTACTATATTTACTATCTGGCCCTTCAAACAAAAACTCTGTGGAAACATTCGGTGAGTTAACAAATATTAGAATATTTACTATGAGCCAGTCACTGCCTTTGGGCGCTGGGTATACTCTGGTGAACAAAACAGACATGGCCCTTGCCTTCAGAGCTGCCAGTTTAGCAAGCAAAAAAGACAAAACACACAAGTAGTCAAATAAATAAACTACTAAATGTGATAAACACTGTGAAGGAAAAGTCAATACTATGGGAGAAGGAGGGAGGGAGACATATTTTACATTGGGTAAAAGGTGAAGTTTCTCTAAGATGGAGAAATTAAACAGACTTGAATGATGGGCGGGGGTGAGAGATGAACACGCTCCAGCAGAGGGCCCGGCATGAGCTTAGGTTCTGAGGAAGAAAAGAGCCCAAGATGTTCAAAGGAAGGTGTGGCTGGAACATAACAGCCAGAAAGAAATTCTGATAAAATGAGGAGGGCAGATCATAGTGTCCCTTGTAAGCCAATTTCAAGTCTTTTTAATTTTTAAAATTCTAAAAAACACTTACATTATAAAAACATATGGGAAAAAGTTAGGGACTAATATTTGCAACTCACAAAACTGTTCTTTCTTATTAATAACAACAATAGCAAGCAAATCTACCTCTAATTACCTCCAGCTTTTGCTCAAGAGTCAGGATCTTCTTTTCCCGTAACTATCAGGACTTCCTTAAACATTTGATCACCTTTAATTTTTGCCCCATAGTTATGATTTATAAAGCATTCAGCCTCTCAAATCAGCTGTTGCACAGGGAATAATTATTTGCTAGTTCCAGACTGATAGGTCTTTATTATAATAGCAGTGCAAAAAGTGTTTCCTAATAACAAATCATATTATAACTGATCTGCATAATAAAACACAAAAGTAATGCTTCCATTCAGGTAATATTTGAATATGGAAGGATAATATGACCTAAGGAAATCCCGTATTAAGATGAGATTGAATTTTGTTACAAATAAACTATGGAACCTTGTGATTTACTCTTTTATAAATCAGAATCAAGGCAAGATCTTCTCAGTAATAAAAAAATTAATAGTACTACTAGTAACAACTCTTCTAAGCACCTCATTGATAAAAACTCATTCAATCTCCACAGCAATCCTACAAAACAGGTAATATATTTTTATCCCTATTTTACAGATAAGAATAGGCACAGATGGGTTAAGCGGTTTCCCCAAGGTAACTCAGCCCAGGGTTGTAACCACTGGGCACAGAACTTCCAATAACGATATCACCCATTCATTTGCATTCCAGGGTGCTTTCCCAAGAGGTGGAATTTCAGTTCCTTCCCTGGGTACATTCTTAGAAGGAAGTTATCAGCCCTGTGAATCTAATTTGTTTGCCACAAGAAAACAAAAAAGGTTAAGAATTGTGGTGCTACAGGAAAAAAAAATAAAATGACTATCTAAGAAAACCTAAGCACACTCTGATCTGTACTTCAATTGTACCTAATAACAAGACAGCAACAATAACAGCAACAACCATTTGCTAAACCTCTCTCATATGCTAGGCCAGTCGCTCTCCCTTAGTAACTTCATTTGGAGTCACAACAAGCTATTATTTGTCCCAATTCACATATATAGAAAATGAGATTCTGAGAAGTTCAGCATCTTTATTCTAAAGCTCCTGTTCTGCTTACACCACACATTGTCTGTAAGTCAAGACAGTTTCCTCTCTACTGCTGAGTCCATGGAATCAGTAATTACATAAATACTTCATTTGTAGAAAACCTTATTCATCTCACTAATTTAGGCACTTTGACAGAGGGAAGAGAACTTTTCCTGCTGTTGTAATTCCATAGAAAAGGCTCCTCCCTCACCAAGTAAACTCCATGAGAGCAGGTAATAATACACAGGGCTTGTTCCATGCCATGTCCTCAATCCCCAGGGCAGGGCCTAACAAAAGTAAATGCTCAATAAACTGCGGTCAACTTTAACTGAATTTCCTAAGAGTCTAGCTTATGTGAGTCCACCTTGGGTAGTCCTATGTCCCTGTCCTCTTTAGATATTACCATTGAACCACGATGATTTAGCAAAGAGTCAATCCATCATCATTCTTAACTAAATTACCACCAATATAAAATCATTAATTACCCAAAGAAATCGGTCTTCAACGTTTGAATATTTTAAACATAAAATTAATAAGTAGTACTTCAAATTACATAAAATCAGATAATTTTACTTCAAATTTTGATTGATTTAGATTGCATACTATTGGGGTATTCAAAAAGGACGGGTTATTAGAACGGAAAGAGACCTGAGCTGGAGTCAGGGAATGCAGACTCCAGTCCTGGTTCCGTTGGTTCTCTTACGAACAGAGCTATGACTGTCTTACGAACAGAGATATGACTGCGGCCAGCCCCACACGCCTCTCGGCCTCAGGTTTTCCCACCTGCAAAGCTAAATAGATTAATCCGATGATCTCCAGGATCCATTACTGCTTCTCCATTCAATGACTCTAGGTTGGGAGACACCACTAGACTTTGAGATGCAGTTAGTAGAGTGGAAATCTTCAAGTATAAAGAGGTATTTAAGCTAGTTCTTGAGGGATGTGAAGACTTCAGTGTACATAAAGATGAAGTAAGGGAAATCTCAGCTGAGGGAATCACTGACTACACTTTCACTTAGCAAAAAGTCAGTGGTTCTCTAATGCCAAATTCATCTATATGGCTGCAATCACAACACACAGGTACCCAGCAGTTCAGAGGTTTTAAATGATGTTTAAAAACCATTCTTTTAATTAAAAAAAAAGAAAGAAAGAAACAATAAAGGTAGCAACCTACGTCTTCCTTCTAGGGTTGGAGAAGGGGCGTGTACCTACTTCACAATTCTGATAATAGGGCCATGCTTAATGTGAATATCCTCCAGCCTGTTTTTCTTAAATGTTCAATAGGAAATGAAAGTAAAGTATTTACTGTAAAAGGTGTATAAATATATCAAATGACCACAAGTTAAAAAATGTCTTTGAGGAACCTGTTGAATTGGAATATCAGATACTACCAGCTGAACTGCTTGGGGTGCTGCTTTTGAGGAGAGCTGTTTAGAAGACCCACAGTCCTTTGAAATAAGTGCATGTTATTTTTTCCTGGAGTGACATTAAATGACACCGAGGATCTCCTTGTGGGACTGCCCTCAACCAACTGCTTTTTGGACATATTAGTAAAATAGTAAGCTAAACAGCTAGTGGTATCAGTAGAACCAGATTCATAGTAATTGAAGGTAGAATTGTTTTACCCTGTCACAAACTACAACTGGTGGGTTTTCATGTTTTAAAGAATTATAGTAATCAAAATATTTCACAATATGGATCACAAACCGAAATGTACAATGCAAAACTATAAAACTCCTAGAAGATAACCTAGGAGAAAATCTAGATGATCCTGGGGATGGCAATGACTTCTGAGATACAACACCAAAGCCAGGATCCATGAAAGAAATAGTTGATAAGCAGGACTTCATGAAAATTGGAAACTTCTGCTCTACAAAGACAAGGTCAACAGAATGAGAAGTCAAGTCACAGACTGGGAAAAAATATTTGCAAAAGACACATCTGATAAAGGACTGTTAAACAAAATATACAAAAAACTCTTAAAACTCAACAATAAGAAAACCACCTGATTAAAAGATGGGTCAAAGATCTTAACAGACACCTCACCAAAGAGATACAGATGGCAAACAAGCATATGAAAAGATGCTCCACAGCATAAGTCATCAGGGAAATGCAAATTAAATTACAATAAGATACAACTACACACTCATGAGAATGGCCAAAATCCGGAACACTGACAACACCAAATGCTGGTGAGGATGTGAAGAAATAGGAACTCTGATTCATTGCTGGTGGGAATGCAAAACGGCACAGCCACTTTGGAAGACAGTTTGGCAAAGCAAAGAGGATTTTTAGGGCAGTGAAAATACTCTGTATGATACTACAATGATGGATACATGTCATTATACACTTGTCCAACCCCATAGAATGCACAACACAAGAGTGAACCGTATTGTAAACTATGGACTTTGGGTGATTATGATGTGTCAACGTAGGTTCATCAATTATAACAAATGTACCACTCTGGTGAGTGATGTTGATAATGGGGGAGGCTATGCATGTGTGCAGGCAGGGAGTATATGGGAAATCTCTGTATCTTCCCCTCAATTTTGCTATGAACCTAAAACTGCTCTAGAAAACTTGTCTTAATAAAAAATTTTTTTTTAATTCATGGCATAACTCAGAAAGACACAAAAGAACTCACAAATATGGTTTCTAAGCAAAAGCGATTTAAGATTTGCAACGTGCCTTTCCCTCTTTACAGATGTGCATTCTATCCTTTTGGAAGGAGCAGAGAATCCTGCCGAATATTTCAGTTAAGGACAGACAACAATCACAGACTCTGAAACCCATTTGCTTTATTTGAGAAGGAAAAATATTAGGTGATGGGGCCAGAGAATCTGTTTCACCTCTAGGGGATTTCCTGAGTGTTGCCCATAAGAACACCCACTAATATCACACCAATTAACAATTCAGTAAAAATCTGTTGGTATGTCAATAAAATGTGGTATAAGAACACTGTTCTCTTGCTAATCTGGCTTGAGAATATTTAAAATATCTAAAATTTCTTTGCTGTAAATTAGGCAGACTAATGGATGATCAGGACCCCAACACTCTAGCCCACACAGCTTGACCTTGAGCATCTAGGTCAGAAAAATACCTGAGATAGGAATAACCAGCCACCTTCAGCCAAACTAAAATGCACCTCTAGATTCATGACTTAGATCAGTGCTTCTTCCTGTTACACAAACCAAGAAAAATCTGTAAAATATATTCCAAAATGTACTATTTACACAGATGTGTCCAACCTGTGAAAATTCATCAAGCCATACACTTATATGGGCACTCTTCTGTAAGTATTTTACTTTTAAAAGTTTTATTTACATCTATATATATATTTAAATATGTGTGTATATATTTATATACATGTGTATATAAAATAATAAACAGAAGTAATGAAAGTTATTGATCCTCTAATAATAAAAAAAGGTAATATATTTACAGAATTATTATTTACAACCATTTAAAGCCTGGAAATATCTTCTAGAAAATACTCATTGAGTAGCAACTGCTGATGAATCATCATCAGATTATAGCTAAATGACTCCCTCAACTAGATTTCACCTCTTCATTAACTGAATTTTCATAAAGATTTGCTTGGATTTTAATTTTATATACACTCTTACTTTTAAAAACATATAAAGAGATCTCTTAAAAAGAAAGAGAATGGGAAGGGAAAGGATATATGGAGACTGATGCCTGGAGATGTTGGAGTGGTTTCATGTTTTTAATTTAATATTATACTTATTAAATCCTACTCATCTATTACTATTTCCTGTGAAAAATAATGATTTCATTATTGACCAAGAGAAACAACCCAAAATTTTATTTTATACCACAAACAAAATTACTTGGTATTAATGGTTCAAAAGATGTGGAGTAGTCTAAGAGACGGGTAAGTCAATGTGCTCTAAATTAACCAGGAAGTCTTTTCTGTATCACCTGTTACAATTACAAAAGAATTCTATCTAGAAAAAGATCACAGCCTAAGGAAAATTAAAAGCATTCAGATCAACGTTTTGTCAAGACTTCTTAATGACCTCTTTATTGGTACAGTTACAGGTAACTGGAAACACACATAAGCAATTATTCAGCATAGCCTCTCACAGGGAAGAGTAAGCTCGATGAAATATGAAAATTCTACCCACTCTCACATTCCAGTTCACTCACCCACATCTATCTTAATACTTAAGAGATAAGCATTTCAAGAACATGAAAGCAAAGAATTTTCAAGTATTCTGTCTACTTTAAGACAAATGGCACCAAGAAGGCTATCACAAAATGCACACATAATGAAAGGAGTTCATCTTCATCAGAGCACAATTATTCTTTGCATTAACAATTTAAAGCTCTGCATGTTAGACTTCAGATTTTTATTCTCATCCCTGTATAGATATACATATCAGAATATTGATTAGAAAGTACTACATTTATAGTCACTAAGGCTCCCTAAACTCTGCCCCATGTTCTTCAACAATCAAAAGTATTTCACAAAACATTAACACCATGGAAACAAATAAGATAATCCAGTTTCTAGGGGACTTGAACACCACACTAACATCAATGGACAGATCATCCAGACAGAAAATCAATAAGGAAACCTTGGCCTTAAATGACACGAGACCAGATGGACTTGATAGACATATACAGAACATTCCATCCAAAAACAGCAGAATACACATTCTTTTAAATGCACACGGAACATTCTCCAGGGTGGATCACACATTAGGCCAAAAACAAGTCTCAATAAATTTAAAAAGACAAATCATACCAAGCATCTTTTCTAACCATAACAGTATAAAACTAGAAATCAATTACAAGAAGAATACTGGAAAAAACACAAATACATGGAAGCTAAACAACATGCTATTAAATAACCAGTGGGTCAATGAAGAAGAAATCAAAGAGGAAATCAAAAAATAACTGAGAAAAATGAAAAGGGAAACACAATGGTCCAAAAATCTATGAGATGCAGCAAAAGCAATTCTAAGAGGGAAATTCATACCAATACAGGCCTGCCTCAAGAAACAAGAAAAATCTCAAATAAGCAATCTAACTTCACACCTAAAGAAACTAGAAAAGAAAAACAAACAAAGCCTAAAGTTGGTAAAAGCAACGAAATAATAAAGATAGGGGAAATAAATGAAATAGAGACCAAAAGAAACAATAGAAAATATCAATGAAACTAAGAGATGGTTCTTTGAAAAGATAAACAAAATTGATAAATCATTAGCCAGACTCATCAAGAAAAAAAGAGAAAGGGCTCAAATAAATAAAATTACAAATGAAAAAGAAGTTACAACCAACACCACAAAGAAACAAAGGATAAGAGATTATTATGAACAATTACACACCAAACAAATTGGACAACCTAGAAGAAATTATGTATAAACTCCTAGAATCATACAATCTTCCAAGACCAAATCAAGAAGAAAAAGAAAATCTGAATAGCCTGATTGCTAGTAATGAAATTAAATCAGTAATCAACGAACTCCCAACAAACAAAAGTCCAAGACCGGATGGGTTCACAGGTGAATTCCACCAAATATTTAAAGAAGAGTTAATACCTATCCTCAAACTATTCCAAAAATTTGAAGAGGAAGGATGGCTCCCAAATTCATTCTGCAAGGCCAGCATTACCCTGATACCAAAACCAGAAAAGACATCACAGAAAAGAAAATTACAAGCCAATTTCCCTGATGAAATAGATGCAAAAATCCTCAACAAAACATTAGCAAACCAAATTCAACAACATATCAAAAGGATCATACAACATCAAGTGGGATTTATCCCATGGATGCAAGGATGGTTCAATATCTGCAACAATATCAACCAACATGGTTCAATATCAACCAACATGATACACCATATTAACAAAACAAAGGATAAAAATCATATGATCATTTCAATAGACACAGAAACAGCATTTGACAAAATTCAACATCTATTTATGATAAAAGAAAAACCAATAAAATGGATATAGAGGGAACATGCCTCAACATAATAAGGACCATATAAGACAAATCCACAGCTAACATCATACTCAATACTCATCATACAAGGATGCCCACTCTCGCCACTCTTATTCAACATAATGTCGGAAGTTCTAGCTACAGCAATCAGACCAAAAAAAGAAATAAAAGGCATCCAAATTGGAAAAGAAGAAGTAAAACTGTCATTATTTGCAGAAGACATGATTCTATATATTGAAAACCACCAAAAACCTATTAAAATAAATGAATTCAGTAAAGTTGCAGGATACAAAATTAATAGACAGAAATCAGTTTCATTTCTATACACTAACAACAAGCTATCAGAAAGAGAAATTAAGAAAACAACCCCACTTAAAATTATATCAAAAAGACTAAAATACCTAGGAATAAATTTAACAAAGGAGGTGAAAGACCTGTACACTGAAAACTATAAGACACTGATGAAAGAAATAGAAGATGACACGAACAAATGGAAAGATATATATACCATGCTCATGGATTGGAAGAATTGTTAAAATGTCCATACTACCCAAAGCAATCTACAGATTCAATGCAACCCCTATTAAAATACAAATGGCATTTTTCACAGAACTAGAACAAATAATTCTAAAATTTGTATGGAACCACAAAAGACTCCAAATAGCCAAAGCAATCTTGAGAAAGAAGAACAAAGCTGGAGGTTATCACACTCCCTGAATTCAAACTACAGTACAAAATTATAGTAATTTAAATGCATGGTGGGGCCGGCCCAGTGGTGCAGCGGTTTAGTTCGCACTTGGCAACCCAGGGTTCATGGGTTCGGATCCCGGTCACCTGCCGATGCACTGCCTGTCAGCCATGCTGTGGCGGCGTCCCATATAAAAAGCAGAGGAAGATGGGCACGGATGTTAGCTCAGGGCCAGTCTTCCTCAGCAAAAAGAGGAGGATTAGCAACGGATGTTAGCTCAGGGCTGGTCTTCCTCACAAAAAAAAAAAAAAAGAAATGCATGGTACTGGCAGAAAAACAGACAGATAGATTAATGGAACAGAAAAGAGAGCCCAGAAATTAACCCACACCTCCACAGCCATGTAATGTTGTACATTAGTACAACAAAGGAGGCAAGAATATACAATGGAGAAAAGACAATCTCTTCAATAAATGGTGTTGGGAAAACTGGACAGATGCATGCTAAAGAATAATACTGGACCACTTTCTCACACCATACAAAAATAAACTCAAAATGGATTAAAGATTCAAATGTAAGACCTGAAACGATAAAACTCCTAGAAGAAAACATAAGTAGTAAACTCTTTGATGTCAGTCTCAGCAATATTTTTTTGGATATGTCTCCTCAGGCAAGGGCAACAAAAGCAAAAATAAATAAATGGGACTACATCAAACTACAAAGCTTCTGCACGGTGAAGGAAACCATCAACAAAACAAAAAGGCAACCTACAGAATGGGAGGATATATTTGTAAACAGTATATCCAACAAGGGGTTAATATCCAAAATAAAGACCTCATACAACTCAATAGCAAAAAAAGCAATCTGATTAAAAATGGGCAGAGGACCTGAACATTTTTCCAAAGAAGACATACAGATGGCCAGCAGGCACATGAAGAGGGGCTCAACATCACTAATTATCAGGGAAATACAAATCAAAACCATAAGATATCAACCCACACCTGTTAGAATGGCTATTATCAAAAAGACAACAACTAACAAGTGTTGTTGAGGATGTGGAGAAAAGGGAATCCTTGTGCATTGTTGGTAGGAATGTAAATTAGTGCAACCACTATGGAAAACAGTATGGAGGTTCCTCAAAAAACTAAAAATAGAACTACCATATGATCTAGCAATATCACTTCTGGATTTTTATCCACAGAAAGCAAAAACACAACTTCAAAAAGATATATGCACCCCATGTTTATAACAGCACTATTTACAATAGCCAAGATATGGAAGCAACCTAAGTGTCCATCAGTAGATGAATCGATAAAGAAGATGAGGTGCTTGTCCGCCATGCTGTGGCAGCATCCCATATAAAGTAGAGGAAGATGGGCACAGATGTTATCCCAGGGCCAGTCTTCCTCAGCAAAGAGAGGATTGGCAATGGATGTTAACTCAGGGCTAGTCTTCCTCCCAAAAAACAAAGAATGCAAGGGGATCCTAAAATAACTAGGAGGATATACTTTTTGAAACACTTTTAGTTGACAAAAAAAATGGTTTTATTGTATTGTTAAATCTATAAAATAGTCCTATTCAAAAATTATTTTCTAAAACAGAATTCTTTCTAAAAATAAAAATACCATATACACATGAATATTAACACCAAAAAGCTGCTTTAAATTTATTACTTGAGGATTAAAAATAGCATGAGAAGAAGGGGCCGCCCGGTGGCACAGCGGTTTAGTCCGCGCTTGGCAGCCCCAGGTTTGCGAGTTCAGATCCCGGGCGCCCGCCGACGCACTGCCTGTCAGCCATGCCGTGGCGGCATCCCATATAAAGTGGAGGAAGATGGGCATGGATGTTAGCCCAGGGCCAGTCTTCCTCAGCAAAAAAGGGGAGGATTGGCAACAGATGTTAGCTCAGGGCTGGTCTTCCCCACAAAAATTAAAAAAAAAAAAAAATAGCATGAGAAGGAAGTTAATTTAGTATATATTTTAATACTTTCTCAATTCCATAGTATTATCTGCCTCTAATATAATGTCATTTGTCTTATAGAATTCTTCCCACGGATTGCAGTATTCCAAAGCAAATTTTACAAAATTTCAGACTTAAATTTTGTTCTCCATTTGTACTCTCATTTTATGTTTGATTTTTTTCCTTTGCTTTTGTAGGAATTTTAATGTCTTCCTGTCTGTAAGCTATGTTTTTAATATTTCCAGTTTATTTATAATAAATTTATAATTTATAAACTAAAAAAAAAAGATGTGGTGGATGTATGTGTTTGTGTGTGTGTGTGTGTGCGCACGCGCAATCTCGGAATATTACTCTCCCATAAAAAAGAATGAAATCCTCCCATTTGCAACAACATCAATAGACCTAGAGGGTATGATGCAAAGTGAAATAAGCCAGACAGAGAAAGAACACTGATTCTTTCACTTATGATTTCACTTATATGTGGAAACTGAAAAAACAAATGAACAAACAAAACAAAATAGAAACAGACTCATAGATACAGAGAACAAACTGGTGGTTGCCAGAGGGGAGGAAGGCAAGGGGGAGGGCGAAATAGGTGAAGGGGATAAGAGGTACAAAATTCCAGTCATAAAATACATAAGTCATGGGGATATAATGTACAAATAGGGAATACAATCAACAATATTGTAATTACTGCGTGTGACGACAGATGGTAACTAGTCAGAGTGATCATTTGGTAATGTAAATAAATATCAAATCACTACATTATACACCTGAAACTAATACAATATTGTATGTCAACTATACTTCAATAAATAAAGATAAGACAGTTTCACAGAATTTGCCAAATTTCTAATGACTTTCTAATAAACTAGAAGACTCTTTGGCTCCCAGAACCAACGCCAGCAATAAAACAGATTTATAGAACAATCACAGCCATCCATCCAACACTTACTTACCGCCTGTGTCACACGGACTGAAGTGTAACACTGCTTCCTTGCATCACAGACCATGTAAGAGGCTGCCTGAACAACCCGCTCTCTACTTCCTACCTAAAGGTAAAGAAACCTAACCGCCTGTGAAAATAAGCAATCTTCATCACCATCCCCTCCTAGTTTCCATATTCCTTCAAATTCTACATCACAAATAATAGCAACCACAAGCTAACCTCATTATTTGCCTTTTTAAATCAAATTTCATTCCGCTTTCGTTCAGTTTTTACTTAGTTTATCCTCAGATGTTAAGGTCCCAAGAAGGAAACTAGATGATACTCCTCTTTACACCTGCCCAGAGCCTAACACAGTACTTTTCAAATAACAAGTATTCCATAAATCTTTGTGAAATCAGTCAGCTAACATTTTTATGTTCTTAAAAGGCATTAAAAGACTTAAAAGGCATTTTGAACCTGAAAATGCTGCCGCTAAAGAATAACAAGTTCAGCTGCAATTATCATCTGTAAGCTGACATCTCCGGTTCGCTATCTGCCCCAGACCCATCAGATAACCAAGAGCCGTCTTCACTTAATGTGCAGGCACCTCAAACTCAACATGTTTAAAAATGAACACATCTTACTGCTACCTCCCCACAACCTGCTCTTCTGCCAGCACACGCTCTCTCAGCAAAGGTCATGAGCATCCACCCAGATGCCTAGGCCAGAAATCTTAGGGTCACTGTTGAGTCTTCCCTCTCCCTTACCTTTTATATCCAACCAATCACCATAGCCTGTCGTCTTCCTAATATTTCTTGAAATCAGTCCACTTCCAATATCTGCACTGCCACCAACATGCTAGTCCACGCCACTATTCTCTCACATCTGAACAACTTCCCAACCAATCTTACTACAGATTTGCTTCTGTCTGCCTCCAACCCACTGGTTATACAGCAATTTTAAAAAGCAATGCACACACACACGTATTTTCTTAAAACTTATAAGGTCACTTCCTAGCTGAAAACTTGCTCTTAGAATCTAATCTAAAAACCTATAATATGGCTTAAAAGACCTTTGACAATATAACCCCTCCTCCCTACCTCACCAGGCTCATCTGGGACCACATTCCCCTTCACTCTTAGAACTCCAGTCTTACTACTCTGAATTCTTAACCACGCCATGCTCCTTCTCAACTCCAGTTCTCCACATACACTATTCCCTCTGCGCAAAATACCCTACCACTCTCCACCCTGTCAGCCCATGTTCAGGCTCTGTTTAAACACCACTTCCTCAGGATAGCCCTTTGACTAGGTTAGCTCTCTCTACTCTACATATGACCCTGTACCTCCCACACCCTGCTTAGCACACTTCATTCCAAGCCCTTGTTTAAAGGCAGTCTTCCCTTCCAAACAGGAGCAGAAACCTTGTCTGTCGTATACACCACTATAGTCTTGGAGTACCTAGCACACAATAAGTCCACAAGAAATATCAATACCCATCCATTTGTTAAGCATTCCTGACCAAAAGGACTGTCACGTATTTTTTACCCCAAGCATGAACATTACCAAGTAGCAAGCTTTATTAAGACACAAACAAATACTTAGCATTAGTTAGGCTACAAAAGTAGTTCAGAAGAGGGCCCAGACCAGAAGGGACTTATAACTGAGATAAGGAAATAGCTTCCAAATTCAAGGTACTAAACTAACAAGATGGCATTATATTAAGATAAAATAAAATCTTGATGTATATTAGTGTTGCCAAAAACAAAAACAGAAAAGAGCTGCATTATTTTGAGTTGGCTTATTTCTGAGTTGGATTATTTTGAGTTGACTATTTGAGTTGGAGTAATACAGCATGGGTAGAATATATACAAAAAGGAAGACACTACAGATGAAAACAATGGAAGTGCCCAGCCTTATGGATATGTATGTTTACAGGGATAAATGTCTACATGCACGCATGGCTTTGATTTGAAGGAATAAAAGGCCAAAGAAACTGATCTGATTACACAACAGCTTTATACTTTTAAAAGGTTAAAGTTGAATGCTTAGAAAGTAGCACAATATGAAGAACAATGAAATCTGGGTAAAGAGATTAAGGTCTCATATGATTAGGAATAATAGCCATAACCTTTGACTGTGCCAGCTACAGTACTTTAAGTATATTCTCTGATCTACAGCCTACTACAGCCCTATAATTTAAATACTGTTATTACTGCTTCAGTTTACATACGAGAAAACTGAGTCTTGGAAACACTGACAACTTATTCAAGGCCGTATAGTTGGTAAGTAGTAGAACTGGGGTTTGAATATAGCAACTCCAGAGTCCTTAAAAGTCCAAGGGCAAGAAGTCCTCTTTGAAAATAATGTAATGCAAGTAATGTTTTCAAATCTGATAACGGCACAAGGCAAACTGAATGCTGCATATTGCAAAGCAGCAGCTGTAGTAAACTAGGTCAGAGGTAAGCGTATTTAGACTAGAACGACAGCAATGAGATTAGAATACAAGAGATTAGCACAGTTGAGAACGTTGAGGGAAAAAAACCAGGTCTAAAAATGAAAAATTAAACAGATGTTGGAATTCAAAGATGACTCCACAGTTCCTAATCTTAGATATGAAAAGGATAGTAGTACCATAAACAGGAATTGGGTAAATTAAAAAGCAGACTGGTTTTTCCACTTTAGATCTCTGCGTGAGGTCAAGATGAGACATCCAAGTGAAAATGTCCAAGGGGAAGGGACAGCAATGAGACCAAAGCTTGGTTAGAAGAACAGGGTTGGATGAATATTGTAAATACTAATTTTATATTCATGTATATTTTTTAAACCAAAGGGGACATTGTTTTAATGTAGAAAACTAACAACTGTTACCACACAAAGAAAAACAAAACCTTTTAATAACTTAATACTTTCCCACACAATAATAAGTTCCTAAAGTGGCCTGAACAACAGTTCTTCTGCATATTTAAGTTCCAGCCCAAAACTCGCTGCCACCTACGCATGTCCCTTGCAAACTATTCCACACCCAGTGCAATATTTTTTTTTTTTTTGAGGAAGACTGGCCCTGAGCTAACATCTGTTGCCAATCTTCCTCTCTCTTTTTTTCTCCCCAAAGCCCCAGTACACAGTTGTACATCCTAGTGGTAGGTCCTTCTAGTTTCTCTACGTGGGACGCCACGTCAGCATGGCTTGATGAGCAGTGAGTAGGTCTGAGCCCCAGATCCAAACCAGCAAACCCCGGGCCGCCAAAGTGTAATGCATGAACTTAACCAGGCCCCCCATTGCAATATCTTTGCAGCATCTTTCTGGAACACAAAATACTACAACTGTCTGCTAAAATGTATATGGAAATTTCAGCCCAAAATTAGGCTTTCGACTTATTAACAATATCAATTTTTAAAATTCTAGTCAATTTAAGGCACACAAACAAATATGGATTTTTATTAAATGTCAGAGAACCAATGATGGATTTACATTAGCAAGCAGGTATATAAAGAAGTCCCCTGCAGGGCCAGCCGAGTGGTGTAGTGGTTAGGTTCCTGCGCTCCACTTCAGCGGCCCGGGGTTCGCAGGTTCAGATCCCAGGCACAGACGGACGCACTGCTTGTCGAGCCATGCTGTGGTGGCATCCCATATAAAGTAGAGGAAGATGGGCACGGATGTTAGCCCAGGGCTAACCTTCCTCATAAAAAAAAAAAAAAACTCATCTGCAGACAATACAAAAAATTAGAACTGAAAATGTCATCTGGTCTCTATATCTACATAGCTAGATATTATCAAAACAAATGATTTTTTTAAAAGCAAGTAACAGAACAAAACATGTAGCATATCATTTATGTTAATGATCATTTAATACCATATGCCCTTAAAAATATAGAAGTATCCATATATAAAAGCACATTTAGAAAAAGAAGAAAGGATACACACAAATTCATATTAGTGATTGCTTGTGGGGAAGAAAGGGAAATAGAACTGGGAAGGAAAACAAAATATATTTCAATGTTATCTACAATGTTCCACTTCTTTCATTTAAAAAATTTTAAACAAACACGCCAAAATGTTAACATCTGTTAATTTGGGGTGAAGTTTATATGGTGTTTATTGTGTTCTCTTTGTCATTCAATATTTCTGAAATTTTACCCAAATTATTAAAAAAAAAAAAAAAAGGAATCCAAATCTCTCACCTAATGAAAATACCACTCAGAACATATCTGACATATCTTGGCTGAATAACCCCAGGTTGAACGGGGTGAAGCTCACTTCTTCACCAAGCAGCTAACTTCTATTTTGGACTCCTCACATATTTCTTGAAATAGAATGGCCTGAGTAGCAAATCTAAACTCTGGTTTGATCTCTCAAAATTAACCTGTAGAGTGGCCTGAACTCTGGTCAAGGTCTCAGTGGCTGCAGGTCAGCAGGCGAACTAGCCTCAGGGTCTCCTAAGGAAGCTAGGAGAAAGATTTAAGAAGGAAGAAGCTACTAAAGACAATTCTGAATAAATCCAGTGTCTTCCCTCCCACCCGCAATCATTATCCCCATTCCCTTTCCAACTTCTTCTTCAAAAGCCAGCCACCTACAGACCTACATTCTATTGCATAGTGACTCCTTTTTCCTCCAAAAGGTGAACCTCTCTGAATTAGGCGTTGGGTTAGTCGTTTGCTCATTCTAGAAATACACAGCATGCTCTTTAAGAAATCCACGCATTCACTCAATAATCATTTATCCCAGATGGGTACCAGGGATAAAAGGGCAAAATCCCTACCCTCAAAGACATCTCTATCAATTCTTCCTCCTCTCAATTTCTTACCCTTGAAATGTCCCCACCACCAAACTCAAGAAATTCAAGTCTAAACTGCGGCTTAATGGTCCCTTAGAATTATTATTATTGTCGTAAGCCACAGGAAGGAGAACACGTGAAATGAGATCAGGCCAAAAGCTTAGGGTGGTCTGTGCTTCCTCACCGCGCCCAAACCATAACAGCAGGCCTGACCCAGGCTACTCCCAGGACAGTGGGGACTAAAGACAACCAGGGGGACACACGCTCTCACAAGCTGTATCCCCCCCCCACCTTTTTTTTTTTAACAAGAGATTTGGTTTAGCAACTGCCAAGGCCCCTTAAACTAAGAAGACAAAAATATAAAAAGGAGACATTAATGTGCACCTACTCTACACGGTAGTTTTAGGGACACTGAGACCAAGAAGTAGCACTGTGGTGCTGCAGTTCACATCTCAGGGAACAAAATCCCTTTTAACAGGGTTCAGGCATAGAGGAGACTGGTGCGATTTCTAGTACTCTTGACTCTAAACTAACAACAGCAACAGAGGAATGAAATTTCTTAGAATCTAGACCTCTAAAGGCAGCCCAGGGCCCAGCCAAGAGGAGGTGTGACCACCGAGGCTGTAATCATCTCAGACCAGGGACAGCACAGATCAGAGGGCGGCAGTCACAGGCACCTCCGCGTAACAGGGTCAAGACTGTCCCACGAGAGACAAGTGGGCACGTGTCTGTGAGGCAATCCAGGATGTCAACTCAGACGAGAGAAAAACGACGCATGTCTTGGAAGACATTCCTAGGTCTGACTAGAGCAGAGGGCATGCAAAAAGGAGTAATGGAAAATAACCACATATGGGGCTAAATACGATAGGCTTTGAAAGTCAAACAGGGTAATTAAGACTCAGTGTGGTAGAGCCAAAGAATCGATGGCCATTTCTAAAAAGGAAGATCACTTCTGCACTGATACACAAAATACTGTGGAAGCACGAATGTCAGCTAAGAGCTGATGACTGCATTCTAGACAAGGGGCAATGCATGTCTGACCTAAGGGGAAGCAGCAGTAACACAGGACGAGGAATGACCCCGTGAGACTCTGAAAAGGAAGAAATGACAGCATCTGGTCACTGCCTAGACGGCAGAGAGGGAAAAAATCAGCTTTTGGGGTATTTAACAATATTGTTAATTAATAACATATAGTAACTACCATTTATTGACCCTGGATTTGTGCTAGACACTATACTAAGTGCTTTACAGTGTTATCTGATTTAATTCTACCATCATTTGAGGCAGATCCTCCTATTAGCCTGTTTCATGTAAGAAAACTGAGGCTTAGAGAGATTAAATAATTTGCCTTAGTTCATAAGACCAGCAATGAGGAGAGCCAGATTTTGAATCCAAAAATGTTTAGAATATTATTCAGCCCTAGAAAAAAACAAACCTGCCATTAGTGAAAACATGGATGAACCTGGAGGACAATATACAAAGTGAAATAAGCCAAAGAAGGACAAATATTACGTGATACCCCTTACATGATGAATTGAAAGCAATCAAACTCATAGAAGCAAAGAACAGAATGGTGGTTCCCAAGGGCGGAGGGGAGGGGGATCTGAGGAGGTATTCAACAAAGGGTACAAAGTTTCGGTTATACCAGATGAATAAGTCTTAGAGAGCTAATGCACAGCACAGTGCCTATAACACTGTATTATATACTTAAAAATTTCTAAGAGGGTAGATCTTATGTTAAGTATTCTTATCACAAAATAAATAAATAATAATAAAGAGAGCAGGAGGAAACTTCTGGAGGTGATGAATAGGTTTATGGCATAGATTGTGGTGATGGTTTCACAGGGGCCTACTGACCTCCAAACACATTAAGTTGTATACAATAAATATGTCCAGCTTTTTGTATGTCAATCATACCTCAGCAGAGTGGTTTTAAAGAAAAAACTGTTTAGTTTTACAGTCCACATTCTTAAACCATTAAGATAGATTAAGGTTTTCAGTGACCAGGGAAATAAACATCAATTAAACAAGGAAGAGAATTGGGGAAACAGACTTTCCAGGACACTGGAAGACTGAAGGCAGAGACATTGTTAAGAAGAACATCAACCCTTCCTTCTCATAATGAGGCTTTTGGCCTTGAGGAAGCTAAGTTTAGTTGAAAGACTAGGAGAACCTGCTGTTTATGAACATTCCTTTAAAAGGAAGTACACAGGTAGTGCCTGTTCTATTGGAACCGTGATGTTATCCCTGACATTATCACAGGAAGCTGCATGCCTCACTGGGAACCAAGGGGCCAGAGAAAGGAATGAACCATTAGGCAGCGTCCGTCCCAGCCAGGGTGCCGCCCACCTTCCAGCACATTCTGTACCCTTGACTAATTAAATAGGGATCTGAATCTAATCTACAGTGGACGTGGAAATGTTCTCTTCCTACTAATTTATATACCACCTAAAAATGCCATAGCTGGTTTTAGAGGGAAGAGCAGTTGAAGTTAACATGCCAACTCTGAGACATTCAAATATCCAGGAGATACCACTGAGCAACTGCAAACTTTAGAGCTCAGGATGGTTCACCAAGCTGGCGCTCACTAATGGCACTGGCAGTATGGAAGTCACTCACACAGAAAGGAGAGCCAAAACCAAGACATTGGGCAAAGACACAACTACAGGGGTGGGAGCGTGGTTAAGCGGGTCAAGGACTGATGACACTCCCACAGTTAATGGACAGGAGCGAGAAGAAAAGCCAGTGGCAGAAACAAAGAAGAAACTAAACTGTATGAGAAGTAGGAGAACTAAGCTCCTCAATATTCAGTCATCAAATCTATTCCAACCTAGCGCCCAAATCTCTATTAACTCCATCCCTGTCCCACCACCCGCTACTCGGCAGTTCAATCCCTCACCATGTCCATCTGCACTATGTCAGTGAGCTCCTTCCCATCTGACCCCCTTATACCAACACAGTGAATTCTCCAAACTCCACATTTGAGCACGGCTTCACTGCGAAGTCCTATAGACTTGTTTCTCAATCTGAGGTACACTGTGGAGGTTCAAGGGTGGGCATAAAAATGACACATTCTTCTGGAGTGTCAATTTTACACAATGGAAAGTGACTTTGAATCAATTAGATCAAACATAAAACTTTAGAACAATTTTATGCTTGAAGTGGGCCACTCTTTGAAGTGCCTCAGACTTCTGGGGAGACTTCTGTCACTAAGGGGTGAGCTTTGGTAGAAAAATTTTAGAGCGCTGGCCAAAGTGGGTGAGACTTGTGCTTCTCCAGATTAAGATAAGGAGCCAAAGAAAGGCTGAAACTACACAAAAGAGAGAAATTTCGATATGAATTCAAATCCTACGATAGCCTCACACTGGTCTCTGATGCTTAGCCTGGGCGACATGGGTTTGAATCCTGGCTTTACCACTTCCGAGTCACATGACTCAGGGCAAATTATTTAACTTCTCCATGACTTTGTACAATGAAAATGACAATACTCAAAGGGCTGCTGTAAGAACTAAGCATGAATATCTAAAGGGATCCGGCTTAGTACAGTGCCTGGCTTATACTAAAGGATCCATACATGGCAGTTATTATCTGTAAATGCCAAGCCTGCCCCAATCTGTTCAAGTGTTTCAAAGCTTTTATTAAATCCAAAATTATTCTCAAATAGGAAAATGTCTATTTTGATAAGCAGCCTTGCCATACCATTCACAGTTTGTCCCTAGGGATATTTTAGGCTCCATATGCAAAAACAAAAGTAAAGTAAATTACCCAGCTCTCGACCCACCTGGAGATCAAAAACACCTACAACAACAGAAGCCAAGTCAAAATCATTTTAGTTACCATTTATAAAGTTTAAGACACTGAACTGAAAACAATTTAACAGATCTTGGTGGTTAGTTTAATTGTCAGTATGCGCATCAATAATGAAAGACAGTTCTTTACTGAGGATACCATTCTGAAACACACACGAGAGGAAGAATACAAAAAACTAGTGTTATGAAGAACCCTAGTGCTGATCAACAGCTATTAACCAGTTCCCAGGAGGGGTTTCACAAATGGACACAGATATTTATATAATCTTTCATTGTCTAAGTACTAAGCATTGTATATTCAGCAATCACTTAAATTATGAGAAGGAATTCAGGGAGGGAGGAGCAGCTTAAAACAGGTCTGGCCTGAAGTAGAAGGACCTGTTTCAAGCCACAGTCAGCATTAGCAGGAAATCAGGGTGCAAGTCTGCAGCTTACTTAAGATTGAGAGCATTGCCTTCCTGTTTTCCCCACCCTAATCCCAATAGATATTCTAGTTTCCTTTGACTTTCCCCTCTGATAATCAGTTTCACCTACTGCTTCCCTTTTTCCAAAGAAAACTTTATTTTCTATCATCCGTTTCTTGACATTATAAATTTAAAGAGGGAGAAATATTGTAATAAATATAACTTTTGTTTATCATTCAACTCATGGAATGCCCATAACAAATTTATATAATAAAGGTCAATTTTTCACCTATTTTATTACACTATAAGCAGCTTGAAGGCAAGGATGCCTTCCACATTTTCAAATCTGCTCTCAGAATACAGTGTAACACGTAAAAGGATAACTGCCTGCAATAAATACATTATCCTAGAGGCAAGAAAAATCTTGTTTTAATTCCAAGAGATTCCAATTCCTTTAATAGCACCAAGATGTGTCTATCCTTATTTTTTAATTTCAAATGAATTACACTACTTTCAGAATATAACAAAAGGACTTTTCTACTAACAGTTTCCTTTGGATTTACTTACTTCTAAAAAAACAGTGCAATTTAGCTTAGTGTTTCAAAGAAAAACGATGGGCAGACCAATTTAATTTATATCCTGAACAGACTTGTCCTATAATCTCATAATGTTGAAAACTGATTTTTTTTTTAAATCAAACATTTAACCTGCTTTT
This sequence comes from Tapirus indicus, assembly GCA_031878705.1. NCBI lineage: Eukaryota > Metazoa > Chordata > Mammalia > Perissodactyla > Tapiridae > Tapirus > Tapirus indicus. The sequence goes on from CM062925.1 coordinate 103,329,039, forward strand.
TCTATACTAACTACATCTCAAATAATACCATTTCTCTTTATAAAAATATCCAAACAATAAAGGAAGATAAAATTAAAATATCACCATTTTGCAAACCCCTAATAAAACAATGGATCTAGGCAATGATTATCAATGGCCATGAACATCACAAAGAGAGAAGCAACGTTGCCTGACTCCAGCTAGAATTACACTCCATCACCTATGAAGCAATTTTGCCAAAAACAAACTGAATCAAATCGAGATCTGATTACTATTTACAGGAAATAAAAGAACAGAAGAACTTGTTAAACCATGCATTAAATTAAAAGCATTACAACCTGTTACCACCTGCTATAATCCTTAATTATGATGACCTTACCAAACAAATGTTTCTTGATAAATATACAGGAATTTCTTCAAGTTCTCTTCGTGATAATCTTCATCTTAAAAGATGAGGAAAGTCAACCAAATATCAGCATGTTTATAGATGTATTTATTGTGAAAACACAGCAAAATTAACAGCTTCATACAGGTCTGGAGTTGCTGATCTCAGAAATATTTTCTTTCCTAGTGTTACTAAACTTTCTTTTACTTGGAAAAAAGACAGCACACCTGAGCCAAGAAGTAGCAGGCCCCTACTTCTAAGAAGAAAGCATCAGGAATAAGTAAACAGAAGTTAGATCCTGTTCAGCAACCTGAGCATCTGGCCCTCAATTGTACTGGCAAGAGAGGATACAAGCCAGCTGTTCTCCAAGTGATCCATGGAACCCTGGGGTCCTTGAGAGCCTTTCAGGACATCCCTGACATCAAAACTATTTTTACAATAATACTGAGAGGTCATGTGCGATTTTCACTCTACTGACATTTGCACTGATGATATTAAAGTATGGGTGTATAAAACTGCTGGCACCTTAGCATGAAGCCAGGCAGTGGAACCAATGTACAGGTAATCATTTTAATCCTCACCACCATGAGCTCAGTGGAAAAAACGCCAGTTTCACACAAGAATGTCCTTGATGAAACAGTGAAAATAACAATGTGTGAAATCTTGACCCTTGAATACCTGTCTTTTTAATATTCTGTGTGACAAAACAGGATAAGATACGCATAAGAACTTGTGCTATACACTGAAGTATGACATCTCAAGGAAAAGAAACCGCGCCAATTGTTTGATTTGCAAGCTCAACTAGCAGCTTCTTTATTCCCCACAGAATATTATTCTTACATAAATAACTGAAAGACTACGTATTCAAAGTTGGGTAGATGGTAGACATTTTCTCAAAAATGAATGAAGTGAGCCAGTTACTTTAAGGAAAACATCTGAAATATCTGTTCCCAATGATAAAATCCGAGTTTTCGAGCAAAAAATTAGGTTTTTGGAAAAATTATATCTGCCACTAGGAATACAGCTTTCTCAATACTTAAGATTTTTCTGATGGGATAAATGGTGATTTTAACAAATGTGTTTTTTTTTTCAAATGGTATCATAAAATATGCCAATATTTGGAAGATTTATATAATTCCATGAACGAGTATTTTCCAAATCATGCATGAGTAAAAAGATTCTAGGTACAAGACAGACCAAAAGTTTCAAATATAACAGAATGAGAAAAGTTTACTGATATAAGTTCAGACTCCACTCTGTAACTAAATTTTAACAAATTATCACTTACAGAGTTTGGGTATAGTATCAAACCGAATATCCATGACTATCTAAAAAGATCACTAAAATACTCCTCTTTTCCAACTGCAGGCCTGTATGAGGCTGAATTTTCGTCATATATTTCAACCAAACAACAAATCACAACAGATTGAATATAGAAACAGATATGAAAATCCAGCTGTCTTCTGCTAAGCCAGACATTAAAAAGAGTTGCAAACATGTAAAACAAAGCCACTCTTCTCACTTAATTATTTTAATAAAGTTATTTTTCATAGTGTTATTTATGTTAACATATAATGGGGTTATTCTTTTTCAATGAATTAATTCTCAAATTTCCTGACTGAATTTCTACTACAATAAATCTTGATAAATACAACCCACATAAACAAAAGGTCCTGAATAATTTTAAGAGTGTGAAGTGGTACTAAAACCACAAGTTTGAAAACTGAGCTCCAAGGATTGGAGCCTGGGTCAAGGCCGTGCTTGTCCAAATGGACTTGCAGACATGACTCTGATTTCCCCTTTGAACAAAACACCAAAATTTGGGAGCCTAGCAGGAGCTAAGTGACACACCAGAACGAATAACTACCACCAGCATTATTCCATATTGTTACAAGTCAGGATCATGGAAATGAGCAGGAAGGTGGCTTTGGGGTTCTGCTAATGTTCTGTTTCTTCACCTGAGTGCTGGTTACACAAGCGTGTGACGAATAAATGAAAAGCAATGGGATCTATTAGAGCACATGAGGAAGCCATTTGGTTTAAAACTAATTCAGCCTAAACTTGTTTTGCCAAAAAATACCTGACACGGCCTGTTGAGTATGCACTGTACCTGCTTTAAACAGTTACAATGTCCCAAAGCCAAGAACCATGCCCTCAAAGATAGGGATGTTGCCTCCCCTCACACCAGCATTTCCTTAAGGATAAGCATTTATTCCCAGAAACTAAGGATTACCTGCTGTGTTCACCTTGTGACCATCAACTTGTTGTGACAGCAAAGCATCTCCTGATGGTAGTAAAAGAGATATCCCTGTCATATGTGATGTATGTTCTTTGTTCCAAGATGGTATATAACCACTCTGTCACCCTACTTCTTCAGAGCACTTCCTTCCTTGGGAATGTCTGCTCCCAGGCTATAGTCCTCAAACTTGACTCATAATAAGCTCACCCCAATTTTGATTTATAGGTTGATTATGGATTATTTGCATCAACAGGTGTTTGGTTTGTGAAAATTCAGTGAGTTGCACACTTAGGATATGTGCATTGGGATATATACATATCCTAGTACATGCATATAGGATATGCATTTTTCTAGGTGTATGTTACACTTCAATAAATTTTTTAAAATTCAAAGTTTAAGATGAATAAAAATTTCCACTTTGTTTTTCCAAACACATGATAGCTTTCAACTAACCAGAGTCATTACACATAACTTACTTTGGAAAAGCCTGATAAAAATAACTCAAATATTTAATTTAAAAAACCTCAGTACCCACAACTGTAACTTCTCAAAGTTAAGAGCTATATACCACCTATGACAGTTACCTTACCAAAATCAGGAAGATAATTCTGTCTTTATTTCTCGAGTTTTTAAAACAAATGAAGTCACAACAATTTTAAAAAATGAAGTCAAATACAATTTAAAAAATGAGATCTCCCAACTAAAGGTGAAACTAAGATGAATTCCCTTTAAGGTATTCACATAATCAAGAGGCCACTGTCTCTGCTACTCTTCACATCACTACAAGTCGAAACAAATGCAATAAGGCAAGGAAATACAAAGTGCAAGGTAATAAGAACTGGAAGAAAAAACACAAATGGCCATTATTTAAAGATGAAATAATCATCTTCATAGAACATCCAAAAGAACTAGCCATTAAAATACATTAAGAGTTCAGCACAATTGCCCAAAGATCAGCTGATTGATTCACATCAATATATAGAGACATATCAGTAAGATGCTCTCCACAAGAAAAAAACAAGGGGCCGCCCGGCGGCGCAGCGGTTTAGTCCGCGCTTGGCAGCCCGGGGTTCGCAGGTTCGGATCCCGGGCGCCCGCCGATGCACTGCCTGTCAGCCATGCCGTGGCGGCGGCCCATATAAAGTGGAGGAAGATGGGCACAGATGTTAGCCCAGGGCCAGTCTTCCTCAGCAAAAAGAGGAGGATTGGCGACGGATGTTAGCTCAGGGCTCGTCTTCCTCACAAAAAAAAAAAAAAACACAAGTGGGACTCACCCTTCTAGATACCAAGATATAAAAACAAGTCATAGTAATGAAAATAAAAACAAAAACCACTGTGGAATTGGAACAAACTATAGAAACATACTTTTGTTAACTAAGAATGGAGAGATATTTCCTAAATAAGACCCAGAAAGTGGAAAAAATGGATGGATCTAACTATAACAAAATTAAAGATTCTGTTCAATAAAGAATTTCAAAAAAAAACTTGACAAACAGATAAAAAAACTAAGATATTTGCTCCAGTTAAAATCCAACAAAAGATTAACATCTAGAATATACCAAAAAAAAACAAAAACCTCCTATAAATTAGGGCAGAAAAGTGGGAAGGAAAATAAGAAAAGCTAATAGAAAAAGAGGCAAAGAATAAATACCAATTCGGAAAAGGTGAAACCCACACAGCTAATAAGCATATGATAGGATACTCAACTGCATTAGTAATCAAAGAATTGCAAATAAGAACCATACCATATCACTTTGTGCCCAGGTTGCTCCATCTGTTGCATCAAATTGGAAAAAATTATAAGGTCAGAAAATATCAAGTGCCAGCAAGAATGTGGGGAATAGCAGCTAGTGAGAGTGTAAACTAGTCCAGCAATTCCAGATAATAATCGACAGTACTTAATGGAACTACACACATGCCTGAGAGTGGGTCCCATGGAGGGGAGAGAACATGAATGGGATAGGAGACGAGGGGAAAAGATACAATAAAATGAGAGGCTTTGCATGGAACAATACTGATAGTGGGTCACGGGTCTGAGTGTTAAGTCTGCTCACCTGATCTGGGGAGGGAGCAAAGGAGAGGCCCCATCTCATACATTTCTTCATCGATCCAGTATGTATCAAGTCCCTGTACACCAGGTACTGTGCCCCAGGTTGGGGACACAGTAGCAAAGATCAGGTCCTTGCCCTCACTGAGTCTATGTTCTAGTGAAGGCAACAATATAACGTAAAGAAATACAATGATAAGAGTGAGCCAACTGCTACAACGGAAACAAAATGGGTGGTTGTGACAGGAAGTAACTGGGAGCGGGGTGTGACTTTTCAGAGGATCGCCAGAGAGAAGTGGGCTCTCAGAGACCTGCAGAAAGAAAACCAACCAGGCATTCAGCCAACTGGGGGAAGAATCTGCAAGAACTGCATTCAGGGTCATCAAATACAAAGTCACATACTACAGGTGAGACTTCTGAAGATGACTTTCAGGAACTTCCTGTAATTTAACTCCTAGGAATGACCTTTAAAACTCCTGTAATATAAAATGTGGACTACAGTGACTATGGCAAGAATCCAACATATTTTGACCAAAGAATTCAACCTTTTTAGGGAAGAAAAAAAAAAAGGCACTGCCAATGTGAATAATCTATGTCTCTAAAGAACGTTTCTGGAAAATTACTAGGATCCACAAACTTTTCCTTCATTTGTTAAACAGAAATTGAGTATTCATATATCTTTTCCACAGCACAGTGCAGGGAAATGTGGATAAAAATAAAAGTTTCTGTCCTTAAAGAGCATACCTCAACTTTGTACGATTCAGGATTCTATTTATTTCAAACACTAATTGATTTTTATGATTAAAAGCCAACATTTACTGCATGCTTGCAACCTGCCAGGCACTGTTCTATGAACTTTCACACACATTTGAGCTCATTTAATACTCACAACATAATAATATATTATTTCCACTTTAGAAATGGAAAAACAGAGATAAGAAATTTGCCTGAAGTCAAAGAACTAGTAAGTGGCAGGACAGGGATTCAAATCCAGATCTTCAAACCTCAAAACCTGTGTTTTTAACCACTCCACTTATATTCCCCCTAGAATCTTCTCAGTGGTTTTCAAAGTGTGGTCCCTGGACCAGCAGCATCACCAGTAGCTGGGAACGTATTAGAAATGCAGATTCTCAGAGCCCCTCCCCAGACGTACTGAATCAAAAACTGTGGGAATGGAGCACAGGAACCTAAGTTTTAACAAGCCCTCCAGCTGATTCAGAGGCATACTGAAGTTTGAGAACCACTGGTCTTAAGTTTTCCTACTCAACTTAATGTACGTATGTTAAAGGTGAAACGATTACCATTTTGAAAATTCCAAAATGTAAAGTTTTGATCCTATTTAAAATGACTCTAAACAAATCAAAATAATATTAATTCATTTCCTCATTGCCCACAGCACAGCAGTCTGTCCCCTAAACCTGACAAAATGCCTAATTTGTACCCTGATTAGACCATCTAAAAAAAAGTCTACTCTGATGGGTCTTACTGGGAACTGAGAGAAATTCCAAACATGAAAAGAGCACAGAGGTCCAAACAGAATCTTCAGAAGTTAAATCATAAGCCATATTAGGAAGAGGAAAAAAATATTTTGAATATCAGCAGTAGAAGCTTGATAAATCTTGGTCCACAGCTCCATAATCCTTTGTATCCCTGGCTCAACCCCAAATTTTTACAACATTTCTTCAACAAACCTCCAACTGCCAAAAAAAGTTACAACCCTCAGAAATATTTGATTCTCAAGATTCAAATTGCTGTAAGTACACATATAGAGGTACTGTCTTTCAAAGTGCAAGTTTTTATCAAGCTAATCAGACGCTTTTATCATATATACTACAGAAAAAGTGCTAAAGTTATCCCTACCCCTTACCTAGACAGCCCTTCACAGCATCCTACCTAATCCTCTTTTCGAAGCAATATTTAGACCAGGAGCCTTCTTTCCTCCCCCAACCAAGTACTCAATCTGAGCAATACAGTTCCAGGTATATTCAAGTTTGCATATTTTCTAATAAAGTCTTTTTCTAAAAGGACTAGAAGACAGAGTATCAGAAGTAAGTACTATATTCTAGCACCTACCATAATTTGAGAACCTACCATACGCCAAATAACTCTTCTAAGCTATTCAGTTGCAAACTCAAGTCACTAATTTCATAAAGCTCAGGATTCTACTTATTTTAAAAATTAAAAACATAAATTTGAAAACTGAAGAGTTAACTAGCCCAAGTCTGCACCACAGGATAGCTATAAACCTGACTTAAGATGCTTTTTGACTTGATTAAAGTCGTCAAAGGTGCAGAGAGCTCTGGGAGGCCTACACTCAGGCACCCTTTTAATCTGCCTGGCCCCTTACAACCACCCACCTTTCTATGCCCACGCTCACGCTCCCCCAAGAGCTGGCAACACTGCCAGGAGCTCCCTTCCTAGAAGGAATGCCACCTACCCATTCCATCCCCTCACCCCAATCACTATCAAATTCCCTGAGAACCAGAGCAGGTTCCAAGAAACCAATTACCAAAGCTCTCCTGCCCACACCAAGTTGGGTGGAACTGAAATACACACACACACCCATCACCTAAAGACTTTCCCATTTAAGTTCTTATCCTGCTTTTTAAAGTCCAGTGTTTTCTGCAAAACATCTCACAAAATGCAGGTGTCCTAACTTGTCACTGGTCTCCATTAACACTGCCATTTCTATACCTAAAACAGGTGCAGCTTTTCATCAAAGCAACAGTTATCTTTTCTCATCTCCCTTCTGTACCAATGCGGGACAAGCAATCCAATCAGTAACAAGCCTAATAGCTCCTACTGCCTAGAGGAAGAATGCTCCCCTCTCTTTATAAGTGAAGCTGATAATCATGCCCTCCTAAAACAGAAAGATTAAAAGTGTTCAAGGAAAAAAAAAACTGTTTTACATGCCTAAGAAAAAAAATTTGTTAACTTAAGTATTTGCTCATAGTAGGTATCAAATAATCTTGCTACATGTACCCACTTTATTCTACTACTTCTTTTAAAGAATCAGTAATCTAAGAAAGCAAAGCACAAAACTGGGCTCAAATAGAACATAGTTCTCATAAGATTTAAATAAAATACAAACCACTAAAAAAAAAAAAACCGGTTCAAGTGTACATAAATAAGGACCAATAAATCCACACTCTGGTCTGGGTTCCTGACAACAGGGAGAACCAGAGAGCTTTTCAGCAGAAGCTATCTCTAAAATAACTAACAATTTCCTTCACTTTAAATTAAGCTGCCCTTTCCTTACAAATAATCTCATTTAATAACACTGACTTAAATCACTCACTGTAATTCTGTCTGAACTGCAATTACAACAGAAACAGTTGCAGTACATTTGTATCTTTGTCAGTGAAATGCTTATAATAAGAAAAAAAATCTGAAATCTCCAATAAGCAGCACCCAGTGCACCATCTAGTGGAAGTTGTGTAATAGCATAATTAATTTTTTTAAAAAGGGCAGAGACCCTGAAAACCACCAGGGCTAAAAGCCGTAGGTAAGAAATACAAGTAAATACTTCACAAACAGCCTAAATCTCTTTCCAGTTTCCCACATTGCAAGAGGGCTGTGTTCATCAGAAGAGAGGACTCATTTTCTGTACATATTAACAGATGATAAAGGTTTCTTTATGGAAATTTTTGCCTGGGTGCTATAAATTTTAATTTGACAGGAGAGTAAAAATTAAGTAAAGGCATTAATGCAAGAACAAATAAATAAAAAGCAGCACTAGACAGACAAGGCTTGTGTAAGAGATGCCTTACACCCAATACAAATAAGTTATGTCACAATGTACAGGTGACACGCAACAGATGCATCTGCCATGAAAATAAGGGATTACTTCATGATTAGAAAAGTTCCATTCAGTCATTCATAAGACATTTCCATGTTCCTGAGGACTAATAAATTTAACATAACCAAACAATTCTCTAGAGTTCAAGCCTTGACATCCTTCAAAGATGCCTCCCAACTATCTAAGTCTGCTCTCCACTAATCCCCAAACTCCTTTGCTTGAGTTATCCTAATTAAGGAAGAAATGATTTTTACATTTTCAACCCTTCTACTAAATTTCTGGTAAAAATTTCCCAAAACAAAGTCATCAGTCATGACCGAAATGCATTACACTTCATTTTTATTTGCCTTATGCATATTAACTAGTTCAATTCAATTCAGAAAATAGTACTGAAGTCCACTGCTCAGCTAGAAATGCAAACATAAATAAGGTTTTCTAATTTGGAAAACCTCCCAAAACTTAAAATAGAGATTTTCACATAGCACTAGCAGGTTCTGTTTTGCCTGTGTGAAAAGCTACCTTTCTAGTGAAATTCAAACTATCTTAGCAACCTAGGAGAAAAAAAAAAGAAAAACACCTAAGAGAATATTTCTGTACTTGGAAATAACCACCTCCATCTCTGACTCGTGTACCTGTGACCAAATCTGTATGCACAAGCTTGCTTAATGGTGGGAACCTTACTAGAGCCGTACTTAACCCTAGATTAAATCCATTATAGGTATAAAATAACGTAGGAGTCAAGTGACCTGGGGCAGAATTCCTTTCATCTCTAGGGCTTTCCGTTTATGTATCTGTAAAATGGGTATGCTATGCACTACTTCCCTCCGCAGAGTAGGAGGATACTAAAGCTGACGCGGTGCTATGAGCTTCTCAATTAAAAGACCTAAAAGGAATGCACCTGGAAGGGGAGAACACTGCTCCAAGAGTCCTCACTGTGCCATTACTGCTAAGCCTCGGTGACCTTCATTGCACTCATGAACAAATGGTGAATGAAAAAAGGTTATCAAGCACGTCAAAGAAAAGATAACAGCAATCTAAGGTGCTTCTTTATAAGTACATCAAATCACGTAGTTAATTGCCTAGGACTCGTCTGCAAAGTACAACTGTCTGAGTAGCAGGTGCATCCTAAAACCTAACACCCCGAGATTGTTTTTAGAAAGCCTTTTTTTTTTTTTACTTGAATGCTGATGTTCAGAAAATTAGAAAAAAGAATCACAATTCTACTCCCACCCATGACAGAGTGACAGAAACAAGGTCCCATCCCCACAAGCCTTTCAAATCTGCACAGGCATTCCTCATCAACATTCCTCCCCCTCATTCCTGTCGCACCGTACCCACTTCAGCCCAAAGGTGACTCACACTGCTGGGTCTACTTGTCACTTAAGAAAATGCCCCCAAACAAGTTCTCGCTAAAGGCTGCTTTGAATTTAAAAAATAATAAATAAGTAAAGAATGTTAATGTATAAACGCACCGCAAAGCGCCTGTCTCCAGAGGTGTAACTAACATTACCCAAGTGGAGACACCTTTCTCGCTGGAAAAAAAAAAAATCCACTCAGCTTATCGCTACTTAGCAGTAGGTCCTTTTCCTCGGGAGGCTGACTCTGACTCAACTCCGCGGTCGTCCCTCCACCTGCACGTCCTCCCGCCCTCCGCAGGCCCAGCCGCCTCCCGGAGTCCTGCCGGGTCCCCAAGGGGTCCCGCCCGCAGCTGCCCCCGCCCCTCCCCCGGCTCCGCCCCCACCGCCCCGCAAGGTGCCTCCGCGGGCTCCCGGGCGGAGGCGCCTCGAGGCGGGCGGGAGGCGCCGGGTGACGCGGCCCCGCTCGGCCCAGTCGCCGGCGGCGGGAGCAGCTAGGGGAGCAGACCCCACGGCCCGCCCTGCGCCCGGTGCTCGGTGCTCGGACAGGCGCTGCAGCCCCGGAGCCCCATTACCTGCTCTGGGCAGCCGCCCGCGGGAGGTGCGCCGCCTCTGGCGCCTGCAGCCCCGGGCCCGGAGGAAGGAGGCAGCGACCGCGGGCGCCGCAAAGGACAATCAGGAGCCTTCGGGTTCGGCACCGCGGCGGCGGGCGCAGAACGCACGAGCCCAGCAGGAGCCCGGCCCCCACCTCCAGCCCAGCGACTAACCGCCTCGGCCCCCTCCCTCGGCGGGGCGGGGTCACGCCCGGAGGGGCGGGGAGTGGGCGGGGCCGCAACGCCTCCGGGGCGTGGGCGCCGCGGACGCTTCGTAAGAGGCGCCTTCTGATAGGCTGCGATAGGAGTAGGCGGCTCAGACTTGAAGACAGCCTCGCCCTCAGAGCTCCCTCATTGGTGGAAAAGAGAAAACAAAGCAGAGCCCTGATTGGTGACGGCTCTGCAGCTCTCTCCCTACCCTCAATCATCGGAAGCTCCGCCCCTCCTCCGCTCCCAGGTGGCTGCAGAAAAGGCAGCCTCTCTGCAGAGAACCCCGAATACCCAGCTTGCTTTGCCAGCAGCGAGCTTCGTTACCCTACTGTGATTCTTTGATTTCCGTATGAACTTGGTGAATAACATCTAATCTTTACCATCGCTTGGATTTAGAGAAACCTCGTGGATATTTTTTAAATGCTGCATAAGATTCAGAGCGAGATTGTCATATGCAAAGAAAAGGCATGAAATATTTTCACCGCTGGAGAGATTATGCGTGACTTTTTTGTTGTTTTTATTACCTTTCTGTGTTCCACATTGAACATGCATTACTTTTATAATTGGGGGGGGAACATTATAAACAAAGAGAAAATGAGTTAAATGCAGAGAATGGTAAAGGCAAACTTTGAGGATATCCAGGGGACTAATTCTTCCACAGTAGTAGAAAATAGTCATACACGCAACATCCGAGGGCCGTCAAAAAAATGTGTACTGACATCAGCCCCTTTAGCCCTCCTAAAGAACTTTGCAAATATGACTGAAGTGCCCCATACTTTTTCTTCAGTAACCACTGTTTATGCAACGGGTAGTGTAGAATGCATTGCACTGTACACAGAGTTATGGAAAACTCCCTGAGAGGAAGAATTTAGAATCCAAAGTACAAAATAAATAAAGCTTTAACCAAAAAAAGTAGACTACAGAAAGAAATTCAGAAGCTATAAATTGGAAAACTCGGCTAATGCAGGGAATTATAAGAAAGGAATGTGACAGCACTTGAAGATGTGACTTAGACTTTGAAAACTGAAAGCTGAGGGAGGGGGAGGGAGTTGAGGTAAAGATCAATGACCCAGAGTTCAAGTAATCTGAGCTCTCAGTCAGGCCTCGTGTCATCCTAACCAGTTTATTAGGGGGTGAAGCATATCTTACCTGGGGACCACACTCTCTTAACCTCTCTGGCTGCCTTACTGTTCTGTCTGTTCTTCTTGTCATTCCCATGAGATTCTGAAATAGGGTATTTGAAATGAAGCACTTACCTCAACAACTCCGTAAATTATAGAGTAGTGAAAATAATGGAGATTGACAAAAATCAAACCTAAGGAAGGAAAGGAATATTAAGGTAAACATGAACTTGAAGAGAAGTAAGGACGGAAGAAGCCTGATACAAACAATAGGACAAATCCTCTTTTCTCTCTTTTTTCCTCAGAATAAAGTAAAGCTCTTTGGAGGACAGTAATCTTATTACCTAACAAATTTTTTACAGGATGCTTGTAATAAATGGAATCCTAATGAAAGTTTGAAAATATGTGACCCAGAGTAGTCTGAGCAAATAACTTAGTGTTGAGATCTAATTATGTTTAAATGTGTAAGAAAAAAAAGAGGGACTTAGCATTGCCTAGTATGAACAATTCAAAAGTTTTTTCCACAATAATGCCTGAAATTCCACCACTAACATTCTTTCTTTGGGATTAAATAATTTATATCAAAGATTATTCTTTTATTCATTTACTCATCAAACATGTAATCAATATTAATCATCAAATACTAGATACTTCAATGAACTAGGCACTCTACTAGGTATAGTCTTGAACAAGACAGACTGGAAGCTATTTATTAGTAGGAGAAGACAGATAATCGACCAGTAAACAGATCAACTTACAGAAAGGGATGGGGCAAAGAAGAAAAGAAAACAGTGACCCGAGGGATGGGGGAGCTACTTTAATTTGGGAAGGGAGAGAGAAATACTCTAAGGAGAAATGCTCTAAGAGAAACTCTCTAAGATTTGAGTTGCCACCTAAATGAGAAAATGCCATCTATGTAAAATTCCAGGGCTATAGCATTCCTGGCAGAGGAAACAGCAAGGGCAAAGGCCCTGAAGGAGGAAGTGGTGTGTCGGAGGAAGAGAGAGAAGACAAGTGTGGCTAGACTGGTACAGAAAGGGAGTGGTCCCAGACAGGGCAGAGGGTGGGCAGGGCCTTGTAGGCAGTGGTAAGAAGTTTGTATTTTATTGCATGGATTCCTGACAGGGATAACATTAAGTTGCTAATGTTAGAACAAAATCGCTCTTTTTTTTTTTTTTTTTTTGGCCTTTTTCAGAGTGACCAGAGAAATGGGCATTCATTCGCTAAGCCAGTCTATCAGGGACAGATCTATGAAGAACCTACTATTTGCCAGGGACAGGCTTGGTGTAGGGGTATAACAATGAGTAAGACACAGCCCTGGTGGATCTGTAGACAAACTACTACATAGGTAATGAGGAAATTAAGGGTGCTATGGGAAGACAGTCCTGGAGGGGCCAAGGAAATCATCCTGAAGGAAATGAGGAATTAGCTGAATCAGTAGTAGTCATCCCAGTGAGAGGGGACAAGGTTCTAGATCCAGGGAACAACAGAAGAACATTGGCACCTAGCAAAAAGAAGGGAATCTAATGCAAAGCCTTAAAACTGCATTGAAAAATCAACTTTCCCCACGTCACAAGCTTGCCAGCAAGGAAGGGCCCAAGATGTGGAAACAAAAATCCAATTAGTAACAGCATTGGGAAGTCATGGGAGCTGACAAAGTATGAGAAGAAATAGGCTGATTGTTGTTTCACATCATCATCTCCTTCATTTCTTCAACAAAAGTCATTAAAAATCGTGGATACCCACTTTTAACTATGACATTCCTTTTAGGATAGTAATGGGCTAACTAAACGTGTTAATCCTATTTGACCAGAATGAGGACAGAGCTGAAGCCCTTAAAGTAGAGATCTGTTCTATTAGTTCCAGCCTTTCCCTCTGCTTCGTGGCATGGCTTTCTCTTTATCAGTTGACCTTGCACCATTAGCAGATATCTGTAAGAGAAGAGAACCAGTCCCCTCTATGGACGGCCAATCAGAGGAAATGCCAGGAAATGCTGAAGTATCTCAGTACATCCAGCTGATAGTAACAGGTGAATCAAAAGATGCAGCAACTAAATAAATTTAAAAGTAAATTAAAAATGTAATCTTTGACATGTATGGCACAATGCTTCAAAGCCACTGAAAAGTAATCTCTGTACCCTAATAATAGAGTTCAAAAATTAATTACAGGGGCCGGCCCAGTGGCATAGTGGTTGGGTTTGCACGCTCCACTTCTACGGCCCAGGGTTCGCGGGTTCGGATCCTAGGTGCGGACCAACACACCACTCACCAAGCCATACTGTGGAGGCATCCCAAATAGAAAAAATACAGGAGGATGGGCACAGATGTTAGCTCAGAGCTAGCCTTCCTCAGTGAAAAGAGGAGGATTGGCAATGGATGTTAGCTCAGAGCCGGTCTCCCTCACATACACACACACACACACACACACACACACAGACTGAATCAACTCCCCCCCACCCATCACTTATGATCAGGGAGGTGATGGGGGAGGCAAGTCACTAACATGGCTGCCAGGGCCCATCCCTGCTGATGAGCAGAGAGTTCCCTGAGCACTGGCACTGGGCAGATTACCAGAGATATTCATCATACCCCTCTCATCGTCAATAGGCAGTCATTGGGGATCCATTTTCTATTCAGTGAAATTCTTTGCCTGTCCTTTCACACTAAAATGGAGGCCCAGAGGACAAGGTCAAAGTCTTCAATGGTGACTGCTAGCTTTCTTGAAATTGCTCTGCTTCAGCTGGCTTCCAGGCACCAAATACCCTTGTCTCTTCCAGTTTCAAAGTTGCCATTCAAATTTAGGTCTTCCACTAATTCCCAGTGTCCCTCTCTGAGGTAAGTACCTCTTGACCTCAGCTTATGTAAAAAGCAAAATCACTTGCCACACAGGTGAACATCAGTGAACATTGCTCTCAGCTCAGATGAGACCAGTAGGTAGGACAAGCAGGATGGATGGGATGGGTGGAAGCAGAATGCAAACCTTTGTCCACCACTGCCCCTTCCATATGTATTCAGGGGGAGATCTGCACCTGCCGCTGGATGAAAACTTGGGCTGTCCCATCACCTTTCTGATGGCTCTTAGGTGATAAAAATCCTTTGATCAGTTTAGGCCATAAAATACAGTTTTAATTCAGAAATCTTCATGTGAATTTTGATTGACACGTCAAGCTTCATTCAAAGAAAGGCCTTCTCTGCACTTCTCCAGCTAGGGTCTAATACAGGCAGGTTGTGTTCTCCCAGAGGCGGAAGAGGAGCCTTCTTTCTATCCCCACAGACCCTCCTCCAAATGCACAGCAAAAGGAGAACAGAAGTCTGGGGATAGCAAGTTCATGCTTAACTGGTACTGGTCCCAGGGGGTTTGCTCTCTGGGCCTGGCCAACGACTAAGGCTCACACTTCCTCCTTGGGTACTTTCTGATACTCTTAGAGACCTGAACTTGAAACCTCCCACTGTGCCTCTCATGATCCGGACAATGCAATCTCTGGCTGCCACTTCCTCCTTCGCGTCTGCTTCCCTCAGGCCCCTTTGTACAGATTCTCCTGGAGGAGAGCACCTCCGCAGGAGCTCCTCTGGGGCAGGACTTAGACTTCTCCGGCGCAGCTCCCGCTCATGGACGGCTCTCCCCTGGCCCTCAGGAAGCACGGGCCACACTCGACTCCGTCAGTAGTGGAAGTGCAGCTGGCTCCCAGAGCACACAGGGCTTGAGTCTTTCTCTCCATCTCTCTTGCCCTCTCTCTCAACTGCTACCTCAAGCCAATACCTTCAGATATCTCAGGTAACAGTCAGACACTCCAAATACCAGAGAACACAAGTCAAATTGCCCCCTGGGGTCCTCTGGACGCCCCTCTCCAGTGAGATTAAGGAGGAAGATCTTGGACGTGTGGTTAGGTAGGTCTCAGCATTGCTTTCTTCAAAGAAAACTTCTTCATAGATCCTCTCCTAAACTCCACTTCCTCTGCCCTTTTACAGTCCTATTTTGAGTAGGGGATTTTTGAGAATCACTAAGGGGCTAAGACATTTGCTGTGAGATTTGCTTTTTGCTCTAAGCAACTTACTTTAGAATTTCACATCTAGTGTCTCTTGGCACCTCAGTCAAAATGTTACTTTTACATCTTGTTATACTAATGTGAATCTGTAAAAACAGCTTTTGTTAATTAACATGAAGACATAGGGCTAAGATATCTTGTTCTCTAAAATCATAGACTGTTGGAAACTTAGCTGTTTGTGAATCATTGAGAATGGAACACTCACACTTGCCTGGATGATGGGAGCCCATGGATCACTTTGATACAGGGAAGCGGCCTTGATTTTCAGCCCAGGAGCAGACCTTCAGATAAGGGATTTGGGGACGCAGCATTCCACACTTATCCAAGGAAATAGGACTCTGAGTATGACTTGCAGGCTAGACCCTATGTTAGCAAAAATATCACTGAGTACTAGTAAAGTATTACTGACAGCCTTTCTCTGTTTTGAGTCTATCACAACATTATTGTGCTTAAATCGTACCTAAACTCCACCCTTCCCACACAGCCTACAACAGCCCTGTGTCTCTTTGGCGAGGCCTGCGGGTCCCTGGAGCGCTCTCCCTCATTATAAGTTCATAAACCTAAGTTAGACTTCAGGTTTGTCTCTGTGGTGGTTGCCTCTTGGGCTTCATTATTAATGATCAATTCTCCCCAAATCAGGTTACTAGCTCCCACTTTCCCTGGTTCTGTCTTCATAACTGCATCTCCTTATACTGCAGCAAGTCACACAAACTCATCACCACCATTGTACCATCACCAGAGCCATCCAGAATCCTGCAAGTACAATTATATAACACTCAGCATACCATAAACATATGCAGGAATGATAACATCCATAGATGTTTCTAAGGAAGAAATTAGTAAGGGATGTTAAAATTACCTGAAGGGATTTTTCAAATTACACAAACCCTGCGATACTGACACAATCCTTCCTACTGTGGCCTCCCCAAATACACATATTTGGCTAACTCATTACAGCAGTGATTCTATTAGTGATGGTAGAGTACTTGCCAGTATGTTTGGGAGAAGGTTAAGAAATTCTGCTTTATCCTGCACTAATCTGATAGGCCCTTTATCAAAAGTTCAAGTCAGTAAGTTTGGGGGAATATTTTTCTCTCAGCTAAAAATACCAGCTTGATGATGCTTATAAATGAAAGGAAAGAAACCGTCCTCATGATGAGAGGAGCTTTGTCTGACTTATTCACCATGGTGTCCCCGCGACATCACCAAGTCTGGAACACAGTAAGTGCCCAATGAACATTTGCTGAATTAATTAATTTGGAACTCATTTTGAAATGGGACAGTTTTGATCCAACTATTGTACCTTTGCAAGAAACATTCATCTACACTGTTAACAGTGGCTGTGGTCTATTCTATTCATTTTTGTCTATTTGGCAACTCTTCAAGATTGGTTTCTGATGCAACTAGCAATCGGCTGCCCACTCAAGGACTTCTGTTTGTAAACTGAGAACCGGCTAACAACTCTGAGGAGTAGGGCTGCGGAACGGCAGAATGTCAGGTGGGGTGTCTGAACCTTGATTACCAAGGACCCCGTGAACGCCCTTGTACAAACCTGTATGTGGGCCTCAGCATAGTACGTTACCCTATGTGTTATAGTAAAACAGTCAAGAACCTCTGGGATGATAGAGCACAAAGAGTCTGATCGTTGCTTAAATGCTCGTGTGCTGACCTGAGGAGCCTCAGACTGTTTGTGATCTCGTCTCCAATTATTGAAACCAGCTGTGCCCGTAATAATACATGTGTCCATCTGGTTGTAATCGATATCCAGATCTAGTTACAGATAGATAGAAAGAAAACACTTAAAGTTTCTCACACTAAACCAAATAAACCTCCATCTTCCCATTTGCCCATGTCTGGAAAGTTGTAAATTTGAAGGAGTTCGGTGTAGTTTTAAAATACTCTTCATATCTGTGGCATTTGAAGGTAGGATAAGAACATAACTTTTTAAATTGCATTCAGTAATTTTTAAAAAGATCAAAAATCTTTCTAGCATGATTATAAAGTGAGAACAATTATAATAGTACCCAAAAATGAGTCTTATCACTATTTAGCTACTCTCGTTGTGCAAGAACAGACCCAAAGAAAAAAGAACATCTTTACTTTGTAATACTTATGATTGGAGTAAACATTTTACATTCAAAAAGAAGGGCATTGATAGAAAAATTGAGAAAAATACACACAGAGTGGAATGAGTTATTAGGAATTTATATTTAATTAGGCTCAGTCATCCTTGTACTTACCATGTTGAGCTCACAAGGGAGCATCACAAGCAAAATTACTCTTGCACTACTTATGTTCCCCAGAAACCACTGTACACCATCATTCATTAATTAGTGCTGACCTGGAAAGCAGAAGCTACCTCATCTCACCACTTGAAAACTGAGTAACTCCTTATTGTGCATAGAAGATTAAGAAACGTGTAAGGAGACACCGAGCAAAACAGAAAGCCATAAAAGCTGCAGCGGAAGAAACCATTTAAGGATGTACACACACAGAGGGTGTTCTCAGGGTTCAAGTGCCATTCCAGCAAAGATGTTACTTTAGGAGATTGGACTCTTTTGCTTCATTGCCTCTATTTTCTTAACTTTCTCATGACTATACCTTTATCAAAAAATTCCCTCTCCCTGATATATGAGCAGGAAACAAAGGAACTTTCAGAGAAGTCTCTGATATATATGAGTTTAAATTCTAAATTTAAAAAAAAGGAAATAGAACAAAGAATCCTAAAATTCATATGGGGCAGCAAAAAACCCTGTATAGCTAAAGCAATCCTGAGAAAAAAGAACAAAGCTGGAGGCATCACAATCCCTGACTTCAAAATATACCACAAAGCTATAGTAATCAAAATAGTATGGTATTGGTACAAAAACAGAGACGCAGATCAATGGAACAAAATTGAAAGCCCAGAAATAAAATCACACATCTACAGACAACGAATTTTCAACAAAGGAGCTAAGTACATACAATGGAGAAAGGAAAGTCTCTTCAATAAATGGTGTTGGGAAAACTGGAGAGCCACTGCAAAGGACAACCACTGCAAAGGAATGCAAGTAGACCATTATCTTTCACCACACGCAAAAGTTAACTCAAAATGGATTAAAGACTTGAAGGTAAGACCTGAAAGCATAAAACTCCTAGAAGAAAATATAGGCAGTACACTGACATCAGTCTTAGAAGGATCTTTGCAAATACCATATCTACTCAGGCAAAGGAAACAAAAGAAAAAATAAACAATGGGACTTCATCAGACTAAAGAGCTTCTGCAAAGCAAAGGAAACTATGAACAAAATGAAAAGACAACCCACCACTGGGAGAAAATATTTGCAAATCATATATCTGACAAGGGGTCAATCTCCAAAATATATAAAGAACTCATACAACTCAGCAACAAAATACAAACAACCCAATCAAAAAATGGGCAGAGGATATGAACAGACATTTTTCCAAAGAAGATATACAGATGGCAAACAGGCACATGAAAAGATGTTTAACATCCCTAATCATCAGGGCAATGCAAATCAAAACTACAATGAGATATCACCTTACACCTATTAGAATGGCTATAATTACCAGGCCAAAAAAACAACAAATGTTAGAGAGGATGTGGAGAAAAGGGAACCCTCATACACTTTTGGTGGGAATGCAAACTGGTACAGCCACTATGGAAAACAGTATGGAGATTGCTCAAAAAATTAAAAATAGAAATACCATATGACCCAGCTATTCCACTACTGGTTATTTATCCAAAGAACTTGAAATCAACAATTCAAAGAGACTTATGCACCCCTGTGTTCACTGCAGCATTATTCACAATAGCCAAGACATGGAAGCAACCCAAGTGCCCATATACTGATGAATGGGTAAACAAGATCTGGTATATATACACACACAATGGAATACTACTCAGCCATAAAAAAGACAAAATTTTCCCATTTGCAACAACATGGATGGAACTTGAGGGTATTATGTTAAGTGAGATAAGCCAGACAGAGAAAGACAAACACCGTATGATTTCACTCATACATGGAAGATAAACAAATACATGAACAAAGAGAACAGATGAGTGGTTACCAGAGGGGAAGAGGGTTGGGGGGTGGGCACAAGAGGGAAAGGGGCACATATATATGGTGACTGACAAATGATAATGTGCAACTGAAATTTCACAATGTTATAAACTATTATGACACTAAAAACAAAAAAAGGAACTATGTAACCAAAAGGATATATACAGACATAATAACAATAATAAATTTAAGAATGCAAGATATACACGACACAGCTGCAGAATTGACTAAAGAGGTTAATGTCTCCACAGAGAAGAATAATTTATGATATTCACAATTTAAGGTTCTAATTATGCTCTGTAAACAACTGAATAATAACTTCTTTGAACTAAGACCTTCTGTGCTGTTTAAAATGGCTAATTCCTATTAGCAAGTGCCAAATATTTTCATTTCCACATTATTAGATTTGTCCTATTGATTTGTCCATCAATATTATTATGCGTTGCTACTTCATCTTACTTAAGTCATTAATGATTGTCATTCAGTCAACAAACATTTATCGAGCACCTAGTATGTGTGAGGTATTGTTGGGGGTACTGCATTAGGGGAAAAGAATGCAAACATGTTTAAGGCTAAATTCATAGCCTCTAGGAGATCACAGAACTCTGATTTGTGAATTTGCGATTGTTATCGCCAGTACGGCATTTGCCCAAGCCCTGTTCATCTCCAGTGTAACGGATTATACAAGCAAATGAACCATGGAATCTAGGAAGTAACAAAGGAAAATAAGGCAAATGGTATATGAATAGGAGTAATGGCACCACTTAATTGGAATAGGCTTGAGGAAACAGGTGATATTGCAGGAGTTTCAGCTTCCATGTATTTCATTAAAGGCAGAGACACTACAACAAAGTCCAGATGATTCTGAGAAAGTTAACAAACTGTTGAAGAACGTCCAAAGGAGAGGTATATACAATATTAGAGCCTTGAACATCAATCCCAGTTTAGACACTAAAGCTAGTGATGTGACCTTGGACATGTTTACCTTTATGAGCCTGTTTCCCAATGAATAATATGCAGTTATTAATCTACCGAAGAAGTTACAAACTGGAGTTATGTTGGGTGAGCACAAAGTTTGAATTAGTTGCCAACATTTCAAAATCAGGAGATTCCATATAAAAGTTCAATTTACCAGTTTGTATTTTTTTAAAAAGGAAGATATGACAAGGCTGATGCACCTTCCAATGTGGCAACAATTCCCGGGAGCAAGGAGTTGTGCCCCCTTTGGAGCCAGCACGTGCTTTGCAATCAGCCATGTACCGTGTCCGACTTGCTTCATTCATCCTCCCTGCTACCCACCCGGTCTCAGTAGGTATTTGAGTTTGCATATCCTGAACTGGATGATTTTTAAGGGCTTTTTGTTGTTGTTGAAAGCTCCGGGAACTGTTTCAAGTTAATATAAATTAAATATATAATTGCAGAGAGGAGACAAATCTCCCCTATAGAAGAAGGTAGATGCTCCACCCCTAAGGAGGTGGAGCGTACATCCCCATTCCTTAAGAATGGGCAGTGCCTAGTGACTTCCTTCCCAAGAGTACAGTAAGGAAAGGGGAGGGAGGAAGAGTAACTTCATAGCAGAGAAACCTGACTAACACGACCTCAGTTGGGTGATCAAGGCCGACGTCAACAGTGATGGTAAATCATGTTGACCGTATGTATGGTTTTCCTCCCCAAAACCCATATCTCCAGTCTAATCAAGAGAAAAACATCAGACAAATCCCAGTAGAAGGACGTCCTATGAAATACTTGACCAGTATTCCTCACAACTATCAAGGTCATCACAAACAAGACAAGTCTGAGACTATCACAGCCAAGAGGAGGCTGAGGAGACACAGCAAGTAAATGTAATAAGGTGGTCTAGATTGGATCCTGGAACAGATAAAGGACATCGTGGAAAAACTAAGGAAATTTGAATGAAGTATGGACTTTAGTTAATAACAATGTATCAATATTGGTTCATTAATTGTAACAAATGTACCTTACTAATGTAAGATGTTCACAATGGGGGGAACTAGGTGCAGGGTATATAGGAACTCTCTGTACTATCTTCATAATTTTTCTATAAATCTAAAACTGTTCTGAACAATAAAATATTTTTAAAAGACGATATATACAGGTGTGTGTATGTGTATATACAAATATACGAAGGATACTGAAGTATCTCAAGAGATCAATGGAAGATTTGGACACCCAGGGCTGAGAAGAAAAAGTCAAGCCAGCAGCAGCATCTCTCCTCCACAGCACTGCCTTCAGTGTGACTCTGCTCCGTCACCTCTCAGGCGCTGTCTCTCAGTTCCGCCTTTCAAACTCCTCAAAGGGCAAAGCCCATTGCTTCAAAGTGTGGATCTAGTCATTCTGCCCAGGGTTCAGTGGTAGAATCACGGCTGCTATACCCACACCTGTGTACAGGTGACCATTTGCATAAAAAGGGGAAGAGCTGTGAGCCAGACAGGTCCCTCTCAGCTCTGAAATGCTGAGTAAGATGGTGTAAGAGAAGAGGCTTCACTGATAAAGTCAATAACCTAAAACTTAAGGCCAGATATTCCAAAAGAATGGGTCCCATTGTCTGCTCTGAGCAAGTGTCACTATTTCAGAGCCTTGGCAAGCCTGAGCTTACTTTCATGCCTCACTGTATATAATTCTCCCAACAGAGTGGGCATTCCAACCGTCATGGGTGAACATTATTTTGTTTATCTTGGATTGAAATAAAGAACCCAACTCTTGGACTGATCCAGTAATTGCAGTTCCCTTAACCATAACAATGGGGATGATACCTTCGTCGTGCAGAGGTGTTACAATCATTAAGTCAGACAACACTTGAATGCCCTGAGCACAGCACCTGACAGATCATGAGGCCTCCATCGATGCTGGGTTTCTCCTTCCCTACTTAAATATATGGCTCTTAAACACTTAAATATAAATTACATGGCTCACCAGACCAAGTCAGGACTCTCCGTTGAAAGGCCACAGGATTACTCTTGTGAAAGTGCTCTCAGATATATAGCCCTACATTTCTGCGGGCAGGAAGATGGAATGGTTTCTTACCTGCCTTGCTTAAGTGAAGCCAGATCCAAATCTCATACACCATCTGTAGACAGTGTGTGTTTTCTCTGCACAAATTCTTTTACAAGAAGCAGTTTATGACTTCTATTTATTAACTGATCTCTAAGTGTAACATGATGAAGCCTTAGAAATCCATTTCAAAGGCATTTTTTTCCTTGAAAAATATTTGCTTGCTTTATTTATCTACCAAGATTGAGATTGTATATTTTAAGTTAACTGTATTATGAGTTATGTTTGGCTACAGCGAAGTAAATTACGGACATAAATTCAGAGGGGGTATTTAAATATTGAAAATTGAAAATGCCATTCATAAAAATACACATTTTATCCATCCTCGTTATTCTTCTGGTGCCCTTCATTGCCTCAGGAAGGGAAACTGCTCTGTTTAAGGTTCTGTGGGAGGCCCTTTACTTATATCCTCCAGCCACACATAGGCCATCTCTACATAAAGGAGTCAGTTGTTGTCCCCGGAGAAGAAAAGAGTGAGAGATCAACATAAGTTGAAGGAAAGAAACAAGTTGAGGGAGAGAAATAGATATGCTGAGAAAGTAGCTTGGAGGAGGGCCTTCTTTTTAGGGTTCAGGATGAATAAAATCTTTGAGGCAGCAATGAGCTATATACATTTGGAGGAAAATGAGGATACCAGCTGGAACAAAAGATTTCTGTAGGGAAGGGCTGGGCAACAGTGGAATGACCTGGATTGCCAGGCTGAGAAATTTGGACCAGATCCTAAAACCAACGGGAGTTGCTAAAGATTTTTAGCTTGTGAGGAAAAAGGTATTTTAGGAAAATTAATCTGTTAGGGGAAAAAAAGACTCAAAGTAAAATAACTGAGATTATTTTTTTTTTTATTTTTTACAATACTAGTGAGAAAGACAGCCCTTACAATAAGCAAAACTTAAAAAAAAAACTATTGAAATTACCAATTACTTATCAATAATGGGAGGTGGTCATATTGAAATCCTTGGGCACCCTTTCATACCAATTTCACCTTACCTGCTCTTAATTGTTCAGGGTGAGTCCCAAATCTTTGATTCACCTTGTTGGTGTATAGTTGTATTTTTTCACTAATTTAAAATAATTATTTAATTTCTATTTCAAACCATATATTTCTCCATTTTTAATTTTTAAAAATGTGTTTTGTTTGCCTGTTTGTTTTATGGTGGTTTGCTGCAAAGGAAGGCTCTAGGAAAGGTCCCCTTCGCTGTAACTGGGATGCATTCCAGGGAGGGCAGAGCTCCCTGAGCTAAGCCTGCCCGGAGAAGGAGGCCAGCCCCGAGATCCCCTCAGGGCTCAGCGCCCATTCTGAGACATTGTGCTCCGAGAAGCTTCCTCCCCACTGGGGACACAGGAAGCTCACCACTCCCCACTCCCAGAACTCTAGCCCGGCCCAAAACGTGGATGGGGAGGTTTGAAACCTTCATGGTGTGGGTAGAAACCAGAAAGAAAAGCTGACATTTCAAATATGGAAGCAGTGTTCTATCCTGCAAAAGATAGAGATCAGGATATATCTTGGGGACACACTGTTCTGGAAAACCAGAAAAAGGTTAATTACAGGTGTGAAAATAGACACCAAATGAGAAAAGATCTTTTCATGTTATTGCTCCAAACATCTAAACTGCTCCGTGTTAAATAACAGTAATAGAGAACGCCTATTGAGTATCTTACCTGGATTATGTCATTCAGTCCTCACAATAAATTCAGCAAGATGTATGTCATTATATCTGTTTTACAGACAGCAAAACTGAGGCTAGATTATGTTAATTACCCAAATTTAGATGATTAATAGTTGGCAGAGCTGGGAATCAAACTTGTCTACCTCATGTCAAAGTCAAAATCCTTAACTGTCACTCTAAATCCTCCAGATTAGGTTTTCTTTATAGAATTTTTTTTTAAGAATTTAGTTAGACTGCACTATGCCTGCAAGCCATTACTTGATTTTGTAGACATGTGTGTGTTAGCTATGCAGATACTCACAGAAGATAAAAATCTGCTTTTCTGAGAAATTTGGAGAGACACTGGATGCATTTTGGGCCACATGACAAAATGAATCACAGAGCCAGGGAGAGAGCCAATCTTCCATCTTGTGTCCTGCACTTCAGGACTTAGGAGCAACTTAGCTGGCAGTGGACCCCGGCAAGGAGAAGTGGGGGGTAGGAGAGAAAGTACCAGTGGCGACCTCGTGTTGACTGAGCAGATGGGATATTATAACCCGTAAGAGCTGGAATGTCTTGTAGTTCCTGTCCTGAAGAAGTAGTATTAAAATAATCATTAGTTCAGAGACTTAGAAGTTAAAATATTTACTATTTCTCTAAGAGAAATGCTCACAACTGGGGGAGGGGCAGGGAGGCAAGAAGTTTTGCACAACAAAACTTTGAAAAATCCTCTCTCCCTGTCTCTAACATCCATTCTCCATAAACATGGCACCCAGTCCCCAAACCCCTCTCTCTCTGTCACTTAAACCTCTCCCAAACACCCAGTCCTTGTGCATCTTATGTCTCCTTGCCACTGTCTCTTTCCTTCAATTTCTATTCATTGTCATCTCCCCTGGGTAAAACGCAATCCTTTCTAGAGCTCATCCCTGCTGTCACTTCTCCATTTTCTCTAAACTCAGATTCTGCACCATAAAAGCTCAGGAGCTAGGCTGGGAAAGACAAAATTCCTTTTAGCAGATGTCAGAGGGGAGTAACTATGAACATTCGCATGTTATATGACTTTATTTGTATCATATAATTGATAAGATGGTGAAATTTGGGTTACTTAATTCTGCATATCATCTGAGTGTCTCCTTCTGCTTTCATTTCTCCATTAAGAAGTCCCAGCCAAAACTAGGCTTTGTTTCCCCAAATACAAGTCCTAAGCTTGAGAAGGATGGCTGCTTTAAGAATTAAGAAATGACCAGGATGGGGCTGGCCCTCTGGCATAGTGGTTAAGTTTGCGTGCTCCACTTCGGCAGCCTGGGGTTCACAGGTTCGGATCCCAGGCACGGACCTACACACCGCTCATCAAGCCATGCTGTGGCGGCATCCCACATACAAAATAGAGGAAGATTGGCACAGATGTTAGCTCAGGGACACTCTTCCTTCCAAAAAAAAAGAAATGACCAGGAGATAGCCCTGGAACCATATCAATGGGGGCTTGATGACTTAGGTGCTGGTTGACTGTGGGCATATTATTCCACCTTTCCAAGCCCTGGTGTCCTCATTTGCAAAACTGGGATCCAGACATTCATTAAACAGGTATTTATTGAATATCTACCATGTGCTGTGCATATTTTAGGTTCTGGGGATACACAATGAACAAAATAGAAAAAAATCCCTGCCCTCATAAGCATACATTCTAGTGGGATGATAATAGTCATATTTTCTTCTTAGATAAATGAGATAATAATAATAGCGAACACATGTATCATGAATATTATGTACCAGGAATGATTATAAGTACTTGGCACATGTTTTAACTCAAGGATTCTTCACTTTTTCTGTGCCACAGTCTCCTTTGTTAATCTGGTGGAACCCATCAACCCCTTCTCAGAATATGGTTTTTAAATGCATAAAATAGAATGCATGGGATAACAAGGGAAATAAAATATACTGAGACAGTCACCAAAACAATAAAAAGTTATATGGTAATAAAAGTGCTTCTTTTTTTTTAGCACATTAAATAAGAAGATCTAGTGACAGGTTTAACAATACCATAACTGTGAAAAACTGATGAGCCTAGATGTAATTAATTTCCCCACTCAAGTTTACAGGCATCCAGAACTCCATCTACTGATTTGGAGACCCCAGGGTCAATTTAATCCTCCTTACAACCCTGTGAAGTGGTATTGTTATTATTATTATTCCCCCCCTTTTTTTTCACAGATAAGGAAAATGAGGTACAGAGAGGTTAAGTGACTTGCCCAAGGCTCATAAGTGATGGAGATGAGATATGAACCTATAGTCTGATTCCAAAGCCTGTGTTCTTAGCCACCACACAGTGCATGGCTCAGCTCATGGCTTGCCGCACGGTCAGGGTCAATAAGATTAGCTGGTAGTTGAAAGTTGTAATTGTAATAAGTAGTAGAAGCATTAGTAGTAGAATACACCTAGAGGATAAAGAACTGTTAGTACCAGTATTAAGAAAATCCTTAAAGGGGAAAAATCTGGTACGTAGCAATGAAGTCAGCTGTATAGGACACAGTCTATCCTGTTCCTCTAAGTCTCCGAGGCACGTACAAACCATTGCATTCTGTACGTGAGTCCCCATTCTGGGGCTGAACATCAAAGACTTTGGGGGATGTGATAACGCAGAGAAATATTCTTGAGTCTATGAAAATCTCTTATTTTTATGTGTATAATCCCATATTAATTATCGGGGGTTTTCTGCACTTTCAGTAGGCACTTTCTCCAAAAGACCCCTAGGATATAAACCTCCGTGAGAAGAGAAAGAACACAGTTCATCTTGCGGAGGAGGGTTGCTCCAAATGAATGCGGTTCTTATTCTTCCCTGCTACCATCTGTCAATGTGAGAAGTCAGAAGTGTGGGTACAACACAAAACCTTCGGGCACCCTATAAATATTAATTGAAGTGAAAGGTGTTGATGAGGTAAAGAAACTTACACCTCTCCAAATGGTGACAGTCAACACTTTGGTTTCAATGTTTGAAAGAAAAAGATGAAAAAGGAGTCCAGCTCATTAGAAAGGCTTTCCTGGTGAGCTAGGTGACAGCCATCATGGCTCTCAGGCATGCTTGTTCCCCAAGGGGCGCGAGAGGGAGCCCCACCTGAGGCTAATGAAGCATAGTAGGATTTATCCTTTCCCTTAAGTCTGCCTTGTAAGGGCATTTTTCTGATTGCCTGTCCACAGCATATTTTTACTGTGACAAGGCACTCAGTTCCTTAACATTCATCTGGCAACTGCTCCCAATAGCAAAGCAGAAAAGTGGCAGGAGGTGCCCCGTCTCATGACCAAGTGCCAGTCCATTCACCAGAGGGTTTGGGAACCCCAGCTTCCAGGCTCTATCTGTGCTGACATTCTATCAAATCCCTTAGAAGAGAAAAAACTTCAACACTAACATGCAAGAAGGAGTTGAAGTGCTGGTGGCCACTCAGCCCAGCACTCAGCCATGCGGATCAAGGAGATCAACTAACAGGAGGAGGAAATGGTGAGGTCGGAGATGCCCGGAGAGTCTGCACACATTCCTCCCCAGGTCATCAGCCTTGACTTGGGAAAAGGCACATGTGACTAGCTGCACTGAAAAATACCAACGTGAACCTTCACAGAGAAACCAGATGGCCCCATGCCGGGGGTAAAAATAGCCCATCATACAGCACAGCCCAAACTAGGAGCCGGGCAGAGTCTTACAGCCTCTCAGGTTTTGATTTCAACTTGCCAAAAAAGATTAAAAAAATGTTTTAACTAAACTGTGAGAAGCTGCCTTGGAGAGAAATTTTAAAAATACAAATATTCCACATTCGACCTGGCTTATTTCAAATTCACTTGACCGCCATCAGCAAAAGAATGAAAAATATTTGTAGCTAGAAAAAAAGTATTTGTCTTTCTTCTTATTTGACCATAACAAGAAAAATGGGCAGACCAGCATAGTAACTTGGTGAAGACCTTCTTCACTACATGGATTGACAGGACTAGTTGAATAAAGAGAGAAATGAAAACCTCTGCTTTTGTATTTAATGATTTTTAAAGACTCAGATTTACAGATTTGTCAGAGTTCTAATTTGTTTATTTGATTATTTATTTTACAGAAGCTGTTTAATCCATCTCCCATTGTTCCAGTGAGGTTTCTATTTTTACCAGTGGGAGTGAATCATGCTCTGACCATCTAGGGACACGTTTAGAACATGACTTTTCAAGTAAAGACCCAAGTGAAATTTTGATTCCCAAACCAGAGCCTTGAAGTTGAGCACACTAGCAGGCATTGTACTCTGACATTCTGTTCGCCTGTGTGCAATGATTGTGTTACACAGAACAGAAGTGATTGGAAGAGTTCCATGGACAAAAAATAGCTCAGATAATAATTCCCTACAAGATAAGAGGAAATAAATGGCATTTGACTTGGGGTTCCCTCAGTCCCCTGACCTGGTGAATAAGAAAATGCTTTTGTATCTTTCAGTTGTTGAAATTGATGCAGCCCTCTATCTACATCCAATCTGCAAAGAAGTGTTTGTCTTCATGCACAGTGTTGTTCTGTCCGGAGAACCATGAATGCGTTTCTTATTTGACTCAAACTTGTAGTGCCTCATTAATGTAAGAGTCTTGATGCTTGGTTAATAAAAATCTCAGCTCTGTTGGATTTAATTTAGAATTTTTAATAGAAAATAAAATTAAGTAAAACTGAATCTAATGAGAGCTAACTTTTACCTACGTGCAATAAATAGATTCAGTGTTCAAATTCACATCTTAAAAAGTATAGAATAATTGTTCTTTAAGGTCTATTTCACAGTTTTTAAAATCTGAATCCCTTGAAATTGAACATTAATCCCAGTGTTCCCTTTTTTTTCAGTAGGGCAGAATTTCAAATATGACAAGGATAAGGTTTATAAGTTTATAACAGCCCTAGTAGAATTTTTAAAACTTTTTCTCTCTAGGTGTCAGGAGCTTGCTCACAGTCAGTTCAGAGAAAAGAAAAATAAAAATACTTCCATCTTGCAACTTTTCCTTAACTAGTAAGTACTTTTTTGAGTAAAAGTTGATTTCCATTCAAAATAGAGAAACTCATATTTCTGATCTTACTTTTCCACCTAGCAGAAGAAGGGTTTATATGGTTTTCTCCTACATTGGAAAGATTTCCATAATTATAAATATGTTGACCCATGTTTTCTTGCAATACTTTGTAGTTATATTTTTAGCACTTACATTTTCTATATAGCTGGAATTTATTTTGGTATAAAGAATAAAATATAAACCCAGTTTTGTTTAATGGTTTTCCATTTGTCCAAATACAACGTGGCAATGATTTGAAATACTTGTATTATATACTAAACTTTTATATATACTAGCCTCTCTGTTCTTTTCCTTACTATGTCTATTCTAATTACCACAGTTTTAACCAGTGTATCTTTTATATTGTCACACTGTTTTAACCATTATAGTATATTGTAACACATTTTATATTTGTTATACTATGTGTTAAAATATATTATAAAGATACTGCTCATCTTTTCAATTCTTTTCCAGTATGGCCCTGGCTACTCCTTGAACCTCTTAATAATCTGTAACCTAATCTAGCAAGTCTTCTTGCTTGCTCCCTCTCCTCTAATTGATTGGGATATTTTTTGATTTATTGATTAATTTAGGTAGTATCAATATTTCAAAATGTTGCTCTTTCTGAAGCATAAAAATATTCAATATTCCTTGAATACTTCCTTATCAAGTTTATTCCTAAGTGTTTAATGTTTTTGGTTTGTTGTTATGACTGAGTGAATGCTGTCTCTCCTACTTGATATTTGCACTTTATTTTCTGAGTTTAGGAAAGTATTGATCTGTTTACGTTACTTTAAAAACCAACTGCTTTACTATATTCTTTTTTTTTTTCACTTTTTTTTTTATTGATGTCTTAGTTTATAACATTGTGAGGTTTTAGTTGTACATTATTGTTTGTCCGTCACCATGTGGATGCATCCCTTCACCCCTTGTGCCCCCCCACCCCCCTTCCCCTTGGTAACCACCAATCAGTTCTCTCTGTCCATGTGTTCACTTATATTCCATATATGAGTGAGTTCATGCAGTGTCTGTCCTTCTCTCTCTGGCTTATTTCACTTAACATAATACCCTCTAGGTCCTTCCATGTTGTTGCAAATGGGACAATTGTGTCTTTTCTTATGGCTGAGTAGTATTCCATTGTATGTATATACCACATCTTCTTTAACCAATCTTCAGTTGAGGGACACTTGGGTTGCTTCCACTTCTTGGCTATAGTGAATAATGCTGCAATGAACATAGGGGTGCATACGCCTCTTGTGATGGTTGATTTCACGTCCATTGGGTAGATGCCCAAGAGTGGGATTGCTGGATCATACGGTATTTCTATTTTTAATTTTTTGAGGACTCTCCATACTGTTTTCCATAGAGGCTGCACCAGTTTGCATTCCCACCAGCAGTGAATGAGGGTCCCCGTTTCTCCACAACCTCTCCAGCATTTGTTGTTATTTGTCTTTGTGATTATAGCCATTCTAACCGGTGTAAGGTGATATCTCAGTGTAGTTTTGATTTGCATTTCCCTGATGATTAGTGATGTTGAACATCTTTTCATGTGTCTATTGGCCATCTGTATCTCTTCCTTGGAAAAATGTCTGTTCATATCCTCTGCCCAATTTTTGATAGGGTTGTTTGTTTTTTTGTTGCTCAGTTGTATGAGATCTTTGTATATTACTGAGATTAATCCCTTGTCGGACAAACGATTTGCAAATATTTTCTCCCAGCTGGTGGGTTGTTTATTCATTTTGATCCTGGTTTCATTTGCCTTGTAGAAGCTCTTTAGTCTGATGAGGTCCCACTTGTTTATTTTTTCTTTTGTTTCCCTTGTCTGGGTAGACATGGAATCTGAAAGGATCCCTTTATGTCCAATCACAATTAGTGTACTGCCTATGTTTTCTTCCAGGAGTTTTATAGTTTCAGGTCTCACTTTCAGGTCTTTGATCCATTTTGAATTGATTTTTGTATATGGCGATAGGAGATGGTCTACTTTCATTCTTTTGCATGTTGCTGTCCAATTTTCCCAGCACCATTTATTGAAGAGACTTCCCTCTCTCCATTGTATGTTCTTTGCTCCTTTGTCGAAGATTAGCTGTCCATAGATGTGTGGTTTTATTTCTGGGCTTTCAATTCTGTTCCATTAATCTGTGTGTCTATTCTTGTACCAGTACCATGCTGTTTTGATTACTGTAGCTTTATAGTATATTTTGAAATCAGGGATTGTGATGCCTCCAGCTTTGTTCTTTTTTTTCAGAATTGCTTTAGCTATTCGGGCTCTTTTGTTGCCCCATACGAATTTCAGTAGTTTTTGTTCTATTACCGTGAAGAATGACATTGGGATTCTGATTGGGATACTATATTCTTTTAATATTTCTAATAGGTTTTCAGTTGAGAAACTTTCCTTAATAGATAATGCAAAATTGAGTCACATTTGTAGTTTAAATCATCAAAATGTAGCATCTGATATAATGAGGTTTTGTTGTAACTGAGGATATGCACATTTCTATAAATCTTATTAGCTTTGCAGATTTTAACCTTGTCCAAAAGGAACAAATTAAATACGAAGGTTTAGGGTCTACTCCCAGCTCATTGACTAAAATGCTCTGATCATAAGCATTTTTCTCCCATTCTCTTTATTATGGGTCTTCACTTTTGTACAGTGAAAAGAGTGCTATTTCCCCTTTTCTCCCTACTTTGAGGTGATGTGAGGATACATGAGACAACGAAGCAAGGTGCTGTTAACAGCGTCCCAGTAGATACTACACTGCATCTATCAAACACACCTGCTAATACTCACCAGTAAGAATGCTACTCCCAGAATTTTAGTGTTGGGAATAGTGGAGTAGCTTGTATTGTACTAATCTTACTTTTGATAGCAATTATAAACTCTAAAATAATTTTTAAAAATGATTTGAAGACACTGGAGACCGACTAAAAGCAGACAGAAATTGAGTGAAAGCTTCATGCAGTGTGGGGTGACTAGAACTCAAGAAGAAAGCCACAGTCCTATTGGACTGAGGGGTAGAAGATGGAGTATGGGGTTGCTTGAGTGGTTGGATATTGAAGGTGGAAATCCTGGAACAGAAGGAGCCACAGAGGAGGAAACCCCAAAATCTAAAGATAAACTCCTTTCAAACCTTCAGCTGACTCAAACAGTACATACCCTGGGCAGACTGCAAGAAGCCCAGCAGAAAGCAAAAGCCAGAAGGCTGAAAGAGCTGAACAGAGATTCCAGCTGTTGCCCACCACAGAGCAAACAAAGTTTAGAATTTTGAAACCTACCAAGTTAAAGGAGCTTGGTAAGTATCTCAGAGTTATTTTGAAACCATTTAGAAGGCCTTTGCCTTACAAGTAAAGACTATGTCCCAGGACTGAGGGGTTCACCCTAGGAGTAAGGGTAAAACCAAAATAGACCTGCCCTAACTACAATGTTAAACCAAGCCTCCGCACGTTAAAGTAAGTCAGTCAGTAATTTAACTCCCTGCTAGAACAAAAATCAACACTCTTCAAGGAATATAAGAGATTCCAAAGTGTCTACAATGTATCATCTACAATGTCCTGTATCTGATTTTAAAATTACTATATATGTGAAGAATCAGGAAAGTGTACTCCACAGTTAAGAGAAAAGTCAGCCAGTAGAAACAAATTCTGAATGACCAAAATGTTGAAATTAGCAGATATGAATTTTAAGGCAGCTATTATAAATGTGTTCCAAAAAATTAAAGGGAAAGATGGTCATAATAGGTGAACAGATGGGGAAATCTCAGCAGAGAAATGGAAACCACACTGAAGAAGGAGAAGGAGGAAGAGGAGGGTGGGAGGAGGAGGAAGAGGAGAAGGAGAACCAAGTGGAAATTCTAGAGCTGTCAAGTATAATACCTGAAATGAAAAAAAAAAACTCCTAGATGGGCTTCACAGTAGATGAAAAAACAGAAGAAAGGGTCTTTGAATTTGAACACAAATCAGTAGAAATTATCCTATCTGAAAAAAACAAAGAGAAAGCATGTAAAGAACAAAGAACAAAGAGAAAAAAGACCCAAGAAAGTCAAGGGAAAAGGTATAGCAGTCTATCTTTTGAGAATTTCATCCAAATGCAGGATTTGATCGATTCAGTTAAGTTTCTAGATTCCATACAGTTGGCAAACTGTCTCATGGCTCCATGGGCTCTCTTAGAACTGCTTTCAAAAGACCTCATTTCCTGAACAGCTTAATTTAGGCCATCTGGCCACTTCCTTCCAAGCCCGTGAATGATAGCATTATCCTTGTTGATCCAATTGAAACTACCCCAAATGACGGGAAAAGTGCCCTGGAAGCATATATAATTTTTTCAGAGGGGGCTTCTTGGTTTTATCAATAAAATTATCTTTCTACTTCCCCAATAAGATAGAGTACTCTATAAAAATTTGTTAAATGAATGACTGTGCAGCCTGAAGGAAAAAGAACACGGGAAATTGAGAGTGCTGCTGAGAAAGTGGCTCGTGTTATTGACTCCTGATTCAGGAGACAAAGCTTGGCCAGGAGAGGACCGATGAACTGAGAAAAAAATCAAGGGTTTACAAAGTGGAGGTTTCAAAGAGGTCAAAGAATAGATGTAGTTGGAATAAGGCAGCAAAGGAACTGGAGGGAACAAAAGACTCTGCTCAAACAGTGAGTAGAAGATTTGAGAGGCAATATACTTACAGGGGATGACAAGCCACAGAGATGTCTAGCCAGTCCCAGTCCCTTCAAATGAAAGTAGCACAACCATGCTGACCCAGCAGGGAAGTTCATAAAATCAGCTGCAGGCATTGGTTCCTCATCCTCTCCAAAACTGAACTCTTGATTTCCTTCCCAAACCTGCTCCTCCCCCATCCTAGCAAATGGCACCTCCAACTGCCTAGTTAAGTCATATCAGAAAACTGGGAGAAATTTTTTATTCCTCCCTCTCCTCACCCCCACATTCAACCTATCAAGAACTACTGATTTTTCTCTCCCCGCTACCATCACCCTACTTCAGGCTGTCATCATCTTTGTCCTGAACTATTGAAATAGCTACTTATTTGATTTCTCTGCTTCCCACTCTTGTCTACCTTCATCTCTTCTCTACACACTGACCACAGTGACCATGTAAGACTATAAATCAGATCACTTCCCTACTTAAATCCATAGCTTCCATCACACCTAATATAAAATTCACATTTTTTTACTGCACAATCAGAACCCTATCTACTTCCCATCTCATCTCTCATGACTCTTCACCTTGTTTATTATATTCCACCCACACCAGTATTGTATTCTATTGTAAACTGACACTAATACAGCAAGCTCCTTCTCTTCTACCTGTGCACCTTCACAGAAGGTGTTCTCTCTTCTTGGAATGATCTCCTATCCTCTTCAAATGACTGATTCCTTTTCCTTCAGGTCTTAGCACAAGAGGCCATTTTCTCAGAAATGACTTTCCTGACCACCCTGTCTGAAGTTGATCTCCTTTGTTTTTCTCCAACACAGCACCTTATTCATTTGTTGCACTTATGCCAATTTGGAATTATGTAATTTTTTTTACTTGTTTATTTACCATCTTCCCACTAGAATATAAATTCAGTGAGGGCAGAGTCACAGCAATTGTGTTCAGCACTGTTTACCTAGCTCAGGACCTAGCACATAGTAGGTGCTCGGCACATATTTGATGAACGAATGGAGGGAAACATCTTCTGAGTTAGTTTAGACCTTCCCCCACTTACCAGCTCCTCATTGAGGAGGCCTGCCTCCAACTAATTTCCTTCCCCTCTTCCTCCCCACATAATCTCACTGCAGGCAGGGGCCTTAAGCAAGTACAGATACAAGGATAAGTTCCTAAAGTAAAAGGCAGGGGAAGGTCTTTAGAAACAATTTGAAATAACTTTAAGAAAAACCATGTTATGAATTGTAAGGCAAGAAACTATAAACTCAATATCATGATGCAATATTTAAACCCCAATAATTGGTCTTGTTCACCCATATTTTAGCAAATCAGCCTACAACGAAAATTGTAATACAAGCTAAAGGTGATATCCAAAAAAGTAATTTTCAGTTTGTGGTTTTTAAAATGTTATCTTCACATAGAAAATTAGAACAATTTTTATTCTTATATTTCATCCCTTGGTATTACTGAGGTCACAGACACTAATTCCAGGTTTTAGACATTTAGAAATTGTATGTTCTACCCTCTATAAGGGAATATCATGCGACTGACTCACTATTAGTTGAGCAGCCATTTGCTTTGTTTATTCAGCTGTGGTACTGGTTTGGGTTACTCCATCAACCTTTTTCTTGAGTTCCCTTTCCAACCACCAGGAGACATTAGGTAGTTTTTATTCTTAAAGAAATCAAGTGACCTGCAAATCTTAGTTTCATTAACACCATGTTTTAAGTAACTTAGGTAATATTTGAGACACATGCATTGTCAGTTTGTCAAATTTGTGTGCGTGATTAACAAATTGCAAGTGGCTTATCTTGGTACAATACTTCTAGTTCCCATCCATTCCCTAAGTGCTGTCCCAACCATATTCCACCCTCACTCCACTTAAGTGATTTATGATGTAAATTAAAATTAAAAGGATATCCTTTAAAATTATTTGAAGCATGGGAGTTTTAAAGTTACTGTTTAACACTTGGCAATCTACACACATTTTATAACCTAAATAGTAATTTAGAATATGAATAGTATAAGCCTGTTAGAATTATTATAGTTAGAAAATTTTATCATAGTATTTCATGTGTGTGTGTACAAAATCAACATGATTGAGCGTTTAAATTGTAGCATATATTTTACAATATGTTATCACATTTAACCCTCAAATAACTCTGCAAGGCGCATAGTATCATTTGCTTTGTACAGAGGAGGAAACTGGGGCAGAGAGAGGTTAAGTACCATGCTAGATGTCCAACAGCTGATACATACATCCAAGATTTGAACCCATTTGTGTCTGTCTGCAAAGGTTATGCTCATGACACTGTGAGAATTCTACTTAATTTAACTCAATGTGTTAAAATTCCAACATTCTGGAATGCACTGTTCTAATTCCCGACTTGTGAAATTATAGGGCCCTGTTTAGCACACATCATAAATTTTCAGTTGGAGTAAATCTGTCACTCAGAAGTAACAGGAAAAGGTTACATGCAGTTCTATGATGTTCCATTATGCCATATTATACATTTGTGAAACTATAATAACACAGGAAATAATGTAACCAAAGTCTGGTAAAATTTGGCCATGCAAACAATTTTAATCTCCTTTCTTAGAATGTAAATTTTTAAAGCATTCTCAAAGAAACAGTTTCCATTTGAAAAGGGACCGATGTGGACACGTTTTAAAGAAAGATACATGTAAAGTAGCTGGAATTAATTTTTTTAAGTCTCTCTAGAAGGAAAAGCAGAGGGTCCCACCCAAACATCTGAACTCAGCTATATTAATAAAATTTGGGCTGAGAGGAACTTTTCTGTTTTGGGGGGTGGAAGGATGAGAGTGGCTGAGGTGGGGGGGTCATCAGGGAGAAGAAAAGAAAAAAATGGAGAAGGAAGAATTTCTAAGACAAAGCTTTAGAACAACTGACGAGGAGTTTGAGTGAAAGTTCCAGTTCAAAATATCAAACATAAGAAAAACCTGATCTAGATAAAACAGAACACACATAGTTGGGTTTTTTCCCCCCTAAACACTCAACTGTTCACCACAACAACTGAATCCAGGATGAGATGAGAGCAGGGGCATCTGATTGAAGCTGATGTTTTGTTTCTTTTTCTTTAGTTGCCAAGCAACATTTTCACTTTGAGGTTCTTTCCCATCACCCTCAGTGTTTATATTTGGGTCTATATGCTGGATGTTTATTTGTTCTGATACAAACAATTCTGTACCTTAGTAGATATACAAATTTACTGGGTTAAAATATTTCATGCAATTCTAATAGTAATGTTTTTCCATTATGAACATCTATTTCTCTCAACCTTTTCCTCTTTACAAATATAAATGTTTTCTCCACATAGCTGGAACTCTGGTAATAGGAAATATTTGAAGTTAAAGAGAAAGTGGGATTATGGTTCAAGAAGACAGGCCGAGCACATGCACTTTCCTTCTCTCCTTTCCAAAATGTTATTAATATGAGATAAAATATATTTAAAAATTGTGTCAGTTACCTATTGTGTGGCAAATTACCCCAAAGCTTGTGGGCTTACAACCACAAGTTTTTTGGATTTCACAGTCTGTGTAGGTATCAGGGAGCAGATTGGCCAGGAGTTTCCCGCTCAGGGTCTCCCAGGAGGTTGTAATCAAGACGTCATGGGCGGGAGGAGGCTGCAGCCGTCTGAAGACTTCACGGGACCTGGAGGATCCACTGTCGAGCTCATTGCCACAGCTTTCGGCAGGGGCCTCAGTTCTTCACCACGTGGGCCTTGCCGTCAGGCTGCTGAGTGTCCTCCTGACACGCCACCTGGTTTCCCCAGGATGAGTGACCCAAGAGACCCACGTGACCGGGTGACAGAGGTTGAGGTAGAAGCCACCATGTCTTTATGACCTAGCCTCAGAAGTCACATGCCATCATTTCTGCCATCTTCTCTCAGTCACACAGATTAACTGTGATGCAGTGTTAGAGATGACTGTGTGAGGATGGGAATGCCTGGATGAGGACATCACTGGGGGCTCCCTTGGAGGCTGGCTCCCACAAAAAGTTAAATCCAAAAGAGCAAAGTAAAAGGGAAATGGTAGCCATCAAAAGATCAGAAAACATGCAGACTTTTTGAAGGATAGAAAGCAAATGGAACTATAGAATATTTAGAGATACATAAAAATGACAATCCTGGGTATAAAAACCTCTGGATGTAGTCAAATTAATACTCAGAGGAAAATTAATAGCCTTAATTTATTATTAGAAACCCCAGAATATGAGAAAATATATTAACTAAACATTCAACTCAAATAAGTATAACATTTGAGTTATGTTTCAGTTTTTATCTGACATTAGAGTTTTAAAAATTACTTTTGAACAATAAAACCAAATGCTGTTTCTTTAAAAGGGCCAAAAATAGCAAAGCTTTGGAAAGCCTGGTCAAAAACAAAAGAGAAAAGCTAGGTATAAAACTAAAACTAAAATAAACCAATCCACAAATCACAAGAAATAATAAATCATTGCTTTAAGCCATAAAGTTTTGTGGCGGCTTGATACACAGAAATAGATAACTGAAACACACAGCTCATAAACCTTGTCAGTCCAGCAGCTGAGGTTGGGTCAGTGACATCCTGGCCAATTAGAATTAGGATTGGCACACATTTTCTATAGTGGGCACCAGACAGTAAATATTTTATGGGCAAAATGATCTCTGTTCAAAGATTCAACTCTGCCATTGTAACACAAAAACAGCTATAGATAAAACATAAATGAATTGTGTGGCATTTTCCAATAAAACTTTATCTACAAAAACAGAAAGCAGACTGGATTTGGCCCATGGGCTGTAGTTGCCAATCCCTCAGTTAGAGCATCACATTGCTTGACCACAGGATTTAGTACAGGCAAGGGCACATTACGCAGTCAGATTCAATAAGACTTGATTCTAGGACTTTGTGAATCTGTTGGGAAGAGAAAACTGTTTTCTGCTGTGATTGTCAACTAGACAAGGGAAATGTGGAGATGCTGCCAGCTATCTTGCTACCATGAAGGGATCACTGCCTAACACTGAGGAATACATGGCCAAGAGTTGGAAAGAGGGTGACCTAGTGACCATATTTGAACTCCTGGATCCAGGTGAACCTGAAGCTACATCTACCTTTGGACTTTTCAAGTACTTGAGCCTATATATTCTTTTATTTACTTAAGCCTATTTAAGTTACCTATCATTTATAATCAAATGAGTCATTTATTTCTTTATTCCTTCATTCATTCAATGAACATTGATTGAGTCCTCCTGTATACCAGGCACTGTTCTAGAAGCTGGGAACATACTAGTTCATAAAGCAAACAAGTCCTCTACTTTTATGAAGCCTATATTCTAATGAAAAAAGGCAGGCAATAAACATGTTAAATAAATACAGTAATTTCAGATCCTGTTAAGTGCAGTGAGGAAATGAGGCAAGATGTGATAGACAGTAGTTATTTGGATAAGGTGGTTAGGAGAAACCTCTCTGAGGAGAGGCCATAATGATAAAAAGGAGCCAGATACATGAAAACTCTATAGGAAGAGTATTCCATGCAGAGAAACCAGCCAGCATAAAGCCTGGAGACAGGAATAAGCTCAGGATGTTTAAGGAACAGTAGGAAATCCAGTGGAGAGAAAGCATGATGAGTAAGGCAGAGCGTGATGCAAGACGAGATTGGAGGGTAGATGGGAAACTCAGCAGGTCATCAAAGAGTTTGGATTTTCTTTTATCCTAAGTATAATGGGATGCCACCAGAGGATGTTTTCCTTTTGTTTTTGCACAAGGAATAACGTGAAATATATGTATAATAAGTTGCTAAGAAAGTAGATCTTAAAAGTTCTCATCACAAGAAAAACAATTATAACTATGCATAGTGATGGATGTTAACCAGACAGTGTGGTAAATATTTCGCAATATACATAAATATCGAATCATTATTTTGTACAGCTAAAACTAATATAATGTTATATGTCAATTATGTCTCAATAAAAAATATATATGTATAGATTTTTTTTTCCTGTGGTTGCTTGTGGAAGGAGGAAGAATGAAAGTAGAGGCAAATTTCACAGGCTGTTGTAGTAGTCCAGATAAGAGATGAAAGTGGGGCTTGGACCAGGATGTGAAGTGACGGCAACGCTGAGCAGAGGTTGGATTTGGGATCTATTTTAAAAAAGAGAAAAAAGCAGTTCTTACTGATGGGTTGTGCTGTGGAGGTGAGGGACGAGAGGAATGCACTATGAGCTTCAGGTTGCGGTATACGTAACTAATAGTGCCACAACTGAGAAAGGAACGACTACAGAAGGAGCGGATTTGGGGAAGGGGCTGAGAATTGAGTGTACAGTTTTGGCTTTCTTAAGGTTGAAATGCCTATGTTTTCTATCCAAGTAGATATAAGAGTAAGCATTTGAATACTCTAGACGGGAGTGTGGCAAAGATATAAATGTGGGAATTATCAGCAAATATGTTGGAAATAGAGAAGAGGGCTGAGGACTGAACTCTGGGTATGCCAGGACCTTCCACATTTAGAGGCTAAAATAGGAAGAGGAGCAAGTAAAGAAAACTAAAAGTAGTGACTAATGAGGTGGGAATAAGACCAGTAGAGCATGATGTCCCAGATGCCAAGAAGAGAAAGGGATTCAAGAAGAGATGGTCAAGTGTATAATAATAATGCTGTGATGAGGACAGAGAATTGCCCATTGGTTTTGGCAAAATGGAGTCTCTAGTGACTTTGGCAGAAGTGATTTCAGTGGTGCAGGGCAGGGGATAAGGACAAAAGCATGTATGGAGTAGGCAAAAGAGAAATAGCAGGCTAGGAGGTATAAACAATGAGTATAGGCAAGTTTTTCAAGGAGCCATAAAGAGGTGTTTTGTTTAACTGTGAGATTGTGCCAAATGTTGCAAGGACTCTGGAATCCATGTGGTCATAAAATTTTGGAAAGAAAATAGAGATTTGTAGAAAATGGAAGAATTTTTTAAAATAAGAAATTTTACTAAGAACAGACTGAAGAAGTTTCCTATTAGTATGTAGGAAAGTATTCAAATGAAATTCCAGATTCAACTAGTAGCTTCCAGAAACCCAGAGCAAACATCATTCTTAATGATCAAATAGAAATACTGAAATAAGGATTAAATCAAGAAGGGCAAGTAACACTACCATTATTCCATATTGTTCTAGAGTCCTAACCAATGCAGTAGATGCAAAAAACGAAGAGCTGTAATTTTTGAAAGGAAGAGAGACTTTCATTATTTACAATCTTTAAAATCAGTGGTGTGATGACATATGTGAAACAATTAGTTCCCTAAGAGTAAGTCCCAACATGAACATTGGTCAATGTTTTTGTTTATATTAGTAAGACAAAAGTGAAACAACTTGTCTTAACTATACTTGTTGGTCGACAATGTGAACT
This sequence comes from Tapirus indicus, assembly GCA_031878705.1. NCBI lineage: Eukaryota > Metazoa > Chordata > Mammalia > Perissodactyla > Tapiridae > Tapirus > Tapirus indicus. Next base: position 103,370,682 of record CM062925.1, read on the forward strand.
ACCTCTTGATTAAACTGAGAAATAGTTTTTAAATATCACAAGAGTATTTCTTCAATTTTTTTGTGCTATTCGTAATGTAATTACTACAGATATGACACATTTTAAAATTTAATCTCCATTATTAACATTTTCTCCATTACTTCGCTAAATCTAGATAATTAACAAAACAATAAGTCAAGACCTGATTTGTAGCATTTGCTGATTTTCATGGTGTAAATGCTCTCATCACAGCTGCTTTCAAGCTACCACTGTGAACTCATGGAATGGAAAGTCGGAAGAGATACACAGTAGCACACTATTATAAAGAATTTCCATTGTATAGAAACATTAGAAATAAATAACTTGGAGAGCATAGATAAGTAAAATAATTAGGACACATGAGTTTTGAGCATTTCTTATCTTTGTTTTCAACATAATGTATTTAATTGTAAGCTTATTTAATTTTTAATAATGGCTATGTCTAACAATCAGCTCACAAAATTCCTGAAAACTTAACAATTGACTCACTACCTGGCATGAGCCAGCTGTAGCACATCATACAATTGTGTATCTAGAAAAGCAAAGAGAATCAGGTGAAAAACTAACGGAACTAAAGAAGATTCAGTTAAATTGGTTGAATACAAAATCAACATAATTATAAAACGTAGAGTAAAAACCATTGATTCACAATGGGAACAAAAACAATGAAATAATTAAGAAAAGACCTAATACATAATAAGCAAGCCTTGTATTAAGAGACAGGTAAGGGACCAGCCTGGTGGCATAGCAGTTAAGTTTGTGCGCTCTGCTTCGAGGGCCCAGGTCCCCAGTTTCCGATCCTGGGCGCGGACCGATGCACCGCTCACCAAGCCATGCTGAGGCGGCGTCCCACATAGAGCAACTAGAAGGATGCACAACTATGACATACAACTATCTACTGGGGCTTTGGGGAGAAAAAAAGCAAAAAAGGAGGAAGATTGGCAACAGATGTTAGCTCAGGGCCAATCTTCCTCAAAAAAAAAAAGAGAGACTGGTAAAACTTCACTGATTCATATTTTTAAAGACATGAATAAATGAAGAGATATATCTTGTTCCTACATAGACATATTTCATATTGTAAAGAAGTAACTTCTCTCCCAAAGTAATCTATACACTCAGTACAACCTCAGTTAAAATTCTAACAGGTTTTTATATAGACATTGGCAAAATGATTCTGAAGTGTGTTGGAAGAGAACACGCCCATGAGTGAATTTTTGAAAAAGCTGGGTCTCCTAGCTATAGAAACATTCTCTGAAACATTGGTAATTAAAATAGTGAGATTCTGGTGTGGGAATAATCAAATATATTGATGACACAGAAGAAAGAGTTCAAAATGTTTCATTTGTAGCAGAATTGTGGTAGTACATGGGCAAGGAAGAAATTCACATCAGTGGGGAAAGGAGGTAGCACAATTTATCTGTCCTATGATGTAGTAAAAGTCTTAAAACATCTGATCTCACATTAAACAAAAAAAAATTAATTCCAGATGCCTAAAAGAGGTAAACATTAAAGAAAGAAACGACTTTAAAGAAATACAGGGAGTTATTTTTGTAATCTTGGCATGGTGAAAGATTTCCTTAGCTAGACACAAAACCCAGAAGCAATAAAGGAAATGATAGACAGATTCTTAAAAATTTACAATTTTTGTGTGGCAAGAAACTCCATAATTCAAGTTAAAAAATAAGTTACAGGGGGCCGCCTGGTGGCGCAGCAGTTTAGTTCGCGCTTGGCAGCCCCGGGTTCGCGGGTTCGGATCCCGGCGCCCACGGACGCGCAGCTTGTCAGCCACACCGTGGCGGCGTCCCATATAAAGTGGAGGAAGATGGGCATGGATGTTAGCCCAGGGCCAGTCTTCCTCAGCAAAAAGAGGAGGATTGGCAACGGATGTTAGCTCAGGGCTGGTCTTCCTCACAAAAAAAAAAAAAAAGAAAAGAAATAAGTTACAGACTGAGAAGAAATATTTGCTACAAATACAACAGTCAAAGGAGACATGCTAACAACATATTGAGAGCTCCTATAAATCAATAAGAAAAAGATAACCCAATTAAAAGAAAAATCTAAGCCATCGCTATCCAACAGAAATATCATGTGGGCTACATATGTAATTTAAAATTTTTCAGTAGCCACATTAAAATTATTTAAAGCAGCATATCTGTATCTTATTATTTGAATAATCAATATAAAAATATTAATGAGATATTTTACATCCTTTTTCTTAGACTAAGTCTTTGAAATCTTTTATGTATTTTATGCTAACAGTGTATCTCACTTCAGGCTAGCCGTATTTCAAGTGCTGGATAGCTACTCTTGGCTAGTGGCTATCATATGGGACAGCACAGATCTAACCAACTCACAAAACAAATATAAACGGCCAATAGATTAAAATATGCTCCACTTCATTAATATTAAGGAAATGCAAATAAAAGAAACAAGGAGATACTACATTTCACCCATCACATTGGCAAACATTGAAAGAATGAAAATTATTAGAAATTAATCTTAGGTACAAAGAAGTTTATTATCAGATTGTGACAGCAAAAAGAAAAGAAGGAAAGGGGAAAAACTCGGAGGAAGGGGAAGAAGCAGCTCAGGTAGCGTATTGAGTTAAGCAGGTTCAAGTGCATTCATGCACTAGAACTTATGCAGTGATTAAAAAGAATTATTTGAACTATAGGAATGGACATGGAAAGCTCTCTAAAAATAATAATAGAAAGAAACCAATTTGTGGAAAATTTTGTGGAATACGATTTATATAAAATAAACCACTTTCTAGGTTTGTTTGTATATATACATATGTTTCTAAATGCAATGAAAATTATCTGAAAGGATATAACCAAAGTATTACCAGTACTGTCCTCTGGTAGGGGGTGTGGTAGAGAGGCTTGTTGACAGTGGGGAGTGAGAGCTTTCTTTATACTATTTGTACGTTTCTACACTAAGCACACCTTAGATTTGAAATCAGAAAAAGGTTTCTTTTTAAACATGGGATGCTCAATAAGCCACAATTAACAATTCACAATTGTCCAGCATCCACATTCCATGGAGTTGGTTCTCTCAATTGTTCCAGTCCTTACAAATGTGCTGGGGCCACCCTGGGCAGGGAGAGCTTAGGATGTATATTTTTATAGTTGTTGCAGATATTGGGGATCAGTAGTTATCTTTAATAATTCCAATCTAAACAGCTCAACACTGAAGGTATTTCACTCCATCCAAATTTTCTGTCACTCAACAGTCTATTTCTGAACACACACCGGAGTGCAAGACCTCACATTAGGCACCGAGAGAACATCAACACAAACCGACTTAAGAAGACTCATCCCACTCTGAGGATCATTTCATAAACAGACACATAAACTACTTTGGTTTTCCTAACAACGGAGTGGTGTCGGAGTCCTCATTTTCCAACAATCCAAATGTTGATAAAAGGTAAGATTTAGTTGGCATGTAATTTTTCCCTTCAGCCTTCCCATTATCCTTGAGCCTGGAATAAAGATGTGTTATCTCCAAATCAAAGACAGAAGCCACAAGCCAAGGATAGTTTTGAAATCCCCAAAATATCACCAGACATCTGTTAAGAAAGCGATGCTCAGTTTATTAGAGCTCATAGCGGGAAGGGAGAACACCACCTTGACAGAGTCATGATAAGTAAACCGTTGTTTAAAGTGAGCTGTTTGCCCAGGTGAGCAGACTGTTACCTCAGGTATACTGATGTGCAGAAATTTCCTGAAGCAAGAATGAAGTTACTTAATGATTACAGTCTTTTCTTTGGGTAAAGTTTTCTAGAACCAACAGCTAAGCCATACTTAGTTGGGCATTTCTACACCCAGTCTTTGTTCTCAAACTCTCATTTTTTGTTTTATTTTATTTGTTTTGCTGGGGAAGATTCGCCCTGAGCTAACATCTGTTGCCAATCTTCCTCTTTTTGCTTGAGGAAGATTCGCCCGGAGCTAACATCCATACCAATCTTTCTCTATTTTGTATGTGGGTCACTGCCACAGCATGGCTGCCAATGAGTGGTATAGGTCTGCTCCCGGGAACTGAACCCGGGCCACTGAAGTGGAGCCTGCCAAACTTAACCACTAGGCCACAGGGCTGGCCCCCAACTCTCATTTTTTTTAACCCAGCAGTTGACATGGGTGATCCCAGTTCTCAGTCCTAATAGCTATACTGTTGATGTAGCTGATTGCAGTTCTCAGTGGCAAGTGGGAGTCTAGAAGGAATCTGAATCCATTAAAACTCAGCAGTGGGCCAGCCCTGGTGGCCTAGTGGTTAAGTTCAGCACTCTCTGCTTCAGTGGCCTGGGTTCAGTTCCTGGGCGCAGACCTACACCACTCGTCTGTCAGTGGCCATGCTGTGATGGAGGCTCACATACATAACAGAGGAAGATTGGCAACAGATGTTAGCTCAGGGTGACTCTTCCTCAGCAAAAACAAGCAAAACAAAACCCAAAAACCTCAGCAAGCTCTGGACTGCCCACTTCCAGATTTCTTGTTAGGTGAGAAAGAAAATTATTTAAAACCAATGTAATTAGGTTTGTATTACAGGCAGCAAAATTCAATTCCTAATCAATACACCTTGAGAAAGGAGAATTGTCATGTGTCAAGGAGCCCCAAGCTCTTAAGGGATTTTTCTGAAGAGAGAAGTAAATATGGACCAAGGATGAAAGAGCTTTTAATCTATGCTAAGGAGATCAGGTTTTATCCAGATGTGATGGGGAGCCTCTTAAGAATTAGTCAAAAAAGGACATGACCAGATTTGCATTTTAGAAAACTCTGGTGGCATTTTGGAGAATAGATTAGAGAGAGGCAAGACTGGAGTCAAGGAGACCTCTAGGGACGCTGCTGCAACAACCAAAAATAAACGTTAAGGATCTGAGTTGCAGTGGTGGATGTAAAGAGTCATAAACTCTTTCCTCCATCCCATAAATATATGTCGAATGACTATTATTTGCCAGGCACTGTGCTAGGCATTGGAGATTCCACGGTAAATAGCCGAAACGGTCCCTGTGAGCTTACAATCTAACACATATCGAGGTCCTACTAGATGCCAAATGCTTTACCTTCATTATCTCAATTACTCTTCACAAAAACACTGTGTGCGCACGCGTGTGGTGGAGGTACTAGTATTATCTTTTTTTACAGATGAAAAGCCTGAGGACATTAGAGAAATGTATGAATGGGCAGATACTAAGACGGTTGACCAGTTTGATTTCTTCTAACATAGGACGTTGCTGACCTATGCTGGGAGCTGTGCTACATGTGCAGCTTCTCAGTCAGGAGTACGTTTCAACTCGTGGTTCCTACAACACTTTCCCTGTTGGGCAGTCAGCAAACACTGAGTAGCTTCACTTCCAAACTCAGCCCCAAGTCAATTCCACGACTGCTTTTGTCCTCAAACAAGCGGTTTTGTTATGAAGTTAATTAATATTTGTTGCTCTAGGATGGATATTTATGGAGACATTATTTTTAAATATATCTACAGTCTGTATATACTTCAGGCAAGGCACACCAGAAGAATGGCAAATCCTACTTCTACTTACCATAGTTCATCTTCAAATATACATTCCCTTTCTTTGCCCGGTATCCATTCATTCTCTTACTCTACTGAGGTAACAGTGCAATATCATTTTAACTACATAACTACGTACTCTCCAACAACCATTTCACATCTCAGTAATAAGAAGGGATCTCAGTCTTTGTCCTTGGCCTGTGAATGTCCTCTGGCATTGTGACAGAGTCCCGCCTGCAGTCTTCCTCTTTTCTTGTAGATTCTTAAAGTAATAGATTGTAAATTGACCAACTCCTAAATTCTTTCCTTTCATGCCTGGCATTGTGGGCCTCGTGAAACTGCTTCTTGGAACCATCCCATAGACCTTATGATTAAGATTTCTACAACTGACCTCTTGGGAGCTCATTAGAAACAAAAAATTGTCCTTTGAATAGTCCCACGGTCTGTCCCATTTTCCACCTTCTTCTTCTTTTTTTCAACATCTGTTGAATTCCTTTTATCCATTTGGAACCATAATGGAAGCAGCAGACACCAGACCAGTGCTATTCCCTCTGACATTTTCTGCTCCCTGTTGATGCACTTTCTTCCCCATTTGTCTCTGCATCATTTCCTCCGTGACTCTCGTCTTCCTCAGCACCCTTCCTCCCCTCTGCAAGCCTGTGCCCGCTTTCCTACACTTTACACGCTGCTGCCCTCCCCAGGCTTCCAGATCGTTCTCCTCCACTCTCATTCCCAATTTCTCTGTCACTTGCCTCCCTGTTATCCTCAGTCCTCTCAGAACAGAAGTGAGCTCTCTTTCAGGCCACCTCTGCCCTTCCCCAAAAAGGCAACATATTTTACTTTTATAAAAATAGCATATAAAAGAAATGTGGTCACTATGATTATAAGATATCACATTACTTTTCAGATAAACAATTTTAATCATTTTTTGCTTTATTCATGAGCCTATAGAATTTTACATAGGAAAATACTCACAAAGACACATATGTCTTATATTATTATAATAAATTAGAGTATATCACCTGGACACTTCTTTCTCAATCGTTATGTTCATCATTCTAATTTTCTCTTGTCTTCAAAAGTCATGAAATGGACCTATCGATCCCCACCTACCCACCTTGTTGGTGGCTGGGAGATTCAAAGTGTCAAAATGATTGTGAAAGCCCTTGAAGAACAGCCAAAGTCTGTAGAAACATGATGTATTACTACATAACTTCTCTCTTCTGTCATGTGACAGACCTTGCATTTTCACAATATCTCTATATTACCGGTGGAATTATTCCCACTTTATAGATGAGAAAACAGGCAGAGATTATCCACAATCGTATAGACCAATTATATAAATCAGACCAATTATATAAATGGAAAAAGAACTCCTATTTTCAGTCATTCCTGTTTTATAAACTTCCTATTTTGAAATGTGTGGAGCTGTAGCAAAAACATACATGGAAAATGCATGTGGTCTAATTTTTCTCAAATCAACTTTTACTGCAGCATAAGCATTACAGTGCTACCCTGTAAACTATCAGCAGCTGGATAAAATACTATGTATGCACAAATTAAATAATATGAAGCACTAATCAAACAGAAGGGAGATTTTGTTGTCTATCCTATGATTGTTCGTTGCCAGGACCCAAATATTCCCCCTCCCTTCTTCTTTCTGAATAGCCAAGTATATGCCACTACAGGATGTCTATTCTTACAAAATAGAAAAGCACTAGTTAAAATAGTAACATCCATTAATAATATACATTTAAGCATTTATTTGGTAATGTGTGGAATAATACACTTCTCTGAACACACAAATTGAAAATGTAAGGAAAATTAAGAAAATTTTAAATCTTTGAAACCCAGACTAAAATATAATTTATTGATAAACTCAATCATCAATGTTTCAGTGAACCAATAAGAGAAAACTATTTCCTCTAGGTAAAAAGAGCAGAATCACCATTCATACTATTTTGTATTATGCAGTATTTTTCTTTTCAGAATTACAAAGGATGCTTTACCCTCCCCCCCCCAAAAGCTCCATTAGTCTTTTTGAGATCTTTTGTAGATAGATTATTAAATATCAATTAGATTTTTGAAAAGAAGTCCCAATAAAACCAAACATCAATCTGTATTAACAAAAATTTCTCCAGTAATGATTGATTGATCTCCAATAATGATTTGTACAGTAGTTTGATTGATGATATCTTTAAAAAGTCTTCTATTTTGTTGTTGAAGTAAAAAACAAAAACCAATAAACTCAAGAATAAAAACAGAGCACAATCTGACAAATACATCAGTAGAACTGAATAGGGAGTCCAGAAATAAAGTCACACATACAGGGTCAATTGATTTTCAACAAAGTACAATGGTAAGTTAATGCAAAAAGGATTTTTTTTTCAACAAAAGATACAGGAATAATTGGATAACCATATGCAAAAAATGAGCTTTGATTCATACCTCATGCCATATCCAAAAATTCCTTCAAAATGGATCATAGACCTAAATATAAAACATAAAACTACAAAACTTCTAGAAGAAAACTTCCAGGAGAAAATCTTTGTGACCTTGGCTTGGGCAAAGATTTCTTAGATATGATCCATAAAAAAATATGGATAAATTGAACTTCATCAAAATTGAAACTTCTGCTCTTTGAAAGACATTGTTACAATAATAAAAAGACAAACCACAAACTGGGAAAAAACATTTGCAAATCACATATCTGATAAAGATCTTGTATCCAGAAAATATAAGGAACTCTCAAAACTCAATAATAAGAAAATAAACAATCCAATTTTTAAAATGGGCAAAAGAGTTGAACAGATACCACCAAAGAAGATGTATGGATAGCAAACAAGCATGCAAAAGACATTCAACATCATTAGTCACTAGTAAAATGGAAATTAAAACCACAATGTGATACCACTACGCACCCACGAGGATGGCTAAAATTAACGATATTGACATACCAACTGTTGGAAAGGATGTGCAGTAAGTGGAACTCTCATACACTGCTGGTGAGGACATAAAATGGTACCACTACTTTGGAAAGCATTGTATATGAATGTTCATTGCTGCTTTATTGGTAATACTGTCGCCCCAAACTAGAAGCAACCCAAAGGTCCATCAACAGGTGAATAAGAAAACAAATTGTGGTTTATCTATACAGTGGAACAGCACTGAGCATTTAAAATGAATGTGTGTTGATACACACAGCAACATGGATGAATCTCAAAACAATTACGCTGAATGAAAGAAGCCAGATGAGAAAGAGTACATACTGTATGGTTCCACTTATATAAAATTCTAGGAAATGCAAATTTATCTATAGTGACTAAAAAGCAGATCAGTGGTTGACTGGGGCTGGGCAGTGAGTGGCAGGGGTGGGAGAGAGGGATTATAAGAGGATGCAAGCAAACTTTTGAGGGTGATAGATATATTCATTATTTTGATTGTGGTAATGGTTTCATGGATATATACATATGTCAAAAGTTATTAATTGTACACTCTAAAATATGTGTAGTTTATTGTATGTTAATTATACATCAATTAAGCTGTAAAAAAAAAAAAAGCCAGAGCACTTTTTTATATCATGTTATTTAATCCACCTCAGAAAAAGTGTCTGCTGTTGAATTGTAGATTTGTAACTTGTTTAATACTCTTTACTGAAAGTTTATATATTGAAAATTTATATAACTTAATTATTTACATTCCTGTAGAGTAAATGACAAGTCTTTAATATAAATAATTAATTTATTTTTGCTGAGGAAGATTTGCTCTGAGCTAACATCTATTGCCAATCTTCCTCTTTTTTTGCCTGAGGAAGATTAGCCCTGAGCTAACATCTGTGCCAATCATCCTCCATTTTTTGTATGTCGGTGGCCACCACAGCATGACTGATGAGTGGTGTAGGTCTGTGCCTGGAATCTGAACCCACAAACCCGGGCCGCGGAAGCAGAGCACACCAAACTTAACCACTATGCAATGGAGCTGGCCCCATAAATAATTAATTTTGATGCTGAAATATTAGTTTTTGCCTGTATTCTTTTTTATCTCTCTCTCTTTCTCTTGTGTTCTTAAATTCTAGAATGCTATTAGAACCTATTTATTTTATTCCACAAATTCATTCAAAATTTAAGAAGAGTCTATGTGCCAGATACTTGTAATGCCTGAGAAGACAAAGATAAGTGAGTCCAACCATGCTTCTAAGGATTTATTGCCAGCATCATGTTGTGTAAGTATCTGCTAATTTCAAACAATAATTTATTTAGGAATTTTCTTTGGAAGATGACCCCATATATTATTTTTTATACTTTTCTTAGTCTGGAGACATTCCTATGAAGATGAGGAATATATCAGACTCTTCACTGCAGGCAAAAGGACAATTATGCAAGGCAGAATTAGGAGTGTTAACTGGACAAACAGAATGCTGATGGGTTCCAGGAGTCACAAATAGCCTAGGTGGTCACACAGGATCCCACACTAATGGGGCCAGTCTAGGCCACATGAATGAATGTGGCCCCCATCTGTATTAGTCAGGGTTCTCCAGAGAAACAGAACTAATAGGATAGAGATATAGATACACAGCTTAGATATAGATAGATTAAAACACATATCACATATATGTAGATATATGTAAAATATATATCATATATATGTAGATACATAGACAAATCTCTTCTTATATATATATGAGAAGATTTATTATAGGGCTTGGCTCATGTAATTATGAAGGCCAAGAAGTCCCCCATCTGCTAACTGCAACCTGGAGAACCAGGAAAGCCTGTGGTATAATTCCATCTGAGTCTGAAGGCCTGAGAATCAGGAAGTACCTATGTCCAAAGGCAGGAGAAGATGATGTCCCAACTTCAACAGACAGAGCAAATTCGCCCTTCTTCCACCTTTTTGTTCTATTCAGGCCCTTAAGGGATTGGATGATGCCCACCACATTGGGAAGGGCCATCTGCTTTACTCAGTTCACCAATTTAAATGCTAAACTCTTCTGGAAACACCAGCACAGACACATCCAAAAATAATGCTTTACCAGCTCCCTGGGCATCCTTGAGTCCAGTCAAGTTGACGCCTGAAATGAACCATCGCACCATCCACGGCAGTAAGATGGAGGGTTGTAAACAAGACACAGGCAAAGTGCTACTCATAGGCTGCTGTGGAAAGATGGGGGACTTCGCACTCAATACCAGAGCTTCCTGCGGGCAACAGAGGGGGCTGTTCCAGAACCCATGTAGGAGGGCACTGCAACACAATAATAAAATATTCCAAAAGAAGAATAAAATAAAATGTGCTCTCTTTTAACTACTAATATCATCAAATAATTTAAAAAAATGAACATTTAGCCAACTTGATTACAATTAAGAAAGCTTTTCTAACACAGAGATTACTGTGATGATCTATTATACCAATTATTTTGAAAAACGTAAAACTAATGAAAAAGGTAAAATAAAACCCAAATCCACCTGTAAGTATGAAGCTACCATGCATCTTAGCCTTGATTTAAAAATAATACTGAAATATTTACAAGCCCCAAATTCTTAAATTATGTTTTTAATAAATATTACAACAGTGCAATTTTTAAAATCCTAATGCAAGAGGACAATGTGAAGACACTAAAAGAGGTTTTATCCTAAGCACTTCCTTGGGTCCCTGTAAATGTTTTGAAAGACTCTATTGTTGCTACCAGATGAATCAAACGAAGTGGCTTCATATCTTGTTCCAATCTCAGGTTGTGGGACATGAAATCCAGAACCCTCCTACTGTCTACTGTGGGGGAGAGAAATTACAGAAAAGGAGATGCTAAAGGAAAAACTAAGGAAGGAGAATCAAGAAGAAGAAAGATGGACAAGGAAAGAGTTGGAGGAGAAAAAAATGAAACAGCTTGAGAAAAATAGGAGAAGAGAAAAAAGTTAGATGAAGGAGAAAGAGAGCGATGAAAACAATGTCAGAAGGAACCTGAAAAATGAGCTGCTTATGCAGATGGAGTGTTTACATATAATTTGCTTCTGTCTTTACAAACTGAGGCACAGGATCCAGTGGTTTTCAAGTTTCGCTTTCATTATTACTGTTAACAAAGATAGAAATTCTTATATTTTCCTTTACTTCCTCTCAGCATCTTCTTGAGCACCCACAGCATTAACCTCAGTTGGGTAGAACAGAAAAAGGGGAAAGAGAGAAAGCAGCAAATGGGCATCAGGAAACTTGTAGCTGGTCACTAATGGCTCGTGAATTCTTACAGAGAACACTTGCTGGAGAACATTTGCCTGGAAAAGGTGAGCCTTATGGAAACCCTCTCTTGATGGAAGCAGCAGAGACCACTGCCAGTTTCCAAAGTGTGGGACAAATGGACGCAGACATGTGGCCTCTACTCCACTCCTCACTTTCTGGGCGGCTGTAACCTATCTGCTCTCGACAGGGGTTTTTCTTTGGAGAGTCAAACCTCTTGCCAAGCCATCGTTCAGCCAAAAGTTATTTTCCTCTAACTGACAGGAAAAAGAGGAAGACAGAATCCCACCCATCCTTTTCTGAGCTGATTATTTTCCATTTGAAATTAATGAGCTTCCCACAACAACGCCAAGTTGCTTTGTTCAGTTAACAAAATCGTACTTTTGCTTCACACGAGGCGATGCAAACTGATGTGGACCTCAGCCATTTAGGGGCAAAGTCCTTCCTATGGCTGAAAAGAAGGAATGTTACTGTTTTATTGAGACAAAAGTTAGACTCAAATTTCTCTCCAAATTTATCTGCCCATCATTGACAGAGGAATTTACACTGACAAGTTTAATATTCACTCAGGGCATTTCAAATATGAATCCATATTTAAGTGTCTTCCAGTGGCTGGCCAATGTTTCAGAATATAGACTGAAAAGAGTGGTGATTCTGGACCAGGTAGCCATCACCATCCCATATTACCCAAAATGCTAACCTTACAGGAAAAGCCAAGCCTGTCTGTGATATGTGATCAAGGAACCCATACTGAATTGGCCTGTGCACCTGGTAATCACTGAGACTCACACCTTACAAGGAGTAACTGACAGAAGAATATACAGTGAGAGTGTCAATGGTATAAATTCCTCTCTAGACCTCCCGCCATCTGGGAGTCCTTAGTCAGAAGAATTAAAAAGCAGAGCTAGAAGTTATTTCTGGGCACAAATAGAAACTACTTTCAGTTAGGAGAATCAGAAACTGGGATGATTTGTCTGCTCAGGAGCATATTTAATGAAAGTATCCAAACCATAGGAACTGGAATGACTTTAGCTTCTTTGGAAAAGAAGGGAGATGGTGAGTTTCTGCATCCTGTCCCTCTGAAGAGCTACCCAGACCTCAGCCGAAGGGGAGGGAGATTGTAGTAGAGGGTTCAGAGAGACAGGAATAGGGCTAGCAAAGGAAAGATTATGGCAAAGTCACGGACAAGGACTAGAGTGGCTCCTTCCCAAATATTGAGTTGGGGTCTTGGAATGAAAACTCAGAGATTCATTTTCAAATGATTAATGTAAAGGGTAAGCATTTTTCACTGGTAAGCATGAGTTTGTCATCTGAAGAATCTATAGTTTTGCAGGTAAAGATAAAGAGGGCAGGAAATAGATATTTTATATTGCTCAATTTTAAGCAAAATGTTTCATTTTGTTAGATGCCTCATTAGGCTCTGGCCAAGTCCTAGAAGATGGTGACATCAGTAAGAGGGGATCAGAACAAATCCTAAAGCGACACACTAGTCACTCTCACCTTCACCTCCATGCAGAGCCCGGGAGTAAAATTACAAACAAAAAACCCCATGAGACACCTATTCACCCTATTATGGAAGGCAGGTTTAAGATGAGGAGAAAAGTTCATTCATTCAACAAGTATTTATTGAACCCCTACCGTGTGCTTAGGCAATGGGTCCTGAGGGGGCAAACAAAATAACATTCTTGTACTTATGGGCCTTTGTTCCAGTGGGGGAGACAAATAGTAAACAAGTAAATAACACAGTGTCAGAGCATGAGAAGTAATATGAATAAATTGAAGCAGAGTAAGGGAACAAAGTATAAGGGTGATGCTATTAAATAGAATGATGGAAGGCCTCTGAATAAATGCCTTTCCATCAGAGACCTAAGTGAAGTAAGGAAGGGAGTCAGGTGCTAGATAAAGGAAACAGTGAGTGCAAAGGCCCTGAGGTAGAAGGAATATGCTTGAGAAGAAGCATATGTAATATACGATGGGAGCAGAACTGAAGTAGAGTTAGTGAGGGTAAGTCCAGCCCATCTGAAGTCTCCCCTTTATAGTAAAGGAACTGAATGGCAAAGAGGTTAATTACTTAGCTAATTGCAGCTTATACCCAAAAGGATTGCTCGTAACAAACCCAGAGAGGTTAAATGACTTATGTGAGTTCACCTCATTGGTCCTTGACAGAATCGGGATCAGTCTTCTAGGGCTGCTGCTAGTCCATCTGGTACCTTTGGGCAAATTAGAAAAAGGTGTTTCTTCATCTTGAAAAATGCCACTTCATGCTAGGGTGTGCTCCTTGGCAGATGGGGCTTGGCCTGAATTTCAGCTCTCATTTGCCCCTCAGTCGGGCACCCCTGGGCTGGACCCAACCTATACAGCATGCAGTGGCCCAGAATAAACAATTTCGTCTGTGTACCATAATACCTCCCTACTAACGATCACATTGTTTCCAAAGTCACTGGTTTTGTGTTTCATTTTGCAATAGTTGTGCAGCACCGTATTCCTCTGAGCCCCTTGGTCTATGCTGGAAATGGCTGACTAGTGGAAAAGACGAGTTAGCTTGACCATAGATGGAGTATGAGATGTGTATTAGTTTCTTGTTGCTGCTGTAACAAATTACCACAAACTTAGTGGCTTAAAACAACATAAATTTATTATCTTCCATTTCTGGAGGTCAGAAGTCCTGAAATCAAGGTGTCAGCAAAGTTCCATTTCTTCTGGAGGCTCTAGTGGATAATTCATTTCCTTGCCTTTTCTGGTGTCTCAAGGCCTCCCGCATTCCTTGGCTGGCTCTTTCCTCCATCTTCAAAGGCAATAGCATAGCATCTTCAAATCTCTCTCTCTCTTTCTCTCTGTCTCCCCTCACCTCTGCTTCCATTATCACCTCTCCTCCTCTGACTCTGACCCACCTGTCTCCCTCTTATAAGGACTCTTGTGATTACATTGGGTCTGCCTGGATAATCCAGGAGAATCTCCGTGTCTCAAGGTCTTAAATTTAACCACATCTGCAAGATTCCTTTTGCCATGTTAAGAGACATGGCAGCTTCCAGGGATTAGGATGTGGACATGCTTGGGGGACATAATTCCATCCACCACAAGATATAATTAGGAAGTACACTCACAGACAATGCCCCTTGCTCAACACTGTTCCTGGCCTTAAAATTTCTTTTGAAGATTCATTCTTCACCCCTTGAAGTTCTTTCTAATTTTTAAAGAATTCACTGATAAAATTGAAATGCCCGCTAGGAGATATAACATGTTAAACCTTATCTGTAGAGGTTTTAGCTGGAGGATAAAGACCCTAGGAAACAATTAAAGAATACGGAGAGGGGTGTTTGTGCAACTGTAAGTGAAAAACCATTATTTCCCAGTTTTTGCTAAGAGCTCACTTACCCTTTGGAAAGAGCACATGACTGGGAATCTCAAATTCTACTCGTTCATTAGTTGTTAACCACAGAAATTGCCTTTAATATCTTAGTGTCTCATTTTCCTCATCGTGAACTAAGAATAATAGCTGTCCCGCCTAAACCATAGGGTAGTGTGTGGACAACATTTAAAAACCTGTATGTGAAAGCCCTTTGAGAATTGTAACAAACTAGATTAGCTGATATCCCTTTAGGGCTAAGTCTTTGACACACATCCTCTCTTTTAATGCTCACAGTTCCTCTCTGAGGCAGGTGCTTTTTTACCCCTCTTTGACAGGTGAGGAGACTGAGGCTTGGGTCAAATAACCTGGCAGAGGTCAGACAGTGGGGAGGTAGCAGAGCTGGGATGTGAACCCAGAGTTGCTTAAGTCCAGGGTCTCTGCTTTTTGTCACTCTACACTCTTCTGCCTGTCATACATCCATACATCAGTCGGAAGACCGCAGACCTGCCCAGGGTACAGTACTGGGCATGGCTTTTGGCTGAAGTCATAGAAAGGAGGCAGAGAAAATAAAACCAGGCTGTCTTTAAAATTACAAAAGACAGTAATTTCAAGGTGATTGAAGTTTGCCAAGGAAATAATCGTAGTTTAAGAGTTGACATTATGAGCCATTTTAAAATTCAGGTACCAGGGATGCAAATCAGCAGAGGCCTGCCCTTCATTCTATCCCTCTGCTCTCCCACCCACAACCTCCACACTCGGGGGAGACCACAAACAATGACCAGTTTCAGGAAACACACAGTTATTTTGTTTTCAAATTATTAAACACTTAACTCAAGACTTTAGAAAAAAAAGAAAAGAAGAGAATAAAATCCTGAAGATGTCAGAAGGAAGAAAGTAATATGATTTACAAATGAACAAAATAGAAACCAGGACATAACTTAAATTAACAAATACAATCAAATGGGGTTTCTGTAACGAGAAAACTCACCACCAAAATAGATGAATCCTGAAATTTTCATTGAGAAAAACTCAAATGAAATAAGAAAAATAAGAAAAACCATGGACTAAGGAAGAGATCATTATAAACAATTTAATATATATTTTAATCTAGACAAATGTAATTTCCAAAAAATTGACAACAGGATGTTAAACAGGACTAGACCAAGTAGAAGTGTTTTTCCCTGGCCTGGGTCCCATTAAACCCTCCATGAACATTTGAGAAAGCTGCTCACATCTCTGCAGCCTGAACTCCTACCCTCTGCTTCCTCCTCTCTTTCATCCACCCTGCTTCCCCCACGCAGAACCCCTCCCACCAGCCCTTCCTGTTCCATCTGCCCCTCCCAGCCACTCTCGCTTCTTGTGGAACTAAGGCTCACTTCTGAACGAGCTTCCCTACAAGTTAATGTATTTTTAATTAGTTATTTACTTATAAGATTATTGTGTTAATCATGAACAAAATAGACCAAACTCTCCGTTCTCTGATAACTTACATTTTTAGTGGTGGAAGCCTGGCCTTTATAACACCTCCCGAGGTGATAAGGAGAATAAAGAAAAATAAAGCAGGTACTGGGCCTCCCCAGTGCCGAGTGTTTGGCTGCCTGAATTGCTGTCAACAACGGCAAGATGGATTTCCTTCTGCCTCTCTCTGTCACTGGATTGTCCCAACATTATCTGACACACCTTGGTCTGATAATCTAGACTAGCTGAACTGGGATTTGAACCAGAGTATCTGTCTCGTCTCCAGAGTTCATGCACTTTACCACTACAAGCCTGTCTACACTCCTGACTGAAGTCATCTTAAATGAATCCCTTCCACTATTCTCTGAGTATTTTCTGTCTTCTCTATATTTGTTCAAAAATTGTTACTCCTCTTTTCCAAGACTCACCTCTGTACTTGTCCCTTTCTCTTGCACCTTCTGACACCCTTTCACAGCTTCAGTCATATGCCCTTCTTTTACCTTCTTAAAATAAGGAAGAGTACTACTATGAAATTAATGTGCTTTCTTTTTGTCCTGCTCAGTACACAACCTTTGCCCTCTTTGTCCTGAGGTGTCTCAATTTGGAAGGAGATGAGGATTGCTATCAAAGGAATGGTAATAATTCCTAAAGGATAGGCACCATCATCTTCAGACATGCCGAATAGGATTATGCAACAAGAAGGTAGCCTTTATTCCTCCCACCCCTGTCACTGCATTTAACCAACCAGGCTCTAAGGAATCAGCTCTTCAAATTCTCCCATCATGTGGGGAAAATCCTAGTCAAGAGAAGGCCTAGCAGGGCTCCAGGGAAACAAAGTCAAAGAGAAGGAAAATAGGATTCAGGGGACTATTGGAAGAAATAGAAAAGGACAGACCTGTGTCGTAATCACTCCCTTCCATGCTCCATCCTGGAAGAGGGCAGGAGTGTGAGAGGAATGGCTTCGGCCAGCTGCCCATCTAGGACTCTGGGAGGTCATGTCTCTGTTATGCTGCCCCATGATGGAGCTCAGCCACATCAAAAAAAGTTGGCTTCCATGACAAAACACCGTCTCACACTATCTTAGTTCTCCTGTCTTTCTTGTTTCCTCTTCTAATTTGTTACCTTTTCTTTCACCTTTCCCAGGTCCACTTTCTTTCATTCTTTAAGTGTGAGTGTTCTCCAAAGTTTTGTCCTCAATTCTTATTCTTTTTTTAGTGATCTCACTTTTTTAATGATATTAACTGTCACATCTAGGAAGATGTCTTCCAAATCCATAACATCTGGTCATAACTTCCCTTTTGACCTTCTGTGTTGTATCTCCAAGCCCTCCTAGATATTTCCATCTGATCCTTCTGCCTGTAACTCCAACTCAACACAATTAAAGCCACACATAGTCCTTGCCATCTCCCAAACCATTCTTCCTGCTTTCCTATAAATGTTAACGACATCGCCATTCTTTGTGAATTTCCTTATTTCCCATTTTCAGGGAAAATCCTTAAACTATCTCACACATATTTATAATAACTTAGTAAAATGCCTAACACATAATAGTTACTATATGCCAGATGCTAAGAGCTTTCCGTAGGTTAACTCAGCTAATTCTCACAACAACTCTATGAAATTATTACTATTATTACCACCAATTTATAGCTATGGAAACCAAGGCACAGAGAGGCTAAAGTCACACAGCCAGTAAATGGCAGATGCTGGGATTTGAACCCAGGATGCCAGTTCTGGAGTGTGTACTCTTAACCACCACACTATGCCACTTCTCACTAGACAAGAAATGAAAAACTGATATCAGATTGTATGTGTAACATAATCACAACTATGTAAAACAAACAATCTAAACAACTAGGTAAAGGGGAGAAAGAGCATTCTCTACCCACTCTGGGTCCCTTCTGGCTGGGCTACAAATTAAATTGACATGAGGCCAAATAGCAGGAGAAAATCAAACAGAGATTTATAACATGTATATATGGGAGAGACCGGGGAAACTGAATATCTCTCAATAAAATGGAGGAGTTTCTCCTCTTAAAAAGGCAAAGGATGATATTGAGGGTGGTTCAGTTATGGGAGGTTACCAGAAAGGCACAGTAAGGTTATTATGCAGATTTAAGGCCTCAACTTCCACATTGACAAGTTTCTAGAGATGAGGTCATCTGCCCCTTTTCCCAGTACAGAGAAGGAGATACCTTTAAAAATGTAGATTTCCCTTACAAATGTAAATGTTTGGTAAACAGAACTTTGATAAGAATGGGCATAGCAAAGACCCTCCCAGTCTATTGATACCCAGAGTTATCCAAGGTGATGGCCCCTCCCAGGGACAAGCCTTCCATCCCAAATCCTTTTAGACAGTTGGGGGGGGTGGAGGTCAAAGCGTCCTTCAGAGTAAGGTAAAGAGACACTTCTTGAGGTGGCCAATTCTGATCCCCCACATAGATAAAGGAAAAAAGACTAAAGGAAATATACTGAGATATCAATTGCGATTATCCTGGGTGTAGGAAGGACTGAGAGCAACTTTATTTTCTACTCTCTTTTTTGATTTTTCCAATTTCCTATTATGAGTGTAATATTTATAATGAAAAATATATAATATATAATACATTTTTACATTTCATCTTTAAATGAATGTAATACATTGAAACATGGAAAACATAATTGCAGCATACTTCCCTCTCCCCAACAAAAAAATAATTTATCCATCTCATATACATCTAAATCTTCCATTCCATTCACCATCCTTGTTCTGGCTATTATTATCTCCCACCATCCTACTGACTCTTACATGTATAACCAACCTACATACCAGATTAATCTTTTTAAGACAATGTTTTCTTTATATCATTTCCCTATTCAAGAGTTTTCTGTCTTCCTGTTACTTATGGAATTCAATTCAAACTCTTTAGTCTAACATCAAACTTGTCCACAATCCGGCCCGAACCTTCTTTGCAGCCTTTTCTTCCATTTTTTTCCCTGTATGTTTCCTGTGATCCAATCAGCCCCCTTTCATTCCTCTGCCTCGCTCTTTCCTAGCTCCATGCAGTTCCCCAAGTCCCAAGGTAATCCTGATAGAAGGGAATCAGCAGCCTGAGCCCAGCTTCTGGAGAAGGGTTTGGAATTAGCTCCCGCTTCCCGGTGGCCAGTGTCTGCCGGTCTGGTCAGACCTCCTGGGGTCCTGTGCACTGCCCACCCCCCGCCCCCATCCCCGCCGAGATCCTTCGTGCTCGTCAGTGTTGGGAGCCAGGGGGCCGGGAGTGAGTCTCGGCTTTGCCAACTCTCCTTCTAGATTAGCTCTTGGCCTAGTGTGTGTGCTTGTTATGTTCTTTGTTTCCCTCTGTTCTTCTGTGTATTTCCCCAACAGAAATGATGACCTGGTGTTCTGCACAACTCTGGCCAGATTTAAGTTGGATCCCGCCCAGTCCTCTTGACTTCTGCATTGGACAAACAACTAGATTTCCCAGCACAGTACTCTGCTCACTGAGTTAGACCTCCTTGAATACCTGACCCAGGCCTAAGGCCCCTGGGTCCTGGAAATAGCATGACTTGTACTACTTAACTGTTCACGGACCCCAGACTCTACAGCCTCACACCTTCTCTTCCAGATCAGTTCCATCATCACTCTGTCAGCCTTGTGTTGCCAAAATTTCATATCAGGTACCTAAGAGTCTTTCTCACATTCGACAGTTTCTGCCAAAAAATATCCTCCTCAACCTTTTCTGCCCTTTGAGCCTTTGATTATACTGTTCCTTTTGCCCAGAAACCCCTGTGAACGCTTATAAAGTTTCGACCTGCCTTTTTTTTATTGTGGTAAAATATATATAACATAAAGTTTCCCATTTTAGCCATTGTTGAGTGTACAATTCGGTGGCATTAAGTACTTTCACAATGTTGGACAACCATCGTTACAGTAGTCCCCCGTTATCCACAAGGGATGTGTTCCCAGACTCCCCAAGGGATGCCTGAAATCACAGATAGTACCAACCCCTATATATACTATGTTCTTTCCTATACATATATATCTATGATAAAGTTTATTTATAAATTAGGCACAGTAAAAGATGAACAACAATAACTAATAATAAAATAGGACAGTTATACCAATATATTGTAATAAAAGTTACCATAGATTTAGCAACCTCAGCATACAATTTTTTTTCTTTCCTTATTAAGTCAAGAACTTTCACATAAAGGAAGCACTTGATGGTTTCTCTTCGGCATCTCTGAATTGCCAGCATCACCACTGTTGTGCCCGTGAAGTAAAATAAGCGTTGCTTGAACACAAGCACTGCAATACCTCGACAGTCAATCTAATAATGGAGACGGCTACTAAGTGACTAATGGGCAGGTAGCATATACAGCACGGAGACGCCGGACAAAGGGAGGATTCACGTCCTGGGTGGGATGGAGCAGGACGGTATGAGATTTCCTTACACTACTCAGAACAGCACAAAATTTAAAATTTATGAGTTGTTTATATCTAGAATTTTCCATTAAATATTTTCAGACTGTGGTTGACAGCAGGTAACTGAAACCGTGGAAAGCAAAACCTCGGATAAGGGGCGACTACTGTATACCCATTTCCAGAACTTTTGATCCCAAACAAAAACTCTACCCAAAACAGAAACTCTGTACCCAAAACAATAACTCCTCATTCCTCCCAGCCTCAGGCAACCACCATTCTTCTTTCTGTCTCTATGAATCTGCCTATTCTAAGTGTCTCATATACGGCATACCTCATTTTATTGTGCTTTACAGATATTGTGTTGTTTTATTTTTTATTTTTTTTTTTTTTGGTGAGGAAGACCAGCCCTGAGCTAACATCCGTTGCCAATCCTCCTCTTTTTGCTGAGGAAGACTGGCCCTAGGCTAACATCCGTGCCCATCTTCCTCTACTTTATATGGGACGCTGCCACAGCATGGCTGACAGGCAGTGTGTCGGCGGGCGCCCGGGATCCGAACCGGCGAACCCCGGGCTGCCAAGCGCGGATGAAACCGCTACGCCACCGGGCGGCCCCCAGATATTGTGTTTTTTACAAGACCTTCCGCCAGCAAAGATTACAACTTGCTGAAGGCTCAGATGATGGTTAGCATTTTTCAGTAATAAAGCATTTTTAAGTTAAGGTATGGACATTGTTTTTTTTAGACATAATGCTATAGCATACTTAATAGACTACAGTATAACCTAAACAGCGTTTTTTTTTTTTTGGAGGAGATTCTCTCAGCTAACATCTGCTGCCAATCCTCCTCTTTTTGCTTGAGGAAGATTAGCCCTGAGCTAACACCTGTGCCCATCCTCCTCTGTTTTGTATGTGGGTCATGGCCTCAGCATGGCTGATGAGTGGTGTAGGTCTGCATCCAGGATCCAAACCCCTGAACCCAGGCCGCCAAAGTGGTGCTCCCCAAATTTAAACACTACACCATGTGACAGACCCCCAAACATAACTTTTATAAGCACTGGGAAACCAAAAAATTCATGTGATTCACTTTATTGTGACATTCCCTTCTTTGCAGTAATCTGGAACCAAATCCACAATATCTCCAAGGTATGCCTGTCAGTGGAAACATACAATATTTGATACATTGAATATACATATATATACTTTTTGGTGAGGAAGATTGGCCCTGAGCTAACATCCATAGCCAATCCTCCTCTCTTTTGCTTGAGGAAGATTGTCACTGAGCTAACATCTGTGCCAATATTCCTCTATTTTGTATGTGGGATGCCACCACTGTGTGGGTTGATGAGCGGTGTGGAGGTCCACACCCAGGATCCGAACCTGTGAACCCCGAGCCGCTGAAGTGGAGTGAGCGAACTTAACCACCACACCACCAGGCTGGCCTTGATCCACTGAATATATTAAAATAGATATAATATCCATTTTAAACACTACATCTTCTAGTAGACCCCACTACACTGTAAACTTCAGAGAAAGGACCATCTTTCTATCCTCATGACGCCCAGCACAATGCCTTTCACATAATAGATAACCAGCAAATATTTAATGTATTCAGTACAAGAATGAGAAGTCAATGAGTGGACATAAAATAAACACAAATAAGAACCCTTCACTTTTTCTAGCCTTTTATTGAAAGTAACAAATTTCTATTTTTAATTTCACAATTTTATTATTTAAGAAACTCTATAAGGAAGCACATGTATACTATCTGATTATCAGCTTGCCAAACATAATGATCTGTTATAAACATCTTATTATCTAACTTTTATGTAATTGTTCTATTAAGTTGAAATAAACCAATGCTTTTTGTTGGGAGGAAAAACCAACCCACAAAGTGATTATTTCAAGGGTTTTACTTCAGATATCTGATGTTTGATATCTGTTGGTTTTAATTCTAATGCACCCTTCTGAGAAGCCACACCCTCAGCAACGTTATTTAATTATGGACAATGAAGCAGCCATAGGTTTACTGAATGGAACTCAAAACCTTGCCTGATGTGAATATTGCTCAACAAAGTGTCAGATTTTGCAAGAATACTCAGTAACATAACACTCACTGCACAAGGTAAACATTTTTAAAAAGTTTTTCAGAGAGCTAATGGTATGGATGAAAGAGAAAGGCAATGAATATTTATTAATAACTGGAAATGTACATTATTCCATGTACATTTGAATTCTGTGAATCAAATTATGTAAATAGCCTTTCCATTGAAAAAGTGAAAAACAATCCAAAAAGCAGTTCAAAAGATCTTAGGCAAGCAAAGACAGAGAAGTACATCGGAATATCCACCTCTGCCTTAACTGTAAGGTCACCACCATGATCCTATAATTATCTCATAAATTCCGAGCAAAAAGACCAACATTGACCGTTGCCTTTCATGGCAAACATATGGGACTGATATTTCAGCTTCTCTCCCCTTGGGTCCAGCGGCTGAAATATTAGGCTGCCATCTGCTGGTTCCCCACCAATATTGGTGGGAAAGAAAGCGTGGAATACATAACCCCTTTTTAAAAAAAATTTTCAACCCCTTCTCTTTTTTGGGTCATCCCCCAGATGAGACCACAGTAAACTTGAAGAAGGAAGTGTAGAGGCCTTTTATCTTGTTACCTGTCGTATAATTCAGCCTCTGAATTCTAGAAAGATTCCTGACTAAACAACACACTCTAATACTATTGGGTGGTAACAAAACCCTCTAAGAGAGAATTCAGAAAACAGACAAGTCCATTTCTAGTTTCACGCATTAACATTAGAGTTTCCAGAGAGAGGGGTGTGGAGAAGGGGGAGGATGAGTCAAATTAAAGAAAATTACTTCACCCTTGTTTTCAACAGTGGTTCATCTGCTGCTTTCCTGTAAAACGGGATTAACGGTAGGGTGTGAAGAGATTTTCCAGCCGGAATCTGGAATTTGTGACGGTCAAAAAGGAGCTTTGTGCAGTTACGAGTCATTCTATGGGATTCAGGGACAGAAGTTAGACCCGCACTGTCCAGAACAGTAGCCACCAGCCACACGTGACTATTGCACATTTGAAATGTGGCCAATCTGAATTGAGCTGTGCTGTAAGCATAAAATATTCACTGGATTTCAAAGACTTAGTATGAAGAAATGAATATAGAATATCTTGCTGATTATCTATATTGATTACATATTGAAGTGATAACATTTTGGATATATTGAATTACATAAAATATATTATTAAAATTAATTTAACTGGTTTAATTTTTTTAACGTGGCTACTTGAAAAACTTAAAATTATGTATGTGGCTCACATTATTTTTTCTTCTGGACAGTGCTAAGTTCGGCAAGCAACTATGGCTAATGTTTATTCAGCACTTACTGGGTACGAAGGGTTACCCCAAAGGTGCACTGTGCTAAGGGTTTTATGCACACTGGTTTTTTCATTTAATCCTCATAATAGCAGTATTAAAAATATGTATTATCATCATTCCAGTTTTACAGGTCAGGAAACAGACTCAGAGAGAATAAGGAACAAAGGCTACATAGTCAGTGAGTGACCATGCCTGGACTTGGAACTGCTTAAGAAGCCAAATCCAGGAGGCTCTTACCCCCAATGCACAGCTCTTCCAGCAGGGCTTTCTTTGGTCCTACCTCTGTTGAGGTCCATTCCTTGCTCCCACTCCCTGGCCAGTTCTGTGACTTTGTCATAGGCCTTTTTCTCCCTCTGTAGGACCACCTTGCTGTAAATTCTATAGTCAGATAAAAAGAGGCTTCTCTCCCTTACGTACTTTCCTAGACTCACATTAAATAACAAATTTAGAGGTGGAATGGTATATAGACGTAGAATTCTTTCCAACTACTCCTTCTAATGTTTGTCCATCTTGGCTTTCAGTGTCTTAGGGTATAAAATTTCTCAGACATCATAAATTCTTGAGAAAGTGCTCTAAGAGGTTTTAGACAAAAACAGATTTTCCAGATTTGCCCGGAATTTTTCTTAGCTTTTTGCAAAGAAGGAAAATTCTGTTTATACAGAAGCACTAGGCAGAATTTCTGTAAGCTTCAAACTCTTCCATTACTTGTGTACGTGGAGGCTACACACACCCACATGCACGCAGATGTGCAAGCACATGCAGAAGGTCATTTATAATCTCTCTTACAAAGCAATTAGGCTTTGATCTTTTTAGCTTTTGTGAAGCAAACCTAAAATTTCTGAAATGAACAAGAGTTGTTATTTCTGGAGTAATTCTTCAGGAATGAATAAACGTAACCCTCTCCCGTGCCCAATCACTTGCTGCTCCATCTCTGTTTTGGTTCTCTCCAGTCACCAAGTGCCAAGAACTTTTTAGCAGGGTATAGCAGAGCAAAATCCAAACAAGCCCTGTGTTGAATAATATAGTTTTCTAGTGTGAGCAGAGAAAGAAAAGACTAGTTTTGTGAGACTTAGCCATTCATCTATCTATTCATCCATCCATCCATCCATCCACCCACGCACCATGCCGGGCATGGGGAACAGAGCTTCAACAATAAACAAAGCAGAATTCAACCCTGAGCTCATAGAGCTTATATTCTTGTGGGGAAGGCAGACAATAAACAAGTAAACAAACAAATAAAAACTACAAATTGAGATGAGCCCTATGAAGGAAGCAGATAGGGCTCAGAGACAGAGGGCAGCCTACTTGAGATTCGGGGGTCAGGGAAGGCGCCAGCTCTGTGGGGGCCAGTGAAGGAAATGGTGCAACATAAGGAAGTGCAGGTGCTGTCCAGAGCATGCAGTTGTAGGAAAGGCATGGTGAATATTGATGGAATACAGTGAGCATGTAACCAAGGCCCTCCAGGACCAGTTCAACTGATCCCATCTTATCAACAGAGTAGTTAAGAGTAGTTTTTCAGGAACTGAGACCCCTCGCCCAGTTCAGGCCAGTTGAGACCACCAACCCATCAACCGGGCCTGCGCAAATGCTGACAAGTGACCTTTTTGACATCAAGGAGCTAAAAACTCCACCCTCAGATCATGGTAGTGCCGCCATTTTGTGAACATGCATCCTATGAAGAAGCATGAAGTCTGACTATGCTCACGCAGATCATCAATTACCTCACTTCTCCTTACCTCCAATCGTCTATTCTCACACTTCAGACCACCTTGCCCCCTACTCCGTCAATATCCCTGAGTCCCCATTTTCGGGGAGGTGGATTTGAGACTTGTTATCCTGCTTCCTCACTTGGCTGCCTTGTGATTAAACCCTCTCTCTACTGCAATCTCGTCATCTCAGTGATTGGCCTTCTGGGCGACAGGCAAAAATGAACCTGATTCAGTAACAAGACATGTAGGTGGAAACAGCACATGTGGGAGAGATCATCCAGGCTTTAGTCCGAGTAAGGAGTTTGGGTTTTATTCAAAGCTCCATGGGAAGCTACTCAGAGTTTCTAAGTACATGAGTGACACATTCGGATTTATATTTTTTGAAGACTACTCTGGCTGCTGGGTGGAAAATAGATAGAAGAGGCAGGATGCAAAGTTGGAAGCGTTTCCTGACATTGAATATTCTTTTACCTCTTGACATTACTGTCCTCGGGTTTGCACTGCTAACAGTTGTGTGTTCTACCTGGATTCCCAAATTGCTCCATTCTTTTCCCAGGTTAACACTTTCTCATTTTCTTTCTTGCTATTTTTGTTTCTTTGCTTTCTGTCTGCATATCTAGAATCTTTAAGCTCCTTAAAGAATAATGTTTCTTTCCTCAGGGCATTCTAAACACCTGGATATAATGTAATATAGAAGTGAGCCTCTGTCCCAGGTGTGCCCCTAGTACCAAAGACCCTGGCACAGGCCCCAGCATCTGCTTGGAGACCTCTGAAACACTATGGAGGATTTCAATGCTTCTTACTTGGAAGCACTCTAGCTTGTCAGCAAAGGTCTTTTCACAATGATGATGAAGTGCCGTGTGTGGCTCCCTGACAAAAGCTCAGCATTCTGGAGGCCACGCCCTGCCTCCGGGACAGGCACCACCCCAAGTGGGACCTTCCCTTCAGCATGGCAAGCTCACACAAGCCCTGTCAATTGTCCTACTGGGGCTTATTTGGTGCTTTCTGCACTTCTCAGACAGTGTGCTGACCTGGTCCACCGGGCTGCCCAGACTGTCTCGGCCGCCTTGTGCTCCCTGTTGCTTATCCCTTGGATTAACACTCCTCCACCACCTCTTTAGGGCAGGCAGGGCAGTGACACCTTTCGAAGGGGTGAAAATACTTCTTGTCCTGGAGATCTTCCATTTGCCCCTCCAGACCTGCTCTCCACCCTTCTCAGCCCTGCTCTGAGCCCCAGGGGGCTGACCTGTGGGCACCACACAGATGTTCTCTGGCTTCCAGCTGGGTTTGGCCAATGAGGACCCCAGCAGAAGACCAGAGGGAGGAGAATGAGGTCAACACTTTTCTTTCCTCCACCTCCCCCCTGAGGTGGCCCAGGGCGGACTGCATCCCATTCTGTCCCACGGCCCCCTTCACCAGGCGGCTCTATTTCTACTCCCTCCCCATGCCCCTTCAGGCTGAAGGACAGTAACAGCACCCCTGCTGTTACTGGCCCCAGGACCCCCTACTCGTCTCCACCTTTCTCCCTTTATTAAATGCTCCTGAAATTATCCCAGTTTGAATGTGCCATCTCTTTCCCGTTAGGACCCTGACAGATACAACCCTCTCCTTCAGGGTCCCTCTTGCCCTCCCACTGGCAGGAGGTAATGACTCTGACCTTCAACGGAGAGTGACCAATATCTCACCCCACCCCTTCCTCCTTTCAGCCGGAGAGTCCTTCCCTACTGGACCGCCCTACTCTCCCAAGTCTTTAAGACCACTTAAGTCATTCCCACTGAGTGCCATGTTAGGCAAATAAGGCCCCACAGAGAAAACAAAGTGGTCCCCCCAAAAATCACAGGCTACATGTGCTACATATCCTCTCCCCTTGACTGTTAATGAAGACAAATATTTGGGCTGTACACTAACCCTTAAAAGCACAGCAGTAATATATAAAGAGATGCAATAAGGTGACCACAGTATTATTCAAGAATAATAGCTGACATTCATTGAGCATGTACTCTGCAGTAGGTGCTAGTCTAAGTACTTTGCATGTACTAACTCATTTAATCCTCACAACAATCTTGAGAGACAAGGACTATTATCACCTTGTAGGTGAGAAAATCTAGACAGAGAGTTACATAATCTACCCAAGGTTACACAGCTTGGAAGTAGGAGATCTGAAATTTGAACCAAGGCTAATTGGTTATAAAATTGATGCTCTTGACCACAATATTGTAAATAATTAAGTCTGTTGTGAAATCTTAGTCAGGAATCCTGCATTCAATGCTTACAGCTGACTTATAGCTTATTATAAAAATATTGGTAAGGAGAAAATAAAATAAATACTGGAAGCCTACATAAGAAGCAAAGGTGGATTGCTTAGGGTGTTGAAAACAAAATAAGAAGAGATTTTAAAATACTATCAAGTAATCTGACATGCGAACATTGAACTAGGGCAAAAGGCATACTTTAAAATCTTTGAATCATTAATTTTGACAGAACAAATTTACACTTAAAATAGGTTGTTGGGGAAGATAGTAGGTCTCCTAGGATGCTTGCCTTTAAAAGAGGGTATGGAGCCAGCCCTGATGGCCTAGCGGTTAAGTTTGGCATGCTCCTCTTTGGCAGCCTGGGTTCAGTTCCACTTGTCTGTCAGTAGCCATGCTGTGGCGGTGGCTCACACAGAAAAACCAGAAGAACTTACAACTATACACGACCATGTACTGGGGCTTTGGAGGGGGAAAAGGAAGAAAAAAGGAGGAAGATTGGCAACAGATGTTAACTTAGGGCGAATCTTCCCCTGGGGGGAAAAAAAGAATAAAAAGAGGGAATGTATTCATTTATGGTAATGGTTCTCAAACTTTAGTGTAACAGTCAGGGGCCCTGTCAGGTATGAAGATTCCTGGGCCCCATATCAAACTTCTGAATAGGAATCCGAGGGCATCACAGTAGGCAGAATAATGGCCTCCCAAAGATGTCCACATCCTAATCCCCCAAACCTGTGAACATGTTTCCTTACATAGCAAAAGGGACTTTGGAGATGTCATTAAGTTAAGGATCTTGAGATGAGAAGGTTATCCTGCATTATTGGGATGGGCCCAATATACTTACAAGGGTCCTTATAAGTGAAAAAGGGAGGCAGGAGTTTCAGTCAGAGAAGAAGCAGAGGATAGAATGATGCGGAAGCAGAGGATGGAATAATGTGGCCATGAACCAAAGAATGCCAGTGGCCTCTAGAAGTTGGAAAAGGCAAGGAAACGGATTCTCCCTAGACTGTCCAGAAGTCATGCACCCCCATTTTAGGCTTCTGACCTTCAGAACTGCAAGACAATACCTTTGTGTTGTTTTAAGTCACTAAGTTTTTGGTAACTTGTTAACAGCAGCAATAGGAAACTAATACAAGAGCCAGTTCAGGAACCTGCATTTGTAACAAGTTCTGGGTGATTCTGTTGCAGGTGATCTTTGAGGAACACCACCTTATAGGAATAGCCTGGGTATAGGCCTCTGGCAACAGGACAGAAGTGATCAATAGTTCATTCAGGTTTCCCTTTTAAAAGGAGGCCCCCCGCCTTTAAAATTTCAAATAATATTCTGGTCTTTTACTTATTGAAAAAATATAGGTCACCAGTTTACCATGTATATTAGTAATTGATCCCGATATACTCATGAAAGGAAGTGTAGTTATGGTAGAAAAAATATGGCATATCGAGTCACCTGGACCCAGGACCCCATCACTTCTGAGCTGTGCAATCTTGTGCAAGTTTCTTCACCTCCATGAGCTTCTGTTGTAAACTCACTTGTCAACTTTAGGATAATAATACCCCAAATACGTATATTTCAAAGGGCTTGGCATAGCAGCAGGCACATAATAGATGCTCAGGAAAACATAAAGTCCTTTCTGTTTCCCATCTTACCCTCCCTCCCTCCTTTCCCTCTTTCCACAAGTATAATGACAAAACACTGGTAAGATTCTACGTATGTGAGTCTTCATGTAACAGTTCACGTGCAGTCTTTGTTTCGACAGAGACCCCTACGTGATAGGTGCTAACCACTTCCACTTCCCAAAGTGAGGTGCTAGGCCACCCAGCCAAAACTTGCAAAGTGGATGTTTAAAACTACTTTTGTTATGCTTAACCCCGATGTTACCTCGCATAAAATATTTGCAGTTGGAGATCAGACAGGATTTCTCAATAGGGTATGATTGATGTGCTGTGAAAGGTCCCTCCACCAGATGGGAAGCTTGATAATTGCTCCTTGCAGATGGTGTCTGATGTGTACCTCAAAAATAATCTATGGGAGTCTACGAGGCTGAAACCGCCCATGGCAATGGGGAGATGTTTGTTTGGGAAATGACTGTGCGCCCTCTAGTGGCGGATGAGAGGGGAGCGTTTCCTATGGGCCAGATGTGGACCACAGGGGAGAGAGCTGGGCTGGGGGTTGTTTTAAATCCTACGCGAGAAATCCTGTGGCCTGGAGGGGCCAGGAGATCTCGGCAGAAGGAGACTGGAACAATTCTCCTAGAATCAGAGACCCAGGAGGTAGTTTTGCTTGAATCTAAGAGAACGGCTGTTGAGAGATTCCTAGTCAGATGGGGAGGCTCTGAAGGACCCACAAATAACCCCACAGAAGGAGTGTGAGCAGGTGGTGTGGGGGACGGGAATGGAGAATAAAACTTTGTTGTTGTTGAGGAAGATTCTCTCTGAGGCAACATCCGCTGCCAATCTTCCTCTTTTTGTATGTGAGCCGCCACCACAGCATGGCCGCTGACAGATGAGTGGGCTAGGTCCGTGCCTGGGAGCTGAACCTGAAGCAGAGCATGCTGGACTTGACCATCAGGCCACCTGAGCTGGCCTGAGAATAAAACTTTTCTTATTGCACCCTATGAGTCTTGATTCTTCTATATAATGACTTTTTTTTTAACTCATTGTAAAGGGAAAATTAAGTAGGATCATTAAGATTTTTCAGAAAAAAATCATTCTGAAGAGTTTTTTAATTTCTGAAAGAATGTAAATCCTACTTAATATCCTTTGAACCATATAGAAATCATTTGTTCACATTTTGTACACACATTCAGAGATCCTTTTCCTTTCCTCAGTAGGAAACAGCTCAAGTGTTTCTTTCTAATTGTAACAACAATCTATGCTCACTGTAAAAAAAATTTACCAAGTACAGAAAGGTCTAAATAAAAAATAAAAATCACCTATAATCCCAAGAATCAGTGTTAAATACTGGTAACATCTTGGAACATGTTCTTTCAGACTTCCAAATTCGTAATTCTCAGAGTTGGAAAAATATGCTTGGAGATAATGTACATTGGTGTCCTTTTGAGGGACAGAAGTACCTCTAAAGGATCCCAGATTACAGTGCTGTTGGGCAGCCTCTGTTTGAATACTTCCTGTGATGGCAAGTTCATTACCTCACAATTCCTTCCACACAAGCCGGTAGACTTTGGGCTCAGTCCGTCTCCATTCAAACTACCACTCTGCCATTCACTACTTGTGCCCTTGAGTAAGCTATTTAACCTCCCCAGTCCTCATTTCTCTCATCCGTAAAATGGGGGTAATAATAGCAGATACTTTATCAGTTTTTGGAGCATTTAATGAGATGATAAATATAATTATCATGGTGTCTGGCATACAGTAAACTCTCAGTAAATGCTGGCTTTTATGACACTTCTAGGCTGTTGTCCTCTGTCTGCCTTCTGGACTTCTACAAGATAAATTCAATCCCTCTTCCATGTGAGGCCTTCAAGCACCTGAAGATTTCCCTCGCCTCATCCTCTGGATGTCCAAATTTGTCAGTGTTCTTAAAACACAGACCCAGGAGTGGGACCCAGTAACCAAGACACATGCAGAGCACTGAAAAGCATGTTCAATTGTTAGTTACTCCCATGTTCTGCACGCCATTTCTCACCAGAGTCCTATTGATCTGTTTTCTAGGAACTGATCCATCCATTTCTCTCTCTTTTGCGATTGTTCTTGAAATCATATGCAACACTTTACATCCATCTCTATTCATTTTCATTGTTAGACTTAGTCTACTCCTCTCTTTTTTGTGTGTGTGTGAGGAAAACTAGCCCTGAGCTAACATCCGTTGCCAATCCTCCTCTTTTTGCTGAGGAAGACTGGCCCTGGGCTAACATCTGTGCCCATTTCCTCTACTTTATATGGGATGCCGCCACAGCATGACTTGACAAGCAGTGTGATGGTTCATGCCCGGGATCTGAATCTGCAATCCTGGGCCAGCGAAGCCGAGCACAAACAACCACTATGCCACCAGGTCAGCCCCAGTCCACTCTTCTTTTGGAACATGATTCTGTCATAAAATGAGATGATAATTCTTTCCCACTCTGTGCTACCTACAACTTTGTGATCACTCCTTCCTTTTCTTTCTTTTTTATTGAGATATAATTGGCATAAAACATTATATGAATTTCAGGTGTATGACATAATGATTCGATATTTATAGATATTGCAAAATGATCACCACAACAAGTCCAGTTAACATCCATCCTCATACATAGTTATACATTTTTCTTGTGTGATGAGAACTTTTAAGATCTACTCTCCTAGTAACTTTCAAATATACAATGGAGTATTATTAACTATAGTCACTATGCTGTATATTACATCCCCAGGATTCATTTATTTTATAACCTTTTGACTACCTTCACCCATTTTGCCCACCTCCCATCCCCCACCTCTGGCAACCACCAATCTGTTCTTTGTATTTATGAGTTCAGTTTTTGTTTTCAGATTCCACATATAAGTGAGATCACACAGTATTTGTCTTTCTCTGTCTGACTTATTTCACTAAGCATGATGCCCTCAAGGTCCATCCACGTTGCTGCATATGGCAAGATTTCCTTCTTTTTTTATGGCTGGATCATATTCTATTGTATATATATACCACATTTTCTTTATCCATTTATCCATCAGTGGACACTTAGATTGCTTCCATGTCTTAGCTATTGTAAATAATGCTGCAATGAACATGGGAATGCATATATCTTTTCGAATTAGTGTTTTTGTTTCCTTTGGATAAATACCCACAAGTGATTGCTGGATCATATGGCAGTTCTACTTTCAATTTTTTGAGGAAACTCTAAACCGTTTTCCATGGTGGCTGCACCATATTCCTTCCTTTCCTTAGTTTCACGAATGGACTCTTTAACAACCTGTTAGATAACTTTCCCAGGATTTGAGGATAAGCTTACTGGTTTTAAATTTCTGGAATCTTTCTCCTCTTAAAAAAAAAATTAAGAGTTATTTGCCTCCATTAAGGCATTATTTCAAACCTCTCTGATTATTCAGATTATTATTTCATGTTTGGCAACACACCAGTAAATTGTTTTAGTACCCTGGGGTGATATTTATCAGGGACTGATCACTTGCACTTTATAGTGTAGCTTTCTGACTTCCACCCTCATCTCCCAGGGCTTCCATTTCTATTAATGAATCCACCTGCACTCTCCAGGATAAAGACATGAGACGAAATACATAGATGTATTTCATTCACGGTTTCCTTATTTAATCATATTTATATTTAGGTGTGAATATGCCATTTTATGTGTCACACTGTTAGCATATCATACTTTTAAAAGTATGCATTGGCTTGCTTAAGAGACGGCTTAACAAATGTAATACGATCACGGTGATAATGACAATAACGATGATGAATTCATGAGAAATATTGAATTGCAACAGTTTAGCTTGCGGGTTTCTTTTCTCTAGAGCTCCACCCACTCGTTCCTCATGATCTTTCTAGCAATAGACATTTAAAAATATAACTTTTTGTCCTTTGAATAACAAACTGATTTTGCAGCAACTAGATTTAGTAGTCTTAACTGAGCTTGCCTGTACTTCTATAATTTTATCTTCTGGAAATTAGTGTCATTCTCTCAATTGCATGAATTCTCATTTCCATAATACATCTTGTCTCCTTAATTAAATTAATCTTTAAATATATCCTTAACATTTCCTTATATAAATTCTATTCTGTACATTGAAAACAATTAATGTGGACCATCCTTTCTACCCACTCCCTTAAGAGAAAAGTAGTATCTCTCTGTTGATTCCATCAATTAGCGTATAATAAAGCATACTGAATTTCTCAGATCCTAAAATGCATTGATTATAACAGATTGTAGAGGAAAATAACGCATTAAATATACACCTTGATTTCCTGGTTCATTCTGTCTTTGTGTGCTGCCTTATCAACTTACTCTGTGCCACAGATCCCATGGCAGAAAACGCCACTCTCAGCTCTTGAGTTTATATGGTACAAGTCACACAAATAGACTGAACAAATCTCTCTCTTCTTCTTCTTCTCCTCCCCTGATTCTCCTCCTCCTTTCTCTCTCTCTTTCTGTCTCTCAGTCTCTCAATTCAAACTGTCAGCAGGAGAGACTCTGGCAGCCCTCACTTAAGTGCCCACCCAGTCCAATAATCAACTACGATGCCAGAGGCCCCCTTGTGAATCGTGAGGGGTAGACTGGGAGGGGCATTTAACCTGGGAATGGGGCAGACATTCCGGAAACTGTCTGCTATGAGAGCAGAGTGATCTGCACTTTCTTGATGCTCAATATTTTTAATTGAATTGGACCAAGGAGAGAACTTTCAAGAGTTTAATAGTTCCTGCAATGATCTAATTTCGGGGTCAGTCTTTTTGGACAGTTACATAGTAGAAATAGCAAATAACCAACGTTTAGCGCACTTTTACTCATGTCATCATTTTGCCACTCATCGTCCCAAGTTGTAACTAAATACTAACACAATGATAAGTGAAAGTCACGTGTTTCCCCCCCAAAAAAATACCCAGAATTTTGGATGAACAAGAGTAAATTTCTTAGTTCTGGGAAAAATCAAAAGCCCCCGAGTTTGTTAGGAAACTTGCAAGATTCTTGGCATTCAAATTGCTTTTGAAGCAATACTAGAATGAGCCAAGTATAACTGAATCAGGAACATATGGATTAAATTCTCCCTTAAATACACATGGGTATAAAAATGAAGGGGAAGAGAACTTGCCAAATGTGTTACCAAAACAAAACACTTTCAAAATAACTTGAGACAGTCAACAGACCCCAAACACAGCTGTGTTCTCTTATGTCTAAAAATGTATTTTCCTTTCAATGTCTTGATATGGTAATTGAATTTTTGTTGAGTGTCTACAGCATATTAGGCACCTTCGAGAGCTCACCAAGTCTGAAGGAAGGGCTTCTTATTTGGAAACATGGACTCTTAATGAAACGATTAGCATAATTCTCTTCCTGGTTTTCCACATCTATTTGAATACTTGTTTTTTAAATCCTTGCAGCAATGGGCATCGTTGCCAGTCCTATTTCTGCAGTGGATTTTTATGGTGTTAACCCACTTAATGGAAGACCACTTCTTGGAGAAAATAACTTTGATTTGGTTTTAACCAGAGAAGTGGTGGATGGCGAGAGAGGCGTGCCATGTTAACAGATAGCACCCCTGGGAAAAGGGTGAGCCAACACCAGTTCTTAGAGACGCCACACTTGCTGTGCTGTTTATTGCTGTGGGGTGGTGCTCCGAGCTTAGTTTATTAGTGTTGCCCTTTTCTTTAACTTTTGTAAGGTTAGAGTTTTCTCAGTTAGTCTGGCAACTTTGTGAGGTTGAGAATTTTTCCATCATCTCCACATTTGCCTTGTAACACAATGAATTATAATTTCGGTCATATCGCACCTGAGAATTATGTAGCTCTTCTGAGTTCCACACTGGCACTATGTAGCCCACCCAGGCAGAGATTAGCCTTGCTAAAGCAGCCTTCTGGCAGGGGAGTTGCTTACTTTATTTTACTCACTGTGGTCACCAGATTCCCGATGGAAATAAGTTATCAGGATCTGTTCAGGCCAGATAAATTTCAATAATAATATCTCAGGGTGTTTATTAACTCTAGGATTTATAAAGGCAACAAAAGATAGGTTGATCATAACTGATTCTTACATTAAATCATGTAATAAGTGATATAATTTTTACTAGACAAGAAACAAGCAGAAATTTACTTATCTAACTGTATCTAGCAGGCAGTGAGACTATGACATAGTTCTGCCTCAAGTTCAAGTTCAAGTTCAAGTTCTGCCTCATTAGGGAGCCACTGGAAACCCTTAGTTTGGCTAAGAGAACAGTTTTTTCTTTAGATCAAAATCCTTTGCCTGCTTTTTCTAAGTTCGGCTGATGCCTGTCTGAATGTTCCTTAGTGAATCTGCGTGGGGGTGTTACTGCCTATGCAATTCCTCAAAAATTGCAGTTGACATGGACTTTATCAGTGATATTCCAATGCTGTCCCAAGAACATTGCTCCCTATGAAACACTCTACCAAAATACATTTAAGTAGTCATCTTTCTCTGGGACAGCTTTCTCTTTCCATTGGAGAGGTCCCATCCTCTGGTTGTTTAGAATCTGACTGCTCTGTTTTCTGCACAACCTGCTCTACTCTGTTGGGTTCTGCCCATCCTAGAGCAACGAAGATTGTGACCATAGGAAGAGTAACTTCTTGAACTGAAAGTAGATTTTTCCCCCCTCAACTCTCCCCTTGCTCTACTTCTTACCCTGTGGGAAAGTTCAACTCAATAAATATTTATGAAGTTCCTGTTATGTCCCAGTCTCTGGCTAGGTGCCAGAGATATAAAGAGGAACAATACATGGTCCCTGCCTTCCAGAAGCATATGACCTAATGGGGAAATTAGAAATGTACAGTTAGTACAATGAAGTAGAAGTATGCCACAGATGCGATGGGTGCACAGAGGAAGGGCACTCAGCCCCTTGGGGGGTCGGACAGGGAGGGAGGGAGTCATCTGGAGGGAGGTGTATCAGTTCTCCTATGGCTGCTGTAACCACAAACTTGGTAGCTTAAAATGATACACATTTATTCTCTTAAAATTCTGAAGGTCAGAAGTCCAAAACATCTTTCACTGACCAAAACCAAGGTGTTGGGAAGGCTGCACCAATGGAGAACCCATTCCTTGCCTCTGCCAGCTTCTAGAGCTGCATTCCTTGCCTCATGGCCCCTTCCTCCATCTCCAGGGACAGCATCATAGCATCTTCAAATCTCTCTCTGTTCCATCTTCACATCACCTTTTCTCCTATGTAGTAAAATCTTCTTCTACTTCCCTTTCATGTGATTGCATTTAGTGACCACCCAGATAATCCAGGATAATCTCCCCATCTCAAGATCCATTAACTTAATCACATCTGCAAAGCCTTAGGACCTGGATATCTTTGGGGGCCATATTCAGGAGGTAATATAAGGAAGCTGGGAAAGAGTATTTCTGACAGAAGGAACAGCATAAGAGGGCACAATGGCATAATGCAGCACAGTGTGGGAACAACTAGTAGTTTAGTGTTACTGGAGCATCCAACATGAGGCAGGTAAGGGTTAGGCAGGAGAGAGGGGCTAGCTTGCAAAGAATGACATATGCCACGCCAAGTCATTTGGGTTTTATTCTGTAGGTTCCCAGGAGTCTTTGAAGGTTTCTAAGCAGGGCAATGATGTGGTCAGATTAACAATTTAGAGAGATCATTCTGGAGGATAGATTTGGGCAGATAGACATGAGTGAGAGATAATGAGAGTCTGAAATAGGATAGGGATAAGGATGAGAAGATTTAATGAAAAAGAGAGTTCTCCAGGTAAAATCAATAGGAGCAGTCACTCATTGGATGGTGGGGTGAGGGAGAGAGAGGAATCTGACATGATCCCAAGCTTTTTGCCTGAGTAGAGAGTGGCACCACTCAATATGATAAGCACAAGAGGAAAAGCTGTGTCCAAGGAAGGGAACATTGGCATTTAGTTTGAATTTGTAAGATTTGAAGATAACCTGTGGGCAAGATTGGGCTAATGGGCTTATGACCTATGCAGTCGCTCAGGGTCCCACACTTAGAGAAGCCTCCCGCTTGTTTCATGCTCTGCTGTCGCCATCTTGAGTGTCTTAATTTTTAAATAAGGGGCACCATATTTTTATTTTGCATTGGGTCCTGAAAATTATTCAGTCAGTTCTGCCTGTGGGCTAAGAACTCAGTGTTAGAGCCACTGTCTTCAGGGAAAGTTTTGAACATGGGTTTCCTCAGGCAGAAATGTGGATTCACAGCACCTCCTGGGCAGCACCATCAGTCGCACTCATTCCCAACTAACCACCTCAGGCTCAAAAGTATGCGCCATAAGAGAAAGTCGTATATCCTAAATTAAAGGGCCCTTGAACCAAAATTCAATCAATATAAAAGGCCCTGATTTAGGCTCTCTCTTCTCCACCAGCCTCAGCTCTGAGGCTCTCGGAAATTAAATATTGGAGCCTGAAGGCTTTCATATGAGGGAAGGACACCTCCATTGCTGGCACCTGTGGGACAAACAGCACTGAGTCTGGGCATGGCTTCCCTGTAAATACCTTGCCTGAATGCCAAAGGCTTTCCCTCCCCCACAAAGGCAGACAGGGTGGACCATTCCCAGGAGCAGACCGGCTTGCACCTTCCTGAGAAGTAGTCCTGGCATGCGGTCACTAACTCTAGCTCTAAATCAGTGGTTCTCAACCAGAGGAGATTTTGCTCCTTCCCCCAAGAGACATATAGAAATGTCTGGAGATATTTCTGGGTTCATAACTAGTGTGTGGGGGGGGTACTACTGGCATCTAGTGGGTACAGGCCAGGGATGCTGCTAAATATCCTATGATGCACAGGACAGCCCTCCCCCACAACAAAGAATTATCTGACCCCAAATGTTAATAATGAGGAGGTTGACAAACACTGCTATACATAATGATGTCATGGGAGAGGTTACCAATTCTCAGAAACACCATGCCTGAAAGTCTCAGCTCTAAAGTACTGCACCCAGTGACTTGGGATCCAAACACTCTGAAGCATACTTTAGCGTCCTCAGCAGGACTCTGGGTAGGTGACACCACCATTCCACCATGGCCATAACTGCCTGCTGCCCCATTCACTCTCATTTGGGAGCCTTGCCTTATGCTCCACTGAGAAATGACTGGCCATCAAGCCGAATCTCTCTCAGCTTTCTTCCCCTTTTCCTCCCAGTTTACCTGCAACAGCACCTGCTCTTGCCTCTGCATCCTCAGTCTCCATGGCTACGACCTCCACCTTGAACTAGAGCCCGTCCTCTCTGGACTCCATCAAGAACTCGCTCCGCCAGTCC
Organism: Tapirus indicus; assembly: GCA_031878705.1. NCBI lineage: Eukaryota > Metazoa > Chordata > Mammalia > Perissodactyla > Tapiridae > Tapirus > Tapirus indicus. The sequence continues at coordinate 103,409,880 of CM062925.1, forward strand.
TCCCCTCTTTCTGTGTTAACCTCTCCACAAGCTTTGGCTCTTTCCCTTAGTCTATAAATATACAGAAGACTCCGCATCCTTTAAAAAAGATTAAAGTTTTCTTAATCCAACGCCTCTCAAGTTTAATCCTCCATCCTTTAATGACCTAATTTATTTCATTTATCTGAATACATATTCTCACCGTAAAAAATTTGAATAAAACTTGTCTGCCTGTGATTCCCCCATACTTACCAACAACAAAGTAACCACCAGTAATCAGTGCGGTGTTTCCTTCTAAACCTCTGTCTGTGTATTTATTCAGCTATATGATATAGATTTATTTTGTGAAGGTTTATTCTCCCACAAAAGGCATTATTCTGCACAGATTGTTCCACAACTGTTTTGTTTTCTTTTTTCCATAGATTGACTTATCTCAGCACCATCTCCATCCCTTTCTGTGCTCTTGCCTGCATTACAGGGGCTGTAAATGGAAAGTACCACCTAATAAGATATATCTGTTACTGATTGTATAAGTCATGTCATTATTAAATTACCTTAATAACATATAACTCTAACATACATACTCTGAAAAATACCACCACTTACATCAATGCACCTTCTTTCCCTCCTATGTATACTTCCTGTTAACTGAATTTGGTCAAAGACACAGCAGGTGTTATCCTCCTACCTCATCAGTATTATGCTACTTAGACAACGGATTCAGCCGCACTATCCACTCCCCCCTGATGAATTTGCAAAGCTTTCCAACCTACTGAAAGTCTCAAAAGGAAATGAGTATGTAGGTGGGACTAGTGATGGTAAATTCTACATTGTGGGACGTTTCCCTCTTTCTCATCAGAGGCTTAAATGAACTTCCGAGTTCCTCACGTATTCAATCCTCTGCTCAAATCCTTCCCATAGATTCCCACCTCAGAATTAAAGGGAAGTCATCCCACGGCCTTCAAGGCTCTAGGTGACCTGTCCTTCACCTCCGTCCCTGACCTGACCGCCTACAACTCTCTCCCCTACACACTCCGCTCCTGCTACACACGAATCCTGCCACCTCTTATTAGTCTGAAAACGGAGATCCAATGCCACATTAATAAATCACAGAGTGCTACAATTCTCTTTGTATTGGACAAACTCATGTCCAAATGATGAAGTAGTTGAGCCTTGAAATGAGAATTATGAGCAAATTATTTGGGAAAATGTTCAAAGTAAATTATAAATAGCAGTGGGAAGATTAAATCAAATACAGTTTTGCTAAAAGTCATCCCATTTGTCCCAAATCATGATTTAAGGAGAAGTAGATGCCTATAAGGAGCTGAGAGGTCATAAGAATACATGACTTGAGACTGAAATATTTCCAAATTTAACTCAAATTCACAAAAATAAAAATTACATTATATCAACTAAAAATGTATAAAAAAAAACTACTGAAGGAAAAGTACTGCAAGCTACAGCATCTAAACTTCAGTTCATCTGGGAAATCTGGAATTAACTGTGAAGGTAATCCACTTAACTGAATCTTAATCCCAAAACACTCATTTCAGGTATGTGTATTTCATTTATCTGCTTCTTCATGGTATTAAAATGTGACGACATAAAGATTAAAATGATTTTTTTAACAGTTTCGGACTAAAGTATTAATATCAGTCTATATCTATTAATTTATAACTTAACCTCTTAAAATTTCATAGGCGACACAATGTCTTTACTCAAAGTAAAGCACCTCTCCAGTCTAAATTTTATTTGCTGGATACAAGGCATGATTTTACTGATTTATAGCCTATATATTTTTTATATTCAACTAGAATCCACATTTAGTCATAATCAAATATTAGTTTGAATTTTCTTTCAGGAAGTTTGAAAAGTATTGATCTTTCTGGGTACTTACTTCTCTTTCTGCTGTGTCATTTTCATACTGATACATTCTTTCTTTTAAATGATTACATTCATCCATTAACTCCTTATTTCTTTCTTCCAGCATAAGACCTTGTTTTTCACTTTTGGCTTGACGTTTTGTTACAATATCCTGAAACCGGTCTTGGATATTAATTACTGTCTTTTCTTTACTATCAGCTTTGTTGTGAGCATCATCCAGTTGCTGTCGAAGCAACATATTTTCACTTTGTGGTTGAGACAATCTCTTCTCTAAGGATTCCTGCTTCCCTATGTATTTATTCACTTTACCTTGTTCACTTTCACACATGTGTTCAGTTTCCTTCTTTTGACACTGTGTTTGACTTAGGTCGCTTTGTACACCTTCTAAAATCAAAGTCTTTTCTCTGAGAGCATCTCTTGTGTGATGGATCTCAATTTCTAGGCTACTGACTTTACTTTCAGCTTTAGAAAGTTGTTGAGAAAGAATCTCATTATTATCTTTTAGGTTAGACACATCAAAATTCATTTTGTCCTGTAACCGAAACCACTCATCTCTTACTCTCTGGAAAGCAAGCTCTAGGTGTCTTTTGATGTCTAATTTTGATCATGATCATGGATAACAACAGCCAGTCTAGAACGGTATTGTAACCGTGGGCTCCCCAGAACCAGTTCAACTGACCCCATCTCTTATCAACAGCGTGATTAAGAATTGCCTTTCAGAAAATCTGCAAAGTCATGTAGCCAGAACATACGCAAAAGAAGAAATCTCGACCTGAAATGACTGTGGAACCAAAGATCCTCCTTTCCACGGAACCAAAGGACTGGGATATGACCAGAACTTGAAAGTTGGACTTTTATCAGAAGCAAGGGGTCCTTTATTCAGGAAGATCTATTGTTAAAATTCCTTCCCCATCTCAGTTGAAATGTTTAGAACCCTGTCATAAATGTTTAAAACCTTACCATGAATGCTTGATGCCCACCAATCAAAACTTGCCCTGTCAGCGTTTCCATATGCCAGCCTGTTCTCCTTAACCTCTTGGATTTTGTCCCAAATACTGAATTGGGAAGATAGATCTGAGGACACACACCCCCTGTTCTCCCTGCAGGTCGATCTCACAGAATAAACCTGATCTCTTTTCCCAGAGGCTGATGCCGTAATTTTTGGCTGTTTACGTGCATTGGGCACGAGAACCCCAATTTTGTGCGGTAACAGTATGATTCAGCTTCTGTCTCCAGTCTTTGTTTTGTTTTTCATTCTCCAGTTTAGAGTTTACACTGTATTCTTGGCTGTCAGAACATTAAGCTGTCCACTATATTGGAATATTGTTTTTGTTAATGTTTTCTCAATTCAGTTTTATTGTCTTTTGAAGATCATCATTCTTTTCTTTTACAAGTTCAATGTCCTCAAAATATTTCTTTCCTTTTCCTGGTTCTGATTTCTTAGTGTGCCTATTTCTAGTCTTGGCATGGCAACTTCATCCTGCAACATGTGGTTTTCATGCAACAGATCTTTTTCTTTTTCACAACAATCAGAAACCTAAGTAAAACAAAGGAGACTTGTAGCCAGCACTTAATAAAATGACAAATCACGATTCCCTCTGAAATTAAAGAATAACCTATATGTTTATAGAATAAAAAAGTTGCAATAAGTGGATATCCAACTGGAAAAAATAAAGTTGGATCCAAACCTCAAACATTATACAAGCATAAATTTCCAAAAGTTCAAAAATTTAATTGAAGACAGTGAATCCATGAAAGTAAAAAGGAAACCATGAGAGAATTGTTAAGAATCTCAGAATGAGAAAGGGATTTCTCTGAATTACAACAAACCCAGAAGGCATAAAATAAAAGATTGATAAATCTGACTACACTTAAAAATTGAGTTTACGGTCTGATTTCTAACCTATGCAGCTACCCTAGAGTAAGAGCCTTAGTTCTGCATACATTTGGACAGATTAAATTTCCCAAAATTATTTTTTCTTGAGACTATTCCATAGATATTCTACTTTGCTAACATTTTTATAGTCAGTCATAAAAATTACATAAATTTTTGATAAATTTGGGCATTGTGCCAAGTATTTCTATATCCATTGGTGAACTAGTTGAGTTGTCACAGTTCTGGAATGGAGAGGTTAAAAATACGAGCAAGCTGCGTGATTTCCCCAGGGCTTCTGACGCTACTACTAGCACTCTTGCACCAAACCACAGCTAGTTCTCTAGTGGAAATATATACATACAAAAGAAGCCTTATATTTTAAAACACTATGGTAAATAAGGTCAAATTTATAGAGTTCTTCTTAGAAAATCATGAGATTACTTGCTGCTGCAATAACTTTTATTTCCTCTTCATAACATTTAAAATAGCAATAAATGTGAAATAGGGGGAAATACACTTAACTATTTTACTAGTAATAAAACACTTATCAATAAATTATCACTAAATATATATTAATAGCATATTGTTGTTTTCAAAAGCTCCTTGTATTGAAATAGAACACTACTTGCAGCAAATTGTTACTTTTCTCAAAAGTAGGAGAATGACATCCAAAAATATGGTCTGTGAATTGGCTACACTTTTCCTCCTTACCATCAGTGGAAGTGATAAAGGAATCTCACTATTAATACATCAAGGGGGTGAAATCACTGCCCCAAACTGGAACATCTGTTGTTAACAACAATAGTTTTGAGATCATGGAAAGCTCATTAATTCCTATGGAAAATATTAAAAGCCTCTCCTTTGGATGAGGCCATTCATGAATGTCACTACTTGACTATTACAGACAAGTGGATTTGAGTTAAGAATATTACTATAGGGGGCCGCCCGGTGGCGCAGCGGTTTAGTCCACGCTTGGCAGCTCGGGGTTTGCAAGTTCGGATCCCGGGCGCCCGCCGACGCACTGCCTGTCAGCCATGCCGTGGCGGCATCCCATATAAAGTGGAGGAGGATGGGCACAGATGTTAGCCCAGGGCCAGTCTTCCTCAGCAAAAAGGGGAGGATTGGCAACAGATGTTAGCTCAGGGCTGGTCTTCCCCACAAAAAAAAAAAAAAAAAGAATATTACTATATTCAATGAACCAAAAATGCTCCCCTCTCCCAAATATATATGTTTTGAAAATCCTCTCTACTTTCCAAGATGTATAACATTGGTTTTTTTAAATACACACACACACATTTGAAAATGACGAAAGAAAATACCTCAGTATTCATTTTCTTATGAGCCATTTCTATCCGTCTTTTGTTTGCAAAGGTGACTGGTCAGAATTCCGTCTTGTAATATTTTGGCATTCTGTTCTCGAAAGAGTTGTCTCTGAGTGTCATTTCACTCTTATACAACCTAGAGACACATTTCATTAGATGTTTGGTCTCATACCATAAAAAAAGGCAAGAGCTTAAAGAGCAGAACCTTAAAAAGAAAAAAAACCATTAGAAGGAAGTAGCCTTTTCAATAAGCACAAGGATCTTTATCCTGCAAGAATAACTCAAATTTCAATTTAAATGACAGCTAAATTTGTCATAGAGCAAAAATACAGGTAGCTATAGTATTGTGAAATAAAATTTCTTTACAAAATATTTAACTAGTTCCATCACAGTCTCAAGGCAAGTTAGCCTGTATTTTAACATAAAAAAAACAAAATTAACAATTATGTTAATGATTAAGTTCAATTTATCTTCCATTCTTCTATTCAGAAAACATATGCAGAGCATCTATTGGGTGCCAAGAATTGCAATAAATTAATAATTTTAGCCATAAATGCCATAGTTCAAATTTAGGATGAAATAACATTTTTAGTTTGTTTTAAACCGAAATAATATACATTAAGTCAAAGGGATATTACAAATAATATTGAGGAAATGATGCTAGAAATATGCATTTTTTACCAAAGATTAACTTACCTGATTCAAATTATTTATTACAGTCATCAATTCCATGTCTAATGTTCTAAGAGTGAGTTCAAGTTGTTTCATTTCAACTTCTTTACCATATTGCTCTTCTTTTCTTCTTAACTGCTCCTTAATTTTTCCATGTAACTTATCAGTATCTCTTCTCTTCCCTTCTTCTTGTTTTAAGGTAAACCTGCAGTTAAACATGCTTAAAATTCATTTTGTTAGAAAATAAAAAGTTCATTTTATGTTCTGATTCTACATATGTTGGTTTATTATCCTAATGAAATTTCTATGTTCTCCAATTTTTTTTTCTTTCCAGGTCTCATGTTCTTAATCACTCACTTCAATCTCTCCCAAAAGATATATATATTGAAAGGTGGCAATGAAAAAACATTCTGCTGCTTAGTTTTAGTCAATAGTCACTCTGGTAAATATTGTAGAAAAGGAATTTTGAAATTATTCGGTAAAGTTAGAGTTGAAAATTACCCCTTTTTCCACATAGTCATAATTGCTCCTCCATTAGGACAGATCACTTAGTTACTGATTTAAAAGACAAGTTGTTTATAAACAAGTTCACAAATTCACTAGAAAGAAAATTCCAACTTCACAAACTATTACAGTTACCCCAAAAATGGTTTACAGTGTAAGACGGCATCTGCAGATGTCTTTACACAACACACGTCTGCAGGTTCCTGTCACCCGAGACGAGGCGAGGGAAGCTATTGTCTGGTGTTCTACACTTTCTTATGTTTCTTCTTTTGCAACACTTTCAGCTTGTCTTGTTGATTGTCACCTACTTTATATATCATTTTAAAATCATTTTTGGAACAAGACAGAATTCGTGTTAATTAAGTAAACAATAAAGAATAATATGTGCTTTCAGCACAGACCTCTAAATTAATTTCATCTATGAATGAGAGGGATTTTGAATAAACTAATCAGTAATCACTTTCCATTTTACTTTTTATTCCATGCATATATGAAGAATAAAAGGCCATAAAATTTTAAATTTTTCTGTCTTGAGAAAAATGGTCATTTCATACTCTGGTGGGAATGTAAATTAATATAAACTTTCTTGAGAACAATTTGGAAACATGAATCAAAGACCTTTTTTAAAAGTTCTTATACTTTAACCAAATAACACTATACTGAAGAATTTATTAAAATTAAATAATCAGAAATATGGAAACAGAGTTACCAAAAGACATTCCTTGCAGCATTCATTATAATATAGACAAATGAAAAACAACTGAAATTTAATTTGTTAAATAAATAACAAGGTTTCCAAGTGATGGACTTCTATATGGTCATTAAAATCATGATCTGGAAGAATATATGTTAAATTATTAGTAGAAGTATTCACTGTTAAGAACTTGCTATATTATTTCCAAGAATTTCATACTCTACAATACTAAAGAACTTCTCTTCCCTATAAAATCCCAGAAGGTAAGTTAGTAACTACAAAACTTCTACATTTACTGTACTATAAAGGTAAACAGTTTAAATATTTCTTTAAAACCAAGATGTTCAATATCTCAAACTGCAGACTTCTGGCTCCCATTCCACTTTTTGATGCTCTAACGGTGATTTCATTTATTTTGTTTCTGACAGCTCCTTTTGTAGTCCACTAACCTAATTTCCCATTTTTTAAATTTTCCTTTAAGTAACTCATGGTGATTTTTTTTAAGTTCCATTAATCTTTCATGTGAAAGAACTGCATCCTGGATTTTCAATAGACTAACAGAATCTATATCAGGGAGGAAACAAAAATAGAAATAAAATATATGAGTATAAATAAAACATATGAGTATTTTGTGTATAAAGGACTGTGCATTTTCACATGCACTCATTCAGACATTAAAAAAATGTATATTGAGTACCTACAACCTGGAAGACATTATACTAAGCTCTGCAGATAAGACAGGTAAGACCCCTGGCTCTTGTTTAATTTAAAGTCTAGTGGAGGAGAAAGACAAATAAAATGATAATTACAAATTCAGATAGATACTATAAGAAAACAGAGTTCAGTGATCACATAACAGAACTTGAACTAGACTGGGCCCAGAGAAGACTTCCCTGAGGAAGAGACAGCTACACTGAGAAATGAAGGATGAGCAGGAAGCAATTCAGCACAGGAGAAAGAAGAGCATTCTAGACAGTTTACGGCATGTGCCGAGGTTCTACTGCAATCTGCTTCTAGCCAAGATGGAGTCACAGGTTCTGATTTACCTTCCTACCCGAAACAAGCAAAAACAAAACAGACAAAATACATTAAAAACAATTTTCAAGACAAAGGACTTCAGGCAATGAAGGACAGTGATCTCAGAAAACAAATGAAGTTAGCCTAACAAATGCCAGCTCACTGCCTGGAGAGAATGTCCAGGCCACGACACAGGGAGAAGGAACTGAGGTAGAGTCCACCAGACTCCCTGAGTTGAGGTGATAAGCTGAGAGTCAGGTGAAACCAAGGCAGATAGAGATCACAGATCAGAACACTGGACAGTAGAGGGAGGAGCAGAGAAAGAACCCTGGAGATCAGCAGAGGGGCCCCCTGTGTATTCAGCAGAGTAATGTACGGTACATACAGGGGAGGAAACCACCCAGGACCAGGGGGAAAAAATGCATCTGAAAAGAGTAGGGGAAACAGCACCTGGTGCTCACACAGCACCAGGAATGGTGTCTATTCCCATTAGCCAGGCTGGAAAAACTCCACAATTCACAGGACAATGACTAGAATAGTCAGAAAGGTCATGTCTCTGTGGTGGGGAATAACTAGCCATAGGCTGAGCACTGCTGTGGATGCACCTAACAAATCATAAGAGCAAAACCAAAATACAAGGTTTGCCTTTTATTTGTCCACATATGACTCTACTTTTATAAGTCTCTAAAAGCACTACTAATCTAATTGCAGTTCTTCATCACTATGTCTATCACTTGTTGCTTAGATTCTGTCTTTTATCTGATATACGAATACAGCTGCCAAGGAAATGAAATTCAAATCAAGAGGTAAAAGATATATGTTTGGCTAAAGTTACTTTTAGTTAAGAGCATAAAGAAATAAAGAATTGCTATTTCCTAGAGACAATCTCAAAAACTCTAATGAACAACATGATAAAACATTGCAAACCAGAGGTGCTGTGATCTTTCCTTCTTAAAGCTCCCACAGTTGTTGGGTATGAAGAAAGTTCCTTCCACAGCTGTGAGTCATGAATACTTTGGTGATACTTCCTAATACCTACTCTTGGCTAATGGGCCCCATCCTTCTTTACATCCATGACCCCAAGGAAAAGGTAGGCAGCAACTATAGAAACTGGTTCTCATCTATCCTTGTATCCCCGTTAGGATTCAGGGATTTTTCTAAGAACCCTTACAATCAAGTCAAGAATCCCCATCCTAATACCTCTGCCTGCCTAATCCAAGAAATCAGCTGCCAGTATGAGGAACAACCTTGAAAGGAAATGTAAACATGCAAACTAGAAGAGTAATAGTCATAGTAATAATACTGTAATAACAATGACAGTAACAAAAATTTTACTCCCCTGAACACTTACTATGGACCAAGTACTTTACTTAGATTATTTCATTTGATCCTCCAAAGTGAGATAAGGAGTTATTCCTCACACTTCACATGAGAAAACAGCGATTTGGAGAAATAAGTCAAGACCACAGTCACTAGTGGCAGCACGGAGTTGGACCCTAGTCTACTCCTCACTCTGAACCACGAAGCCTCAGGGCTGCTCTCAGGAAGGAGGGAGCAGAGCAGAAAAATAGTGAAACAGAACCAGATTTTCAGTCCAAGCTCAAAAACTTTTCTCAATCTTGACTTCTTTATTAATCCTACAGCCCTTATATGAAATAAGGGAGAAAGAAGAACGAAGAATTAGTAAATGAATTAAGTTTATACAAAGTACAGCTTCAAATCAAACTTTGTCACAAAACTATTCACACTTGCTCTCTTTTTCCTGGGCTAAAAGCTCACATTGATCTGAAAAATCTGTTCTTCAGTCAATATAAAACAAGTATTCTGATAAGCCTCTAACATTCCTTGTTTAAGTATTGTGGGGGATCAGAATTGGCCACCCTCAAATGTGTCTCTTTGCCTTGATTATTTTTAAGAATGACAAACTCTAAAAGAAACTTTGACCTTCCCCCTAACTGCCTAAAAGAATTTAAGATAAAAGGTCTGTCCCCAGGACAGGCCATCACCATAGACAACTCTGGGTAGACTGGGAGGGTCCTTGCTAAGCATATTCTTATCAAAGTTCTATCTACCAAACATTTGCTTTTCCATTTCCATGATTGCCTTCGTCTCCTTTGAAGTCCCAAACCACCACCCACCCCATCCTCCTTTGTCTTTAGCTGAAGAGGATATTTAAGCTGGCAGCTCAGCCATTTTGGTGAGTTACCCAGTTTTCCTGGATCTCTCCCATGTATACATGTTATAAAGCTTTGTTTGATGTTCTCCTGTTATTCTGTCTCATGTCAATTTAATTAGTAGCCCAGCCAGAAGGACCTAGAGTGGGTAGAGGATTAGTCTTCCTCCTCTACAGTATCATCCAAAAAGAAACTCATGAAGCTGACATCCCTTTAAAACAAACTGCCCACTTATTATAGTACCAGATTGTTACAAGACACAAATAGGAAAATATATAGACATTTTATAAAACAGAAGACAATGACTGTTTCTTCTATGTATTCTTAGAGATTAATATGTTACTTAGAATCTAATAAATGTTTGTCATCTAAAATTAAAAGAAAAAGAAACACACAACATTCTCTATTCTAAATGCTATATTGTATGCTGTATTAGACCCTGGAACAGAAAATGGACCTTAGAGGAAAAACTAGTGATTTGGTGAAATTAAATATTATTTTGTAAAATCTAAATAAAGCTTGTAGTTCAGTTAAAAGTATTGGACCAATGTTAATTTCTTAGCTTTGACAAATGTACCTTGGTTCTGTAAGTAGTCAACATTATGGAAGTCAGAAGAAGAGTATATAGGAACTCTCTGTACTACCTTTGCAACTTTTCTGTAAATCTAAAATTATTCCAATATGAAAAGTTATCAAAAGAAAGAAAAGAACCTGGCACATAGTAAATGTTAGTCAATGATATCTACTAGAATTGTTAATAGTATTAAGATGGCTTATTTTAATTGGAACAAAAAATATATTAACTCACCATACTTATTTTCAAAGAAGGACTATGCAGAGACATGAGATATATGCCAGTGAGAAGAAACGATTTTGCCTTCACAAAATCCAGGAAGTAGACTGTCGACCAGTTGATCAATCTGCCCAATTTTTAATTCAGACAATCCAAGGTCCCTTAAATTCAGTACAGCCTGTAAAAGATTAAGTCAACCAAGTAAGCAGTATTATCAAGATATTTAAATAAAGAGTACTCATCAGTTGAAACACTATGGATTTGAAAAATCTAACAAATGTATTGATTTCCCTTTTCTTTCTAACATTGAAAAAATAAGTTGGCGTGAATATTTTCATAGTTTTAGTTTTACTGAGGTCAGTCACGTGAGGTTTGACAAAGGTTAAAAAATCATATTCCCAATAGTTTCACCAGGCCATGGAGCTTTAAATCTTCCTCCAGTCCCTAATGCCCATAAACAAAAGCCCATTTGACAAAGAAAGGGTGTGCTCTGTCACCACAGGACATCTCACTCCTCGGGCCACATTGCTGAGATCCTTCTTTGAACTGAGAGATTCTGTGATTACCCACATCTAACTTCTAATAAGGAGGAAAATTGAACAAAGTCAAAATGCGTGAAAACCAGGCAAGAAAATGCATTCACCTTACAACAGGGCTAAAGTAACTAAAACTGGGTAGGGGTGAGCTGTTTTCTTGTCCACATGGGCTGATAGGAAAACACTAAAGACCAGTAACAATTACAAGCCCCAAACCTCTAAAACTTCAAGTGCCGAGAACAAAAAGAAACAGAACAAGTAATGTATCAACTTTATGATGGACATAAAGTTAGATCCATGGATTGTATAGCTCTGGATTGACTTTTCGGGTTTTGTCACTTACCAGCTTAGTGAGAAGTCATTCATATTCTTGGAGTCCATTTCCTCGTTAGTAAAATGACTATGAAATATACCCTGCCTATTTCACAAGGAGATAGTGTGGGTCAACAGAAGAAATCAGCCTCGCTCACCTACTTACCGCAACATATGCAGTGAGACAGTTGAAGACATGATGAAATAAAATACTTGAGTGCTCTTTAAACTTCTAAAAACTATACAATTTAAAGCATATTATTATGATGGAAACAGGACTACAATATTCAAGAGCTACTTTTCAAAAGTTATCTTTTAGAATGGGAAACCAAAAAGTCAATTTATAATACATAGACTTCAAAAGGGAAATGCAGATTCTTAACTTAAAAAGAGAGTTATTCCCTTTACTGATTGGGTGTCAGGTTCTAGAAATATAAAGAGAAATAAGGTACCTAAAACCATGGTAATTATCATACAACATGGTAACTGCTATTATAGAGAGCTAAAAACAAGTGATGAGAGAACACAGAACACAGAGCAACCAATTTCCTAAGTAGGATGAGGCTTCACTGAGGTAACAGCTAATTAGCAAAATGCTGGGGGAGGAAGCCTTCGGGAAGGGGGCACACAAAAAGTCATCAAAGGGCCTGGAATGTTTGGGATGTAGTAAAGAGTTTAGTGACAGAAGAGGGGACTAGAAAGATGGGCTGTGGCCAAATTGTGAAGAGCCTTGTTTGAATTTAATTCTAGAGCTAATATGATTAGTTTTGTTTTATAGCAAGAAAATAAAAGGTAAAGAAGATAAACTGGATGAGAGAAGGCTCATGGAACAAGAGAAAAATGGTGTGAGGCTGAACTAAAGCCTGAATAAGAAGGATGGAAATAAATCACAGGTAACAGACATTTGAAGAAACTGGTAGAGTGGAGAGATGGAGAGGGACAAGGGTTCTGGACGGATGTGCTGGTTATCAGTCTGTTGTCTCTTAGCTCCTCCTCACCCCCTTGTTGCCATGAACATGGATGTGGGCCCTTTAAATAGTCTTCCTTTGCCAGCTGGCACAGAGTTAAGCTTAGTCAGTAGAGGGCACTGGAGAGACACTGTAGGAGGAAAGAGGTTTTGCTCCTGGTTCTAGTGTGCAGGCTTCTGTCTGCAGCACCCATGGTTTCTCCAGCATCTGGCTCCTGCCACGTGTGCAGCTTCTCCAAAGCCTGGCTCCTACAGTGCACAGTGGCCAGCAGTACCCAGCAGCTTCCCGTGGCACCACTCCTTCACCGGGCAGTTTCCTAGCAGTTTTTCCAGTAAGACACATCCCCATGAGCAGCTCTCCCTGGGACCCTAGGTGGCAGGTTTCCATCAAGTTCCACTGGTGTGGCACCAGTGACTTCTCTGCCATTCAGTAAGCCAAGGCCACGCCCTCTCCAACAAAGTCAGGACTTCAGCCAGAGGGTGGAGAACTCTTCCTGGGATGCTCTATCTCAGTCCTAAGAGGATTAGTTGCTCCTGAAATCTGCCGGTCTTATACGAATTTTAAAGTTTACTTATTACTATCCAATCCCTAATTATTCCAATCCCCTGTAAAAATAGGGTTTTTTAAACGTTAAACTAAAAAAATTACACTAATTTTTTATATTAAATTTTCACTGTTCAAATGACTGTAGTTTCTCTCTCCTGGTTGTACCCAGAGTGATAAGGAAGGGCTGAAACCACTTTAAAATCAAATACACTGGAATTTGGGGGAGTAGCTCCATTTTGGACATCTTAATTTTTTGTGTGTGAGGAAGATTAACCCTAAACTAACATCCGTTGCCAATCCTCCTCTTTTTGCTAAGGAAGATTGGCCCTGGGCTAACATCCGTGCCCGTCTTCCTCTACTTTTTTATATGGGATGCCGCCACAGCATGGCTTGACAAGCAGTGCATCAGTCCACGCCCGGGATCCAAACCCGCAAACTCCAGGCCGCCAGAAGCAGAGTGCACGAACTTAACCACTACACTACCTGGCCGGCCCCAAGATGTGGATTTTTTAAAAGACCTATACTTAGTCCTAATGACATCAACAAAATATAGCAAAATAAGTCTGTAAAATGGTAAAAGTAGTAGCCAAACTACAATAGGATGTAGTGTGAATAAAAGTTTTGCAACTAGTTATAAGTTCAGAGTAGTTTCTCAAGAAGTCTGAAAGCAAAGGGAGAAGAAGTCAGTAGCCTGAAGGAAGGTAAGGAAGGTTTTTTGTGTGCATTGTGGAGTGGATGTTTGGATGAGCAAGACTTGATGAGAGCACAGTCACCACACAGCAAAGGTGGTGACAGTAGAGACGAGGTAGGATGCTTAAGGAGGACGAAATGTTTGCGAAGCAATAACGAGCACTCAGGGAAGACAAACAGCAGGACTAACGAGGGTGCATCACAGGTTAAGAACACCAGTTCTGTGTCTGAGACCGTAAGACTCAAACTCAACACTGGCTTCTAGAGTTTAGCTATTTTTCCAAAATGTACTTCACTGCTGGCCTAGCAATTCCACTTGATGAAATAGTCAAAGATTTAGCAACACGGATAGTAAAAGTGGTGCTGTTTATAGCAACAAAAAATTGGAAAGACTATCCGACAATGGAATGTCGTACAATGAACACTTTGAAGGCCTTAGAAATATAGAAAATGTGTGGTCTTATTAGCATCGTACAATAACCTTTTATCTTTGACATTTCAAACTTAAATTTCAACCTTGTCTCATGTTAATATTTCCAGTTCTGCTTTCTTTTGGTTTGCTTTTTCCTGGTATCTCTCTGCCATCTTTATGTTTTCAACCTTCCCTTATGATGTTGTTTCAAATGAATTTCTTATGAACAGAACATAGCTGGGTTTTCTTTATTTTATTTTTAATTTGAGTCTCCTTATTTTATTTTTTTGAGGAAGACTGGCCCTGAGCTAACATCTGTTGCCAATCTTCCTCTTTTGCTTTTTTCTCCCCAAAGCCCCAGTACATAGTTGTGTATCATAGCTGTAGAGTTGTAGCTCTTCTATATGATGCCACTTCAGCATGGCTTGATGAGCAGTGAGTAGGTCCGCACCCAGGATCCACACCAGTGCACCCTGGGCCACAGAAGCAAAATGCATGAACTTAACTACTACGCCACTGGGCTGGCCCTGGGTTTTCTTTTCCTTAATCCAGTGTGATGGCATCTGTTTCTCGATGGGAGAATTCTGTCAATTTATAATTAGTGAAATAATTTATATATTTGGTCTTTTTACTTCCATCTTGCTTTACAATGATAATTTATTTTATTGTATTTTTTCCTTTTCTCCCTTACATTATTTTTGCATGTTTGATCAAGTTGCTTTTCATTCTCTCTTCTCTTGTCTGTAATTGTGAGTTCTATAGACTTTTTCATTTCATTGACAATTAACAACCCTTTCTTAGCATTCATAATCAAACTCACAGTTGTCTACTATCATACAGTAATAAGATACTAAGCACCCCACCTGTTCATCTACTCCAATAAAATGGAATTTTTACTTTATTTTTGTGTTTGTGTGAGGAAGACCAGCCCTGAGCTAACATCCATTGCCAATCCTCCTTTTTTTTGCTGAGGAAGACTGGCCCTGGGCTAACATCCATGCCCATATTCCTCTACTTTATATGGGACGCCGCCACAGCATGGCTGACAAGCAGTGCGTTGGTCCACATCTGGGATCTGAACCCATGAGCCCGGGGCTGCCAAAGCAAGAACCAAACCACTGCACCACCAGGCCGGCACCCTAAAATGGAATTCTTAGATATTCATGTGTTGCAAGTTGGATTTTCCAGAAGTAGACACTGAGATGCACTTTGAGGTTCAAGATGTTTTCTTGGAGATTAACACCTACGAAATGAAGACTGAAGAAGCAGAATCTAGCAGATTGAAGTTTAACTCTGATGCAGGCCTGCCAAGAATCAGCCAACTTGCTGAGGAGTTCTAGAGCGAGAATTGCACACCCATTTTGGCTAAACCAGCCAGGTTTCATACATCAGCCCGGCTCAGTAGCAGATATGACACTGCCCCAGAAAAATATAACCTCAGGTGAGGCAGCCCCCTCCCTGAGGCCCCTAAAGGAGCCGAGAGCTGGAGGCTTTCAGCCAATTACACGCCCTGCAGCCAGGCAACAGCGCCCTCACTGAAGGAGAAGCTGGTGGTGCATTTCCATGTCTAACACAAACCCTCCATTGAGTCACTTAGATACACTTCTCCATATATACTTTGGGGAAAACTCCTCCAGGATTTTGGTGCCTCTCTTCCTGTGGGGAACCCTAGAAGAGGAGGATTAGTACAAATTCTAGCCCCATTACTACCGTTGGCCTTGAGGCCACAATTAACTCTCATCGTCTCCTTCCTCCAGTATCCATTTTAGATTTCTCTCACTTCAGATATGGCTGGCCTTGGTGGATTCCCTAGCTGCATGACCCAGACTCTCAACAATGAAGGATGTGAGCCCTGGTCACCAAGCCCATCAGAGGTTGGGATTGCTGTACTGGTATAATCACAGTCACAGTCAGACAATAAATGCCCAAGTGGATCAGCAGGGTGGCACATGCATTCTTCTTTGTCTGCACTATGTCATAGCAGCTCCATCTCCTCCTGATGGTCAGAGCTAATTACCCTTGTCACATTGGTGACCCCTCTTCTTGCCTGCTGGTCCCTGGACAAAAAGAGACCAAAGTTCCCAGGTGGTCATCATAACAATTTAATAGGACTTTTGCTGAATTCCTTAGTGAAATTGTGCTTCCTTTGTGGACCAGGACTTTTAACCTTTCATAGCCCAGAGTTATGGGAATAGGAAGCACAAAGTTTCCCACAGGGTCATTAGGAGTATTAGTGAGCCCCATGATTTTTTTTTTTTTTTTGGTGAGGAAGATTTGCTCTAAGCTACCATCTGTTGCCAATCTTCCTCTTTTTTTGCTTGAAGAAGATTAGCTCTGAGCTAACATCTGTGCCAGTCTTCCTCTATTTTGTATGTGGGTCACTGCCACAACATGGCTTGACAAGTGGTATAGGTCTGCGCCCAGGATCTGAACCTGGGAACCTGGGCTGCTGAAGCGGAGCATGCCAGACCTAACCACTACACCTCAGGGCTGGCCTTTTGAGCCCTATGATTTTGGATTCAATGTATATACTTTGTCCTAGAGGATAACACCCCATCCTCAAAGAATATTATCTCTGACTGAGCTAGTGGTTCAGTTGTGCCTCCAGCAAACCATCCTAACACTTTCATGTCAGCAGCTTTTGCATGATGCGGCATGTGATAAAATCAATGGGTCCCATTAGCACAGCTCACTCCTAAAACTCTTGTACCATAAAGTGGCTCCCCTGATCTGATGCAACATTATGTTGTGCTCCCATGCCAATGGATCAAGCACTTTGCAAGTCCTCAGAGAGTGGTACTGGCTGAGGCCTCACAGGAAGGAAAGCCAAACCCATATCAGGAATGTGTGTCTACTCCTAGGAGAATGAACTGCTGGTCATCATAGTCCAAGATGGTTAACTTGCCACCAAATGACTTGTTGATCTCAGGGAATGGTGCCATACTGGGGGCTCACCAGCGGTCTCAGCAGTAGCAGTTGTTAGATAAGTAAGTGGATTTCTGTGCCATTGGGCCCCTGCACAGTCTCCATCTCTGCCACCATGTCACTTTGTTCATGTCCCCATCATGCCAGCCATTGGGTGTCTATAGAGACAAAGGCTGATTGATATCAACTGGCCTATTTTGTCACATGAGGATAATTACTTTTTGTCTAAAAGAGATATATTATTTTGTTTAATATAGAACATTGCCCATCCTTCATCTCCATACTTCAAGGATTATTAAGTTCTAGATTTTTAACTGCATGGATTGATAAAATTTCAAAGAGCTCACATTATTATTTAAAACAGTTATAACGACTCTTGTTTGTGTGTGTGTGGCAGAGAGAGAGAGAATGGAATTTTCTGCGTTTAAATTTTCTCCCCTTTCCTTGCAAAGGGAAGATAAGTAACCTTTTACAGCGATAATTTCATGTTTTTCTAAAGCTAGCTTCCTCTCTCCTTTTTTTTTCTTTTTTCTGTTCCTCTCCCTCTCTTTTCCTCACACTTGGGAACTTTTAAAGATGAATTTATTAGAAAAGTTATTCTCTGCATACTCTAGAAATATCTAGTCCAGATAAACAGTCAAAATATTTAAGATATAAAAAGAAAACGCCAATGGACTGCAGTTTTTTTCTTTAAAGGATGAATATAAATACTAGCCTTTGTTACTATTGTTAAGAAGAAAAGGCCTTAGTTTTAAACATGATTTTAAAATTCTTTAAAATTTGACTTATGAATAGGAGGTTTATCATTATATTTTTGAAAGGTTCGTGAAATATTTTCAGTAAGTAAATGTATCTTTAGGAAAATTGAAACGAGTTAATAATATTGATCTAAGGATAACTCTATACCCTATCCCTAGTTTTAGTATATAAATTATTATATAAAATGAATAGTCTAATTTGTTTAAGACTAGGGTTAAACTGATTGTGATCTAAACTTCCTAAATTTCTTGTATTGGTTTTGTTGTTCAAGTAAATTATTGTTGCTACAAATTTTTTTAAATTATACAATATAAGATAGTATTTAATGAAAGGAAATTTTAATAATGGATTTTTTAGAAGATTTTGATCTTATAGAATCCTTACAATACTCTAAATCATAAAGACAATGTTTTAGCTAAAATTACAATTTCCAGATGTTTAGTTAAGTTTTTAAGACCTAAGAAAATGTTAAGTTGAATTAATTGATAAAGAATCTTTGGCTACCAAAGATTACTGAGGCTACCAAAGTTACTTAGACAATTTCTAAGAGAAAAAAAATAGAGAGAGAGAGACTGTATTAGTTATCTATGGACATATAACAAATTATCCCCAGAACATAGCAGTTTAAAACAATAAGCATTTAATATCTCACATAGCCCCTCAAAAATCCAGGAGCAGCTGTCTCCTTTTGAAATAATAACAGGACAGCCTGTGCAATTAGACGAAGGAATGGATGAACCAACTTTGCTCAAAGGAGATATCTTGCATGTTGCCAAGGTCCTATTAAGACACTAAAAAGAAATGAAAAATCGGTAGCAGGTTCTTTTCACAGCTAGCTCCCGGGAGACAAAGATGTTAAAAGGATCATAAACTACAACCTGGAGGTTTTGTTTATTGGAAGAGACACCAAGTTAAAGACTCTTTGCAGTCTCTTTGGAAAGGACCATACCAGGTACTTTTAACTAATCCATGTGCAGCAAAATGAAAAGGCATAAACTCATGGACTCACATTTCTCATTTAAAAAAGGCCCCTCCTCCTGAGTGGATTTCAACTCCTGTTACTGACACCCAGCTTCAACTGACTAAGACAAATACTACCAAACCAGGATGAGAAGAAGCCGACGTTGGTTGTAGATAGCGGTCCCAAGATCCCAGATCAGGCCTGTATTCCCGATCTTATATCTCCTCATTTAAACCCTTATAATGCTTAAGCCATATACTCATTTGTAATTGCTATAATAATCATACTCTTGAGTATATTAACAATTTTATTACTTTTACATGATGCTAGTCACCTTCTTTGTGTTTTAGATTGCTTTTGGTATCTTTTAATTATTGTTCCTATAACTCCAATACTTTCTACCCCTCTCGACTAAAATAGGTCAGAGTTTAAACACAAAATCTTTTAATTAACTACCAGAATGTCATTTTGTAACTATTGGAATGTCTGATACTATGGTTATTTATTCAATCCACATCTGAATTGATCTCTAAACGCAATGTCTTCTTACAATGGGCTCATTCCTTTGCTTCACATAATAATCGTCCAATTGTTGGTTATGTGGCCAACTTCCCCTTTCTAGTACATCTGGGTTACCTTGATGAGTTTCTCCCTTTCAAGACACAAATTGAAAAGCTCTAAAACAATTGATTATGATAGAGATGTCTAGTTCCGACGTTCACAGTTCATCAGATATTGCTAATTATGATTCTGAAACCCGGCCAGGAACTGATACTATTAATGGTACAAGATATGGTTATTCCTTTTCTGTCGCTCAAACTATTCAATTATCCCAAAAACTTGCCCCTAAATAAAAGAAATTGGATTCTACAACAATAACTATGGGAAGTTTCACACAAATCTGAGATGGATTTGTTTGGCTCACTCCTAGTTATTGGTCTTGAAGAACATTAGCACCTTTATGCTGGGAACAGAGAAACCATTCCAAACAAAACTTACCTAACTGTATCCAAAACATGGGATGGATACCCCCAGAATCATATCAAAATACTATCAATCTTCAGGAAAGTGATTTCTTTGGAACAGACTGGTCTTGAAGGCCAAGCATTCATTTGTGTAGCACCCAATGGAACCCAGTGGTTATGTGAAACAGATCTTTGGCCTTGGCTACAGCCTGGATGAATGGGATGCTGCACCCTGCGCTTCCCTTGGACGCAGCGAAGGATTCATCCTAAGTTAACAACTGTTGACAATCTTCCTCTCCTTAAGGCCAGATGGACTCATTCAGTGTTCCATTGGTATGACCACCTACTGGCTATATTTGTTCCCTCCATAGGATTAAAAGGCGTCATATCACATATAGAAGCCCTGACTAAATTCACTCAACAGGCCCTTAATGACAGCCAAACAGGAATATCTTTATTAAATACTGAGACATCCTTAATGAGAAAGGCTGTTCTTCAAAATAGAATGGACTTGGATATTCTAACTGCATCCCAAGGTAGTACATGTGCTATAATTCAGACTGAATGTTGTACTTTTATACATGATGAATCTTCCAATGTGTCATCTCTATTAAAACACATGAAAAAGCAGATGAATGCCCTAAGCAATCCCTCACCAAGTCTTGATTTGTTTTGTTGACTCCCTTAGGGTATTGATTCCCTTCTGCAATCTGGATTACAATTCTTATTCTTGTTACTTCTTGGAATTCTTGTATTAATCATACTATTCAAGCTAATACAGTTTTCTTTACTCAATGTTGTGAGACTGATATACAAGCTAGAGTAATGAGTGCTCAACAACTTGAGATGGTCAATCATTCTTATAATTCTGAAAGAGCCTCTTCTTCCAATAAGGATCATGCTGAAGACTTATTCTTTTGAGCTAAACACTTCCTTATTGCTACTATATCTGCTCTATAGTTTTTAACTGTTATAAGTGATGATTACAAAATCTTGTTGAATCACATGTACAATATTTGTGCAACAATCCAAAATTATTGACCTATGGAATGCTTCTGCATACACCTCTATCAGCATACACTTCTATGTCTGCTCACTAAGCTCAGCTATTTTCCCCTCAACATGGATAACTGGGTAAATCAATAAAATGAAAGCTCAGATGCAAGGAACATGAAGGACCCGGGACAGGCAGCAACCACCCTGGCACCGAGGGAGAATAACTTGATCATCAATGCTTTCTATTGAAAGGTTATCAATCAAAAGGGGGAAAATGATAACAATTATAATAAGTTGTCACATATTGAAGTGTATGGGGAAGCCATTCTGTTTCAAGTTTGATTCAATCTAAAACTTGTTTTTCCCAGAGCAGCCTGACCTATGGCCCACAAAACATGCATTGCACATCTGCTTCAAACATTTTCCCGAAGCAAAGAATGCACTCTTTAAAGATAGGGATGAATTTCTCCCTTTCTCTGACACCAATACCAGTATTTCTTTGAAGATAAGCTTTTCTTCCCAGAGAACCAAGGTCAAGTTGACCTGCTGTGTATGTGCTAAACCACAGCAAAACATCTCCTTGTGACTTTGAGGAAAAAGTTGTAACCTGTCGTGCTTGATGTATGCTCTTTGTTCTGAAATGATATATAACCATGCTGTAAACCACACTTCTCCAGAGTGCTTTGTTCCGTGGGGAAGATAACACTTCTGGCTACTCCTCAGCATTAGCTCATCAATAAATATGACCCTCTCTTTCTTTGCTATAGATTGGTATTGATTATTTGTGTCAGCAAACCAGAAGCCCTCTCTTTTTTTCTTAATACCTGCAGTTATCACTCTACACTTCCTGCTAAGATTGCAGGAAGTGCAGCTTCTCATAGGATTTGGTATGTTGTATTTCAATTTTCATTTGTTTCGTGCTTTTTTTAATTTCCCTTTTGATTTCTCATTTGACCCTTTGATGGTCAGCAGTGTGTTACTTAGTTTCCACATGTTTGTAAGTTTTCCAGCTTTCCTCTGGCTACTGACTTCTAGTTTCATACCACTGTGTTCAGAAAAGACCTTGGTGTGAGCTCAATCTTCTTAAATTGGCTATGACATTTTTAGTGGCATATCATGTGATCTATTCTGGAGAACATTCTGTGCACAATTTGAAAGCTTTTGGGGTTTTTTTCAAAATCACATAACTGAAGGACAGTATTTCACAAGAAGCATATTCTGGCAGACTACTTGTTTCTGATTCCTGGCTCTAGGGCCTTGGGCATCTTACCCTCTGCTCTCCAGATGCCTCCCTTTTAAAATGAAGACATAATAGTCATCCTTGTGGGGGTTCTATGCAAAAGGCTCCTTCAAAGCATGGTCCTGGCATAGAGCAAGCCCTCAGATGTGAGGGCATAACTTACTCATAACAAGGATTCCTTTAGTTATTTAGGCATCACATAGATCATGACTATTCTTGTTGTTTCACTGTTATCACTCTTACCTCCTGGAAAATTGCATCCTATTCCCACAATCACAACCTCATCATCTTTTTCCACTGTTTTATTAATTTTATTGTCACCTAAAGAAAAGAACTAAATATCAGGGAAATAAAGTGAAATCACTTTTTCAAATTAAAAAACCAATGGGAGCAACAATATGGATGGAACTTGAGGGCATTATGCTAAGTGACATAAATCAGACAAAAAAAACATTTACTGAATGATCACACATATATATGTGGAATATTAAAAACCAAGCTCATAGATACAGAGAACAGATTGGTGGTTCCCAGGGGTGGTGGATGGGAGGGTGGGTGAAATGGGCAAAGGTGATCAAAAGGTACAAACTTCCAGTTATAAAATAAATAAGTCCTAGGGGTATAATGTACAGCATGGTGACTATACTGCATTGTATATGTGAAAGTTGCTAAGAGAACAAACCTTAAAAGTTGTCATCATAAGAAAAAGAAATTACAACTACGTGAGGTGATGGAGGTGTTAAATAAACTTATTGTGGTGATAACTTTGCAATATATATACATATATCAAATCATCGTGCTGTACTCCTAAAACTAATACAATGTTATATGTCAATTATAACTCAATATAACTGGCATAAAAAGATTTAAAAGAGGATTTGAAGGGATTGGATATAGTGATGCTAAATATAGTAGACTACCTGAGACAAACAAGGACATTAGCAAATAGAAGAATAATGAGAGGGAGGGTGTCTAGGGACCACTGGACATTAAAATACATTTTAATGCCTTAATAATTAAATAGCTTGGTACTAGTTTAAAGATTAACCAAAGATAGCAATAGAGAAAAAAAAGTTGGAAGTTTGGGTAAATTACTCCATTTACCCATCTTATTGCCGTTAGAACTAACAATTCTTCATGGGCCTCTTGCATTTCTGCCCCTCTTGTATCAGCACATCACAAATCGGTACATCTTGTATATTTTCAAGGGTGTCTGCATGGCAAACAGAGAGGGACAGTGGCCCCCTCTGGGCAGAGGGCAGATTTGTGTGCTGAGCAGGATAATAAAGACAATGACTTCCCGGGGAGTGGGGATGTAAGGGAGATATATTACTAGCTCCTTTTAAATATTAGGATTTTCCAAGCTTCAGTTTCCTTGGCTGTGACACAAACTCACCGCGTGTGTAGTAGACAAAGGACATTATTCCTCAGGGCACTGCAGCCAGCAGGAGCTTCATGTCCACACTGGTCCCCAGGTCCCACCACACCAGGCAGAGCAGCCCAGGAGGAAGCTGCGCATGTGGTGAGTTTGGGTCACATCCAAGGGACCCCAAGTTTAGGAAACCCTAATATTTTAAAGAGGACTAGTAACAAACCTGCCTGCCCTATTCCCTGTGACACAGGAGTCTTGTGTCTTCTGCCCGCATCAGTGAAACTGTGGCGGGCTCACCTGTCAGCTTACAAGTCGGTAAAAGCCGAGAGTCTTCGTGGTTCTGGGCAGTTTGGTGTTTATCAAACCCTCCCCACCCCCAGGAATTCAATGACTCAAGCACTAGATTTGGGACTTACTTCCTATCTATTTGGTGTTATAACATGCATTTATAATACTTCCAACTTGATGGTCTATTTCAAAATTCCTACACATACCCATTGCTTGCTCACCTAACCCAGAAATTTTTGTGCACCTTACAGAAGACAAATACCATTTCATTACTTTCCTCAGTGCCTGTTCTCTAGGAGTTGGGCGGGCCAGTAAGGGGAAAAGTCCTAGTGAATATATATCTTTATCTACCAGACTAAAATCATGTTAAGTTCTCCAAACAGTGCTTTGAGCCAACTGGTGAATTATACTTTTTATCTCTGTGAATAAGAATTAGTACAAGGCACAGGAGGTATTGGGATTAGTGGGCCAGAGAATAGGAAAATATAAAATTCTCTTTTTTTCAGAGCATAATGACATTTTTGTTACAATTTATAGCATACACACACAGAGGGATAAAACACAGGTCATAATATGCATTTTGCACAATCAAAAGGCAAAGTATTATACATTTTTATAATAGTCCTCTCATAAGTCAAGGAAGTAAAGGGTTTTACAGGCTTGACTTCATCCTTAGACGGTGTTTTCCTGGCAGCACCCTGGATTTGATCTTAGCCCAGAAACTGTTTCTCTATTTTAGCATTATTTGACAAGTGGACCTGTGGAGAGGCTGTAAATGGGAAACAGATATTTGAACCAAGTGAGTGTTGGTTCCCTTATATTTAATCATCTTTCTTTAGCTTAGCTCTCTCGTTGATTTTACCTTTAGCTGCTTCATAGCAAGAGTCCCCTTTCCTCCAGTTTCAGTGTCATTTTCTTCACTTGCCTGGAAGCCCTTGCTCTCAGCCTCTTCAAGGGCCATCAGGCTTCCACTAAGAGTCTCTTGGTTTTCATTCTTACTCTTCTCTACATCCCTTCAGAGTCCACCTGTCTCCTTGTTCAAAGGCACTTCTACATGTTTAAGTTTTTTTCCCCATGGCAGAATCCCATTTTTAATATCAGTATCTGTGCCAGTTATTTATTGCTGCATAATAATCCACCTCAAAACAGCATTTGTTTTGTTCACACACCTGCAACTTAGGCAAGGCTCAGTGAGGCCAGGTCATTTCTTCTCCACTTGACATCAGCTGGGATGACTTGAAGCTGGGGCCTGGAATGATCTAAAGGCTAGTTCATGCACCCGTCTGGCAGTTGAAGCTGGCTTTTGACTGGGATGTTAGCTGGGGCAGTCTTGTCTGGAACACCTCTGGGAGGACTCACCATGTGGCCTGGCCTCCTTCACAACATGGTGCCTGGGTTCTAAGGGTGAACTTCCCAAGAGAGAGAAAGTCAGGTGGAAGCTGCATCATAATTTCTAACCCAGCCTTAGAAGTCACACAGCAGTTTCACCATATTCTAGAAACCAGTTACTGAGGCCGGCCACATATTTAAGGGGAGGGAATTTCATGGGAGAAGTGTAAAGAATTTGTATACACGTTTTAAAACCACCTCATCCACTCGTCTTACCAATAATCATTATATCTAAAGGAATGTAGTTCTTCCCAACTCAGTATCACTGAAATTCCAGCAAGTTTTTGTGTTGTTGTTTTTATTGTTTAGTATGTTCTCTGATTTTCTGGAAAGTAACAGAGGATTACAAAATAGCACAATTGAATTAAGGCTTTTTTTTTTTTTCAAAAAAAATGTATGGATCACCTCACTACACTTTTGTACTGGGAGATGTGATTTCTCCTTAACCCCAAGAATCATTTCTCCTTGGAATACAATTTAAATTAGCATAAAATATTTGTAGCTCAGAAAAAGGCTTATGGCATTAGAATCCATGTTTACAAGATTCATTAATTAGAGTCTTATTTTCAAAGTCTTAATTTGGGAGGCATTTATTGACTCAAGCCTAAATAACCCAACATCATATCCCTGAAACTTCTTTAAAACTTATGGAAAGTTAAGTTGGGGGAAGAGGTAAGAGACTTTCTACAAAGAAGTGACTTATAGTCATTTTATGGAGGAAAGATGTGAAACAATCATAGAAAAATAAGGATATAAAATCAAGTGCACATGCTATGTGGCAAAGATGATGACAGTAAAGGACATATTTTTGAGGTTCCTGGTGGTTTAAACTTTTTTCTTGATTTTCTGAGTAATTCAAGGTTCCATGTTCTAAGAGTCTAGTATAGTATAGATAACATTTTATTGCAACTGAATTTATTTCACAATTTGATACTGGTTTTGAGTTAGACTATTCTCAGTCTACTTCCTTCATTACCAAACTGTATTATTTTATTCATGCAGATTGATGATCTTACAGCAAAACTGGAACCTGCATCTTCAAAATGTGTACATCTGGATGCAGAAAATCAAGTTCCTCGACAGGAATTATTATCTATGAAAGTAATACAAAAGAAATATGAAAAACTAAAGAAGAATAAAAAGAAGTTGGAACAAGAAGTAGCAAACCTCAAAGGTCATGTAGAAATGAATATGGTGGAACATAGTCAAGTAGAACAGTATAAACGGGAGATTGAGAAAGAGCAAGACAGGATATAGTAGAAAAATTAAAAGAAGTCAATCTATTTTTACAGGTTAGCTTTTTGATCTATAAAGTGCTTTAATTCATTTTATTGCAAAATACATTTTGGATATATACTGTGTGTTTCCTCTACTTCCCTATAGCAATTTGTTGTGTAGATTTCTGGAAGGAAGTGGCATTTGTTTCTCCCTTTAAATATTTGTTTCTATCATTATTATCACTAAATTGATCTTTCAGAATGATTCTCACTAGAGACTCATTTTATTTTTAAAACCAGTTGGTATAAAACAAGACTATTAGGAGGAAAAGAAAAACTATGATTTAAAAATTGTACCATTCTCTTGAATTATTCTAGTTATATTATTTAATTTTTAAATTGATTCTATTATTCTTTGAATTATCAGATTATAGGAATGATTCAACTTTGTTTTTATAATTCAGATTTAATTCAGTTGACACTGATGATAAATATTTTAAACTTCAGCCTTTTTTCACATTTAAAATTGTTCTCTGCATCATTGCTCAAAACTAAAGGACATAAATATACTATAATTATTCAGGTTATAATTATTTTAAAAATGTATCCTTTTAGTTTGCTGCTTTACACAAGCAGCAGCTCAAGGAAACAGAGCAGCTAAGAGAGAATAATAATGCTTCAATAAGAAGTCACGTGGAACTCAGAATTAAAGATCTGGAATCTGAACTCTCCAAAATGAAAATTTCTCAAGAAGATTCTGATAAAACATTGGAAAAATATAAGCAACTCTATCTAGAAGAATTAAAAGTTGGTAAATCATTGGCAAATAAACTAAACAAGTAAGTCAAAACATAGAATCATAGAAAATAAATTTAGCTCATTCATTTGCCTCTAGAGCATAGTTTTTGTCAAACCAGGTTCACAAGATTAGTAGGAAGTGAAAGCTAACAAGACAGCATAATTTTGGAAAATGATGTTAGTATTTTTACTAACTTACTTATAGTAAGTTAACTTACTATAACTATTCTAACTTAACTTACTTATCGTAAATTAGTAACTTACCTTTAACATGTTGGTCCAGGACAGTTTGCATCTCTCCCCCCCCCCTTCTTTTTTTTTGGTTTTACGTGACCTCATTTTTCTTCTCTAAAGATTTTCATATAGTTAACCTGTTCTAATTATCTTTAAGCTAAGTGTTTTTGAAGCTTTATAATTTAGATAGTGACATTATTATAAAATTGCTTGTCAGAATTCCCCTAAATAGAAATATTAACAAATTTAACTATTTTTTTGAAAATTACAGCTTAAACCCAAAGGGTCAAGTACTCTGGGCACAGTCTGGTGCTTGGTGAATTAACTTTCTTGACTGAAATCTTTATTATTATCGCTAGAGGGAGCCTTAAGACAAACTCTCCTTCATAGTTTTTCTACTCTACATAAAGGCGTCCATGTGAAATCGGGAAAGATTATCCTCGGGGTGAAGGGCAGTGTAATTCACAGAGCCGCCTGAGGGGGGTGTGGAAGGCAGAAAGGGCAGATCCCACCTCCAGTGCCTTGGTAACAATGTTGGGAGCTAATTGCCCAACTTGGCTGTCTCCTCCCCTACATGTCGCTCTAAACTACTCCTCAGTGCCAAATGCTTCCTTTCTCTGAGGTAATGAGTGAAATGTACAAAGGCAGTGAGAGCAAATGCTTAAAAATGTCTTTGAGGGATGGTTTTTTAAGTCTCTAAACTGGTTTACTAAATCTAAGTATGTCTAACGGCATCTCAAGGATCCTGTAAGGAGGGCCATTCTGGAAGGCAGCAGGTGTTACCTGTTAAGGCATCTACATCACTGAAGGTCATTTCTCTCCACTCCCTACTTTGAATTACTTGTCGGGAATCCCCCTAGAAACATATGTACTTTTTTAGAACAATTTTAAACCTATAATTATATATAGTAAGTCCGCTCTGACAGATTTTCAGTGTTAAAACACTGTTTAATGGGAAATTCCATTTACTATTATGGCAACTTTAAAAAAAAAAAGCAAGTCGTTTGGGAGTCATTTAGGGAAACCTGAAATACTAAGCATGTGTCTTTTGCAGTCTTCACAGGACTAACGAGAGGCTGGCGGAGATCAGAACCGAACTTCTCCTGAAGACACAGCAGAACAGGTCTTTACTCAGCACTCTCACTACCAGGCCCGTCCTGGAGACACCTTGTGTGGAAATCATAGTAGTTTGGTGCTCAATAGAAATCTTACTCCAGGAGAAAACCCAGTGGTTCCTACCTCAAGGCCACGGCCTTCATATAACAGCATGGAGACTTACTGTACCAAGGTGAGTTATATCACCTTTTTTTCTTTGGGTTTCAGATTTCTGATATAATTCTTATTTTTAATTTAGTGAAATTCTGAGTTGTTTAATTGACTAATGCACACTAAGTAAAAGTCATAATTATTGTGCTAATAAAGAAAGGAGAAAGAAACTTTACAGTTTTCTTCAAGGACCTGAATCTCTCATTTTCAAGAGATTCCTGTTGTTAACTTTATTCAGTAAAGGTAACTAACACATTTTAAATTTCTTGAAAAGCTGCAATTAAATTCAGTTTTAGTAATGAAATATTATTGCCTAATAAGCAAAGGTATACTTTGAGATGCTCTGGCTTACTTTCTACTTGATCTCAGTTTGGCAATGATTCATACCAATTTTAAAGTTTTGCTGCACCCCAATTTTTCTAGCCCTAAGCATAAGTGAATGATTGGCATCCAAACAGTTAGCCACAGATGGATGTTTATTATCTAAAGAGATCCAAGGTAAATCCTTTTTATGAATTAAGTAAATTTGTAACACTAAAAAGATTAATTTCTGTTTTTAAGTTAAAATTTCTGCCATTTTCTTACATGAGAATACATCCTTCATTGCTATTTTACTTATAGCATTTTTATCTCAATTTTTATAAAACACGTCAATGGCTGGGCAATTGTAGAACATTTTCTGAATAGATCGAGCAAGTATTTTGATTTTTAAAATGAAATTCACTTATGTCTCTCTCTCTTGTTGTCACTTGAATGATTGATGACTTAAGGTAGTTACATGCAGAGTCTTTAAATGGCAACAAGTTTTCACTGTGTATCATTGTGATTAAGATATCCATCTCAATCAATGCACATTGGCTTGTGGTTTTGATGGTGTATTCATGATCTTCTTACTGCAGAGAACAATAGCATAGGCCCCTGTTAAACTGAGGCCTCAACCTGGTTTTTTCACTTGGCTTCATGTCATAAATCATAGAAAAGCAAAGCTAAGGTTCCTTACACAGCATTGAGGCCAAATAGCTTAAAAGAGAAAAACAATGACTGTTTTAGTACATAAATTACAAGATCCTAGCTAGCTGATATTTTTCATCGTTAGTTTCATTTTATTTTTCTGAAAAAATGAGAGGATGCAGGATCTAAGTGCATCAGTGTCGTGAAATTGGACTGTTGCTACAAAAAGAAAATGAATGTCAAATACTTCTGTAAATGGTTAAGCATGATGCACACTTAAAATGTTCTCATTAATTCTCACGAGAAAAATCAGGTAATGAATCATTTTACAAGAGGAACGCGAAAGTGTGTAAATGCAGAAGCAAAGCAAGAGAAGATTTTTGAGGAAATTTTTTTTTAAAGAAGAGGTGTTTATTTTTTAGTATTTCTAGATAAATTGAAAAACAGTTTATTTTAAACTTAATGTTGTAGTTCTAAGGTGTACACAGTTCCCTGTGGGGCATTGGTTTGCCAAGTCGTGCTAGACTTAATAAGAGAGGTTGAAAAGCACTAAGCACGCCCCTATCGAGAGACAGAGACAGGTCTCCTAATCACTGCAGAATGCCCTGGAAGGGTTCTTACACAGCTGTTCACAGAATTCCTCGTCAGACTTGCTGAAAGAAGTGCCTTCTGAGTTGCTAGGAGTTTAATTGTTTCCACCAGGAAGACAAAGTAATACTAGGAGAGGTGGTAACACACTGTCTAAAATGATAGAGAGGGGTGGGGTTTTGGATTAAGCATGACAAAACAACAGACTTCTAAAGATTTTTAGCTATGATTCTAGAAAGTAAAAATAGCATAATATTGAATTTGTTTACCAGTCTCCTTTATTTGCAAGGTTTTAACATTCGGGACTATTCCTACTGTGAACTTCTATCTTACTCAGCATTTTTTTCTAACTTTAAGGAAAATAATTATAGTAAAGTATTGCTCTATGTCTGTGATTTCACTTGTACTGGTTGTTGGAGCCAGTTTTCTCCAGGTTCATAACATTTAGATTTATTGCTCTGTCACCATGACATGAAGCATAGCCTTGCCACTTGATACAAACATAGTGGTAATATATTGCTGCATATCTGTTCTGCTAATTTTTACCTTCAGTTTTCACATTCTAGTTTAATTCTGGGGTGATTTGTCCTGTATCTCAGAAGTAATTTTACAGTTTTATTCAGTTGTGTCATTTAATTATATTATTATAAAATATAAAGAGTTAAGAATTAAAATCAACCTGAGCAGATACATCACTAGTTAGATGTTCTTGCATGTGGAATTTTTTTCTGAGAATTGAAAACTTAAAAATTTAATCCAGACAATTTTTAACAGATAAAATTTCTCTGGTTTAAAAATTTTTTATGTTCAAGAGTGTTTTTAGTATTTGTGTGCCTAACACAATGTATGGCCACAATAGTTACTCAATAAATGTTCTTTAAATCTGTTTTAAAAAAGGAGAGTGAGGGGCCGGCCTGGTGGCATAGTGGTTAAGTTTGCGCGCTCAGCTTCGGCCCAGGGTTTGCAGGTTCGGATCCCAGGCGCAGACCTACACACCACTTATCAAGCCATGCTATGGTGGCGTCCTACATACAAAAAAATAGAAGAAGATGGGAACAGATGTTAGCTCAGGGCTAATCTTCCTCAGCAAAAAGAGGATTGGCAAAGGATGTTAGCTCAGAGCCAGTCTTCCTCACAAAAAATAAAGGAAGACAGAATTTCACACTGATTGATTTAGGACTTTTGGTGTTTTAGTGACTCTTTCAAAAAATGTCTAATGATTTATTGAAGTAACTTTTTAGTTTCTCAAATGTCCATTCAGTTTAGCAACTCTTTTCTATGGTTATACAAATACATCAAAGCTAAAACAATATTCCCAGGACTTTAACTTTTACGTGACAGAACGTTGCCTCCACAGAATGAGTCACATTTCTTCCCAAAACTAGGCCTCCCGTTTGCATCACCAAGCAGTGCCGTCTGCTCTGAATTCTAACTCTAATCAAACTGTCACAGTAGTTATGCTGGTTTCTCATAAGGCAGAGAGAGAGATTAATATACTTATTTATTACCTCAGTTATGTGCTCTGTATAATTCCTCATGTCTCTACTTCATTTTGCCCACTTAGACAAATGCCCAGTCGTCATTTTATCCTTTGAAAGAGTCAGATAATCTCTCAAATTCTTCCAATTCTTTTTCTTTCATTCATTTTTTTCTCTGTACTTAATCCTTCAGCTCCTTGATCAACAAATTCTTTCTCAGCTCTTTCCTCTGCAGCAAAATACATGCATTTAAAATTTACAAACCAAGTGTAATTTCCTTTATATGTTAACCTGTTTACAATTAGATAATGAATTGCAGTGGTTTAAATGGGCAAGCTTACTTGATTTTATTACATTTTTATATTTATCATATTTATTTTTATAATATTTGAGTACTCCTTAAAATAGAGAATGATATCAAATTTTAATTTTAAAATATCAACAGTTACTGAAAATATAATAACTTTGGAAATGTGGGGGGGGGGTTGTGTTTATCAAATTGCTCTCAAAAAAAACTGCAATGTTTTCTAACCTGTAATCTCAAATATAATTTAATGGTAGCCTATCAGTAAACTATTATTGAATGAATGAACATATATTTGTATTTGTTGAGCTTTGCTTATTGTATTGGCTTCACTGTATTTCTAAAATATTCCTTTCAGCTTTTCCCCTCATTAAAGTGGGGGTTGTCTTGAAGAATGTACATTAGTTATAAAGTCAAGGAAGAAGAAAACATTCCTATAAGTGTTGTGTAGTCATCTTTCTTGGAGCTGTGGCGGGGTAGGTGTCAAATGACCCTCCTCTCCCCCTTCTGCGTTCAGAGCACAGGAATCAGGCAGATGGAGGGCAGCTTACTGGCTTTATTACTGACACCGACTAACGGAGTGGAGGATGTGGTTGAGGTGTGCAGCCACCGTGGGCTTCCAAACACTTCATCCTCACTTAGGCGCTTCCCCACAGTTGTAAGCGGAGGAAACAGATGCTTGACACCCACCCCAGGGGCAGGCCGCTCACTGCAGAGGGGAGAGCAGACCTGAATTCACGTCACCATGGGTAGACACATTTTCAAAGTAGAGATTCAGAACCAAGCAAGCACTTCTTAGTTCCTTCTCCCAAATTCACCCATTGAGTAAATCGCCCCTCTTAAGAGGAAGGTGGAGAGAGTATAAATCCTCACATGGAAACTTGAGGCCAGGGAAATGAAGGTTCTCCTATAACTTTGGGGGGTGTGTGTGAGGAAGATTGTCCCTGAGCTAACATCTGTGCCCATCTTCCTCTATTTTGTGTATGGGATGCCGCCACAGCATGGCTTGATGAGCAGTGCCACCGTCCAAGCCTGGGATCCGACCTATGAACCCCAGGCCACCAAAGCTGAGCAGGCAAACTTAACCACTACGCCACCACCAGGCCAGCCCTCTCCTATAATTTTTGACTGGATTTAAATTATAGTTGTAATTAAGCTCATGTCTTTTGTCCATACCGACTAATGATGAGAGGTGGAACAGAAGTATGCTAGATGGTAAAGAGAAA
This sequence comes from Tapirus indicus, assembly GCA_031878705.1. Classification (NCBI taxonomy): domain Eukaryota; kingdom Metazoa; phylum Chordata; class Mammalia; order Perissodactyla; family Tapiridae; genus Tapirus; species Tapirus indicus. The sequence goes on from CM062925.1 coordinate 103,443,216, forward strand.
TCTGTTTTGTGTTTTAAATTTTGCTCTAAATAACCCACAACATGGATAATTCATTTGTTGATTGATTTTGGTAAACCACGTTTTATTTGGAGGAAATGAATAGTTCTTTTAAGGAAGAATTTCCTCAATTTCAGCTTGCTTTGTTCACGAAAGGTTTTCTCCTCTAGCTTCAGTGTCCTGTGGTTTAAAAAAGTTGTACTTTTTAAATTGAGTATATTAACTTGATATTAATTTCAGTTCCTTTATTTTTATTCATGCCTTCAAAATGTATAATTTAGTTAGAAAGCTACTATTTCATGTCTCATGCATAAACATTATTGAAATGCATGGCAGAGTTTTCTATATTCATTTTCTCTGAATTAGAGTTAAAACTCTGTGTATTTTTCCTGAATATGAGGAAGTAGCTGGGATAGAACTCCAGGCTCAGCAAGAAGAACTAAAGTCCATTCCTGGCCTGCAGACCTCAGGCAAGCTACAACCTCTCTGAGCCTTTCTTGCCTCTTATGTAAAATTAGGAATTTTGAGTAAATCGGCGACTTTCACACCTTAAAGAAATGTTTTTTCAAAGAATAGAACCTTGTTTTTTTTAAAAAAATTTTGTATCAAACTGTATTGTATAAAACAGAGACAAGTAGAGCTGTCTAGCTAAAGGAGGGATGGAGACTCTGAGGCTGTGACTTCTTTATCTCTCAGTCCTGCAGTGTCCCCAGTGGAACCTTAGGTTTCTATGGGACATGGTTTGAAAACTACCACTTATGAGAGACTCCTTCTAATTAAAAATCCTTTGAATTAAAATTGACTGATACATTGTTTTCCTGTGTATAATTTTCTCACCTTCCTGTATTTTTGATAAATGGAAAAGTATAAATAAAATTGCAGATGTGTCCTCTTTATTCATGTTGGACTTCAAGCTACATCCACCATCGGAAGCACAATCCTCACCTAGAAATACACAGAAAGGTCACGGAAGTAAATATTTAGCAAAAGAACCTTTAGGGGAACTATAGGAACATTACATTAGTAGTTCCTTCATTAAAGTCATGTAAAAATGTAATTTACATTTTACATAGTGTTTATTAATGGTAACATAAAACTGTTTCAGTAAAGTCTTCTTCCTTCATCTGGTAGTAAGTAATTAATTTAACAAGGCCTGTCTAGTAATGTTGTCAAATTATTCATTTTATAAGGCCCATCTGTAACGCCATTGTAAAAAAAAGTGTTATGAAAATGTTGGGAAACATATAAGCCAAAAAATTTGTCCTCACTCTTAAAATTTGGAAAAACATTGGATATCACATTATCATTATCACCACCATGACCCTGTCTGGGGAATTTAGTGAGAGGATACCTTTTATAAGAAAGATTTAAATAAGAACATTCTAGATGGGGACACTTGTAATACAGTTTGAAATATCCCCACACGTTTCATAATTAAGTAGGTGACTATGACTAGTAAAATGTTTCAGAAAATCAGCCCTGATTTCTAGAAAGGAAACATGTTCCAGTTAGAGTTACGTATTGTTTTCCTTGTTTCTAATTCTAGAAAGTCATGAATCAGAAGCCATGTTTGAAAACTGGCTCTAACATATATTCTTCCTTTCTTCAAGCAGATTTTCTGAAATCTGTGGGTCTATATGAATCAAGAAATGTTTCAGTCACAGTACAGACAGCAAAATATCTTTACCTAATTTTTTGCCAGCAGAATTTTCACACGACATTATGACAGTACCACTTTCTTCATTTTACGTATTTAAGATTCTGTGCTGAAAAATTAATAACATAGAATATACCTTAAGATTTTAATCTTCTAAAAGTGTAGCATGGACAGTTTATTTTAAGGAAAAATCCATTAAAGTAAAAAAATTGATCAAACTTTTATAAACAGTATTTTTTTCTAACAATTGCAAAGTAATGCATTAAGCGTAAACTATGATTTGAATTAAACTTCTCTGTACCAATAAGATCAAACATCACCCTTCTGAAGTTATGTATATTCAGTGGACCAATACCAATTGTACTTTTTATCAGATTCATCTAAATGGCATTACAAATATGTGTTCTCTATTATCTAAAATTACAATAAGTAAGAATTTATTTTATTTTATTAATGTAATTATTTTTCTATTTAAGCAGTCCCCAAGTTAGGTCTAGTTTCTCAAAGCATTATTTAAAGGGCACATTTTGTAAACTATATGTCATTCCTGCAATAATGTCTCTTGTTTAACTTAAACATTATAATATTTGACTTATTTTAGATGTAGGAGTTGGAAAAAATATAACTACAGAGCTAAAAGAAGGTATGTTGCCAAAATTTATGAACTGAATTTAGATATCATTGATTTCTGAAATAAACTGTAAATAGTAAATAGCATCCTTTTCCATTGTTTGGATAATAGATACCATGTTATTTTTTCAGATACAAAGTTAACGAAAAATGTGAAAGTATAACATTCATAATGAAGAATATATTTATTCTTCATTTATTCATCATGTTCCATAGCTTTTTAAAAATCTCAAAAAGTCAATGTATCTCTTTTTATTTCTGGCTGTACCCTTCCTTCACTTCTGCCATCACTACGGAACTGTCAACCTGCACACTGAAACTGTTCTCAGAAAACATGGGCTTCATCAACATCTCACGTTTCTCGTAGTGATATAAGGCCACAAAAACCAGACTCATCTAGTAATACTTAGTCAAGCAAAGACAGTTCACATAGCTGTCACTTGACGGTGACATTTAAATCTCCAGTCATTGACTGTGTCATTGGTTTACATTTTGCCCTCAGGAAAAATTCCAAATTCCTCAGCATGTAAGAAAAATGTCCAAATCAATTTGGTTCTTGCCAAATTATTAAGCCGTATCTCTTGCTCTTCACCCTCCTCTGCCCCTTTGCTCTAGCATCTCAACAAACTAGACTACTGACCACTCCACAGTGTTCTTCCTCCCTCCCAGTCTCTGCCTGTGCTTCCTCCCTCTATCTGGCACACTTTTTCCTTGTCCTCGGGTATCAGCTTACATATCACCTCCATCAAAAAGCCAACCACATTGACACAAAACTGGGACGTCCCTCTGTGTGTTCCAGTAGTGCCCTGTTTTATCCTTGTCATGGGATATATGAAACTGTATGGAAATTGCCTGTTCGTCTGTTTTTTCAGTTTGTAGTAGATGATTGTTGAGGGGTGGACTGTGTCATCTTCATATTGTAATTCCAGTGCTTATTCCAGTACCTTAGCACATGGTTGTTGAATAAAGAAGTGAAGAATGAGAAATCCAGAAGCTCTGAAACTTAGCCACAATAGCAATTAATTCAATGTGCAGCCCTGGGTGAATTATATTTCATAGTCATCTTATATCTTGTATTGTAGCCTATATAGATATTTTTCATTCTTCTTAACACTTATAAATGTCTCAACTTTTTTTACTAACTTATACTTAGTTAACTATGAAGTAATTTAGATAAAGAATATAATTCTTTTTCTTCCCAGCTGCTGCTGAATTTGAATCTGGACCCTGTAGAGCTTCTCCTCTAGGATCTACTGATGAGTCAAATCTAAATCAAGACCGAGTTTTGAAAACGTCACAAGAATATGTCCAGAATATGTCCTTACTTATCATTTAAGTAAGACCTATCTGTAAACTGAATTAGATAATAGAATGCAGTCATGGTGTTTTTCCTCTTGTGATGTTGGAAGCAAGGTAGCAGAGTTAAAATAGTGAATAATATTTACCTACACAATATAACCTAAGAAGGTTTATCATCATTTGCTTGACAATGCTTCCCATGCAATTTAGCATACCAAAAAGTCTAATTAGTATCTCCACTTTTTCAGAAGAAAGAACAAATTTCTTTGAGAAGTCCCAGGGGCCCTCTGAAAATTCTGAAGGAATAAAGTCAAAAAAAGACTTCATTTGGGATATGAATTTTGGGGAGCTTGTCAAAAATATCAAAAGGTCTTAAAACACTTGGTCAAACAAGATCAAGTGTCTGCTGATCCTGCTGCTGTGAAACAATGCTTAGTTATCCATTCAAACAAAGTGACAACAGAAACAGTCAAGGGCAAACAGAGCATTAAAACAGTCAAAAAGAAAACCTTAATAGAGAGACCTCAGTCTTTTTGAACATAGGAATTTTTTTTTTTTTTTTTTTTTTTTGTGGGGAAGACAAGCCCTGAGCTAACATCTGTTGCCAATCCTCCCCTTTTTGCTGAGGAAGACTGGCCCTGGGCTAACATCCGTGCCCATCTTCCTCCACTTTATATGGGATGCCGCCACGGCATGTCTGACAAGCGGCGCGTCGGCGGGCGCCAGGGATCCGAACTCGCGAACCCCGGGCTGCCAAGCGCGGACTAAACCGCTGCGCCACCGGGCGGCCCCCAGGAAATTATTTTAACACAACATAGATTGTTCTGTCTTTTAGGTTGACTTACTCAAAGGTAAATAAAAAGCTTTTATAACCTCGTTATCAAGAGCAGATTCAGAGTTTAAGAAAATTATCCCTTTTAAGAGAAAGAGAAAATCAAATTCTAATTTTTGTACAAGCTTACTTCTCATATTAAAACATTCACTTAATTAGGTTTATTTTAATCTTAGCCAACTTGACCATCCATAAAACTCTTTCCTCGGGGTTCCTCTTCAACAAACCTTCTAAATCTTTCTTTTTATATTCAGAATTTGTCCCATGCCTTCCTTCTTTTTTTTTTATCCCAGTACTTTGGGACAAATTTATCTTTCTTAACAAAACAAACAAAAATAATTCCATTCTTTATACCTTCTTTACTGAAAACATATATCTCACTTTCCTTGAATACAAACATATTTTCCTTAATTTTTAGTAGCTTTAATCACATATATTAGAATTTTTAACACTTAGAAACCTTAATTTCTAAGTAAAAAGTAAGCAATTATAAACTTTCTTTTCCATTAGCATTTTGTGGCTTGGCAAATTTATCAATACCTTTTATAATTTCTAAAAACATCTTACTTCATAGTACAATATTTTAATAAAATACAAGACATGTTTATTAATAGACCTAAACACCTTTTAGTTTTTCTGTAATAAGAAGCCAAGAGTAGATAAACATATTTAATAATTAATGTCTAGTATTTTATCTCACTTAGAGATGATCTAGATATTTAATGAATTTTTATCATTTAAATTAACCTAATAAAACTTCAAAGTTTCAAGTTACCAAAGAGATTTTGGAAGCTATTTTAAGTACATACACCATAACACATAATTATTGTTTAAAAAGTTCATGCAACACTCATCTTTTTCACATCTATTTAGTTACTTGTTCCCAATAATTATTTAGATTGCCTGCAAGACTTCATGAGACATTAGACAAAATTAGTCATAATTTTAAGTTATTATTTTTGTTAACCAGTTGGGTAATAGAGATGATATCAGCTTATTTGACCAATAAACATGAAATAAAGGCTGTAGGTCTGCATCATATCCAGTGCTGATAACTGAGGACATGCCTATTTTAATCAAACCAACAAGCTTTTATTTACCATAGATTATTTCACATCACATTAATTTGAAAGACATTTGGGTTAGTTGCATTTAGAAATAATTTTTGTAAGCACTTACTTTAAGCCAATTGAATAGAGCTCTTAATTTGGGCCATACCATCCTAGGGTGTCTATATGTATGTTATATGTGTGTGATATTTTTACCTCTGGATGGTATGGCCCAAATCACACACATATAACATACATATAGACACCCTACATAGACTCCACAGCTACTGTTTTAAAATTACTGCCATGAATCAGGTACAGTAATATGAGGCTCCCTAGCTATGAATACAAATTTTGTTTTAAGCTTTTTTACTAATATTTGTGGAGAAGACACTCAAGATGCTAGAGTTTGGGTGGTGGTGCTCTGAAGCCTGTTTTTCTGGCCTTTTTTCCTTTTTTTTTTCTTCTGCAGTCTTAGGAATTGGTGATGAGCTAAATAACAGTTCCCAGAGAGGCAAGGCAATAAACCTTTTTGAGATAAAGGAACTGGGTGGAATCTGAACTGCCTCTAGAGCTGCTTTTTAGTTTTGCACAGGTTTGTAAGTTGAAGATAGTTGTTCTACCTGTCCAGCTATATGACCCTAACTTGTGTCTTTCCCTCTGGGTGCTTAGTTTTATTTTAACTTAGGGAAGAAGGCCTGGAAAGAAAATTCCTATCAGTCTCTGAATATCAGCTTCCAGTTGGGCCAAATTTCTGATCATAAGTTGCTAAATCCTTTCAAATATCTTGTCACGTTTCAGCCAGGACAAACAGTAACTATTTGGCAGTATTGAACAGTTCCAGTAATCTTTAATGTAGCAGTTTTGCAGAAAATCTCTCAGAGTCTCAGTAACTCTGGTGGTAGGTTATCGGGGTGTCTGTAAAGTCATGGCCTAATATATTTTCCTTTAGGTACCTTTTATAATAATTTTTATTAGCTTTTTACAACAAAACTTTCAGTAAGGTTATTTTGGAATTTTGAAGTCTTTTAAGTGAACTTCTTAAATGATCTTACCTAATCTGAATGTTCTTTCTAATGGCCCCTGAGCCTGTTTCGTAGGACCCTTAGTGATGGATGGAGTGCAACCCACACATCTATCTCTGACTGCAAAATGGGGTGCAACTGCATTTTGTCTGACCATGTTTTGGGACCTCCAACCTGAAGATAATTAAGTCAAGCCCTCAGGACATGAAACAAGCTTGGTAAGATACTTTTTGCTGTTCTTTGTAAATATTTACAGCCTCCAGAACCTTTAGTTTGAACAATTGTGCTGGAAGTTGGCAAGCTCGACTCAAAGTTTCTCTGATATCTGGCTTTTAAAAAGGACCCCCACAGTGGCCACTGTTATTTTAAACTATCCCGGGTTATCTCACCAGCAGTTAACAGCTACCCTTATTTCATTAAGCACTTGCAAGTTTTCAGCATGAAGCCAGCCGGAGTTCTGGGGGGAGGCTGCCCATGTGGGAACTGGTCAGCTTTTAGAAGCTCAATTTCCTATTTTTTTTTAGTTTACTTTTACTATAAAGTCTGAACAATTTCTAGGGACAGTGTAGTGGGTCGGAAATGTGATGCTTGTGAGTATTACTCCCTAAAGAAAGGTTGTAAACACTCTTTACCTGCCTTGGTTTCTCCTGACGGAAGTCTAAAACGACCATGGGGGCTTGGAGCGCGTGGCTGACCAACACTCATATGTGCTTCCCTGGACAGGCTTTTAATTAATGTGAATAATAGTGGGGTTCCCTATGGGACCACTGCATGTCTCCAGGCTCACCTCAGACATTCCCACTAGGTTCTCAGCCGCCTGAGAACGCCTTACTGCTGGGAGGAGCTGGTGTCCCTTCTCTTCAGAGCTGAACAAGTTCAGACTCTCATTTCTCTATCAAGCAGTTTGTTCACTCTATAAACACAATTCTTTCCAAATTAAAGCCAAATTTAAAAGGTCAGCCTGCCCTGTTAACTCCAAAGTTCCCCCTTGGCTCCCATGGCCTAGGAAATTCCCCCTAGGTTTCTCTTTCCTAGGAATTCCCCCCTAGGTTCCTCTTACCTAGGGTATGTACCAGTACCCCCTTAAGACACCTAGTCTTAAGGTTTGAAACAGCTCATATAAATTCTGGACCATCAACTTAAAATAAGGAGATCCAGGTTTCAGGAGAACTCACCAGGTCACCTGAAGAATGCAGTGATCTGGGGGGGTCTCAAAGGGACCCTATTGGCAATGAATGCTGGTTCAGTGTAGATTCCAGGTGGTCTCCAGTGGGTTTCTCTGAAATTCTGCCAACTATGCCAAGAAATGTCGATGCAAATAATCCATAGCCAATCTATAAATCAAAATTGGGATGAGTTTATTATGAGCCAGATCTGAGGAATAGCCCAGGGCCTTCCTTCCCCAAGGAAAGAAGGGCACCAAAGAAGTGGGGTGAATAGAGTGGTTATATACCATCTTGGCACAAAGAGCATACATCACATATGATAGGAATGTCCCTTAGCTGGCACAGCAGATCAGTGGTTGGCCAGTCAGTGGTCACAAGGTGAACATAGGAGTTCAGTAATTAATCCTTAGTTCCCAGGTAGAGATGCTTATCCTAAAGGAAATACCAATATGGGGGAAGTTACATCCCCATCTTTAGGGGCATCATTCTTGTCTTTGGGACATTGTAAATATTTAAAGCAGATATACAATGTGTGCTCAACACACCACATCAGGCCCCTTTGGAAAAACAAAGTCAGGCTGAATTAGCTTTAACCCAAACAGTTTCCTCATATACTCCAATATATCCTATTGCTTGTCATTTATTTATCAGTGTTTTCACTAGAGTGCCAATTTACTGCCTGCCTTTCCCACACACAAGAATCCCAGAGGACACACATGACTCCCCAGGAAATAAGAGTTTCCAGTCATTAGGGACCACAGCTGAACAGAGATTTGTCAGGCACCACAGTGGACAGGACCCTGGCACGGCCTCCCACCTCCCACTGACTGGGAAAGTTTAGCGCCACCTTTCCCCCCCCTTCAGTCTGAATAATCGAGGTCACTTTAGTCCCTGTCTTCAGTGGGACTGCCTGAACGCAGACAGATTCTAGCAGTTCTGCTGGCCCTTGTTGGGGAGGGGAAAATTTCTCCCTATCCCTCTTGGTTATTTTGGCTGATCTAATAATTAAATTGACATAAGACAGATTAACAGGAGCGGAAAAAAATAATTTTGTACATAACAGAGGTCTCGTAGCTATGGGACCCAAGAAGTGACCGAAGCAGGCTGTTTATATACCTTTTAGACAAAGAAACAATAAATTCATGAACTGACAAGATAAAGACACTTAGGCTTAGGTAATCATTAGTGACGAAACTAAGCAGTTTGTTTACATAGCTTTCTCAGTCGTCAATTCCCTATCTCTGGCAATAAGGACGGCTCTCTACCTCCTGGTTCAGGGAGGGGACCTTTCACATGGGGTATTTATTTCCTGCTTTTCAGGGGACAGAGAAGAAAGTCAAAGTGTCCTTCCTGCACCTAATTCAAAATAAACCATAGGCTACTTGGGCATATTTTCAGGCAGTCTGCCCTGAGCCCCATCAGTTCCCTCCTCTGAAACTTTCCTGGCAGTTTCACATATTAAAAGCTGACCTGGTGGCTGTGAAAAGAATGATCGGGTTAGTAGCTGAGTGGTAAGAGATCTGAAAAGGGAGAAAGAAACAGAGATTAGACGGAGGATGCACAAACAGAAAAGAACAAGTAGAAGCACATTTCTCCACAACCCGTTGAACCAGTCTCCCACCCCTGGGAATAGAATGGCTGTGCCTCATTTATCTGATACAAAGTATTAATCTTCTCTTTTCACAGATTTAAGTTACACACTACTTGCCCTGTGTGATTTACATAAAGGCAATATTTCCCACCAATGACAGCACAAGCCTGCAGTCCCTATTTCCTGTTCGACTTGTCTCTGTCATTCAAGCCACTTTTCCCCAGCAGCAGAATCTGCTGCACTTTCGCCACGTTGCCCACGCTGGCGGCTTTGTGGATCTTGCCGAGGTCCTCGTCTCGGAGGTGGTACCCGGGCCGCGAGCCGACTCCGTCGCTGCTCTCGTGACCGACGCCCGCGCCGGCCCTCCTGCGTCTGGCGGAGGAGCCCCCGGGGGACTCGCCCTTCCTACTCCGGAAGCCAAAAATCTTCTTCATCGCAGAGCCTACGGGCTTCAGAGACATCTCGCCGCCCCCTCCGCTTCTCGCTGCATCCTGAGCCGGACACGAGTGCTGCAGATAAGCCGGCCGGGTCTCGCCACAGCATCCCAGCGGCCAAGCTCCGCGGTTTAGAATCTCTCACCGCAGACCAACGGTAGCCCTGCAACCGCCGCTAAACACTAGTGCGCATGCGCGCTCCAGAAGATGACGTAACTGCGCGTGCGCACAGGGACCTAGTAGCCAAGGGTGCCTAGAACGCATGTGCGCGGCCCGAACGGCTCAAATCATAGTGATTGTCTTTGGGTCGCGCTGGGTTCCTTTCAGTCCTCAGTGGGAGTTGGCTGAGTGTTTCAGGACGTTTCCGAAAGTTAGACTCTTTTCAATGCAAAAGCAGTCTTTGCATACAGCTGGGGCTAGAGTAGCTTGGAAATTCAGGATGCCGAAGGACTCGTCCCCCAGTAAACTACGCTAAAAAGACTCTCTCTAAATCTCCTTACCCCTCTGTTCCGCTTCCACATTCCTCCGGGCCCCTGCCGGTCGCCATGGAATTTAGTGGATGCAACGACAGAAAGCCGTTTTCATGGTTTCAGAGATAGTGGCAATATGTGTCATCAAGTACAGACTCAGGAGAAACCAATGCACATTCTCCAGATGGAATGAAACGCATTTCCGCATGACTCTTAACCCTCCTTTTTGGCCCAACCTTACCTTTACATCTTCTTTACTCTTATTTTTTGCTTTCTTATTTTCCCCAGTTAAATCTTTAATCAATCCAAGATTTATTTTGGAGCATGGTGCGACATTTAAAAACTTAAAAAAAAAAAATCACTATTCACTTGTCCCAAACAATCCACCTTTTCTCACTTAGTTTAAAATACCACTTTATCTTACATTAAAGCCTCAGCTATGTTTTTCCTTTCTGGGTTTTCCATTCTGTTCCATTGAATGGCCTACTTCTTACATCCCTACTCTACTATTTTAACGTCCCTCATTAGCTTTTGGTAGTTTTTTTCTGTATGTAAATACTGCACAATTCTTATAATTTGTAATGATTATTGTCTTGATATCTGTGTATTCATTTGACAACCAGAGTGAAGAACTTTTTTAAGTTATTATTTTGTAACAGGAGAAAAAGTTGACAGTTTCTAACAGATGCTTAGGAAGGCACAAACTGGATGATAAAGATTTCACCAGAAAGATGTAATATTGGAGAATGGTATGACGCAGGTGAAAAAAAAAAATCTTGGAAATGCACACAAGATGGACTGCTTTTATTGGAAGGTAAGATAAATGCTAAAAATTTAAAATATATATAATATAGCTATTTTTTCCCTCAAATCCTATTAGCTACCTACCAGATGCATCTAACTTTTTTGTTTCCTCCTAATATTTTCTCTGTTTCTTTGATTTATCTACCCAAACATATTCCCCACTCTTTTCAGAATGACCTTGTGCAATTTTATCATCTCCATTGTCATGTAGTCTCTGCTCTCTACATTTGTCCTATATTCCTTAAGATCTTTCAAACTTAAAATCTAAATAATCATTTCCCCTTGCTTCCATCTTTATCTGCAAATCTTGTTTCCATCTTTATTCCATTTCTTAGGAAGGCAAAATATGTTGACTCCATACTCCATAGAAACTGGTATAAACAGGAGTGTATTTGGAAACTCCTTTTAATGTAATGCTTGATCCTGTAATTCCACCTGGACTAAACCTGGTGTTGTGGGGGAAGCAGACAGGAGCGGGAGCAGGCCCACGACACAGCTAGTACAAAACCAGCTAAGCCAAAACTCACCCAGTTCCTATTACATTTGTTAATGATTTCAAGAATTAACCAAAATAAAAAGTAATAGAAATCAGTTTTGCACAAGATACACCAGCTAAATCTGAAAGTTTGGCAGCCATATTTTACTGCAAGACAAATCCATAAACGTTAAGTACTTTTCCTTCAAAGGCCATTTAATGCCATTTTGTTCTTTGTAGGTTGGATGATCTGACAACAAATTGTTTGGGATTAGCAACTCAGAAGTCGAGTGTCTGGACCTTCAGCAGAAATTGCTGCTGGAATGCACCTACAGAGCTCTGGAGAGCACTGGGGTCCCTGCTGAGGAGATGGCTGGTTCCAGGATGGGCGTCTTCATTGTGAAACAGCAATGAACAAAAACCACAACAACAAAACCATTTCTCAGGCCTCTCCAGCGTAACTGGACCAAATGGTTTGGGTGTGAATGGTTTCAACTGTGATCACCAAGCATTTACCTCCTACAGTAGCCCAACTAGAAAATTATCTCTCATCCCCTATCTGTGTCCTCAGTATTCCCCAGGGTGACCTATGAGAACAGTAAAGGCTCTCTGTAGTGACATCTGGAGAGAAGACTCTGGCATTCCCTGATGCGGCCTCGAATGAGGGTCAGACATTACCAGGCTGTCGGGAGGCAGGAACCACACACCAGGACTCCAGGGAGGTTGTAGAAATCTGGTTGACCCTAGTGTTTTGTATGGACCAGAGGTACTCAAGGATATATGTTAGGCCAACTCTGAGCTTCTGTGTTCCTTGCTCAGATGCTATCTGGATCCCCAAAGAGTTTCTTTTCTTTTTTTTTGCTATAATTACCCTGTTTATTTTCCTATTGCTGGCTGCTCTGCTCTTTACTGTAAGCCCTGGAGAGCCTCACTGTCTCGTTTACTGCTGGATCCTGGGCCTGACACGTGGGAAGTGCCCAGCCCAGAAAGTGCTTTTTTTTCTTTTGATGTCTTAATAACTTATAACATTGTGAAATTTCAGTTGTACATTATTGTTTGTCAATCACCATATAAATGCTTCCCTTCACCCCTTGTGCCCAACCCCCTCCCCTTGCCCCTGGTAACCACCAAACAGTTCTCTCTGACCATGTGTTAGTTTATATTCCACATGAGTGAAATCATGCAGTGTTTGTCTTTCTCTGGCTTATTTCACTTAACATAATACTCTCCAGGTCCATCCATGTTGTTGCAAATGGGAGAATTTTGTCTTTTTTATGGCTGAGTAGTATTCCATTGTATATATCTACCACATCTTCTTTATCCACTCATCTGTCATGGGACACATGGGTTGTTTCCACTTCTTGCCTATAGTAAATAATGCTGCAATAAACATAGGGGTGGATAAGCCTCTTTGGATTGTTGATTTCAGGTTCATTGGATAGATACCCAATAGTGGGATAGCTGGATCATAAGGTATTTCTATTTTTAATTTTTTTGGGAAATCTCCATACAGTCTCCAAAGAGTTTCTTACAAGCAATTGAAAGTTGTTTTCCCATTCCCAGACTTCTGTGGAAACTAATTTCAGATCCAAAGCAGACACACTCTAGAAAGTTGTTGCTTAGAACACCCATGCTTGTTTAAGGCTCAAACAATGCCCTGGTCAGCTTTCCTGATCCCTCATTCAATAGTTATGCTAATGAAATTAATAATGTATTAGATTAATATTTGTTTTATGATGAGAAACAACTCAGATATGGATACTTTAACAAATCCCTTAGCTAAGGTTATCCAATTCCACTTCAAGGCTGTCATAAATGTTTTCTGCTTTTAAGAGTTACCACGAAACTCATCAGACACTTTTCCACAGCTGGTTCATTGTTGTTTGGGATGTGTCTTCCCATGCATTCCACTGTGTCTGCTGAGGGAAATTAAGACTATGTTGTAATTAAACCGTGATTAGACTATGAGGGCCCAAGTGTGTTGAGGCTGATCTACCAATATCTACCAGAGATCCCTGACCTGGGAAAACTGCATTAAGGGGGCCATAAAATTAAAATAGAAAAATGTACTGAAAACATTTATTCTGGCATCATGAGAGTCAGTGAGGAAAAAACAGACATGACATTCCTGTGTTCAGGAAGGGGGGCAAGTTTTATATTTAGTGCCACATTAAGGGTGATCACAGAGGGCCTATAGAATCATGTAAAGAGGAGGACAGTAAGTCAGGGAAAGATACACAGGAAGAAATGATATCAGCACTGAAACTGAAAGAATGAATAGCAGTTAGCCAGTAAAGAGGGGAGGAAATGGAAAGAAGCACATCCCAGAAAGAAGGAATAATGTATCAATGAGGGTCCAGTCAGGAGAGAAACCACTCAGTAATTTGAACAGGGAATGTTTAATATCAAGAATTACTAACTCTAACAGTAGATCAACTATAGGGGTGAAAAGAGAAATCTCAAGAATTCGGGTGGGAGAATAGCCAGGGAAGGAACAACTTAAATCGGTGGCTCCCCAAGGCTGGGATTAGACCTCATTGAAGAAGGTGTGGGTGCAGTTCACTGAGTTGCCCAGGCCAGAGCTGGTCCCCAGCATCAAGCAAGCAGGAAATGCCTTTCAGGAGTGCAGGGAGCCCACTTACATCAGAGCAGTGCAAGGGCTGGGGTGTGTCATATCTGTGTCCAGAAGGAGGCAGCAGACACCTTCGAGATACAGCAGAGTCAAGGCTGAGGGCTGGGCGCACAGAGGGAGGAGGTCGTTGGGAGCTGCTTGCAAGGGGCATGGTGTCCGTGTTAGGAGGGTCACTGACTGGGGCTGGACTGCATGTTCTGGGAGTGCACAGCTGGCACTTCGGGCGTTGGTGCAGAAGGAGCAAACCGCAAAACAGCAGCACACCAGAATCTGGGCCAGGGCCACTCCTCAATCTCCAGGTAAGCAGGAACAACTGACTGGGACAGAGACGAGCTGAGGTTGGTAGCCTGAGGAAGTCAAGACATACAGGAGTTAAACTTCTCTGCCATCCATTGGGCTGCAACCACACCTTCTTCAACAAGATTTGAACCCCCGTCCCGAGTTTGCCCTTTTGGGGTCACTCTCCATCTGAAGGGTTGTCATTCAGAATTCTCTTTTCCATCTTTATAATTACTCTCCTATCATAGCTTAATAATCCCTTATATTAAACTTCCGCTGTTTATATTACCACGTGCTACCTGTCTTCTGATCGGACCCAGACGGATACTGAGGCCATGGAGTTGCACTGTTCAGATGTGCCATCAAGAGAACCTAATGTGGACAGCATGGTTGAACCGTAGGCACCAGCTGCTGCATTTTCTATCCACCATGGTGCTCACACTGAGGCCTTGCATCTGCTGTGCCGTGTCGAGCCAATGACTGAGCACAAAAGGGATACTAAGGCCAAGTCATTTCTGTCCACATAGGACTCCTCTACAGCCAACCGCCTCATGGAGACTCAACATCACAACCCCAAGGGCCTACACTATGATTTTCCTGCTGGGGTTTGCCCCGAGACCCACGCCACAACTTTTCCCGCCAGCGATACCACTGACACCATAGGGTCTACAAGATCCTGTGAGCAAAGCAGCAGGGCTTCTTGAAGCACAGCCTGGACCTACTGCAGAACTCATCTGCTCTGGGCCCGCTTCAGTCCTGCGTACTTGAGTGTCACCAAAGGAGTACTCCTAAGTGTAGGACAGCGTTTCTCACCCTTGTTCTATTGACATATTGGGCTGGATAACTCTTTGTGTGTATGGAGGGGACTGTCCTGTGTATGGTAGGACATTTAGCAGCATTCCTGACATCTACCCAGTAGATATTAGTAGCATCCTCAGTTGTGACAATAAAAATGTCTCCAGACATTGCAAAATGTCCCCTGGGGAGAATTACTCTCCCACACCCACACATTGAGAACTGCTGGTGTAAAATATGCTGCCTCCGGAACCCAGAGGCCAACCAGTCTGTTTCCTTCTTTGTGGAAAGTACTGAAGAGGCAGCAATTTGTCTTTCAGTTTTGAGGGACATCCTGACACGCCCCTGACCGCTGGATCCCTGAGAACTTCACTGAAGTGGCAGTTCATGTCTCACCAAGGCCTCCAGGATTAGAGCCACTTACTGCTCCTGCTGTCAAATCAGAGTGATGTCATCAATAAAATAGACCAAGGTGATGTTCTGGGGATGTCCAGATGTTCTCAAAATATAATACGACGGAGAACAGAGGAGTTAATGTAACCCTGAGGCAAAACTAAATGAACGATTTGTCCATACAATGTAAATGTGAACTGTTTCTGATCCTCTTTTGTAACTGGAATAGAAAAGAATGCATTTACCAAGTCAGTGGTCACATACCAGGTAACTGAGGCCTTATTAATCTGTTCCGGAAGCAATACCAGGTCCAGAATAGCAGCTATGATTGGGGCTACTATTTGGTTGAGTTTACAGTAGTCTACAGACATTCTGCAAGATGAATCTAGTTCCTCAAGGGGCCAGACTAGTGAATCAAACAGAAACATGGTAGAATTCACCACCCTTGCAACCTTTAGATCTTGAGTGGTAGCACTAGCCCCCCATATCTCCTGGGATACAATGTTGTTTCTGGTTTACTTCCTTAACTGAGGGATTGACAAAGGTTTCAGAAGTCTCCACTTGGATTTTTGTAATATGATAGCTTATAGGTTAAGTACCTGCAGGCTGAGTACCTAATACAGGGGTTACTCCTACTGCCGTGTACGTTAATTCCACCCATATACTCAGAGACTCAAGAAATGACCCACTAGTAAGTGTGCAGACTTTGAATTTATTACCTGGTCCCCATAAACCCCTACTCTTACAGTCTAACTATGATGATGTTTTGGGGCCCCAGGTCTCAATTCAACTGAGACCCTGTGTCCAATAGTCCTTGAAATATCTAGGAATTCCCCTTTCCCCAGTGTAGAGTCATCCAAGTGAATGACATCAAGTCCCTTTGGAGGAAGACTGGGGGAAATATTGTAGTATATCTCTGCCATGGTATTGCAGAGTCCTTCCTCCTAGGGACCCATCCACCTCTTCAGACAGTTGGGTCTGGATCTGAAAGTCGTCAAGGGATCCTGAGTTTTTATTGGGGCAATTGCCCTCATCCTCCTGCTCCTCCATTCTTGCCTTTGTCTGGTTATAGGTATTAAGGAGCACTATTCTTGTTCACTGGTTGATGGAAAAATCCATCTGGGGGCACCATGCTCTTTTAACTATCTCCACAACTCCCTGTTGGTTAAGTTCCCTTGGCTGCCCCTCCAATCTTGCTGTGCATTACTGTTGGTCTTGATGTGTTCTCTGGGCCCTCTCATGGAATATAATCCTCTGTTGGCTCTCCTGGGCTCACATAAAATATCCATTCCAGCATGCACACTTCCCTTGGCCTCTTTATTCCTTCATCTGTCACCTCGCAGGGTGTGGTATAAAAAAAAATACCCTGGGTCTTTGTCCCCAGTTCTGGGCACAGAGCTCCTAAAACCCTTAGAATTTCCTGAGATAGGAATGTCTAATTATTTTCACAATGAGCCTCTCTGACCATACCTGAGTTGATGCTCATGAAGTGACTCCTCGTGGGAGGAGGCCCTAGATAGCTTCAGGAAGGGGGCTAGTACCCAGAGGAACCAACCAGGTGATTAGAAGGTTGGAACTTTCAGCCCCACCTCCCTTGCCCCCCCTCCAACCTCCAAGGAGGGGGAGAGACTGGAGAGCAGGTTCAGTCACATGGCCAGTGATTTAATCAACCATGCTCACGTAATGAAACCCCATACAGAAACTCTGAGATGAGGCTCAGAGAGCTTCCTGGTTGAACACATCAAGGTGCTGAGAGGGAAGCCTGCTTGGAGGGCACGGAAACCTTGTCCCGACCTCCCCAGACCTTGCTGCCCCATGTCTCTCTTCGTCTGGTTGTATCCTTTCTAACAAACCAGTAATCTTCAGTATAGCACTTTCCTGAGTCATTCTAGCAAATTATCAAACCTATAGGGGGGGTCACGGGAACCCCCAAATTTGTAGCCAAGGCAGAAGTGTGAGTAGCCTGGGGACCTGGGAGTTGTGGCTCGTGTCCAAAGTGGGGGCAGTCCTGTGGGACTGAGCCCCTTAACCTGTGGGGTCTCTGCTAACTTTGGGTAGTTAGGGTATCAAATTGAGGTCGGACAGTCGGTGTTGCAAGTGTAGCTACTGAGGCATCTGCACTGTATGCAGCATTGGCCGTTGCTTTCTCCTGAGTTCTAAACAGAAGTAACAGAAAGTTTCCTCCGTCCCCTGGGGCTCTTGCCTGAGTGTTAAATCCTGTGTCCCCCAGAAATACTCCCACGTCAGCGAATTCTTGCTTTTCCAGTCTTACACTCTATCCCACTGATCAAGCCTCTTAAAATCCAATCCCAGGCATGCTCACCCTGGCTTGCGCCTGTACATACTAACTAGTTCTTGCAGCCCGTTTGGTGTACAATCTCTTCTTCCCTTATGAAGCCCAGCACATCCCCAGCCTGCTTATATTGGGATTTAACCCAAACTATTAGCCTGGCAGCCAAGAGAGGAGGTGGGCGCAGCCCCTGAGGGGACACCTGCCACCTTGTCAGGGAGAAGCCTCTGCAAGGTCTTCCAGCATGGGGGAAGTGCTAGTACTTACTAAGGAAGGCTGGGCCTAGAGAGCTAAATCCATGAGGATTTAGTGGGATCTGCAGAACCAACATCCTCATGGGCTACATCTGAATGTCTCCATCCCATTTTAGATTCCCAGATTTTCTCAGCGGCCCTGAACTTGGCATAGTATACTTGCCTTGTCTGAGTATTTAAACATCCTTGGTGCTCTGCAACTCTATCAGATCTTTGGTTTGCTCTTTCAGTTTCTGCTCTTCCACTGCGGGAAGTTAGGGCCTCCACATGAACTTCCAGAGGGCCTGAAGCTCTCACACTTAACCTTTACACTTGTTAATCGCCCTCAGTTTCTCATTACCCCATTGCAAGATGAAGATACAACTTTGCAGTACTGAGATATCTTTTTAAAAGAGCTTTATTGAGATAGAATTCACATACAATTAATCTGTTTAAAGTGTACAATTCAATGGTTTTCGAATACTCAGAGAATTGTGCAACTGTCACCACAATTTTAAGATATTTTCATCATCCCAAAAAGAGACCCCATACCCATTAGCAGTCACTCCTCATTTCCTTCCAACTGCTTGTCCCTAGGCAACCACCAACCTACTTTCTGTCTCCATAGATTTGCCTATTATGGACATTCACCTAAATGGAATCATACATTATGTTGTCTTTTGTGACTGGCTTCTCTCACTTAGCATAATGTTTTCAAGTTTCATCCATTCTGTTAGTGTCCTAGGGCTGCTGCAACAAACTACCCCAAATACCACAAACTTGGTGGCTCAAAAGAACAGAAATTTATTCTCACAGTTCTGGAGGCAAGAATTCTGAAACCATGGTGTCTGCAAGGCCATACTTCCTCCAAAGTCTCTAGGAGAAAAGTCCTTCCCGGCCTCTTCCAGCTCCTGGTGGCCTCAAGCATTGCTTGGCTTGTGGTGGCCTCACTCCAACCTCTGCCTGTCTTCACTGGCTTTCTTTTCTTTTCCCCGTGTCTCTCCCGTGTCTCTTATAAGAACACACCATCGGATTTAGAACCCAGTCAGATGATCCAGGATGATCTGCAAAGACTCTTTTTCCAAATACGGTCACTTTCACAGGTTCCAGGGGTGAGGACATGGACATATCTTTTTGGGAAACACCTTTCAAGTCGCTGTATCCACATAGCAGCATTTATCGGTACTTCATGCCTTTTTATGGACAAATAACATTCTACTTTATGGATTTGCCACATTTTATCCATTTTTCAGTTGATGGACATTTAAGCTGTTTCCACTTTTTTGTTATGATGAATAATGCCACTGGGAACTTCTGAGTGGATGTTTTCATTTCTCTTGGGTATATTCTTAGGAGTGGATCTATTATCTTTATGAGCATGTGCTCTCCATATCTTTCAAAGTCCATTCACCAGGAATTTTTCCAAGGTCACCACTTCGTGCCAGGGAATCCTCGTACCCCATCTGCCACTCATAGTGGTGTTGTTTGTTTTCAGCTGTCAGTAAGGCAGTCTCAAACTTGTTTTCTCAGACCACTCCTGGCACCACTTGTGTTAGTTGAGTCCTCAGATAGGTAGATGCTTAGGTAGGACTAGATGTCCAAGAGATTTACTGGGGAAATGCCTATGATGGAAAAAGGGGAGGTGACAAATAGAATATTAGTCCCCAAGATGTTCATATCCTAATCCCTGGAGCCTATGAATGTTATGTTCCATGGCAAGTCGGGGTATTTAGGTTGCAGAGAGAATTAAGGTTGCTAATCAGGAGTCGCTACAATGAAGACGTTACCCTGGATTACCCAGGTGGGTCCAATGTAATCACAAGGATCCTTTAAATGGGGAAGAGGAAGGCAGAAGTGACAGAGTGATGTGACAAAGACTCAACAGGCCATTGCTGGCTTTGAAGATGGAAGGGGGCCATGAGCCAAGGATGCAGGTGGCCTCTAAAAGTTGGAGAAGACAAGGAAAACGGATTGTCCTCTAGAACGTCCAGAAAGGAACTTTGTTGCCGACACCTTGGCTTTAGCCCAGTGAGAATCCTTTCAGACCTCTGACCTCCAGCATCCAAGTGGGTTCCCCAGGTTTCCCAGAACTGGAGGATTCTCGGGACACAGGACTGTCGGTGCTAAAATCAAGACACTTCCAGGAAAACTGGGATGTTTGGTCACGCTATTCCAAATGCTGGAGACCTGATCTGAGCATTTCCAGGCCCAACATACCTCTCATCTCTCTGACCCTCTCTTAGGATAATTTCTGCTAATCGTGGCAGTTTACGGCTGGAGAATTTTTTCACCGTCTTCTCTGCAGCCCCTCTTCCCACCTTCCCCACCTATCCAGAGCAGACACCGTCTGTGACTCTGAGATGCTATAGGCAGAATGGGACATCTGTAACTTTTCTTTGTAACTCTGAAAGATGAAAACTGAGATTAGGAATGCAAGTTACGTTTTCAGCTTGGTCCTCTATTTTACTTCCACGCTTCTCCTCTATAAAATCCAGGCCAACTCCTGTGCCCCTGACCCTGTACATGGTGAGGGGATGGAGCATTGGTTGGCAACGTGCCTACTGAAACCCTTCCCACAAGGGTCTGTGTTTCCTATGAGGCAAAAGCAAATACCAGTACTAAGCTTATTTTCTCATGATTACAGCCAGCCCACCCAATGAACTTCCTGTCTTCAACAGAACAATGAGTGGGCATCTCTACTTCATAAAACTTTAAGTCTTTTTCATTTGTTCCAGAATATGTACCAAACACAGGACCTCTAAGTTTTATAGGGAGTTGGTGCTCAGAGAGTTGTTATAACCATCCCCTTTGTGGCCATAATTTTTTCATTGGAAGGAAATTAAGTGGCTCAGTCTCCAACCTGGGGCCCAAGTGGGTTCTAAGAATCTCACAGGTGGAAAGGAGGTGGGCAAAAACTTAGCATCACCCCTCAGAACCTTGCCTGGGAGAAACCCAGTGTTAGGAGAATGAGGCATACCTGCATCTACTCTGACTACTAAAGTCTCTTTTGTTTCATATATATTAATATCTTCTAACTTTTCAACAATAAATACATATTGCTTTTGCATAAAAAGTGATTTGTTTTTGGTTAAAATAATAGCTTTCAATGTGTTAAAGAAAATTAACATATAAAAATATTCCCTATTAGATAATAAAGTGTAAAACATATAGCTTATAAATGTAAAAATATAACTATTAAATACTATATTGCCTACAGAAGAATAAGCATATCAATGGAAAACCACATAGAGGCTGAGAACTTTTTTTTTTAGTGAGGAAGATTAGCCCTGAGCTAACATCTATTGCCAATCTTCCTCTTTTTTGCTGAGGAAGATTGGCCCTGCGCTAACATCTGTATCCATCTTCCTTTACTTTATATGGGACACCACCACAACATGGCTTGACAAGCGGTGCGTCAGTCCACACCCAGAATCCAAACCTGTGAACCCTGGGCCAGCAGAAGTGGATGGCGCGAACTTAACCACTATGCCACCGGTCTGGCCCCGCTGAGAACTTTTAACATAACAGAAACTACACAAATCAGTGAGGAAGATATGTATTATTAAATAAATGGTTTGGGGAGAATCAACTAGTACTCGTGAGAAGAACTTAACTACACATCTCACAACACATACTCCAGATAAATAAAAGTAGTCTAGTCTTTTTAATGAACCTATTAAACCATTAAATATTTTAGAAGAAAACAGAGATGAGTGGTATTATTGATGAGTGATAGAAGATTTTTCAAACAAAAAAACCAACAGGAAGTTATGAGAGAAAATATCAACACATTTGGCCACACAAAATTTGTGACCAAATAAACACAGTATAAATGCAAATATAGAAAAATTGACATGCATATATAATAAAATTCTTATTTGTTTACAATAAAGTAACTAAAATTTTTTGAAATGATCAAAGGATATAATCAGTTCACAAATTAACCATGAGTTCCAGAAGCTTCCTACTCTCACCTGATAGGGATGGTAGGTTCAACTTCATCGTCTTGCCTCATGACCACCTTTGCTCTTCAGTTCTGTCAGAATTCACTGGGATCTTGATATTCGCACTACCTTTCAGGTCATCACATTTACCCATTATGTGGATGACTTCATGCTGATAGTATCAGGTGCACAGGAAATGGGAGATAGTTTAAAAGTCCTGGTAAAAATTTCTTTTCCCACTGTTATAATTTATGTCAACCCTCTTAAAAAACAGACCAGCTTTACCCATTTAGATTTAAAGAAATATTTTCCCAAAGTTAAGCACAAATTCAAAATATCATCTTGGTATCACACATAATTCACAAAATATAAACAATACAGTCAGTTCTAACAGGGACCAAAGCTTTGGTGGATGAAATGAAATTTGTGATGTGGGGTAGTGAGAAGCATAGTCGCATAGTAACATCTCACTTTTAGAAACAGTGTGTTTTTTATAGAGAATTCTTTTTACCTTCTATTATTCCTCTAGTAACTCCTTCTTTCTTCAAATTTTATATGAGAGGATTTGAAGAGATTTTATGACACTAAGAAGCAGCATTGAACTTAAGAATCTTAAAATCTAACAAGGATGAAAAGGCATACAGAAAAGCATAAGCTTATGTGGACATAGGGCACAGGCAAGCACACGCCCGCCTGCCAACTTCCCAAATAGAAAAAAAAGAAAAAAAATCACAGTTACATAATATAGTAATCAAAGGTATATGAAATCAACTGTAAAAAATTTGAAAAAAGTCAGTGTCTTTGTGCTATAGCAGTATAAAACATTATTTTTCATTAAAATAAAAAAAATTTTTGAATCTTTTGGCACAGCAAAGCTAATACTGACAACATGTCACTCCACCTGGCGGGTGTTGTGCTCCCTCTACCCATGAACATTTTGCACCAGGCTTTGCATTGCTTGATTCACAAATTTTATTTATTTTTTTGCTGAGGAAGCTTCGTCCTAAGCTAACATCTGTTGCCAATGTTCCTGTATTTTGTATGTGAGCTGCCGTCACAGCATGGCCACTGACAGACAAGTGGTATAGGTCCATGCCTGGGAACCGAACCCAGGCCACCGAAGCAGAGTGTGCTGAACTTAACCATTAGGCCACCGGGGCGGGCCCCACAAATTTCTTATAAAGATTCAGTCATTTCACTTTTTTTGGCTATGGTTGATTATGGTTTCCTTTTAAATAACCATGATTATTTCAAAATAATATAAAAACAGTCTCTCTTTTGTTCTTCTTGGAAATCCTTTAGCAAGCAACTTCTCTAATTACCTCTATATCTTGTCTCTTCTTCCTCCATCTTCTCCTACCTCTGCCTCTTTCACTACCTAGCTCATAATTTCTAGGAGACTTATACATACATAACTAACATCTCCAGTTTAAGAACTGGTTGGTAACATGCCTCAAGACTGTAAAGAGTGGCAAAATTTGAGGTGACAGCCTAAAGTCATTTCTGCAAAGCAGAAAGCAGGACACACGAAAGATAAGCACATTTAAGTGAAACATATCCATTTAACATAGTTCTTCAGTAAAAGAGAGTCCATATGCTATGTCCTTTTTTCACCATAACCACTCCTATTTAAGCCCAGGACCTACTCATTAGATGCCCATCTACTCAAATACAAAAATATCCTGATTCAGTAGGTTCACGGGACCATATAAAAAGAGAAACAAGGAATCTGGAAAACGGGAAAGATGAGATTTTTCACTTCTTTATAACATGAAATATTTTCTTTCATTCTTTTTAACTACAAAAAAGACTGCATGTGATTGCTAAGGGTATATCAATTCAACCTGAAAACTCCATTACAGGTGTCCAGTAAACAAAATTCAGATTTAATACATTCTACCTAAGGGAAAGCAAGAACACAGTCACCCGCTTTAATTACATGATTCTATCAATTAATGAAACCTGTGGCTTTAAATTGTGTGCACTTGGTGAGTAAAGAATTTGACAGATGTGATTAACGACTAGAGGAAGTTTTAAAATAAGAGTTCAATTTAACTACTTCTTCATCTGCCCCACTCTATCAGTCCATCAACATCCTCTTCTAGTCTTAAGTCTGAAATCTTCCAGCATTACAAAATAGATATATGAAAGATTCATGAAACTGTATCCCTGAGGTTGAATTTTAAGGGATTTTCATTAATAATAAAGTTACATAAGACATTAGGAACCTGAAAGACATCAACTGATCAAAGATAAAGTACATCTTGTGTGAAATTAATGCAGAACATCTTAAAGAATTTCACATGCCACGTCTTAAATTTATCTTTTTATCTACTTTTGAGATCCTTCTATGTGACAGATACTGTTAGCCTAGCACACAATCCTACCTTGCACTTTTTATCTTCCAAAAAAGATATCAGATTTTCCTTCACAAGAAGACATTCCTGTCATTTAAAGGATATCTCCTTTACTGTTATACTCAGTTTCAGAGATGAAGAAAAAGTCACTTAATACTCATATTCTCTATAGCATTATTTAACCCTCTCTGGAGAGTCTCATCCATCTATTCTAGTGCTCTGCCTGATGGTGAGGAAATTAGGATAATTAATCTACTGAATACCTACTATTCTTTCATTCACTGAAAATGTATTAGCTGACTACCTATAAAGCACTCCATCTAGTCCTAGAGATACAGAAGTGTTCAAGATTGTTTCCTAGAACTCACCATCAGGTGGTGGAAGGCAGACATAGAAACAATAGAGAACAGCTTATTATAGAAGTACAAATCAAATGCTCTGGAGAAACAGAGAAAGCAGTTGGACACATAGCCTATCTAGAAAAGTGCTGGAGAGGGAGACTAAGAAGTCATCAGCCGATAGATGATAGAAAAATACAGAGAGAAGCTAAAAGGACCAAGGCTTTAACCTTAGAGTTTACCAACATGAAAGGGAGAGCAAAGAATAAAGGACACCAGAAAATAATTCCCGAATTTTAACATAATCATAGAAACGTTAATAGAATAAAGAGAGAAAAAAGAGCTGTAACCAACTAAAAGCAGTCATAGAAAGGATTTCTCTTGTCCCTGTTATTAATTTAGCAGTAGTATAAATAGATAATTCTATGAAATCCCTGGATTGGCTCTTTTGGTATTAACATTAATTTTGATAACAGTTATGGGAAAATAACATGACTAAATTTCATAGTAATTTTAAGGGGAAAGAATACTAAGCCATAATAGAGTACAATCAAAAATCATATAAAAAATACCAAGACAATAGAAGTTTTGTTTAAAAGTTAACTTAAAGGTGATATATATTCACACACATATCCCATACATGATTGTGAGAGAAATTACGCAAATATTTCAGATTCTGAAACATCACATGAATAAAATTATATCACCAAAAAAAGTGCTCAGATAAAAATCTGCAAATATATGTAACTACTATTTTTGACTCATGGGATATAATCAGAAGGCAACATCACCTCACACTACCTTTTTAAATATTCAGATATTTTTCTCCCAAGTTGAAAAACCTTACTCTCAAGTAATAAGTCCATAGTGTTCCTTTAACTCACAAAGCACTGAAGCAGAATGTCTATCCCCCTATAACTATAAAAACACCAAAAGTCACAGTTAACCAGCTAGGCCAGGCTATAAGCTGACCACTTGCAGTAGGGGCAGAAGGCAGGCATGGTCTTTTTCTTCTTTCCTGCCTAATTCTATCCCTTCTCTCTCAGCTGGGAAATTATAGTTTGATGCTGTCAGGGTCAAAACTGTAAGGGGTGGTTGAGTATCTGGCTGATACTATTATAAGATGGTTTTGAGCAGTCTAAAACTGGCAATTATTTTATAGCTGACTCTTTCTTTCAGGGGCATTTCTGTACTCACAGCTGTTCTCACCTGCATCTCCCTTGACCTGAATGAACGCAATTCATTCTGTTGGCCTTTCTTCTTTGCTCCTAAGAAATCCAGCATCTACTCTGGATTATCCTCTTCTGAGGCCTCTTCACACATCTAAGCAGCCCTTTTGTACTGTATCTAAAATGGATCCCACATAGTGGCTCACTCTCATGTTTGCCGAACACCTGGTCCTTCATAAGCACTCAAGTGATTTTTGCCAAAACAAATGCTTACAGTGCAGGGCAGGATCAACATATTAGCAATGCTTCTCCCTTCATCAGCCAAAGTCCTCTCAGGTTCCAGGTTTCCTGGGTATGACTCAAACACCTGCTTTCAGAACTGTAGGAGATTTGTATCAAGCTCTCCAAACTCAGTTTTATGAGAAATAAGCAACCTCTTACCTGCCCCCTCTGGTAGCTTTGTAATTTTTTTTTTCATGAAATGCATTCTCAAATTCACACAAATTCATAACAGATTAGCTACCAATTAAAATACTATATGATGTAAGACTGAAAACAACACAGCATTTATATAGAACTACATTAAGTTTCTGCTGTAAATAAGAGGGGTGACAGAACGGGGGTAGGGATAATTTGCATGGAAATCAAATCTTCAGTTCAAATGTGTCAACCCTCCAAATTTTTATGTCCACAATTAGGTGTTATTTTTTCAATTCAAAGATCAAGTCTACAGTCCAACATATTTTATTAAAATATTACATACTTATATTAAGAAATATGCTCATAACTCACTGGATTGAAATAACTCAGTATTTACTTTAAAATGAATATGAACAAATACAAAGAATATCTAAAAATAAAACGTGTCCACTACCAAAAGCAATCAATTTAATAGATACAGGTTACATGTGAAACTCTGGCATACTAGGAATTTTGAATGGATAGCTTTGAAAAGTTTACAAGTCCTCTCTAAATCCATTCTTATTAAACTGCTTTGGGTGGAGTGTGATTCAAAATAAGTCAGGGAGATTTACTTTCAGCATGATGATGTGAGGAGGTTGACAAATCATCTCCACTTTTAAAACAGCAACTATTAAGTTAGACAAAATTGTTTAAAAACTACCATGTCAGTACTCTGGAAATCAACTGACGATCTACAATAAACTAAGAAGTGTTTATTCATGAAAACCACTGAAGTTCGGGTAAGAACAGTGTGAGTCTGTGGTGCTGTGCTCTCACATCCCATGTCAGAGCTTGCCCCTGCCAGAAGGGTCTCTCTTGACTTGATGCATTGTAAGGTAAAGTAGGGATCTCAGTGGTAAGCAAACAAAGTTCTCTAGCCTGAGGCTGCAGCCCTGTTTGGGGTAAACAACTGACAGAGTAGCTAGGTATTTAACCGGAAGTTCTCGAAGGTAAGACAGACATCTGGGTTTGAGAAGTGCTCTATATACTCCAGATTTACCAGAGGCATGCAGAGCAGAAACTGAAGCTGATTCGAGCCACACATACATCTATGGTTGCCAAAATCCGCACATATTCACTAAGGAGAAGCAAAAAGCAAAAAAGCCCCCCAAAAAACCAGGGCAGACTTGCCAATGACCTGAACATTGAATGTACTTGCCAGCCCATACACAGATCCATCAGCAGAATGGAGGGCCTGACTGACGTAGATTGAACACAACCTCTGTTCAATCTTTGGATGATGCTAAGCTATGCTAACACAACAGCAACCCTTAGGAAACAAGATTTAAAATTTTTGAAAATAAGCAGACATCAGTGGCTGCATACTGCAGTAGAGACAGACTTCACAAATTTACTGGACGCAAGTTAGTAAAAAAACTAAGAACAACCCTCTGGGGAGAAAAATCAGAACCCATAATTGCTACATTATCTGAAATTCAACACGACAGCAAAGACACATTCTATTTAATGCTATTCTGACTAAGGAAGAATATCATTAAATAGAAAACGTCTGGGTGTCTCCAAATGTTGGATTTAGCAAAGACCTAAAAGCACCTATTACGAAAATATTCTAAGAACTAATGGAAGTCATGCTTAAAGAATTAATGAAAACTATGATGAAAATGATATAATGCATGAAGAATCTCAATGAAGAGATACAAGTATATGAAAGAACAAATGGAAACTTGGAGCTGAAAAATACAATATCTGAAATGAAAAATTCGGTTGATTTGAGACAGCAGGAGAAAGAATCAGTGAACTTGCAGAAGATTCAACAGAAATTATCCAATCTGAAGAGGAGAGAAAAAACAATGAAGAAAATGAACAAAGCCTCAGACACCAGATCAACATCAAATGTATCAATACAGTTGTAACAAGAATCCCAGGAGAAGAGAAAAGGACAGATAAATATATTTAAAGAAATAATTGCCAAAACATCTCAAATTTGATGAAAAACATTAATTTACAGATTTAAGAAGCTCAACAAATCCCAAGTAGGAAAATTATGTGGAAATCTACACCTAAACACATTATAGTCAAACTGTTTAAAAGACAAGGCTAAGAAAAAAATCTTGAAAGCTGCAAGAAAAAAAAAAAAAAAAGCTATCACAAAAGGAGACCAAAATTATGATTAACAGCTGACTTCTCATGAAAAATAATGGAAGTCAGGGGTCTGTGGGATACCACATTCAAAGTGATAAAAGAACAAACTGTCAACCATGTATTCTACATCCAGCAAAACGATTCTTAAAAAACAAAGGCAAAATACATTCCCAGATAAAGACTGAGGACGTGACTACATAAAGCAGTAGTAATGTCACTGTATTGCTAAGTGGTAACATGTACAGATGTAATATATGACAACAAGAGCACAAAGAAGAAAAGCAGATAGATAGGAATAAAGTTCCTACATTTTACCAGAATTAAATTTGTTATATTTTGAAATAGACTGTGATAAGATGCATACTGCCATCCCTAGAGCAACCACTAAAATGTAACTCAAAAAAGGAGGAACAGAGGGATCACTTTAGATATGAGAAAAACAGAAAACAAAAAGCAAAATAGCAGATGTAAAAACAACTATATCAATATTAAATGTGAATGAACTAAACACCCCAATCAAATAACAGAGATTGTCAGACTGGATAAAAAAAGCAAGATTGATCTAATAAAAAGACTTGTAGTTCAGAATACATGATCTCTCACAACACAAAAGAAGACAAACAACCCCCAAAAAATAGGGGGCGGGAGGAGGGTAAAAGATTTTAATAGACATTTCTCCAAAGAAGATACACAAATGGCCAATAGCATAGGAGAGGATGCTCAACATCACTGTCCTAGAGAAATGTAAATTAAATCCACAGTGAGATGCTCCTTCATACCCACTAGAATAGCCTTATCACAAAGACAGACTACAAGAAGCACTGCAGAAGATAGAGAAACTGGAACCATCATACACTGGTGGTTGGAACATAAAATCGTATAGTTATTCTGAAAACAGTTCATCAGGTTCTTAAAAAGTCAAATGATAATTTACCACATGACCCAGCAATTTCAATTCTAGAAGTAACCAAGAGAAATGAAAACATGCAGCCACACAAAAACATGTATACACACACACAAACACACAGGGAGAGGGAGGGAGGGAGGGAGGAGAAGAGAAAGGAAGGGACACAATTAAAAAAAGGGGGTAAATGAAAATAATTGGTGTAATCTGGATCAAGGTATATGGGAATGCCTTGTATTATTCTGTTAACATTTCTGTAAGATTGAAAGTACATAAAAACTTAAAATTACCAAAAAAGGGGGCAAAAATATTGCATAGCAAGCTCCCTCTATCAACTTCTTCAATGAAGACCATATCCAGCATAAAAGTTATTAGAAAACTTTGGGTACTTTTAATAAAATCACTTCAAGAATATAATTTGGTTGTAAAACCAATACAATGTCCTCTAAAATAATCATTCTATTGAGTTAAATAAATTCATCTGTAAATCCTGTAACAACACATTCATATTCACAAAATCTGAATGAAAAGTAAACACAACTTTCCATTTCTAACACAAGGTAATTCAAAAGTTCACTCTGAAGGGGACTGAGTTTTTGGCTTTATTGTGCTTTCAATACCAAGCATAATTATATCGTTATTCAGAATTTGAAGTGTGTTACTTGTTTAAGAAAATACTGCTGCTATAAAACAAATGTCATTAGTCAGAGTGATAGTAATGTTTAAAAAAAACACCGTGAATGGGCCTGCCCGGTGGCGCGGTGGTTTAGTTTGTGTTTGGCAGCCCGGGGTCCGCGGGTTCGGATCCCAGGTGCCTGCCGACACACTGCTTGTCAGCCATGCTGTGGTGGCGTCCCATATAAAGTGGAGGCAGATGGGCATGGATGTTAGCCCAGGGCCAGTCCTCCTCAGCAAAAAGAGGAGGATTGGCAGCGGATGTTAGCTCAGGGCTGGTCTTCCTCACACAAAACAAAACAAAACACTGTGAAAATGCAAGGTGCATCTTTAAAAGGTTATAATCATTTAAACCTGATTGTATCTGTACATTTACAATTCTCCAGTCTTAGATTTTTAAAAACGATTTTATATATGGTCAATGTGGAGCATGATTAAGTGTATCTTAATGAAGTTTCCACTGAGGCATGTAGAAATATGGATTACCAACAGCCAAACAGCATCATTTCTTTATCAAAGATGAATGGTACGATCTAGAAATAAAGATAACCCTTCAACAATTTTACTTCGCTAACTAAAAATACTTTCCAGGAGCTAAAGGCACAATTTTTATTCACATCTAGTACAATAACCAACCATAAAATCATTACTTATTTTCAACTTAATAATTGATTGACATTTCTCAAACAAGCTGTTTTCAATCTTGATAGTTCTTTATTTTCTTTAATATATTTGCTATTTGCAGTAGGTGTCCATCATGAGAATAACCAAAATTAGATAACTGCGACAAAAGATCGACAAAGAATTTCACACTCTTGAGTGATACCAAGTCAAGAATGGGAGAAAAGCATTGCAAAACGAGATACTGCAATGCTACTTATATTCTTGCAATAAAACCAGCAATGCCTCCATTTCAAGAGAGTTATCATCTCACTTCCAATTTCTTCCCTTCAAGAACAATTTGAATCTCCTTGGCATCCAAAGTCTCATAGGTCAATAAAGCTTCTGCTAGATTCTTATGCTCTTTTGCATGAGTCTTCAAGATATGTTTCGCTCGTTCATATGAGTCCTGAAATAGCAGATATGTAAGAGGCAGAAAACTTAGGAGAAGCAAAAACCAGAAATGAGAAAAGAAAAGAACTTTTAAGTATCCTAAAAAATGTGACATCTACTGACGTATCACACAGATAACTGAGGGCTAGTTAAGACAAAAAGCTACTTAAAAAAATAAAAATATACATTGTACTTGAAACCTGTGAACATAGAAATCTATTTCTCTATTCAATATATATGATAAAAAGGAAAGAAAGTTTGTTTCTTTTGCCTCTTGAGATTTCACCAATTTATTCAATCTAAGATGGCCAGAAAGGATATACCTTTCTATTCTTTTACTTGGTAACACATACTTGTCAATTCGTGACAATGTAACAGAGTATCATTAGATGACCCTTGATTTTCACACATGTGAATTTTTTTTTTGCAACCCACCTTAAGTGTGTCACTTAAATTCTTCAAGTGTCCTTCCAAAGGTGAGTTTGGATTAAGTTTATCAGCTCACAAATAATGGCACTAATAACAGTTCATTTTTGGCAGTGTCACAACATTTGCCTGTAAAATGTCTATGCCAACATTTGAACATTTAATCATATTTTTGCCCTTATAAAACTGAGTGGAAAATGTAAAAATTAATTTAACATGACCAAGAAGCATAGGTCATATAAACACAACACAGTCATTAGACATGCTGAACATAATCATGTTCAAGTGAAATAAATTAAACAAAATATATAAAATATCAGAAACATATCATGGAAAACTGCAGCTAAAAATCAAGAATAAATTAGTATTAACTTTTAAAACTCTCCTGGAATGAAGCCCTTACTTTATAACATGGAAGACTACTATTAGGTTGTTATGCTTTAAGTCTCATCTGCATTTTAACCTAAAATGCTACTAACCAGTAATCATTTCCCCTTAATAACAATGTGACCTTTCCATCTAGTGGAAAAAGTATCTACCATCTTTCCAAGCTATCGTTTCAGAAGGAAAGAATTCAATTTTTGCTCTTCTGTTTTCTGAGCTTTCAGAAGTTTTGCATGAGGCAGAAATCTAACAGCTTTATATCAGCTGCTCTCTCAGCCAAAACATCACAAAAGCATGTTGATTTGACTACAGGAGTATCTCTTGAACCCACCCACGTTTCTCAGTTTCTACTTTCACCACCGCAGTCCAAGCATTATACCAGGACTGCGTTACCACAGCACTAACTGGTCTCACTGATTTTACTCTCACACATTCCTTCACCCTAATCTCTGTCGGACGCTGTGGTCAAAAAGACCTGGGTTTGGCTTATTCTGCTTTCTCAGCACTTGGACACTGCTAGGCACAAAGCAAATAACACTATTTGTTGAATAAATATGTCAGAATAGGAAAGCAAACAAGAGTCAATAATCGACATCCCCCATTCTAATACCTCTTGTGGCTTTGCAGCTAAAGTAGAATGGAATATTTGCAATCACAGATACAAACTGTTCTCAGCCTATGGCCAGAATCAAAGAAAGATCCAGTCTGACCAGAGGTTCCCTAACAACATATTTAAATCATGGCTGCAGTGGTGCACCTGTTATCTTTATTATGTAGAGTGACATTTCTAAAGCACTGAGGGCCTTCAGTTATTCTGTAAGCATCCAACTACTTAGGCACATTATGACTAAATAGACAAATAAGCATAGAAAAATGTGATCGTTACCCTTAGAAGGATTCTGATTTCTTGTTCAATAGCAGATTGAGTTTCTGGACTCAGTTTCCCTGTATCACTGTAGGTCATAACTCCAAGCTAAAACCAATGGGAAGAAAGAAATTGAACAGAAGAACCCCAAAACACCAGTAAATATAACAGAGGAAGTACTATCTTATGCATAAGGAAATAAATATCATGGAGGACAAGGAAGAAACACATATAAAAATGCCCTTGGGGGCAAAGAAATTTCATCGTTCTTCTGAAAGTATAATACCAAAATTAAAAGGGTGAGCAAGAGAGAAAATTTTATATCCTAAATATGGTTCTGAGTAACTTCTTATGAAATGTTGGCAGTTATTCCAAGTCCAGAAATCCACAATTCACATAGTGTTAGAATTACTTCATGTAGCCACAGTGACAATGTAGGAATGTGAAATATGTGGAAAGGGCAAAGGAAGCAAGCTCAACAAGTACGTCTGTCACGTCATACAAATAGAAAAGGCTAAAGAATTTATCTTATCATTTCGTTAATTCATGGAGTAATAACTTACTGTTCGAGCAGCTACAATGGAACAAGAATGGTATATTTTATTTCTTAGAAAATGACGTTTAGAATAAGCCTCATCAAATCCACTTGGAATGAGATAGGGAAAAGTAAACGTTATCAATTTATAGTGAGAACCCTCTCTCACAAAGAGACACTTGGCGCATCATCATTTGATACATGAGGAAAGATTAAAATTAGCTATTACCTTTTCACTCATTCCAAATCTGGTAACCATCCGCTTTGCTATTTTCGTTGCATTATCGAAATCACTGGAAGCACCTAAAATTTTAAAATATACACAGAATGGAATGTACAGCACAGGGAATATAGTCAACAATATTGAGATAACTTTGTATGACGACAGATGATAACTAGTCTTAGCAGGGTGATCATCTTGTAAAGTAAATAAATGTCCAATCACTATGTTGTACACCTGAAACTAATACAATATTGTATGCTAACTATACTTCAATAAAAAAATTATAATAAATGAAATAAAAATATAAACTCAATTTTAAAATATATCTTTAAACCAACCAATATAATTTGAATGAAAGCCATGCTTTAGAGCCAACCTGTTGTAATATGATCAGTTCCAAATATAAGCTCCTCGGCCACTCTTCCTCCCATACTAACATCCATTTGTGCAAGGAGCTGAGCTCTGGTCTCATTCCATCTGTCATTCTCAGGCAGCAGGGACACCTAGACAATCGAAAAACAGAGAAAAACCTCAGACACAGGTTGGAAACACTTACATTAATAACAAGAATGATCACGGGTCTCTCACGACCTGACTTAACATCATGATGCTGAAAGCTCAGGGACGGTCAGCAGAGACGGTCGTCAGTGACTGTTGACAAAACCAGCAATTGATGAAATAAGGAAAAGTCTTTACACAGCAAAAGTGCATTTTATAAATAAGAGGTAGATAATGCTACAATAGGACTCTTTTATCTCTAGTTGCAAAAAAATGTTTAAAATGTCT
Source organism: Tapirus indicus (assembly GCA_031878705.1). NCBI lineage: Eukaryota > Metazoa > Chordata > Mammalia > Perissodactyla > Tapiridae > Tapirus > Tapirus indicus. The sequence goes on from CM062925.1 coordinate 103,477,491, forward strand.
ACAATTAGAAAGATATGAGAGATAGGTGTCAAGATGGTGGCATAGGTGGACTCTGAACTCACCTCCTCCCAGGGACACAACAGACTTACAACTATTCCTACAACAGTTACCCTTGAGAGAGAACTGAAAACTGGATAAGAGGAACCCCTGTAACACACGACAGTCCTGACTGAGGAGGACGGGATAGAAAGTCCCTTCTGGAGAGAAAAAAAGCCACCTTCCCAAGCCGCAGTGCATCACAGCCACCCAGAAACAATCCAAAGGTACAGAGGCTTCCCTGGAGGAGTGGGGGACCTGAGCGGGGACAGTTGCTGCTATAAGCATTTTTTGGACCCAGCACAACCGAGATGAGTGTCATAATATCCAGCCTTGCTGGCTACTAAAAAAAAAATGGGGAATACCCCCCAGAAACGCTATCGGACATAAGAAAAAAAAACAAGCCAGCTCAAAGGGCCTATGCACAAATCCACCCATTTCAGAAAGCAATCTAAAATCACCAGAAAGAAAGGTGCACAGTCCTTTGGTGAAAAGAGACTCACCTGATAGGCACTGAGTGCATCTCAGTGAGAAGTGAGACCTCTCCAGGGACTGAGACATTGGTGGCAGCCATTGTTGTGACCTGCTGCACGCGTGCTGACACAGTCGCTGGCAGACGCCATTAGACCTCTCCCCCTGGCCTCTCCACCCAGGGTCTGCCCCACTCACTAGAGCACCAATTTAATCCAGCTCAAGCCAGGGCAAGCAGATTGCTCTAGGGACTGGCCCCACCCAACAACAATCCCTAGGGCAACTTGTGGGCCTACATAGGCTGGGTGCCTGGATTCTCTGCAGCTGGGCGACGGGGTCCACCTTTGTGGGGCAGGGCATGCAGGAGGAGGGGGTGGACTGTGTGGGACCTCTAGCGTGGGGCAACTGGATCCACTTCAGGGACATAGGGGATCGGCCCCACCTTCCAAAACCTGAAACAATTTGGTGCTTCCCTGCATGGGGCCAGGCCCACCCAGCTGCAATCCTGAGAGAGCTGAGAACAGCCTTATGAACCAGAGGCCTACAGCAATTGTAAGCCCCTGAGCCTAACATCCAGCCACCCTGGGAGCCTACTCACTTAACAGAAAAACTGCAAAAAGAATGTGCTAATAGACCTTGCAGCCAACTGTGCTGGGGCTCCCCACACTTGATAGAGACTGAAGGTTCCATAACAGCCACACGTAGCTGAGCATTACATCCAGCCAGCCAGGGGTACAGTTCAGCCTCCCTGGGTATCTACAGCAAGAGCACCCTGCCATAACAGAAGGACATACATAGCCCACACAGGGGCACTCCTGGAACATTTGGAACTGGTGATGAGAGGGAAGCACACTGCTGGGCCTCATAAGACATCTCTTACATAAGGTCACCTTTCCAAGATCAGGAAACAAAGCTGACCTACCTAATATATAGATAGAAGCACCGAGAAAGAGGCAAAATGAGGAAGCAAAGGAATACATTCCAAGTAAGGGAACAGGACAAAACCCAGAAAAAGAAGTAAATGAAACAGACATGAGCAATCTATCTGACAAAGAATTCAAACAAAGAGTCATAAGGATAATCACTGACTGTTGAGAGAAGAATGGATGAACTCAGTGAGAATGTTAACAAAGAAATGGAAAACATAAAAAAGAATCAATCAGAAATGAAGAATACAATACTGGAAAAATGAAAAATTCACTAGAGGGACTCAAAAGCAGAGGAGAGGATACAAAAGAATGGATCAGCAAGCTGGATGAAAGACTAGAAGAAATCACCCAAGCTGAAGAGATAAAAGAAAAAAGAATCAAAAAGAGTGAGCAGAGTCTAAGGGACCTCTGGGACAACATCAAGCACACTAACATCCATGTTATAGGTGTCCCAGAAGGAGAAGAAAGAGAAAAAGGGGCAGAGAATCTATTTGAAGAAATAATAGCTGAAAACTTTCCTAACCTAAGGAAGGAAACAGACATTGAGGAACAGGAATAACGGAGAGCACTGAAAAAGATAAACCCAAAGAGGCCCAAACCAAGACACATTATGATTAAAATGTCCAGAATTAAAGATAAAGACAGAATCCTAAAAGCTCCAAGAGAAGGGCAACAAGTCACATACAAAGGAAACCCCATAAAGCTATCAGCTGACTTCTCTGCAGAAACCTTACAGGCTAGAGGAGAGTGGCATGACATATTTAAAGTGCTAAAAGGAAAAAACCTACAGCCAAGAATACTCTACCTGGCAAGGTTATCATTCAGAATGGAAGGAGAGATAAAGAGATTCCCAGACAAACAAAAATTAAAGGAGTTTATCACCAAGAAACCAGTCCTACAAGAAACGCAAAAGAAACTTATTTAAGGGGGAAAGAGAAGACCACAAATAGGAAAAAATTATCTATTTCCATGATAAGAGGGTAACAGACACAAACGTACAAAAAAGAGGTTAGATATGATATCAAAAAGGAAAAATGTGAGAGGAGGGGAATAAAAGAGTAGAGCTTTTAGAAAGAGGTCAAACTAAAGAGACCATCAACTTAACACAGATTGCTACATATGTAGGTTATGATATATGAACTTCGTGGTAATCACAAACCAGAAACCTATAATAAATACACAAAAAATGAAGAGAAAGGAACCCAGACATAATACTAAAGAAAGCCATCAACTACAGGGGATAGAGCAAGAGAAGAAAGGAACAGAGAGGAACTACTAAAACACCCAGAAAAAAAGTTAAAAAATGGCAATAAGTACATACTTATCAATAGCTACTTTAAATGTCAATGGACTAAATGCTCCAATTGAAAGACATAGGGTGACTGATGGGATAAAAATATAGGACCCACGTATATGCTGCATACAAGAGACACAGTTCAGACCTAAAGACACTCACAAACTGAAAGTGAAGGGATGGAAAAAGATACTCCATGCAAATAGCAATGAAAAGAGAGCTGGAGTAGCAACACCTAGATAAAATAGACTTTAAAACAAAAACTGTGACAAGAGACAAAGAAGGGCACTACATAATGATCAAGAGAACAATACAACAAGAGGATATAATGCTTGTAAATATCTGCACCCAACAGAGGAGCATCTAAATATATAAAGCAATTATTAACAGACATAAAAGGAGAAATAGACAGTAACACAATAACAGTAGGAGACTTTACACTCCACATACACCAATGGATAGATCATCCACACAGAAGATCAATAAGGAAACACTGGCCTTAAAGGACACACTAGATCAGTTGGACTTGGCAGATATATACAGAACATTTCGACCCCAAATCTGCAGAATATACATTCTTTTCAAATGCACATGGAACATTCTCCAGGAATGATCACATTTTAGGCCACAAAACAAGTCTCAATAAATTTAAGAAGACTGAAATAATACCAACCATCTTTTCTGAACACAAAGGTATGAAACTAGAAATCAAGTACAGGAAGAACAAAAGAAAAGCCACAAATATGTGGAGATTAAACAAAATGCTACTGAACGATTGGGTCAATGAAGAAATCAAAAAATACCTGAAGAAATAAAAAAAATACCTGGATAAAAATGAAAATACGACATGCCAGAGTTTATGGGATACAGCAAAAGTGGTTCTAAGAGAGAAGTTTATAGCAATACACGCCCTACATCAATAAAAAAGGAAAATCTCAAATAAACAATCTAACAGTGCACCTAAAGGAATTGAAAAAGAAGACCAAACAAAGCCCAAAATCACTAGAAGGAGGGAAATAATAAAAATCAGAGCAGAAATAAATGAAATAGAGACTAAAAAAAAGAAAAAAAAAAATCAATGAAACCATGAGCTGGTTTGTTGAAAAGATTAACAAAATTGACAAACCTTCGGATAGACTCACCAAGGAAAAAAGAGAGAAGGCTCAAATAAATAAAATCAGAAAAGAAAGAGGAGAAATTACAGTGGACACCTCAGAAATACAAAAGATTATAAGAGATTACTATGAAAAGCTATACGCCAACAAACTGGATAATCTAGAAGAAATGGATAAATTCTTAGAATCATACAACCTTCCAAAACTGAATCAAGAAGATGGAGAGAATTTGAATAGACCAATCACCAGGAAGGAGATCAATACAGTAATCAAAAGCCTCTAAAAAATAAAAGCCCAGGAACAGATGGCTTCCCTGGTGAAGTCTACCAAACATTGAAAGAAGACTTAATACCTGTCCTCCTCAAACTCTTCCCAAAAATTGAAGAGGAGGGGAAGCTTCCTAACTCATTCTATGAGGCTAACATTATCCTAATTCCAAAACCAGACAAGGACAATACAAAAAAATAAAATTACAGGCCAATATCACTGATGAACATTGATGCAAAAACCCTCAACAAAATACTAGCAAATCAAATACAACAATACATTAAAAAGATCATACACCACGATCAAGTGGGATTTATTCCAGGGATTCAGGGATGGTTCAACAACCACAAAACAATCAACGTGATACAACACATTAATGAAATGAAGAATAAAAATCACATGATCAACTCAACAGATGCAGAGAAAGCATCTGACAGAATACAGCATCCATTTATGATAAAAACTCTGAATAAAATGGGTATATAAGGAAAGTACCTCAACATAATAAATGCCATATATGACAAACCCACAGCTAATATCATCCTCAATGGTGAAAAACTGAAAGCTATCCCTCTAAGAACAGGAACCAGACAAGGATGCCCACTTTCACCACTCCTATTTAACACAGTATTGGAAGTCCTAGCCAGAGCAATTAGGCAAGAAAGAGAAATAAAAGGGATCCAGATTGCAAAGGAAAAAGCAAAACTGTCACTATCTGCAGATGACAAAATTTTATGTATAGAAAACCCTAAAAAACCCACCAAAAAACTTTAAGAAATAATAAAATGAATACAGTAAAGTTGCAGGATACAAAATCAACATACAAAAATCAGCTGCATGTCTACATAATACCAACGAAGTGGCAGAAAGAATTTAGGGAATACAATCTCATTTACAACTGCAAAAAAAAGAATAAAATACCTAGGAATAAACTTAACCAAAGAGGTGAAAGACTTGTACACTGAAAACTATAAAATATTGTTGAAAGAAATTGAAGAAGACACAAAGAAATGGAAAGATATTCTGTGCTCTTAGATTGGAAGAATGAACATAGTTAAAATGTCCATACTTCCTAAAGCAATCTACAGTCAATGCAATCCCTGTCAAAGTTCCAACAACATTTTTCACAGAAATAGAATAAAGAATCCTAAAACAACAAAAGACCCCGCATAGCCAAAGGAATCCTGAGAAAAAAGAACAAAGCTGGAGGTATCACACTCCCTGAGTTCAAAATATATTACAAAGGTATGGTAACCAAAACAGCATGGTACTGGCACAAAAACAGACACACAAATCAATGGAAAAGAAGTGCAAGCCCAGAAATAAACCCACACATCTACGGACAGCTAATTTTTGACAAGGGAGCCAAGAACATATGATGGAGAAAGGAAAGTCTCTTCAGTAAATGGTGTTGGGAAAACCGGATAGCCACATGCAAAAAAATGAAAGTAGACCATTATCTTACACCATACACAAAAATTAACTCAAAATGGACTAAAGACTTGAATGTAAGACTTGAAACCATGAAACTTCTAGAAGAAAACACAGGGAGTACACTCTTCGACAATGGTCTTAGCAACTTATTTTCAAGTTCCATGTCTGACCGGGCAAGGGAAACAATAGAAAAAATAAACCAATGGGACTACATCAAACTAGAAAGCTTCTGCACAGCAAAGAAACTAACAACAAAACAAAAAAACAACCTAACAATTGGGAGCAGATATTTGTAAAGCACGTATCTGATAAGGGGTTAATATCCAAAATATATAAAGAACTCAACAACAAAAAAAGTAACAACCCAATTAAAAAATGAGCAAAAGACCTAAACAGACACTTCTCCAAAGAAGATATACAGGTGGCCAATGGGCACATGAAAAGATGTTCAACATCATTAACTATCAGGGAAATACAAATCAAAACTACAGTGAGGTTATCACCTCACTCCGGTCAGAATGGCCATAATTAACAAGACAGGAAACAATAAGTGTTGGAGAAGAGGTGGAGAGAAGGGAACTCCCATACACTGCTGGTGGTAGTACAAACTGGTGCAGCCACTATGGAAAACAGTATGGAGATTCCTCAAAAAATTAAGAATAGAACTATCATCCGATCCAGCTATTCCACTGCCGGGTATTTAGCCAAATAAATATGGAAACACAAATGCATAAAGATACGTGCACCCCTATGTTCACTGCAGCATTATTCACAATAGCCAAGACTTGAAAGCAACCTAGGTGCCCATCAAGGGACGAATGGATAAAGAAGATGTAGTATATACACACAATGGAATACTACTCGGCCATAAGAATCAATGAAATCCAGCCATTTTTGACAGCATGGATGGACCTTGAGGGTATTATGCTAAGCGAAATAAGTCAGAGAGAGAAAGTCAAATACTGTATGATCTCACTCACAAGTAGAATATAAAAACAACAACAAACAATCACATAGAGACAGAGATTGGATTGGTGGTTACCAGAGGGGAAGGGGGGAAGGAGGAAAGAGAAAGGGATGATTAGGCACATGTATATGGTGATGGATTGTAATTAGTCTTTGGGTGGTGAATATGATGTAATCTATACAGAAATCGAAATATAATTATACACATCTGAAATTTATATAATGTTATAAACCAATGTTACCACAATAAAACCAAACCAAAACAAAAAAACAAATCTCCATGCCTCGAGATGTTAAAAGCCCAAAATGGGAATATTCTAGACATACAGGCTTGTAAACTATTTTATATATATATAATTGTTTTGCTTAAAAAAAAAGAAAGATACGAGAATGAAACTTGTACTCAATAAGCAAAATCTTGGAAGTATTGAACCAGTCACTATGATACATAATTTCTTTTTGGCAGGAAAAGAACAATTACATATTTAAGAAGTATACTGCTGTCATTCCTGAATTAAAGTTCATAATGTAAATATACAATATCTGAAATATTAAGAAAACATTCTTTATTAGCAATTTCACAAGAATATCTGATTTCAAGATGGTTCTGGAAGTTAAAGAAAGTATCAATAAACTAAAGAAGTAGATGAATTTTCTTTTTAGATGTTTCATTGGCAATTTCCTACTTAAGCTTCTGGGGAGTGCTATCTGAAAGAAAAGAAGAAACTACACGATGCTCACATGTCCCAGTGTTGGCCCTCGTGGCATGATTGTGGCTTTGTTGATAGGCATTGCATCCTTAGTGTAATAGGCAATAATAGCGTGTCCGGACTCATGATACGCTGTGATGGTTTTGTTTTTGTTGTCAATTTCCACACTTCTACGTTCAGGCCCTAAGGATAAAATTTTAATTAAGTAAGATTCTCCATTAGGAAGGTATATTTAAATGAATGAAATCCATTTTCCTTAAAGTCATTCTTAGAGTAACAATATCATTATTAAATATTTTCAACAGAGTAAAAGTTTAAAAAATGAGTAGAATTCACCCTACAACACATAAAGCACAAAAATTTGTCAACTGAAAACCAAAACTGTAAGAACTATCATCTGAATCCTTATATCAAGAGGGAGAACTTAATTTTATTTCTAGAAAATAAAGTTCCAATTGAATAAGAATGTTATAACTAAGCTATTTTGAAGCCAATTCAAGATTTAAAATAAAAATTACACTCTGAGACTAAGTAAAATTAACTATTCTTTTGGTAGCAACATCAGACAAGATGAAAAACATGGACCCCACCCCCTGCCCCCAAATGGTGTAATCATACAAGCTGTAACATATTTGTTCTGGAAGAGGCCAAATTGTGTTGTTATTTTTGAGTATATATTTTTGTTCCTATATACCTTTCTTTTTTACAACCTTTCTCTCAAAAAGAACTTACTCTCTAACAAAATGAATAGTATAAAACAGAAAAAGAAAACTCTACCCATTAGAATTTTATCTTTGGAAAACTCTAGTTCCTTCATGGTAACCATTTCTTTTCCATCAACAGCTGCCTTTAATGCAGCTTGGTTCACAAGATTCTCCAACTCTGCTCCGGAAAAGCCAACAGTACCTCGAGCTATGATTTCTGGATCAACAGCTGTGTAGATAGAACACACTATTAAAATTCTAAAACTAGGTCTTCACAAAGAAATCACATTCCAAAAAAAAAAAAAGAAAGAAAAATGATATCCTGAACTATAATTTAAAATATTTATCTTATTGAAACCACAAAATAAACTTACATTACTAAATTCTAAGGGAGAAAAGCCAAAACTGCCATTAAATATGCCATTAAAATTGCCATTGGACAAATCGCAAAAGTTCTTATACTTAAATAACTGTGAAAAACAAAAAAAATGTAGAGTTGCCAGATATGATTTGTAAACTTTCAGTTATGACTTATATTTCTAGCCTAAACACGAACTGAAAAAAACATACCCACAGACATTTTGTATTCTGAATTACACCTTGAAGTACTTTGAACACAAACGATCTCCTTATTATAGGAAATATATTTGGTTTTATGAAGTGATTCAGCCATCTTTGAAAATACTACAGCTTAAATAGCTGCTTTCATTACTCACGTGGGTCCATATTTCCATGTGTTTTGTTTTCCAGTTTGCTTTCCCCTCTTTTGGCCCCAAAGTGACCAAATCATGAGGTACAGTGCTCATGACAGACAAGTGTGTTTTCTATTATTTTGTATTTTATATTCATCTTAAAAAACATTTATACATATATTCATCTTCAAATATTATCTATCTGAATACTCTAGAGAAAACTTTGCTTAGAATCAGGATTCAAAATTATAGAATCTCCTGGATACACACTAATTAAGGTATAGACTTTTTAAAAAGGACATATAAAGAGAAAGAAAAAAGGATATACAAAGTAACTGGTCTTTTATGACATTTATCAAGTAAGGACCACAAACAAGGTAGGTTGATATATTACCAATTTATAGAGATAATGATGTTTGTTTTATGGAATTAGACTTACACTGATCAAACTTTATTTTGTTCAGATACCATTTTAAAATTTCTGTTCGACCTCTTACATCTGGCCTTGGAACTGTAACTTGCATGTCAAAACGACCAGGACGTATTAAGGCACTAAAAGGAGAATACAAAAAGAAAATATAAATTAATAAGGTGACTATGCTGAAGGTCAAGTTAAACAGGACGGACACACTAAGGAGAGCATAGAGAGCAACCAGACGTTAGATAGTATGTTTGAACATAAATGATCAGATAATTCCCTGTAAAACAAGTTTCATTAACCAAAAGGCAGAACAAAGGTTCATATAGATATCTGTGTGCATCTAGAGAGCACACATTCCTCAGAAACAAATGTGCAAGTCAGTCAGTCAAGAACAGATAATCTTATAGCAGATGAGAGCTACACACCCATCTTAACTGCTGAAATATACAATGCTAGAGTCTTACTCAAAGAAAAACTATTAGATCAAATGAAAATATGAATAACTTCTATAGTAAAATCAACAAAAATTTATTACTATAGTAAATTTTATTTTAAAAACTCCCCCCACCCCCATTTTATAAATAGTCAGAATTTTTTTTTTTGCTGTGGAAGATGTGCCCTGAGCTAACATCTCTGGCCTCTATTTTGTTGTAGGTCACCACCAAAGCATAGCTGATGAGTGGTGTAGGTCCATGCCCAGGAACTGAACCTGGGCTGCCAAAGCAGAGCACACTGAACTTAACCACCAGGCCACCAGACTGGCCCAGAAGATTCTTTTAACAGCTTTATTGAGACAGAATTCACATATCACAGAATTTAAAGTGAATAATTCAGTGGTTTTTAATATTCATCAGTGGTTTTTAATATTCATAGTTGTACAACAATCACTACAATCTAACTTTAGAATATTTTCACCCCTTGAAAAAGAAACCCCATATCTACTGGCAGTCCCTCCCCATTCTCCCTAGCCTCCAGCAATCACTAATCTACTTCCTGTTGCTATGGATTTGCTTGTTCTGGACATTCCATATAAACAGAATAACATAAGATGTGATGTTTTGTGACAGACTTTTCTTCTAGCATAATGTTTCTAAAGTTCATTCATGTTCTACTGTGTATCAGCATTTCACAAAAATTTTCTTTTAATACTTACTTGTCTAATGCCTCTGGGAAGTTTGTGGCTCCTATGATAATAACTCCTTCATTGGGTTTAAACCTATTTTTTAAAAAAAGTAGCTTTTCACTGAAAATTAAAATAGCACATGTATAGAAATGCTCTACACAAAACTGTTTATCGTTAATCTTAACAACAGCAAAGAAAAGGGATCTTTTTCATGACCAAAATGATAAGACATCCCTAATTGTTTTTTAAAATGAACATATGTTCAGCCACTGCACTTGAATAAAACTGCTAATAATAAATCCCCAAATTATCTGTGATTACATACCTTCACAGGATTTGTTCTACTTAGGAAGGGATGACTTGACACAGAAAGCTTGGTTACCTGCTTATTTTTGAAAAATTATTTTCAAGTCTACCAATTCAAATTATTTGCTTCTAGACTTCCTATTTGTTTACAGAATGTCTTATACGACTTTAAGAGACATTTTTACTTCTTTCAAAGCAACCCCATCTCTTGCTTTTTATATTATGAAAAGTGATGCAAGCTTTTTAATCTCCCACAACACTCAAAACTAGTCACAGATTATGTGGAAACCAGAGTACTCTCCCCTTTATATCTCCAAATAGGCTACTAGTCTCAGTTGGAATCACTGCTTTCCTGTCATAATTATGATACAATAAATTCAAAGGTGTCAATATCACAATGAAGAGGAGTTGATACATCTTTATCCCATGGGTAAAGGAAACAATAGTTAATACTGAGAAAAGCTTTTCTTAACGTCTTGCACAAGGGACTATTTTGTTGCCTTTAAATATGACGTTTTTCATCTCTCTAGAATGTTACAAAAAATATCACCATATTCCAGAGATAGGAAGATTCAATTACCCATCCATTTCAGCAAGAAGTTGATTTATAGTCTGCCTTGAATATGGATGCATTGGAGATTCAATTCGCTTCCCACCAACAGAATCTAATTCGTCAATAAATATAACACAAGGAGCATTTGCTTTTGCTTCCCCTACAAAAACAAAAAAGATTAAAATAAGTTTAAAGAAGTCAACAGTTTTTGAACAAAGCCATACATATTAAAAACTTGTAAGACTGCCAAAAGCCATAAAAGACATTCATTAGGGAGAAAATACATTAAAGTTCTTTTTTTCTTTTTTAATGATTTAAGAACAATTGCTTCAGAAGAAAAACAACTATACCATACAGAATGATCTAAAATAAAAACTGAGTATTCATCCTTCCTAGCTGTACAAATATCACATACATTCAGGTTTGAGGCTAAATACTCTTTAATTACATAGTACAGCATTGACAAATAAAATGAAAAAACAGCTCTTCAGCAGCCCTAAACCTCATCTAGCACTTCTGCTAGCTCTGCTGACTATTTGGAAAAAAAAGTACAGTTCTGTTTTAGCTCTCATATTAAATTACCTGAAACCAGACCCCCCCACAATGGGTATTTCAACTGACGGTCAATCACATTCAAGAAGCAAAGAAAGGGTAAGAAATCCTCTTCCCCTAAAATTAAGAGTATTTCATATTGTATGAAAGATAAATTAAAACATACTAAAAAGATTTCTTATACGGCTGGCTCCCACACCCACAAACATCTCATCAAATTCTGATCCTGAAGCATAATAAAAAGGAACATCGGCTTCTCCAGCCACAGCTCGGGCAAGAAGTGTCTTTCCTGTCCCTGGTGGTCCAACTAAAAGAATTCCTAAAAGATAAAGTAAACAAGAATGATTCAACTGAAAAAAAAACACAAAACCCTGATACAAACCTATAAAACAATGATTAATTTGCATAGTTTTGAGGTTGAAGACACATCAATGACCAATATTGTGAAACAGAGCATAACATATTTGTCTCTATTAATGATTCACTTTAGGATCTTCTCCATAAGTGATTTTCCTGTATCATTTAAATACTGTTTACACATCAGCCCAGACAAGACAGAATCTTGAGGGGAAGGAATATAAACATTTATCACTAAACATATAAGATAAAATTAATATAAAAACAAATTAAGAGACTAAACAACCAAATGTAATGCACGAACCTTGACTTGATGCTCTTCCATAAAAAAAAAATTCTAGCGACATTTGGCGAAAAATTGAAAATAGACTGGAGAGTACATGATATTAAGTAAATAGTGTTTAATTTTATTTGGTAGGATAAATTACTGTGTTTATTTAGGACAATGTCCTTATTCTTAGGTGATGCATAAAAAAGTATTTAGACATAATTAATATCTACAGCTTTCTAACTTTTCCGTATGTTTGAAAAATTTCAAAATAACAGTAAGTTTTTCATAATACCCTTCACAAATACCTTTAAGACTCTCCTAGAAGTGCCACATTATTCTGATTTCTAACTGCTTTAAATCATTATTATATCAATTACTGTAAATTTTATCTTGGTACTTGAGGATTTTTCCAAAAATTTATAAAATATTCCTTGTGGTCAGACTAACTATTTTTATGGTTTTAAACATGCTCTCTCTAATGTTATAGTATTGATTTAATAAATGAACCCTAAATTAGCAAAGGTTCCTGCAAACATTTTTATGTACTGCTGAACATTCTCAGTGGAGATACTGGGCAGTATAAAAACAAGCCTTAAACAGGAGTGCCCTCTTTAACTCACCAATTCCATTTCTAAAATTAGAATCTAGAATAATCTATAAATAATAAGTTAGTAAATCTAAAATTTATTCTACAGAAATAATTAAGCTTGTGGGCAAAGCTTTGAGATATTAAGATGATCACCACAGTGCTAATTTTAATAGCAAAACATTGGAAATAATTTAAAAGTTCAATATAAATGGTTAAATAAAGTACAGTAAAACCATACAGTAGCAGGACACCATAACATCATTAAAATTCTGTACCCAATTCCAGTGGGTGCCACCCCCCCAGCGAGCAATTCTCCGATGCCAGCTAGGTGTCCTAAAATTCAACTCAATTCTGACACTACCTGCCTGGAGATAGCATCAGATCCCACAGCTTAAGGGCTGGGTCCCACGAGACTGCCCCCTTCCCTCAACCTCAGCCACGAGGTGCAAGTCCAGGTTGTTTGTTACTGGTGCTTCTGACAAATAGGCTATAGATTGGAGGTTCCAAAAACCTCCTTCTTGGGTTCGGTTAATTTGCTAAAACAGCTCACAGAACTCAGAGATACATTCTATGTATTAGATTACTGGTTTATTATAAAAGGATATAACTCAGGAACAGCCAGATACAAGAGATACATAGAGCAAGGGAAGGGAAAAGGGTCGTGGAGTTCCCCTGTCCTCTCCAGGCACCCTCCATCTACATCTCCACATATTCACCAACCCCGAAGCTCTCTGAACCACATCCTTTTGGGGTTTAATGCAGGCTTTATTACTTAGGCACGATTGATTAAATCATTGGCCATTTGGTGATTAAGCTCAATCTTTAGTCCCTCTCCCCTAGGCAGGACTGAAAGTTCCAATCTTCTAATCACATGGTTGGTTCTCCTGGCAACCAGTCCCCATCTTTAGGTGTATCCCCAAAGTCACCTCATTAACATAACAAAGACACCTTTATCACTCTTATCATTTATGAAATTCCAAGAGTTTTAGCAGTTCTGTGCCAGAAAAGGGGACAAAGACCAAATATGTATTTACTATAAATCACAATATCACAGTCATTAAAAATCATACTGAGTAACTGTGACAAACCCAAACTGAGGAACATTCTACAAATAGTGTATACTCTTCACGAGTGTTAAGATCATAAAAGTTCCCCTCCGTAAAAAAAAAGGCTGAGGAATTTTTTTCAGATTAAAGAGAAAATTTAATATTACGTGTGAACCTAGATTGGGTCCTGAACCTGGGATGGGTGTGGGAGATGGGGGGACCTTGCTACAAAGGATATTACTGGGACAACTGCTGATTACTAGTCCCCCCTTATTCGAGGGGGAAATGTTCCAAGACCCCCAGTGGATGCCTGAAACCACAGACAGTACCAAACCCTATAAATACTATATTTTTCCTATACTAAGCACCTGTTATGTACTATGGCCATAACTTTTTTTTTTTTTTTGTGGGGAAGACCAGCCCTGAGCTAACATCTGTTGCCAATCCTCCCCTTTTTGCTGAGGAAGACTGGCCCTGGGCTAACATCCGTGCCCATCTTCCTCCACTTTATATGGGACGCCACCACAGCATGGCTGACAGGCAGTGCGTCGGCGAGTGCCCGGGATCCGAACTCGCAAACCCCAAGCGCGGGCTAAACCGCTGCCACCGGGCGGCCCCGTCCATAACTTTTGTAGTTTGAGGTGTAACAGCAAAACTAGCATGAATTTCTTTTTCCTTCTTCACAATTTCACAGATAGACTATTCACTCTTACCACAGATCTTAGCAATCTCAGCATATGAATTTTCTTTCCTTAAGTCAATAACGTTAACCATTTCACTTAAAGGAAGCACTTTACATCTTCTTTTAGGCATATCTGAATTGCCAGCATCACTTGCACTTTGGGGTCATTATTAAGTAAAATAAGGGTTACTTGAACACAAGCCCTGTGATACTGACAGTTGATCTGAGATGGCTATTAAGTGACTAACTGGCAGGTAGCATATATAGCGTGGGTATGCTAGACAAAGGGATGATTCACATCCCCGGTGGGATGGAGTGAGATGGCCCCAAGATTTCACCACGCTACTCAGAACACCATTCAATTTAAAACTTATGAATTGTTTATTTCTGAAATTTTTCATTTAATGTTTTCAGACTGTGGTTGACCATGGGTAACAGAAACCGTGGAAAGCAAAACTGCGATAAGGGGGGACTGGTGTATTTGAATATGACTGAACATTTGGTAACAGTTTTGGATCCACGTTAAATTTACTGATTTTAATAATTGTACTGGAGTTATTTAAAGAGAATATCCTTATTCTTAGGAAATACACAATGAGGTATTTAGCGGTGAGGGAGCAAAACATCTACAATTTATTCTCAGTTAAAAAAAATTACACGTACATAAAGAAAGGGAATGAATAAATGGGACAAAACTGTTGAGTCTGAGTTAAGTACAGAGAGACTTCATTGTACTATTCTTGCAACTTAAAGTTTGAAATTACAGCAGTTTTAAACTGCCAAAACAAAGTTATAGAATGGTATGTTTGGAATGAGAACGTATCTGTAAAATAGCAATTAAGAACTAAACTTTAATAATTAAATCTGATAAAAATTAAATTAGTAATATATTACAGTATTTTCTGATGTCAAGTCATGATAAAGGGACAATATCTTACCTTTTGGAAGTTTACCTCCAAGCACAGTAAATTTTTGTGGATTTTTCAAGAATTCAACAACTTCCTGTAATTCTTGTTTAGCTTCCTCCACCTAAAGTGACACAATTTACAAAATAATTAAAAATAATAAGATTATCAAGGCATCCTCTTTGAAAATCGTAAATTTAATGGGAAATTAACTTGGCTTTCTCTTTGTTTCAGTGAAAGAAGTATAGAAAAATGGATACACAAAGGGTTTTCTCCTAACCCTTATTTTCAATTATGCAAAATCTTCTTACAGATCACAACAAAACCATTTTTAACTTCTTATATTTTCAAGAAATAGTGCTTCCTCCAGTTAACAAGGACTATTACATTCAAAAGTCTAGTTAAATATGTCAGTAACATTTGATACAGAGTCACCTTTCAAATCCACAACTTTCTGGACCTGGTTATAAGTTTCAAGGGCAAATTATGTGGACTTATTATATATTAATGATAAGGGAGTCTGTGTTTAAATTATAACATTAATTTGTCATTAATCATGAGGTTGTTTTCATTATAAGGAATTACTTGTAGATTATAAATGATTCAGTTCCTAACAAAGGATGACTAAAATTGAGCTATGGTGTACTGACATTGTTTTGTAAATGGTTGTGGTAAAAAAAGTTTAGAAGATTTAATTCCCAAAATACAAAATTTCGCTGAATTGCCATCCTTAGCAAGAATAAAGCCCAATCTGGCCAACAAAGATGGCAAGTAGAACATCAGCTCAACTTTAAAAACTCTGATACAAGAAAGCCACCTATCAGAAATGGTGAGCAATCTTCCTCATTTGCATACAACTAGAAGTCACAAATGCAAATACCTAGGGCCAGAATGAAACCAAAAACATGTGCAGAAGGCCAGGTGTAAAACAACAGTGGTGGCAATAAGCTGAACTGAAAAGCCATAGTCCCTTCCAGAGGGCAACAACCATGACTTGGCTCTACCAAGAAAGAGAGACCTGGTGCTCCAGACTTTAATTTTCCAAGGGAACAACCAGAAATCTTTTTGTGGGTGAAATCTTCCAACTTAAAATGTTGGCTACCAATTTAAATTAAAAATGTGTTTGCATGTGTACTTATTTATATTCATTTATCTTAAATTACTCTGGCCAACTAATACATCTGTTAATCCAGTTCAGCTCACTGGCAGTCAATTTGCAGCCTCACATCAGACAACTTTAAATAGCTCTCAGTGACAAAGAAGAACTGAAGTGCATTGGGCGGGGTTAAAAAAAACTACCTGGGAAGGAGTGTAGTAAAACATGAAACATATCTCTGGGCCAGAGGCATTCTGAAAATCTAAAATTAATCTCATGACTACCTTAGACTTCTAGAAAATTTCCCAGGACTATTTCCAGGAAATACACAATTGGTAAAGAGTCAGCAGGTTTTTTCTTAGGCTTGAAATGGTCTTTCAAGTTATTCTGATTAAATTATTAGAACTTACTAAAATGTTTATAAAGTTAATGGTTAAAAGCAAAACTTTGTCCACTCCTACGCCCAGGAGCAATGTGTACATATGCTCACCAAGAGATCTGTATAACAACATACACAGCAGGACTATCTGAGCCAAAACTAGATACAACTCAAATGTCCACCTAATGGAGAATAAATATACAGTATTGTGATATCCGTAGAATACTATGCAAGGAGGATGAATGGTCTACCACTCCATGTAACATGGATGGATCTCACAAACATCACGTTGGGTGAAAGAAGCCATACATACTAGGTGTATTACATTTATACAAAATTCAAAAACAGCCCAAACTAATATATGGTATTAGACAGGACAATGATTACCTGTCTAATCATTGGGGTGGGAAGAGACAGTAACTAGAAAGAGGCACTAGGCAGGTTCTGGTGTTCTGTTCCCTGAGCTGGGTGCTGGTAACATAGACGTGTTCAAGGCTAGGTGTGAAAATTGATTGAGGTATACATTTACAATCTGTGCATTTTGTGTAAAGCTTCAACAAAATTTATGTTTAAAAAAAGATTTGGCTGGATTATCAAAAGAATTTTTTAAAATACTCAAAGAGATCCATATACTAAAAGACAACCAAAATACATCTGGTCAAGGTAAGGGATAACTTTAAATTGGAGGAAAAAAGGAAAAGAATAAACATCATCTATTTGGAATACGTTTTTCTCTCCCCAACCTCTGTGGCAAGAGAATTCCCAGCTGAGGAACATAAAATCTATGCAGGAAAACAGGGTTAAGGGGATCAATGCAGTGAACAAAGTTATCAAGCCCTTACGAATATTTTCACGGTGGCTACACATAAAAGCATCCCTATATGTTCAGAGATTCTGGGCAAAGAAATGACATTCCTGTACAACCTCTTTAAGACTTGGTAAAATTGATCACAGGCACTTACCTAGTGGCATAGCTATTATGGTACATGCTACGAAAATATTTTGCTCTATATAAATTTAGATTTTACAGCTAGATAATATTTATTCACATTAGCATGGAAACCTTTGTGAGGATCTACCCTGTGATGTCCCTCTTTTCTAATGTTTCTTATCAGCATATCTTCTTTGGTTTTGTTTTGTACTCCAAATCGCCTCATCCCAAAAGAAGTGCGGTACACTGAGTAACGAAGTACATACACAGCAGGGAGAAAGTAAGAACGCCTCGCTGACCACGGCCTTAGCGCAAGTTCAGTGCAAGCAGGCTCTCTGCCCGCAGACCTCAGACAGAATGAGAAAGGCCCTCTGCATGGAGGAGTCTAGTTTTCAAACAGTCACTGCATCAGCCTCTTCCTCCACTGTTCCCTTTTCACAATTCCACCAGGGTTCACAGCTATTTAAACCGCACAGGAATGAAAAGGACTGCTCGGTGCAGAACTACCATAATGACTCCTGATGCCTTATTCCCCAACAGTCAAGGTTGAAAACAAATGTTCACTTATCAACAGAAAACAGAGTGTGCAAAGAGGAAGAGCAGAGACGGTAACACAACCAGCCTCTTCGGAGTTGGAAGAGTCCTTAGAAGTAATGGCATTCCAGTCCCTCCTGCAGGAAGATTTTCTTCCAAAGCATTCCTCAAAGAAAATAACCCAGCCTCTACTTGAACACATTCATTAGTGACAGGTCTTTAAATTACAAGACAATCTGTTCAAATAATAAAACACTATTATTATGCTTTCCCTCCTGCTTATCAATCAGGAGAAGAAAAAAATACTCACGTTGACTAATCTCAATATAAATTCACGATCCCAAACTTCAAGCAGGCCCAGCAGTCATATCTTATTTCCCTAATCCATTCATTCTCTCGTTCCTACAAAACTTCACACGTCCTCCATAATCACTCATCTCTCTTCTCTCCACACATTCTCTCAGCTCATGACCTGGATGCTGACTTCACTGTCAATGAACTTCCACAATCCCCACCACCATATATACCCCACCTACCAGTTTACCAATGTGTCTACTTGATTTCCTGTTATGATAGACGAATTGTCTGTGATAGCCTTTCCAACCAAATGCAAGAATTATTTGTAATCACCTATTCCATTTCATCTCCTTCCATCTCTGGTAAACCCATTACAATCAGGATTTAAACCCCTGCTAGTCCAATGACACTGCTCTTTATCAAGCACACCAGTGACCTCCCCACTGATAACCTGAACAATCAATTCTCACCCAGCCCATCAATACCATTCCCCATAGCTGACCACTCCCTCATCAGGGACATGTTTTCTTCCTTAACACCACCCTCACCTACCTCGCTGGTAGCTCCTTCTCAGCCTCCTTTCCTGATTCCACTTCTCTGTCCCCTGGGCCTGAAGGCTCTACAGCTCAGTACTTAGGCCTCTTCTCTTTTCTAGCTACACTCAGTCTGTTGGTGATCTCAGGCAAACACATGGACTAAATCCTTCTAAACGTAATCTCTATTACAATTTTCATCTCTACCTCAGACCTCTCCCAGGAACGCCAACATGGTGTACCCACATGCTTACTCAACACCTTCATCTGGACATCTCACACTTAACATGCCCCAAGTTGAATTCCTGGTATTTGTCCCCAAGTCTGCTCTACCCAAAGCCCTTCTCTTCTCAGTATATGACAGCTCCATCCTTCCAATTATTCAAACTAAAAATCTTGTGGTCATTCTTGCCACCTCTTTCTCTTATAGCCTACATTCTGATCCCGCAGGAAACCCTGTTGGTTCTACCTTCAATATATATATTAAAAATCTAACCATTTCTCACCAACTCCTCTGCTACCAAGGTGGTTTAAGCCACCATCATCTCCTGCCTAGACTATTGTTAATAGACTGTTTTCTACTTTTGTCCCTTCAAGATTATCATCAACACAGCAGCCAGTGTTCCCATTAAATTTTATGTCAAACCGTATCATTCAAAATCCTTCAGTGACTCCCACTTTCTCAGCCTAAAAGCCGAAGTCTTTATTATGGCTTGCAAGAAACTATGTGATCTGGTCCCGTGTACCTCCCTGATCTCATTCTCCTGCTATTTTTGCTCACTCCATTCCATGTAAGAGTGGCCTTTTCATTGCTCAACAAACAAGCCAGGCACATTAATACTTCAGAGCCTTTGCTCTCTCACTTCCTCTAGTCAGAAACGTTCTTTGCTCAGATACATGTATGCTCTACTCCATCTTTTTCAAATCTTCACGCAAATGTCTCCTTCTCAGTCAACCATACCCTGAACATCCCATTTAAAAATTGTTACCTTTCTCCCAGAAGTCCCAAACCTCTTTACCCTGCTCCATTTTCGACCATAACACTTTATCACCTTGTAACGTCCTCTATTATTTCCTTATATATCTATCATTGTCCAATTCCTGTTAGAATTAAAATTTCATGAGGACAGAGATTTGTTTCATTTGTTCTCTTAGTACCTAAAACAGGACCTGGAACTTACTAGACATTATTAAATACTTCTTAAACAATTTAATTAACTGGCTATAAATTAGCATTCATCCATTCTATTCATTCAAGAAATACAGATGTTTTACTCTCAATAAAATGGGTACAGTAGGAAAGTACCTCAACATAATAAAGGCCACATATGACAAACCCAGAGCCAACATCATACTCAACAGGAAAAAACTGAAAGCCATCCCTCTGAGAATAGGAACAAGACAAGGGTGCCCACTCTCACCATGCTTACTCAACATAGTATTGGAGGTTTTGGCCAGAGCAATTAGGCAAGAAAAATAAATAAAAGGTATCCAAACTGGTAAGGAAGAAGTGAAACTCTCACTGTTTGCAGAGGACATGATTTTATTTATAGAAAACCCTAAAGAATCCATCAGAAAACCATTAGAAATAATCAACAACTACAGTCAAGTTGGAGGGCACAAAATCAACTTACAAAAATCAGTTGCATTTCTAAACACTAATAACAAACTAGCAGAGCAAGAACTCAAGAATATAATCTTATTTGCAATTGCAACATAAGAATAAAATATCTAGGAATAAATTCAACCAAGGAGGTGAAAGAACTATACATTGAACACTGTAAGACATTATTGAAAGAAATCGATGATGACATAAAGAAATGGAAAGATATTCCATGCACATGGATTGGAAGAATAAACATAGTTAAAATATCCACACTACCTAAGCAATCTATAGATTCAATGCGATTCCAATCAGATCCCAATGACATTCTTCACAGAAATAGAACAAAGAATCCTAAAATTCATATGGAACAACAAAAGACCCCAAACAGCTAAAGCAATCCTGAGAAAAAAGAACAAAGCTGGAGGAATCACAATCACCGACTTCAAAATATACTACAAAGCTATAGTAACCAAAACAGCACGGTACTGGCACAAAAACAGACACACAGATCAGTGGAACACAACTGAAAGCTCAGAAATAAAATTACACATCTACAGACAGCTAATCTTCAACAAAGGAGCCAAGAACATACAATGGAGAAAGGAAAGTCTCTTCAATAAATGGTGTTGGGAAAACTGGAGAGCCATGTGCAAAAGAATGAAAGTAGACCATTATCTTATGTCATACACAAAAATTAACTCAAAATGGATTAAAGACTTGAAGGTAAGATGTGAAACCATAGAACTCCTAGAAGAAAATATAGGCAGTATATTCTTTGACATCGGTCTTAGCAGCATCTTTTCGAATACCAGGTCAACTCAGGCATGGGCAACAAAAGAAAAACTAAACACATGGGGCTATATCAGATTAAAGAGGTTCTGCAAGGCAAAGGAAACCATGAACAAAATGAAAAGACAACCCATCAAGTGAGAGAAAATATTTGCAAATCATATATCCGACATGGGGCTCATCTCCAAAATATATGAAGAACTCATACAATTCAACAACAAAAAAACAAACAACCCAGTCAAAAAATGGGCAGATGACATGAAGAGACATTTTTCCAAAGAAGATATTCATATGGCCGACAGGCACATGAAAAGATGTTCAACATCACTCATCATTAGGGAAATGTAAATCAAAACTACAATGAGATATCACCTTATACCTGTTAGAATGGCTATAATTACCAAGACAAAAAATAACAAATGTTGGAGAGCATGTGGAGAAAAAGGAACCCTCATACACTGCTGGTGGGAATGCAAACTGGTACAGCCACTATGGAAAACAGTATGGATGATTTCTCAAAAAATTAAAAATAGAAATACCATACAACCCAGCTATCCCACTACCAGGTATTTATCCAAAGAACTTGAAATCAACAATTCGAAGAGACTTATGCACTCCTATGTTCGCTGCAGCATTATTCACAATAGCCAAGATGGGGAAGCAACTCAAGTGCCCATCAACTGATAAATGGATAAAGAAGATGTGGTAATATACAATGGAATACTATGCAGCCATAAAAAAGACAAAATTGTCCCATTTGCAACAACATGGATGGACCTTGAGGGTATTATATTAAGCGAAATAAGTCAGACAGAAAAAGACAAACACTGCATGATTTTACTCATATGTGGAAGATAAAGACATGGACAAAGAGAACTGATTAGTGGTTACCAGAGGGGAAGGGGGTTGGGGAGTGGGGAAAAGGAGTAAAGGAGCACATATACATGGTGACTGATAAACAATAATGTACACCTGAAATTTCACAATGTTATAAACTATTATGACCTCAATAAAATAAAAAAAAAAAGAAATGCAGATTTTTAGATACAACAGTTACAAAGATGAATAAGGGGAATAAGTGAAGATAAGTAATATTTGTAGAGTATCAATTATATGCCAAGCACATACGTTATCTGTGAGAATCTAAAGTCACTTGTTCAAGGTCACACAGCCAGTCAGTCAAAAATGAATCTGAAATCTTAGTGTTAGATTCTGAAGTCCACATTCATTCCACTACACCTTGCTGCTTCCACAAATTAATACCAAGTCCTGGAATGAAACATGATTTGATCCTCTGCCACTGTCATTTACCCAAGATACTAAAGTTCCCAATACATTTGGATGCAGTTTTACCTATTTCAGAATAATCTTTAATGTAAAGGAAAGACATACAGTTGTTTCCCTTTACTCACTCTCAACTACTCCACTTCAACTCTGACACTTCTGGTCATCAATGTATCACAGTTTTTCCCCATACCAAGCACTCTGGACACCAGCTGAGTGTCCTACAATTCGATTCAGTTCTAACACTATCTACCTTGAGATGGCATCAGACCCCACAGGTTAAGGGCTCAGTCCCACAAGACTGCCCCCACACATAAACACTTCAGACGCTGATTCCAAGTCCAAATTGTCACCTGTGCTTCTCACCAGCTGGCTATAAATTGGAGGTACCCATGACCCTTCCTCGTATTCAATTAATTTGCTAGAGTGGCTCACCAAACTCAGGAAAACACTTTAGTTACTAGATTATTAGTTTATTACAAAAGGATATAACTCAGGAGCAGCCAGACGGAAGAGATGCACAGGGCAAGGTATATGGGAAGGGGCGAGAGCTTCCACGCCCTCTCTGGGTACGCTACTCTCCTAGCACCTCCACGTGTGCACCAACCCGGAAGCTCCCTAAACCCCGTACTACCGGGATTTTTATGGATGCTTCCTCACACAGCCATGACCAATTATTAACTCCATTTCCAGCCCCTCTCCCCTCTCTGGAGAATGGGGAGTAGAGCCGAAAGTTCCAGGCTTCTAATCATGCCTTGGTCTTTCTGGTGACACCCCCCCATCCTGAAGCTATCCAGGAGCCCACCCAGAGTCACCTCATTAGAACAAAAGACACTTGGATCCCCCAGGAAATTCCAAAGGATTTAGAAGCTCTGTATCAGGAGTCAGGGGCAGAGACCAATATATCTATTTTTTATCTATTATTTCACACCTTTACAATCAAATATTGATCTTATACAATCAGATAGTGTTTGAAGAGGGCAAGGTCAACTTTTTAACTTACTCCTTTAACATGTTCAAAGGTGACATTTTTCATCTGGACAGGATCTACTGCAGAATCAAGCCCTGTTGTTGTCCGGAAGCGGACTAACAAGAAGAAAAGAAATGTTTATGTTTGATGCAATCATAAAATTCTAACCACCTTATTTTTCAGAAGCAAGAAAGCAAAACCCAGAAAAATTAAATATCTAAGTTCATATACATTCAATCAGGGTAAGGAGTAGAAACTAGCTCTTCTGGATTTCTAGACAAGGAATAAATGATTCGCATTGGAATAATATCTTTGTACTTTCCAATTAAAACTAAGGATTATTTTCCTCCACTCCTTATAATATCTAATGACAGAAATCTTAATCTGATGGTTTTCAAACTCCAGTGTGCAGAAAAATCACTTGAAAATGTATTAATGCAGGTTTCCAAACCACATGGTTTGGACCTTATAGTTTGTAGATTTAGGAAAAGGGCCCAGGAGAGTTTGCAGTTTTAGGAATCATCCTTAATTATCCTGATTCAACTGGTCATGGATCTACACTTTGAAATACATTCCCTTAAACCTAGCATAAAAAACTGGCACTGGCATTAAGAAAAGAAAGGGTGAAGCGTAACAGACTATTTCACTTTTCATGTAGCCTTCTTCCTTTGACAACTGTTATTACTTGCCTCAAATGATACAGCAGTAATGGCATCATTCAGTATAAGAAGGACAGTAAAACTTGGTAGGATAATAAAATATTTGAGATCAACGATGGGGAACTAGTACAAAGCTTTCTTACACCTCTCCCCCTTGGGTAAACTTCCACGGTAGACAGATATAAATGAGTAAACTGAGCAACTTCTAACTTCCTCAGAAGAAACCAAAAATATTGTCTTTAAGAGTCACTGAAATTTAGAAGCAAAAACCGAGTAGGCAAAAATATAGGGTTAACAAGAAACGCTTAACATATCAAGAACATACAAGTCAAGACAGCAAATTTAAAACTAATTCTAGAATGGACACTAATAGTCTTAGCCTACTAAATTATTTAAGTATATATAGTTGCTGGATTTAACACATAATGTGACTAAATCTGCAGCAGAACCAGTTGGACCTAATAAAAAACTAAATTACCCAAGGGCAGTGCATTTCATACTTTAAACAATATATTTTGCTTAAAATATCAATTAAGAAACATAAAAGAATAATCAGAACTCATCCTATCCTACCACAACCCTGCCGATATCACCCTATCACCCTGATACTGGCTCTTTTCTGAAAAAAAGGAGACAAGATAAGGTGCATCTAGACATAAAAAGGCTATTCCTGGGGGGCCAGCCCCTTGGCCTGGTGGTTAAGTTCAGTGCACTCATTTCGGCAGCCTGGGTTTGTGGGCTTGGTTCCAAGGTGCCAACCTACACCACTCTTCAGCCATGCTGTGGCAGTGACCCCCATACAAAGTACAGGAAGACTGGCACAGATCTTAGCTCAGGGTAAACCTTCCTCAAGAGAAAAAAACAAAAAAATGGGGGAAGACTGGCAACAGATGTTAGGTCAGGGCAAATCTTCCTCAGCAAAAATAAAATTAATTAATTAATTTAAAAAATAAAAATAAAAATAAAAAGGCTGCTCCTGGATGTTAAAATCTTATCTCAGGTTTGATGCCACAAAAAACTTAAAAAATATCTGGGCTACACCCAACTTCTGGGATGAAGTCCTGATCCAGGTCAACCGATGTTCTTAACTGTACATCAGTTTTTTCTCTCAAGGTAATCAATCATAAAGAGTAGAGAACACAGGGTAAACACCGAATAGTAGTTGAAAAAGCAAGTGGAATCACTTAAACCTGACATTAGTACTTCATTTTAAACTGGCATACTGAAAAAATATGGGACTCATTTAAAGTCACATTTTTAATATAAAGTATTTTTAAAATAACTCCAATTTATTAATTTGTCTTTGAAACAGATTACCATTTCACTTTGTATTGCTACTATAAAATTCTTCTACATTTAAAAAAATTTTGTAATTGGACAGGTATCCTTTTCTAAAAATCTAGGAAACTAACCACTACTAGAAACTGAAACAACATTTTCACTCTAACATAATCCTTGGAAATTTAACAAAATATTATCTATCTCAAAAACTTGAATTTGTACAGTGTCTGAAGGAACTTTTCTTATAATCCACAAAGCAATGTGAATAAACCCTCAGACAATGTAGATGGTACACAATCATAACAGATTAAAACTTTTCTACTTCCATGCAAAAAACAGTCTCAAAGTGACCCAATCTGAGAAGTACTGACTTAGGAATTGAAGGCCTAAACCCTAGAACGATAAACATTAATGTTTTCTCTCGCTAAGTCTTAGCTAGACTAACTAGGAAAAAGGAACGAGTATTTAAAGGATTAAAAAAATAAGTCAGATAAAAAGAGCCTTTACCAGATAAAAATGGGTTTTTTAAAAGTCCATAAATGCCGAATAGCAGCAGAACAAAGAGAATCAGACGAGTTCGTCTTAGAGAATCTGGAGGAGGAAAAAAAAGCCTCAAATCAAATGACATCAATGAGAAATGACAGCTCAATGAAATGCTAACATTAGGTTAAACTGATGATAATCACATTTCATCACATGCAATCCTGGAACCTGGCATTCTTCTGCACAATTGCCATGATTTCCTTTCAGCACCCTATTGCCAAAAATTTCATGAAGCCACTCATGCCTCTGTCATTTACTTTGGTTTCTCACCTGATAAAGTGAAAATGCCAGCAGATATTTCCATTTCCACACAGCTTAAGTTACAAATATAGTATAGAAGATAACTAACAGAAAGTGGGATAATTGTTAGAAAAGTTCTTTATAATCACTTGAAAGTAGAACTACGACTGTCTTTCAAATATTCTTATCAAAATGGATGGTGTCAAATCAACATACCATTGGTTTTTTGTGTTAGTGCTTGAGCTTTCAGAAAACCCTCTGCAAAACCAGTTTTAAATGCATCTTGGTGAGCTTCAGGTATGTTTTTGGTTTTCATGAGTTTGTCCAAACTCTCAACATCTGTTCCTCTGTCCCGCAAAAGAAATCCCTAAATACACAAACAACACATCAGTATTGGTTGACTATATACATAAGAACACTCTCCAGAAATATTGTGACCACTCACAAAAAAATTCACTAAAATTCCAGAATTTTCCATTTTTATTGTTAATATGAAGCATTAGATTAAAACTCAGCAATAAATCACTTAATCAATGGCTAGGAAACTAACACTGGACCCTATACCTGCCTCAATCATTTAATATAAAGAAGCTCTCTGTAAGAACACTGTACTGAAAACAGTTAATAGGTCACATACTGACCTAGGGTTCTAATGGCTTGATGTCACACTCTTTTATCTCCACTGGAGGAAAAACCTCATTCATATATTAAATGTTTACTGAGCACTTTTTATATATTTGGCCCTGTGTAAGTTCTGAAGACACAGATAAATAACCAATGATCTGAATGTTTTCAGTCTATACGGGAGAGATACACAAATAACTAAGTTTTAAAAATCATTTTGAAATTCTGTTAGAAGTACTAGGTATGGTGGTAAATACCTAGTAAAATAAATGCTACCTAAGGAAATCAGGAAAGGCCTTAAAGATGGGATATCTAAACCACAGGGAACAAACAGCATCAACAATGCTACAGAGGCATGAAACAGCAGCCTTTAGTGCTCAAGAACTGCAAACAATCTTGTGTGACAGGACTTTAAAATGCCACGAGAGGAGGAAGGTAAGGGTACAGACAGAGTGGCACACTGACCTATGAGAACAGAAAAATGATAGGCAGCGGCCAAGCAATGAAATGGTCTGTGTATCACGGTGGGAGTCTGACAATAAAGCAGAGGAATATAATTATTACATTAATACATTTTAGAGAGACTGGTGGGTGGCAGTCTGGAGGCTGGACTGAAGGTAGCAAAACTGAAGGCAAAGAGACTAAATGAGTGTTTATTAGAGTAATCCAGGCAAGAAATGGTTATAGTCTGTCTCTGCAGTGGAACTGGGGATGATGAGAGAGAGACTTAAGAAATATTTAAGACGCTGGATCAACTGGACTTTAGTGATTAATGGATGTGGGAGGTGAGACAAGATGGACAAAACACGGTTGATTACTAGGTTTCTAGCTTAGGTGGAAGCTACTCAACACAGAGAACACAGATGCAGGTGCAGGCTGGTAGGGGAAAAAAATCAGAGGGGACGCCTAATAGGCAAGTGGAGAGAAAAGCTTGGCACCCTGAAGAGTTGTACGTATAATGATCACACAGGTTATTCATCCTTTTTCATAAGTGGAAAGATGGGAGAAAACCAGTCAGCCGACAAAACAAATCAGATGTTGAAGGTTCTCATTTTAATAACTTGAAAATTATTACTTTTTCAAACAAAAAAGGTCTAATTACCTTCACGAATGATGGTGCTATATGCTGTGTTTCTGCTATTCTTTCAGAGGTAGACTGTAGACGTCGTGTCCTTGATTTCAAGGTTTTAAAACCCCGAGACTGTATGAAAACTGAGTAAAACATTATCACATTTACCTCTCATTGTAAATTTTTATAAGAATAGAAAATTGCCTAAGATTCAAAACTCTGCCACCATACTTGTACATCCTAGTTTATCATCTTATTTGTTAACGCAGTTCTTTGCCTGACACTTCAAGACGCTTATCATTGAAGTCATTAAAATGGATTAAATCTATACAAATAATTTTACATTTTCTCGGTAATCTTAAAATGTTAAAAAAAAACCCATAGATGAGTATCAAATAAAAGTCAATGTCTCATAATTCCTCTAACCCCAATCCCACTTCCCAGAAGTAACCACTGTTAACAATTCCATGACGGTACTTGCATGTATTTAAACACATGCTATTTCTATAAAAATGGTACGTAACTTTTTGCAGTTGTCTTCTTTCACTTAACAATATATCGTGAACATTTTCCATAACAGATCAGATAGTGCATTCAGTTTAATGGCTGTTCATAGTTTACCAATTTATCAGAGTATAGCAATTTATTCAACCACTTCTCTACGATGGACATTAGTTGTTTCCTGTTTATTATTGCTAAAAATAATACTGGAGTGAACATTGTTGTACATGTTATCTCTCAGCACATGTAAACTAAATTCCTAAAGGTGAAACTGTGAGGTTTAAATTACCTAACATTAAGAAATTGCCCTCTAAAAGTCTGTTATCAATTTTGACACACACCAATGAATATGACTGTCCTTTTCGCCATACCTTTGCCAACATTGGATAATACAAATATAAATCTTTTCAATTTGTACAAATCTGATGGGCAAAATCAGGACCTTGTTTTAATACACATGTCAGATTAGAAGTGAGGAAAATTTTTGAAAACATTTTTTATTTTTATTGACTACTTTATTCTTTAGTGAATTGACTACTCATGACCCCTCATGACCCTTGCCCATTTTTCCATTTTCATTTGTAGAAGAAATGTTGTGTATACTGACCTTTAGTTATGTATATTTCAAACACTTATTTTAATGTCTGTGCTTTTTAATTACGTGATAGAGTAATTTATAAGGTTAAGGTAGCCCTATCTTTTAATCTTTAGTGTTTTCTGCACTGTTCTGATTACAGAGTCCCATCCCTAAACTAAGATTTTAAAGGTAATCTACTCACTTCATCTAACAACCGTTAACACTTTTGTTTTCAGACCTTTACCTATTTGGAACTTTTTTTTTTAAGATGTAGGAAAAAATCTGATTCCCTTTTTTTTTTACGCCCAAGTTTTAAAATCAACTTCTTGATTTTCATAACAAGTCTTTAGGGTTTTGACTGGAGTCGCACTGAATTAATAAACTTTGGTATAAATTGATACTGTTATAATACTGAGTCCTTCTAAAAAGCATTATGGCATTCCCTCATTTTATTTTACTCAGGTCTTCTTTTATTTCCTTCAGTAAAGTTTCATGCACATACACACATACATATATGTGTATATATCATGTTACAGATTTCTTATCAGGATAAAAGATTTAATGGATTTTGAAGAAACTGTAAATAAAACCTATTGCTACAATATAAGAAAACTATTGATTTTTATGCATTTATCTTATATGGTTCCAATGTAATGAATTCTTACTACTTGAGCAGCCTTTCAGTTGATTTTCTTGAATTTTCTGGTAAATAATCATATCCCCTGCCAGTTATAATTTGTCCCTTCCATTAATTTATATATAATTTTTAAAAAATTAATATTAATTCTATATAAATTTTTTTAAAGAATGAGAAAAATTAATAAAACAGACATTAAATGAATATAAGAACAAGAAACAGTTTTACTTAATTAAACCAAGAATAAGTTTCACTTGAAAAAACCCACAAAATAGAACAACCTACTTTAGAAAATTCTTTTTCTTTTTAATCATATTGTTCAGAACCTCTAAATTACTGCTGAACAAAAACAGGATACTAGACATCTTATTTCTCATATGAATGAGATCATAATAGATATTCTTAAGAAATTAAAAGTCTCCTTCTAGTCTAGCTTTCTAAGAGTTTTTAGGAAGCACAGCAATTAAAATATATCACATGCCTTTTTATCATACATTGGAACAATACCGTTTTTCTTCTCTAATCAATTAATATGGTAATAAATATACTTCCTAACATTAAATCACTCCTATATTCCTTAATCATATTTTTTAGCACATTTCTATATTTGTTTTCAGATTTTATTTAGGATTTCTGTATCTATACTAGTAAGTGAAACTGACGTATTGCATTCTCTAGAATCAATCTCATGGAATAAACAAGGGAGCCTATTCCACCTTTTTCTTTATTAAAAAAGTTCTAAATAACAGGAAACTTCTGATCTTGGAAAACAGAACATAGCCATAAAACCATGTGAGCCTAGGACCTCTGGGGCAAAGGGATTACGTTTGAAAAATATTATCTTTCAAATTTGGGGATTATTGTCTTATCTCTTCTTTGGTCAATTGTGCTAATTTATAGCTTGGATCATTGTCTGTTTTCAATCAATTTTTATCCACAATATAAAATTACACACACCATTTTGCAATTTTAAAATCATCATCATCTGTGGCAGTTTCCACTTTTCACTATTTGTATTTTTAACATTGTATTGTTTAACACTGTTTGTATTTTCTCATTGTTTCTTAATCAAACTTGTTAGGTTGTTCTATTTTATAGGTATTTTTTCACATTAAACTTATTCTTAGTTTAATTAAGTAAAACTGTTTCTTGCTTTTATATTCATTTAATGTCTGTTTTATCCATATTAATTTCTCCCATTCTTTGAAAAAAATTCTCAAAGTGAATGTTTAATTTATTTCCCATCTTTCTTGTTGTCTAATAAATTATACAATGCCCTCAGCATCACTCTGTCCTCAACTCAAAGATTTTGATACACAGATTTTCATTGTGGTTCACGATTGTAATTTCAGTTTTGATCTCCCCTCAGCCACATGACACTTAGAAAAGATTCTCAAATTTCCATGTACTTAAGTGGTTTTTTTTTTAAGCTATCCTTTCTGTTAATGTGACTTTGGTTTTATTGTGTGATCAGAAAACCTAACCTCTTAGTTATTACATTTTGAAAATTTATTAAGATAGTCTTCATACTCTAATACATGCTCAGGTTTTATAAGTCTTCCATGAATATTTAAAAATGTATCATCCTTCTTGGGCCAGCCCCAGTGGCCTCGTAGCTGAGTTGAGCACGTTCCACTTCGGTGGCCCAAGTTTGGTTCCCAGGCGCAGACCTACACTACTTGTCTGTCAGTGGCCCCATTGAAGCGGCAGCTCACACACAAAAAGAGGAAGATTGGCAATAGATGGTAGCTCAGCATGAATCTTCCTCAGGAAAAAAATATCATCCTTCTTAAGTATTCTTGTGTCTTCTGCATTAACCATTTCTTCAGAGGATTACTGGTTTCTTTGCTCAACTTGGTGCTTCTCTTTCATGCTACAAGTTTTCCTCAAATATGTGGAGATCCTTGCTAATCTACTTGTATTTGTAAAGAAGAATCCAGTGGTCAGTACTGACTGTAGATGGGTTTCCTCTAAACCACCAAGGTGGCAAATGTATCTAGACCACAAAACACGGACTTAGGGTGAAGGAGCAGGATACCTTTCGTGTACAGTTCAAGTCCGAAGGACGCTGGGGTACTGTCCTGTTTCTCTCTTTGTCATCAGTGCTCAAACCAGAAGTTGTCAAGGACAGACCCTCCCACATACACACACCTTATCACAAAGGTGTTTTTTGCCAACTGTAGACTAATAGTTACAAGCCATAGCTGTTCTGTAATTGGCCCACTTTTGGCAATCTTTCAACCGTTTACTAGATGAACCATCCCAGAGCCCACGATTATTGACTCTGGACTTGGAGTTTTTCTGATGTTCTACTGGAAAGAGCAGTACACATCTCCTTCATGTCACTCTACTATGACTCCCATGAAGGGAGGTGACATCTGTCTTTTTCATTTATAATATCACTGTCACCTAACACCTATCACTAGTGCCTGGTATTAAATAAATATGAATGAATGTATATGTGATTTTGCTATCAATTTGATGTCACCTACTTTATAACTTCTAGTCCACTGACGAAGCCCCTCTGCTGTTGCCCTGCATTCTTTATCATTTTTGTACTTTTTCTGTCATTGCAATTAGATTTTGAAAATGAGGGGAAGTAAACAAATGTGCTTAGTTAATTATTTCTAAGCGGGTATAGATAAACATTTACTGTGACATTTATCACTCACATTCAAAATTTAGCTCCTATTCTGTATTTTCCAGATTAAAAATTAAACACACACACGCAAATTAATGGATTCCAAATATTCTGTAAGTTCTACTATGAGCTACAAGTGAATGCTTCCAATCATTAACATCACTAAGAAAGACAAATTGGGATATATTAAATAAATCTATTATTTTTTTAAAAATAAATACCATTTTTGCTTCTTACCTGGCCAGTACTGAAGATCTGCACAAATGCTTTTAAGAGTTCTTGAATGTTGTCTGTACAAGCAAGAGGAACGTAAAGTACTAAACATATCTAAGTAACCTGGAGGGAAATTGAAAAAAGTAAATTTTCTAACAGCCAAACCAACGGGGAAAGAAAAGTCATACGAAATGTAACAATTTTACCAAATATTAAAAAAAAATAGATGTTTGGAGTGACGTCAGCATCATGGCGGAGTGAGATTCCCTCTTTGAATCTCTGCCCCCTACGACACAACGAAAACATCATTCACATTCCAACAGAGCTCAATCAAACACTACGAAGGACTTCTAAGAAACCCCTGCTGCCATACATCGGACAGTGGAGGCACGGGAAGCCCAAAAGGATGGGAGGAGAGGTAGGAGATTGTACTCCCCCTCCCCAATCAATCGGCAAAGACAGCGCAGTTCGCAGACAGAGGGGGGAGGGGCAGCCCACAGTGGGGAAAACTATCGCCATCCAGGTGCTCTCACAAACTGTCGCGAGATCCCCACTGGGAAGCGACGACGGACTGTTTAGGGGGTGTAGCAAATACCCTAAGAGAGCCAGAAAGGAAACCCCCGGGTCAAGCAGGAGAAAGAGAGGACCCCTCCCCCTACACACCCGGCGTTTCAGCACAATCCCTCCGGGGGCTGCAGCCGCCTCAGAGCAAACCGCTCGCGATCTCCATCTAGTGGCAGCAGAGGGAAACTGCAGGACCAAATTATCATGAGGGGAAAAAATAAGGATGTCCCCGTCGGATCCTTGAGACAATTTGTCAGGGCTACAGACCAAAAGGAAAATGACAAACACCCAGAAACCAACCCTGAAGGCACAGAATTTGATAACCTGAATGACAGAGAATTCAAAATAGCTATCATAAACAAACTCAATGAAATACAAGAGAACACACAGAAACAAATCAACGAATTCAGGGATTATGTCACAAAAGAGATTGAAACCCTAAAGAAAAACCAATCAGAATTATTGGAGATGAAAAACAAAATCAACGAGATAGTGGAAAAAATGGAGTCTTTAAAGAGCAGAACTGACAATATGGAGGAACGAATTAGCACTATTGAGGATAGCCATGCAGAAATGCTCCTGGAAGAGGAGGAGAGAGAGCTAAGACTACAAAGAAATGAAGAAATTCTTCGAGAAATATCAGACTCAATGAGGAAAAGCAACATAAGGATAATAGGTATTCCAGAAGGAGAAGAAAGAGAAAAAGGAGCAGAGAGTTTGTTCAAAGAAATAATAGCTGAGAACTTCCCCAACCTAGGGAATGAGAGGGAAATAACAGTGAATGAAATCAATAGATCACCTAAATATATAAACAGGAATAAAAAATCATCTCACCACATAGTAGCAAACTTGAAGAATACCCATGACAAGGAAATAATATTGAAGGCAGCTAAACAAAAAAACAAAATAACATACAAAGGAAACCCCATCAGGCTCTCAGCTGATTTCTCGACAGAAACTCTACAGGCTAGGAGAGACTGGAATGATATATTCAAAATCATGAAAGACAAAAACCTTCAGCCGAGAATATTTTATCCAGCAAAAATATCCTTCAAATACGATGGAGAAATAATAACTCTCCCTGATAAACAAAAGCTAAGAGAGTTTGTCACCACAAGACCCCCACTACAAGAAATGCTCAAGAAGGCCCTTAGGCCTGAAAAAAAAACAAATGAGAAAGGGGATACAAAGATTTCAGCAAGGAGAAAAGCAAGGAGACTAAACCAGAACAAAATACAGTTGGAAAACATCAAAAATTAATTCAAGCTCATCACTGGAAACACACATTCATGACACAATCTGGAATAAAGAGATAACAAATAAGGAGGGGAAGAGGTAAGGGATTGAATCGACCCAGCCTCAGGAAAAAGGAGGCATCTGAAAATGTACTTTCTTATCCAGGAGATCGCTTATATAAACCTCACGTTAACAACTAAACAAACAACCAGAAGAGAACCACACGTGACAAATAAAGAGAAAACCAAGAGAACGAGCATGCAGAAATACCAAATTGAATTTGCAGTCCGAAACACAAGGGACAAGAAACGAAGGAAATGCAAAAGAACCAGAAGATGAACAATAAAATAGCAACATTAAACCCTCATGTATCAATAATCACTCTAAATGTAAATGGATTGAATTCTCCAATCAAAAGACACAGAGTGGCAGGATGGATTAAAAACCAAGATCCAACAATCTGCTGCCTCCAGGAAACACATCTCAGCTCTAAAGACAAACACAGACTCAAAATAAAAGGATGGAAAACAATACTCCAAGCTAATGGCAAACAAAAGAAAGCAGGAGTAGCCATACTTATATCAGACAAAGTAGACTTCAAGATAAACAAGGTAATGAGAGACAAAGAAGGGCAATATATAATGATAAAAGGGATACTTCACCAAGAAGACATAACACTTATAAATATCTATGCACCCAACACAGGAGCACCAAAGTACATAAAACAACTGCTAAAAAACCTTAAAGGAGATATTAACAATAACACACTAATAGTAGGGGATCTTAATACCCCCCTTACATCAATAGATAGATCATCCAGACAAAAAGTCAATAAGGAAATAATGGACTTAAACGAGAAACTAGACACAATGGATTTAATAGATATATACAGAGCACTCCACCCAAAAAAAGCAGAGTACACGTTCTTCTCAAGTGCACATGGAACATTCTCAAGGATAGACCATATATTAGGAAACAAGGCAAACCTCTATAAATTTAAGAAGATTGAAATCATTACAAGCATCTTTTCTGATCATAATGCTGTGAAACTAGAAATCAACTGCAAGGAAAAAACTAGGAAAGGGACAAAGATGTGGAGACTAAACAACATGCTACTGAACAACCAATGGGTCGTTGATGAAATTAAAGGAGAAATCAAAAGCTATCTGGAGACAAATGAAAAGGAAAATACACCATACCAACTCATATGGGATGCAGCAAAAGCAGTCCTGAGAGGGAAATTCATAGCAATACAAGCTCACCTTAACAAACAAGAAAAATCCCAAATAAATAACCTTAAATTGCAACTAACAGAGTTGGAAAAAGAAGAACAGACAAAGGCCCGAATCAGCAGAAGGAGGGAAATAATAAAAATCAGAGCAGAAATAAATGAAATTGAAACCAAAAAAAACAGTAGAAAGGATCAATGAAACAAAGAGCTGGTTCTTTGAGAAGATAAATAAAATTGACAAACCCTTAGCCAGACTCACTAAGAAAAAAAGGGAGAAGACTCAAATAAATAAAATTAGAAATGAAAGAGGAGAAATTACAACAGACACCACAGAAATACAAGGGATTATTAGGGAATACTATGAAAAACTTTATGCCAACAAATTGGACAACCTAGAGGAAATGGACAAATTCTTGGACGCATACAACCTCCCAAAACTGAATCAAGACGAAATAGAGAATCTGAAGAGACCAATCACAAGTAAAGAGATTGAAACAGTCATCAAAAACCTCCCAAAAAATAAAAGCCCAGGACCAGATGGCTTCCCTGGAGAATTTTATCAAACGTTCAAAGAAGATTTAGCACCTATCCTTCTCAAACTATTCCAAAAAATAGAGGAAGATGGAATACTTCCCAACACATTCTATGAGGCCGACATCATGCTGATACCAAAGCCAGACAAGGACAATACAAAGAAGGAAAACTACAGGCCAATATCACTGATGAATATAGACGCAAAAATCCTCAACAAAATACTGGCAAACCGAATACAGCAATACATCAAAAAGATCATACACCACGATCAAGTGGGATTTATACCAGGGACACAGGGATGGTTCAACATCCGCAAATCAATCAACGTGATACACCACATTAACAAAATGAAGACTAAAAACCACATGATCATCTCAATCGATGCAGAGAAGGCATTCGACAAGATCCAGCATCCATTTATGATAAAAACTCTCAACAAAATGGGTATAGAAGGAAAGTACCTCAACATAATAAGGGCCATATATGACAAACCTACAGCAAACATCCTACTCAACGGGAAAAACTGAAAGCCATTCCTTTGAGGACAGGAACAAGACAAGGGTGCCCACTCTCACCGCTCTTATTCAACATAGCATTGGAAGTTCTGGCCAGAGCAATTAGGCAAGAAAAAGGAATAAAAGGACTCCACATAGGCAATGAAGAAGTGAAACTCTCACTATTTGCAGACAACATGATCCTATACATAGAAAACCCAAAAAATTCCATCGGAAAGCTACTAGAAACAATCAACAACTACAGTAAAGTGGCAGGGTATAAAATCAACTTACAAAAATCAATTGCATTTCTATACACTAACGATGAAACAACAGAAAGAGAACTCAAAAAGACATTCCCATTTACAATTGCAACAAAGAGAATAAAATATCTGGGAATAAATTTAACCAAGGAGGTCAAAGACCTATACAATGAAAACTATAAGACACTATTGAAAGAAATCGAGGAGGACATAAAGAAATGGAAAAATATTCCATGCACATGGATTGGAAGAATAAATATAGTTAAAATGTCCATTCTACCTAAAGCAATCTACAGATTCAATGCAATCCCAATCAGAATCCCAATGTCATTCTTCACGGTAATAGAACAAAAACTACTGAAATTCGTATGGGGCAACAAAAGAGCCCGAATAGCTAAAGCAAGTATGAAAAAAAAGAACAAAGCTGGAGGCATCACAATCCCTGATTTCAAAATATACTATAAAGCTACAGTAATCAAAACAGCACGGTACTGGTACAAGAATAGACACACAGATCAATGGAACAGAATTGAAAGCCCAGAAATAAAACCACACACCTATGGACAGCTAATCTTCGACAAAGGAGCAAAGAACATACAATGGAGAGAGGGAAGTCTCTTCAATAAATGGTGCTGGGAAAATTGGACAGCAACATGCAAAAGAATGAAAGTAGACCATCTCCTATCGCCATATACGAAATCAATTCAAAATCAATTCAAAATGGATCAAAGACCTGAAAGTGAGACAAACTATAAAACTCCTGGAAGAAAATATAGGCAGTACACTAATTGAGACTGGACATAAAGGGATCCTTTCAGATTCCATGTCTACCCAGACAAGGGAAACAAAAGAAAAAATAAACAAGTGGGACCTCATCAGACTAAAGAGCTTCTACAAGGCAAATGAAACCAGGATCAAAATGAATAAACAACCCACCAGCTGGGAGAAAATATTTGCAAATCGTTTGTCCGACAAGGGATTAATCTCAGTAATATATAAAGATCTCACACAACTGAGCAACAAAAAAACAAACAACCCGATCAAAAAATGGGCAGAGGATATGAACAGACATTTTTCCAAGGAAGAGATACAGATGGCCAATAGACACATGAAAAGATGTTCAACATCACTAATCATCAGGGAAATGCAAATCAAAACTACACTGAGATATCACCTTACACCGGTTAGAATGGCTATAATCACAAAGACAAATAACAACAAATGCTGGAGAGGTTGTGGAGAAACGGGGACCCTCATTCACTGCTGGTGGGAATGCAAACTGGTGCAGCCTCTATGGAAAACAGTATGGAGAGTCCTCAAAAAATTAAAAATAGAAATACCGTATGATCCAGCAATACCACTCTTGGGCATCTACCCAATGGATGTGAAATCAACCACCACAAGAGGTGTATGCACCCCTATGTTCATTGCAGCATTATTCACTATAGCCAAGAAGTGGAAGCAAGCCAAGTGTCCCTCGACTGATGATTGGTTAAAGAAGATGTGGTATATACATACAACGGAATACTACTCAGCCATAAGAAAAGACACAATTGTCCCATTTGCAACAACATGGAAGGACCTAGAGGGTACTATGTTAAGTGAAATAAGCCAGAGAGAGAAGGACAGACACTGCATGAACTCACCCATATATGGAATATAAGTGAACACACGGACAGAGAGAACTGATTGGTGGTTACCAAGGGGGAGGGGGGTGGGGGGGGCACAAGGGGTGAAGGGTTACATCCACAAGGTGACGGACAAACAAAAATGTACAACTAAAACCCCACAGTGTTATAAACTAAGACATCAATAAAAAAAAAATGGAAAGGAAAAAAAAAATACCTACAAATTTTGCCTTCTATTTGTTCATATATGACTCTGCTTTTATAAATATCTAAAAACACTGTTAATCAA
Source organism: Tapirus indicus (assembly GCA_031878705.1). Lineage (NCBI taxonomy): Eukaryota > Metazoa > Chordata > Mammalia > Perissodactyla > Tapiridae > Tapirus > Tapirus indicus. The sequence continues at coordinate 103,516,557 of CM062925.1, forward strand.
ATTACAGTTCTTCATCACTTTACTGTCTATCACTTGTTAGATTTTCTCTTTTATCTAATATACAAATACAACTACCAAGGAAATGAAATTCAAATCAAGAGGTAAAAGATACATATGTTTAGCTAAAGTTACTTTTAGTTAAGAGCATAAAGAAATAAAGAATTGCTATTTCCTAGAGACAATTTCAAAAGCTCTAATGAACAATGTGATAAAACATTGCAAACCAGAGGTGCTGTGATCTTTCCCTCTTAAAGCTTCCACAGTTGTTGGGTATGAAGAAAGTTCCTTCCACAGCTGTGAGCCATGAATACTTTGGTGATCGCTCCTAACTCCTACTCTTGACTAATGGGCCCCATCCTATGTTACATCCATGACCCCAGGGAAAAGGTAGGCAGCAACTATAGAAACTGGTTCTCATCTATCCCTGTAACCCTGTTAGGATTCAGGGATTTTTCTAAGAACCCTTACAGTCAAGTCAAAAATCCCCTTCCTAATACCTCTGCCTGCCTAATGCAAGAAATTAGCTGCCAGTAAGAGGAACAACTTTAACAGGAAAGGTAGGGGCTGGCCTGGTGGCCTAGTGGTTAAGTTCGGTGCACTCCACTTTGGCAGCCCAGGTTTGCTTCCAGGAATGGACCTACACCACTCGTCAGCCATGCTATGGTGGCACCCCACGTGAAAAATAGAGGAAGACTGGCCACAGATGTTAGCTCAGGGCAAATCTTCCTCAAGCAAAAAGAGGAAGATTAGTGACAGATGTTAGCTCAGGGTGAATCTTCCTCATCAAACAGGAAATGTAAATGTGCAGAGTAGAAGAGCAATAGTAATACTATAATAACAATGATAGTAACAAAAATTTTACTCTCCTGAACACTTACTATGGACCATGTACTTTACTTAGATTATTTCATTTGATCCTCCAAAGTGAGATAAGGAGCTATTCCTCACACTTCACATGAGAAAACAGCGATTTAGAGAAATAAATACCACAGTCACTAGTGACAGGACTGAGTTTGATCCTAGTCTACTCCTTACTCTTAACCACTAAGCCTCAGGGCTCCTCTCAGGAAGGAGGGAATAGAGTATAAAAAATAATAAAATAGAAGCAGATTTTTAGTCCAAGCCCCCAAGCTCAAAAATTTTTCACTTTTTCTCACTCTTCAATTATTTATTTATTCTACAACCTTTATATGAAATAAAAGCAGAAGAATGAAGAATTAGTCAATAAAGTCTATACAAAGCAAAGCTTCAAATCAAACCTTCATCACAGAACTATTCAAACTTGCTTTCTTGTTCCCGGGCTTTTATAGGTTACATTGATTTTAAAAATCTGTTCTTCCATCAACATAAAACAAGTATTCTGATAAGGCTCTAACATTCCTTGTTTAAGTATCATCCAAAAAGAAACTCACAAAGCTGATACCCCTTTCAAACAAACTGCCCACTTATTGTAATACCAGATCATTACAAGATTCAAATAAGAAAATATACAGATATTCTATAAAACAAGGGACCACGACTGTTTCTTCAAAGTATTCTCAGAGATTAGTATGTTACTTGGAATCCAATAAATGTTTGTCATCTAAAATTTTAAAAACAAAAAAAAAAAACCCACAACACCCCTATTCGAAATGCAATGTAGTATGCTGTATTAGACCCTAGAACAGAAAACAAACCCTAGTGGAAAAACTACTGATTTGGGGAAATTAAATTTTATTTTATAAAATCTAAAGTCTATCGTTTCTTCTATCAATGTTTATTTCTTAGTTTTGACAAATGTACCATGGTTCTGTAAGTAGTCAACATTAGGGAAGCCAGATGAAGAGTATACAGGAACTCCCTGTACTACCTTTGCAACTATTCCGTAAATCTAAAATTATTCCAATAGGAAAAGTTAGCAAAAGAAAGAAAAGAACCTGGCACATAGTAAATGCTAATAAATGGTATCTATTAGAATTATTAACAGTATTAAAATGGCTTATTTTATATATATATTTTTTGTATTGAGGTAACGCAGGTTTATAAATTTCAGGTGTACATCATTATATTTCACTTTCTGTGTAGATTACATCATGTTCACCACCCAAAGACTAATTACAATCCATCACCATACACAAGTGTGAATCACCCCTTTGGCCCTCCTCTCCCACCCTCCCCTCTGGTAACCACCAATCCAATCTCTCTCTGTTTGTTGTTGTTTCTATCTTCTACTTATGAGTGAGATTATATGGTTTATGGATTATTGACTTTCTTCCTCTGACTTATTTCACTTAGCATAATACCCTCAAGGTCCATCCATGTTGTTTCAAATGGCAAGATTTCATCTTTTTTTTATGGCTGAGTAGCATTAGATTGCGTATATATACCACATCTTTATCCATTCGTCCCTTGATGGGTAACTAGCTCGCTTTCAAGTCTTGGCTATTGTGAATAATACCGCAATGAACAGGGGTGTGTCTATCTTTTACACATTTGTATTTTCATGTTCTTTGATAAATATCTAGCAATGGAATAGCTGGATCATATGGTAGTTCTATTCTTAACTTTCGGAGGAATCTCCATACTGTTTTCCATAGTAGCTGCACCAGTTTGCATTCCCACCAGCAGTGTATGCAAGTTCCCTTTTCTACACATACTCTCCAACATTTATTTCTTGTCTTCGTTAATTATAGCCTAAAATGGCTTATTTTAAATGGAAGAAAAATATATTAACTTACCATACTTATTTTCAAAGAAGGACTGGGCAGAGACATGAGATGTACGCCAGTGGGAAGAACCGTTTTTGCCTTTACAAAATCCAGGAAGTAGACTGTCTACCAGTTGATCAATCTGCCCAATTTTTAATTCAGACAATCCAAGGTCCCTTAAATTCAGTGCAGCCTGTAAAAGATTAAGTCAACCAAGTAAGCAGTATCATCAAGATATTTAAATAAAGACTACTCATCAGTTGAAATACGGATTTTTAAAAATCTAACAGATGTATTGATTTCCCTTTTCTTTCTAATATTTAAAAATAAGTTGGTACAAATATTTTTGTTTTAGTTTTACAGAGGTCAGTCATGTGAGGTTTGACATAGGTTAAAAAATCATACTGCCAAAGGTATCACCAGTCAACGGAGCTTTAAAGCTTCCTTCAGTCCCTAATGCCCATAAACAAAAGTCCATTTGACAAAGAAAGGGTGTGCTCTGTCACCATAGGACATCTCACTCCTCTGGAGTCATTGCTGAGATCCTCTTTTGAACTGACAGGTTCTATAATCACCCATATCTAACTTCTAATAAGGAGAGAAATTGAACAAAGTCAAAATGCACGAAAACCAGGCAAGAAAATGCACTCACCTTACAACAGTTCTAAAGTAACTAAAATTGGGTAGGGGTTAGTTATTTTCTTGTCCACATGGGCTGACAGGAAGATACTAAATACCAGTAACAATTACAAGCCCCAAAGAGCTAAAACTTCATGTTAGGAGAGCAGGATAGAACAAGTAATGTATCAACTTCTTATGATGGACATAAAGTTAGATCCACAGATTATATAGCTCTGGATTGACATTTGGGGTTTTGTCACTTACCAGGAGAAGTCATTCATATTCTTAGAGTCCATTTCCTCGTTAGTAAAATGACTATGAAATATACCCTGCCTATTTCACAAGGAGATAGTCTGGGTCAACAGAAGAGATCAGCCTCGCTCACCTACTTACCGCAACATATGCAGTAAGATAGTTGAAGGTATGATGAAATAAAATACTTAAAAGTGCTTTTTAAACTTCTAAAAACTATACAATTTAAACCATATTACTATAATGGAAACAGAAGGACTACAATATTCAAGAGTTATTATTCAAAAGTTATCTTTTAGCATGGGAAACCAAAAAGTCTATTTATAATACATAGACTTCAAAAGGAGAAATAAAGTCTTAACTAAAAAAGCGAGTTATTCCCCTTATGGATTGAGTGTAGGTTCTAGAAATATAAAGAGAAATAAGGTACATAAAACCATGGTAATTATCATACAACATGGTAACTGCTATTACAGAGAGCTAAAAACAAGTGATGAGAGAACACAGAACACAGAGCAACCAATTTCCTAAGTAGGATGAGGCTTCACCAAGGTAACAGCTAATTAGCAAAATGCTGGGGGAGGAAGCTTTCGGGAAGGGGGCACACAAAAAGTCATCAAAGGGCCTGGAATGTTTGGGATGTAGTAAAGAGTTCAGTGACAGAAGAGGGGACTAGAAAGATGGGCTATGGCCAAATTGTGAAGAGCCTTGTTTGAATTTAATTCTAGAGCTAATATGATTAGTTTTGTTTTATAGCAAGAAAATAAAAGGTAAAGATGATAAACTGGATGAGAGAAGGCTCATGGAACAAGAGAAAAATGGTGTGAGGCTGAACTAAAGCCTGAATAAGAAGGATGGAAATAAATCACAGGTAACAGACATTTGAAGAAACTGGTAGAGTGGAGAGATGGAGAGGGACAAGGGTTCTGGACGGATGTGCTGGTTATCAGTCTGTTGTCTCTTAGCTCCTCCTCACCCCCTTGTTGCCATGAACATGGATGTGGGCCCTTTAAATAGTCTTCCTTTGCCAGCTGGCACAGAGTTAAGCTTAGTCAGTAGAGGGCACTGGAGAGACACTGTAGGAGGAAAGAGGTTTTGCTCCTGGTTCTAGTGTGCAGGCTTCTGTCTGCAGCACCCATGGTTTCTCCAGCATCTGGCTCCTGCCACGTGTGCAGCTTCTCCAAAGCCTGGCTCCTACAGTGCACAGTGGCCAGCAGTACCCAGCAGCTTCCCGTGGCACCACTCCTTCACCGGGCAGTTTCCTAGCAGTTTTTCCAGTAAGACACATCCCCATGAGCAGCTCTCCCTGAGACCCTAGGCGGCAGATTTCCATCAAGTTCAGCTGGTGTGGCACCAGTGACTTCTCTGCCATTCAGTGAGCCAAGGCCACGCCCTCTCCAACAAAGTCAGGACTTCAGCCAGAGGGTGGAGAACTCTTCCTGGGATGCTCTATCTCAGTCCTAAGGGGATTAGTTGCTCCTGAAATCTGCTGGTCTTATACGAATTTTAGAGCTTACTTATTACTAGTCAATCTATAGTTATTCCAACCCTCTGTAAAAATATGGTTTTCTAAATACTAAATCAAAAAATTATACTAATGTTTTCATATAAAATTTTATGTACAAATTTCATTTATATTAATTTTCACTGTTCAAATGACTATGTGCTTTCTCTCTCCTGGTTGTACCCAGAGTGATAAGGAAGGGCTGAAACCACTTTAAGATCAAATACACTGGAATTTGGGGGAGTAGCTCAGTTTTGGACATCTTAATTTTGAGGTCCCTGGAGCCTATCTAGAGGGATATTTTAACAAGCCACCAGATAAATTACTTTAAAACTTTAGAGAGACTTTAGAGATATATTTGGGGGTTATCAGAATATAGAAACATAACTGTTACGTGAAGATATGAAAATGGGTAATACAACCTGGGAGACTGCACACAATGAAAACTACATTAAGGATAAATGCACAGTAAACCCAATATTTAAGGGGTTGGCAATAAAAAAGGCCAGCAAAATAAAAAGAGTAAAAAAATCATCAATGTTACATCACTCAACTTAAGAGAGTATTTTCAAAGTAGTGGATGCTCAGCAAGACCGAAGGCTAAGGAAAAGTTAACAAAGACATGGATTTTAAAAAAGGCCCACATTTAGTCCTAAGGAAATCAGCAAAATAAGTCTGTAAAATAGTAAAAGTAGTAGCCAAACTACAATAGGATGTAGTATGAATAAAAGTTTTGCAACTAGTTATAAGTTCAGAGTAGTTTCTCAAGAAGTCTGAAAGCAAAGGGAGAAGAAGTCAGTAGCCTGAAGGAAGGTAAGGAAGGTTTTTTGCGTGCATTGTGGAGTGGATGTTTGGATGAGCAAGACTTGATGAGAGCACAGTCACCACACAGCAAAGGTGGTGACAGTAGAGACGAGGTAGGATGCTTAAGGAGGACGAAATGTCTGTGAAGCAATAACGAGCACTCAGGGAAGACAAACAGCAGGACTAACGAGGGTGCATCACAGGTTAGGAACACCAGTTCTGTGTCTGAGACGGTAAGTCTCAAGCTCAACACTGGCTTCTAGAGTTTAGCTACTTTTCCAAAATGTACTTCACTACTAACCTAACAATTTCTAAGATTTAGCAACATGAACAGTAAAAATGGTGCTGTTTAAAGCAACAAAAATAAAACAATATCCAACAAGGGGACATCATACAATGAACACTTTGAAATCATTAAAAACATAGAAAATGTATGACATAACAAGTTCATAACACTATAAGGGAACAAAGCAGAATCTAAATCAGCATATACAGCATGATCCAATTATTGTAAAAGTACAAGAGAAGAGACATGAAATATAAATACAAAGGTTAACAGCATTATCCCTGAGGAATAGGATCACAGGTGAATTTCTTCTACCTACATAATATTTTCCAAAATTTCTAAAAATGAACATAATTTCACTGAATGTAGCAATTTTTACACATGTAATATTTTCATGAGGAAAGCTCTCTTGGACTATAATTTGGCAGAAGGTGTCACAACAGTAAAAACGGACTGCCTACAGAAAGAGGCAAAAGGAACTGGGCTGATAGTATAAATAGGAAGCATAAAAATGACAAATTTTTCATCTAATTAAAATTTTCTCCTAAGACTGACGCCAAAAGCCCCACAAAGTGAACTTCTTTACAATTCCTCCTCCTTTTTTCAATCCCTCCTTTGCCATAGCCCTTGATATCAGAACTAAGAATATAATCTCTTTATGGGCTAAAGAGGCTTTTGGGAAATTTAACTACAGATTATAATGTTTTCTATAAAAAATGTCTTCTGAGCTACAAGCAACTATCTTATTAATGAACCATGTAAACACAAAGGATCCTCGGGTGCGAATTCCCTGTACCCTAGGCAACACTGATTTTATAATTCTCTGAATACTGAAAGTACAGTTTCATAGCTTTAGACATTTCACTTTCAGGCACCTATACGCTAATCATTCAATTACAGTGAAAGCTCCTATAAGACAGAAGATGGTAGCTTCTTCTTAGTCAATCTTCCCTGAGACTTGGGAGGCAATTTTGGTCAGTTAACTGTGGGTTCACTGCTACTGTGGAGGAACACAAAAGAGCATCTAAATGGTAGTATACGAGTAGTAATCTAAAACTGAGTATCAAATATACTGCCCCATGAAAATTTTTACAAATTAAATGTTAAATAAAACAAAGTAACTTTTCTATATGTACAATAAAACCAGAATTAGACATCTTTAATCATATAGGAAATTAAGCTGAAGACAGAAATCATCTTGTTACAAATGCCTAAACATCGAAAGATATTTCAAACATGTCTACAATGTACTGAATCAAAAAGGCTTTCTCCCACAACCAGGGGAAAAGCTACGACCTCATTGCCGGGAGCCTCATGCTCAGGAACTACATCTCGATGTTGGTTTTGAGAAACTGATGCACCGACAGAAATAGATGTGGTTTTTGGTGACTGGAAGGCATTGATGAGATGACTCAGAGGAACTGTAACCTAGAAGAAGATAAAAGTTGAAATTAAGTGGTGTGTTTTTTAAAATAAAAACAGAAAAGAATCTTTTTACTGTCAAGATTTGGGATGTGTAAAAAGTTAAACATACACTGCCTATCAAAACTATACATTAAAAACCGTAAACACTCAGATCTATTGCTGGTAGGAAGAAAACTAGTATATTCTTTCAGGGTAATATTCTGGCTATATGAATCAAAAATCTTAAGAATACAGTCAGGGGCTGGCCCAGTGGCGTACTAGTTATGTTTGCACGCTCCACTCTGGTGGCCTGGAGTTCGCAGGTTCGGATCCCAGGCGCTGACCTATGCACGGCTTATCAAACCACGCTGTGGCAGGTGTCCCACATATAAAGTAGAGAAAGATGGGCATGGATGTCAGCCTGGGGCCAATCTTCCTCAGCAAACAGAGGAGGATTGGCAAAGGATGTTAGCTCAGGGCTAATCTTCCTCACCAAAAAAAAAAAAAAAAGAATACAGTCATGCACTGAATAACAACATTTCGTTCAAGGATGGACTGCACATAGGAATGTGGTCCCATAAGATTAGTATTATATAGCCTAGGTGTGTAGTAGGTTGTACCATCTAGGTTTGTGCAAATATACTCTGCACAACGAAATCACCTAACAATGCATTTTTCAGACAGTACCCCTATTAAGTGACACATGACTGTATATACATTTCATTGTCCCAGCAATCTAACTTCTAGGAATTTATTTTAAGGAAATAATCTGATAAGTGCTTGCATAGGCAGAGATGACAATTTTCATCAAAATATTTTAAAATTAGTGGAAAGCTAGAAATGTCCACCATTAGAGGACTGGCTAAATAAATGATACCACCATAAAAGATGAAATATTTCACAGATTTATTTTAAAAAGTAAGCATATATCCAGAATGTTATACTTCTCAACTTCTCCACTACACTATGCTGTTCTACGTCACCACCTACTCTCCCCGCATCCGCTCTTTTAAAACCAAAGTCCGATCATATCACTCCTCTGCTCAAATCCCTTCAATGGCTTCTCTTCTCACTTACAATAAAAGCCAAAGTCCTAACAACTATGACACAGAAAGCCCTCCAGGGCTCCTTATTCCATCTCCAAATTTATCCACTACCATGCTCCCCTTCATTCTCTCTGCCCCACTGGCCTCCTTGCTGCTCCTGGAACACCTAGCAGCCCCTCACCTCAAGGCCTTTGGGTTGCCATTTATTTCCTCTTGTCCAGTTAGTAACACAGCTTGCTTTCATACTCCCTTCAGTTCTTTTTTTTTTTTGTGAGGAAGACCGGCCCTGAGCTAACACCCGTTGCTAATCCTCCTCTTTTTGCTGAGGAAGACTGGCCCTGGGCTAACATCCATGACCATCTTCCTCCACTTTATATGGGACGCCACCACGGCATGGCTGACAAGCGGTGCGTCGCAGGCGCCCGGGATCCAAACCGGCGAACCCCGGGCTGCCAAGCGCGGACTAAACCGCTGCGCCACCGGGCGGCCCCATTCCCTTCAGTTCTTAACTCAAAAGTCATCTTTTCATGAGTCTTTTCCCTGGCCAACCTATTTAATATCTCAACAACACTCCCCTAAAAAATACTGCTTATCCCCTTTCTCAGCTCTATTTTTTTTTTTGGCACTTTCACTATCTAACACACTTTATATGTTTACTTATTTATCTATACATTGTTTATTATCTGTCTCTCTCTCTCAACCAATCCTCTGACACCAACTGGGTGTCCAACAATTCAATTCAATTCTGACACTAATTACCCAGAAGTCAAGGGCTCAGTCTCACAAGATTGATCCCATTTCAGATGCCAAACAAAAGTCCCAGGCCACCCATATTTCTGATCTACCAGACAGATATAAATCAGGGTTTCCCAAAACCTCCTCCTAAGGTTCAATAATTTGCTAGAACAGCTCAAAGAACTAAGGAAAATACTTTACTTAAGGGAACATATATCTCAGGATAATAAGGCCATATATGACAAGCCCACAGCTAACATACTCAATGGTGAAAAGCCAAAAAGCTAAAAGCTTTTCCTCTAAGATCAAGAACAAGACAAGCATGCCCACTCCTGACACTTTTATTCAACGTGGTATTGGAAGTCTTAACCAGAGCAATTAGGTAAGAAAAAGAAATAAAAGGCATCCATATTGGAAAGGAAGAAGTAAAACTGTCACTATTTGTAGATGACATGATATTGTACACAGAAAACCCTAAAGATGCCATCAAAAAACTGTTAGAACTAATAAACAAATTCAGTAAAGTTGTAGGATACAAAATCAACATGCAAAAATCTGTTGCGTTTCTACACACTAACAACAAACTATCAGAAAGAGAAGAAAATCCCATTTACATCAAAAAGAATAAAATACCTAGGAATAAATTTAACAAAAGAGATGAAAGACCTGTATATTGAAAACTACAAGACATTAATGAAAGAAATTGAAGACACAAATAAATGGAAAGCTATTCCGTGCTCACGGGATTAGAAGGCTCAATACTGTTAAAATGTCCATACTATCCAAAGCCATCTATAGATTCAATGCAATCCCTGTCTAAATTCCAATGGCATTTTTCAAAGAAATAGAACAAATGATTCTAAAATTTGTCTGACATCACAAAAAACCCCAAATAGCCAAAGTAATATTGAGAAAGAAAAACAAAACTGGAGGCATCACACACCCTGATTTCAAACTATATTACAAAGCTATAGCTTTAATTTTTTTAATTTTAATTTTTTAATACCATAGTAATTAAAATAGTATGGTATTGGTATAAAAACAGACACATACATCAAAGGAATAGAACAGAGAGCCCAGAAATAGACCCATACATATATGGTCAATTAATTTACCACAAACGAGCCAAGAATATACAATAGAGAAAGGACAGTCTCTGTCCTTAAATGATGTTGAGAATATTGGACAGCCACATGCAAAAGAATGAAACTCGATCACTATTTCAGACCATACGAAAATTAACTCAAAATGGATTAAAGACCTAAATGTAAGACTTGAAACCATAAAACTCCTAAAAGAAAACATAGGTGGTAAGCTCCTTGACATAGGTCTTGGCAATGATTTTTTGAATCTTGACACCAAAAGCAAAAAAAGCAAAAATAAAGAAATGGGACTACATGATACTAAAAAGCTTCTGCATAGCAAAAGAAACCACCAACAAAACGAAAAGGCAACTTACTGACCAGGAGAAAATAAGGCTAATATCCAAAACATATAAAGAACTCATACAAACTCAATGGCAAAAAAAAACCTCTGATTAAAAAATAGGCAGAAGATCTTAATAGACAATTTTCCAAATAAGACATAGATGGCCAAAAGGCTCATGAAAAGATGCTCAACATCACTAATCATCAGGGAAATGCAAATCAAAACCACCATGAGATATCACCTCACATCTGTTAGACTGGCTAAAATAAAAAAGACAAGAAATAACAAGTGTTGACAAGAATGTGGAGAAAAGGGAACCTTTTGTGCACTGTTGGTGAGAATGTAAATTGGTGCAGCCACTATGGAAAACAGTATGAAGATTCTTCAAAAAATTAAAAATAGAACTACCATATGATCCAGCAATTCCACTTCTAGGTATTTACCTGAAGAAAACGAAAACATTAACTTGAAAAGATATATGCACCCTCATAGTCACTGCAGTATTATTTAATAGCCAAGATATGGAAACAACCTAAGTGTCCATCAATAGATGACTGATAAAGAAATAAATGTGGTATATACACACAACAGAATATTATTCAGCCATAAAAAAGTATGAAACCTTGCCATTTGTGACAACATGGATGGACCTCAAGGGCATTATGCTAAGTGAAATATGTCAGACAGAGAAACACTAATACTGTTTGTTCTCTCTTATATGTGAAATCTAAAAAAACACACAAAAAAGCTCATAGATACAGAGAATAGATTGGTGGTTGACAGGGGCAGAGGGAGGGAGATGGCAGAATTGGGTGACGGGGGCCAAAAGGTAAAAAGAAAAAATAAATAAATAAAATTAAAAAAAAAAAACACTTCAAATTGGGCATTGAAGTTTAATCACCTCTTTCAAAAGAAAAAGCTGTCACAGTAGCTGCTAAAAAATAAATATGTTATATGAGATGATTATTTTGGAAACAGCAAAATACTTGTCAACGAGCACTGGATGAGACATTGTGTTAGGTAGTTTCTACTCATCTCACTTATTATTCCTTACAATACTTTGAAGCAGTTTATTATTATTACTATTTGCAGATGAGAAGACTAAGTCTCAGAGAGGTTCAATAACTTGCCATGGTCACACAGCTAATAATCAGTGGGGTCAGGACATAAAATCAGGGATGCCTCACTCCTAATCTGTGCTCTTAACCAGTCTTCTATACTGACTCAATAAGTAGAAAAAACCAAAAACAAACAAAAAGTAGTATATCCTTTCTAAAGGGCAATATGGTAATACCTATCAAAATTACAAATGTATTTCCCCTTTGACCCAGGAGTCCCACTCATAAGAATTTATCCTACAGAAACACATGTACACGTATAAAATGACATGTTATTAAAAATCAATAAAAATAAAATTATAATAACTAAATACGTTAAATGCCAGGCATGTGCTGAGCAATGTATGTTAAAAAAAACCAACAAACTTTATCTACATTTAACAGTCTATTATAAAAGACAGAAATGAACAGCCAGATGAAGAGATATGTAGGGCAAGGTCCAGAGGGTCCCAAGCACAGGAGCTCATATTCCCCATGGATTTGGAGTGTACCATGCTCCTGCACTGTGAATCTCTGCACTGAATCTCATTGTTCAAGAGTTTTTACAGAGCTCCCTCTCCAGGCCAGCCCTCCCCTCCCAGAGGCTGGGGAGGTTGGGGCTGAGAATTCCCACCTTCTAATCACTAGATCTTTCTGGTGACCAGCCCAATCCTGAAGCTATCCAGAAACCCCACTTAAGTCACCTCATTGGCATAAATCCAGATGTGATCCAAAGGGACTCCTTATAAATAACAAGACACTCCCATTACTGAGGATATTCCAAGGGTTTTAGGAGCTCTGTGCCAAGAACTGGGAACACAGACCAAATACTTATTTTTTATTATACCACACTCTCCCACTCAAAGGTAAGTTCCATGTGGCAAGGGATTTTTCTCTATTTTATTATTTTACTTTTCTCTATTTTATATTATTTATATAATTATTTAATACAAAATGTCTTTACATAATGCTTACATAATTTACATATTTTGTATTATTTTATTTTTCTCTTTTCCCTGTTTTATTCAATACTGTATCCCAGTGCAACAATGCACACAGCAGATGCAAAATAAATATTTGTTGGGTAAATGAATAAATTAAATGGGTTCCTCCTATATGCCGGATTTTGTACTGTGTGCTTTACTTATGTTATCTCCTTTAATCCTCATAACAGTAATAAACATTAGTTACTATTATACTTTCCATTTGATGAAGACAACAGAGATTTAGATAGGTTTAATGGCATGTTCAAAGTCACACAGCTAGTAAGAATAGAAGCAAGGATTCCAACCCAGATAACTTGACTCAAGATTCCAGTTAAAGATTTTTCATCCTAAAATTATTGATATAGAAGTAAATTCATGATATGGTGTTAAATGAAAAAAGCAGGCTATAAAATTACCTAGAACATATTTTTTTAAAGTATGCACACAATTTGTGTAGAGATAAAATGTATGAAAGAATTTAACCTAAAATGTGATCTCTCTGGGTAATGAGATTATAAGTAATCTTTATTTTCTTATTCATATTTTTCTTTTCAGCATTTTTGGCATTATTTTTGGCAGTGTGTATTATTTTTAGAGTCAGAAAGAAACAATAAGCTCTTTTAAAACTATAGGAATGAAATTTTTTTGAGATATAACTGACATATAACATTATATTAGTTCCAGGCATACAACATAATGATTTGATATTTGTATATATTGAGAAATGATCACAATAAGTCTCGTTAACATCCATTACCACAGTTACATGGATTTTTTTTCCTGTGATCAGAACTTTTAAGCTCTACTCTCAGCAAATTTCAAGTATACAATACAGTCATGCACTGCATGACATGTCAGCCAACAACGGACTGCTTATAGTAAGGTGTTCCTATAAGATTAGTACCATTTAACCCTAGGTGTGTAGTAGGCTGTACCATCTAGGTTTGTGTAAATATACTCTACAATGTTCACACAACGATGAAATCACCTAATGATGCATTTCTCAGAACGTATCCCCATCGTTAAGCAGCGTGTGACTATATTATTAACTATAGTCACCGTGCTGTATATCACATTCCCATGACTTATTTATTTTCTAACTCCAAGTTTGAACCTTTTGACCCTCTTCACTCATTTCGCCAGCCTCCCAACCCTAACCTCTGGCAACCACCAATCTGTTCTCTGTATCTACGAGCTCAGTTTTTAATTTAATACATTGTCCTCGGATAGTGAACGTATCAGATACTAAACCTGTAAGAACAGATACTATCCTTGATCTTAGCCAAAAGGCCAAGAGGCCATTCAAATTATTTTAAGATACATATTTTCTGCCTATTTCTTTGAAAAGTTTTATTTTAGTTATCTCTTCTCATTCAAAAAAGTATTTAAATTGCTAAAAGATGGTCTGATCTCTTCTCAATGAAAAAGCTCACCTTCTGTGTCTTTCCTAATTTTACAATTTAAATTCAAGTGTATTCAACCAATTAAGCAACCAGGAATTACAAATGGGTTCACCATGTTTCACACGATAAAATGCATAAGGGTCCTATACGAGCCTAGGTAAGAATGCCTATAGTACACAAAATCCCTTCACCATCTCTACCAAAATCACATACCACTAACTGGCCATCCAGCTGATGACACATTCTCCTAAAATGGGATTTTCTTGATGTGAACTTCCAGAAGTTCAGTATCAAAAGGTTTGATACTGTACTTAAACAGGCCCAGTCAGACTTCTTTTCAAACAATTGCTAGGACTCCTCCAAACACTGTCATTTTGGTAAATAACACCACGCATCCAGCTGGTCAAACCAGAAACATCTCTTTCCATCATCCCTCATATCCAATCTCTCCCGAAATTCCATTCTTTCTTCAAAATAAATCTCATCCCCTTCTTTCCATAATCATTGCCACCACTTTAGTGGTGCATTATCCCTCTCCTGGATGTGCAATAGCATCCTTAATTGAAAACACTTTCACTCGCACTTACCCTTCCACATTCTTCACACAGCAAGAAGCCAGAGTGATCTATTAAAAATGTAAATCTGATCATGTTACTCCGTGCTTAAACACATTCAACGGTTCCCAACACACTTAAAATTAAATCCAAAATCCCTTATAACTCCCTGTATGATCTGCATCAAGGCTTGTCCCCAACCTCATTTCTTGTCACTGCGCCCTTTAATCACCACACTCCGGCCATCCCGGCCTTATTTTTGTTCCTCCAATTGGCTAAACTCTTCCCTATCCCAGGATCTCCAGATATCCTTCTGTCTGCCTAGGATACCTGTTCACTTCCATTCACTCTTCACCTGGCTAACTCCTACTCATCTTTTTCTTCATCTCACCAGTAAGATTTCACCAAATCACCAAAGATTTGCTTCATTCACCTGGCACACTACTGATCCTTAATAACTAATCTTTTTGTTTTCTACTATCCAATCAGTGCCAGGGGGAAAAAAAAAACAAGGAGAGGAGGTTACATAAAGGAACATAATTATACGCTTAAACCAAAAAACTGTCAAAAAATTATTTTTAAATCTGAATGTTTCAAAAAACTGTTTATTTGCAAAACTAGAACTCTCCCCTCCAAAAGCTATCAAAATGTTACCATCAAAAACGGTTTTTAAATGAACCTAGAACAAAATATCGTCACAGTGATTACTCCTGAAACATACTTTAAAACCCTTGGAAACATTTTTCTCCGCCCTATTTTTGCTTTATGAAAGGACGGGGAGGAGGCTGATTCAAAATTTTAAGTACAAGTACTCAATAACTTGGAATTTATATATATGTTAGTCATTTCCGATCAATAAAAAGAAAACATTCCTGGCAGATTATTCAAATTATTACAGCATGTTTGGGTTAAATTCCATTTAAAGGGAAAGAGAGTAGGGGATCGGGACTATGAATACTAAGGTCTCTGGAAAAGCAGAAAGAAGCAAAAGGAACATTACTTGCTCCCTTTCCATCTACGGCAAAGATGTTTTCCCCACCCCCACCCCACTCCAGAATGTCCGGCATTTAACAATGCCTGATGGATTCTCTAGCAAAAATTCCACGCAATCAACTCGGTAAACCAAGGTCTCCATCACGCTCATATCATGCCTCTGCTTCATCATCAGCCCTTCAATAAGACTCAGGCCCCACTCTCCGAGTCGCCCCTGATCCACTTCTCAACCTCGGGACTCACGTTGGGTTAAGCGCTTCCACGAAACGCAAACGGCAAAGAGCCGCGGGCCGAGCGGGGAGAAAAACGGACTGGACGCCGGACTCACCTGGGGCTGCACCGTGCTCGACAGAGAAAACATCTCCTCCGGGCCCTCAGCGACCTCACCCGCCTGCCAAAACTGCCCTACTGTCCACGGCCCGGCAGGGAGCCGCTGAGCCCTCTTTCCCCTTCTTTTTCTCCCTCCCTTTGCTCCTCACTCTTCCTACAAACGGAAAATGGCCTCCCTTTCCTACAGCTGCTGCGACAGACAACCTGCCCCGGAAGGCAAGGCTCTAAAGCAACAGTGCTTCCGGGGCAGGTGAGTTCCCCCCACTCCATCCAAGCACTGACGTCAGCGCTCCGCCCTTTCCGGGGGCCGCTGGCCCCCCGAAGTAGTTGATGCTGACGTTGAATAACACATGCCCTGGCTCCCCCAAGCTCTCTAGGTGTAGTTTTCTTTTTCTTAAGCGGGACCGGCATCCCCCCTGTGAAAGCTGACTTTCTACAGCTTCCTTATCAAATCTTCCAGTGCATTCTGTTCTGACTGGGCCTTGAGCTGTAAGGCCTTTTGCTGCAATTTAGTGCTCTCCTCCTCACAATCAATCGGAAAATTCTTCCTGTTGGTCCTAATCTATTTCAGTCAGGCAAGTTACATCATGTTAAAATGACAGATTTACAGGGCCATCCACCCGCTTGCTGTTCATCCAGTTTTTCCACATTCCGTGACTTCAGTGGCCATGGCTTTACCGAACAGACCGAACTGGTTTACATTTCTCCTGGGGTTGAGAGGTCGCGAAGGAGTAATTTAAAAAAAAAAAAAAGTGGGAGCAGGGCCCCATCAGCCTCGTTTGGAGGTCGGGGGTAAATTCAAGTCCCACGATTCAAATTCAAATCCCCGTTGTTCCTTTCCCTGTCAGGCAAGAACTGTTTGTGCCTCCCACGTTATTACAAATGCAGTTGAGTGGGCCGTGGTCACTACTCTCGAAGAGCCTGTGGTTGGTTCCAGACTTTCCCAGCGCCCCGCCTTCACGCCCATTGCTTCCTCCAGCGACGACGAAAGCGAAGTGACAGGGGCGGGGCTGCGCTGGGCTCCGCGCGGCGAGCGCGGCGACGGCGTGACGTCACGGCCGGCGAGCGGCGTGGGCGGAGCCTTACTTTGAACCCTGTTGGCGGGATTGGCGGCTGGGAAAGGGGCCTTGGCGCCGGCCGCAGGCTGCGGGCTGGGCCGGCCTGCGATGGAGCCCGCTGCGGGGAGCGAGAAGGAGGGTGGAGGAGGCGCGGCGACGGTGGAGTGCGTGCACAGGATCCCGCTGCCAAGACCTCCCTCCATTGAGGAATTCACAATAGTGAAGCCCATTAGCCGTGGCGCCTTCGGGAAGGTGTATCTGGGGCAGAAAGGCGACAAGTTGTATGCGGTGAAGGTAAGAGGTCAAGGAGTAAAGAAAGGGAGAGTCCGGCCCTTCGGCCCTCCTGCCTGCTCCCTGAATTGGGCAGGCCGCTGGAGCAGCTAGACTGGGTGGCCTGGCTTGCTGAAGCCCCAGAGCCCTGCGAGCTGGCTTCTCCCTTAGGGTCACATCAGAAGGGCTAGTCGGCCGTCTCGCCGCTGCCCCGCCCTTCTCTTCACACCGCGAGCGCTTGGGAGACACCAGAACTTCTGAATCCTTTTTACTGATTTGGCCTTTGCCAGGATTAAGTTTGAAACTTTAAATTTGAAACAGTTATTTCCAAATTATGTTTTAATTCTATCAGTTTGATATAGATTAATTTCTTTTGTTGAGATGTAATGGATAATAACACGAGTTTCAGGTGTACAACATAATGATTCAATATTTGTATATATGGCGAAATGATGACCACGGTAAGTCTAGTTAACATCCATCACAACACAGTTACAAATTTTTTTTCTTGTGATGAGAACTTTTAAGATCTACTCTCTTAGCAACTTTCAAATATACAGTGCAGTATTATAAACTAGAGTCACCATGCTGTGATACAGATTCTTTCTTGACCTACTCTATAACCAAAAGATCTCATTAAACAAATCCCATTTTTCTCTTCAAGTCTTCGTTATAAATCTAGGACGTACTTTTATCTAAAGACTAAGCTGAAATATGTCTTGAATCACTCCTTTAGCCTTGGAGCAGTACATATCATTCCACAAGCATTCAAGAGCTTTCAATGTATTTGAAGCTGTTCTGGCCACCCTTGCTTCTCATCCACTCTTGTAGTTCCAGATTACTTACGTTTCAGCCCTGAGTGAACGTGACAAAGGAAAGAAGCAGCCAGTCTGAATGCCCATGCAGTTTCAACTTCCTGTTGGACATTGCTATGTGAATATATAGCCTACACCTGGAAAATGTACTTGCTTAACTTTAAACAATCGTCTCCACGTAATCGCCTAAACTCTGAACCTGCTATATTCCCTCTCTCCATTTAATAACACCACCATCATCCCTGTCATTCAGGCTAGACACTTGAATCATTTTAACGTTCTTCTATTTCATCTGTATATCCTAACTCTCAACTAGTCCTGTCAATTCTGTCTCATATTTATTCTTATTACCCCTTCCATTCTATTCCCAAATCTGCCCAAGTAGAGGACTTCCGTTTTTTTCTCCCTTTTTCTTTTTCTTTCTTTTTTCCTTTCTTTTCCTTCATTCTTCCTTCCTTCCTCTTTCTTCCCGTCTTTTCTTTCTTTCTGCTTTCTCACTCTCTCCTAATTTCTTTCTTTCTAAAAGTACAGTTCAGTTTTTAGTAAAGATTGGGTAACCATCACCATAAGCCAATTGTAGAACATTTCCATCACCCTGAAATGACCTCTTCTGCCCATCTGCAGTGTCTCCTCCCTCAACACCCAGCCCCAAGTAACCACCAATCTACTTTTTATCTCTATAGTTTTGCCTTTTTTGGATGTTGCATATAAATAGAATCAGACAATATATGGTCTTTTGCATCTGGCTTTTTTCACTTGACATGATGCTCTTGACATTCATTAGACCTTCATTTCCATACTAACTATTGGAATGGGCCCCTAACTGGAATCACTACGTATTTTTTCACCCATTCCTTAGGCTGTGACATGCAAGCTAAAGTCCAAACTCCTTGGAAAAGCAGTCATTCTCCAAGTTCTGGCTCTAAACTTCTGCATCTTCCATGTGTCCTATGTTCCAGCCATGCCAGACGATTGGCTAATCCCTGAATGCTGTATATTGTCTGGCTTCTAAGCTTATGTTTATGCTGGTTCCTCTTTAAGTGCTTTTCTTCTACCCTTCTCTGCTCTTCTCCAACTATGCTATTTATGTATTACGGTTCATCTTACCTCCCCTTCAAACCCTCCCTGACCTTTCAGACCCACCCCATTGAAATTAATTCTGCCTTGCTTCATATGTTCCCAAGATTTTTTTGCTTTTCCTTCTCCTGTACTTACTAATGTCATTATCAGTTGTTGAAATGAAAACACTAATTCATTTTTTTGATAAATATTTGTTGAGCATCCCCTTTGTGTGTAGGATCTGGGGTGCAGTGGTAAATAAAACAAACATGCCCTCATAGAGCTTCCAATCTAGTGGAATGATAGGTGAAATCAGGCTACAGACTGGCTTTGTCAATTTCCCTCAGTTTTCCTATGGAAAGGATATAAGGCTAGAATTTACAGTGTATTAATGATTTTATTAAATGCTCGAATGAATCTTTGGAAGAAATATGCCTTTTTTTATAATCATCCTGAGAATTATCTCAATGTTACTGACTATTCAGTTTAGTGCTCCAGTTTTACTGTAGTTTATAGTTTTGCTTCAGTACCAATTACCTCGAAACTTGAAAAGAGTAATTAGTTATTTTCTGTAAGACAGCATTTGAGACTGTTAAGTTTCAGTAGTTCTAACCATTAAGATGTTTTTTTCTAGATCTTCATCTTAAGGTTTTGTTTCTAGGCAAACAAACTTCCTACAGTCTTCCTCTTTCTGAGTCTATTCCCATCCATCAAAGAATCAGAAGTAAAAAAAATTTATTAGCTACTATTTCTCTGGGCCGAGGTTCCTGATTATCTGGGGACTTATTAGGAACATTACTATCCTTTGTCTTTGTTATAAGAACAACAGAACAGAATTTTTTTCCTACTAATATGTAGGGCAATCAGGGAGCATTTGTTTACTTCTTTTTCCTTCTCAAAAGGGATGTGATACTTTTGCTGCTTGATACCAAGATAAGTAATTCTATGTTGAAGAAAGTTTTGTTTTGTCTTCACCATATTAGCTGTTTTTCTGGCAGTTTCCTGATGGCAATGTGAGATCCAAATGACATTGATATGTTTTCTCTCTCTGGTTGTTTTCATGATGGCAACTTCGAAACCTGAGAACATTTTGTAATAAAAAATAAAACAGATGTGTCATGTTGTGTTATCTACTGTAGGTTGTCAAGAAAGCAGACATGATCAACAAAAATATGACTCATCAGGTACAGGCAGAGAGGGATGCACTGGCACTAAGCAAAAGTCCTTTCATTGTCCATTTGTACTATTCTCTGCAGTCAGCAAACAATGTCTACTTGGTGAGTAAATAATTTCACATTTTTTTCCTTGCTCAGCAATCACTGAACACAGTGACTTAGGAATACAGTCTCTGGGTTCAGAGTACCTGGGTTTGAATTCCAGCTCTTGCACTTACTAGCTTTATGACCTTGGCCAAGTTATCTTACCTGTTTTATTAGTCAGGATTCTCCAGAGAAAAAGAAATAATAGGGCCAGCCCTGATGGCCTAGGGGTTAAGTTTGGTGCACTCTGCTTCGGCGGCCTGGGTTCAGTTCCCAGGCGTGGACCTATACCACTTGTGTGTCAGTGGCCATGCTGTGGCAGCAGCTCACGTACAAAATAGAGGAAGATTGGCAACAGATGTTAGCTCAGGGCAAATCTTCCTCAGCAAAGCAAAAAAAGGGCCAGCCCTGGTGGCCTAGTGGTTAAGTTCAGTGTGCTCCACTTTGGCAGCCTGGATTTGGTTCCCAGGCATGGACCTACACCACTCTGTTAGCAGCCATGCTGTGCTGGTGGCCCACATACTGAGAGGAAGACTGGCACGGATGCTAGCTCAGGGCAAAAAAACCAGAACTAATAGGGTGTGTGTACAGAGAGAGAGATTTATTTTAAGGAATTGCCCTACATGATTGTGGGGGCTAGGAAGTCTGAAATCTGCAGGGTAGGCCAGCTGGCTGTAGATGCAGGGAAGAGTTGATATTGCAGCTCAAGTCCAAAGGCAGTGTAGAGACAGAAATCCCTCTTCTTGCTGGGGGTGGGGGTGGCATGGAGGACAACACCTCAATATTTTTTCTTTTAAGGCCTTCAACTGATTGGATAAGGCCCTCCCATATTATGGAGGGTAATCATCTTTTACTCAAAGTCTACTGACTTAAATGTTAATCTCAAAAACTAGAACAGTGTCTGGCACATAGTGCTAAAAATGTTTGGTAAGTGAAGGACATAGAAATATAAAGTTTGGTGTATAATAAGGAAAGATATTAGGAAGTGGGGGGTTTTGAATGTGTGGACTTTGAGAGTTGCTTGATTTTCATTTAAAGCAGCAACTTACACTTAATTCTAATGAGGAATTTGAGGGGGGCAGGAATAGGTGAGGGTATTTTACCTACAAATTCTAGAGGTTCTTCTGACTTCAGAGATGGTCTCTGGATTAAATGTTTGGTAACTCCAATAGCTTCTGTTTAGTATGTACAGTATGAATGAATCGGTCTTTAGGATATAGATTTTAGACCTGGGATTTATATGTTTATCAACAGTAGCCTCATTCCTTTCATAATTTGACTGCCTTCAAGAGTGGAAACCCTTTATCCTCTATATACTAAAGCTCTCTTGCAACTCTGGAACATAATTGTGCCACACTTCAACTTTTTGCTGTAGCAAAAGTATGAAACTGAATAGAACTCTAATATGGAAGAACATGGTATCCAGCTTCAAGCTATAGACCTGAAAATTCAGGAGAGTTTATAAAAATAGAGTCTAATCTAAAAGTCTTTTGGCACCTGATAGTGAAATCCATTTCTGGTCTTTCAGTAAATCTGTGAGTATACTTAGACTGATGTTCAATGTGGTTGCAAAGATTTAATGGGAAGGCCAGAAAACTTGGAGAGTAGAAAGTTTTTTTAGGACAGTGGTGACCACCTTTTTTGCATTAGGACTAATTCAGAATAAATAAGAGTTTTTTTACAAACCACAGTTGTTTAAAGGAATGCATGAAATGTGATCATAGTGTAGATACTATTCTTCTACCTATTTTTTCCACTTAGTGTTGACCTCTTTCTTTTTAATGACTGCAGAGAATTACATAGATTTATTTATGAATTCCATAATTTCTATAACAAATGCCCTATTGATGAGTTGGTCTGGATTTTTTTTAACTGCTTGGTTTTGCTACTATTCTAAACAACACTCCAATAGATATCTTAGCATGAATTGCAGTACCTGGTTGTAATGACCTTCTCTTTGGGAGATAAGACCTGGTGATGCTGGGGTGGGGGAAGATTTTGGAGTAAAGATACAAATTTATATCAGAGCCCGTTTAAAGACAGCCCCTCAGGAGACCCCTAGGTTCTGAGAAAGCACAAGATGGGCGTCTACTTTTTAGGATGATTCACTGTCTGAATGAGTCAAAAAAATATATAGTAGCAGTAAGAAGGTGAAAACCAAATACTGTAAGAGTAACTGACTTTCCATCTCTTAAGTCAGTTGGCCTGGGCCAAATCTGGACCACTGTTTATGTACAGTCTGGGAGCTAAGAATAGTTTTTGGATTTTTAAAATGTTGGAAAAAATAAAAAGAAGAAGAATATTTTGTGATACATGAAAATTATATGAAATTTGAATTTCAGTGAATAAAAAGTTGTAGTGGAACACAGCCACATCCTTTTGTTTATATATTATCTATGGCTGCTCTTCTGCTACAACAGAAGAATGAAGTCGTTGCAACACAGACCATATGGCTCACAATGCCTAAAATATTTACTGTCTGGCTCTTTACAGAAAAAGAAAGAAGCATTGTTGTATGTCGTTTCCAAAGAAAGTAGGGGACTGTTTAATCCTTCAGTTCTTCCTGACACTCGCTAATGCCTTTACCACATAGTGTTTCATATGCAGGGTGGGTGCCTTCCCCAGTGCCATGACTGGCTGTGGCATCAGTCCTGACTAGCCCTGTGGCAGCCAGAGTTTCCCCAACCCAGTCTAGTGGTGATTGAAGGCTGAGTCGAATTGCTCAACTTGGTAGATTTTTTTTTTCCATGCTTGTGTCCTAGAATTAGTGGAATAGGTAAACAACTATAATATTTTTGATTTTCTATTCCTGAAATTAGGTACAGGACCATTATCTTGTCTACCAACTTCATCACTGCTCTACATCCTTGATATTCAAAGTGTAGTCCACAGACAGGCAGCATCAGTAACATCTGGGAGCTTATTAGAAATGCAGAATCTCAAGCCCCGCTCCAAATCTGCTGAATCAGAATCAGAATTTTAATGAGATTCCAGGCACATTAAAATTTAGACAAAATAAAAGATTTCCTAGAAATATGAAGCTACTTTGAGGAAAAGAGATAAGGTATGACTGAACACAGCCACTATAACAATAAATAATTGGCCACTGCCTGCCAGGTACTATGCTAGGTACAAGGAATGTAAAGATGAAAATGTTTATTATGGAAACATTCAAACATACACAAAAATGGAAAGATTAATGTAATGAACCCCCATGCATCTATCACCTAAGTTCGACAGTTACCAATATTTTGCCAAATTTGTTTCATCTATTTCCCACTCCCCCATCAACCTTTCATGTAATGGTTTTGGCGTCATTTTGATTCACTGTCTGAATTCTTTATTTTATCAAGGTCTGCAAAATAATAAGTTTTTAAATTCTGTTATTACTTCAGCTTTTATTAACTGGAATTCTTCTATAAAGAACTTTCCCTTACCATATAATTCATTACCCTGAAATACAGTTTGTATGAGGAAGGCAGAATAACTGCTTGATTCTTTTCTTTTCATCACTAGTTTTCGGAAGAGCAACCTCCAAATGAGTATGGTTTTTTTTTAGTATCTTGATGAATTCATGGAATTTTATAGATGTGGTGTGTTTTAATCCACTGCAGTTATTATATTCTATGGTCAAATTATCCCATCTTTAGCGAATGGGGGCCCCTTTGGTTAATTTCTTTGTCTTTTTATACTATCCTAGTATTCTGATGGTTTCCTTGCTTTCTGGCATAACAAGATATTTAAGGCTCATTTTGTAAATGTCCTCTACTAGACTTGGGCAAGGAGGTCTAGCTTCTAATTTTATTGGGAAATAGTGTTTAGAGACCACAGTTTAGGTGCTAGTGATTAGTGAAGTTCATTGCTAAAAGGTTCATTAGTTTCATTAGGTTGTCATTCCTTTTAGGCCTTCTCAGTGGACAGACTAGGAAATACATATTTTTATAGAAAGAACACAATATATCAAGAGTTTATGCTGATTATAGAATTTTTACTTAATATCTTTGAAAAAATGTATTAAATATAAAAATATTTTGAAAAACATATCTGTATTCTTTTACCCTGAGAATCTGGGTTCCAACAACATTAACATAACTACTTATTTGCTTTAACTTATAGCATATGTATATCTAATGTTTTCAAAATAACAATACGAATATTATTTTAGTAACAATAAAACAACTGGATTCAATCTGGGATTTCTTTGCAGTTCCTTTTGTCCTTGAGATGTACAGTCAAGATTCTGTTTTCTGAAATCACTCAAAATAATTCTCTGTGTGGTTGTGAAACTTGATATAGTGCTAGGTTCATTTGTTCCCTTTTGTATCAGAGATTTCTGCTTAAAAATTGGAATCTATAAAAGCACTAGAAGTAAACCGATACGAATATTTTTATAATCATAGAATGGTGCAGGTCTTACTAAGTAGAAAATAAAACCTATATTGACACAAAATACTATATACATAGTGAAATGACAAGTTTGGAGAAAATATTTGTTGTCCAGAAGACAAACAAAGGGCTCACTTTACTACTGTGTAAATAGATTTTACAAATCAATAAGAAAGGATAAATACCCCAGTAGGAGATACATGATGAAGAAATCAGTGATGACAGGTCACGAGCTCTTCAACTTTATTCTCAAATTATTCAGCAAAAGTTTAAAAGGTAAACATTAATACCAGTTACTAATGTTACCATATTTTTTTAGATTAAACTGTTTAGTTTGAACAGAAATACATGCATATAAGATATTTGTTAGTGATGCTAATAACTTATGTTATTATGTTTATTATATAACATAATTATGTTAACTATTAACATAAATATTTATTTTATATTCATATATGTGGAGAAGAAAACAAATGTGGCAAAATGCTAACAATCGGTCAATCTAGATGAAGAGTATATGTGAAATCATTCTATTATTCTTACACCTTTTCTCTAAGTCTGAAGTTTTGTTCAGACCAAACAGTTTAATTTAAATTTTGAAAACTATATGGCAACATGAGCAAACCTGGTATTAATGTGTACTGAATGATACCAAGAAAACATGTTTGTTACAGAACCATGCTAAAAATATGTAACTGTAATGCTCAAATAGTATATTTTTAAAGTAATCATATTAGTTTTACTTTGCAACATTTGTATTTTTTGATAGGTAATGGAATATCTTATTGGTGGAGATGTCAAGTCTCTCCTACATATATATGGTTATTTTGATGAAGAGATGGCTGTGAAATATATTTCTGAAGTAGCATTGGCTCTAGACTATCTTCATAGACATGGAATCATCCACAGGTAAAGACTGACTTTTCTCCAAACTAGTACTTAAAAGCACAAGTAATCAAATTATGTATTAAATATTTGAGTTTTAAATATTTATATAAGCACTTGCCCATATAGTCAGGTTATCTTGTGTGAGTTTAGAAATTCCATCAACTTGTCTTGCATCTCCCTGTGTTTTTTGAATATGTTGCTTTGACCATGTGTATACCGTTTTATTGTGGAGAATATTGAATCTTTTTTCCACTCCTTTACTATCATTACAAAAGTGCTATATTTTATAATCCCAACTGATTTACAATGTCTTGCTCTGTACAAAGAAAGTCAGGTTAAGTGAATCTTCTCTATTAAGGCTTAATCTTACCCTCCTTGAAAGAGGGAAATATGATTTTGATGTGGCTTGAGGTCTATTTTATATAATAAGGTTTGTTTATTTTAGTGGAATAGCTAATAAATAATACCAAAGATAATCTAGCATTAAAACAGCTAACTTTCTTGTAGATGTGATATATAAAAGATGGTTTTCTTTTGGGAGTTGTTTTCTGCACTTTCAAAGCCACCAATGAGTACCTTATTTTAGAAAAAATAAATAGAGTGTGATTCTTCTGTAACTTTCTGTTTTTTCCCCCGGTAGTTCTAACATCAACACTAGCTCTTTTTTAGTTATCTATTGTTTGTCTTTTATATATGCAGGGATTTGAAACCAGACAATATGCTTATTTCCAATGAAGGTCATATTAAACTAACAGATTTTGGCCTTTCCAAAGTTACTTTGAATAGAGGTAAGAAAAATAGCAGGTAAGTACCTTTTTAAATATCTGACAAATTTTAGACACTATGTTTCATTATCTTATACTGTTTTTTTTCTTAGTTTATAATGAATAAAATTTGATGATTATTTGTTCCAAAATAAACTAGAAAGATATAATGGTATTTTCTTTCAATTAAAGATGAAAAATGGGAATAATTATTCTTAAATCCTCAAAGATCCTCAAATATCTTTGGATTTTCAAAGAGGAACTCACAATTTCTGTTCTTCTGGCTTTTTATCCCTACTGAAACTGGTTCTGACCAATTAAACATCAGTAAAATGACTAAAATAACTATAACATGATAAACAGTTAATACCTAAAGAACTTACTCAAATGTACACAACCACCACCAAGACCTTGATAAACAATGGGCAAAGAAAATGAACACATAATTTATACATACGTATATATGGGAGTATGTTAATTTCACTAGCAGTAATTAAAGAAATGCTAATTTAAAAAATAATGTATGAATCATTTTACACTATTAAGCTAGCCCCAAAAAAGAGAGAGAGAACTGAAGATCCAGTATTAATGAGACCTCAAAAAGCACAGTAAGGGGCATTGTAAATTAGCATAGTGCTTTCCAAACAAAATCTGCCAACGTGTTTTAGGAAAAAAGAGGTTTTAATTCTCTTTGATTTAGTGATTTGTGTCTTGGAATTTATTCTAAGGAAATGGTTCAAAGAACAAAATATATGAATAAAATTATTTGTAGCAGTATTGTTTCTAATAGGGAGAAACTAGAAATTACTTAAATTTATCATAGAAACATGGAATAATGATAGTTTATCAACTTGGTAGCATATTGTATTACCTGTTAAAATGGTAGAGGATGGAAATAAATGAATAGTAGAACCCAAAATTGGGCTTATAAATTATAAACCATGGGATTATAATTATTTGAAAATAAATACAGATCTGTAATTCTTTATCTGCAAGTACAAATTTCAAAAAGTTTTGAATACCTAAATGTTTTTCATATGTTTGGTAAAATCGGACCTGAGCTGATGTGGGCTGTTTATAGTTTTTATTAATCCTACTTCACATAACTATACTTTTCACAGCAGTGATAATATTTGAGTACAGGTTGCTAGATGAGATGCCACTAGAGATGTTCCATACTATTTATCACATAACCTTTGTAAAATCTAAACACTTTTTAATTGTGAGGCAAATCTATCTTCAGAGAAGATATTAGAAAAAATCACAAATGAGAAAAATTTTGTATTAGGGTGATATTATTGATGAATTTAAATTAGTTTTATGTGATAACAGTTCAATATTTTTTACTTTATTTTTTTTAATCTCATAATTAAGTTTAGAGATGACTCCTAAACATACATTTAGGTTAATGTAAATAATACAATGACAAACATCTTTGAGCATACAGATTTTTCTGAATTTGATTTCTTTCTTTCTTTTTTTTTTTTGATTGTGGTAAAAAACTCATAACTTTTTATGAGTCATTAGAAAAACTCATAAAATTTAATTTCTTAACCATTTTTAAGTGTACAGTTCAGTAGTATTAACTATATTCACATTGTTGTGCAACCAATCTCTAGAACTTTTTCACCATGCAAAACTGAAACTGTATCCCATTTTTCCCTCCCCCAAGCAACCACAATTCTACTTTCTGTATCTATGAGTCTGATTACTTTTGATACTTCATATAAGTAGAATCATACAGTATTTATCTTTTTGTGACTGACTTATATCACTTAGCATAATGTCCTCCAAGTTCATCTATATTGTAGCATATGACAAGATTTCCTTCTTTTTTAAGGCCAAATAATAGTCTATTATAAATATATATGCAACATTTTCTTTATCTATTCACCTGTTAGTAGACATTTGGGTTGCTTCTACTTCTTGGTTTTTGTGAATAATCCTGCAAGGAACATGAGTATGTAAATGTCTCTTAGAAACCCTGCTTTCAATTCTTTTGGGTATATACCCAGCAGTAGAATTGCTGGCTTATATAGTAATTCTATTTTTAATTTTTTTGAGGAAACTTCCTTGTGTTTTTCATAGTAGCTGCACTATGTTACATTCCTACCAGCAATGCACAAGGGTTCTAATTTCTCTACATCCTTGCCAACACTTCTTATTTTCTGTTTTTTGATAGTGGCCATCCTAATGGATGTGAGGTAATATTTTGTTTTAGTTTTGATTTGCATTTTTCCATTGATTACTAACATTGAGCATCTTTTCATAATCATGTTGGTCATTTGTATATCTTCTTTGGAGAAATGTCTATCCAAGTCCTTTGTTCACTTTTTAATTAGAATATTTGTTTTTTGTTATTGTTGAGTTGTAGTTCTTTATATATCCTGTATATTAACACCTTATCAGATAAATGACTTGCAAATATTTTCTCCCATTTCATAGGTTGTCTTTTCATTCTGTTGATTGTTTCCTTGATGTGCAGAAGTTTTTAAGTTTGATGTAGTCCCATTTGTCTATTTTTGCTTTTTGCCTGTGCTTTTGGAGTCATATCCAAGAAATCATTGCCATAGTATTTTTTAACATTTAAATTGTAAAATATTCTTTAAGATATTTATTGTTGCCTAATAGTCCTTATTGCTTCATCAATGTGAGGTATAAATGAAATTTGTTACATTCAAACTTTCAGTCTACCTTTAAAAGGTAAAAGTCTTATACCACATACAAAATATTACACTTCTCTTACCATTTTTGATATCTAAAGAAAATAGTATTACATGTGAATGTTGAATTATTTTATAATGTTATCCACTGAAATCTGATAAAAATCTGTGTCAGTTTCTGTCTTGACCTACTCTTGCACGTTAGTTAACATGAAGGGCCCTATAATTTGTATTTAATTCCTTAATAGATTCAGATATTGAAATTTAATTTATGTGCCTAATATCTTGATTCCTTTCTTAGTTGTTCTTACCACCTCCGTTTCCGATATTTGATTTATCAAGAATTATTTTGTTGCCAGTTAGATAACACTCTTGTTTAGTGACTGAGAACTCCCTAAAAAGCTAAGACTTCGGGTTATTACACTGTGTTCTGTTCATTCCAGGGCAAGACTCAGTTCTATCAAACTTTAATGATTTCAATCATTGATTTTTTTTTATAGGGAAATTTTTTTTTTATTTTAATTTTTTTGCCTTTTGACCCCTTTCACCCATTTCTTCTACCCCCACCCCCTCGCCTCTGGCAACCACCATCTGTTCTCTGTATCTATGAGCTTGGTTTTGTTTTGTTTTTTTAGATTCCATATACGAGAGAGATCATATGGTATTTGTCTTTCTCTGTCTGCTTAGTTGTAATTTTTTACTCTGTGGCATGGTGGCTCCCCTGGGTATATTTGTCTTGCACAAGCCAACTTTGTAGATAATGTTAATAATGTGGAAAGAGGGGCAAAGTTCAAAACAGATGATTATTGACTTAGTCAATGACAGTTGAAGATTTTAAAGAATTTCATATACTTTTCTTTCATACATAGATATCAATATGATGGATATCCTTACAACACCATCAATGGCTAAACCTAGACAAGATTATTCAAGAACCCCAGGACAAGTATTATCTCTCATCAGCTCTTTGGGATTTGTAAGTATTTGATAAGGAAAGACTCACATAACATGCCCTTTCATGATTGCCATTTAAAACTTAAAATTCTTTTCTTCTTTTTTTTTCAATAAATGATCAAAATAAATTTAAATATCAAGCATGTTGAGTTACTTTAACAGTTTATCTACTTAGGTGGCATAACAGTCTCTGTACTTAGGTGGTGTTTCTGTGAAGATAAATCTTAGTATTTGTTTTTGTCTTTCTCTTTTTAATAGTACACACCAGTTGCAGAAAAAAATCAAGATTCTGCATATATTCTTTCAACCCTCGTATCTGAAACATCACAGCTTTCTCAAGGACTGATTTGTCCTATGTCTATAGATCAAAAGGATACTACTCCTTATTCTAGCAAACTACTAAAACCATGTGAGTATAAAAGAAAAGGTAGTTTATTCCATTAAGTGCGTCTATTGAAGAACAAAATGTTTTCAAACTTTTTAATCTCTAATATCAATTTAATAATTTGTAATGCAGCTATTTGAACAGTCTGTGGCATTCCTATATTTCATCATGTAAATGCCATTTCGGACAAGGATTGTTGCAGATCTTTAACTCAACAGAAAGAAAGTCTAGCTAATGAGATATTCTTCAATTAGCTATAATATTGGAATGATCAATGGGTAAATTTCACTATACCGGTAGTATATTTCAAAATACACTATATTTTTCAATGGAAATCTTATATAGAGAAGATGTAGTACCTATAATATTGTGTGTCTTTATAAAATTATTTCCAGAAGATTTTGAAATAAAATAGTTGAAGTAAAGATATAATTTTTTTAATTAGCACACAACTAAAGACAAAAACCAAGTGGTAGAAGAAGAGAGTGGGAGATTTGTATAGCACCTCACTTCACCCTTTATCACTCAACAACAGTGGACAGTTTAGTTCTCTGCATTCATGTTCTTCATCTTGGGAATGTGAATAATGGTGCTTTAAAGAACAATTAGTATTAGTTGTTTTCATAGCTGTTACCTCATTTTGAATTTGGTCTTCAAATCTGTACATATCTAGGAGGTATATATATATGTGTATATATATGTATTATTGTCTACTTTTTACAAATGAGAAAACTAATATTTGAAAATGTTTAGTTACCCACTATTAGTGGGCAAGCCAAGTACTGATTGCAGATAGAGTTTTCTGTCCACTGACCTTTTCCTCCAAATTCAATGAGTCTTGTTTTCTTCTGCCAGAATCACTTCTGTGAAAATCAAAATGGCTGAAAAATATATATAGCTTTGATAAAGAGAAAACTGTTAAAATATGGAATATGCAGATGTTATTTATAGCCTTATTCTTAAGGGAAAATAATTGCATCTCTGTAGTCATTTTTGAGTCTAGTCAGAACTAGATGGGTGCAAGGCACTGTGCTGGTCACTTGAGTGGATATGATGATGAATAAGAGGTCCTTGCCTCAGAAGAGCTTGTAATTTTGTGGTGATTACAGGTATGAAGGGATAAGAATAAGATAAATGCCACAAGAGGGATACTGTGATACAACACAGAAAGTGATAAATGCTAATTGGGAAAATCAGGAATGGTTCTAAATAAAGATATAGCAACAGCCAGGCTGGACCTAGAAAGAGAAATAGGAACTTAATAGCTCCAAATATATTGGAAAAGAGCATTTCGGATAGAGGCATGAGCAAAGGCATGGACACATGGAAGTATATTCTACCTTCAGACAGTAGGGACTGAATGTTTTATGTGAGAATGGGAGGCACGTGCAATGGAAAAGGAAGCTTAGCAGGTAGAGGGGGAAGGATCAAGTGTCACGACAGGGAGCCTAGAAAAAGGGGAGCCGTCAAAAGTTCCATAGTAGGGAACAGTCTGATCATATCAGTGATCCAGAAAGAACTCATCAGCCAGTATACAGCATGCACGTGGCATCAGATTAGGCACAAATTCCCATATTACGGGGGAAAGGCAGCTGAGCAGTCAGATATCAAGGTCAGTGTCCAGTGAGTTTCAGGAATTCCACTGAGACGACTTATGTACCCAAAAGAAAGTTGTTTTAGATGGACTTTGAAATTCTCCTCCCAGTTTTCAAGTTCTAAGATTTATTAAATTAAAAAACTATAAGACTAAGAATTTACTTGGGATTAAAGTTATGTTCACCCCTTTTGGGAAAGAGAAAACAAGATATACATATCTTTTTATATATGTATAAAATCTTTATATGCACATATTATGATCTTTAGTAAAAGCATGACTATCTGTTGTACCTTATTTTAAGTTCAGGAACAACAATATTTAGCATCATTATTTATTTTTATGATAAAAGAACAGGTATCATGAAGATGGTGCTGCTTTCTTGCAGTGACTCGCTGTTAGCCAATTCACTAATTTGTTTTACCCAGTAGTAACAAAAAAAAAAAAATCCCTTATGGATGTGTATAATTCACACAGGTAAGCACGTAAACCTCTACATTAAAATAAAGCTATAGTTTTATTACATACAAATTTAATTGAGTAAATTTAGTCACATTCCAACCTTTTATCACATCTGGCTATAGCACATCAATAATGCTTTTTTATCAAGAAGAATTTCAAATTGAATAATAGATATTCAAAATGGATTTCCTCTTAATTATTAATTAGTTCCCTTGTCCTGGTTTTTACTTCACGAATGTTAAGAGTTGTTTGTTTGTTTAACTTTCAGAACAGCACTTGTATGCCAGAACACCTGAAGCCATCCTTGTGGATTGGATAATGTTTGCATAGGAAAAAAATGTACACAGAAATAGTTCTGATATGCAGTACTTAATGCTTTGCCTAATTATCTGTAAAGATGCAGGCTCAGTGAGGAACTAAGAAAGATGTGACATACACTTGGATGTTTTTTGTTCCCTACAGGTCTCGAGACAGTTGCCTCCAGCCCTGGGGTGCCTGTGAAGTGTCTAACTTCTCATCTGCTCCAGTCTAGGAAGAGGCTGGCCACATCAAGTGCCAGCAGCCAGTCCCACACCTTCATGTCCAGCGTGGAGTCTGAATGCCACAGCAGTCCCAGATGGGAAAAGGATTGCCAGGTTAGAGTGAGATTCATCTTAACTAACACCAATTATGTACGTCAAATTAATGATAGGAACAGTTTACACCTTTTCATATAAATTCTGTAAGGAAATGAAACTGTTACATGAATGGCAGGCAAGGTGTTCTTCATTTTCCTGTATATTCTGTCAAATTCTTTTGAAATATTTTATTTCTCAATCAAATGTGAAATTATTCTTGCTTGATACATAATGACATTCCAAATTCTTAAATTTTCACAGTAAATGTTTGGCTTCTCAGCGTCTAGATGGACTTCCCTTTTTTTTAAATTCCCTACCACGACACAGACATTAGCTTGTTGAGTTTTTTTAACCTATATCTTATTTTAAAATTTATACAACCTCCTTCTATACTGTTTTCTGCCAGTTTCTCATTTAAGGGAATGGTAACTCTTCTGGATCAGAAATAACTTTCAGACCACAAAAGTAATGTAGGTGTCCCTTTAAAAGTATCTAGTCTAAGGGATTGCTTGCTAAGTGAACGGATTTACCTAAAGTTATTTTGCTTACTTTATATATTCTGGTTGCCTTTTATAAGCTACTGAAGCTAATAAATATTAAAGTTCGGAGGAGCTAAAATTTTAAATTATAATAAACTTTCTCTCATAGAATGCTGATAAAATAATGTTAGATTAGAATAATGGTAATACACAAAGAATAAACCTTCCTTTTGATAAAATAATTTGGATTGTATTTGCTCTTATTCTTAGTAATCTGATTTTCTTTATTGTTGTTGGATATTTGTATTTTAGGAGTAAGGTCACATTATTTTTTAGTTAAGGCAGGGTTTCTCAATCTTTTTCCCTTTTCTCCTTATAGGATGCTCTATAGGTAATATATGCTACAGGATAAACCAGCTTTCCATTCCTAGTACTATTATTTCACCTCTTTCTTATTCAACCAATCATATCGTATAATATTTCAAACTACACACAGCTTTACCTTCTTCCTCCCACCTCTGCATCCCTGATGAATGTGATGATTGGATTATAGTAGAGCTTCTCAAGTTAGGAGCAAAGGAGTGACTATGGGCCACAAGGGACCCCTGATAAACCCTGTGTTAATCCCTAAATGCATCATTTTCTGTGCTTGCAGATCAGTGAAGTGTAATTTAGGAATTTTCTTTTTGTTCTTGACTAAGAACCCCTTATTATTACTAAGTAAGTTAATAAAGTTTGATTTTTTTCACATTATCAAAAATAGGCAGTATTAGAGTTTACTGAAGATTCACTCTAATTGAGTAATCTTGTAAACATCCCGATTACCATGCAGCAAGTTGCAATATTATGTACAATGCTCTGATCACACGAGCATCTGCAGATGGTTGGCATTCAAACAGTTTTCAAGAAAAGCATTTTGTTATCAACGCATCATTAGTTCATCTTGTTGACAGTAGATTTTAATTCTTGTTATTTCTGGTTTTAATTATAAATTACCATTAGTTTAGCTTCATTCCTCATCAGCTTGGTTTTATTATACTTGTGTGAAGTGATACACGATTATATCAACAATATTTTTGTTGTCTGTAATTTGCCATTAACTATATTTCAAGCCTTGTGCCTTTTGCAGTTCAAAACAATTGTTCATAACGTGTTGCAAAGCCAACATATACATCTGTGGCCTTACCCCCCTTTTGCCTGAATATGTTGAATGTTAATTTGTCCTATTTAAATAACACATAATACACTATCAAATACGTGTTATGAAATAGTTGATTTAAATTTTAGACTAGTGTTTCACTCAAAATAATGTATATAGACGTATACTGTAATTGTTTATATTGCTTTTCAATTCTCTGTCATCCTCGTTCTTTTGTTCCATTGGAAAGTGGCACTAGGTAGCACAGTAGTCTCTGGGGCCATTTATCCCACCTCAGTGGACAGAGGTTTAAAAGGTCAAAGAATCCCAGCTTTATATAACTAAAAAAAGTTTTTCCCCCCTCTTAGGAGAGTGACGAAGCATTGGGCTCCACAATCATGAGCTGGAATACAATTGAAAAGCCTTTATGTACAAAGTCTGCAAATGCCATCGAGACCACAAGTTTCAATGACAAGGGTCTTGAGTTAGCCCTTTCTCCCATTCATAACAGCTGGGCCATTCCTGCCACTGGAAGCTCTTGCGGAAACCTTGCTAAAAAATGCTCCCCCGGGGAAGTTTCTTGGGAAGCAAGAGAACTGGATATAAATAATATTAATATGGCCACTGACACAAGACAGCCTGGTTTACCTCAGTCAGATCAGTGGGCTGTGGATTCTGGTGGTATGACTGAAGAGCATGTTGGGAAAAGAAGTTTTAAGAGAAATTTTGAGTTGGTTGACTCCAGTCCTTGTCAGGAAATTATACAGAATAAAAAAAATTGTATAGAGTATAAGCGTAGTAATGAAACGAGAGATTGTTCTACAAATCACAGTACAAGCTTAACAGCTGAAGTCCAGGACCTTAAGCTATCAGTAGATAGAAGCCAGCAAGATGACGGTGCTAATAAGGGGAGCGTGGTCAGTTCTTTTAGTGATAAACAACAAACACTGGAAAAATCACCTATCCCGATGATAGCGAAAAACCTCATGTGTGAACTGGATGAAGATTGCGACAAGAATAATAAGAAGGACTACTTAAGTTCTAGTTTTCTATGTTCTGATGATGATAGAGCTTCTAAAAGTATTTGTATGGACTCTGATTCATCTTTTCCTGTAATTTCTATAATGGAAAGTCCATCAGAAAGGCAGTCCTTAGATCCAGATAAAAGCATCAAAAAATCCTTTTTGGAAGAAGAATCAAATATTGAAGACCTACTTCCTCTATCACCCAGCTGCCAAGAAAATACCTTGCCAAAAGGTGATGAGAATCCTGCTGTCCAAGCCAGTAACCAAAAAATGTTAGCTCCCTCTTTGGAGGTGTTGAAAACATTAACCTTCTCTAAAAGAAATGCTGTAGCTTTTCGAAGTTTTAACAGTCATATTAATGCATCCCATAACTCAGAACCATCCAAAATGAGCATTATTTCTTTAGATGCAATGGATATTTCATGTGCTTATAGTGGTTCATATCCCATGGCTGTAACCCCCACTCAGAAAAGAAGATCCTATATGCCATGTGAGGTATGTGATAACTTTCTAACACTCTGTTCTTAGATTTTAGAAAAATAAGCTATTGAGGCCAGGACAACTTGGCCTCTTAGCTAGACTATATGATATTATTCATGCAGTTTTGTTCTGCTTATTGGAAATCTATGGATTTTCTTTCTTTGGAAACCTTCTTATATAGTAGTTCATTTGTAATTTTAATGCAGAAAGGTAAAGCTGCTAGTAATGTTTATTATTCTGAACTCCAGTGCTGCGTTCATTTGTATTGCTGTATATACTTTCACATATTTTCAATCACATGTTTACATATTTACAATCACATATTTTCTCTTAATCACAGAAACTCTGAGATGCAAAATTCAAGTCCACTCTACCTTACTGCCTTCTAAAGATGTATTTAGATGATCTCTTTTCTTTACAGAAAAAAGTTGAAAAATACATATTTCAAATCTTATTTTGTTTTTATTTTCTAAACCATTATAAACCCAAAGTTTCATTTTTTTCTTCCTTGGGAGAGATGTCATAATATGGAAAGTATAAGCCCTGAATTTAGGGTCACAAGGCTTGGGTTTTCTATTCAGACCTTACTGACTGACTTAGAAGTCCCTTACCCTCAGAGCCTCTGTGTCCCATCTGTCTGTAGAATATGACACCTGTCTTGCTGGTCTCACGGAGTCCTTGTGAGAGCAATATCTTAAAAACTTAAGTGCCCAATTAGAATAAGAGGTTATTTGTATTTAGTTTTATCTTATATATTGTCCTAATAATTCAATCATCTGTCAGCTGCAGCGTCCCTCAGTGACTGTTCTTAAGTGTGTATTAATCCATGCTATCAAGAAATTTTTCTTGTGGATTTTTTCATTGTTTCTTGCATATCCAGATCATACTGAAATAATTGGTGTTATCTACGCTATTGAATCTCATTAGCTATCAGGACTTCTCATAGCTATAATTAGTTGCGTCCATTTTCAAAACTGATTGATGATTTGAGTATGTCTTTTATGCCTGGCAGTCCAGCTTTTCTTTTGTTTTAGTATTTCTGTTCGCTGTAAAAGGAATTAAGATATTTGTCTCTTAAATTCTTTTTAAATTAGCAGACCCCAAATCAGGTCAAGTCAGGAACTCCATTCCGAACTCCCAAGAGTGTGAGACGAGGGGCAGCCCCAGTGGATGATGGGCGAATTCTCGGAACCCCAGACTACCTCGCACCTGAGCTGTTATTAGGCAGGGCTCATGGTAAGGCATAGGTGTCCTGAGTTTTTGAAGTGTTGTCTATCACTACATTTTCTTTTGAGGTAAAATTGTTTTAAATTTCTTTGGTACTTAGATTACCTAAAGTAAAAGAAAATGAACTCATGCAATACTCTTTTCTCATATATATGGCATTTATTGTAGGAGAAGAAGACATGCAGCCATTTGTTCTTTGCCTTCTGGTTTGTTCTCACTGATCCAAAGAAGCCCTACCTTCCACCCCCTCCATTATCGTTGCTCTAAATGTCTCCTCAGGTCTGTTCTCGTGTGGGCTCAGGACTACCAAGTAGGGCCCACACGTCTGTTGAGTCTGTTCCACGCTTACCCTCACTTATCCCCTCACGAGAAGGGTCAAGCCAGAAATGAGCCACCCTTCAAAATGCAACA
This sequence comes from Tapirus indicus, assembly GCA_031878705.1. NCBI lineage: Eukaryota > Metazoa > Chordata > Mammalia > Perissodactyla > Tapiridae > Tapirus > Tapirus indicus. The sequence goes on from CM062925.1 coordinate 103,554,621, forward strand.
GAGGAATACAAGGATGATATTTTCACCTATCTTCTTTTTTTCCCTTTCACTCTCTGAAGAATTTGCCCTTCCTACATGCTGAAAGGAACTGTATTGGTTTCTTAGGGCCACTGTCACCAAGTACCACAAACTGGGTGGTTCAAAACAACAGAAACGTATTTCCTGACAGTTCTGGAAGCTGGATCTGAAATCAAGTGTCGACAGGACCGTGCTCCCTCTGAAACCTGTGGGGAACCCTTCCTTGCCTCTTGCTAGCTTCTGGTGGTTTGCCGCAATCTGGCGTTCCTTGGCCTACAGATGCCTCACTCCAGTCCTCTTTCTTCATGGGGTGTTCTCCCTTCACACCTTCATGTGCTGTGGTCACATGGCTGTGTTCTTATGAGGACACCAGCCATACTGGAGTAGGGGTGGTACCCTGCTCCAGTATGACTTCATCCTAACCTAACTAATCATCTCTGCAAGGACCCTATGTCCAAATGTCATGTTCACAGGACCTCAGGGTTAGGACTTGAACATATCTTTTTTTTCAGGGGGACATAATTCAACCCATAACATGAACCCCTTCTACATCTTGATGTTAATTATTTCCCTTTTCTTTGGACTCCTTTGATGATCATCTGTCTCATCTTCCCCACCCCACCCCCTACACCTTCTATTTTTAATTCTTTGCTGGCTTTTCTCCTTAGCCTGAAAATAAGTTTCCACCCTTGTCTTCCCATTTACACCTCACTTCTCAAAGGTTGCCTGTTTTCTTTGCCTGATTATTTTTGCTCTGGCAATCTGGTTGTTATCCCATTTAACTGAATCTCTTTTATTAACAGTCAACATTTACGTCATTATGGTCAAATCTAGCAGCTTCTTCTTGGTCTCATTGCTCTTATCTCTATTGCTATCCCTCAGTTCTTTCCTTATCTCTGCCAAATATAGAAGTTCTTCAAGTTTCTGCCCTTTACCCTTTTTTCCCTACACCTGCTCCCTGTTAATCTCATCACTCCCATAACTTCAGGTGTCACATCCATGTTGATGTTTCCCAAATCTCTCTCTCTAATCCTGACTCTCTAGGCAGCAGACACATGGCCAGAGTACCTATTCAGTATTCTACTGGTCATTCAAATGCTGTGTGTTATCCATCTGGCTCTTCTTCTGTTCTCCATCTCAATTTCACCATCTTTGTGGTGACACAGACATTGTCCCTACATTCAGGCATTTGAATCTGGTTAATTATCTCTCTGCAGTATTCTCACCATTTCATCTCTGCCACTATTCTATGTAAGAACCTCATCTTTCTCTTTCATTAATTTGATAGCTTTCTGTCTGGTCTCCTCGACTTCATTCTCTTGTCTATAATCATTGCCACCAGATTTCCCTCTTAAAACATAACATGGCTCACACTACTTCCCTCCTTAAAAAACTGGTGGCTCCTTTCTGTCGGCAGAGTAAAAGCCAGAGTACTGATCATGGCATTTGAGGCTCTAAGCTCTCATACTAGCCTCATCTCTCAAAGAATCTTTTTGTAGGCCTTATGTTCCCATTCCACTTATTAGAGACATTTAGTTTCAGGTTTTCCTTATTTTGTACAAGTATTTTGCCTTTGTTTAGAAAAGCCAATCCCCAATCATCTTCCTGTCAAATTTTTTCTCATCCCATCCCCAGTAGAAATGTCATCTCTTCCATAAGGCATCCCTTGATCAGTTATGGAGAATTAGTTACTCACTTCCATATCACTTTATTAGAAACTGTTTAAAACTTATGTCATTCTACCTGTGTTATCATTAGTTATTATATTTGTCTCCACTACAAAAGTTTAAGAAAATTTCTTGAGACTAGAGTCTGAGTTTTCCTTCTACATAGCTCCAGGATAATTCCTTGGCAGCACTCACTAACCGTTGTTAATAATCTCTACAATGTTGAAAGGAGACACATTTAATAATCCCCTTTCCTTATTAGCCAAAGCAATTGAGTTCCGCTGGGCACTTAACTGATTTTTGTACAATGCCCCTTTTGCTAAGTCACAGACTTGCTAGCTCATTTCCTATGTTATAATTTACAATTTTTCTAACTTATGATACAGTATGAAAGTAAGCTTCAGATTTAAATATTTACTTTATAAGATCTTGCCACTATTTTAGTGGAACATCTAGTTTCCTCAGCTGTCTAGTGATATATATTTTTTTTTTTGAGGAAGAGTGGCCCTGAGCTAACATCTGTTGCCAATCTTCCTCCTTTTTCCCCTTTTTCTCCCCAAAGCCCCAGTAGATAGTTATATGTCGTAGTTGTACATCCTTCTAGTTGCTCTATGTGGGACGCTGCCTCAGCATGGCTTGATGATCGGTGCATCAGTTCGCGCCCAGGATCCAAACTGGCAAACCCCAGGCTGCTAAAGTGCAGTGCGTGAACTTAAACACTCCACCACCAGGCCAGCCCCTAGTGATATATTTTTAAATTTTTATTTTCTGTAAAAGAAATTTGGGGCTGGCCTGAGGGCGTAGTGGTTAAGTTTGTGTGCTCCGCTTTGGCAGCCCAGTGTTCAGCCTGGTTCAGATCCCAGGCACAGACCTACAGCACTCATCAAGCCATGCTGTGGTGGCAACCCACATGCAAAAACAGAGGAAGATCAGGGGGCTGCCCAGTGGCGCAGCGGTTTAGTCTGCGCTTGGCAGCCCGGGGTTCGCAGGTTCGGATCCCGGGCGCCCGTGGATGCACTGTTCGTCAGCCATGCCGTGGCGGCGTCCCATATAAAGTGGAGGAAGATGGGCACGGATGTTAGCCCAGGGCCAGTCTTCCTCAGCAAAAAGGGGAGGATTGGCAACGGATGTTAGCTCAGGGCTGGTCTTCCTCACAAAGAAAAAAACAACAGAAGAAGATCGGCACAAATGTTAGTTCAGCAACAATCTTCCTCAAGCAAAAAGAGGACTGGCAACAGGTATTAGCTTAGGGCCAATCTTCCTCACCAAAAAAACACGTAATTTGATACATAGTTTTTAAAACAACAAATAGTACAAAGCAATTTCTAATTTTAAAAAAGCCCCAACAATTTCCTGCTCTCTACCTCTTCCCCCAAGTCCCAGACCCCAGGGACAGTCACTTCAGCTCTTTTGTCTCTTCCTGTATTGACCTCTCTGTTTCTAAACATCACGCTGAGGCTCAGATAAGACTTCTGGGACACCCTCCATTGTCTTCCCCTCAGTCAGAGGGGCTTAGGAACTCTGGCCTGAGTTTCCTATAGCTTCTTATGCAGATTTTTGTTTCAGCTCTCTTAACATTGTGTTAAAATTATCTGTATTCTCTCTCCCAGCATAGGCTGTTGTCTCCTTAGGAAAAGCTCTTTATTTGTCTTTGAATCCCTTTTGTCTGGCATAATATGTGACATCTAGCTCAATGAATGATGTGAGAATGAACTCATAATTTTCATACAATATACCTAACTACTGTTTTCTTACATGCAGGATTTCTGACTTCTGGTGAGTGAGTTTCTCTGTCAAGTAATATGGCAAAGCACATTAAACTGAACAGTCAAAGTATAACTAGATCACATTGCATTAAAAAAATTTTTTTCCTTTCAGCTCACTTATGAAATGCACAAATGAACTGTCTCTGTCTTCTGAGCAGGAAGACATCAGAGAAGTCACTCTTCTCTGTGAAAACAAATGTAGGCAGGTGGCGTTTTTATAACCTTTAATGGTAGCAGAGAGTGAGGATACAGCCTTTTTTATTGCAAACAAGGAGACAGTCTTGATAAAAATATTAAAAGTAGCAGCTACAAAAAGCCTTGAATTTCCTAATCCATTTAATTCCATTATTATTAGAAAACAGAAAGGTACAACAGTATGAATATATCCCTACAAATTACAGAGGTGGATTTTGAATTAGAAAGCCAATAGTTTAAAAAAATTTGTTTTATTTTTCTGGCTAATAATATATATTATAATTGCTAAGATTTATCACATGTGATCTTATTAGACTTTGACTCAAGTATATGGGTATGTGTCACATATCCATGGGGAAACCATGTATGTTTTTGACATGAGTTCATTTTGGCTGAGGTGGTAAAGGGTCCTAATTTCTAACCCAAGTGAAATAAGTAAGTTTTTTCCCTGATTTCCCCCTACTTTTCTGTTATTTGATTAAATTAGCTAATCTGTTGGAATAATTCTTTCTCAGTGCTGCTTAAAAGGTGTACTAACTGAGGTGGTTTGTATGTTTGTGTAATGATTACTATAGAAATAGAAGCCTATTGACTGTTTGCATCCTGGGTTCCTTGGGGAAGATGGGACCTTACGTGGCTTGCAGAGGAGAAGGCACTCTAAATGCATGCGATTACTTTCCCGCATGGCAGATTCCACAATGCTCTCCTCCTACTTGTTTTAAAATGGAATGGTGGCAGTTGTTTAACCACAGTAATGAATTTTGTGAAACTGATTTTAAAGAGTAATTTTCAGGCAAATTTATTACCAGACTAGAATTCCTATTCTAAACGTATATTGAAGTTAACCATTTTTGGACTGAAATTAACCTTTGCTTAGGAAACACTTTCTTCATAGACAGAACTAAACAAAAGTATAAACCAGATTATAAAGTCATGTTTAAAATAATTGTTTAAAACATTTCTGTATATAAATGATGCTTCCAATAAAGATTTAGAAATTAGTTTTACCTATTCATTAAGATTTATCTCTTATTACTTCCCCAAGGCATAGTTTAAGTGAATATTTTTTGTTAAACTAATTTGTCCCTCTATGTTCTTAAAAGGAATAAAGCCACATTAAAACACTCTTGTCAGGAAGGCTTCCCCTGCTTACCAGGCTATCCTCCAATTAGTGTAAATGTTGCTACCTCATCTCATACCTTTCTGAGATGAGTGGGAAACAGAATCATCTAAATGTTATTGTTTCCCGATTTGAAATTGAGAAGTACTCTATTTTAGAAAAAAAAAAAACCCTTTAGATTAAATGCATTCTTTGATTGTGTTTTAATACTTAGAACAATTAAGTATCCAGCATATCAGAAGTTATCAATAAATGACAAAAGATTGCTTTAACTTTTCTTGAACTGTGTTAATTGCTAATCTAAACTTCTTGGAAAAGAGAGAAGAAAAGTAATTGCCACATTGTCTAAATGAAGGTAACTTGGGTTTTGGTACCTTATGAAGCTAGAAGAAAGCCTTGAATGCCTTGATTGTGCCCAAATATCCATGTATTAATGTTTTAGTTGATCAAAGATTTGTACAAAGTGCTTGCAAGTTCAGCTACCTCCTCTTAAATTCCAGGTCCTGCAGTAGACTGGTGGGCCCTTGGAGTTTGCTTGTTTGAGTTTCTAACAGGAATTCCCCCCTTCAATGATGAAACACCACAACAAGTATTCCAGAATATTCTGAAAAGAGGTGATTCTTTTTCTGCTAACATTCATTTATCTCTGTGTATTATTATTTTGAGCAATGATTAACAAGCTTATCTGTATTTGTAGATATCCCTTGGCCTGCAGGTGAAGAAAAGTTATCTGATAATGCTCAAAGTGCAGTGGAAATACTTTTAACCATCGATGATACAAAGAGAGCTGGAATGAAAGGTAAGGTTTTGTGTTAATAAACTTTTTTACTCTTGAATTGTTTCAGGTGGTGAATATGAATAATGATATCAAGTTCTAGTACAATACTCCAGATGATCTGGCTACTAAATTGGTTTAAAATATTTTCCGTTTCTGCCCTCTAGGTATGCATTGATATATCTGTCCTTACTCTACATTAACATTTAATGTGGTCAGGTTGTGATATTTACCCATTGAATTTTATTCATCTCAAGTAGGTGCCTGAAACAATCTTGTCAGAGTCTTACGTTTTTCAAAGCCTAATAAAGTTAACCATCACCAAATACAGGAAAATTTTTTTATCTAGATTTTCTGTTCCATAATTTCTTACTGCTTCATTTCTGATACCATTATTAACTGACAAATGTATCAGGTGCCAGGTTGCCTCAAATAAGACAAATCTGGTACATTGTGACCCATTCGGTGATTTTTTCCAACGCAACGGATATGTTAATCTCCAATTTTGAAAGTCTAGTAACTCTCACTAGCAGCTGCCTTAAACTTCTTTTCATAACAAGGTTTATAGAGACAAATAAGCATTATGTCCCAAAATGCATTTCCATGTGACGTAAGGTATATTTAGAAAAATTAGCTTTAGTAATAGGTCATTTGCATCAGCTTCTAGGTGTTCCCTCTAATAAGATCAACAGTGTATTTATTTATTTATCAAATCCCATAGAGTGACTTCTAGGTGCCAGGCAGTGCTGCTGCAGGCACTGGAGGTACCCGAGGGATGAACCAGACTGGAATCCCTGTGCTTGTGGAACTCACGTTCTAGTGGAAAGACAGAAAGTAAACAAATACAATCATAGCACAGTGCCATCTAGTGGTGAGCCTATGAAGAACAAGAAAGCAGCGTGAGCCAATACAAGTGATGGTCGATGTTTTTTAGATAGAGTGGTCAGGAAGACCTGTGAAGAGTGGAATTCTAGCAAAAACCTGTGTAAAGTGAGGGTGCAGACATTTGAAAACTCAGCTCTAAAAATTATGTTAGGACAGTGGATCTCAACTAGGGTGATTTTACTCCCCAAAGGACATTTGGCATTATCTGGAGACATTTTTAGTTGTCAAGCTGTTGGGGGCATCTAGTAGAGGACAGGGATTCTGCTCAGCCTCCTACAATGCACAGGACAGTCCCCACAACAAAGAATTATCCAGTCCCAGATGTCAATTGTGCCGAAGTTGAGAAACCAGTGTTCAGAAAATGACTATAATGTACTATAATTTGCTCAAAATAAGTGGAGACAAGAAAAGCATTCTTACCAGTGACCTCAGATTTCGTTCGTTTGTTTCATGAACAGTTTACATAGTGAAGCAGATGACAGGGGTATTCTTCAGTTAAAAAACAGTTGCTTCAACAGCTGTTTATTTAGTTAATCTCAACCTAGATCAGAATTCCTTTGTGGATTCAGTTTAAATAAATAGTTTGGACAAGAGGGTCATAAAGCATATCACATCACATCCAGACATCACAGTTTAATAGTTGCTACCACAGGTAACTCAAGTCATCCATGCTCACTTAATTATTTTGAACAACTAAGAGACAGATAAATTCTCTAAATGTGAATTCTTTTTGCGATTTTTATCCGTTTCTTAGCAGTCTTTTAGTTTAGGGAAAAACCAACTTGGACAAATTGATTTCCCAACCCATCACCCCCAATACAGACACATAATTCTTTCCTGTCTGTGTAGTCTTATCTCAATATTTTCCTTAAATTTCATTGTTTTTTAAACTGTTTACTACCTTAATTGTCACTTCATTTTTTTAAATTAATTTATTTTTTAATTTGTATTTTCTTTTTGAGGAAGATTGGCCCTGAGCTAACATCTGTTGCCAATCTTCCTCTTTTTCTTTTTTCTCCACAAAGCCCCAGTACATAGTTATATATCCTAGTTGTGGATCCTTCTAGTTGCTCTATGTAGGATGCCACCTCAGCATTGCTTGACAAGTGGTGAGTAGGTCCGCACCCAGGATCTGAACCAGCGAACCCTGGGCCGCCGAAGCGGAACGCACGAACTTAACCGCTACACCACCGGGCCGGCGCCGTCACTTCATTTTTTGCCAGTGTCTTCGTTGCCTTACAAAGTAAATGGTTGAGGAGAGGGGAGGTTATGTCTAGCAACTAAATATCAGAGTGTGGTCAAAAGAGCAGATTTTCATTTTAGTAGGTAGAAAAAATAGAAAAGATGACAGGTACTGAAAATGTAGTTTAAAAGGTGAGCAAAGTTGAGATTTTTGTGGAAGCACTAAGTGGAGGTGGAAGCAGTAAAGATTCCGGATGTGGCTATACTGCTACATGGTTGGTGTGTGTGGAGATGCAAGTCAGTGAAATCAGAGAAGTCAAAGAACCATGAAGAGAATGTGTCAGAAGTGTCATCAACGTGTAGTTTGAAATCATCATGAAAGATAAGGATGGAGCATAGGGAAGAAAGCAAGGGAGTAGAGGATGGGCTTCTTGCCAAAGTTATCTAGGGCAATAGACAGTGCTACGGACTGCAAAATATAAATAGGTGGCAAGGACTTGGAATGAGAAATGGGGCATCAATCACGGAAGATCAGTGGTGTGAAAGCTGTATCGGGGAGCAGGAAGTAGGCCAAGCTCTCTTCTCTCATCGAGTCGGGGATTATGTGAGAAGATGCAGGTAGTGAGAAAGATAGGCTTCTGTTAAGGCAAATCATTCATTCATTCATTTGACAAATACAGACCAGGCACCTGTCAAATGCCAAGTGATAAACAGAATGACACAGTGTGTGCCGTCATGAAGTATGTGGTTGAACAGAGAGACAAACATTAAACAAATGTCTGTGAAACTGGCATAATAAAGTAGGGCAAGATGTACGTGACACATTTTCTTCTTAATTCCTGTAAAACAGTGCTTACTTAGGTAATGGTGTGATAATATTCTTCTCTGATATTTTTCCTAAGAGCTGAAGCATCATCCTCTCTTCAGCGATGTGGACTGGGAAAATCTCCAACATCAAGCGATGCCTTTCATCCCTCAACCAGATGATGAAACAGATACGTGCTATTTTGAAGCCAGGAATAATGCTCAGCACCTGACCGTATCTGGATTTAGTCTATAGCACATAAATTTTTCCTTTAATCTAATCTTGTCTTACAGAATAAGCTAGCATAATTATATACTCCTTAATACTAGATTGATCTAAGGGGGAAAAGAAATCATTATTTTACCTGGATCAATGAGCTTTTAATGTATGTTACAGCTTCCAGAGTGAAAAGGCTGTCAAGAATATAATCAGTAACTTATGTTAATCTCAGAGTTGTATATAGATCTTCAAAGCTTTTCTCATCTTATTTATTTTGTTACTGCACTTTATGAATAATGCAGCAATAAAACTAGAACGACACTAGCACTCTAGAGAAAGGGTGAGCCTCGAGCTTGGTTTTCTTTCTCATCTGTTATTTCTGTCCACCATTCAGTTTGGTGTTAAAATATCACAAACATCATACAGTTTTATTTTAACAGAATGTACTTGCACATGATTGCCTGCAAAAGCTGTGGTCTCAATGGCAATCATTCAAGGCTGCAATTGTGACCTCAAAAATGCAGCTGGAAAATTCCTTCACTCAGTAGTGTAACTCCTTGGGACAATGAGGAATAAACAAAAGGACTAAGGTTTAGCTTACTTTACTGTGAATACAGTTTTGCTACCTTGATTGCTTCTGGTGCTTTCTCTACAATATATATTTGTTTAAAATAGTATTGGGAAGCTTAGGTGTGATTGATAACACTGTAGCAATTTTAACAGCTTGTTCAACTTTAATAAAAAACATGATAGTTTACGTCTTAAAATAATTTAAAACTTATGGAGCATTATCAGAGACAGCCTGATCCTTAAAAAAGAATAAAAAATAATTTACTTTTGCTTAATAAATATAATTATAACATACTTCAAGTATATTATCTGTCAACCTCATTCTTTTAAATATATATAGAGAGGTGCTAAGATTCAGCTTCACACGTCGTATCTTAAATTCATTGAGGCTTTCAGCATACTTACCCCCAAAAAGAGCAAAGTTCAAATTTAAATGTACCATATGTAAATTTTCTGCTAATCTATTAAATACTATTGTTCCTTTTGCACATTGGCTTTAGTGTTTTTACTTTCCATTACCATCCCAGTAAGAACCCTGTTATTAATGTAGTTGACAAAGATAATACAAGTTTAAAACTGTTATAGTGAAAGACAGACCATTATAACCAGTGCTATATAATTGAATCCATGGTTTAATGGTTTTCCTGAGGTTGTCTTAGTAATGACTGCTTAGATTTAATGCTCCTAATAGGCACCTCTTCTAATAAAATGTTCAAGATACAGTTGTTCAAACTTTGTTTAATATAAATTACATCTTTCCCTTAAATTAGGAAAAGGATAGGATAATTTATCATCCTTTTATGGTATTTTCAAGTAGTAGAAAGAACAATGGGCTTTGGAATCGAGCCCAATTGGTTGAAACCATTGCTCTGCCACATTAAAAGACCTTAGGCAGGTTAACCTCTGAGCTGCTGACTGTCCATTTGTACAGTGCAGATTAATAATAAGGAACAAGCCAGTTCCTTAATGGCACTGCCCAGGACACCAATCTCATCAGGGACTTGAAACATTAAGGAATAACTGGGGGACATGGACAGTGAGCCTATTCCCAATGCAAGAGAGTGCCCTTAGTGGACAAGTTAAAACCAGTTTGCTGTTATAGACCTAGCACGTGCAGCTATAGTCACTTGGAATTCTGCTGCTGTAATGGTGTTTACTGGGAATGAGTGATTTATTATTTAAGCCTAAACCCTTTAATACACTTGTCAGGATGTTGTGGGTTCAGATGCTCATTAAGGAAAAAGCTGAGACAGAACAAAAACAATGGAAAAATGGGAGTGGTTTTGACAGTATGTGTGCACATACATGTCTTTAAAGAACACTGACTGCTTCTGCCAGGAGAGGTCTGTATATCTATTGCTATACACAGTTTTTATTAATAGAAAATTTTTCCCCACCTCCACTAAGTGTTAAACAAATACAGAAAATACGTTTGAGAAGTATCTATTACCTTGGTGTACCTCTGTCAGAAAGATGAAATGCGTAGCAAATATAAAAGCTCTTTAGTAAATGATCTTTATTTGAACCCTAACTAAGTACCCCACTACTTGGAATATTTGTCTTAATTTTGAGTTTTGGAAATGGTCACTATATAAAATCTTGCCATTATTCTCCAAAATATCTTGAAGGACGTTCAGGTCTAATCACTCCATTTGCCAGAAAGAACTGTCTTATTTTTAGCCGATTACAAACATGCTTAGAGTCCAAAAGATTGTGTAAACATTTACTGTTTCCACCAGGTCTCCTTTCAATTAATACCAAGCCAGCCATGGATGGGTCATTCTTATAACTCTACGCAAAGTATATTGGTCAGGGCAATATTTGAAGGAGGGAGACTGTATAGAAGGCTATTGAACCAGCCTACCTGGATTCAAGATATATTTTAGAGGTGGAATCAATGGGACAGGATGGGGAGGGTGAGAATGGGAGGAACCAAGTTTGAGACCTAATTTCTGACTTGAGCACTGGGTCAACTCCAGTGCTAGACCCTGAAATGAGGGGATAAGGGGCAGGATTGGTGGGCATATTTAGTTTGACTGGTCTATGAGACATCAAAATAAATTCAAGAAACCAGTTAGACTTCTAGGTAAAAATGGTGGATTGAATTGCATGCAGCTACTTTCTTTCATGAAACCCCTCTAAAAAGGGTAGAGTTGTTTTTTTAAGGCATAAACCAACATGGTGCTTTTATAATGTGTCTGCAAATTTTTTGACACTTCCCACAAAAAGTGGAGTCTAATTCCCCTCCCCTAGAATATGGGCCAGACTAAGTGACTTGCTTCTAATGAAGAAAATGGTGGAAGGAACTCTGTATAGCTTCTAAGGCCAGGCTAGAAGGGGCAATACAGCTTCTGCCTGGCTCTCTCTTGGGACATGCACCTTGGGAGCCTGAGCTGACACGTGAGAAGTCCTGCTATCCTGAAGCCACCATGCTGGAAAGGCCATATGGAGAAGCCACATACAAACAGAGATACCCACGGAACCTCAGCTGTGCCGGCCTCCACTTGGAGTCTTCACAGAAGCAACCATAGGACATGAGTGAGCATGCATTCAGATTATTCTAGCCTCCATCCTTTGAGTCGACTCAGATATGGTGGAGCCCTGCTGTGCCCTGTCCAAATTCTGGACCCACACAATCCATGAGCACAATAAATGGCTGTTTTATGCCACAAATTTTGGGATAACTTGTGATCCCGCCATAGTAACTGGAACAACCCACAAATACAGAGAGAACAGGAAAGGACACAGCAAAATTTTGGAAGGTGGTAAATAAATGGGTGAGTAATAAAAAGCCTAGGAAAACAATCCTTGATGAAAGTCAATCCAATTTACACTACAGAAGTCCTCAAAGAGGCTCAGTTAGGAGTGGGTACCAGGAACATCTCAAAGGGTGGAAGGGAGTGGTTAAAATAATTAGTTGAATTCCATTTAAGAAGCAGATGCCTAGATCTCCTCCCCAACTGCACACACATTTCTGACTGCCCTCACCAACTCTTGCCAGACATTGTAGGTTTTTTTCTCTGTATAGGGTTAACAGAGAGGATACCAAGCACAGCTCAAGGCAGGGGTACTGTGCTGCAGATCTTCCATTTGCCCCTCCAGATCCACCTGCACCCATCTCCAACCTGCTTTCTGTCCTGGGAAGCTGACCTCTATCGACCACATCAACAGACTCCCCTGTACTCTGGCTTTCAGTTAGATTTGGCTACTGAAGAGTATTGCCAGGAGATCCAAGGGAAGGAAGGATGTGAAGTAGGAATATTGATTCCCATACTTTCCTCTCTGTGGGTCCTAGTACGCTGGCTGCCTCCCTTGACCAAAGGTTTCAGCTCTTGTAAGGTCACCCTCTTCACGAGTCCCAATCTGTCTCTGGCATCTGATAATGTTCCTTCCCCTCTTACTGAAGGCCCAGGGGGTGGCAACAGAGACATACTGTTACTACCTCCCAAGGTACTTGTTATGGGCTGAACTGTGTCACCCCAAAATTCACCCCTAGTACCTCAGACTGTAACTGTATTTGGAGACAGGGTCTTAAAGAGATAATTAATACAGTCATTAAGGTGGGCCCTAATCCAATACGACTGGTGTCTTTATAAGAAAATATTAGGACACAGACAGGTACTGAGGGAAGACCATGTGAAGTCACGGGGAAAAGATGGCCACCTACAAGCCAAGGAGAGAGGCCTCAAAAGAAATCAACTCTGTCAATATGTCGATCTTGGACTTTTAGACTCCAGAACTGTGAGAAAATAAATTACTGTTGTTTAAGCCATCCAGTCTATAGTACTTCGTTTTGCAGCTCTAGCAAATGAATACAGTACTAAACTATTCCTTGTGGTTTCCTTACACCCTGCCCATTCCTTTATTACACTCTCCTCAACATATCCAAATAGGTTTGCCATTTCTGTTGGGTCTCTGACTGATACAGTAATAGCACTAAAATGGGCCTTAAATGAGCATATGTATACCAAATGCCAAGACCCCCAGTCCTCTAACCCCAACCCTCAGTCAGTTCCCAGAATGCTCATGGCAAGGATTTAATCCTCCAGGCAACAGATTGGTAGAGCATTCTCAGGAATTTAACCACCTCAAGAGATCTTTAAAAATATCCAAAGATGTGACATGGATGTTCCTCAACTTTAAACGGCTCATCTAGAAAGCCCTTCAGTGAAGCTCACCATTTCTAAGCCCCACTCAGAGTCTCCAATCAGCTTTTGAGTCCCTCACTTGTAAATATGAGCAGACAACCAAGGACTACTGGATACCTGAGGAAAGTCTCTTGAAATACACAGACCAAAACAATCTGGAGACAAAAAGCAACTTGAGGGAAACGGAGTCTTCACACAGAGAAAACTTCAAAAGAATTTTCATTAATACCCCAGAGAGATTTAAAACGATATTGTATACAGTACAGTATAGCATGGTATAGTATAGCATAGCATAGTATAAAGAAAAGAATACTCAAAAAAAGTTAAAGAATTCTTAAAAATATGATAGTAGAAATGAAAACTAAATAGAAAGGTTCAAAGTTGAAGAAATTTCCCACAAAGTAGAATAAAAAGACAAAGATGGAAAAGAGGAGAGAAAAGATAAATTTCAAGGACATATTCAGGTGGTTCAACATCCAAATAACAGGAGCTCCACACAGAATGAACAGAGAAATGGAAAAGAAATTATTAATAAAATCAATCAAGAACATGTTCAGCACGATGGACATAAATTTGCAGATTGAAAAAGCTTAATGTTCAGCATGAAAAGAGGACAATACTGGGGTAGGCTGGACGATTGTTCCCACTCCACTCCACACCCTTCGTCATGTAAGAGTGCAGTGTTTTTACTAGAGTAGAAGTTGGAATGTTTCCCCATCCCATTGGTCTTGAACTTGGTCATATGACTTGCTTTGGTCAATGGAAGGTTAGTAGACATGCATGGTGGTCTAAGGAGGAAGAGGAGACACGTGGAGCAGAACTAAACTTAAACCGCAGTCTAGCTTTGCCAAACCTAGCTGAGCCCAGCAAAGGCACAGCCTACCCAGAGACCCATGAGCAACGGAAAAATGCTCGTAAACCATCGCGTTTTGAGGTCATTTGTTACATACCATCCATCATTGCAGCAAATATCTTTCCTGTACATACCAAGTTATAACGCAGTGAAATTTCAGACACTGGGGCAAAGAGAAGATCCTACAACCATCCAAAGAGGAAGAAAAAAGACTGGTGGTGAGACAAAATATAGACATTGTGTCCTTGGTTCCTGGCACGGAGCTCCTAAAACCCTTATTTCCTAAGTGATAAGAGCACTAGGAGCATCTTTTGTTCTAACATTTGCTCTTTGACCCCAATACTTGCTCCTAAATCCCTTGGAATTTCCTGAGTGACAGAAGTGCCTTTTGTTCTGAGGCGACTTTTGGTGGGCTCCTGGATGAGGGCTGGTCACTAGAAAGACGAAGCCATGAATAGAAGTTTAGAATTTTCAGTCCCATCCCCCATTCTCCAGGGGGGAGAGGGGCTGGAAATGGAGTTAATGGTCGATCATGCCTACGTGATGAAGCTTCCATAAAAATCCCAAAAGTACTGGGTTTGGAGAGCTTCTGGGTTGGTGAACACGTGGAGGTGCTTGGAGAGTAGCCAGGGAGGGCATGGAAGCTGTGTGCCCCTTCCCACATACCTTCTCCTACGCATGTCTTCCATCTGGATGTTCATCTGTATCCTTTGCCATATCCTTTTATAATAAACTGGTAAAACAGTAAGTAAACTTCCTGAGTTCTGTGAGCCATTCTAGTAAATTAATTGACCCCGAGGAGGGGGCTACGGGAACCTCCGATTTATAGCCGAATGTTCAGAAGCACAGGTAACAACCTGGGCTCATGACTGACGTCTGAAGTGGGAATGGGGGCAGTCTTGTGGGACTGAGCCCTTAACCTCTGCGATCTGACACTATCTCCAGGTAGACCAGGTCAGAATTGAGATAAATTGTAGGACACCCAGCCAGTGTCACAGAATTTCTTGGTGTGGGGGATAAAAATCCCACATCTGGAATCTGAAGGGTTGTGAATGTGAACAGTACGAGAGTAAAGGAAAAACACGAGTTTTTTCTGTACAACTCGTTTAAAAAAAGCATCTGACATGTCTTCAAACTGCTTAACAGTTATAACTGTAAACAAAAAAGCAACAGAGCAACGTCTTCAAACTTCTGAAAGGAAGAAAAAGACATTTTCACACATGTCAAATCCCAAAATATTTACTTCCTGTGCACCCGATCTCTGAAGACCCTGGAAATCAGGCTCCATCAAAAGAAGAGAGTCAATCAGAAGGAGAAGAATCCACAGAACAAAGGAAGCAGACTCTCTGACAGAGGAGGGAGGTGAAAAGAATGCCAAGGATAACGGTTGAGCCGGAGTCTGGGAGAAGAGCCCTGTGCCAGGCACGGGGGCAGCAAGCTCACAGCAGGTCAAAAGCTTCCAGGAGACTTCATTGGATATACAAAATTACAGAGAATCTGGGGTATCTGAATGTCTTGAAAAGTTATTTAGACAACTGGGGAAGAATTAGGGATTAAATTATTGATTAAGTATAAAGAAAACAAAACAAATGAAAACTAAGACAGTTAACTCCAGCAATAACAAAAAGCAGTGCAGGAAAGGGAAAATGATCATAGGTTAACAAATTGCTCGGCTGTGAACGGTGTTTACATGGTCCTAATAATGTGAACCCTGAATGCTGATCTAACCATAATTATAATACAAATGTGTTGGGAGAAAGGTCTCCATGGCTCTCTTGCATTTCTGCATGTCCTGCAAGTGAGGCACTGACTGCCCTTCATCCTGGCCCGTCTTTTTAAGGGTGTTTGTATAGTGATCAGCCCTGGAAGATAGAGATGGTATCTCCTTTTGCAGTAAATGGCAGGATACTTACTAAGAATAAACAAGATAAGGTCTCTCTGTCTGGCGTCAAGTTCAGGCCTGACTACCCATTACAAAAGACTCAGGGTCCCTAAGGTCAGAGTTCCTCTCCTGTAATGCACCCCACTGCATGTGCAGGTGTCATCTGGCTTCTCTGTGTCACCCGGTGGGAACTGGGGCTTGGAGCACCAGTATAAAAATGCTGATACTCTAGTTACGGATATTGCTATGTGCAATAAACTCTCCTCCATTCTACTAACATCCATAAAACTGTGGCAGGCAAACTTGTTAGCTTGCAAGTAGTATAAAATCGTAGACCCTTCACAGTTCTTGATAACTGTATTTCAAAACTGGGGGAATGAAAGGGATAAACGTGAGCAGCGAGTGTAAAGGAAGGAAAAAGAATGAAATCTTCCATTTCAGTAGGAGGAAGTACATAGATAATTTCTAAAACAGAAATATCAAAAACTAGCAGTTCAGGGGCCAGCCTGGTGGCATAGTGGTTAAGTTTGCACGCTCTGCTTGGTGGCCCAGGGTTCGCAGGTTCAGATCCCAGGCATGGACCTACGCACCACTCATCAAGCCATGCTGTGGCAGGGTCCCACATATAAAGTAGAGGAAGATGGGCACAGGTGCTAGCCCAGGGGCAAACTTCCTCAGCAAAAAGAGGAGGATTGGCAACAAATGTTAGCTCAGGGCTAATCTTCCTCACCAAAAAAGAAAAAAAAAGCAGCGGTTCAAACATATTATTTGGAACCTTGGAGGTAAGCACCAAAATAATCAGCCAAAAGTGATGAAAGTATTTGAATCTGAGGAAGAAAAATGCAACAAAATCCTTGAGGAAAGAGAGAATACCCAGAGGATCAGTGGAAGAGACTGGCTCTTGTTTAAAAAAAAAAATCTCTACCTTTGCACCAACGTTTCCAGTGTCTACCTCTTCACAGCATTTTCAAAACCTGCAAAAGGGAACTGGATTTTATATCTTCTTGGCCTGCTTCTGTAAAAGTACTGAGAGTGAAATAATCAAAATGATTATTACCGTCACAAATAGCTATCAGTTACGAAGTACTTACTGTATCCTGAGCACTGTTCTACGTATTTCACATGTATTAACCCTATGAGATAATATTATCCAAATTTTATAGATGAGGAAACTGCAACACGCTGAGTGACTTTCCCATGACTGCACAGAATTCAAACCTAGACAGTCTGGCTCCAGAGCTGCAGTCAGTCCTGAAAATCAAGAGCCATCTCTACTAGTCAGGACTCTAGTTGCAAGTGTCAGAAACCTCATTCAAACTATCTTAAGTGAGAAAGGAAATTCACTAACTCATGTAAATAAATTGTATAAAGAGAGGGGTAGTGTCTTCAGAGTTAACTGGATTAAGGGACTTGAACTGACCGTTTCTGACTCTTGTCTAAGTTGCTAGCTCTAGATGTTGGCCTTATTAGCCAAAGCTCCTCCAAGTGGCAGGATATATGGCCCCAGAAACTCTAGGGTAAAAATCCTACAGGCTATAATTCAAAGAGAAAGAGTGTGCAAAAACAACGAGATACCATTACACACCTAGCAGAATGGCTAAAATCCACAACATTGACAACACCAAATGCTGACACAGACATGGAACAAGAACTCTCATTCATAACTGGTGGGAATGCAAAATGGTACAGCCACTTTGGAAGACTGTCTGGCAGTTTCTTATAAAACTAAACATACCTTTACCATATGATCCAGCAATCACATTCTGAAAACATGACCACACAAAAACCTGCACACACATGTTTATAGCAGCTTTATTCATAATTGCTAAAATTTGGAAGCAACAAAGATGTCCCTTCAATAGGTGAATGGATAAAAGAAATGGTGCATCCATACAATAAAATACTATTCAGTGCTAAAAAGAAATGAGCTATCTAGAACAAAAGTCAGCAAACTACAGCCCATGGGCCATATCTGGCCCCCTGCTTGTTTGGTAAATAAAGTTTTACTGAAACACAGCCATAGAAAATATAAAAAGAAACAAGCTATGAAACTATGAAATTACATGGAGGAAACTTAAATGCATATTACTAAGTGAAAGAAGCCAATTTGAAAAGGCTGCATACCGTATGATTCCAATTATGTAATGTTCTGGAAAAGGCAAAATGCTCTCTCTCCTAGCTTCAGGAAATAAATCCAGAGAATAACTCTGACTGCCTCACTGACGGTCATGTGCCCATCCCTGGGACTGTCACTGTGGTCAGGAGAGTGGGATATACACTGGCCAGGTTTGAGTCACATGTCCATTACTGTGGCTTGGGGTGGGGCAGAAGGGGCATAGCTGGGTGTTCCATTTAGCAGCCTCACCAGAATCACCTGATCAGGGTGGAGGAAGAAGCACTCTCCAAAGGGGGAAAGGGACAGAGGAGAGCAGTTCTGTTATCAGAAGGAGGAAAGGGTGGTGGAAGAATAAAACAGTAACAATGGCTACACTGTCGCCTGTATTATGTATGTATTTAAAAGTTCTAAGGGGCACATACACATGGTGACGGATAAAAACTGGAGTGTCCCATCTGCAACAACATGGATGGACCTTGAGGGTATTATGTTAGGTGAAGTAAGCCAGACAGAGAAAGACAAACACTGCATGATTTCACTCATACGTGGAAGATAAACACATGGAGAAAGAGAACAGATTAGTGGTTACCAGAGGAGAAGGGGGTGGGGGGTGGGCATAAGGGGTAAAGGGGCACATGTATATGGTGATGGACAAATCTTAATGTACAACTGAAATTACACAATCTTATAAACTATTATGACCTTAATAAAACAAAATTAAAAAAAAAAACTTGTGGTGAACATGATGCAGTCTATTCAGTAACTGACATATAGTGATGTACACCTGAAATTTACACAGTGTTGTATGCCAATATGACCTCAATAAAATAATTTTTTTTAAAGTTCTCTTTCATTTGTTTTAAAATGGAAAAGGACATTTATCACTGTCCAGCTTATAAAGTGTGGTACCACAGGAAAAGAAGATTAGTGGAGAGAAAGTCAGCAAGAAAAAAAGGGTTGACAACAGAAAAGAAAAACAAATAGAGAAAGAAGAGAACTGAAGAAGGGGGCATTAAAGGCCAAAAGACATGGCCTTTCCTACCATGTATGTGCAAAATTAAATATATAAAATTATATCTCTATTACCTGGAATAATTTTATTCTTTAAATAATATTTTTATGGACAAAGACATAACAATGAGACTCAGTTCCAGCCAATAAGACGGGGAGAGGATGTCCTGTGGGAGACTTCCAAGAAAGTGACTGATTCCTGATCAGCTAAGGATCTTTCCCTGCCCACAGTGTAGACAGTAGACCTAGATGTACAGCAGCCAGCTGGCAAGCATGAAGACAAAAGCCACACACTAAAGATGGCAGAACAGAAAGACAGAAGAAACCTGTGTCCCTAATGGCACTGTGGAAGCACCTCGCCAGCCCTGCACTTCCTACCTCCAGACTTCTTGTATATGAGAAAAAAACCCCAAACCTATTTGACCAAGCCATCGCAGTTAGGTTTCCATTACACTGATCGCTCCAATGATCCAAATAGCTAACATCACTTTATCACTATCTATAGAAGTTACAAGTTACATATTTGTATGAAAAACACAATATCCTCTCACCATTTTCCACCTAAGACCAACTGTGTGTATTTAAGATGGATGATTAAGGGGGCACTGAGTAGCCGTGGGAAGCTATTTAGTATAAGAACTGAAACTAAGATTTTGACTAAATCAATAACATTCTCAACCAAATGACTAAATGAGTTAAACTTCATCCCAGTTTCTGATTTTTATAAAATTATATGCAACAGCACGGCTTTACAGAGGCATGATTGCTTTCCATGAATTCCCACTATTTATTCTCATTTAATCCTTAGTATATAATCAATGCACTTCTAACAGTAACAAGTAATAAAAACCATATCACTTCTCATTAACCTTTTATTTTTAACTTAGTTTTACAATAAAGAAACAGGAAAGAAGTAGATCATTAAAAAAATACCATCGCTGTCAATTTAAAATTTTAAATGAGGTTCTTGTTAAACAAAGCAGGAACACTGTATCCTACAATTACATCTTTACTTCTATATACAAGAACTGTGTGCAAAGTGCTTTTCAAACTATAAAATAAGACTTTGGAATAGGATACAAATGGTTATCCCCAGGAGTTAGTTACCCTCGACTGCTAGTAACGAATCACAACTGCTTACATTCTTAATTTGCAATTTATTTATTTATATACTAAGAGAAAAGCCACCATTTTCTGATACCAGATTGATATCTAATTTTTTGAAAATAATCCCTGATCCACAGATCTCAACTTTATTTTGACATATAATTCAGTTACTTGCTTCATTTCGTTTTCCTACATAAATAGAGGACAGTTTTAAAAAAGCAAATATTAGTAGATCCCTTTAGACAGACACATCTTAATCAACATGGGATTAAAAAATAAAAAACATCAAGTTACATGAAAGAAAGAAAAAAGAGTCTTGGGAAAAGCCAACTGTATTCTTATACTTTTTTCTTCTGGCAAACAAAGACCCACTCTCCACACTAGGAATAGATTACCTTCCCTCTTCTTAAAAACACTGAACACATGATGCTAAACCCATCATCATACAGACCAAGAATACTTAAAAATTATTTGCTGCTAAGCCTTTGATTCAGAGAAATCTTTAAAGTACAAGGTACATCTAAATGAGCAGGGAGTTTTGGAAGGTATACAGGAAGAATAATTCCAAACAAAGCCTTCAAGGATCTAAATTACAGTCTTCTTTTTAGTCTAAATACAGGAGGTGGGGGAGAGACACTTACATCGACATTAGCTGGGGAGGCCTTTTTCTTATGGAAGCGTACAGCCTGCTAGTTTGCAAATCCTTCCAATACCCCTGTGAAATAGGTTTATCTAAAATATTATACCCCGAAGGAGAAACTGAGGCACTAAGAGGTTCAGAGTTCAATCTGTGCAGTTTACCAGTTGCAGAAAAGTGATTTTCATGGATTTACTTTTTGATGTTTGTAGAAACAGTATAAATAAGTTTTCATTTTATATTTCAAAGCACCCTATGAAGCAGAAACAAGATATCCTCAGTTAAAGAGAAATGATTACAAAGGAATAAATGTATATGATTGAATAAAAATCTTATTAATGATCTGCAGGGTCTGAATACACTTTCAAACCTACTTTAAGTCCATCTTCATCATTTCCACCAGCAGGTTATGTCTATTCTGTGAATCATTTGTAAAAAGTAAGCCTAGTACTATTTTGTAATGAAGATGCCTGAACACTAAGGTCAGAGCTGTGAATGTTCAAGAAAGATCGTGGATAACCCACAAAGTGGATGTGGAGAATTTCCTTCCAGCAGTTTTCTACTCCTTGGCATGACAATGCAGTGACTAAGATATAAAGTCGATTTAATCTCATTTGAAATTCACTCCTGGTTTGCATTCTTTCTCATATTTAATTTAGAAAATTAAAAATACCCGGTTATAAATCTGATCTCATTATTACAACTGTACCTTGGAAAAGCAGCTTATATTTCTCTATGGGAGATAATCGGGTAAACATGTTACCAAACAATAATTAATAATTTAATGTCCTTCAAGTTCAAGGGTAGGGTAAATCTATGTATGCTATTTATAACCTAGTGAGATTGATTATTCAAGTATTAGCAATATTAGTCCTTAAAATGTTATCATTTATGTAGTGCAAAATATATATATGTATATATGTACACAAACCAAACTACTGGACAACAGAAAGAAGTGTAATCATCACAAACTAAGATTTTCTTGTGAGCTCCACAATCCATTTCATTCCGAGGTCATCCAGGCCCAGTAGTCTTCTTGAGTAAAATATCAGTCTTCAGTTCAGTTTTCTTTAAAAAGAAAGTAAAAACCAATTTCCTATGAATATAAATGCAACCTCGATATGAAACACATCCATACCAAAGAATTCTCTGAATGATAACATAATAATAATATTTGAATTCAAAATAAAGCCATAAAACTACAAATGATCCTTCTGAAGTAACTTCACATGACTTTAGCTCAACAGGAAAGATCCAATTGTGAGTGCTGACATTACCAAATAGTTTTTAATAAATAATTTAAATGTACATTTCTCCTCTCCTAGTTTCTAGATTCTCATCCCTTTCTAGTCAGCTATTATACAATTCAGATTGTTACAAATTATTTGATAATTTTATCAAAATGGAAAAGTTGTGAAACAAAAAAAGCTTAATAAAACTACAAAAGGTTGATAGATATACAACCTGGACTATTCATTTAATCAACAAATACTATGTATCTGTTACTTTCCAGGCACTGGGGATTCAAACATAAATGAGGCAGGCTCTCAGCCCTCGAAAGAGCTCTCAGTGTAGTTGAGGGGGGAGTGGGGGGACATATAAACCAACAACCCAGATATGTATAATGTGTCTGTTTTAATGATAGCAGAGCAAATGAGCTTTTAGAGAAGGGTGGGCTTGTCAGCACAAGACACAACAATCACATATGATCTGAGTTCTGGGAGAGGTTGTAAAATCTCTACTCTTCCCAGCACTCAAGATGCCAAAATGCTTGAAACTCTTTCATTACAGGTTCATGCCTCTCCTTTGTAGAAATGCTCTTATGCAATCCCCTTGGCAGGAGTGATATTTTACATAATCGGATCATTCCTTATCCTCTGTAGCAATCTTCTTATATATACCCCCTTGGCAGGAGTGACATTTTAAATAATCAGATCAATTTTCATATAACAGAAGATCAGTCGTGGCATGAAGAAAAAAGGCCCCTGGAGGCAGAGAATTGTGGGTGGTTCTAAAGACTAACTGGGAGCCAGGTTTTAGCAGAAATATTAGCTGGGAGGTTGCCTGAACAGTCAGCAACAATTATCAAGAACCCACGTGACACAGATTACTATACAAGGTCCTTTGCAGATTTACAAAAAAGCACACAATTGGTCTATGAACCCCCAATCTTCTATCTACTGTAACAGGGAAATAGAATAAATTACTATCACTATCTTCAGAACTTTTGAATGTTTTTCAGGCTCTCAATGAGATCTTTCTCTCCTTTTTTTTTTTAACTAACTTGCAAAATGTAGGGTATGGTATGATAAGACAAGAAAAGTTACAAGAAACAACAGACAAGGGAACAGGAATAAAATTCTGCCTTTCCCCGACTTAGCCCGTTGAACTCGGTGCTCCGGCCGCACTGCTGAGATTCTTTCCTAGAAGCCTCGGCCTGACTTTCTGGGCCAGTGCCATCTTTCCCAGTCTCCATCTTGAAGAATGTTTCTCCCGAGATCCTCCCCACCCCATCCAGTTTTTATTTATTACCTCTCTAATGAAAGCTGAGTGTCTCCAAGGAAACTACATGACAACAAATTTATGAATCTGGGTAGACTGCTAAAGAAAGGTGGTTAGAAACATCCTTTCCTTCAAAGTGATAGATTAAGAGTAGTCTTTTGGACTTAACAGGTCTGCTTCCAGTATTGAACTCTTGGATCATTTTAACAGTAGAATTATCAGGTTAAGTAATGGGACAGGTGGCAACACAAGAGGCTGCTCAGGGCCTATTTTTGAACAGGTCTGCAGGTGTTGCTCTCCGTATCCCATACTGGAAGAATGTTCTTCTGATCTACTGCAGAGTGATGTGAGAAATCTCTTTTACTTTTATATTTGTACTCTTCTATGCCAGAAAAAAAAAATCAAGCAATGGACCTTAGTATTACTTTTTTTTTTTTTTTTTTTTGTGAGGAAGACCAGCCCTGAGCTAACATCCGTCCAATCCTCCTCTTTTTGCTGAGGAAGACTGGCCCTGGGCTAACATCGTGCCCATCTTCCTCCACTTTATATGGGACGCCACCACAGCGTGGCTGACAGGCAGTGCATCGGCGGGCGCCCGGGATCCGAACCTGCGAACCCCGGGCTGCCAAGCGCGGACTAAACCGCTGCGCCACCAGGCGGCCCCCAAGACCTTAGTATTACTTTTAATGTTAAAAATTTTTTAAAGCTTACCACAAATAGATTGCCACTTATTTTACATAGGTATAGGACTATTTCAGTGTGTCACTTTGTGTCCAGATTTTATTTATTAAATAAAATGAAAGCTTTTCCATGTCTATGGTACCTCAGTTTGCCATCCCGCCATCAGTGCATTCAGCCATGCACTCAGCACATGTTTACTGAAAGCCTACAGCACGCCAGATGCAGTACGAGGGGAGGAGGTACAAGATGGCCCATTATTAGTAGGGCACACCCTCTCCTGCCCATACTTTTCCCGTCCTAATAGGATTTCTAGATTTTTCTCTTCATACCTAACAGACCTGTCTCCTCCACACCACACACACTGCTTTCTAATCTTCATTCCTGTAATTGTTGGATTAAGAACTGTTAACCAACACCAGACTAAAAGAAGCCTAAATCCCCTCAAGGCCAAATATGGCTCTATCTCTAACCCCAGTTAATTTGTTACATACATAAGCAAAAACACTTTTGTAAAAACAATATAGCTCATCAAAATGCAGTTGCGCAGGGCTAAATAATTTGCAATTTGGAAGGACTAAACACCTAACACACAGCAGAAAACCTGACAAAGACTCAACAATAGCAAAGTAGAAAATTAAAATAGGGAAGAGTTTCTCCATTCAGAGACACCTGTAAACAACTGAAAGGGTCCCTTAGGATAAATGGCGTATACTTCCTACTAGTAAGGAACATTTTAAAAAATCATTTTAGAAAAACTGCAATTTTCAGTGACTGCTAAAGCAAAGCACAGTTTGTTTTTTCAGTCTTTACTAAAGTGACAAGCTGCTTCAACCTTAAGAAGAAAATTAATTATTAACCAAAGTAAGCTTTAGGCTTTTTGTCCAATGTCAAATTTCTCTACTCTCCAATCCCCAACCTTCTACAAAGGAAACATGAAAAGAAACTTTAAAATGCACTGCAACATATGTTAACACCCACAAAGGTGCCACTGTTCCCTCGGCTTAAATCTAGCATTACTACATATTGAAAAAGGTTTGGTTCTTTTTTTCTATTATCAGGGAAATTAGAATTTAAACCACTGTACAACATGAAACCCAACCATCATAGGAGAAAAGTAAAACATGTGAAAGAAGAAAAGAAAGGACTTAAATTAAGGTCTGTATCCCAACAGCTGAAATGACACATACAAAAATGGATTAGAAAGAGGGTAAACAATGCTAAGACAGCAATTTATGCTTCTGAAATCCTGCTAAGGTTTTTTCAAGAGGGCAGGTGTATTCCAAGAACACTAATGTACTAGAAAACTTATTTAGTTAATTTATGAACATAAATCAAAGTGTCTTAACATAAGCAGAGAACAAGGAAGACTGACATGACTCACCCAATGTCACCAGCATTTCAGTTGCCCTCCTGGAACGTATTCTAACTGGAGCACTTATACTAATGTGCTGATATCCCTTCTACAGGAGAGAAGGGGACATGTCCGGTTTTCGCTTTTGTTATCAAGGGTAGTAATTAGAAACTTGGGTTCTTTGGTAGAGGAACAACATACCCATAATTATTTAAACTTCTAGATTTGTTTAAAATGTGTTTTACTGCACATATTTAAAAGAGCGCTTAAAATCTTATTATCAAATATGCTGTTTCTTTTCTCCATTTGTTATAACTTAATGGGAAATGGTGACTAAATACTGAAAACATAACCATGAGGCCATCGGTGAGGTACAATTGTCTATCTGTCCATCCATGGAGAGTAACTCAGTTTACACAGTGTCTGAAATGATGCTTTAGGGATCTTCTTGAATCCAAGAGTTTTGGCCTCAGGCTATTCCTAACCTAGATGATCTCAGAGCACTTTCGAGGATTCCAATCTATTACTCTCACACTTATCTGAGTCATCTCGTGGCATCCCAAATTGAAATTCTGGCCCCCAAATCAGAATAATCCCTATTTCCAGAGCCAGTCAACCACCAGGGTGAAAATGTTCTGAAATGTCAATGCCTATATCTCAAAGGTACAGGGAGCATGCAGGCATTGCTTACCTATCCACTGTCCTTTAATCCCAGCAAAGAGCCCAAAATAAACATCAGACTTTAAGGACACTGTTTCCTCATTAGCCACAAAACTTAAGTCTGTAATCATTTTCTGGTTGTTGCCCAAATCAAAAGTGTACAAATCCATCAGATGCTCTCAAGCAAAAATTTTTTAAGTCTAACAAGTACCTAGAAATCCACAATCATTTCCAAGGTAGTTTCAGTCTCAGGATTAGTACAGAATGTTCGGTATGACAACATATCTATAAAACGGACCTAACCCCTTAACTGCTGCTGAAAGCTCTGTCTGCTATAGATTACAAGAGTCTACAAACCACTTTGAATTATAAAACCACAGTATTACCTTCTCCTTCTTTGATAATAGAGATGCACCAACCACTGGGCAATGAAAGGCCATATGATAGCAAAAGCTAATGTAGCAGGAGACATCTCGAAGGGCCACCAAGACGGTCTCTGGGGAAATAAAATAAGCTGGTCACCAATCTATTACAAACTGCATGAATAAACTTAAAAACACACCTAATTCATAATTTTGAAAATATATAATTAATAATAAATCTCACTTCTGGCTAAGGGAGGGAAATGGTCTACATGTCAGAGCATAATTCAGTAAGTAGATTTTGAGGAGTACTTCAGATTTAAATAAACACAAAATAGGTATATTTTTAACTTTAAAGTTCTGAAGGGTATATTTGATTTGCAATACTTTAAGACTTCATGTAATCTAAGTCTACTGTAAACTTAGATTTAAGAAAAAAATATCTTACCTGTGAAGGGGGCTGATTACTAGTCTGTAATGTTGATGATTTTGCCTAAAAACACAAATGAAAGCGATTTAGCTCCGACAAAATGAAAAAAAATACAGTAACTTTTCTATTTTCTACCTTTTTTTAAAAAAAAGCTGAAATATTAGTTTATTCTGTATTTTTTTGCTGACTATGCTTTCACTATCCTGAAACCCACACTGACCAAATGACAAGGTTCCTAAAACTGCCAGTCAAATAAATATCTTTGACATTTTATATTTTATAGTTCAAATAATAAAAGATTATCAAAGTAAAACTTCAAATTGATCTAAGCCATTACTTCTTTTGTATTTCTATTAAATTATCTACTCAACTTTTCTTATTAATTCCTTAATTTCCATACAAACCACCAATTTACAAACACATCTGAGACCCACAGCCTTGATTATTAAAACTGTAATGATAGGAGCACCAAAGTACATAAAACAACTGCTAAAAAACCTTAAAGGAGATATTAACAATAACACAATAATAGTAGGGGATCTTAATACCCCCCTTACATCAATAGATAGATCATCCAGACAAAAAGTCAATAAGGAAATAATGGACTTAAATGAAAAACTAGACGCAATGGATTTAATAGATATATACAGAGCACTCCACCCAAAAAAAGCAGAGTACACATTCTTCTCAAGTGCACATGGAACATTCTCAAGGATAGACCATATATTAGGAAACAAGGCAAACCTCTATAAATTTAAGAAGATTGAAATCATTACAAGCATCTTTTCTGATCATAATGCTGTGAAACTAGAAATCAACTGCAAGGAAAAAACTAGGAAAGGGACAAAGATGTGGAGACTAAACAACATGCTACTGAACAACCAATGGGTCGTTGATGAAATTAAAGAAGAAATCAAAAGCTATCTGGAGACAAATGAAAAGGAAAGTACACCATACCAACTCATATGGGATGCAGCAAAAGCAGTCCTGAGAGGGAAATTCATAGCAATACAAGCTCACCTTAACAAACAAGAAAAATCCCAAATAAATAACCTTAAATTGCACCTAACAGAGTTGGAAAAAGAAGAACAGACAAAGCCCCGAATCAGCAGAAGGAGGGAAATAATAAAAATCAGAGCAGAAATAAATGAAATTGAAACCAAAAAAAACAGTAGAAAGGATCAATGAAACAAAGAGCTGGTTCTTTGAGAAGATAAATAAAATTGACAAACCCTTAGCCAGACTCACTAAGAAAAAAAGGGAGAAGACTCAAATAAGTAAAATTAGAAATGAAAGAGGAGAAATTACAACAGACACCACAGAAATACAAGGGATTATTAGGGAATACTATGAAAAACTTTACGCCAACAAATTGGACAACCTAGAGGAAATGGACAAATTCTTGGAAGTGTACAACCTCCCAAAACTGAATCAAGAAGAAATAGAGAATCTGAACAGACCAATCACAAGTAAAGAGATTGAAACAGTAATCAAAAACCTCCCAAAAAATAAAAGCCCAGGACCAGATGGCTTCCCTGGAGAATTTTATCAAACGTTCAAAGAAGATTTAGCACCTATCCTTCTCAAACTATTCCAAAAAATAGAGGAAGATGGAATACTTCCCAACACATTCTATGAGGCCGACATCATCCTGATACCAAAGCCAGACAAGGACAATACAAAGAAGGAAAACTACAGGCCAATATCGCTGATGAACATAGACGCAAAAATCCTCAACAAAATATTGGCAAACCGAATACAGCAATACATCAAAAAGATCATACACCACGATCAAGTGGGATTTATACCAGGGACACAGGGATGGTTCAACATCCGCAAATCAATCAACGTGATACACCACATTAACAAAATGAAGACTAAAAACCACATGATCATCTCAATCGATGCAGAGAAGGCATTCGACAAGATCTAGCATCCATTTATGATAAAAACTCTCAAAAAATGGGTATAGAAGGAAAGTACCTCAACATAATAAGGGCCATATATGACAAACCTACAGCAAACATCCTACTCAACGGGGAAAAACTGAAAGCCATTCCTTTGAGGACAGGAACAAGACAAGGGTGCCCACTCTCACCGCTCTTATTCAACATAGTACTGGAAGTTCTGGCCAGGGCAATTAGGCAAGAAAAAGGAATAAAAGGACTCCAAATAGGCAATGAAGAAGTGAAACTCTCACTATTTGCAGACGACATGATCCTATACATAGAAAACCCCAAAAATTCCATTGGAAAGCTACTAGAAACAATCAACAACTACAGTAAAGTGGCAGGGTATAAAATCAACTTACAAAAATCAATTGCATTTCTATACACTAACGATGAAAAAACAGAAAGAGAACTCAAAAAGACAATCCCATTTACAATTGCAACAAAGAGAATAAAATATGTGGGAATAAATTTAACCAAGGAGGTCAAAGACCTATACAATGAAAACTATAAGACACTATTGAAAAAATCTAGGAGGACATAAAGAAATGGAAAAATATTCCATGCACATGGATTGGAAGAATAAATATAGTTAAAATGTCCATTCTACCTAAAGCAATCTACAGATTCAATGCAATCCCAATCAGAATCCCAATGTCATTCTTCACGGTAATAGAACAAAAACTACTGAAATTCGTATGGGGTAACAAAAGAGCCCGAATAGCTAAAGCAATTCTGAAAAAAAAGAACAAAGCTGGAGGCATCACAATCCCTGATTTCAAAATATACTATAAAGCTACAGTAATCAAAACAGCATGGTACTGGTACAAGAATAGACACACAGATCAATGGAACAGAATTGAAAGCCCAGAAATAAAACCACACACCTATGGACAGCTAATCTTCGACAAAGGAGCAAAGAACATACAATGGAGAGAGGGAAGTCTCTTCAATAAATGGTGCTGGGAAAATTGGATAGCAACATGCAAAAGAATGAAAGTAGACCATCTCCTATCGCCATATACAAAAATCAATTCAAAATGGATCAAAGACCTGAAAGTGAGACCTGAAACTATAAAACTCCTGGAAGAAAATATAGGCAGTACACTAATTGCGATTGGACATAAAGGGATCCTTTCAGATTCCATGTCTACCCGGACAAGGGAAACAAAAGAAAAAATAAACAAGTGGGACCTCATCAGACTAAAGAGCTTCTACAAGGCAAATGAAACCAGGATCAAAATGAATAAACAACCCACCAGCTGGGAGAAAATATTTGCAAATCGTTTGTCTGACAAGGGATTAATCTCAGTAATATACAAAGATCTCATACAACTGAGCAACAATAAAACAAACAACCCGATCAAAAAATGGGCAGAGGATATGAACAGACATTTTTCCAAGGAAGAGATCCAGATGGCCAATAGACACATGAAAAGATGTTCAACATCACTAATCATCAGGGAAATGCAAATCAAAACTACACTGAGATATCACCTTACACCGGTTAGAATGGCTATAATCACAAAGACAAATAACAACAAATGCTGGAGAGGTTGTGGAGAAACGGGGACCCTCATTCACTGCTGGTGGGAATGCAAACTGGTGCAGCCTCTA
Source organism: Tapirus indicus (assembly GCA_031878705.1). Lineage (NCBI taxonomy): Eukaryota > Metazoa > Chordata > Mammalia > Perissodactyla > Tapiridae > Tapirus > Tapirus indicus. The sequence continues at coordinate 103,585,129 of CM062925.1, forward strand.
TGGAAAACAGTATGGAGAGTCCTCAAAAAATTAAAAATAGAAATACCGTATGATCCAGCAATACCACTCTTGGGCATCTACCCAATGGACGTGAAATCAACCATCACAAAAGGCATATGCACCCCTATGTTCATTGCAGCATTATTCACTATAGCCAAGAAGTGGAAGCAACCCAAGTGTCCCTCAACTGAAGATTGGTTAAAGAAGATGTGGTATATACATACAATGGAATACTACTCAGCCATAAGAAAAGACACAATTGTCCCATTTGCAACAACATGGAAGGACCTAGAGGGTATTATGTTAAGTGAAATAAGCCAGAGAGAGAAGGACAGACACTGCATGAACTCACTCATAGATGGAATATAAGTGAACACACGGACAGAGAGAACTGATTGGTGGTTACCAAGGGGAAGGGGGGTGGGGGGGCACAAGGGGTGAAGGGTTACATCCACAAGGTGACGGACAAAAATGTACAACTAAAACCCCACAGTGTTATAAACTAAGACATCAATAAAAAAAAATAAATTAAAAAAAAAAAAACTGTAATCATTATGTAAACAACATCCAAAGATCTGTTTTGGAAATTCACAAGGTACAGCAGAAGAGGTATACAATAGATATGAGAAATGAACCATTAGTGTTGTAGATTTTTACTTTTTTATTTTATTTTTTCCAGCTTTACTGAGGTATAATTGACAAAATGACATATATTTGAAGTGTAGAACATGATGATTTGATATAAGTATACACTGTGGAATGATTACCATAATCAAGTTAATTCACACATCCCTCACTTCACATAGTTATCTTTTGTGTTTTGTTTTTCTGGGGTGAGTTGTGTGTGTGTGTGTGTGTGTGTGTGTGTGTGTGTCAGGAAGATTGGCCCTGAGCTACACCAATCCTCCTTTTTTTGCTGACGAAGATTAGCCCTGAGCTAACATCTGTGCCCATCTTTCTCTGTTTTGTACATGGGACACCTGCCACAGCATGGCTTGATGAGTAGTGCATAGAGCCGCACCCGGGATCTGAACCTGCGAACCCCAGGCCTCCGAAGTGGAGTGCACGAACTTAACCACTACGGCACCGGGCTGGACCCCTGTAGGCTTTTAAATGAAAAGTATAAACTAAACAGAAAAATTTCAAACTAATTTAGGAAACTTAGATTCCTATTTGGCTCATCCTATACACAAGCTTCCTTAGGCTAGTTGCTAGAAACTTATTATTCCAGTTTCTCCATTTATTGTAAGTTTAGAGAAATGGCATGAAAATTAATGAGGTCATTCATTCAAAAAACATTTACTGAGCATCTATTCCATAACAGTCACCATTCTAGGCATTAGAGATACAGCCGGGAACAAACGACAAAAATTGCTGTCCTAATACAGCTTACACTCTAGCAGAGGGATTCAGATAATAACAAATAGGCCAGTAAAATGCACAGTATGTCAGGTAGTCATAAATGCAAATAAAACAGGGAAGGGAGATGGGACATGTCAAAGGAGGGGAGGCTTGGAAATAATTTTAAATAGTGGTCAGGGGAGGCTTTGTGGGCATTTGAGCCAAGATCTAAGCAAAGAAAAACTGTAAGCTATGTGGCTAACTGGGGGAACGGCCTTCTGTACAGAGGCACTAGCAAGTGCAAAGACCCAGGGTGGGAGGGAGCTTGCTGCAAGTTCAAGGACAGCAAGGAGGCCAGTGTGCTGAAGCAGAGTGGGAACAGCAGGAAGTGTGAGTGTGAGTGGGGTGGGGGAGGGCAGGCTTTTAAATGTCTTGTTACAGGTAATATGATTTCAGGAAGCCCAGTATGACTATACCTTACAGGCAAAACTAAATTAGTTGCCTCTGAATATTGCATTAGTCCTCACAGACCATCAGGTGTTAAAGAAGTTACCATTCCAGTATACTCAAGTTGCAAATGCTGAAAGAATCTAGACAAGGTAATCATTTTTATGGTATTAGTTATAATAGTACCTTGTGGGCATAACTATTTAACCAAGAGGTTTATCTACAGCACTTCTCCAGACTTCATGGAATAAAGCACAGAACTACAAAACTGGGCTCTGAGGTATCTGATGACTTATCCAAGGTCACATTAGTCAGATTTAGAATGGAACTCGAGGTGACCAAATCCCAGTGTGAAGACACAACTATTCTTCATTAAAGTAGCAACTAGTGACAAATACTAAGGCTGAATCAAAAACTATTAAATAGAACTATGAGTGGATTTTTTTTCTGATTAATAAATGGTCTGGAAAGGCAAACGAAGATTCCTAAAGAGGCTTGCTTGCAGCCGAGAAGTAACTGGCATTACCTGTATAATTAGCATTATGACTTTTTGCTTTAGTGATATTTATCCTTATATATTGTTTAAAAAAATTCAATGACACTTGTTAAAGCACAGTAAGGAAGACTTTATTCAAAGGAGGAGGGCCTATTACTATAGGTATAGGACCACTGCAGTGGGGGAGAGAGATTGGAATCAGTTCCCGATAGGGCATGGGCAAGGGGGAATTTACAGTCAAGGAGCAGGGTGGGGATCGGTGGATGTGAAATTACTCAGAGAAAACATCAGGGGTAAGGGAGGTTGTGGCTAAACCGACCTAACAGGATTCTTGCTACAGACAGGCCTGGATGATCACACATCATCTGCGGGATGGTGGAGGACAAAGAGCCCAATCAGACATCAAAGGTGGGAGGTTCTGGTTAAACTGACTTAGCAGGGTTCCTGCTAAAACTGGATTTTACAAGGAAGAAGTGAAGAGATGGGACTAAGAGAAGGTTCAGGAGCCTGACTAAAGTTTGGTCAAGCAACAAATCTTTGTCAATATCAAGTGGCTTTTACATACCTAGAAATTCTACTTATCATTCTATAGCTACATTAAAATAAGGATTACTGAATTTTTTTGAAAATCATTTTGAAAGGAAAAATCTCATACAATAGTAACCATTGCAAAGAAAATATAAGTTAGGTCCTCTGTAAGCCTGTGAACTTCCTGAGAGAAGAAACCAAACTGTCTTACCATCATTGCTGTCATCACCATCGTCATCTCATGTGACAGTACTTAAGTGCTTAATATTTTCCAGGCACTCTACCAAGCATTCTATTTTATCTCTGAATAAGCTTACGAGGTAGACATTATTAATATTTCCATTTTATACATAAGAAAACTGAGGCACAGAGAAGTTAAGTAACCTGACCCAAGATCACAAACTAAGTGGCAGAGCCAGAATTTGAATCCAGGCAGTTTGCTCCAAGGTCTGCTACACTGTGCTCTCTCTGTTTTCATTTTTGTGTCCACTGCCTAGAAAAGTATCTGGTATGTGGCCATTCAACAAATATTTATTGAGTGAATGAATCTAAGGAACTGTTTTACAAAAAAAATAATATATCTCAGGCAGCTTATTGAGGTGAAAAGTACATCAGATGAGAAATCAGGACACTAGTTACAGACCTGGCTCTGCAATCAATTAATGTGTTCTCAGTATCGCAGCTTCCTCGTCTGCTGAACCAAGTGTACTGAACCAAGTTCCCTTCAGTTCTACAGTCTACTATCAATTTATTTCTTTTATTCATCCAAATGAATTATGCAAATTTTAAGGGGAAAAGTCCTTAACATGTCAGAACCTTTAAGTTTGTTTTATGTAAGACAAGAGTGAAAAAGAAAAATTAAAAAAAAAAATCAAAAGAACATTTAGCAGAATTTAAATACCATTAAAGACATTAAATAGATACAAAGTATTCTTTTAAAAAATCACAGAACAGGGCCAGTTCCATGGCACAGTGGTTAAGTTCAGCATGTTCCCCTTCGGCAGCCTGGGTTCACAGGTTTGGATCCTGGGCATGGACCTACACCACTCATCAGCCACGTGGCGACCCACGTATAAAAGAGAGGCAGACTGGCACAGATTAGCTCAGGGCTAATCTTCCTCAGCAAAATAAATAAATAATTTAAGAAACAACAGAACAAGAAAATACAGACTACTGGAACAATAATGTTCAAGAGTACTAAATTAACAAATGAGGTTTCCTACTTGTGTTAGCTCTTTTTTGCTTCCTTCAACATAGTTCTTTAATCTAGGGACAGTCTGACAGGATCTTAGGCCTTAAATACATATTATTTCTCAAGCTAATATAGAATAGTAGAATTTTCTTATTAATGAAAGATACGAAGTAATTTGATATCAACAACCTACACTTACCTGTACAAACAAGATGTCACTTATTTAAGGCACTATTCTTAACCTTGTCTTAGCACTTTGTCTTATCATAGACCCTGTTGAGAATCTGACGAAGGCAATAAACCCCCTCTCCTCAAAAATGCAAAATCAAACAAAAATTGGCACATTATTTTAGGATGTTCATAGACTCACAAAAGTCTACAGATTCATAATCTAAGTAATAAAATATAATTGAGAATCATTGAGATACATGTAATTGAGAAAACTCGTGATAATTTGAGTAAGTTACTTATTAGGTAAAGAGGAAGATATTCACAATGGTTGTTTAGAAAACCTACAGTATTAGTTTCTTCACATATATCTACATTCAATGTGTTCATCTTATCATGGAAGCACATCCTCTTTGATTAATCCCTACAAATTTTTCTTAACATCTGTTACAGTATGATGCTTCGACATCGTATGTATGAAGCTAGGTCAGACAGCTAGGCTAGCTGCCTCTTTCTTTTCTCCAATCAATGTTATTCGAGGAGGCACTAGTCAGGGGGCAAATGGGGCAGATCTCTAGTAGCCATTTGAAAGCTCTGCAGTTGAATACAGGGATTATTGCAGCCCAATCAAGACTATGAACCTAGTTGAATTGTCCCTTCCTATGATCCTTTCATCTTCTTTCAGTACCTCCTCCATATTCAGCTGTCAGGCTTTATTCAACACAGGATAGCAATCTGCCATAGCAGAAAGAGCACTGCCCTAGGAAACAGGATGTCTGGGTTCTGCTTGAGTTTCTGCAACTGACTAGCTGTACTAACTTTTCAAAGGTTTAATACCCTTGATCTTTCAGGGTCAAACGACAGTGGAGGTCAAACTATAACTCTACATTCCTCTCTGGCTTTGAAGGGTCTTTTTTGGGTTTTTGTTTTTGGTGAGGAAGATTAGCCCTGAGCTAACATCTGTTGCCAATCCCCCTCTTTTTGCTGAGGAAGATTGGCCCCAGGCTAACATCCATGTCCATCTTCCTCTACTTTCTATGTGGGACACCTGCCACAGCATGGCTTGATAAGCGGTGCGTGGGTCTGCCCCTGGGATCCGAATCTGCAATCCCTGGGCTGCGGAAGTGGAGCTTGTGAACTTAACCACTACACCACTGGGCCGGCCCTGAAGAATGACCCTTTAACGATGAACTCTAGGACATTAGTTATGGTCTCTTAATTAGTTCTTCAAACTGCACTATTTAACAGCTCTTACTCTTCTAATACCAAGCACCCTACTCCTACCTCCAAAATGGTACAGCTTATTTTACACTCTAAAAATTTTCTAAAAAATTCTTTTATTTTTTAAAAAATCATTAAACCACATCGATCTGTGTAAATCTGATTAACACTGATGACAAGTACATGCTGTTTTACAGGATCAACAATGGAAGAAGAGGGGCCGCCCGGTGGCGCACCGGTTTAGTTCGCGCTTGGCAGCCCAGGGTTCGCGAGTTCGGATCCTGGGCACCCGCAGACGCACTGCCCGTTAGCCATGCCGTGGTGGTGTCCCATATAAAGTGGAGGAAGATGGGCACGGATGTTACCCCAGGGCCAGTCTTCCTCAGCAAAAAGGGGAGGATTGGCAACAGATGTTAGCTCAGGGCTGGTCTTCCCCACAAAAAAAAAAAAAAACAATGAAAGAAGAAAATAAGACAAATTCTGAAGCTTACCTGCGAAGCTGTTAGTGTCTCCAGTTTATGAAGTCTCTGAAGGACTTTCTGCATGTCCTCCTGCAGTCGAATGAGCACAAGAGCGATCTGCTCATTGAGGCCACCTCTTGACCCTCTGTCTGAGCCCCAGCGCTCTCCGTCACCTCCACTTCCCACTTGCCGACCCTTGGTTCCCTCGCTCAAATGTTGCATCCTATGCCCTATTTTAAGAGAGCAAAATAAGTTAGTCTTAAATAATTCGAATAAAAGTAGAAATAGTTTGCTTTATTCATTTTCCTCTGTTATTTCTTTGAGATCTAAATCTCCAAAGTGGAGTGGAAGCAATCAGGAAGTACATGAAATATTGGGATCAAAGAAGTAGATACATAAACTTCTATTTATATTGATACATTCTAAATTTTTTCCTGCTATGGTTTTATAATGCACTTAATATACTGATACAAGACTAAATGCATATAATTCTCAAATAATATACATATTTGTGGTGCATTCTCAAAAATTCTTTACTAAAACGGTAACAAGATTGAAAAATTTGAAGACTGCTTTTTTTGTGTGTGTGTGAGGAAAACTGGCTCTGAGCTAACATCCATTGCCAATCCTCCTCTTTTTGCTGAGGAAGATCAGCCCTGAGTTAACATCTGTGCCCGTCTTCCTCTATTTTTTGTATATGGGACGCCTCCACAGCATGGCTTTGATGAGCGGTGCATCAGTCCACGCCTGGGATCTGAACCTGCGAACCCTGGGCCGCCACAGCGGAGCACGCCAACTTAACCACAATGCCACCGGGCCAGCGCTGAAGACTGCTTCTTTAGTGTATTAAAAGCCACACTAAATAGCTATGTTTTCCTTTCTGGTCATTTTTGGTTTTATCACATTGTAAGCCTTGCAAAAGGTTTTTAAATGTGTTTTTCTTACTATAAATTCCATTATACTATATAAATATTGAAATCTCACTATTAAGTTATCCATCCATTCTTTTTCCTACACATATATTTACAGAATTGGCATTACCCTTTATACATGATTCTGCATCCTACTTTTAAAAAATATTATAAACATTTATCTGTATCATTAAATTTTATTCCAAAAACACTGAAATGGCTACTTAAATTCCCTATTAAGACCAGGAAGTAGTAATTTACTCAATCATTCTCCACCTTTGGGCAGTTAGGACTATTCCAAATAACACCGCAATGAATGTCTTTGTATATGAATTCTTGTCCAAATTTCTGCTGATTTCTTAAGGACAGACAGATTCAAAGAAGAATTACTGGGTCAAAGGAGAACAACTTTGTCAAGGTTCTTAATGAGTGCTGCCAAGTTATTTTTCAGAAAGGCTGAAACAGGTTTATTTATTTATTTTTGTGAGGAAGATTGGCCCTGAGCTAACATCTGTTACCAACCTTCCTCTTTTTGCTGAGGAAGATTAGCCCTGAGCTATCATCTGTGCCCGTCTTCCTCTATTTTGTAGATGCCTCCACAGCATGGCTTGATGAGCAGTGTATAGATCCACGCCCAGGGTCCGAATCTGCAAACCCCGCGCCACCGAAGTGGAGCGCGCCAACTTAACCACTACACCACTGGGCCGGCCCTGAAACAGTTTTATATTGCTGTGTATTAAAGGTACTACCATGTTACCCTACCCTTGCAGAAATGGAATATTACAAGTTTTTACATGTTTGCTAATATAATGGGTAAGTATTGATTGTTTTGTTTTAAACAATAAACAGGAAATTTTCTACCTCATTGCCCTTTGGCATCCTAGAACCCTGTAACAGCAGCATTCCCAAAACTGAACTTGCATCAAGTGGTGTTTGTGTTGTAAGAGAAATGGAATTGGAGCTGTTTGCCAAGTTAAACCCCAAAGAGTACACTGAGGTGCTTGATGCCATCTTTAAGAAGACTTCTACTCTTGCATCAAAAGGAAGTAAATTTTAAAGTGGTCCTTCACGAAAGGACTACTTCAGCTATTGATATGAAATTTACATGAGAAAAGAAGTGGGAAGTCCAGTTTGAGGCGTAGCTTTTTCCTGCATCCTTAAAAGCTTGAGATATTCTGGGATGGCTTATCAGTGGGTACTGATGATGCTAAAAAACTACTCCTATCTCTGCTCACTTTACTATATCCTATATAATATTCAGTTTTCAAACCAGCCTTCACAAAGACAGGATTAAGCAGATCATTCCCATGTTACAGTAATCCCCACCTCCAGTCACTCTGTCCAATTACCAGAGTACTTATCACCATTTGCAACATATCTGAATTACTGCTTATTCACCATCAGCTCCCCTTTCCTAGAATGTAAGCTCCAGGGAAGGAAGGACTTGTCTTGTTCTCTACAGCATCCCCAAGATCCAAAACAGCCTGACAAAGAACAGGTGCTGAGTAATATTTGTTTAATCCTAAAGCAGATTTACTATGAAGCTCAAGAAGCTTACCTTCAGTTCAGGCCCTGTGATTGCTGGGAGCTGCAGCATGGTGCAGGTGGGATGAAGCCAGGTTGTAAACAGGAAGTCTTTCATATAAATCATTTTGGTAAATTGCCTCAAGAAAGGAACCTGAATCCAAGGCTCGAGTAATATGCTTGATCTTTCTTTTCTTAGCTAAATATTCTCAATTTTGTATGTATTCAAATGGCTAATTTTTAAACTCTAATTTTAATACTACTAATTCTTTTTTTTCCTGCCATGTCTTCATTTCTTTTATTTTATGTAGATTTTTTTCAACCAGATACACAGATAATCCTTTAACTTTTTAGGACCTATGAAATTATACAGGAATTTTCCTTTTTTTTTTTTCAGGTATACAACATAATGATTCGATATTTGTATACATTGTGAAACAATCACCAAAATAAGCCTAGTCAAGATCCGTCAACATACATAGTTACAGATTCTTATTTTCTTATGATGAGAGCTTTTAAGATTTACTCTCTCAGCAACTTTCAAATATGCAAAAGAGTATTAATAACTATAGTCGCCATGCTGTACACTATATCCCATAACTTATTTATTTTATAACTGGAAGTTTATACCTTTTGACCCCCTTCACTCATTTTGCCCCCACCCATCCCCCACCCCACTCCACCCTCACCTCTAGCAACCACCAACCTATATCTATGACTCTGTCTTTCCATGAATTCTCATTTTTGATAGTACCTATTCATTCCTTACTATGAATAACTATAAATTAATATATTTACTTTTCTTCCCTACTCAACTCTTTAATTCTATTACTTGATCATATTACTATTCTTGTTTACCTTTGTATTGTTAAATATTCTTTTATCTCTATTACTTGACTTGTCAGTTTTAAATGATATCTTTTGACTTAAGTGGGGAAATGTGGAAAAGACAAAGAATTCAAATTTTTACCTATAGTAGGAAAAAAAGCAGCAGCTCAGTTGGAGCAACTGGTAAGTGATTGTCCAGGAGTGTGATAGAACATAAATTTGGCTACCTCAAAAAATTACACAAAAGATGTAGAAACAGAAAGGTTTCCCCCATACCTTCAGAGAACACACTATTATGTCTGTGGAGTCAAAGGAGAGAACCAGACATAAAGAAAAATGGTCAGATGTTACAGAAGGATAACTTTTAACATTCCCTTTGCAGAATGATAATTCTAATGCTTCTTCTATCTAGAACCTTCCCATTTCACTAATCAGTTTATAAAGATAGTCAGTGAGAACAAAAAAGAAGTAACACACACCTCTCACTCTTCTGACATTAGAGAATTCCTCACTTTCTCCAGCCCGTTTCTCACGGTGTGGTGCTCCACTGTTACTCCTGTCATCTTCTCCTCCGTGCTTTACTTCACCTTTTCCTTCAACTGCTACCACCTGCATATTCCCAGTGTTGCCATTTCCAGTAGATACTTGAACAGCTTCAGGAAAACCAGAATTTTCCAAGGTCTGGTTGGGATCACCATCCAAGTAGTATCGAAATGGTCCACTGTTTGATGTAAAGCCGTCTAAAGACTACAAATTTAAAACACTTAGTTAAAAGCCATAAACATAAATTATATACCACATATTTTCATGATAATAGAAGAATTAGTTTTTATAAAATGTTTTTCATATTATTATAGGAAATATTCTTTTCCTAAAAAATTTTTCCAATTCATATTCTGCTACCCATATGTAGGGAAGAAATGGGATAGGAATGATTTGTCCATGAGCAAAGAATTGACACATTCTGGCAGTGAATTGTTCTTGTGAGTCAGTCACTCATCCAAGAAACATTTAAATGTCTACTCTTGTCCGAGTTACTACGCTTAACTCTAGGGATAACGTGAAGAACGAGAGAGTCCCTGTCTGCAAGGAGTTCCAAGTCAAAGTAAGGGAGTCAGAAAGTAAGATAACATTGATCAGTGTTACGAAGATGTACACACAGTGCTACAGGAGCTCATAGGAGGGGTGCCTAACTCACACTGGGGTTGGATGGAGGCTTTCCGGAAGAAACCACATGGACTAAGACTTGAAGAATAAATGCGGATGAGCCAAATGAAAGACGTGGTAATGATTACAGCACGAAGGAATAAAGTAGTAGCAGAACAGAGGATGATTTGAGAACTTTGAGATTACAGAATCTACAGGGCTTAAAGACTGAAGGTGGGGAGGAAAGGAAAGGAAAAGCCTAGATGGTTTTGTGATACTCACCAAGGTAAGAAATACAGAGGATGATGAGGTTTCAGGGGGACAGAAAGAAACAATGGTATAGTTACAGGTAAGTGAGAATTGAGGTTCCTAGGCAAGACATCTAACAGGGCAGTCAGAATTCAGAAGAGAGATCTAGGTTGGAGATATCACATTGAGAGTCAGCATACAAGTGATGGTTGAAGCCAAGGGAGTAGTAACTAGGGATATACGCCTGAAGAACACCAAATTTAAGGGGTCAACAGAGGAAGAAAAATTCACAGAGCGGGGGCCGCCCGGTAGCGTAGCGGTTTCGTCCGCGCTTGGCAGCCCGGGGTTCGCCGGTTCGGATCCCGGGCGCCCGCCGACGCACTGCTTGTCAGCCATGCGGTGGCGGCGTCCCATATAAAGTGGAGGAAGATGGGCATGGATGTTAGCCCAGGGCCAGTCTTCCTCAGCAAAAAGAGGAGGATTAGCAACGGATGTTAGCTCAGGGCTGGTCTTCCTCACAAAAAAAAAAAAAAATTCACAGAGGAAGCCCAGGAAGGGCCCAAGAGGTCTACCTAAGAGTTTAAGAAACTCTTAAAAGAATGGGGTGATGGAAGCCAATGGAACATTTTCAAGGAGAAAGTAGCTAATATTTAATGATATTCAAGTGAGATAGGAAATGTAAAGCATCCATTCAAATGAGCAACAAAAGCACGTCGGCATGATCTGAAGTGACTAAATAGAATGAACGAACACAACCAACAGAAAGCCTGGCCATGAAGGGAAGGAGAAAGATAAGACCATAGTTAGAGGGTATCACAAGGTTGAGGAAGTATTTTCTTTTAAAGATGGAAGGGATATGTATATGTGTGTAGCTTGAGAAGAAAGAACTAGAAGAGGGACAGTGGTTGGGAACAGTCTAGAGGGTATAAAAGATGAAGGTCTCCAAAAAGGTGGGAGGAAATATGATACAAAGTAGAGAAATTGGCTTTAGATGGGAAGAACATGTCTTCCACTGAGGTGGGGGAAAAGGTGGCAAGGACTGAATGGGTGTAGCTTATAGTCAAGAAGTTGAAGAAGCAAGTGTCAAGGCATAAAGTTGAAGGAGTAACAACCTAACAGCTTCTACCTTCTCAGTGAAGCAGAAAACAGAATTATTTGATGAAAGCAAGGAAAAGGTGAGACGGGACAAATGAGTGTCAATCCCCTACTCACATCACCAATTCTGGTAGAACTTTAGCTTCTTATGCTTTAGGTGCTCAAAGTGTGGCTGTAGACCAGCAGCATCAGCATCAACTGGGAACATATTAGAAACGCAAATTCATGGGTTCCACCCCAAACCTACTAAATCAGAAATGCTGGGGTTGAGGCCCAAGAATCTGTGCTATAACAAGCTCCCCATTAAAATATGAGAAGTGTTGCTTAAGAGATAAGAAGAATGTGTAAGACAAAGGGGGAAAAAAACCTAAAATGTTTCTTTTTCTTATTCTCTTATCTTAGAAATCTAACCCACCTGGCAAAATTCCAAGTACACCGGTCTGCTTTTTACTGTTTAATAATAATACAATAAACTGTATCAGTTTATTGGTAAATTGATACCAGATGTATATGTATATATATATAAAACAATCTCCAAGTCTCTATTTCAGTTTCAGAACAGTACTTCCAAACCATTATCTATTCCACTAAATGATTATTCTAGAACATGGTTTATTTTTAGCTTCTGCAAAGCAATAATGGCTAATAATTCAATCTTTCAAAATTTCAACCTTTTAGAAAGAGATCTATAAGCTACTCAACTTATTTAAAGTGGACTGAAAACAAAAAGTGTGAAATAAAGAAACTGACTTTTTTTTTTGCAGGAAAGAGTTGCCCTGAGCTAACACCTGTTGCCCATCTTCCTCTTCTTTTTTTCCCTCCCCAAAACCCCAGTACACGGTTGTATGTCCTAGTTGTAAGTCCTTCTAGTTCTTCTATGTGAGCCACCGCCACAGCATGGCTACCGACAGACGGATGGTGTGGTTCCGCGACTGGGAAATGAACCCGGGCCTCCAAAGGAGTGACAGCGCCGAACTTTAATCACTAGGCCATCAGGGCTGGCTCAAAACTGACTTTCTTTTAAACAATAATTGTTTAAGTGAGAGGAGGCCTTCAAAAGCATGAGCTCCTCTATCACCTCAGAGATTTAGCAAAGCCAATGGGATGCAGTGCTTTCAGACCATAAACCCTATGGAAAGGACAGAAACCAAGAAAGTATTATATACAACAAGGTAAAACCATTACTGTATTCAAAAAGCACTACAGAAATCCTGAAAATAAAATTCCTATACTTACATTTGTTAAAAATAATGATTTATTACAGATAATCTGTCATGGATAAAGAAGTTGAAAGTAATATTATTTAAGATTGAGCTTAGATTAACAACAGGTCAGGTAATAATAAAACAAGATTTTAATTATACTAGCAGATTGGCTAATAGTTCAATGGATAAGATACAGAGATGAAGCTTGGGGACAAAATAAATAATATCTCTTCAGAACAGGTAATAAAAGAAGTCATAAGGAAGTAGAGCAAAAGCAACTTACTATGAAGTGATAACTGAACTACAGAGCAATAATAATGATGGTGCAATTGTATGTAGAACATGATTAAATCCAACATTCTCATGGAAGAAGGAAAAAAAAGGAAAGAAAACTATTGTACAGGCAACATTAGTTAGAAAATAAAATACAAGGAAAAAGAAATATTCCACAGACAACTATAATGCTCATTTTAAAATTTTTTATTATGGGAAATTTCAAACATGCTAGAGTAGAATACCAATCCCCCAGTCTCAGGAATGATCACTTCAGGGTAGCTCCTGTTTCCTCGATTACTCCCACACCCATCCCCAGTGAATTACTCTGAAGCAAATCCCAGACACCCTATTAACAGGCTAAACACTTGATTGCAACAAAATAAATACTTCAAAGAATAAAAATTATTGCTTACTCTGTGTATGTGTGTGGGGGTTGGAGGGTAATGTTTAACTTATACATTCAAGAGGTTATTATAAATTCTTAAAAATACTTTTGTAAGTGGAAATTAACGAGAAAAGGAAAAAGTTCAAATCCTAATAGGCAAACAATAAATGTCATACCAGTTGTCCACAAACAGAACTTCAAAAGCACCTTGATTCTCAAGGACTCCAAAACTGATAATAGAGATTAAATACACCTTTAAAAGAACCCACTTAGGAAATCTGTGGATGACAATCTATAATTAACCTAGCCTCGGTGGGGGTGGTGATGAGCTGAGGCTGTACCGTATCTAAGGTTTCCTTCAGGAAGGGACATCCGAATTAAGGTTTAAAGGATGTGCAGGAGTTCACTCAGTGAATGGGGAGGAGGTACATCCCGGAAAAATGAATGCAAAGATGCTGACGCCGCAGGAGAGCAGGGGAAGGGACTTGACATATTAGAGGAACAGACAAGAAGGGCACCAGGGTGGATGGCGGGCAAAGCCCAAACAGGACAGTCCAAACAGAGGACAAAAGGGGAAATAGGAGCCAGGTCAGGCAGAGCTCCATGAAGGATTTTCATCCATGAACTGATCTATAGAGAAAGTAGGAACAAATCTAGAATTTAGTAGCCAGATATCTACTAAGATTAATCCTCATCTAGTCTTTTTTCACTAACCTTCCCCAAACAAATCTTTTTAAAAAGAGAAAGTGAAAGGGAATCTGGATTTTTATCACTTTTCATTTTTCACTAATTTCAATTCATTCTCAGTTTGACCTCCTTACCATTGTTCTTCCCATCTCTTGGTGTTTGACCTTAGTTAAAAAGTATTTTGTTTATGTGTTTTGATTTGTTGTTTGTTTTTTTGGGTTTTTTCCGGTAAGGAAGATTAGCCCTGAGCTAACATCTGTTGCCAATCCTCCTCTTTTTACTGAGGAAGATTGGCCCTGGGCTAACATCCGTGCCCATCTTCCTCAACTTTATATGTGGGATGCCTGCCACAGCATGGCTTGATGAGCGATGTGTAGGTCTGCGCCCAAGATCCAAACCTGTGAACCCCAGGCTGCCAAAGCAGAGCACATGAACTTAACCACTACGCCACCAGGCTGGCCCCTGTTTATATGTTTCTAAATTTGAAAAAGCTAAGAGGTAAGTTTAATTGCATTACAAATTTTAAAAAAGGGAAACACAAAGAGAAAAAGTTAAAATCATTACTTCAGGGAGGCAAAAAATAAATGATTTTCTGTAAGACACACTTGAACTGTGTTAGAACAGGAGTGGGGAGAGAGTGAGGGAAGGATGCCAACACCAAACATAACTACAGCTATACAGCTGTCAAAACTATCCTAGTCATTATCAGAAAGACTTGTCAAAGAGAACAAAAGAATTCACATATTTTTCATAATTTTGTTTCAAATGTTAGCTTCCAAGATTAAATCTTAATTAAGTGAAATTTGAAAAGTATTTCCACTCAAAATTTCAACTCGACATATTACAGTCAATGTGATGGACTGATTTGTTTGAAAAGTATTCAATTTTCTTGAATGTTAATCAATGTTTCAAACATAGGGACTAGTGTAAGAAGTTTACCCTCTGCCTCCCCATCCCACCTCTCTCAGAATATTTATAAATATAAATATCTTGTAAATTATAATATCTAAATATTATTTTGAATATATAAGAATTTTATATGGTTGTAAATTTACAAAAAATAATTCAAAATATAAATGTTTAAACATTTTAGAGGTATGTTTTCAAAGTGATGAATAGCATGTACATCTGCTATAAACAGAAGTTATACATTGAATTCTGATATACCACTTTGAAAACTTACCAATTAAAAATTGTCATTTTTACCTCTTCTTGTCCAAATTGCTCCATTGAATCACAGTAAACTTCACTGTCTGAATCACTCGTCAAATGCTGAATTCCTGAAACATCTTCAACATGATCATCATTTATATCTAAATATGAACAAACGTCCAAGAAGAATAATTATTCTCTAATTGAAGAAAAATGCATTTATTCCATTTTCAAAATTTATCAGCTCTATATTGTTTTCACACTGGGAGACAAATTTGATTTACCAAGCCACACTTTTTTCTTTTAACTTACCAAAACTTTAAATTTAATTGATAATTTTTATTTGAAAGATTACAAAGTATTTTAACATGGAATTATACAAAGACACTGTCCAGATCAAACCTTAAAAGAACTTAATAATCTTATAAGAGAAAACTACCTACCAGCTAGGTGGCCAATTTGGATGCAACTATGCAAGTTTGGTTGTTACGTTAGGAAATGATATTTCTTGACTGAATTGCAGCAATGTTAATAGTTTACCAAATACATATTATAGACTCACCCCTAGAGCCCTAAGATATGAAAAGACTATAACTTATCTTGCTGATTGGAGAACAAAGATATCACATAATCAGAGGTTTCGGTTAAAAGAAACATCAGGAATAAAAGTAAACATTTCAAAATTTTATTTTAAAATGCCATACAAAAACACAATAAAATGTCTTAATAAAAATATAAAAGCCCTGGGCCTAATTCACTGTCTTTCAAAGATATGGACCTTTAGAATATTAAAAAACTCTAAGATATTACTGAATAAGAAGTTTTTTAAATTCTAAATTGCTCCTAAATATTCTAAAATTATTAAGAGAATACTTTATTCATAGGAAAGAGGCTGGACAAATAATTATTATGGGACAATACCTTGGTGAATGCAGACAGCAGTTTTTCCAGTTTGCTCCAAGTTTTGATCTACAGGTTTTACTTCTTCAGTGCTTCTGCCATTCAGGGAAGAACTGGCATGAATATCATTCTGTACATCCTCAACAAAGCTGTCTTTATCATAGCCGTTAGTGACAACAATTTCCAAATTCTTATGGTCTGTGGGTTTCTTCATCATTTTATCTTTTATGTGAAAATAGAGAGATTCATAAAAGTTCACAGCAGGTCAACTTCTGTGTACTGTGTTCTAATATCAAGTAGTCATTTCCCTAACCTACCATATGCCCTCTGAAGGGTTTCCTACTTGGATCAGAGAGATGCTCCCTGAAACGGGGTTTATTATATGCTGAGAGCTCACCCAAACTGTGTTGGTTTCAAAACTGCTTCAGTTTCCTGTGAATTTTCTAGAACCCCTTTTAACAGATAATCCCCCAAGGTCTTTACACTCTCTCAGCATATGCAAATTGTTCTATGAGATCCAACAGTACAAAGGGGTCCAAATAGCCAATAAAAAGATCTTTCAAAGAAGGTATTATTCACGATACCTTACTGGGATAGTGAAGGCAAAATTAAGTTGTGTGGTTTGTTTCAGTGTCTTTCTGCCTCCCTTTTCTAAAACAGTCTTCCCAAGAATTAGTGGTACTCTTACTAACAAGGACCCCTAATGCAGTACCCCATGATTCCAATGTTCCATCTTCATCAAAACTTCTGCCTGTATCCTATTCTCTGGATTCCATTCTATTCTTGACAAGATATTAAGAGTTTAACTTGTCTCCTCTCCTTGGTAACATATGTATATTAATATTGGAAATAATACCTTAAATGAACATATTTCTAATACAGCATTTCAGGTATTATATTTGGAGGAGTGGCCTATTCTTGTTAGCTTCTATTCCATTGAAGCATAAGGCTGGCTACCTCTATACTCTGTACTAGAGCCCTCCAGTCCACAGCACATGTGGTTATAAGGTCAACAGTCCACATGCCACCACACACATACAATGCCAAATCAGCCCAAACCTCTCCATGTCCTTTTATCTTATTTAATGTAAAATTATGAGCCCATCATTCAAAGATTACCATTATCACTTTGTTCTGCTCCTCTCACTTCTTCTTGGGCCTCTTCTTCCTCAGACTCAGCTCCGCTATCACTGCTTTCAGCTTTACCATTCACAGTTTTGGCATTTGGAGTAGAAGTTAGAACGTTACCAAGATCTAAAATACAAAGTGACCACTTAATCTCTACTGCTATGACATAAGATAAGCCTGTAATTCACAAATAATACTCTAATTACAAATACCTAAAAAAACAATTTTGAAATAAAAAGTTAGAATTTTGATATATAATAGTATTCTTTTGACTATAAATATACAGATATCACATAAATAGATAAATTCCTTCAATTATCAGTTTACAACAAAAATGATAAAGCTATCTTAAATCTTTCCTGAACAAGACAGAGGATAAATTATTTTTAAGTTAACATCAATCAAAATAGTGAAGCTAGAGATGAACGATCTTTATACATGGGAAGTGAAGAGACTGTCGCCATATCCTAGCATGTTGAAACATAAATATAATATTATTGGCCTAACAACAATTTTATCAATATTATAGTTGGACTACATTTAAAAAATTTTTTATCCTTTTATTACCTCTAGGTGTACAACTTACACTGTTATGTCTTTATATTTAAGCTGTTTTTTTAAAGCATCAGTAAATGTGATCAAGCACTTAAAAAGGCAGATTGTCCCACTGCCCAAAGTCATACCTTGAGAGTAAATACGTCAGGGTTTCTCAGATGTTAATATGCATGGGATCACCTGAGATCTAGTTACAACGCAGATTCTGAATCAGTAAGTCTGGGGTGTTCTAAGATTCTGCATTTCCATAAAGCTCCCATATGATGCCAATGCTCTTAGTTACTGGACCACATTTTAAGACACAGGGAATTACATTTCCATCAACTCTTTAAAATAAAAAGGCCTCCTAAGTGGCTACTGGCCAAAATAGCGGTCTTTCCCCATAAACTTTTGGGCTTTATTTTCACTTATACAAATGCATTTTGGATGCTTCCCTGAATCCCAAATAACATATTAAATTTCAAAATCTCCATACATATTAAACAATCAGGCCTATATTCTTATTTAAGTCTACCTAATCAATGGAAAAAATGAGTAAAAATTCAACTCTACCATAGGCATCGTGTTCTATTTTCTCTTAGAGAATCATGGTTGCAGCATAGTTTTTGAACCTCCCTTACTCTCCCAGACAACCAGAAAAAGCAAGAATAACGACAATTGACAAAAAAACAAAAACACCCACCACCCACGGATATCTTCAACAAAACTAAATAACAGGGAATCCCCAAAACCCCCATCAAATGGATGGTTGTAGCAAAACCACTTGACAGCAGCAAAAGCAGCATCATAGTAGTTCTGTGATGAGAGTTGTAGAAAGCACAGACAATTACTAATGAGCCCTACTCAACATTCAAAAGTCAATGAATGTAATACATCATATTAACAGACGAAAAACAGAAGCCACATGATTATCACAAGAGACGCAGAAAAAGTACTTAACAAAACCCAATATTCTTTCATGATAATAATGCTGAAGAAATTAAGAATACAAAAGAATTTCCTCAAACTGATAAGGGGCATCTAAGAAAACTCACAAGCATCATTTTTTATGTAAAAAGACTGAATGCTGTGCTCCTAAAATAAGCAATAAGACAAAGATGTCTGTTTTTGCCACCTCTATTTAATATTGTATTAGAGGGGCCGCCCGGTGGCGCAGCAGTTTAGTTCGCGCTTGGCAGCCCGGGGCTCGTGAGTTCGGATCCCAGGTGCCTGCCGACGCACTGCTTGTCAGCCATGCCGTGGCGGCGTCCCATATAAAGTGGAGGAAGATGGGCACGGATGTTAGCCCAGGGCCAGTCTTCCTCAGCAAAAAGAGGAGGATTGGCAATGGATGTTAGCTCAGGGCTGGTCTTCCCCACAAAACAAACAAACAAACAAACAAAAATATTGTATTAGAAGTTCTAGGCAGGACAGTTAGGCAAGAAAAATTAATAAAATGCATCTAGATTGGAAAGAAAGAAGTAAAATGATCACTGTTTGCAAATGACATGCTCTTATATGTAGAAAATCCTAAATAATCTACAAAAAACTATCAGAACTAATAAATAGTTCAGCGAGGCTGCAGGATACAAGATCAATATACAAAAATCAATTGTATTACTATACACTAACAATAAACAATCCGAAAATGAAATTAGAAAATAATTCAATTTACATACCCCCAAAAGAATAAAATATTTAGGAATACATTTGACAAAAGAAGGCATAGGAATTATACACTGCAAATGACAAAATATTGTTGAAAGAAACTAAAGAAGATCTAAATAAATGGACTGGAAGACAATATTGTTGAGATGACAATACTCCCCAAAATGATCTACGATTCATTGCAATCCCTACCAAAATCTCAGTTGGCTTTTTGGCAAAAATTGACAAACTGATTCTCAAATTTATACAGAAATGCGAGGGACCCAGAATTGTCCAAACAATCTTGAAAAAGAACAAAGTTGTATAGCTCAAACTTCCTGATTTCAAAACTGACTACGTATGTATATTCTGAAAAAGCCTGTGTGACACAGATACATCTGTTCTACTGGACCTAAATGGCTACTTTTAACAAGACACTTTGTTAAAACAAACAAAGTCAAGATTGCAAACTGCCTTGCAATTTGGCAATATCTTATAAAATTGCAAACATCCATCAAACACCATATCCTTTGATCCAGCAACTACACTCCTAATATTATTTCTTACAGATATACTTCCACATATGTAAAATGACATTTGTACATGGTTACTTTCAGCAGAATTTTTTGAAAATCAGAAGAGGAAGCAATCTAAATGTCCATTAGAATTACAGGTTAAATAAATTATGGTAGAGGTCCATGTCCCTTACCACCCTTGGATCCAGATATGATTAGAAATCCAGGCTCTTCTAATTTTGCAAAGGTCATACACTATATATACTGTATATTATATAACACCTTCAACAGAGTCTAGGCAGTTTCACTAAAAAAAAATTAAGATTTTTGCATACGCTATATATACTGTATATTACGTAACACCTTCAACAGAGTCTAGGCAGCTCTTACTAAAAAAAATTAAGATTTTTGCAGCAAAATATATGAATAGTCACATTAAATAGGATAAATAAAGACTTAAAATAACCTCGTGTCACTTTAGGCCAAGGTTTGCTCCTCAGTTAGTTCATGTCAGGACAGGTTTTGCTGCCAAATGAATTTTAAAAAAACTATAATTTATCAAGGTTTTTGAATTATTAAATTATAGCTAAGGGATTGTGGACCTGAGCCTTTATTATTATTATTATTATTAACTCTTCTTTGTTTTTATAATTAGTTGTTTAAACATCTCTGCCTTTGGCCCGTACACTGGACACTACTAAAGCAGGTCCAAATTTATTCCCTTCCACATCCTAACAACAATGCTTTACACAGAGAAAATACTTAATATATTTTCTGAATTGAATAAGCATGAATAAGGAAGATTATCTGTTAGTATGTGACTGCTCTAGGCAAATCAGATATAGAGGGTGTGGTACAGAGGTACGCCCAGTGTACAGTCACTATCAGTTACTCTGGCCAACATGCACCACAGGCCTTATGACGGGACAGGAGGATCACTGTTCTGAAACACTGTAATTTCCATCAATTAGTAAAAGATGCCCTGTAAATAGGGATGCCAGAAAAAAAAAGGGATATCATATATAAACATATATTTCATTTAAAATGACTCTTATGGGCTCATTTCATTCTGCTTTCTAAAAAAATTTAAAAAGCAAATATTTACAGTTAATACGAGCAAATTTGCATATTATTCAACTCCTGCTAGTACGTAAAAGATAAGCCTTTCAATTCTTCACTGAGAATTTTAGTTTACTACACTAGTTAAACCATACTGTAAACATATCCACTTTAAAGTTAGCTAAAAAATCATTTCAGCCACAGTATTGCAAAATAGAAAATATGATCCATCAAAATAAAACTATGAATTTTTTTACAATTTTGTACATACTAAGTGAACCACCTGTCATGTTTTAATAACTTAAGAGTTAAAACTTAAGGGTTTATAATATTTTCAAACTTTATGTAATGTGTTTTCTTGGAATGAAAACTCTTGACTGATAAGCTTATAAGTTACATAAATTTGTGCAGAATTCTTTGGCATGTAAATTTTAAACAAAATTTTTACATGGATTTTATTATTCCTACCTTCTAAGTACTTAGAGATTTTCTCCCGTCGGACTGGCATGTGAAAGTAAAAAAAAAATTAGACATATAAATATTAATACATGCATAATGTATCAGTTGCTGAATTAAAAACTAGGTAAAATAGTCCAACCTGAGGTTAAATCAGAACTTCTGCCACTCTTTTTGTCCTCTACAATTTCATAAAATGGACCTATGACTTGTAGCAATTCTTCAACTTTCTCAGTCATGGGCATAGTTTCAAGAATCTGTAATCAAAAGAAACAAATCTTATGAAATCACAATCTGACCTACACCAGTATCAAATAATATAATATTTACAATGTATTTCTTGATAATCTTGAGATTTAAAGTTCATTTATAGATTCCCAAAGTATCTATATTAATTACGTAGTTAATGTATATACTCACCTAGAAAAGTTCCAATTATATTACAAATTTAAAAGTGTTCTCATTTTTTTTTTTTTTTTTGTGAGGAAGACCAGCTCTGAGCTAACATCCATTGCTAATCTTCCTCTTTTTGCTGAGGAAGACTGGCCCTGGGCTAACATCTGTGCCCATCTTCCTCCACTTTATATGGGACACCGCCACGACGTGCCTGACAAGCAGTGCATCGGCGGGCGCCCAGGATCCGAACCTGCGAACCCCGGGCTGCCAAGCGCGAACTAAACCGCTGCGCCACCGGGCGGCCCCAAAGTGTTCTCATTTTGAAGACTATTTTACATAAGCTTCATGTAAAATTTTACACATTCTATAAATTATGCATTAAAAGCTAAGGGCACTAATGTTAAATAAAATACAAAACTGTGGTGTTAGTGTCAAATTCTTATGTCTGTTAACACTAAGGTAAATTTCTAAAAGGGCACAAAGTAAAGTAGGAAATGATAACCACTTTCAGACACCTTCATAACTATGGGCTAATTTAGATCATCAAATTGAAAAAGCAAGGTAAATTAACTGAAAAGGCATTCAAATAAATAGCCATCAACTGGTGACTGATAAAAGAAATTAAAGTATTTCCATATATGGAATATTTTGCAGATATTAATAAGACTAAGGTTAGCTCTGTGTGTGCTAAATGGAAAAATATCTATAAATTTTTTTAAATGCAAAAAGCCAGTTGTTGCACAGTATGTTTAACATGATACCATTATTGGTTTTCTAATAATAAAAGTAAGATATGTAAATGAAAAAAAACTCAGCCAGCAAAAGAAGTATAAAATAAAAAACGAGTCTTCCTCATTCCCTCCATTTTAACTGATTAGTTGTAATTACTTTTAATTGTATTTTGCAGATTGATTCAGAGGACATATATGTCATTCTTGCATATTTTTTCAGCTTATATGCAGTTTTCCAGTGGTCACTTGTATCTTTAAAATTAACAACAGCCTCAGACTCATTAGTCATTCCCCCAGATTAATTGTTCATTCACTATCTTTTTTTTAAAAATTATTTTATTGAGGTCATATTGGTTTATAACATTGTGTAATTTCAGGTGTACATTGTTATATATCAGTTTCTGTATAGACTGCATCATGCTCACCACCAATAGTCTAGTTTTTGTGTGTCATCATACATATGTGCCCCTTTACCACCCCCTTTTCTCTCGTAAGCACTAATCTGTCCTCTTTATCCACGTATTTGTTTATCTTCCACATATGAGTGTGTTCACTGCCTATCTTTCACAATAGAATGTAAGTTCAATGAAAAAGGGCCTTCATCTGTTTTTGATCACTCCTATATTTCCAGTTTACAACTCTAAAATTCTTGTTCAAACAACGTGCTTTTATTTTTAAACCAGATACAGGAAAGACCATCAGTAGTCTATGGTAATCATCAACTCTGATATGATTTTGAGCTGAGATTCACCCATCATCACCACCACTGTGTGTGCATGGGGGGGCGGTTGTTGAGAGAGATTATACAGAATGAACTATGTTAACAGTAACTGGTTTTAGTGATTATAATTTAATTTTACAGCTCACAGTAAATTATCTAATTGCTGCTCCTATCAACGGATGGGAGTAAAAAGAATGCTTTAATCATAAAATGTCTTTTTGCTAAAGAAAATACTTGTTATTGTAAGGCTGGGGCCATTAGGAAGAGCATTTTTATAGCTTATTACAGATACATGATTTGTAATATATTTGGATTATAGTAATAATTCTAAGAATTAGATTCAAACCAAAAATTGAAACCATAAGGTAATGTTTACTTTGATATGACCAAAGACACAGCTAATAAATGGTAGAGCTATGATTTCAACACAAGTCAGCACCCTTTACACTATCCACACTGGAATAACGTATACAAAGACTTGATTGAGCAGAATCTGGTAAGCGTAACACACATCCCATCCTGACCCCTACTCAACACCTCCTTTGATCCTCCTCCAATCAGATCTCCTTCAGTTATCTCTCAATTAAACATTAAAGTAGGCTTAACTGATTCAATGTTTGGGTTTCTCATAACCCATAAGGTAAGAGAGTGGATTATGGACTTGAAATGTCAGCACTAAATAAATGGAGTAGGTGCTGGTACTAAGCAAATATAAGCAGAGTAATTTTTCTTTCAGTAACCTAGAATTTCAGTAGTCAATACAGTCAGAACACAAGTGGCCATAGCAAGATACACCCAGAATTTAAGAGGTTACTTTCTGAAGACGAAACTTTAAAAATACAAAACCGAGAAGAATGATCTTAGCCCTTTGCAAAATTCTCTCCTTCACTCCCATGCTGAAATAAAAGAAATGGCATACACGCATAGTCTCTCTCACACACACACACAAGATAGAGGTGGAGAGAAAGAGAGACAGACAAGCTGCCAGAGGCAAATCTCAGTGTAGGTAACGATTACTTATCCTCAGAGAAATTTTTATTTAAAGTATAAGGTAATTAAGTTAATTCAATTGGACGGTAATATCCAAATGAAGAATGTTTTAGCAGAAATATCTGGTAAGCTGCACGGACTCTTGAAAAGCAGCATCCAAAGCACGGTAATTTTTCTGGGTTTCTCCAGCACTTCTCCTCAGTGGGAGACATCATTTCTGTCTGATGAAAATATACCAGAAAGGTACAGGTATACTGTACTGTAAAGCAAAGACTACACTCCTCGGGCTTCTTTTGTCAGATGAACACATCTCCTAAAGCCACCCAAATCCCAGTGCTCTACTCTCTGTTCAACAGACACTGAGCAACACTAACCTAGTTTCCCAAGTGCTTCTGACATTTTGAGGGGTGTCCTATATCTCAATCCTGAGTATGCTGAGCACTAGAAAAGCGTATCACCCACTGTAAGCTAAGAAATTGGCATTCTGGTTTTTCCCTAAACCTCCAAAAGATGGTTATCGTGGGTCAAGTCTTAAAAAACAAATCAACCTTCAGTACTCAGACAAAGCCAGTGTTCCGGACTTGTAGAGCCATGGACCAGGTTCCACCCTTTGACACTGTTCCAATCCTCCCTCTATTACAGTGATTACGCCATCCTTTTAGAAATCCTGAAATAATTAGTCTGGGGTATGGGGCATTTGTAGTTCTCTTTTACACGATCCCCTGTGATTCTAACGTTCAGTCACAGAATTGACTACACCGCTCTGTCTCTAAGTTCAGCAGACACAATACACATTATTCAAGCACTGGCTGAATTTTCTGGAAATCTTCATAAGATAGCTGGTAAAACTCATATAGAAAATAGAATTTTATATTTCCTTCTGATTATGAATCAAAACAAACCTTATTTCAAGAAACACAGATTAGTTCCCCCAAACCACATTAGTTACTCTATTCCTTCAAATCTAAAATCTATTACTGTAAAAACAATTTTTGATTCCAGCGACTTTTTCAGTGATATTTCACCAGAGAATTTATAAATTATAAAAAGCAATTTTCCATAAAACATTATCTATTATAACATGTAAACTAAATTAATAAGTTTCCCTAAACACTCAAAATCAAAAGCATATTATGAGACTTATACTAAAAGAGCAATTCTTTTTTTTTTTTTTGGTGAAGAAGATTGGCCCCGAGCTAACACCTGTGCCAATCTTCCTCTTTTTGTTTGAGGAAGATTGCCCCTGAGCTAACATCTGCACCCATCTTCCTCTATTTTGTATGTGGGATGGTGCCACAGCATGGTTTGATGAGCCGTGTTTAGGTCCGCTCATCTGA
The DNA here is from genome assembly GCA_031878705.1 of Tapirus indicus. Lineage (NCBI taxonomy): Eukaryota > Metazoa > Chordata > Mammalia > Perissodactyla > Tapiridae > Tapirus > Tapirus indicus. The sequence goes on from CM062925.1 coordinate 103,610,855, forward strand.
ACCCAAGAACTCTGGGCCACTAAGGCGGAGCACATGAATTTAAGCCCTATGCCACAGGGCCAGCCCCTAAAAAAGCAGTAGTACAGTGATCTGTAAACTTTATTTAAGAACATAATTTGATGACTGCTTCAGTTGGTAAATTATTGCAATTAGAAAAAGTCCCAAATCCAGTAATCAGATCTTTGGGATAATTTACTATCCCACATGACTATCTAGAAACACAATTTTATCTACTGATATCCACAAAGCTAAACTCTAAAAATAACTTAAAAGACTAATCAAATTTTCAATCTACAGATATTCTAATATTTTTAGATTTATCTCTAAAGTTACCATAAACTTTATTATATTCGCAGTATGAAATGAAATTTTAAAAGTCTGAATGAAAATAGTTGGTGTATTCTCTTAATTAGAGTAGTTACAGAAATCTACAGGCACAGTGTAAGTATTTTAACACAGCTAAAATGCAGTAGTATAATTTTAATCTTTCTTGGAAAAAAAAAAATAGAACACACATTGTTTCATCCCCTCCCACTTTAAACTGTGGCTACATCATTAATCAACAAAATTGGATAGGAAAAATGGGTAAATTTTATTTAGTGTATCAATTCAACTTTACATTACAAAAGTGTGTCCTAAAAATTATAATGATATTTAAGGTAAAGAAAAAGGAATAGTTATCAAACCAAAAAGGCTTTAGATTCTCTTTCTCTCTCTGCTTTTGAAAGGCTCCTTTGTTGTTACTGATATAGTTAATGGTCAAAAGAACTAAACTCTGCCCTCTGTTATAAATAAACAAAGTCCACTAAAAAAAAATTGCGAAAATGTAACAAAGGGCACAACTTTGATCAGTGTAGAAGAGATTAGAACCAAAAAAAAAAAAAACTAAAACTAGTTTGAATCTACCAGATAGAAATTACTAGAGATTAATACTGTCAAACCATCTGGCAAAAAAAACTATTCCTTTCTACAGACTTTCTTTACATTCAAAGATAACTTATTTAACATTATCAAACAGATCCAGATTTCACAACTTCTGATCCATCTCCAATATAAAAATGGTCCTTTATAAAAAGGCTGTAAGATCATCTTTAAAATCTATGATTTCTGGGGCCGCCCAGTGGCGCAGCGGTTTAGTCCGCGCTTGGCAGCCCGGGGTTTGCGAGTTCGGATCCCGGGCGCCCGCTGACGCACTGCCTGTCAGCCATGCCGTGGCGGCGTCCCATATAAAGTGGAGGAAGATGGGCACGGATGTTAGCCCAGGGCCAGTCTTCCTCAGCAAAAAGGGGAGGATTGGCAACAGATGTTAGCTCAGGGCTGGTCTTCCCCACAAAAAAAAAAAAATAAATAAATATAAATAAATAAAATCTATGATTTCTTCATAAATTTGCTCCTCTAAACAATTCCTTGAATAGACTTAAAAGAGCTAGTTAATAAGGAATGCACTTTTTGCTAGTTACTGGAGAAATTAAAAGTACTTATTCTGCTTCTGAAGGATCTTTGCATTCATAGAAAAACACTTGTTACTGAGAAGTCCAGTGACGGGAATATCTCAATTTATGAGTCAAAATTTGTATGAGAACATTGTTGGGCATTCTTGTTAACTATGTCTCCTCAAAAGAAGGTCCAAAGCAGAAACACTTTCAAGACAGCCCAGGTAGTTCCCAGACTCCTGAGTAAGGGACATCAATATTTGAAAAGATTCTTAATTCTATACTTTTGCAGAAGTTGACTACAGAGAAAGATAGGAAAGATGAAAAACAAACAAAAAAAATCAAGATATCACCACAATGCAATATATCTTAAGGAAAAAACACTCTCCTTAAGATGAACTTGGATGAGACAAATAAAGCCCTAATAAATTCAATAATCTAGATTATATATTCTAACATATTACAACCTCCTTATTCCTTAAAACAAAGAAGCTAATTTGCCTGATAAAATTAAATTAGACCTGCTCTGAATATTTTTATCTTCTACTGTGAATTCTTTTCCTACCTTTTTCATTTCTTCAACATACGCAATCATGGCTTCCTCTTTGGTCATATCCCCCAGTGAACTCCAAGCGTCCCTAGAAATGAAAATAGCCAAATAACAACAAAAAGACACTGGATTGTCAATTGCTCAGAATACAATTTATAGTTGATGGTATAGGGTCATTAATTTAAAACAGGCTCTACTTAAAGCCATATTATGTTTCCAAAGGATCTCTTTAAATGTACCACCTTGAAGAGAAATATCACAGTGAAAAAACCGGCAAATTAAGTAGTATTTAAAACTAATAAGTATATAACCCATCTACAGACTATAAACTATAGTCTATAGCCCATCTATAGACAATAAACTATATTATATAGACTACAGACTGTTCATAAATACTTGCTGAGAATTCTTGAAAAGTTTTGATATCATTATAAAGAAGACTGACAGAAATGAACATTTTAGAAGACTCTACGTGAACTGTCACGGCCATGTTTTAAAACGAATAGAAGTTTTGGTTGAAAGTTTCCATTAATTTAAATAAGAGTGTAACTGAAAAATGGAAACAGTATCTTACTTCTAAAAAAAATGACAATGTGAGGGACAGGAAAATTTTAAACCCCTAGATAATGAGAATAGTCATTTGAAATTTTTGCCTAACATGAAAATCTCTTTTTTTATACTTTTCCAGAAGCAGTTTAACTCCACCAAAGCCAATGCTGAGGAAAGATAATAAAGTAAATAAATGAATTTTCTTAAAACAGATTAAATAACGTATTGCTATTACATTTAACCTATTATTTATGACTATTCATAAAGATTTTAGAGGAAAGTACAGTACTAAGAAATCCTCAAAGGAGTTGAAGGACTTCCAATTCAAGGTGAAGAAATTTAGCCATCAAAACATGTGGATCTTAAGACATGCTTCACCAATTACCAAATCCTGTTCACAACGCACAGTCTCTGTTAGACTACATTAGACGTTATGTTAGACGTTTGTAAAGTGTTCAACAATATTTAAGAACATTAAATGTTAGTCAATTGGAAAAATGGCAGAGGTATCTCTGGATACCTTATGATTCTTTTATTAAAAATCAAATTTCTATTCAAGGACAGTGGTACAGGAGTGACAGTTTAGATAAAAAGTTAGTAGGGTACTACCTGAGTCATGTTCCTAGTTACTTATTATCTTAAAGGCTCAAAGCAAACACTGCCACTTGACAAACAAAAGTCATTATTTTTCTTCGCAGGTAAAAGAGGCAGGAGAGTTTGTTTGTTTATTTAACTTAGTTTGGGAGTTGCTCTAGGCATAATAAAAAGAAAAAACTCCATAAAAGGGAAGACTAAGAGTGTTTTTAAAAAATTTTATTGATGTTTTAATAGTTTATAATATTGTGAAGTTTTACTTGCACATTATTGTCAGTCACCATATGAATGCATCCATTTACCCCTTGTGCCCACCCCCCACCCCCCTTGCCCCTGGTAACCACCAATCAGTTCTCACTGTCCGTGTGTTAGTTTATATTCCACATATGAGTGAAATCATACGGTGTTTTTCTTTCTCTGGCTTATTTCACTTAACATAATACCCTCTAGGTCCATCCATGTGTTGCAAATGGGACAATTTTGTCTTTTTTTATGGCTGAGTAGTATTCCATTGTGTGTGTGTGTGTGTGTGTGTGTGTGTGTATACCATATCTTCTTTATCCAATCATCAGTCGAGGGAAGAGTGCTTTTTTATCTTTGATGCACCTATCCCTTTTGGTTTTATTGTTTTCCTCTCTTCCCCAAGTTCCTGTTTGTGTGAAATTGTGTTAAGAGCACCTGGAGGATAAAAATTGTATCCAGTACATAGAACCCCTTATGCACAGAATAATGCATAACCACATGTAACAGTCATATGATAATTATGTCATTAAACTAAAAATTCATAGCTTTCTATATAAAAATTACCATTTATATCTTCCAATAGGATCCCAGAATCCAGGCCTTGAAAGTTTACAGGGTCCTTCAGTTGCCTGTTTATAGAAGCTATAGAACTTGAGCATCATTTCATTTGTTGGCTGAAATGAACCTATTAGAAACATACATTAAATACAGATCACTTGGAGAATATAATTCATCATCTAAGGCTATAAATTAGCTTAGCTATACTAATAATGATTTTTAAATATTTCATTAACAGTTCAGACAACAATTTATTTACTCCTATCTTGTAGGAACCAAAGTTATGGCTCTGTTAGTTGCTTTATTCCTTTAATATAAAAAACCCTCTGATTTTACACTTTAATAACAATGCCTAAAACAGTTCAACAAATAAAAAAATAAATGAACGAACCTGCTGTAGGTGTAACAAAATAACTAGCAAATGTCAGTTTAAAAACAAATATATTAAAATATAGAATAACTATTATGCAAATATAATAAGGTATTTTATTCAAAGATTGTGACAAACTAAAACTGACTAGCATAAATGAAAAAGCTAAATGTATACTCTGCTTAATAAAATTCCAACAGTAAGAAGTTCATCTCCTCTTGGCCAAATTTCAATTTCTCAATGGATAAGGAACTTTGGCTACAGCCAACCAGTGTGTATGTGTCATAGAAAACGAATCCAAGATAAAATAGACTTCTCCTTTCCCACCTCTGTAATTTTGGACACATCAGTTTCTTTGAAGATCAGTCTTTATATATTTTTCCAGCACATCTATAACCTTTTTAATGTTTAAAAATTTCAAACTATATGAGCAAGTGCTATATACAATACTCTTAATAACAAGGAAAATTTGGAATGTAAATGTTTCATAATAAATAATTGGCTAAACATGATACACATATACAACAGGATAGTTTATAAGTACAGCCCTTAAAAATTATATTGTAAAAAAATACAATGGCATGAGAAAAGTTTCATGATCTACTATAAAACGAGAAAAAAAGAAGAGTTTAAAAACAGTATATCCAGTACAACCCATTTTTGCAAAACAAGTATTCATATATATCAAGAGTGGAGTGGAAGGAAACACATCAAAATGTTAAAAGAGGACATCTCTGGATAGTAGGCATACAGATTATTTTTATTTTCCTTTTTCCTTATTTGTGTTTAAAAAATTCTACATTAAGTGTGCATCACTTTTATATCAAAATTATTAAAAAGTTATAAAAATTAAAATCTTAAAAAGATATTTTAAAAACTCTATAGATTGCATATAAACAGATAACATGTAGTAATCAAAAGCCAGTAGTTTCTAAATGTTGTGAAAATTACGACACAGACAAGCTGAGAGCTGGTATTTCAGGTTTGGCCAAGAGTGAGTAATTAATTTCAAAATACAATTATCTACATAATATATGGTCATTTAGTTGTATCTATTAGATATGGTGTTTCAGTGATAGAGCTAATCCTTCTTTATACAGCAGAGGGGAAAAAATGGAGAAACTACAGTTAAAAACGGTTATCTATTTAAATAACACAAATCTAAATTTAAAACATCAAAAGCTCATCTCCTAGTGTCTTCAGTAAGATTACTTCAATCAGGTAAGATTTAAAAGGTTATTGGTTAAGGTGAATGATACATACAGTAGAATAGGTTATAGCAAAAACTGATAACTATACTGAATGTATTCTGTGTGCAAGACACTGGACAAAGTACTCTGTCCTCAAGGTGCTCACCCATGATATACTTGATATATGTTTAAAATATTATCTACGAATTTAAAGGTCTAGAGGCCAAAGACATACCAAACATAGATGCCAAAGGATTCATTACAACCTTAGGCCTTAAATAAGGATATAGTAGCAAGGAACAAAAAACCATGAGATCTTAATCTTTGCAAAATAGTCCAGGCAGATCAAAAAATGTAAAAGTATTATTATAAAAATATTTAATAATTCATTATAACAATACTTCTGCTTCAATTAATATCAATTTAGTTTCAGAGGGTAACAGTATACTGAATATTGTCCACCACACGTGCCATTTGGTATCTTAACTTTGCAATCCCTTCTTTGATGCTATGTTGATACAAACTGTATTTACATTTACACAGGTTTCTTAAAAAGTGATATATAATGTCAAAGACAGTGGACTAGACATCAAGTCGAGCTTTATCAATTTTCAAAAAAATATAAAAATGTGTGGTTTAGGAGAAAGGATAAAGGTACAACTTACATAAAACTCTTAGAATCATGACTTTCTATACACTTCTTCATCAGGCATTTAAAAAATCAATACCTAAATAAGTTTCTATATTATTTCTTTACATTATGTTCATTCACTCTTATCTTTCAATCCCCCACATGTCCTCCTACAATTCGTTTGAGATTACAAAAGGAATACTATTTTGTGCACTGTATATCTGTTTTTAAAACTTTTTGAATCTGCACTTGAATTTTTATTGAATGATGTTGGATATTCATTATTTAGCCAATGACTAATAAAGAGAACATGATTAAATACCACAGTAATATATTAATGCTGTATTTAGTTAGTTTTCCACTCTGGCACAATAACAGTACTTAAGAGCATCACTAAAAAAACACACGTTTATTGTGAACAACAATCATCTAATGCAAAAAGATATGACGTGAAAAGTAAAAGTCCCCGTCTCTAAGCCTCTCCACAGAAAAAAATATTTGAATAATGGCCTTAAACTGCCCAACTTTGGTCAAAGACAAAAAATTACAAATTCAAAAAGCTCTGCAAACCCCAAACAGGATAAATATGAAGAAAACCACACCTAGACACATCATACTCAAACTACGGTAAATCAAAGATAAAGAGAAAAATCTTTAAGGTAGCCAGAGAAATGACACATTAAATACATGAGAACAACTCGAATGACTTTTCTCCCGAGCTGCAAAGAAGGTCCAATAGGAGTATAGAAAAGAAAACACTAGTACAACAGAATAGCAGAAAAAAAAAGTAGTAAATACAGTATATATTAAAATAAATCGTTTTACAAATGAATAGAACTGTTCTTTCCTTTCTCTCCTTTCAAACCAAAAGTTTTCAAAAAGGCTTAAATAGTAGACTTTGGGTATGCGGTACCAGGCGTCCCCATCCCAGTTTTTTAAAAACATACCCAAATCCGCAGTCATTAAGAGACAAGAGTTTTGTTTTCAGCAACATAAACTACTCAAAATCTAGATTTTGTCTCTGGCTTGAAAGATCAGCAGGTAATTAATTCACATTCCTTATCTCCCCTTCAATTACATTCCTTTTAAACGCAGAAAAGAAGAAGGCTACATAAGCCAAGACTGGAAGCAGGAAGGAGGTTAAACGAGATAAGGTTTAGAAACTGGTGCCTCAGGCCTCTGCAAGAGGCTTCTTCAGCGGGGACCCGGTGCACGTACCATTTTTCGGTAAACTCTGGATCACCTTCACCGCCGCCTCAAACCTGGTTTCATGCACGGATCTCGTGTCCGCCATCTCCAGCCGCCAGCGCCGGCCCCGGTCCCAAGATCTGTCGGCTGGAATCAGGCAGCAGCAGCACCAGCTTTCCCAGGAGCCTGCATGAAACTGGAACATGGAGCGCAGCCGCGGATCAACATGCCCAGAGGGAGGAGGCCCACGAGCGCAGCGGGTCAGTTCCCCGTTGCCCTGCCCCATCCAGGCCACACCGACCGCGGTGACCCGGCTCCTTCCTCCTCCCTGGGGCGTGACCAAGGCCGAGAAGCAGGCCCGCGCAGACACACAAACAACTCACCGAGAGGAAGAGCATCTCTAGCAGAAGGCGGAGGGTCTCCGGCCACCGGTGGTCGCGGAACAGTTCTCCCACCCGCAGGACCCAGGCGGAGCAGCCACACCCCCCATCCCGCCGGGGTCGGTCTGTCCGTCCGCGCCCTCCCCACAGCCACGCCCCAGAGCCTTCGGGGGTACCCACGAGCTCCCGCCGCCGCCGCGCAGACTCCACCCACCCGCCCCGCGGCCGCCGCGATGACGCGCGCTGTCCGTCAGTCCCCTGAGAAGGAGGGGAGGCAGAGAAGTGCGAGGGGTCGGCGGAGGACCCGGTGCTCGCTTTCTGAACGGGGCGGACCGCCGTGTCCGCGCCAGCACAGCTGTAGCGGCGGAGCGCGCACGGGACGCGGGTTGGATTCTGCGCCTGGGCCCAAAGCCGGGTGCGTCGGTACCGCTGGGCGACGAAGTGACTGCCGTCCCCAGAGCCTGCCCTCTTAGGTTAAGATTTCAGGAAGGTGATGGGACATAAGCGAAGGGCTTTAGATCTGGAAGGCTCGGAGAGAACCTGAAGTTCTGTGACCTAGGGCAAATTACTTAGCCTCTCCAGTGGCAGTCTTTATACCACCCTACAGCGTAGATGAAAGGATTAGGGATGTTGGACGGAGGTACTTAGCAGGGCTTGGCTCGGCTCGCAGCTCTTCGACAGCTTTAGCTGTCCGAGGCAGGGACGTCCGAGCAACAACCAAAGGACGGGGGAGGGAGGTCACCTTCTCCGCACCACCCCTAACATCCAGCTCCAGCCCGATTTAACAGGCGACAGACGTGGGGGAGGGACGAACGATGAGCCAATACGGATGAACCCTAGAAAGGGGTACCCTGGGCCTTCACCTTTCTAGCACAACGCCCCGCGTCCTCAGGCATCTAGGAAGCGCCCCAAGCCCATAGAGGGGGCACTGATATGGTTGGGGGAGGGGGGTGGGGGGTCCTGCCGCCCGGAAATTCCAAAGTCGCCAGGTCGTTTTTGTCAGTTCGGGATGGGTTAGGAGGGTTACTAGCACAAATCTAGGCGCAGACTATAAGTTACTTTTCGCTCCGAGCCCCAGTGCCGGCATTTACCTTGGTACTGCCGGGCAAGGCCTGTCCGGTAATGTCCCCGACGCCCGCCCCTCGCCCTGCCCCCGCGGACTTGTGGGAAATGTAGTTCCCCCCCCCACCACGGCGCTTCCGGGCGTCTCCCTCGGGCGGCGGGCGTGCCTCCCACGTGTTCCGGTTCGGTTTCTCGGCCCTGCGGACGCTGGAGGCTCTCGGCGTAAATCCCTCTTTTGTACTGCGTCGCACTCTGTGCCGATTCAAAATACCTACCATATTCGCTTCCAGCAAAAAGGGCGCTCGTTGGATCGGAGAACTGGGTTCTAATTTCTTGCTCTTGATCCTTACTAACTTGGAGGTTATGTATATGAAAGCAATGAGTGCCGTTCGGGTAATAAAGGCTACCGCTTACTGAGTGCCTGGTGTTTGCCAAGCGTATGACACGTATCTCAGAAACGCTGTAGGGTGTTTACGAATGAGGAAATTAAGACTCATATTAACCGATTTGCACAAGGGCAGAGCCAGGAGTCAGTCAATCCAAAAAACTCTGTCTTGGACTTTTTCCATGATACCAAAGTGTAAGAGACTAACAATTTTTCTAATTTACTCAAACTAGGAAGACTTTATGTGTTTAATATCTACTGCTTCCTCTACTCTTTTCTTATTCTTTTATGATATCCTTTTCAGTTCCAGTCTACCTACTCATGCATACTTATAAAAGGGCTTGGGTGTTTATTTCTAATCTAGGACTTCATTTTGACAACTGTTCATTAAGCTTATGTAATAAGCTAATTTACAGTATGTTGGTCTTTAGGTAATGAGAGATAAGAATTTTCTGCCAATGATTTCTGTTGAATTTCCATTTGCTGGTAGTCAATTTCCAATCAGGAAGAATAGCATAAGGAGAAAGGAGATTGAGGTTATTCAGCTAAAAGTATTTTTAAAGTAGCTCTTTCATATAGCTGTGCTGATTTAAATGTAGTAACTCCTGCTGAAACCTAATGATGAATATGATGGGTTGAATCAGTCCCCAAGATGCCTTCCAACTATGTGAACCTGTAATTCTACTTAAAATAAATCACTTGGAATACTAATGTCTTTCAGTACTTTCAGTACAGTGCCTAATATAAAACATTCTTTTTTTATTCAGATATAATTGACATATAACTTTATATTAGTTCAGGTGTACGATATAATGATTAGATATTTGTATATTTTGTGAAATGATCACAATAAGTAAAACATTCTTGATCATGTATTTCTAGAGATGTTTTAATTAATAGTGGGCCCATTCTTAACACATGACTATAAGAAAGGTAAAATAATACACTTATGGGTTTTAAGAAACATAAAGAAATATATATTGAAATAACAAAAAAGATTCTTCTAGATGCTCTTTCCTTTACAAACATTTTTAAATCCTTACTATGTCCAATGTGATGTGATTGACACTGAGGTTACAAAGCCCCTCAGGGAACTCAGTCTAGTGTGGTAAACAGACATGTAATATAAGAATTACAACACAATGCAAAAGTATTAAAACTGAAGGATATAAAAAGTGCTATATCATGTGCATCAAAAGACAACTACGAAGATGTTAATAATAGCACTATTTGATAACAGCCCAAACCTGGAAACAAGTCAGTGACCATCAGCAGTAAAACAGGGGCTGGCCTGGTGGTGTAGTGGTTGAGTTCTGGGTGCTCTGCTTCCACATCCTGGGTTCACGGGTTCGGATCCTGGGCGTGGACCTATACCACTCATCAACCCATGCTGTGGTGGCGTCCCACGTACAAAATAGAGGAAGATGGGCACAAACGTTAGCTCAGGGCCACTCTTCCTCAAGCAAAAAGAGGAAGATTGGCAACAGGTGTTAGCTCAGGGCCAATCTTCTCACAAAAAAAACACCATAACAAAAGCAGTAAAACAGATAAATAGGGACTACTGAAGAGCAATGAGAACAAGTGAATTACACCTATTCAACATCTTCTGTGAATCTCATACGTAGTATTGAGAAAAAGAATTTGGATTTGAAAGAGAACATACTGTATGATTCTATTTATGTAAAGTTCAAAAAGAGGCGAGACCTACATATTGTTCTGCTTTATGAATATAGTGGAAGTTGCTGGATAGTGCTTCTGTGAAGGTTTTTTACAGGTAAAGATTTAGCTGGCATACCCCTTTGCCCTTTTTGACTTTCGCTTTTTACCTTCATCCTTCTTCTTCCTGAAAAGTTGTTAAAATGGGTAGAGGTATAGCAGGTATCTTGCCCCATAGTGACAGAAGCCATATACCAAGGGGGGAAAACAGAAAGAGAAGAGGAGCCTGGGTTCTTGATGACATCATGAACACCTGCACCGGCCTTGCATGGTCCATGTCCAAATCTCCTGATCCAAAAAAATATAAACATCTGTCTTTCTGCAGGGTTTTTTGTTGCTTGAAGAAAAATGGAATTTCTAACTGAAACAATCTGTAACAGACAAAAGATTTTTGTACAGAAGACATAAAGAACTCTTACAATCAATTAAAACCAAAAGACAAAAAAGTCAGTAGAAAAATGGGTAAGGGAAAAGAACTGTCATATAACAGAAGGGGAAAAATAAACGGCCACAAACACAAATGAGGAGATACTGAGTCTCAGTAGTAATCAGGGAAATGCAAATGAAAACAACAATGAAGTGCCATTGTTTATTCCTCAGTCCTGCCAATAGTTTTACGTCTGACAATATAAAATGCTAGTGTGAACATGACTATATAGAACTCTCGTACACTCCCAATGAGAACGTAAATTGATCCAACCTACTACAGATCAATTTGGCATTTTCCACTAAAAATGAAAATATACATACCCAATAATGAGACAATTTCCTTTTCCGGCACATATTCTAGAAAACTCTCACCCCTGTGTACATGGAGAAAGGTATAAAGATGTCCATCAGAGAGCTGTTTGTAATAGTGAACAGTTTGAAACAACCAAAATATCTTCAAATGGAGAATGGATAATAAAACATGGAACATGTGAACAAGGAAATACTATTCAGCAACAGGAATAGACTATACTAGACTATATGAATCTCGAGAATGTAACATTAAGTGCAAGAGATCAATTTGTAGCATATATAAAACACAAAACAGAACGATAAATTATTTATTTATACAAACAATATGTGAAATTACTTTTCAGTAGATAGAAAAATAAACACTAAATTCATGCAGATTACCTTGCTGGGTGAAGGGACTGGTTATGGTGCATACAAGGTCTACGTTTTTATCTGAGCATTTTATTTCCCTTTAAAAAACAAATATGAAAAAGCAACAATTTTTAATTTTTTAATGGGATTTTACCAAATTGCCCCACGTTGCTTATTTGAAATATCTCTTTTTAAAATCCTAGTTCCCACAACCCAATAACAAAAAAACAAACAACCGGATTTTAAAATGGGCAAAGGATTTGAATAGATATTTCTGCAAAGATACACAAATGGCCAAGAAGCACATGAAATGATGCTCAACATCACTAATCAACAGAGAAATGCAAATCAAAACTACAGTGAGATACCACTTCACATCCATTAGGATGGCTACTATCAAAAAACCAGAAAATGACAGTGTTGGCAAGGAAGTGGAGAAATTGGAACCATTGTGCATTGCTGATGGGAAAGTAAAATGGTACAGCTGCTCTGGAAAATAGTATGGTGGTTCCTCAAAAAATAGAATTACCGTATGATCCAGCAATTTCACTCTTGGATATATATCCAAAAACACAGAAAACAGAGACTCAGACATATATTTCTACAACCATGTTCATAGCAGCAATATTCACAATAGCCAAAAGGTGGAAGTAACCCAAGTATCCCTGAACAGATGAATGGATAAATAAAATATTTAGATGTGGTATATAAATACAACTGAACATGATTCAGACTTAAAAATGAAATTCTGACACATGCTGCAATATGGATAAACCTAAGTGAAATAAGTCAGTCACGGAAGGACAAATATTGCAAGATTCCATGAGGTACCTGGAGTAGTTGAATTCATACAGACAGAAAGTAGAATGGTGGTTACCAGGGGCCGGGTGGAGATGTGAATGGGAGTTATTATTTAATGGGTACAAAATTTCACTTTAGGAAGATGAAAAATTCTGGAGACGGACGATGGTGATGGTTGCACAACATTGTGAACATACTTAACAGTACTGAACTATACACTTAAAAATTGTTAAAATGGTAAATTTTTTGTGTATATTTTATCACAATAAAAAAGTCAATTTTATAAATTATATGCCTTTGGAAAATCTGGAAACAGTGGGAAAATGGAGAAATTCTATTGCACAAAAATTAACTTTGTGTGCCAACCCTGGTGGCCTAGTGGTTAAGTTCAGTGTGCCCTGCTTTGGTAGCCTAGGTTTGATTCCTGGGCGTGGACCTACACCACTCATCTGTCAGTGGCTGTGCTGTGATGGTGGCTCACGTACAAAAGGAGGAAGATTGGCAACATATGTTAGCTCAGGGCAAATCTTCCTCAGCAAAGAGGAAGATTGGCAACAAATGGCAGCTTGGGGTGACTCTTCCTCAGCAAAAAAAAAAAAAATTAACTTTGCCTGTAAATCTTTTTTTTTTTTTTTTTGATAACTCAAGCCTTTATTTTTATTTCAGTTAGGGCCAAATCCAGTAAACTATTTTCATCCAGGATTAATCACAACTAAAAGGTTGGATTGTTTTCCTTCAGAAATTGAATATCTTTCCTGTCTGCAATAGACAGTGTGTTCCAAACAGAGTATATGGAACCGCCTTAAAAAAAAAATTCTAGTTCCCATTATATTTTGGGGCCTCTTTCTGGACTTTCTATTCTTTTTCTTTTATCTCTTTTTCTATTCACGTGCTATTAGGAACTGCCTTAAAAAAAATTCTAGTTCCCATTATATTTTGGGGCCTTTTTCTGGACTTTCTATTCTTTTTCTTTTATCTCTTTTTCTATTCATGTGCTATTACCAAACCACTTTAAGTATAGTAGCATTTAAATGTTTTAATAACACATAGGGCTAGATTTCCCTATGTAAAATAAAAACTATTTACTGCAGTATTGAGGTGATAGCCAAAGTTTGAAAACAATTTAAATGTCCTTCCACCTGGGACTGAGTGAATAATTGGGACCCATCCATTCAGTGGGACGCCATAAAGAATAATAGGGAAGTTTTAATGTATGATATGGAATGATCTTCGGGATATGGTTAAATGAACAATAAAGCAAGAAGGACACTATGTACGATTTGCATAAAAAATTTGTTTTTATGTGCACAGAGTATCTACAAAGCCTATAAGAAAGTGATAACATTTGTTGCCTCTGGGGTTGCTAGGAATGAAATGTGATTCTCAAATGCATACTTTTTAGAACCTTTTGAATATTGAAACATGAATGTGTTACAAATTAAACTAAATAAATAAAATCTGAAAAAAAGATCTTGTTTGCTCAAAACCCTTATATGATCTATTCGGACTACGTTCCTACTGACCCTGACCCTTGAAGTGGTATCAAAGTGCTGCTGTTGTATGGACATTTATATTGACATGATCTTGTGTGGTCCAAGTGTTTTATAAACTTTTCAGACTAGGTTTCAGAGTAAGAAATGTGATTTCCATCAACACCATGTCGTCTTACACATATATTATTTAAAACAAACATTTCATTAAATAACTTATGCGTTATATACTCTAATATTGTCTCTTCCTTTTTATTTTTAAAAGTTCTGGTCTTGACCCATTTTATTGATTTATGATATGGTTAGAGATATTCATATTAGAAAAATACTGGTGTTCTTTAGGATTATAGGATTATACTTGAATCCTTGCAAACATTTTACAGTGTTCTCATTGACTCTCCATGAAAATAAAAAGAGTATAATACCGGTCAGTAGTGGAATAGTTGAGTCCATTTCTATCCAGTATACTGACCAAAAGTATAAGCACCAAAAATATTCATGGCATGCAAGGATGCAGGTAGATGGGTGATCTTGCTGGGTTCAGTATAAATGACAGTAAAAATTTTTTTTCCTCCAATGTTTATTATTTCCTTCCTTCTGTTTGCTGTGGGTTTAGTTTGCTGGTCTTTTTCCAGTGTCTTAACATGAAGTTAGATTATTGATTTGAGATCTTCCTTCTTTTTTTTTTTTTTTTGCAATAAAATAAACATAAAGTTTACCATCAACCATTTTTAAGTGCACAGTTCAGTGGTATTAAATACATTCACCTTGTGAAGCCATCACCACCATCTATCCTCATAACTCTTTTTATCTTGTAAAACTGAAACTCTATACCCACTAAACATTAACTCCCCATTCTTCCCTCTCCCCAGCCCCTGGGAACCACCATTCTAGTTTCTGTCCTTATAATTTGACTTCTCTAATGCCTCATATAAGTGGAATCATAGAGTATTTGTCTTTTTGTGACTGGTTTATTTCACTTAGCATAGTGTTCTCAAGGTTCATCCATGTTGTAGCATATTGGAGAATTCCTTTCCTTTTTAAGGCTGAATAATATTCCATTGTATGTATATACCACATTTTGCTTATCCTTTCATCCGTCACTGGGCACTTGGGTTGCTTCCATATTTTAGCTATTGTGAATAATGCTGCTATAAATATAGATATACAAATATCTCTTTGAGACTCTGCTTTCAGTTCTTTGGGGTATATACCCAGAAGTGGAATTGATGGAGCACATGATAATTTTATGTTTAATTTTTTGAGAAATCACCATACTGTTTTCCACAGGAGTTGCACAACTTTACATTCACACCAACAGTGCACAAGGATTGTAATTATTCCACTTCTGCACCAACATTTGCTATTTTCTGGTTTTTTGATAGTAACCATCCTACTGGGTGTGAGGTGGTAGCTCATTGTGGTTTTCATTAGTGATGTTGAGCATCTTTTCATGTGCTTGTTGGCTATTCATATATCTTCTTTGGAGAAATGTCTCTTCAAGTCTTTTGCCCATTTTTGAATTGGGTTGTTTTGTTGTTGATGTTTAGGGGTTCATTATATATTCTGGATATTAATCTCTTCTCAAATATATGATTTGCAAATATTTTCTCCCATTCTGTGGGTTGCCTTTTTACTCTGTAGATAGTATCTTTTGATTCACAAAATTGTAAAATTATGATGAAGTCCTATTTGTCTATGTTTTCATTTTTTACCTGTGCCTTTGGTGTTGTATCCAAAAAGTCATTGCCAAATCCAAAGTTGTAAAGCTTTTGTGCTATCTTTTCTTCTAAGAGTTTTATTGCTTTACATCTTACATTTAGGTCCTTGATCCACTTTGACTTAGTAAGGGTCCAACTTTGTTCTTTTGCATGTGGATATCCAGTTTTCCCAGCACCATTTGTTGAAAAGACTGTCCTTTCCCCATTGAATGGTTTTGGTACCATTGTCTGTTGTTTTATTGTGTTGTTGAAACCCTCTATTTCCTTACTTATCTTCTGTTTGGTTTTTCTATCCATTATTGTGAGTGGACTATTGAATTCTCCCACTATTATTGTACAACAGTCTATTTCTCCTTTCAGTTCTGTCAGTTTTTGCTCCATATATTTTGATGAACTGTCATGAGGTGTGTAAATGTTTATCATTGTTATATCTTATTCCTGCAGTGACCTTTTTGTTAACATAGGATGTTCTTCTTGTCTCTTGTAAACTTTTTTGCTTTTAAGTCTATTTTGTCTGATATTTGTATAGCCCTCTCTGTTCCCTTATGGTTACTATTTGCTTGGAATATCTGTTTCCATCCTTTCACTTTCAACCTGTTTGTATCTTTGGATCTCAAGTGAGTGTCTTGTAGGCAGCATATGCTTGGATTATGTGTTTTTATCCCTTCTGTCAATTATGTCTTTTTTTCAGCTTTATTGAGACATATCTGACAAATAAAATTGTAAGATAGTGTTGTAAGATATGTTGTAAGTGTACAATGTGATGATTTGATATAGTAGTGATTTGATTTACATTAACATTGTGAAAGGATTCCTCCCATTGAGTTAACACATCAATCTCTGTCTTTTGATTAGAGATTAATCCATTTACATTTAAAGTAATTACTGGTAAGGAAGAACTTACTTATGTCATTGTGCTATTTGTTTTCTATATGCGTTATAATTTTTTTGTCCCTCATTTTCTACATTACTATTTTCTTTTGTGTGTAGTTGATTTTTTGTAGTGAAATGTTTAAATTTCTTTCTTATTTCCTTTTGTAGATATCCTATAGCTATTTTCCTTGTGGTTATCGTGGGGATTACATTTAACATCCTAAAGTTATAATACTCTAATTTGAATTTATACCAGCTTAACTTCAATAACTTACAAAAACTCTACTCCTTTACACCTCTGTCCCCACTCCTTTCAGTTGCTGATGTTACAAAATTACATCTTTGTTCATTGTGTGCTCCAAAACATAAACTAATAATTCTTTTAAATGCATTAGTCTCAAATTATGTACAAAACAAGATTTGGAGTTATTACTCAAAATTACAATAAGAGTAGCTTTAACACTAGTAATTACTCTTTTCTCTAAATGTATCAGTGTCTTAAATCACGTAGAAAACAAAAAGTACAGTTACAAACCATTGTTGCAATAATATTAGGTTTTATAATTGCCATGGATTTCCTTTTATTGAGATCTTTATTTCTCATGTAGCTTTGAGTCGTAACTTTGTCTAACACCTTTTCATTTCACCTCCCAGGGCTCCCTTGAGCATTTCTTGCAGGGCAGGTCTAGTGGTCTCAAACTCCCTCACCTTTTGTTTATCTGGGCCTATCTTAATTTCTCCCTCACTTTGGAAAGATGATTTTGCCAATTATATGATTCATGATTGACAATTTTTTTCTTTTAGCACTTTGAATATAGTGGCCCACTGTCTTTTGATCTTCAAAGTTTGTAATGAGAAATCTGCTTATAATTTTATTGGGGATCCCTTGTATGTGATGATTTCCTTCTCTCTTGCTGCTTTCAAGATTCTCTCTTTGTCTTTTGAAAGTTTGGCTATAATGTATAACTTAGTATGGGTCTTTTTGAGTTTATTTTACTTGGAGTTCATTAAGCTTCTTGGATATTCATGTCTTTCATCAACTTTGGGAATTTTTCAGGTGTTATATCTTCAAATATTCTCTCTCTCTAATCCTTCTGGAGTCCACTTGATATGTCCACTTGATGGTGTCCCACAGGTCCTTTAAGCTCTGTTCATTTTTCTTCCACCATTTTTCTTTCTATTCCTGAGACTAGATAATTTCCATTGTCTTATCTTCAAGTTTGATGATTCTTTCTTCTGCCTGCTCAAATCTGCCTTTGAATCTCTCTAGTAAGCTATTCATTTCAATTATTGTAGTCTTCAGTTCCAGATTTTCTATCTATTTATTGATATTTCCATTTTGTTCACACATTGTTTTCTTGATTTTTTCCATATCTTCCTTTAGCTCTTTGAGGATCTTTAAGACAGTTGTTATAAAGTCTTTGTCTGTTACATCAGCCATTAGGTCTTTATGAGCAACATTTTCTATTGATTTGTTTTTTTCCTTGGAATGAGCCACACTTTCCTGTCTTTTTTTTTTTTTTTTGGCAGGAAGCTAGGCCCTGAGCTAACATCTGTGCCCATCATCCTCTATTTTGTGTGTGGAATGCTGCCACAACATGGCTTGACAAGCAGTGCCTCAGTCCGCACCCAGGATTCGAACCTGCAAACCCTGGGCTGCCAAAGCAGAGTGCGCGAACTTAACCACTATGCCACTGGGCTGACCCCTCCTGTCTTTTTATATGCCTTGTGATTTTTTTTTTTTTTTTTGCTGAGGAAGATTAACCCTGAGCTAACATCTGTGCCAATCTTCCTCTACTTTATATGTGGGTCACCGCCACAGCATAGCTGACAAGTGTTGTAGGTCTGTGCCAGGGATCCGAACCCGCAAACCTGCGCCGCCAAGGTGGAGCATGCCAAACTTAACCACTACACCATGGGACTGGCCCCTGCCTTGTGATGTTTTTGGTGTTGAACGCTGGGCATTTGAATCTAATAACATGGTAATTCCGGAAATCAGATTCTTCCCCTTCCCCAGGGTCTCCTGTTTTTTGTTATTGTTTTTGTTTCTTGATTGTTGTAGGCTGTCTCTGTGCTGAGGATCAGCCTAAGGTGTAAACTAAATGTCTTCTCGGGTCTCTTCTGAGTCTTTCCCCTGGCATGTGCAGTCACTTCTAATATTCTCTGTATTGGCAGTGTTTTTGAATGTCCTAGTCTTTAATGACTGGCCCCCAAAAGGGGAGAAAACTAAAAAGGAAGGAGGGGATGGGGGAAAGGATGTTAGCCCTTTAATTCCCCTGGAAGTTACTTCAGCCAGAGGGGGAGGGGCTTGCAACAGTGGAGGGAGATACAACAATAATGACTGCTTGCTTCTTTGTTGACATCTCTGTGATCAGAAGCAGCAACCAGTGGTCAAATCACAGATCCCCAATATTTTGGGGAGAGTGTCCTTTTTGCCCACCCTAGCACCTGCAAGCTGTGTGCAAGCTACTCTAGGAACACATTTACACCTGCCTGCCACATGGCTGGGAGTGGGGGATAGGTAGCCGCTAATGTGCTAAGAGCCGAAATTGACCAAAATTAACTGCAACTTTCCAGCCACATCTTCTCCAGGAAGTTGCAAGCTGTCAACATATTCCAAAGTTCCAAAATAATTACATCAGGCAGATTCTTCCAGTGCTATTGTTGTCCAGGTGGGGAGATAGATTCCTGGTGCTTCCTACTCTGCCATCTTCCCAGAATCCTCTCCTGAACGCAACACTTTTAAACTGGTGTTGTGCTAAGTAGCTTATGGTTAATCTCATTTGTTATTCTCAAGACTTAGGAATTAGCAAGGTTTATATAGCTTGCCCAGGGTCTCATAGCTGGTGGATGGTCAAAAAAAGAGCAATAAAGAAAATAAAGAAAGAAAAAAAGAGAGCCAGCCCTGATGGCCTAGCAGTTAAAATTCAGTGTGCTCCACTTTGGTGCCCAGGTTCGGTTCCTGGATGTGGAACCACACCACTTGTCTGTCAGTGGCCGTGCTGTGGTGGTGGCTCATGTAGAAGAACTAGAAGGATTTACAGCTAAAATAAATATACAACTATGTACTGGGGCTTTGGGGAGAGAAAAAAAAGAGAGAGGTAGATTGGCAATAGATGTTAGTTCAGAGCAAATCTTTCCTAGAAAAAAAAAAAAGAAAAAGAAAAAAAGAGCAATCAATAGAAACTGTCCCTAAGGAAGTCCAGACATTGGACTTATGGGATTTTAGCCCCTATTTAACCCTCAGCCAGATGCCCTTGTCTGTGAGTAACCTGCACGATTGTACATTGTAGTCCTGGACAGCACCCAGGGCACACGTATATGTATTACAAAATTTTTCTGAGTTGTAGTGGATACCTGACACTATTGTTTTCTTTCATTATCTACTCTCTCTGGAAAATTCCCACACCAACCTCAGGGTGGTTCAAGTAACAATGCTACTGCTGAACATGTCTCCATTGCCAAAGCTGATGATTAGAAAGAAGTGCCAATTCAAGTTGGACTAATCATCTTTTCTTTTTGAGGAATATGGGTTTGGAACTGAGGGATTTTGAACTTGGGATGGGCTTCTTGAATGGTGGAGATGAGAAACTTGGGAGCCAAATTTGCTGTGCTCCCCACTATTCAGAAAGGGTAGCAAAAGAAAAAAAAAAAAACCTTTTGGTGAAGAAACAAGACACTAAATGAGAATATTGCCTGGGTTCCTGCTGGCCTTCCAAATGATTTGTATTAGTACTTTCTTAGGACAATTGCATTTGTATTTTTTAGTTCTGTGAATAAGGCTGAATTTTCATAATAAAATCCTTTTTTTCTTTTTTCCCCCTCTTTTCTTTTTCTTTTTTGTGTTACTGTTTTCTGTAACTCCCAACTAAAGAAATACTAACTCTACATGGATTGTCATTTGTCTTTAGAACATTTAGATGTTATTTTGTTCAGTTGTATTAGTCAGGAAAAGAGAAATTAGTCTAGATATTTCCAATAGT
Source organism: Tapirus indicus (assembly GCA_031878705.1). NCBI lineage: Eukaryota > Metazoa > Chordata > Mammalia > Perissodactyla > Tapiridae > Tapirus > Tapirus indicus. Next base: position 103,631,664 of record CM062925.1, read on the forward strand.
AAATATTTGGAACAGTCATGGATTTATAAAAGTGTTGGAAGGGCTGGAGGTCAAAGTACAGGGAAGGGCCATCTCCAGCACCCAGTTCACCACTAGGTTCAGAGAAGGAGATACTTGCTGCTGGCGAGGTCAACTGCTCCAGAAACTGCTCCAATTGTCACAGATGCCTGCAGTATCTTACTGAAGTTGAGAAAGAGAGGTGGAGGAGGATGTGTTGATTCAGCAGCTTCCAAAATTAACAAGCAATTAATTCATTCAAACCATACTGGAAATATTGCAGCTTCTGGAAAGAAGAAAAAACAACATGAGTTTTCACTTAAAGGCTATATTTTTCCCTCCAGGACAGGCGCCTTGCATTTTTAGCCATTGCTAATTTTTGATTATTTCATGATAACAGCTTGCTCCAGACTAAAATAACATTGGCATTCTGTAGTGGCTTGTCTTAACGTGTCTAAGAAAGATCTTTTCCCCCTGTGTTAAATGAATAATCAGATTTCTCTGAAAACTGATTCTGGGCCTGCTACAAATGTCATAAAATACCTTTTATGACTCTGCATAAAAGGACTTCCACCATCTAGAGCCAGCCCGGTGGCTTAGCGGTTGGGTACACACGCTTGGCTTCAGGGCATTGGGTTTGCAGGTTCGGTTCCTGGGTGCGGACAGACGCACCGCCTGTCAAGCCATGCTGTGGCAGTGTCCCACATAAAGTAGAGGAAGATGGGCATGGATGTTAGCCCAGGGCCAGTCTTCCTCAGCAAAAAAGAGGAAGATTGGCAATGGATGTTAGCTCAGAGCTGGTCTTCCTCACCAAAAAAAAAAAAAAAAGGACTTCCACCATCAATTATAATAAAATTTGAAGGAGAGTTCACAATTCATTCTTTCTCCCGAAATCCTCTTATCTTGTGTGGGCCTTGCTAAACTATTGGAATAGAGTGTTCCATTAACCCTCCTTCCTTTCTGGGAATTCCTGGATGGTATTATTAATTTGAAAAGAAGCAAGGAGAGGAAATAATTGAGGGTTGCAGAATCCTAGAATGTCGGTTAACTCCCAGTAACAGACTGAATTGTGTGTCATCCCGATGAACCCTGCCCTGGCAAATTCATATGTTGAAGTCCTAACCCCAAGTACCTTAGAATGTGGATGTATTTAGAGATAGACCTCTAGATAGGTCATTAATGTTAAATGAGGTCATGGGGTATGATCCTAATCTAATATGATTGGAGTCCTTTTCAAAAGACAAGATTAGAATACACAGAGACACCACAGAAAAGGCCATGTGAAGACACAGCGAGAAAGTGGCTAGCTTCAAGGCAGGGAGAGAGGCCTCAGGAGAAAGCAAACCTGCTGACGCCTTGATCTTGGACTACCAGCCTCCAGGACTGCAAGAAAATTAATTTGTTGTTTTTAAGCCACTCAGTCTATGGTATTTTGTTATGGCAGCCTGAGCAGACCAATACACTCACTCCCCTCTCCCTTTTTTTGGTAGAGAACATGATCATGTCACATAGTGGTGGTGGATCGGGACAGCGGGGGTTGGGAGAGAACCCTGGTAACCTGACTCCTAGTTTCTTTCCAGTCCACCACATTGCTACTCTCCATTCTGGTTTGTTGACCTACTTCCAACTAGTGTCCTGTGATGCAATATTGTGAATTACCTTTGCAGAAGTCTGAGATTCACTAAATATGCAGTCTCATTTCCTGTGTGCCAGATCATAAGATAAGCAATTATGTTCCAAGATGGCCCGAATTATGATTTTGCCCGGCACATCTCTTAATCCCTCTGAAATAAGTTCTTTATGATTGTCAGTCATCTGCTGTTTCAAAGTGGAATACATGAAATTTCAATTTCTCTCCACGCACATGTGCAGAATTTGCAGTTACAAACTGCTTTTCGTGATCAAATTGTCTAGCTTGACAAGACAGCCATGAAATGAAATGTACAAGGTCTGATTTTCAGCTTGAGCCCAGGGAATACATCAAGTTGAACACAAACACTATTATTCTTTATTCTGTTGGGATTTCTTTGAAAGGGATTTCATTATAATCTATTTGAACAAAACCCACAGAAAAATATTAAATCAATAAATAGTATAAAAGTGCACATTATGGGAGAGAAATTGGACTCTGCAAAGATAGCGTGATGCTCATAATTTAGTGTCACAATATCTACCTGCAATTCTTAGTGTTAATCCTTGACCATTTAGTCACCTTTATTACTTGGAAAAGTAAGTTGTCGCCTATCTTTTTGAATTGTATGACTTTGCATCATATGCCAAAGGCAACAAAAATATGTAGTTTTTTTCCCTGTTCTTTAATATTTGAAGCAAGGGACTTCTCTCCTGCATGTACTTTTTTTGGATCAGCTTCAGTTAGATATAATTTAGTTACAATAAAGCTCACAGATTTTAAGTGTACAATTCAACAAGGTTTGAGAAATGCATATAATCATGTAACCCCCACTATCATAATGATCTAGAACATTTCCATCACCTCTAAAAGTTTACTTGTGTCTCTTTGGAGTCACTTCCCTCCCAACATACACTTCTGATCTCTGGCAAGATCGGATCTGATTGCTATCACTGTAGTTTTGTCTTTTCTAAAATTTCGTATAAACGGAATCATACAGTATGTAGTCTTTTATGTGTCTATCTTCTTTCACTTAACATAATGCTTTTGAGATTCATCCAGGTTGTCGTGTGTATCAATTTGTTCCTTTTTAGTGCTCAGTAATATTCCGTTATATAGATGTATTATAATTAGTTTATCCACACAAGCATATGGTTTTTTTCAGATTTGGGCTGTTTCTAACATTTGCTTATACTTTTTTGTGTGGACATATGTTTTCATTTTTCTTGGGTAAATACCTGGGAGTGAAATTGCAGGACCATAAGATAAATGTGTTTTACCTTCATGAGAAACTACATAACTTTTTTCCAAAGCGGGCTTAGCATTTTGCATTCTCATCAGTAGCGGATGAGAGCTCACTTGCTCCACATCTCAACAACACTGGTAGTATCAATCGTTTAAATTTTAGTCATCCTATTAGTTGTGTAGTGGTATCTTACTGTGGTTTAAATTTTCATTTACTTAATGACTAATGGCACTGAGCATCTTTTTTTGTATTTATTTGCCATCGTATGTCTTCTTTGGTGAAGTGTCTCTTCAAATCTTTTGGCCTTTTAAAAAAAATTGGTGTTTTTCTCATCCTATTACTGAGTTGTAAGAGTCCTTTTTTTTTTTATAACAGATTTGGAAAAAAATTTTTTTGTAAGAGTTCTTTATGTATTATTGATACAACTTCTTTATTAGATATTTATTTTACAAATCTTTTTTCCCACTTTGTTGTTTGACTTTTAATTTTCTTATTGATTTATTTAGGTGCAATTGACATATGACATTATATTAGTTTCAGGTGTACAACATAAAGATTCAGCATTTGTGTATATTGCAAAATGATCACCACAATAAGTCTAGTTAACATCTGTCACCATACATAGTTACAAAAACGTTTTTTCTTGTGATAAGGACTTTTAGTTTCTTACCAACTTTCAAATATGCAATACAGTATTATTAACTATAGTCATCATGCTGTACTTTATTTTCCTAAAGAAGTCTTTTGAGGAGCGAATGTTTTAAATCTTGGTGAAATCCAATTTATCATTGTTTATTTCATATTTCATGTTTTTACATCCTTTTTAGTTTTTGCTTAACCCAAGCACACTGAGATTTTCTCCTAAATTTTATTACAGAAATTTTATAGTTTTATCTCTTCCATACAGGTCTGTGACCCATTTCAATGAGGCAAGGTATTTTGAATCTCAAATTAAAATATCTTTTAGAAAATAGTTTGAAATCCATATCTCTGCACAAATAAAGAACAATAACTGGTTTACACACTTTGTCTCTACCCTCTTCCTCCCAACCAGTTAAACTGAAGGAGGTACAGATAGAATTGATATTTATAATTCAACCTAGTCACTCCTGGAAGTGTGAAAATGTCTTACTTTTTGTCACTGCAATTTGTGTCATGTCCTCTTTTTCACTTCCAATATTGATTATTTGTGCTTTTGTTAATTTTATTGTTCAAATATTTTCTATCAACTTTTTCTTGCTTCTTGGGTCTCTGATGGGGATGTGTTAAAATCTTCTATTTATGAAAAAAATAAAAATCAAATAAAATTTAAAAATAAAATAAGAAATCTTCCATTTATGATTGTTATGTCAACTTTTCCTTGTAAAGGTTTTGCTTTATATATTGAGAGGCTGTGATGTTGGCTGCTAAGAAGTTATGGTTACTATATCTTCTTGATAAATTTTTCCTTTTATTATTATCTAATATTCTCTTTATCCTTTGTAATATTTTTTGGCCTTGATTGTAATTACTTTGACATTATTATTGCTGTAGCAGTTTTCTTTAATTTAATATTTGACTGGTAAATATTTTTCCATCCCTTTATTTCAGTATGGCTTTGTTTTTTAGATGTCTCTTGTAAGCATTTTATAGCCGGATTTTTTCTTTTCATTTTCTTTTCTTCCTTGCTTCCTTTCTTTTTGCTGAGGAAGATTTGTCCTGAGCTAACATCTGTTGCCAATCTTCCTCAAGCTAACATCTGTGCCGATCTTCCTCTATTTGTATGTGGGTCACCACCACAGCATGGCTGACAAGTGGTGTAGTTCCATGCCCAGGATCCGAATCTGCAAACCCCAGCTGCCAAAGTGGAGTGCATGGAGCTTAACCACTATGGCACGGGGCTGGCTCTCTGGATTTTACTCTTAAAATACCATATGAAAATATCAGATATTTAATTTTTTAACTTGAAAAATTTGTTATTTTGTTAAGTTGTAGGTAATTAAGTTCACCAATGCATTTCATTTTCATTGTTTCTTTTATTCCACACTTTGCCTCTGCTTTTTTTAAATTAAAAAAAAAATTTTTTTATTATTATTATTTTTTTTTGTGAGGAAGATTAGCCCTGGCTAACATCTGTGCCCAACTTCCTCTACTTTATATGGGATGCTACCACAACAAGGCTTGACAAGCAGTGCCTCAGTCCACGCCCAGGATCCAAACCCATGAACCCCAGGCTGCTGAAGCGGAGCGTGCAGACTTAACCACTATGCCACCGGGCCGGCCCCATATGTTTAACTATATTTAATTTTGCATTTAGATGTTTTGGTTTTATAAAAAACTCCTAAACTGTTTTCTGAAGTGGCTGTAGCAGTTTGCAGCCAGTAATGTATGGGAGTCCAGTGACTCCACATTCTTACTTGTGCTTGCCATTGTCAGGATTTTTTATTTTAGCCATTGTAATGGGTGTGTAGTGCAGTCTTTTTAATTTTACACTACATCCTGGTAGAGTGTAGTGTTATCACGGCTTTAATTTGCATCTCCTTGATGATGAATGAGTTGAGTGCCTTTTAATATATTTATTGGCCTTTTGTGAAGTGCGGTTGTCTCCTTTTGTCTGTTTTTTATTGGATTATCTTTTTTTTAATGACTTGGAGGATTTTTTAAAAATATATATATTCCCAATATGAGTCCTTTGTCAAATGTATGTGTTGTGGCTTATCTTTTCACTTTCTTAATAGTGTCTTTTAGTGAACAGAGTGTTTTAATTTTAATGATGGCTATAGTGGGCTGACTAATGGCCCCCCAAAGATGTTCACATTCTAATCCTTGGAAACTATGAGTATATTACCTTACATGGCAAGAGGGACTTTGCAGATGTAATCAAGTTAAGGATCTTGAGATGGGGAGATTATCCAGGTGTGACCTATGTAGTCACAGGGTCTTTATAAGAGGGAGTAATGATGGTCAGAATCAGAGGGAAGGAGATGTGATGACAGAAGCAGAGTTAGAGATTTGAAGATGCTCTGCTGCTCACTTAAAGAGGGAAGAGGTGGCCATGAGCCAAGGAGTGCAGGTGGCCTCCAGAAATTGGAAAAGGCAAGGAAAGGTATTCTCCTCTACAGTCTCCAGAAGTAACAAAGCCCTACTGACTCCTTAATTTTAGCCAGTTGAGACATCTGATCTCCAGAGCTGTCAGATAATAAATTAGTGTGGTTGTAAGTCACTAAGTGTGTTGTAATTTGTTACAGCAGCAATAGGAAACGAATACAATGGCTTCCCTTTTCATTTTGTTGAAAAGCAATTTATTGTCTTTTTCTTTTTTGCTAGTGCTTATTGTATCCTGGTTAAGAAATCTTTGCTTACCCGCAGCTTGTGAAGTTATTCTATGTTTTCTTGCAGAAGCTTTATTGCTTTACCTTTTACATTTGGACCTATGATATTTCCTGAATAAATTTTGGAGTATGGTGTGAGGTAGGTTCAATGTTCATTTTTTTAAAAAACACAAATATCCAATGGTTCCAGCACATTTATTTGAAAAAAAGAATCCTTTCTCCCATTGAATTGCATTGGTACTTTTGTCATAAATCAAGATTTTTGCATATATTTGTGTCTGTCCCAAGAAACTATTTGTCTGTTCTTACACCAAGTCCACATTGTCTTAATTTCTGTAGCTTTATAGTAAATCTTGAAATTTGGTAGTATATGTCCTCTAACTTTATTCTTCTACTTCAATATTGTCTTGGCTATACTAGGGTCTTTGCATTTCCAGGTAAGTTTTAGAATTACCTTGTTGATTTTTGCAAAAAACCTGTTAGGACTTTGATTAGGATTGTACAGATAAGCTGTTTTGATATAGAAATTTAGGTCCTTTACTTTTGCTAAATTTTATCTATTAGATCTTTGAATATACTTTTTTCTGGTCTGTTAATAATTCTGATTTTTTTAGTTTATGACAATGTAAATTTATGATAATAACATATGCTTATCATGTAGAGTCATATTTGCTTAATTTAGTGGAAGGAAAAAATGGTTTTCAAACTGCGGGTCATGATTCAATAGTGGCTCAGGAAATCAATTTAATGGTCCTTACCAGCATTAAATAAAATGAAATAGAATAGGAACTATCAGACTATATCATATTTAGTTTTCTGAAACTTTTATATCAGCAGTATATATATTTATATCCTCAGTCATGTTGTATAAGGTTACTTCCTATCTTGAATTGTGTCAATAAATGTTGAAAGCCAATGGCTACAGTATGGTGCTGTGTTTTATCCCCACAAATCCCATTTGGTTTTAAATAAACAAATATTGCCTGATTATAGACTATAATTATCAGGGAAACTACTTTTTTTAGAAATAAAAATACAAAGGGTAGCATATTCAACTCAATCACCTTAAAGGTATGAGGGATAACTTCTTTGAATGGACTTTATTTGAACCACAGATATTTTAACAGATAGTTTTAACTGGATAGTGGAAAGACCACTGATCTAGAAGTCAGAGAACTTTACTACTTTTTTCAGTCCCCTTAGCTAAATCTCAACCTGCATACACTTAAATTTCCTTATTTAGTAAAGTAAGAAAGAATCTTTAGGTCATTTATCTCTCAGAATTGTGAGCATTAAAGAAATTTGATACTACCTAGAAAATAGTAAAGCAGCATCACCTATCTGCTCGCTCCCTCAGTGTTGTTGAAAGGTATCAACATATGGATACATCAGGTAGGAGGCTTAAGTTTTCCCTTGCAGAGGTTGAACATTTTATGGCCCCTAGTAAAGGCAATATTCAATAAATACCTATTGATGGGTCAACTTTTAAAAATTTGGTTGAGTCATGTTATTATTCCTATAGTTATTGTGATTCTAAATGACTTTATGGAGAGATGAAAATATGGATATTTAAATGATCTTTAAGTAAGTTTAGACAACACTGCCATAGCCCATTATATAAAAACATTTATTGTTCCTGTTGAAACGAAATGCTTGAAAAAAAGAGCCTTTTTGACTATTCCAAAGCAGTTGATGATAAAAAAAACCAAAATGATTTTACACAACATAGATAAATAATGCGTCATAACTTCAAAAATGTAGGTAGATACGTGCAAAGAGTCAAAGAAAAAAATTGACAGGATAGCACTAAAAATCATGTGTTTATTTTTAAATTGTAACTGTTTAAGAGCATAGAATATCCTTACTCAACTTGTACTCCCAATGTTTATTGCATTATTTGGTACAGTACAGAGCTGGCAATAATACATATTTGCTAAATTTTAAATGAATCAAGGGAGGCGGAAGTTTAGAAAGTAAAGCCTGAGTCGCGCTATCTCTAAGAAGATTGAGGAAGTAAAGATTAGAAGTTTTTCACATTCTAGCCCTTTCAAATCCTTATCAGAGTTGATATCTCTGATTCACTGATATTTCCTAATTAAGCAAATACTGCCAAGTTTCACGGCCTTCTCGGGGGAAACGGTTTTATTCTCAAGAATCACCCTGTGGCGCCATCTCTCGGAGCTGTCAGGAAACTCCAGTCTTAAACCACCACCCTCGCTCGACGTTCTTTTTCGGACGCTCCCTAGACGCATGCGCTTTTGATGGGAAACCCAGCCTGTGAGAGACTACAATTCCCAGAAGCCCATGCCGGGGGGGGGGGGAATCCCGTGGTCGAGGGGAGGGGTAGGGGAGAGGAAAAAAAAAAAAAAAAAAAAAAAGACCTGAAGGCTCGCGAGAGTAAGAGGCTGAGGCGGCTGCGCGAAGTGGGTGGAGACAGCGAGGAGGAAGAGGAGGAGGAGCCGTCCCACAATACCAGGCGGGAGGGCGGGTAGGCGGTTTGTATCCGGGCTGTGAGGTGCTCCGAGGCTCCGCGGACCTTGCTGCCTCTGTCTCTTTAACGCGAGAGGAAGCGATGCGGAGGGTTGGAAAATGGCAGAGCTGCAGATGTTACTAGAGGAGGAGATCCCGTCTGGCAAGAGGGCGCTGATAGAGAGTTACCAGAACCTGACCCGGGTGGCCGACTACTGTGAGAACAACTACATACAGGTGAGGCGCGCGGGCGGGCGCGGGCCGGCCGGGCCGAGGACCCCGCCGCCGGCCGTCCGGCTGACCAGCCCACGGGGCGGGGTGGGGAACTGCCCTGACCTCGGCGTCCGCCTCAGCCCCAACCCCAACCCCAAATCCCAGCCGGGAAGAGAGCGAGTGGCCGGGTGAGGGTTTCGGGCTGCCATACAGGAAGTGGCTGTGGTGGTTGAAACCGACAGAAGGGGCGCGAGAAAATGGGCGAGGGAGCCCGGCGCCCCCCTGCCATCTGCCTCCCCACGGGCTCGGCCCCCCGAGGCGCGCGGCCCCCCGCAGCCTTGCCCTCGCCGGGCTGCTGTCCCGGGGAGCCAGCGGCCGCCGCGCCGGCGGGAGAGGGGTCTGGGACGGGGAGCGAGGGGAGAGGAAAGGGCAGGGACGAGGCGCAGGGAGAGAGGAAAAGCGGGGTGTGTGTTGGGGGGGGTTGGGGTGGGGGCGGTTATGTCAGTTCAACCCAGAGGGTGTGTCTTTTATTTATTTATTTTTTAAAAAATTTGTCATGAGTCACATTACACAGACCTCCCCGAGGAGAGGAGGAAGCGGGTGGGGAGCGAGGGAGGGCGTAGAAGAGAAGTTAATCTCAAAATTCCTTTAATTGAAGGTTTGTAAATCTGCCTGCCTGTCCGTTTGCAAGTCGGGTTTCTTCCCTCTCATCGTTTTCACTTCCGCCCCACCATCATGTATTCTAGAGGTTGTTGGGGCTATCGTTATTATAAAACACAGATTGTTCTGAACCGCTTGGAAAAATGCCTTCAATGCGCTCTTTTCTCCAAAAGTTCTTGAACTATTGGCTTCGTAAGTACCTTAAAATAGAATGGTGTAATCGCCGGTTGCTCGTTTTCTGAGGTTTCTCTCCAACCTAAGTAAATGCAGAACATGAATCCAAGTAGATTACCGAACATATTTAGTCTTAGAACCATAAGGTGAAGTGTGTTACTGTAAATTTGTTAGAAAATTCTTGGGCTTTATCTGTGACAGATGCTTGCTTGTTTGTTTTTATTTTAATGGTTGGAAGTGAATTATGTTGTGGTCGTTTGGTTTGTAGATCTTTGCGTAAACCAACAGTTTGCAGTAGAAGCAAATTAGCAGAGTCTTTGTATCAATATAATGGCACCAACAAGTCACTTGTTAGTGGTAAGACATGACCAGAATGTGCTTTGAAAGGTTAGGGTTATTGCAATTCACAACTAAAGTATTTATAGAAATCCCTCCCATGTGATTATCATTTTTAAGAACCAATAGTTTCTGTGTTGGCAAATGCTTTTCCGCTTTATTTTTAGAAGGAGATACTGTTTTCAGAATATTTTGAATATTTCTCAATTTCCATATTAGTAACGTTGTGTCTTCAGTAGCACTACTAGGAATTATCTCATAAATTTTTTGAAGCTTTTACTTTAGGAATTCTACTGATAAATAAACTTGTTGAATGCCTGCCATGTCTACTGTATTACTTGTTTTTGCAAACTTTATATTTAGCCTTTTAAAAATATTGTGAATTCTGGTAGTAATGTGGATATAGTTTTCAAATAGAAAAGTGATCTTGTAGTTTATCGATATTAAAAATATACAACTTTTATTTAACTTAACACGAAAAGCCTTAACATTGAGGCAAATCTCAATTTGCTGAAGGTTTTGAGGATTTTGAAAGTCAAAGTCATAGGAAGTTAAATTGCCCCCATTCTAGACAAGTCATTTCTTTGTAGAAGTTGGTAGATAAGCGCTTCATAAAGGGGTGGCTTCTTTTTGTTTTGCATGTTGGGAAATCTGACAAAATATATGGTGTGGTAACTGCTCCGTGTTGGCAAATGCAAACGTGTTTTAACCTGTCTGTTGACTGTTTCTTTTTCAGATAGTTGTGTGATGTAAGGCTTTTCTTTTTTTCTTCCCCTGTTACCTTTCCTTTCCCCCTCCTGCTACCATCACTTAACTTTGAAACGGTTTTTTTTTTTTGGTGAGGAAAACTAGCCCTGAGCTAACATCTGTTGCCAATCCTCCTCCTTTTGCTGAGGAAGATTGGCCCTGGGCTAACATTCAGGCCCATCTTCCTCTACTTTATATGTGGGATGCCGCCACAGCATGGCTTGATAAGTGGTGTGTAGGTCTGTGCCCGGCATGTGAACCTGCGAATCCTGGGCCACTGAAGCGGAGCCCGCGAACTTAACCACTATGCCGGCCCCTGAAACAGTTTTAAATTTGGTAATATCTCTGATTAAGAGAAGTCATGTTGTTTCTCATGTAGTCTCTTACTTTTAAACATGTTAGTACCATAGTGCCAAGAGCCACTGTCAGTGGCCTCTAATTTTTTTTTAGTATTCTGGTGAGGTATTCTGATCTTACTGGGGAAAAAAAAGATGAAATTCACACATAGCAGTGTTTGTCTTGGTAGCCTTTAAACTTTGGGCTGCGTGATGCAGACCATTAGCTGCCTTTCCAAGAGGCTCAGACAGGGTCAGGCTCAGACAGGCTCAGAAGATGATAAAGACTTTGTGGAAGTTGAAGTGGTAGCTGACTTCATGATGTGCTGTGCTGCTAGCTTTAGTGCTGTGAATAGGGAACAAGTAGTACTAGAAATATCCATTTAGATGTCTTTTGAGATCTTTCTGTATCCATTCTGTGACCCTGATTGGGTTATAAGCAACACCCTGCATAAGCATACCTCTTTTCAGGGAAAGTATATGGTCACTTGTGTTTTGAGAATTTTTTTTGTGTGTGTGTGTTTGAGGAAGATTGGCTCTCAGCTAACATCCGTTGCCAGTCTTCTTCTTTTTGTTGAGGAAGATTAGCCCTGAGCTAACATCTGTGCCCATCTTCCTCTATTTTGTATGAGGGATGCTGCCACAGCGTGGCTCGATGAGCAGCACATAGGTTCACGCCTGGGATCTGAACCTGCGAACCCTGGGCTGCCGAAGCGGAGTGCGGAGTGCGTGAACCACTGTGCCACCCGGCCGGCCCCTGTTTTGAGAATTTTTTATACCCAAAGTGAGCTAAGTTACTGCCTGGGTGATTTTTATCCTGAGAATTCAACTTTCATTTTGTTGTTTTGCTACAGTTTGGAAGTCCGGTCTAGTTCAGGTAAGGTGTTTAGCTGACACATTCTTTTGGCTGTAGTGCAGTTGAGTCCTTAAGCACTTTATTAGCTCCTTGGGTCCTTGACTTTAATTATTAAATTGTGTTATTAATAGCAAAACTTCTCAAAGGAGTCCACTATCTTAGAAAGGACAGGATTTTTGCAATTGTTATAGGGAAATAATATTCAAAATACAAAGTGTTTATATAGATGTTTATATAGACATAAAGAAAAAATCTTTGCCTTTTTTCCATCTTTAATTTGAATTTTTCCGGTGGATTATGTCGAGGACAGTCACTCCACAACTTGAACTCACTTATTCATCTGGCCAGTTCTCTTTGCTCTACTTGAGGTCCACGTTGCCTTTGTCATGGGAGCTATTTTGGGGAGTAGGAAGGGGCACTAAGTGAAAAGGAATAGAAACTGCTTAAGAAAGGTTTCTCAGCATGCAGATTGCTAGGTTGGGTAAGGACAGAAAAGTCTTCCATGCAGTTCAATTGTTGAATTTAGCTTATCTTTCTACCTGGAATTCCCCCAACAAGAGCTTCATTTGTGTTAACAAGTATATTCTAAAATCTGCGCATATGAAGGGGATATGATATCATCAGTGAGCTACATGGTTTAGCTTGCTTTCCTTCTCCCATGACGTCTGGAGTTTATGCTCCTTTGCTCGTTATGCACATTTGATCTTGGAAGGCAGGTAATTTTTGAGCCAGGAGCACTTTGGAGTAAGTAAAAGCTAACATTTCTGGTACTGTACAATTTATGCCAGTTTATAAACTGTCACTTAATTATTACAATAATTACAATTATAATAATTCTGTGTTTTTTTCTTTTTTTTAACAGATGAGATATCTGAGATTCAGAGACATTAAATACCTAGGCTAAAGTTCCATATCTCATATGAGATAATGCCTGGAGTCAAACTCAGATTTTTCCGATTCTGTATCCTAATCCTAAATTCCTTTTAATGAATACTGAATGGGGTGCTTATTGCAATATAGGGGATAAAAAGAATGTGCAAAGAGGGTAATAGAAAAGGGAAGAGAGTAATATAATTACCTTTTTGTGTGTGTGAGGAAGATTAGCCCTGAGCTAACACCTGTTGCCAGTCCTCCTCTTTTTGCTGAGGAAGATTGGCCCTGGGCTAACATCCCTGCTGTCTTCCTCTACTTTATATGTGGGATGCCTGCCACAACATGGTCTGGTAAGTGGTACATAGGTCTGCGCCCAGGGTCCGAACCTGCGAAGCCCGGACCGCCAAAGCTGAGTGCATGAACTTAACCCCTATACCACTGGACCGGCCCCTGTAATATAATTACTTTTGTTTATTGAGTACCTACTCTGTCACAGTCTCTGCTGATTGATTTGTATTATCTTTAATCCTTACGAAAACTCTCCATGATTGGCAGTATTCTCTTGCAGATGAGGAAATCAGGACTCAGAAAAGTTAGATGAATTTTGTTTGATCCTACAGTTAGTAATTGGCAGTCAGGATTTCTGCCTAACTGACAGGCTCCACAGGCTGTGCTCTTTCCACATCACCTTGTCTCCAGATGCGAATGAGTCTAGAACTTGGACTAGTTCAGAAATGTCATGGAGTAAATAGACACTTGTTGGGCATGTCTGGGAACCTAGCAACTATCTTACCATTGTTTCTTCTGAGTTTCAAGTCATAAGTATAAGAACAGGTATGTTTGTAATTTGGGGACTTGCCTGGATCACCCAGAGTTGGTAGTTTTGGTGCCTGGATTGTTGAATTATAGGAATCGTAGGCTAGTTTTTCATTGAACTCAGTGGATTCTTTTCCTTTCCTGTACATCCTTGCCTGTTTTTTCTAGTCTGATTCAGCTTTGCAATTGTGATAAGAAAATTTGTAGAAGAATTAGAAATTAACAAAGCAAAAAATGTCTTGAAGTATTTTGGATAGTTCTGATTTCTATACAGACCAGGTTCAGGTAAAGACGGTCAGAATGATTGAGGAGATTAGGACAGGTTGGAAATGGTAGAAGTCTTAGACTTGCACTTTGAGGGTTGAGTGAAACAGTGGCTATCAAAATTAGAGATATAGGTTGGAAATCTAAATGAATTAAACAGGCTTTTAGTAATGTACAGCATGGTGGCTATAGTTAATAATACTGTATTATATATTTGAAAGTTGCTATGAGAGTAAATCTTACAAGTTCTCACCACAAGAAAGAAAAAAGTTTATAACTGTGGTGATGGATGTTAACTATTAACTAGACTCACTGTGGTGATCATTTCGCAATATATACAAGTATTGAATCATCATGTTGTACACTAATATAATGTTATATGTAAATTATATCTCAATAAAAAGACCAAATAAAACAGGATTTTAGATAATTTTATTAAAGATGGTCAGTTAGTTGTTAGATTGACCTATACCATGTCACAACGTGTTTATTTATTTTTTTTTGTGAGGAAGACCAGCCCTGAGCTAACATCCGTCGCCAGTCCTCCTCTTTTTTCCTGAGGAAGACTGGCCCTGGGCTAACATCCGTGCCCATCTTCCTCTACTTTATATGGGACGCCGCCACGCCACGGCTGACAAACAGTGCATCGGCGGGCGTCCGGGATCCGAACCCGCGAACCCCGGGCTGCCAAGCGCGGACTAAACTGCTGCGCCACCGGGCGGCCCCCACAATGTGTTTATTAATGCTGCTGTCAAGCAGGCAGGATCTGACCTTGCATGTTAGGTCTTATGAAAGTCTATTCATAAGAATGGAACATCATATCGGTTCTTACTAATAATACTCTCAATACTGAATATTCTTTGGGGCTGTATGTCATTTGAAAGTTTGTATTAAAGCTAATGTCCTCTCTCTTTTTACCTTTTGTAACTTTAGTACTAATAAGAACTTTACATAGGATACTTTGATCTAGTCCTGGCCTGTTTAGATCTTCAGGTTTAGCATGTTTGTGTCTTTTGGAGAGGATTTTTTTAGAAAATTGTTGAAATAATCCCTTAGGATAAGGACACTTTTCTAAATTCTCCTATGTGCTTCTGCTTTCTCCAGTTGGTTCTAATAGGTGAAGAATGTTAATACTCCTTATAGTGGAAAAGAGGTATTTGGGTAATTGGAGGTCTGATCTGTGACCATTTGGAGTAACTGTTTATCTTGGCTGAAATTATGTCCCAGGAATTAGACATTTGTGAATTAACAAAGAGTATATTAGCCCGAAAGGAAGAGTGCTAATATTGGGAGAAGCGGTTGAATCAAACATTAGGAGATTATGTAGGTATAATTCCATGAAAATAGTGCTGGTATGAAAAGTAAGGTAATAATAGTTAAATGCTAATTTTCGGGCATTTAAAAAGTGTGAATTTGGGGGGAGCTGTGTATTTTTTCTAATATCTTTTTGTGTTGATTGTAATTTTTATTGAAGTTATGATTTGGTTTGAGAAGAAATTATAGTCAAACCCCAGAACTACAAACTTTTTAGGCCTTAATATTTTTTGGGACACCATACTAAAAAATAATGGATTTTTAAAAAAGTACAGCATCGAGAAGATGAGACACTTGTAAAATGACAATTATGGGACTTTGTTTTTAAAGGAAATAGCTGACCTGATCATTTTAACAGTAAACATTGATTCTTTAGTAAGAAGACTTGAAGTTTTTTAGTATTACTACTTTGTGTCAATCCAGATAAGTGCAGTTAACCCTGAATTTACTAATTTTCTCCATTTACAAAATGAAATTTTCTCAGAAATAGTTGGTGGCGAACTCATGTTTGTGAAAAAAATCTGAAAGCAAAACAGAACATCCTAAAGAAGATAATGTGTATTTGTTATCAAATAGATTCTCATTTTCATCTGCATCTGTGCTTAGCAGGTTCAGCACGTTTGTGGAATTGTGATTTATGTTGACTAAAGAATATTGGTAGGACCATCTCAAGTATAGCTTAAAATATAAGGAAATGAATTATAAGTCTTATTTTAGTAATTATTAGTGTAGTAATTTAAAACTCATTATGGGAAATTTCAAACATATTCAGAAATGGAGAGAATAGTATAATGAACCCCCATGTGTTCATCACCCAGCTTTAACAATTATCAGCTCAGGGGTAGTCAGTCTCCTTTCATCTATATTTGTCTCATATCTGCCTACCATTATTGTAAAGCCCTTCTTTGGCATATCATTTCATCTGTAAATATTTTAGTGTGTGTCTCTAAAAGATAATGGATCTATTGCATAACTTCTATGTGTGGGGAAAAAAGATAATGGATATTATGATTTATTTTTGACAAAAAGGAGTAGACCTTTAAGACAGTTAATGTTTTTAATTAACAGCTAATTTAGTTAGTGATTCCTGTTGCAGGTTGATTATAGTTAAATTATTTGCTTCATAATGAATTTTTTTTAAATTGATGTCTTAGTAGTTTATAACACTGTGGGGTTTTAGTTATTGAGGTGTAATTCGTATAATATAAAACCAACCATTTTAAAGTATACAGTTAATGATAGTTAGTACATTCACAGTGTTATCTAACCACTACCTGAATCTGATTCCAAAACATTTTCATCACCCCTCAAAAAAATCCCATGCTGATTAAGCAGTTCATCCCCATTTCTCCTTCTCTAGCACCTGGCATCCATCAGTTTGCTTTATCTCTGTGAGTTTACTTATTCTATATATATTTCATATAAATGGAATTATACAATATGTGACCTTTTGTGTCTGGCTTCTTTTGCTTATGTTAAGCATAGTGTTTTTGAGGTTCATTCACTTTGTAGTGTGTATTAGTATTTCATTGCTTTTTATGGCTGAGTAATATTCTACTGTATGTATATACCACAATTTGTTTATCCATTCATCTATTGATGGACATTTGGGGTGTTCCTACCTTTTGGCTATTGTAGTAGCCAAATAGTGCTGCTATGAATATTCATGTCCCGTATTTGTTTGATTGCCTGTTTTCAGTTCTTCTGCATATATACCTAGGAGTGGTTCGTAATGGTATTTTGTAGTGAAATATATAATTATCTAAGTTTGCACTTACACTGGAGCCTAATTTTTCACTTTATATATAAACTTAATTTTTCCCCTGATTATCAAAGTAATATTAAATATGGTAATTGCACAAATGTTAAACTTTCTAGAAATATGTCTGGTTTAGACAGTACCAGTCCCTTGTAATATCACTACTTATGTACAGCCTTTAAAGAACGTATCTAAACTTTATGCTGTACAATTGATAAACTCATATTGTTTATAAGGCAGAAAGTATTTCAATCATAGTATATTTTAAAAACAAAAAATTCTGACAGTTCTATGAGATTAATTATTAAATGAAATGTGACATATTCTTATTCAGAGCTTAAATGAAGCGTGTGCAAGATGTAGTTGGATATTCTCAGCTGCTTTTGATTGGAGCAAATTTTTATTATTTATCTTCTTGAAACTTAAAGGGAACAAAAATGCTATGTTAGTGAAAAAGTATGTTATTGAAAAACTTCAATTTATCTTTAAGTCATTTGTTTCCGGAATGCTTTATATTTAATTCCTATTAGTAATTTCTAATGGTGTGATAAAATTGCATTTGGTAAATTTTATTTTTCCATTTTGTGGAAAGGCAAATATGGTACTTTTTGAGAACTCTTTCTCTTTGGGCCATGGGGAATTAATGCCTACCACTTAAACACCAGAAATATATATAATGTATCATATGGAAAAAGATACTTCATAGTTCAAGTATCAGCATCCTAAGACTTACGATGACAAATACTTATTTTAAGAAGGCAGTGTAGTGGAACATGTTCATAAGTGCCATTTTAAAATCATGATTCCCACTCAAAAGTGGGCCCTCAACATAACCCAGCAATCCCACTATATTTTCCATGTCAGTTTATTCTTCTGCCTACCATAAACTTTTAAATTTTCTCTTCCCTTTAAAATCTCTTTCTTTTCTCATCTTTTATTTCACAGAGAAGTTAGACCTTATTATATAAGACATAATTTCTTACCACTACATCTCCAAGCCTCCTGGCGTCCTCGTCCATCCTATTCTACTTCTTTCTTGTTATAATGGAGGCGAGGTGTCCTTCCACCTAGCTGAGGTCAGTCCTTATATTTGCTCTGGATCCCATCCTCTCTTGCTTTTTCAGAAACCTTACACTTATGTCTTTATTCCTTCCCTCTTTACTAAATTTGTGCAGTCAGAATTGAAACTTCTCAAGTCTCCCATATTAGAAAATTCTCCTTTGACTTAATGTACCCATCTAGTAACTGACCTCGTTCTCCTGTATTGCTTATAGTTTTATTAAAACTATTGTCTATACCTTTCTCCATCCCTCATTTTGCGTTTACTCTTTAACCTGTTCTGTCTGTCATTTCCATTGTTCCACTGAAATTGTGCTCAGTAACCTCTGTGCTGCAAAATTCATTGAATACTGTTGGGTTCTCATTTTGCCTGTCTTTCGGCATCATTTCACACAATTGACCTCTTTTTTTAAAAAGCCAATCCTTTGGCTTCTGTGATGACATTCATCTCCTACTTTTCCTGTTACTCTCTGGCCCCCTGTTCTCCTCTAAGTATTAAAGTGGCTTTGTATGAGCTCCTTTCTACACATACCACATCAAACTGTTTTATTTATTCCCATCTGAATGATCTCTCTTCCACTGAAGTTTAGATCCATATATCTAATTGCCTACTTGACACCTCTGCTTGTTTGAATCACAGGTGCCTCAGACTTAAGATGGTAGAAACTGAACTCATCACCTTGCCCCAGTCTCTTTTACCTCCTGTCCACTCACTCACTTACCAGAAACCTGGGCGTCATTCTTGACTCCTCCATTATTCCTCCCTGTCCCCCAACCACCACTGATTTATCTGTAACAGGTCCTGTTGATTCTTCTTAAATATCTCTTTAATTTGTCTGTTCCATCTCCACTGTACCACCCCAGTGTAAATAAAGCTTAGGCAACTGCCTATAGCTTCTAACTGTCTTCTTTACATCACCACATATCCCCTTCTGACCACATCCCCATTATTCACAGTGTGGCTTGAGTGGTTCTTTAAAAATAGAAATCTGATCATGTCACTCCCCTGCTTAAAAATCCTTCAGTGATTCCCTGTAAATATACCATCTCACAATGAGGCCTAAGAGGCCTTGTATAGTATAGCTCCTGTCTTTCTAGTCTTGCTGCATTCATCCCACTGCCCTTGTCTTATCAGTCATACTGGCCTTTGTTTTTGAAATTTCATTCTTTTCTGCCTTTGCAGATGTTGTTCTCATTGACTAGAACTCATTCCTCTCAGCCTGAATATTACTTATTTGTCTGGTCTTGTAATGCAGATGAAGAATTACTGTATTTATTCATTCATTCTTCATTTGATAAAAATAGTTGGAGTACTTACTATGTGTCAGGTACTATCCTAGGTCCCAGAAATACAATTGAAGTCTCTACTCTTAGGAAGTTTTCATTATAGAGAGGAAAGAACAGACCATAGACACCGAAAGATAGGATTATTCTTATAGGGAGAAGTACTGTTTAGAAAATTAAATGAGGTGACAGGATATAGAGAATTAAGATTAGGAAGGAGGACTTCTTTAGCTAGGGAAGTTAGGAAGTGGTACTCTGTGGAAGTGACATTAGAACTGAGACCTGGAGGGTAGATAGGGCATCTTTCATGGGAATATCTAAGGAAAAGGGAAGTGCAAGACTCTGAGATGGGAAATATTTTTCTAGGCATAATGGGACTGGAGGGTAGTCAGTGAGAGGGAGACTGGTAGGAGAGAGATCAGAGAGATTGTCAGGGGCCAGATTACATAGGGTCTTTGTAGGCCTTGAAGGCTGGATTTTATTCTGAATGTGATGGGGTTATCATTAGATACTTGATTTACTTTTTAAAAGAATTGTTCAGACTACTGAGTGGAAAACATATGAAAGGGAAGGCGAGAGCAGAATCAGCCAGCAGGGACGGTACTGAAGTAGTCCAGGCAGGAAATGACAATTGCTTGTGCTTTAGTGATGGGGTGAGGAATTGAGGGAAGAGGTTGGATATTTTTAAGGCAGAGCTGAACAGGACTTATTGGTGGATTGGATGTGGGGTATGAGGGAAAGAGAAGACCCTAAGGATGGCTCCTAGTTTAAATTTCTTTCCTAAGCCTGTCAGTGGGTGATAGCACATGCATGAGAGGATATCCAGAGTACTGATGTGGACGTGTTAGTATGAGATACCTATTAGACAACCAGATAGGCCAGATAGTATTCCGGAACTTAGGGAAGAATCAGAGTTGGAGATCAACGTTTAGGAGTCATCATAGAATAGATCAGCACTGTCTAATATAAATATAATGTGAGCCAGATATGTAATTTTACATTCTTTTTTTGGTACTAGGCCTTTGGAATCTGATGTGTATTTTATATTTACAGCACATCTTAGTTGGGACGTGGATAGTGAAAAACTGGGAGGATTAATGGATTGGAAGTCGTGTGATAGATAGCAAAGGGTAGGTGGAATTGAGGTTACTAGAGTAAGGAAACAGCAGAGATGGAAGTTGAGTGTTTGGAAATCTAGATTTTTGGAAATGGTATAATTACTTGTGATGACCATGGGAGTTTTTGAGTGGTGAAGAAAAAAATGGAAGAAAAAATTGTTTGAGTTCAGAAGGTCAAGTGACTGAGAGGCGAGGGTTTTGGGTGGATTATCTGAGTGAATGTTGACATCGCTAAGAATAATGATAGGAATAGTGGTGAATTAGTGAGGTAGATGCTAGAGTCCTTAGTGAAGGAGGGGGAGTGATGAGGATGTTGGTAGATGACAGTAATAAGGAGGTTACTTCCTTGCAGACCTCTTCCCTGTCCCACCACATCAGTTTATACCCTGTTAAGTGCTCACATAGAATTCTATATATTTCCTCTGTGGCACTCATTATATCTGTTTGACACTTGATGCTGGTCTCCAAGAAAGCAGGACCAAGTTAGTCTTGTTTATTTCCATATCTTCAGTGCCTGCCCAATGCCTGGCATGTAAACTCTCAAAAGTTTACGCGAACTGTACAAGGAATCTGGAAGCTTGGTTCTAGTTCTCTTTGTATCCCAAATTAGTTGTATCTTATCCAGCCTTTGACTGTTATCTTTTACGACAGGATGAGTTTGAACTTGATTATGTCCAAAGTGACAATTCTGATGGTTTTTAACAGAGTTTGTTTCTGAGTTAGTTCTTCAACTTCCTCTAAAAATATCTCTGATTTACTTATGCCTGTTCCTTCTGTTAACAAATGTTACGTTTAAATGTTTACTTTGTTGTAATTAAGATATCAAGACACTGAATAAATGGGTTGTTTGGGAAATGATTTCAATCAAATTGTTGTGAACTGATTCCTCCTGAACATTCTTAAAATCTTCTCATTAAAATCAATTTTTCTAAGTCTTACTGAAGACAGAAAACGTAGGTGAGGATGTGTTGAATTGGAATATCTTTATCTTTATCCCTTGAGTAATTTTTTACAGTATAGATCAGCAGTACTCAAACTTATGGTCTCAGTCTCCTTTATTCTCTTAAAAAGTATTCAGGACCCCAGAGAACTTTTCTTTAGGTCTGTTATATTTATCAATATTTACTGTTTCAAAAATTAAAACAGAAGTTTAAAACGTTTATTAATTCATTTAAAATAACATGTAATGGGTTTATTATTGTTAACGTTAATAATATATTTTTTGAAAAATAACCATAGTTGTCCAAAACAAAAAAGTTTAATGAAAAGAGTGGCATTGTTGTACATTATTGCAAATCTCTTTAGTGACTGGCTAATAGAAGACAGGTAAATTCTTCATATCTGCTTCTGCATTCAACCTGTTGTAATATTTTATTTTGAAGTGTATGAGAAAATCTGACTTCACACAGTTATGTAGTTGGAAGGGGAGGAGGATTTTAATATGCTGTGCATATAATTATGGATAATTTTCTTTGATACTACATCAAAACTCGGCGGATGGTGGTTTCTTGAAGTTGGTTGTGATGTGGACTCCGAAACCATTTCAATGAACATCTTATACTCCGTTACATTAAAAATTGTAGCTTGGGGGCTGGCCTGGTGGTGCAGTGGTTTAGTTCACGCTTTGGCAGCCTGGGGTTTGCAGGTTCGGATCCCGGGCACCTGATGCACTGCTTGTCAGCCATGCTGTGGTGGCGTCCCATGTAAAGTAGAGGAAGGTGGGCACGGATGTTAGCCCAGGGCCAATCTTCCTCAGCAAAAAGAGGAGGATTGGCAACGGATGTTAGCTCAGAGCTGGTCTTCCTCACCAAAAAAAAAAAAAGAGAAAAGAAAAAAATGAAAAAGAAAATCGTTGCTTGGGTCATCTGGAAAATATTTGTTCACTGAGTTATGGAAATCTTCTGAATGTTGACACATTTCATTATACTATATGAAAAATATCACATTCTTTAATATTGCCATAGGTTTTATCAGAAGAGTCTTTAAGTATTGAAAAGTTTCCAACCTCACATTGATGGATACAAGTTTTCCAAAATTCTAATTTTTGTTTGAAAGCTGGAGTTTTACTATTGGCAACAAATATTGCCAGTTATTTTTCTGGAAGTGATAGGCTCACTTCATTCATTTTTAGGAAGATGTCTACCAAATACCCAATCTGAAGAACCATAGTTTGTCAGTTGTTTTTTGAAGTAGTGATGAAGTCATTTTTGAAGTTCCACAGAAGAGTGGCTTATTCAGCTTGCAAATAAATTGCACAAGTGCTTTTTCCTAAAGGCAACCATGATACTCAGTATGCAGCAGAAGTACTTTTTGTATACTGTCCATTTTGTCATACAGAATATTAAAAGACATGTTAAGGGCCAAGATTTAATAAAATTAGTATTTTTTTCCTTTTTCAGCAAGAACATTTTTAAGTGAAACGGGCTTTTTTTTTTTTTTTCTCCTGTGAGTGGTTAGCAGTAAAGAACACAATGACTTCTAGCTACTGGTACAGTTGGTGACACTGCCTTGATTCATGCTCAGAGGCTAGGAGTTTACTCAGTTTTCTTTTTGTACCATCAATGCAAATGTCAACACAGAAAAGAAGGCAAATAACATTAGTAGTAGTATGAAAATAGTTTTGGCCTTGTGAACCCCCTGCGGTATCCTCAGCGGTGTGCAGACCACACTTTGAGAAACTTTGGTGTAGATAATTGAAACTTTGGTTTAGATGACACTTTGGTGTAGCTGTGCGTTAGTAGACTTAATTAATGTCTTCCTTTTGTGTGGTAATAATGAGAGTCTGAATTTTAAATATCATTATATAGCACAATGTGTATTGGGCATCTCTGACTAAAGTAGCTTGAGTAATACTTCATAAAAAATTTAAAGTTCCTTGTGTAGGAATTCTCTTAGCATAGCATATACTATGTTAATTGTTTTGGATAGTTTTTTATATTCTGGGTCTTATTATTGCTCTGTGTATTTCACCTCTCAGCAGCAATTTTGAAATAGTTTGAAAAGTTTCATATATCTGTTTTCTCCAAATTTTACCTATGCTAAAAATTTAGTAGTTTCCTTGAATAAATTTATTTGATTAATAGGAAGTTGTTCAGGTTACATGGTTTTTACAAAGAGTATGAAATACTAATTTTAATTTTAAAATGATGTAGTAATGATTTAATTTATTTCTAATTTGAATGTATTCCAAATTTGACTTTAAGAAATCTGTCGTTGATATTATCCATAGTACTTATCTTCCTTTTCTGTACTAATGTATTTATGTCTTAAAATAATGAGAACAACCCAACTAAAGTGTGAGAAAAGGACAAAAAAAAAGGAAGATACGCTTTAGTTTTAGCTGTTTCTCTGGCATTTTCCTCCCCTTATTATATATTTTTGTGCTTTTTATGAGAAAAGTGTTTGGATTAATTCAGCTCCATGTTTCCTTAAAATTAATGTTTAATAATTAAAAGTAGTCAAATTTTACTTTGAATTGTGGGAAGACAAGCTGGTGATATTTCCCTTTTTTCAGAATAAGCAGAGAATATCATAAAGATCCCAAAGACAACAGGCAGAATTTTACAGGATCCCATTGGAACCATAGCAGTTCAAAGGAAATGCCCAGTAAAATGAAATATGCATAATTGTATGTAACATACTTCAAGGTATGACGGAATATATTAGTTTGTTACCTATTCAGCAACTTTTTACTGCTTATTATGTGCCAGAATGTGTTTTGTGAATCAGATATAACCTCTGCCCTTAAGAGATATATAGTCTGCCTCCTCCACTAGTCAAATAAATCACTCACTGTAATAAATTTTATGTAGGGAAGTACATGTTGACCTGAGACTGTATATCGGGTGCCCCTACCTAGCCTGGTGTTGAAGTAATGTTGGAATTGAGATCTGAAGGGTAAATATATGTTAACTAAGAAATTTTGAGAGAAATAACAGTGTCCCTACTAGAGGGTGCAAGAAGAACATTATGTGTACAGACCCAAAGGTGAGTGAAAGCAGAGTGATTGTGAACAAGTTATAGACCTTTGTGCTTTACAGTATAGTGAGCAAAGAGGGGAGAGTGACTGTGAGGAGTTAGGTAGGGACCAGATCAGATAAGTCTTTATAGGTTATGTTAAGGATGTTGGTCTTTTAAGACGTTGACAGTTTTAAGCAATGGAATGACATTATCATTTTTACTTTTTAAAAAGGTCATTTATGTTTTAGAGTGGAGAACAGATTGGAAGGAGGCTTGAGTACAGATTGGAAGGAGCTTCAGAAGAGATGGGGGAGGCTAGTCTAGAGGTCATGGTAGTGAGTGGTGGTGAATTATTGAAAATCTCTAGTGCACAGAATCATTGTCGTAGGCTGTGACTGCTTGTTTTTCTTTTCCACAAAGAGGAGTGTTTGAGGCTATAGGGATGTGTTAGACAGAAGTAGTTCACCAGATAGTTATTTGACATTCAACAAATAGTTTTTAATTGCCTTATCTGTGAAAGACTATGCTAGGTACTGTGATGTGGTGTTGTGCTGTCTATATTATATGTAATACAGTTATGTAAAAATCATTGAATGATACAAGGTTATAAAACCTTAAATTTAAGGAAGAGAAAATCTATTTATAGTACTTATATTTAAATGAGGAAATATTCTGTATAGAAGAAAATAATTGTTCTTTTTTTTGGTTTCTGGGTTTTTTTTGGTGAGGAAGATTGGCCCTGAGCTAACATCTGTTGCCAGTCTTCCTCTTTTTGCTGAGGAAAATTGGCTTTGAGCTAACATCTGTGCCCATCTTCCTCTATTTTGTATGTGGGACGTTGCCACAGCATGGCTTGATGAGTGGTGCATTGGTCTGCGCCTGGGATTTAAACCTGCAAACCCTGGGCTGCTGAAGTGGAGCACACGAACTTAACCACTATGCCACCAGGCTGGCCCCTAATGTTATTTTTGAAAGGGTTTTAATTTTAGTTTTGGCAGTCAGTAGAATTTTGCTTACAGAAAGAAAAAATGACAAGCAGCGTTTTTTTAAAAAGAGCATCTAAGTAATTAATATATTCCTATAAAAGATTTAAATAATGTAATTATGTTAAATGCAAAATCTAAAGTTCCCCTTGTTTCTTCTTATGCCCATGTTCTTGCTTGTCTTCTCCCCCAAACTGTTGTCAAGTTTGTTTTGTATCCTTCCACTTTTTCTTTTCCTGAGGAAGAGTTGCCCTGACCTAACATCTGTTGCCAATCTTCCTTTTTTTTTTGCTTGAGGAAGATTTGCCCTGAGCTAATATCCGTGCCAGTCTTCCTCTGTTTTGTATGTGGGTCACTGCAACAGCATGGCCACCACCTAGTGGTGTAGGTCCATGTCCAGGAACCAAACTTGGGCCACTGAAGCGGAGTGCACCAAACTTAACTGTTAGGCTGCGGGGCCAGCTCAGTATCCTTCCACTTTTTGCACAAAGGTTTAGGAAGACTCATCTGGCATTGGTGTAGGATGGATTAGTGAAGGGACAGACTGGATGCAGAGTGACCAGTTAGAGAACTGTTATGTTTGTCCAGATGTAAAGAGTATTTCTCTTTTCCTATTTTATTGAGGTCATAATAGTCTGTAACATTGTGAAATTTCGGGTTTACATTATTATTCATCAGTCACCATATATTTGCCCCTTACCCCTTTTGCCCCACCCCCAACCCATTCCCCTCTGGTAACCACTAATTTGTTCTCTTTGTCCATGTGTTTGTTTATCTTCCACATATGAGTGAAATCATGTGGTGTTTGTCTGGCTTATTTCGTTTAACATAATACACTCAAGTTCCATCCATGTTGTTGCAGATGGGACGATTTTGTCTTTTTTATGGCTGAGTAGTATTCCATTTTATACATAAACACCACATCTTCTGTATCCATTCATCAGTTGATGGGTTGCTTCCATGTCTTGGCTATTGTGAATAATCCTGCAATGAAAATAGGGTGCATAAGTCTCTTCACTTGTTGATTTCAAGTTCTTTGGGTAAATACCCAGTAGTGGGATAGCTGGGTTGTATGATATTTCTGTTTTTAATTTTTTGAGAAGTCTCCATACTGTTTTCCATAGTGGCCGCACCAGTTTGCATTCACACTGTAACGAGTATTTCTTGAATTGAGATAGCTCCAGTTAAGATTGAAAAGGAAGGAATAGATGCAAGAGAAGTAAGGATCAGGAGCCTTGGTGGAGATATGGGTGGTTAGGTGAGGGAGAACTCAAAGATGACTTATTTTACCTGTGTCCATTCTCCTCCAGCATAAAGCTAATACACCTGCAGAAGACAGTTTGCAGTCACAGAAGGGAATCTGTAGACCCTCTCTTTTTCAGCCGATAGAACACAGTTGGTTCCAGCTTTTACTCCTCCACAATTGAATTGATTGGCAGAGCAGTGGGTTGGAAAATAGGAATAACGCTTGAGTCTTAACTGGCTGTGTGGGCAGAAGCAGGGAGAGGGAGGAAAGAGAGGAAAGGAACTCCAAGGTCTCTGGCTATATAGTGTTGTGGCATGAACTTGAGGTGCAGTTTTCTCCTTCTGATGTTGATTTTGATGTTCTGTCATAATCTTGTGTATTAGAGATTTTTGGCATTTTTATAAATACTTTAAAAATATATGTGACTTATATGTGGATTGAGAACTGTCTCTTTTAAAAAGGAACTGTTGGAGAGAATTCTAAGAATAGTGCAGTGTTTGGGGGTTTCAGGGAAGGCTTCTCATGAAGAGTGAGTTTAGCTGAGTCATGAGTTTAAAGAGTTAAGGGGAAGGGGAGGTTGGGAAGCAAGGGATGTAGGTAGTAGGAACAGCATGTATACCAAGGCATGTTTGAGAGAGCTACAAGTAGTAGTTTGCTTTCGATAGTGTCAGATGTAAGGGAGAGTAGTGGAGGAGATGAGGCCTCAGTCAAAAATATACCTGAACTGCTGTCATTAAACTGTAGTAAACCAGTTCAGTGCTTCCCACATTTGCAGAGAAACCATGTTTTATATTTGACACTGATAAGATGAAATTCTGCTTTTGCTGTGTCCTGATATATATTCTATTCCTTTGTCTCACACATTTGGCATAATCAACAGAAACTATTGAATAAGTGGGTAAATGCAGGAGAAATGAGTTATAGAGCTGAATAATCATTTTTGTATGAATTGTCATAACTTGGGAACTGCTTGCATTAGTGGATTTATTATTAGTGTTTATTAATAAGTCATGGAATATAGAGCCACTTATCTCCAATTTAGTTGTACATTTCTTCTACCTATCCTTACTCTCCTCCCCTCTTCCTCCCACCCCCAAAAAAGAAAGGCAGCGTGGTACTATCTATGTGAAAATCTTGCCACTCTTGAGGTTTTTGTTTTAATTGTTTTGAGTGAGGAGGTGAGGTGATGTAGGATGAAAGGAGTAAATGATATATTTACATCACTGAGAAGAACTGCAATAAAACATTCCTTTTATAGTCAGACAGAGTCTTAGAAAATCGAAGTTTGCTTCCACCAAGATGTTTTGACCTCCTGGATACTATATATCATATAGTGATCTCGTTTCTTTATCTTTGTGGATTCATGGAGATCAGGCTAAACTTAAGGCTCCAATTTATTATTATTATTATTTTTTTTTGTGAGGAAGACCAGCCCTGAGCTAACATCCGTCGCCAATCTTCCTCTTTTTGCTGAGGAAGACTGGCCCTGGGCTAACATCTGTGCCCATCTTCCTCTGCTTTATATGGGACGCCGCCAAAGGGTGGCTGGCAAGCAGTGCATCGGCAGGCGCCCGGGATCCGAACCTGCGAACCCTGGGCTGCCAAGCGCGGACTAAACCACTGCGCCACCGGGCGGCCCCAAGGCTCCAATTTATTATGTGGTACTCTGTGGTCTCTCTGGTCTGTGTATTAATGTCTTGCCTTTCTCTTTGATATTATTGGATATGCTGATTTTTATCTTGTATATTTTCCTGTTTTATGTATACATTTTTGTACTGACGTCGTAATAGCTAGTGGTCCTACCCTA
Source organism: Tapirus indicus (assembly GCA_031878705.1). Lineage (NCBI taxonomy): Eukaryota > Metazoa > Chordata > Mammalia > Perissodactyla > Tapiridae > Tapirus > Tapirus indicus. The sequence goes on from CM062925.1 coordinate 103,660,121, forward strand.
GACCGATGAAATTGTAATCTTTTTAGGGGAAGGTGAGAGTTAGGTTGAGTCTAGCGCTCTAGAATTTTTTTTTAAAAGCTCACCAGGTGGTGTCGATGTCTACCTAGGGTTGGGAGTCACTGTTCTGGAGTAGGAGGGGGGATGTTTCAGCAAAGGGCCAGGTAGTAAATATTTTGGGCTTTGCAGGCCATATGGTCTGTCACAACTACTCAATTCTGCCATTGTAGTAAGAAAGCCGTATATGATATGTAAATTTAACAAGTGTGACTGTGTTCCAGTAAAACTTTGTTTGCAAAAACAGCGGGCAGGTATTTGGCCTGAAGGTCATAGTTTATTGAGCCCAGTTCTACAGCCTGAGCTTTAGTTACTGTACTCTACTGCTGATGGGCCCAAACTCTGTTTGAGCTGACATACTGAGGTGAATGGATTTCCTTGTTTACTTTTCAAATAGACTATTTTTTAGAGCAGTTTTAGGTTCACAGCAAAACTGAGTGGAAGGTACAGAGATTTCCCATATACCCTCTGCCCCTACACATGCATAATAGCCTCTCACGTTATCAACATCCCCCACCAGGGGGATGAACCTACATTGACACATCATTATCACCTAGTGTCCATAGTTTACTAGTTTACTTAGTTTAGGGTTCACTCTTGGTGTTGTATGTTTTCTGGGTTGTGACAAATGTGTAATGACATGTATCCACTGTTACAGTATCATACAGAACAGTTTCACTGCCTTAAAAATCCTCTGTGCTCCTCCTATTCATCCCTCCTTCTCTCCTAACTCCTGGCAACCACCCATCTTTTTACTGTCTCCATAGGTTTGCTTTTTCAAGAATATCATATAGTTGGAATCGTACGGTATATAGCCTTTTCAAATTGATTTATTTCATTTAGTAATATTCCTGTAAGGTTTCTCCATGTCTTTTTATGGCTTGTGATAGCTCATTTATTTTTAGCTCGCAATAATATTCTATTGTGTGGATGTACCACAGTTTATTTATTCATTTACCTACTGAAGGACGTTCTGGTTGTTTCTGGGTTTTGGCAATTAGGAGTAAAAGCTGCTGTAAACATTTGTGTGTAGGTTTTTGTGTGGATGTAAGTTTTCAACTCCTTTGGGTAAATGAAAGGAGTGTGATTCCTGGTTTGTATGGTAAGAGCTTGTTTAGTTTTGTAAGAAACCGCCAGGCCATCTTCCAAAGGGGCTGTACCATTTTGCGTTCCTACCTCAATGAATGAGAGTTCTAGTTGGTCCATATCCTTGCCAGAATTTGGTGGTGTCATTGTTCCAGGTTTTGGCCATTCCAGTAGGTATGTAGTGATATCTCGTTATTGTTTTAATTTGCATTCTCCTGATGACATAGATGTGGAACATCTTTTCATATGCTTCTTTGCTATCCGTATCTTTGGTGAGGTGTCTGTGTGGGCTTTGGCTCATTTTTTAATGGGATTGTTTGTTTTCTTATTGTTGCATTTCAGGAGTTCTTTGTATATTTTGAATAACAGTCCTTTATCAGATACGTTTTGCAAATATTTTCTCCCAGTCTGTCTTTTCATTCTTTTGACAGTGTCTTTGGCACTGCAGAAATTATTATTTTTAATGAAGTGCAGTTATCAATTCTTTCTTTGATGGATTATGCCTTTGGTGTTGTACCTAGAGTCATCGCCAAAGCCAGGGTCATCTAGATTTTTCTCCTGTGTTATATTCTAGGAGTTTTATAGTTTTGCGTTTTACATCTAGGTAGGTCTTCATTCCATTTTAAGTTCATCTTTGAGAAGGATGTAAGGTTGTGTTTACATTAATTTTTTTGCATGTGGATGTCCAGTTGTTCCAGCACCAGTTGTTGAAAAGACTTTCTTTGCTCCATTGTATTGCCTTTGCTTCCTTGTGCAAGGTCAATTGACTATATTTATGTGGGCCTATTTCTGGCCTCTTTAGTCTGTTCTGTTGTCTATTCTTTTGCCAAGACCACACTTGACTTGATTACTGTGTAGCTTTCTAGTGAGTCTTGAAGTTGGGTACTGTCAGTCCTCTAACTTCCTTCTCAAAGTTGTATTCACTATTGTGTTGGCTATTCTGGGTCTTTTACCTCTCCGTATAAACTTTAATTAGTAGTTTTCTCCAGCTTTATGGAGATATAATTGACATATAACTTTGTGTAAGTTTAAGGTGTACAACATGATGATTTGATAAACATATACATTACAGTGATTACCATGATAGGGTTAGTTAACACTTCTATCACCTCACATAATTACTACTTTGTTTTGTGGTAAGAACATTTAAGATCTACTCTCTTAGCAACTTTCAAGAATATAATACAGTATTGTAAACTATTGTCACCATGCTGTATATTAGATCCCCAGAACTCATTCATTTTATAAGTGGAAATTTGTACCCTTTGAGCAACATCTCCTCATTTCCCCTGCCCCCCCCCCAGCCCCTGACAACCACCATTTTACTCTCTGTTTCTATGAGTTCGGCTTTTTTAGATTCCACATATAAGTGATATACAGTATAAGTGATATACAGTATTTGTCTTTCTCTGTCTGACTTATTTCAGTTAGCATAATGCACTCACGTTCCATCCATGTTGTTGCAAGTGGCAGGATTTCCTCTTTCTCATGGCTGAAACAAATAATCCATTGTGCGTGTGTGTGTGTGTTTGTGTGTATGTATGTATGTATGTGTATCCCATCTTCTTTATCCATTCATCTGTAGATGGACACTTTGTTTCCATATCTTGGCTGTCGTGAACAATGCTGCAGTGAATGTGGAGTGCAGATATTTCTGTGAGATCCTGATTTCGTTTCCTTTGGATATATACCCAGAAATGGGATTTTGGGATCATATGGTAGTTCTATTTTTAACTTTTTTAGGAACCTCCATACTGTTTCCTGTAGTGGGTATACCAGTTTATATCTTACCAACAGTGCACAAAGTTTTTCTCCATATCCTTGCCAATGTTTGTTATCTCTTGTCTTTTTGATGATAGCCATTCTAACAAGTGTGAAGTGTGGTTTTGATCTGTATTTCCCTGGTGATAGTGATGTTGAGCATCTTTTCATGAACCTGTTGGCCATTTGTATGTCTTCTTTAGAAAAATGTCTCTTCGGGTCCTCTACCCATTTTTAAATAGCAATTTTTTTCTTTTGCTATTGAATTGTGAGAGTTCCTTATGTATTTTGGATGTAACCTTTTATCTGATAGGTGATTTGCAAATACTTTCTGCCACTCTGAAGGTTGCCTTTTCATTTTGTTGATTGTTACTTTTGCTGTGCTGTAGCTTTTTAGTTTGATGTAGTCCCGCTTATTTAGTTTTGCTTTTGTTGCTTGTGCTTTTGGTGTCATATCCAAAAAATCATTGCCAAGATCAGTGTCAAGGAGCTTTACCCTGGGTTTTCTTGCAGGAGTTTTATGGTTTCAGGTCTTAACATTTAAGTCTTTAATCCTTTTTGGTTAATTTTTTTTTTTTCTGAGGAAGATTGGCCCTGAGCTAATATCGGTGCCCATCTCCCTCTATTTTATATATGGGATGCCAGCACAGCATGGCTTGATGAGTGGTGCATAGGTCTGTGCCCAGGATCCAAACCTGTGAACCCCAGGCCGCTGACATGGAGCGCACAAACTTCGCCACTACGCCACTGGGCCAGCCCCCCTTTTTGGTTAATTTTTGTGAGTGCTCTAATGTAGGGGTCCAATTTCATCCTTTTCATGTGAATATCCAGTTATCCCAGTACAATTTATTGAAGAGATTATCCTTTCCCAGTTGAGTATTCTTGGCTCCTTTGTCAAATATTACTTGACCATGTTTGCAAGGGTTTATTTCTGGGCTCTAAATTCTAATTCTGTTTTGCTGGTCAGTGTGTCTGTTTTTATGTCAATACCATACTGTTTTGATTAGTATAGCTTTGTAATATAGTTTAAAATCAGAAAGTGTTATGCCTCCAGCTTTGTTCTTCTTGGTCAGGATTGCTTTGGCTATTCAGGATATATTGTAATCCAGACAAAATTTAGGATTGGTTTTTCTATCTGTGAAAAGTGCCATTGGAATATTAATTAATTAATTAATATTAGTTCTTCCAATCCATGAACACAGTATATCTTTCCATTTATTTGTGTCTTCAGTTTCTTTCATCAAAGTTTTATAGTTTTCACAGTACATATATCTTTCACCTTCTTGTTTAAATTTGTTCCTGCATATTTTATTGTTTTTGATGCTATTGTATAGCATCAATACAAATGCAATACAAAGATATCGTATTTTATTGTTTTTGATGTGTTGTTTTGTATGCTAATGGGATTTAAGAAAAATTTTTTCACATATTTCATTGTTAGTGTATAGAAATGCAACTGATTTCTGTGTGCTGATTTTGTTTCCTGCAAGTTTACTGAGTTGTCTTATTAGTAACATTTTTTTGATGCAGTCTTTAGGATTTTGTACCTATATAGAGATCATATCATCTGCAAACAGAGACAGTTTTACTGTTTCCTTTCCAGTTTGGTTGCCATTTATTTCTTTTTCTTGCCTAATTGCTCTGGCTAGGACTTCCAGTACTATGTAGAATGGGGGTTGGTGAGAGTGGGCACCTTTGTCTTGTTTCTGATCTTAGAGGAAAAGCTTTCAACCTTTCATCTTAGAGTATGATGTTAACAGTGGGCTCGTCGTATATGGCCTTCATTATGTTGAAGTACATTCTTTCTATACTCAATTTGTTGAGAGTTTTTATCATGAAAGGATTTTTAATTGTGTCAAATGCTTTTTCTGCATCTATTGAGATAATCATATGATTTTTATCTTTCATTCTGTTAATGTGTATCACACTTATTGATTTGCATATATAGACCCATCCTTGCATCCTAGGGATAAATCCCACTTGATCAAGGTGTATGATCCTTTTAATGTGCTGTTGAATTCAATTTGCTAATATTTGTTGAGAATTTTTGCATGTATATTCCTCAGGGATATTGGCCTGTAGTTTTCTTTTCTATAGTGTCCTTATCTGGTTTTGATATCAGGATAATGCTGGCCTTGTAACATGAGTTTAGGAGTGTTCCCTCCTCTTCAGTTTTTTGGAAGAGTCTGAGAAAGATTGATGTTAATTTTTCCTTAAATGTTTAGTAGAATTCACCAGAGAAACCATCTGGTAATGGGGTTTTCTTTGTTGAGAGATTTTTTTCGTTATTGATTCAATCTCCTTATTCGTTATTGTTCTGTTCAGATTTTCTAGTAATTCATGATTCAGTCTTGGTAGGTTGTATATTTGTAGGAATTTATCCATTTCTGTTAGGTTATCAATTTGTTGGTGCATAATTGTTCATCAGAGTCTCTTATGATTCTTTATGTTTCTGTGGTATATGTTGTAATGTCTCTTATTTCATTTCTGATGTATGTTCAGGTCTTTTTCTTAGTCTTGCTAAAGGTTTGTCAGTTTAGTTTGTCTCTTCAAAAAACCAGGTCTTAGTATTGTTGATCTTTTCTCTTGTTTTTCTGGTCTCTATTTCATTTATTTCCACTCTCATCCTTGGTATTACCTTCCTTCTGCTAACATTGGCCTTAGTTTGTTCTTGTTTTTCTAGTTCCTTGAGGTGTAAAGTTAGGTTGTTTATCTGAGATCTTTTATCTCTTAATGTAGGTATTTATTGCTGTAAACTTCCCTCTTAGAACTGTTCTTGCTGCATCCCATAAGTTTTGGTAAGTTACGTTTCCATTTTTGTTTGTTTCAAAATATTTTTTGATTTCTTCTTTGACCTATTGGTTGTTAAGACATGTGTTATTTAATTTCTACATATTTGTGAATTTTCTAGTTTTTTTCCTGTTACTGATACCTAGTTTCATACCATTGTGGTCAGAAAAGATAGCTGGTATGATTTCAGTCTTCTAAAATTTGCTAAGACTTGTTTTGTGGCATATGGATCTGTCCTGGAGCATGATCTGTGTGTGCTTGAGAGGAATGTGTATTCTGCTGCTGTTGGATAGAATATACTTACTTTTACCAGTTTGTTGCATATTTTCATGTTACTAATTAGCATCCTTTCATTTCATCTTGAGGAACTCCTTTCAGCATTTCTTGTAAGGCAGGTCTAGTGGTGATGAACTCCCTCAGTTTTGCTTGTCTGGAAAAGTCTTTCTCTCCTTACTTTGCTGGATAAAGTATTTTTGGTTGGCATTGTTTTCTTTCAGCACTTTGAATATATCATCCCCCTCTCTCCTGAGCTGTAAGGTTTCTGCTGAGAAATCTGCTGATAGCCTTATGGGGATTCTCTTGTAGGTCACAAGTTCTTTTCTCTTGATGCTTTTAATTCTTTCTTTGTCTTTGATTTTTGACAATTTCATTGGAGAATATTCTCCAATGACTTGGAGAATATCTCTTCGAGATGAATTTGTTTGGGGACCTGTGAACTTCGTGGACTTGGATGTCCAAATTTCACCCTCGGTTTGGGAAGTTCTCATCTATTATTTCTTTAAGCTTTCTGGACTCTTCTCCCTCTTGAACTTCAATAATTTGCAGGTTTTTTTATGATATCCTAAAAATCACATAGACTTTTTTCATTTCTTTTCTTTGTTTTCCTGTGACTGGATAATTTCAAAGTTCCTGCCTTCCATTTCACAGATTCTTGCTTCCAGTTGATCCGGGCTGATGTTGATGCTCTCTATTGCATTTTTTATTTCATTCATTGTATTCTTCAGCTCCAGAATTTCTAATTTCTATCTCTTTGTTAAACTTCTCATTTTTTTTGTGTACTGTTTTTACTGATTTCACTAAATTATCTTTCTGTTTTCTTGTCGCTCATTGAGCTTCCTTGAAACAGCTATTTTGAATTCTTTATCAGGTTGATTGTGGAATTCTGTGTCTTTAGGGTTGCTTCCTGGAAAATTATTGTGAGCCTTTGATGGTGTCATTTTTCCTTGAATTTTCTTTTTCTTCTTTTTTTTTTTTTGTGAGGAAGACTAGCCCTGAACTAACATCCATTGCCAATCCTCCCCTTTTTTGTTGAGGAAGACTGGCCCTGGGCTAACATCTGTGCCCATCTTCCTCTACTTTATATAGGACGCCTGCCACAATGTGGCTTGACAAGCGGTACATCTGTCCACGCCAGGGATCCAAACCTGTGAACCCCAGGCCCCCGAAGCGGAGTGCGCGAACTTAACTAGTACACCACTGGGCCAGCCCCGAATTTTCTTGTTCTTTGAATTCTTGCATTGCTGGCTTCACATTTGTAGTAGCAGTCAACTCTTCCAGTCTTTGCTGATTGACTTCAGGAGAGAAATATTTTTTGCCAGCTCTACTAGGGATTCTGAGACTTTCAGAGATCTGTGTGTATGCCTGCTGCACATTTCTTGCTCCTCCTTGTGGCAGAATTCTTAAGTTTGTGTGCCTTCTCTCGATCCTGCAAAGCACCAGGCTGAGTGCTGACAGCCTCCTTTGCTTCCCCAAAGGTGGTACTACATGCTCAAGTTGATGGTCTCTCTCAGGCCTGCAGATTCAGGCTGGATTTCTGCACATGCTCACTAGCCCTTTGCAAGAGCTCACTCTTGCCAGTGTCAGGTGCACTCACAGAGAGCCAGCCATGAGGTGAGGGTGCGTGTGGGTCAGGCATGCAGGGTGCTCATGGTGCCTGTGGAGCAGTTTGGGGGGATCCACAGACAAAGCCTCCCCAGCCACTCGTGGCCAGGCCTCCTGATGGAGTCTGTGACGTGTAGTAGGATCCGCATCCCTTTGATGTGTTCCATTCTGAGCTCTGGTTGCTGGTTCCAGCTGTTCACTGCCCGCCAGTCATGCAGCTCACGACTCAAAGTATTCTGCATGGGGCGAGAGAGAAATGGGCTTCTTTGCAGTGTGTTGCACAGGTGGGGAAGCCAGGTGCTCCCTCACACACTCTCACTTTACCTCATATGAGAAATCATTGGCCGAGAAGGGCTCTTTTGGCACTGAGCTATGCTGCCTTGGGGGAGGGATAAGCGGGGTAAAGTCAAACTGTTCCTCTTACCCTTTCCAGTGCATCTTATTCACACATATATATTTTTTCTCTCTTGGTGTGCTGGAACTTCTCCACTGGACTCCTGGACTTCCATGGATGTTCTCTTGTCTGTGGGTGATTGTCTAAATTAATGTTCTCCAGGAGCTCCTGGACTGTGGCTGTGAGGGGCTGGAGCCAGTTCACAGGCCACTTCAGGGTCCACATCCAGGACTGATGTCTCTATGTCTATTACCCGAAGCATAGATGGGTGAGAGTCTTCTCAGGTCCCTTGACATATGGTGCTGGTGTCAGAACCAAAGAAATGGGGCTATAGCTGAGTCCTCTGGTACAGAGCTATCTCGAGTCTATAACTGAGACCCTGGTGGAGCTGGCTGCCTGGGTGCAGGCTTGTCTTCTTAAAATGGCTGTCTTCAATCTTGGACTGCCCTGGGGTTTCACAGTGTCCTCTCTGGATCCCACAGCTCCCACCAAGGCACTTTTATCCATGGATAGATGCCAAATTGTTGTTGAAGGTGGAAATGATGAGGGACATCTTACTCAGTTATCTTGCTGACATCACCTTCCCATGTAAACCTTAAAATCACTTTGTCGATATTCACAGAATAACTTGCTGGGATTTTGATTGGGATTGCATTGAATCTATAGATCAAGTTGGGAAGAAGTCATATCTTGACAATATTGAGTCTTGCTATCCATGACCATGGAATATTTCTGCGTTTATTTAGTTCTTTGATTTCTTTCACCAGAGTTTTGTAGTTTTCCTCATATGGATCTTGTACATATTTTGTTAGGTGGCTTTCTTTTTTTTTTTTTTTTCTTTCCAGTCATTTAATAACCTTTTTTCAAGTTAAAGGAACAGAATTATATCTTTTTTATATAACACTAAGATACTGTAATTAAACTGCTTGCATCTCTCATCACTGTCCCGCCTCAGTGTTCTTTTCTTTTTTTTTTTTTTCTTTCCATTTTTTTTTTTATTGATGTCTTAGTTTATAACACTGTGGGGTTTTGGTTGTACATTTTTGTTTGTCTGTCACCTTGTGGATGTAACCCTTCACCCCTTGTGCCCCCCCCACCCCCCTTCCCCTTGGTAACCACCAATCAGTTCTCTCTGTCCGTGTGTTCACTTATATTCCATATATGAGTGAGTTCATGCAGTGTCTGTCCTTCTCTCTCTGGCTTATTTCACTTAACATAATACCCTCTAGGTCCTTCCATGTTGTTGCAAATGGGACAATCGTGTCTTTTCTTATGGCTGAGTAGTATTCCATTGTATGTATATACCACATCTTCTTTAACCAATCTTCAGTTGAGGGACACTTGGGTTGCTTCCACTTCTTGGCTATAGTGAATAATGCTGCAATGAACATAGGGGTGCATACGCCTCTTGTGATGGTTGATTTCACGTCCGTTGGGTAGATGCCCAAGAGTGGTATTGCTGGATCATACGATATTTCTATTTTTAATTTTTTGAGGACTCTCCATACTGTTTTCCATAGAGGAAAAGTTTGCATTCCAACCAGCAGTGAATGAGGGTCCCCATTTTTCCACAACCTCTCCAGCATTTGTTGTTATTTGTCTTTGTGATTATAGCCATTCTAACCGGTGTAAGGTGATATCTTAGTGTAGTTTTGATTTGCATTTCCCTGATGATTAGTGATGTTGAACATCTTTTCATGTGTCTATTGGCCATCTGTATCTCTTCCTTGGAAAAATGTTCATATCCTCTGCCCATTTTTTGATCGGGTTGTTTGTTTTATTGTTGCTCAGTTGTATGAGATCTTTATATATTACTGAGATTAATCCCTTGTCGGACAAACGATTTGCAAATATTTTCTCCCAGCTGGTGGGTTGTTTATTCATTTTGATCCTGGTTTCATTTGCCTTGTAGAAGCTCTTTAGTCTGATGAGGTCCCACTTGTTTATTTTTTCTTTTGTTTCCCTTGTCCGGGTAGACATGGAATCTGAAAGGATCCCTTTATGTCCAGTCTCAATTAGTGTACTGCCTATATTTTCTTCCAGGAGTTTTATAGTTTCAGGTCTCACTTTCAGGTCTTTGATCCATTTTGAATTGATTTTTGTATATGGCGATAGGAGATGGTCTACTTTCATTCTTGTGCATGTTGCTGTCCAATTTTCCCAGCACCATTTATTGAAGAGACTTCCCTCTCTCCATTGTATGTTCTTTGCTCCTTTGTCGAAGATTAGCGGTCCATAGGTGTGTGGTTTTATTTCTGGGCTTTCAATTCTGTTCCATTGATCTGTGTGTCTATTCTTGTACCAGTACCGTGCTGTTTTGATTACTGTAGCTTTATAGTATATTTTGAAATCAGGGATTGTGATGCCTCCAGCTTTGTTCTTTTTTTTCAGACTTGCTTTAGCTATTCGGGCTCTTTTGTTGCCCCATACGAATTTCAGTAGTTTTTGTTCTATTACCGTGAAGAATGACATTGGGATTCTGATTGGGATTGCATTGAATCTGTAGATTGCTTTAGGTAGAATGGACATTTTAACTATATTTATTCTTCCAATCCATGTGCATGGAATATTTTTCCATTTCTTTATGTCCTCCTCGATTTCTTTCAATAGTGTCTTATAGTTTTCATTGTATAGGTCTTTGACCTCCTTGGTTAAATTTATTCCCAGATATTTTATTCTCTTTGTTGCAATTGTAGATGGGATTGTCTTTTTGAGTTCTCTTTCTGTTGTTTCCTCGTTAGTGTATAGAAATGCAATTGATTTTTGTAAGTTGATTTTATACCCTGCCACTTTACTGTAGTTGTTGATTGTTTCTAGTAGTTTTCTGATGGAATTTTTTGGGTTTTCTATGTATAGGATCATGTCGTCTGCAAATAGTGAGAGTTTCACTTCTTCATTGCCTATTTGGAGTCCTTTTATTCCTTTTTCTTGCCTAATTGCTCTGGCCAGAACTTCCAGTACTATGTTGAATAAGAGCGGTGAGAGTGGGCACCCTTGTCTTGTTCCCGTCCTCAAAGGAATGGCTTTCAGTTTTTCCCCGTTGAGTAGGATGTTTGCTGTAGGTTTGTCATATATGGCCCTTATTATGTTGAGGTACTTTCCTTCTATACCCATTTTTTGAGAGTTTTTATCATAAATGGATGCTGGATCTTGTCGAATGCCTTCTCTGCATCGATTGAGATGATCATGTGGTTTTTATTCTTCATTTTGTTAATGTGGTGTATCACGTTGATTGATTTGCGGATGTTGAACCATCCCTGTGTCCCTGGTATAAATCCCACTTGATCGTGGTGTATGATCTTTTTGATGTATTGCTGTATTCGGTTTGCCAGTATTTTGTTGAGGATTTTTGCGTCTATGTTCATCAGTGATATTGGCCTGTAGTTTTCCTTCTTTGTATTGTCCTTGTCTGGCTTTGGTATCAGCATGATGTCGGCCTCATAGAACGTGTTGCGAAGTATTCCATCTTCCTCTATTTTTTGGAATAGTTTGAGAAGGATAGGTGCTAAATCTTCTTTGAACGTTTGATAAAATTCTCCAGGGAAGCCATCTGGTCCTGGGCTTTTATTTTTTGGGAGGTTTTTGATGACTGTTTCAATCTCTTCACTTGTGATTGGTCTGTTCAGATTCTCTATTTCTTCTTGATTCAGTTTTGGGAGGTTGTACGCGTCCAAGAATTTGTCCATTTCCTCTAGGTTGTCCAATTTGTTGGCATAAAGTTTTTCATAGTATTCCCTAATAATCCCTTGTATTTCTGTGGTGTCTGTTGTAATTTCTCCTCTTTCATTTCTGATTTTACTTATTTGAGTCTTCTCCCTTTTTTTCTTAGTGAGTCTGGCTAAGGGTTTGTCAATTTTATTTATCTTCTCAAAGAACCAGCTCTTTGTTTCATTGATCCTTTCTACTGTTTTTTTGGTTTCAATTTCATTTATTTCTGCTCTGATTTTTATTATTTCCCTCCTTCTGCTGATTCGGGGCTTTGTCTGTTCTTCTTTTTCCAACTCTGTTAGGTGCAATTTAAGGTTATTTATTTGGGATTTTTCTTGTTTGTTAAGGTGAGCTTGTATTGCTATGAATTTCCCTCTCAGGACTGCTTTTGCTGCATCCCATATGAGTTGGTATGGTGTATTTTCCTTTTCATTTGTCTCCAGATAGCTTTTGATTTCTCCTTTAATTTCATCAATGACCCATTGGTTGTTCAGTAGCATGTTGTTTAGTCTCCACATCTTTGTCCCTTTCCTAGTTTTTTCCTTGCAATTGATTTCTAGTTTCACAGCATTATGATCAGAAAAGATGCTTGTAATGATTTCAATCTTCTTAAATTTATAGAGGTTTGCCTTGTTTCCTAATATATGGTCTATCCTTGAGAATGTTCCATGTGCACTTGAGAAGAATGTGTACTCTGCTTTTTTTGGGTGGAGTGCTCTGTATATATCTATTAAGTCCATTGCGTCTAGTTTCTCGTTTAAGTCCATTATTTCCTTATTGACTTTTTGTCTGGATGATCTATCTATTGATGTAAGGGGGGTATTAAGATCCCCTACTATTATTGTGTTATTGTTAATATCTCCTTTAAGGTTTTTTAGCAGTTGTTTTATGTACTTTGGTGCTCCTGTGTTGGGTGCATAGATATTTATAAGTGTTATGTCTTCTTGGTGAAGTGTCCCTTTTATCATTATATATTGCCCTTCTTTGTCTCTCATTACCTTTTTTATCTTGAAGTCTACTTTGTCTGATATAAGTATGGCTACTCCTGCTTTCTTTTGTTTGCCATTAGCTTGGAGTATTGTTTTCCATCCTTTTATTTTGAGTCTGTGTTTGTCTTTAGAGCTGAGATGTGTTTCCTGGAGGCAGCAGATTGTTGGATCTTGGTTTTTAATCCATCCTGCCACTCTGTGTCTTTTGATTGGAGAATTCAATCCATTTACATTTAGAGTGATTATTGATACATGAGGGTTTAATGTTGCTATTTTATTGTTCATCTTCTGGTTCTTTTGCATTTCCTTCGTTTCTTGTCCCTTGTGTTTCGGACTGCAAATTCAATTTGGTATTTCTGCATGCTCGTTCTCTTGGTTTTCTCTTTATTTGTCGTGTGTGGTTCTCTTCTGGTTGTTTGTTTAGTGGTTACCGTGCGGTTTATATAAGCGATCTCCTGGATAAGAAAGTACATTTTCAGATGCCTCCTTTTTCCTGAGGCTGGGTCGATTCAATCCCTTACCTCTTCCCCTCCTTATTTGTTATCTCTTTATTCCAGATTGTGTCATGAATGTGTGTTTCCAGTGATGAGCTTGAATTAATTTTTGATGTTTTCCAACTGTATTTTGTTCTGGTTTAGTCTCCTTGCTTTTCTCTTTGCTGAAATCTTTGTATCCCCTTTCTCATTTGTTTTTTTCAGGCCTAAGGGCCTTCTTGAGCATTTCTTGTAGTGGGGTCTTGTGGTGACGAACTCTCTTAGCTTTTGTTTATCAGGGAGAGTTATTATTTCTCCATCGTATTTGAAGGATATTTTTGCTGGATAAAGTATTCTCGGCTGAAGGTTTTTGTCTTTCATGATTTTGAATATATCATTCCAGTCTCTCCTAGCCTGAGAAGTTTCTGTCGAGAAATCAGCTGAGAGCCTGATGGGGTTTCCTTTGTATGTTATTTTGTTTTTTTGTTTAGCTGCCTTCAATATTATTTCCTTGTCACGGGTATTGTTCAAGTTTGCTACTATGTGGCGAGATGATTTTTTATTCCTGTTTATATATTTAGGTGATCTATTGATTTCATTCACTGTTATTTCCCTCTCGTTCCCTAGGTTGGGGAAGTTCTCAGCTATTATTTCTTTGAACAAACTCTCTGCTTCTTTTTCTCTTTCTTCTCCTTCTGGAATACCTATTATCCTTATGTTGCTTTTCCTCATTGAGTCTGATATTTCTCGAAGAATGTCTTCATTTCTTTTTAGTCTTAGCTCTCTCTCCTCCTGTATCAGGAGCATTTCTGCGTGGTATCCTCAATAGTGCTAATTCGTTCCTCCATATTGTCAGTTCTGCTCTTTAAAGACTCCATTTTTTCCACTATCTCATTGATTTTGTTTTTCATCTCCAATAATTCTGATTGGTTTTTCTTTAGGGTTTCAATCTCTTTTGTGACATAATCCCTGAATTCGTTGATTTGTTTCTGTGTGTTCTCTTGTATTTCATTGAGTTTGTTTATGATAGCTATTTTGAATTCTCTGTCATTCAGGTTATCAAATTCTGTGCCTTCAGGGTTGGTTTCTGGGTGTTTGTCATTTTCCTTTTGGTCTGTAGCCCTGACAAATTGTCTCAAGGATCCGACGGGGACATCCTTATTTTTTCCCCTCATGATAATTTGGTCCTGCAGTTTCCCCCTGCTGCCACTAGATGGAGATCGCGAGCGGTTTGCTCTGAGGCAGCTGCAGCCCCCAGAGGGATTATGCTGAAACGTCGGGTGTGTGGGGGGAGGGGTCCTCTCTTTCTCCTGCTTGACCCGGGGGTTTCCTTTCTGGCTCTCTTAGCGTGTTTGCTACACCCCCTAAACAGTCCGTCGTCGCTTCCCAGTGGGGATCTTGCGACAGTCTGTGAGAGCACCTGGATGGCGATAGTTTTCCCCGCTGTGGGCCGCCCCTCCCCCCTCTGTCTGCGAACCGCGCTGTCTTTGCCGATCGATTGGGGAGGGGGAGTACAACCTCTTACCTCTCCTCCCGTCCTTTTGGGCTTCCCGTGCCTCCACCGTCCCATGTATGGCAGCAGGGGTTTCTTAGAAGTCCTTCGTAGTGTTTGATTGAGCTCTGTTGGAATGTGAATGACGTTTTCGTTGTGTCGTAGGGGGCAGAGATTCAAAGAGGGAATCTCACTCCGCCATGATGCTGACGTCACTCCTCTCCAGGTGGCTTTCTTTTTAATGCTATTTTATCCCTTTCATTGGTCTTTAGATCTTTAATTGATTAAATTATTTGGTTTGGATTCAGTGTGTTGTAATTTATTAATACAATATTGTTCTCTCTTTTGAGTCTCTTCCTATTTTATAACTGAAGAATGTGAGCAGTATCTCTCTGTTCATATCTCAGAAATTTTGGAATAGCTCTAAGAATGACCCTACATCTCAGATTTCTTTGGAATAGCTGTAATTTAGAAAATTCAGTTGATTTCAATAATTTGTTAACTAACTCTTATAGTGTTGTAATTCTTATACTTTTATGTAACAGATTAAGAAATTAGGGTAAATATAGTTTGTCAGCTAGTGTCATAGTGGTCCTGAGTTTTGGTTTGGAAAATGTGGTTAATGAATCACCAGGATGGAGACAGCCAAGACTGATTCTGTGAGACTGTATTGTAAGATGGTATAAGTGAGGAAACCTGAAGAGTCAGTGGTAGGACAAGGTACTTTTGTTGGTGTTTACAGAACCTTGATTTTTTTAAGCAGAAGTACTTAGTTTTTCTCAAGTCAGTTAATTAAGGGTGGTGCTGATTGTGACAGTATTAACTTCCACACTACATAGTAGTTTGTAAAACGGTGAATTAAGTAATTTCCTAGTGAAGTCACATGTATTTGAGTATCAATTAAAGATGTGAATTTGTTAGTTTAATGAGGAATAACTTAGAAAAGTGTTAAATGTTTAATTTTTGTTTCTTTCATTTATAGAACCTCCACATAGAGCATTAATTGTTTCATAGATCAAAAACATTCTCAAGGGCTGGCCCAGTGGTGGCATAGTGGTTAAGTTCGCGTGCTCAGCTTTGATGGCCTGAGGTTCATGGGTTTGGATCCCGGGTGTGGACTTATGTACTACTTATCAAGCCATGCTGTGGCAGGTGTCCCACATATAAAATAGAGGAAGATGGGCACAGACGTTAGCCCAGGGACAATCTTCCTCAGCAAAAAGAGGAGGATTGGTAACGGATGTTAGCTCAGGGCTAATCTTCCTCACAAAAACAAACAAAACACATTCTCAGCTGTCCTGAGGAAGTCAGCTTTCTCAATCGATTCTCTTTTCTCTTCCAGTTAATTAAAATTCATGTGGTATACAAATTAGTTAATAATGACTTGGAGTGGTTCACCTTAGAGGAAATACTTTAGTAGTTTCGCTCTGACACATTAGAACTGTACTTTGTTCACTCTTAGAATTATAGACTGGGAGGCAGTGTGGTATAGTGGAAGACCATGGCCTTTAGAGACATAGTGGCTTTGTTCGTTCCTAGCAGTGCTACTTTGGGGCAAGTTACTTAATCTTACCAAATTTCTTTTTCTTCATTGTTAGTCTAAGTGGGACATCTAACATAAAGATGCTTCTCTTTTGTGTAGTACAGAGTACATATTACAACAGAATTCCTGTTTTCATTCTTGTCTTCTCTGCGTTTTTCCAATCCACCTTATTTTATTTTATTTTTTTGGTGAGGAAGATTGACCCTGAGCTAACACCTGTTGCCAATCCTCCTCTTTTTGCTTGAGAAAAAGTGACCCTGAGCTAACATCTGCACCCATCTTCCTCTATTTTGTATGTGGGACGCCACCACAGCATGGCTTGATGAGTGGTGTGTAGGTCCACGCTGGGATCCAAACCTGCAAACCCTGGGCCACTGAAGCAGAGCACACGAACTTAACCACTATGCCGCAGGGCTGGCCCCCGTCCACTTTATAAAACTGCAGCTGAAGTGATCTTTCTAAAGCCAAAAACTAGTCATGTCTTTTCTTCCTGAAGAATCAATCCTTCAATAGTTCCCTTTTAGTCTCAGGATGAAGTCCAGATTCCTCAAGGCCCTGTAGGATTTCTCTAACCTTATGGTATATTTCCCTGTTGGGCCTCCTGACTACTTAACCTCTATCACCTCCAAGCTAATGTTCTTGTTGTTCATTTCGTTCTGCTTGGAACCTGATCTTTTTGCTCTTTGCCCTTCCCCTTCCTGACTCCCAAGCTGTTTCTTTTGGTCTGAACATTAGGTGACATAAAATTCCTATCCCCTAAGTGCATGACAAGATTAAGAGCTATGAAAGACCATTGGACTAAGATTCAGACCTGAATTCTAGTCCTTGCTTCTCCATTTACTAGTTAGGAGATCCTTGGACAAATTAGTATCTCTGAGTTTTATGTAGTGCCTTCATCTGTGAAACCAGGATATCTGTTTAGTTTACTATGTGAAAATGGTTTGAAAACTGAATAGTTACACATAACTGTTAAAAGTATTACTCTAAAGAGTATGTTTTAGGTATTTGTAAGAAGGCTGTATTTCCTAATGTTTGAGGAGGAAGATGATGCTATGGATTGAATTATGTCTCTTCCCCCACCCCAAATTTGTATGTTGAAGCCCTAACCCCCCCACCCCTCCCCTGCCCCCCATATGACTGTTTTGGAGATAGGGCCTTTAGGGAAGTGATTAAGGTTAAATGAGGTAATAGGGTGGAGCTCTGATCCAATAGAACTAGTGTCCTTATAAAAGAGGAAGAGACACCAGAAACTGGTCTCTCTCCACCATGTGAGGACATAGGAAGAAGGCAGCCATCTGCAAGCCAGGAAGAGAGCTCTCACTAGAAACAGAGTCCTTGTCTTGGATTTACCAGCCTCTAGAACTATGAGAAAATAAATTTCTGTTGTTCATGCCACTCAGTTTATAGTATTTTGTTATGGCAGCCTGAGCAAGCTAATACAGGTTATAGTCGGCCTTCCATAACCTTGGATGTGGATTCAACCAACCATGGATTGAAAAGCCTGTGATGATTGTGTCTGTACTAAACATGTACAGACTTCTTTTGCTTGTCATGATTCCCTAAACGATATAGTATAACAGTCATTTACATAGCATTAGGAATTATAAGTAATCTGGAGATGATTTAAAGTATATGAGAGGATGTATGTAGGTTATATGCAAATATTACACCATTTTATATAAGGAACTTGAGCATCCTAGGATTGTGGGATCAGAGTGGGTCCTGGAACCAATCCCCTGTGGATACGGAGGGGTGACTGTAATTGCCTTGTGGGAAGGGCAAACTAGACCTATTTCTCAGATTAACATTTTAATGAGTAACGTGGTCAGCTGTAAATTAGTGGACTAGTTAAGCCTTGGTAATTCGTGAGTTACCCTAATAGCTTTATTGTCTATATGACTACGAATATTACTATAAATTGTTACTTCCAAGTTTAACCAAGACCCTTTTTCTTTGAAATTTACTCTCTCCCTCCCTCATATAAAAGTGAAATCATTTAGGATGCATTTGGCTGTAGGCAATAAAACTCAATTCAGACTTAAACAGTAAGGAACATTTATTATTTTATATCACAAGAAATTCCAAAGTAAGATTGTCCCAGGGTTGGTTAATTCTTTATCTCCATGTCATCAAGGATTCAAGTTCTTTCTGTTTTCCCCCTCATACTTAGTGGGGTGATAGTGAGGTATTATTACCCTTATTCTCAGTCTCCTGATATCTGCAAGATGGTTGCAGTAAAAATGTTATATGGCTATAGTAGAATATTTGAAAATGTCACAAAAGGATAAGGATGAAAACACAAATCATTTATAATCCAACTGTTAACATGCTGATATATCTACTTTCATTATCTGGTAAGTTAGTTTGTATCCATATTCATTATACCAAACAAAATTTGGTCACATTATATACAGATATGTATTTTTTTTTTTCCCATTAAGATTATATCAAGAGCATTCTCACAGTAAAAATAATCATTTTTTTCTGATTATTGAAGTAATGATCATTGAAAAAATTGGATACAGAAAATATAAAGAATATTAAAAGTCACCATTATCACCCAGAGATAACCACTAATATATTGATATATTTTCTTTTAGACATTTTGTTTGTGTTTATGTATACACACTTCTTTTTTAAAAAGATACATAATCATTTAATAACCTTTTTTTTTTGGCTGAGAAAGACTGGCCCTGAGCCAACATCTGTTGTCAGTCTTTCTCTTTTTCAGCTTGAGGAAGATTCACCCTGAGCTAACGTCTGTGCCTTTCTTCCTCTGTTTTGTATGTGGGTCGCCACCACTGCATGGCTGATGAGTGGTGTAGGTCCACGCCTGGGATCCAAACCTAAGAACCTGGGCTGCTGAAGTGCAGCATGCCGAACTTTAACTACTTTGCTGCGGGGCCGGCCCCTATAACCTGCTTTTATTACTGAATATTTGATACATTTTCTCTGTGGTTCATACTCCTGCTTCTTTGCTTCTTCACTCTCAACCCACACCTATAGCCTTATGAGGACTTCTAGTTGACTGAGGAGAAAAAACTTAGGCCTAGTTTACAGACAGTTCTACATCATATGCTGGTACCACCTGAAGATGGATATCTATAGCACTATAGCCACACTCAGGAGTGACCCAGAAGAGCAGTGGTGAAGGGAAATTCTCCCAGTGGGTAGAACTTTGAGCCTGGAAAGGCTAGTTGTTCATTTTGCCTGGAAAGAGAGATGGTTAGAGATGTGGATCCACTTTTTCATGGCAGTAGCTAATAATTTGGCTAATTCATTATTGACTTGGAAGTAACACAATTAGAAATATGGAGAATAGATATGTAGATGTGCTTCTGAATGGACACAGAGTAATATTTGTGTTTGTTGTGAATGCCCATCAAAGAGCAACCTTAGCAGAGAAGGATCTTAATAATTAGGTGGACAAGACATCACTTCTGGATTTCATCCTCTTTTCCCATACACCTCCATTGTTGCCCAATGGGCTCATGAAAAAGACGCCATAGTGGCAGGCATGGAGGTTATGCATGTGCTTAGCAACATGGCCTTCCACTCACTGAGACCAATCTTGCTACCTCTACTGCTGAATGACTGCCTTGCCAATAGCAGAGAGCCAATCCTGACCCCTGAGATAGCACCGTTCCTCTGGAGGGACCAGCCAGACATGTAGTGGCAGGTGGCTTGCATTGTATCACTTCCGTAATGGAAAGGATAACACTTTGTTCTCCCCGATAAAGCTATTTCCTCTGGGTGTGGATTTGCCTTCCCTCCTTGTGTTGTTTCTGCCAAAACTATTTGTGACTTTTAGAATGTCTTAGTTATGTCATGGTATTTCATATCACATTGCTTTTGACCAGGCAGTTCATTTCACAGCAAGTGAAATGTGGCATTGGGCTCATGTTCATGGAATTCCTGGTCTTACTGTGTTCCTGTTTACTCTGAAGCAGCTGAATTGATAGAACGGTAGAATGTCCTTTTAAAGACTCACTGCACTAGCTGGTGGCAGTTCTTTGCAGTGTTGGGGTAATGATCTCTAAGATGTGGTCTAGTCTCTGCATCAGCTACCAGTATGTGGTGGTGTTTCTTTTGAGCCAGCATTCAGAGGTCAGGGAATCAAGGGGTGGAAATGGAGTCAACTCCTTTTTCTATTACCCCTAATGATCCACTAGCAAAATTCCTACTTCACTTCTCCACAACTCTTGGGTGTGCTAGTTTAGAGTTCTTAGTTCTAAAGAGAATTACTGGGGAACGCAGCATTGGTTCTGTTAAACTGGAAGTTGAGTATCTGGCTACTTTGGCCTCCTCATGCCAGTGAACTAACAGGCAAAGCAGATTATTGTCTTGGTTTGGGTGATTGATCCCGACTCTCAAGTGGAAATCAGGTTGCTACTACACGACCGATAACATTTATGATAAAAGTTAATGGAAAACTAAAACAACCCAATACAGGCAGGGCTGCTAATGGCAGAGGTTTGAGTCAACCCACCAGGCAAGGAACAAGAACCAGATGAGATGACTGCTGAGGGCAAATGGAAGATGTAGTAGATAGTAGAAGAAGAAAATTATAAACACCAGCTGTGATGACCTCATGACTAGTTACAGAATGAAAACTCTAGTAGTTACGAATATTTCTCCATACCTTAATATTTGTGTACATATACTAACCAATTCTTTTTCTCTCTTCCTCCCCCCTGTACCCCCCCAATTCTCCTGTATCTAACTTAAGACATATTAATAGCGATTAACCTTGAATTTCAGTATTTAAGTTACAGGATATCAAAGAGGAAGTGCAACTCAGCTAGCTAGAAAAGGAATGAATATTACCCAAAGAGAAAGTAGACTTTATATTCTCTTGGGGGAGATAGCATCTTTTGGGTTGTTTGAAGGATGGATTGTATCATGTTAGACTGAAGCATGATTTTGCTGTTCTTATTCAGGAGTTCATTATGATTAAAGAGGTGTGTATGTATGCCATATTGACAGAGGGTACTGTGGTGGTTTGTCCTCTGTCATTTGATTAAAGCTGGGACTTTGTGTCTCCTAGTTCCATAGTGTGGTTCCTTCCCTGTATGGTTGTAAGTTAGACTTGGCCAAAAGAGAATTTGTGTAAGCAACACTCACCACCCTCTTAAGGTTTTTCTGGTTAGATGCAGTGAGAGACGCAGACGTGTTGATGGGTTCCAGCTTGATCTTGGTCTCCTCTGCTTTGCATCCAGCTGGTTTTCCTGGTTGCTGCCAATTTGGTCAACAGCGGCCTTAGGCCCACTCACCTGGTGGGAGACCTGCAGAGGCACAGCTTCCCAGATCTCCCCTGTGCCTTTCCTTTGCAGTCCCATTTCTGCAGCTGGATGTTTTTGGCTTCTCAAATTAACTGATTGATGACTCTATGATCCTCCCTTCCCTCTTGGACCTTCACACCTTTCCCAGCTATTCCTGTAATTGTGTAAGGTAAAATTCTATAATAAATTTCTTACTCTGAAACTCATAGTGGTTCTGCTTCCCACTTTGAATCCTGACTCATTACACTTTCCTTGTTGGTAAATATCTATGTCACTTTTATTGATTACATGGTATTCTAATATATGAATATTTTTTATCGCTTGTCTTTTGCCATATAGATTTTTTCTAGTTTTTTCTTCCTGTTATCAACAAAAAGGTAGTGTGGACATCCTTGAACATAGTTTTTTTGCACTTGGCCTTTTATTTCTTTTGGGTAAATTCCTAGAAGTGAAGAATACATGCATTTTAAAGAACTGTGATAAATATTGTCTAATTGCACTCTGCAGCAGTATGTGAAAGTGGTTGCCCAAGCTACACTCTTGATCATCATGGCTCTTTCAATTTAATTTCTTTTAAGGAGAAATTAGATTATATGAGAAGATAATTAGTTAACATGGAAGGAATTAATGGAAGGAAGTGAGTGTCTTGGACCAAGTATGAAATATATTCTGTCAGTAATATTTAAACGTGTAACTAATTTTGTGTTTAAATGTAATTGCTCTTTCTAAAACTGAGTTTTTACAGGTTTTGCATTGTCTATTTTTAAAAATATAAGTCTGGTAGTATGGTATGGGATGGTAAAGGAATTCGTCTGGGATAAGTGACATTGACTTAGGCTATAATTATGGTAAAACTTAAAATTTCAGAATCTGATTATCTAATTATTAGAAATACTCTGGAGATATAAATTGACTTGTGAAGGTTTAAAAACATATTCTGCATTAAGGTTGAATTTGGAATTTTTTGTAATAAGTATACTAGCTGTTAATTGTTTTGTGTTAGCTGTTCAATTAAAGAGAGTGCCACAACTCCTATTCCTGTCCATCTCAATTGTGTGACACAACAGGCAGCATAGGCTTCCCCTAGATTTTGCTGGGAATGAAAGGACTCATAGGCCTGTTAGCAGTTGCTTAAGTGGGAGGTGGTAGGGAGGAGCTGTGCTAATAAAGCTTACGACTAGGTTTCAGCCTGAATTGTTATGCAAAAAATTTATTCTTTTTGCTGGATATTTGCCATAAACTGGAAGAGTTTCTTTTTATTTAGTTTGCACTTTTATTGGAATGGGAATTGTGTTGGAGAAAATCCTTTCAGTGTTAGCTGGGTATTGAGTATATGCGTTCCCTCATCTCATGACTCCAGGCTTACTAGGTTTGTCAGTAGTGAGCCAGCATTTGGCCGGTGTGCTCTTTTTTCCCTAATCCTCTCATCCCTCTCCACAAAGTGATTATTTCCTCCTGGAAAGTTTCTCAGGTCTCAAACCAACCAAATCCTTAAATTGGCCTTCAGCAAAGTAGATATTTTGTTTTATGTACTTTATGGTATATAAAACTCTTCCTGTTACAGGTATTAAAACTTGAAGTTTTAAATCCTTTCCATTAGCATTAACATACTTCTTTTTTTTTAAAGACCCTTAAACCAAGAAGTGTTCCTATGTACTGTATTTTATCAATTCTAAGAAACTTCCTCCTCACCTCCCACATTTTAATATTTCTGACATTGGGATGCAAATACAGTTAATGATGTTGTTAAAAAGCTGTCAGCCAGGCAGCAGTTGTCATTGTTTGCACTTGTATTGAACTTGTTTTTGCTGGTGGCTTAACTGGATTATTGCAGTGTGTCAACAAACCATTTAAGGACCATTTGAGGAAAGAATAAAGTCCTGAGTCCTGGGTTTCGTTATTAAAAAATGTTTTTTGACACCTTCTGGTAAGATTAAGATAGCACTGGCATCAAAACTTGTAGAATTGGTGTCAGAGCTTGGAAGAAAATCCTGGAAATAATGGTGGGGTGTTATTTTAAAAGATGTATTGCCTGCAGTGGGAAGTTCACCCCATCACCATATAGTATTCCTGCCCCTCTGTTTAATCTGAATCTAATCATGAGGAAACAATCAGACAAATCCAGATCGTATGAGACAACTGGCATGGATTTTTAAAATAATGTCTATATTTTGAAAGAAAAAAAAAGGGTCAGGGTTGGTGGGGGTGTTCTAGATTTAAGGAAACTAAATAGACATGACTGTCAACAGCTGTGGACAGTCTTTGATTGGATCTTGGATTATACAAAATAAAAGATATAAAGGACTTTTTGAAGTTGGATAAATTTGAATATGAACTCTATAGCAGGTACTAGTCTCTTTAAGAGTAACATAAAGTTCAACATCTAAATAAATCTGAAAAAGCATTTTCTGTAAGTATAAAATAAAAATTCTTCGTAAGACAGCATTTTGACATAATTGAGTTGGCAAGTTTTTTTCTAAGTAATACATGAAAATGGTGTTGGTTTTCATAGTAGCTGGTTTATTGGAGTCTTTGAAATATGGTATCTTTTTGTAGATTTAGGTTGTTTTTTTAATGGATTGTGAATGAAATTGCTTCCTTTATATAATTGGAAAAACCTTATTTAAACATTTAAAAAATTTTGTGGGAAAAATACTGACTGTGGAAAAATTTCTGGGGGGTTTAGGTTAGAGGTAAGTTAAAAGTTACTAAAAAGACAGATACGACATGGTGACATTTCTAGAAAAAGTGGGAGGAAAGTAAAGACATAGAAGCAAAATGGCAGAAAACTTTTTTTAAAAACTGCACGAAAGACCTCAATTTTGTTACCTAAGCAGAGTGATTAAACCACTTGCAGTTAGGACGAAGAGAAATTATTGTTCCTCAAAGAAAGCAAATTATTTTCACGTCCTCTTGGCAGACTTTAAGGAATGGTTCAAAATGAGTAAGAAAGAGAACATTTTAAGTTGTACTGTTATTCTGAAATGTTATTATACAGGCCAGTACTATAGGATATGTGCTAGACATAGGCTCTGTTTTCTATATAGGACATCTTTCAATATAATAGGGCTCTAACTTAGAAATGGTACTCTTAAAGTTAGCTAGTAGGTTAGTGTTTGGAACTTAATTATACATCTAAAATGTTACAGTGAAGAGTTGGAAGAAAATCGTTTGTTTTATTAAACTTGTAAAATGAATAAATAAGTACTGGTAATACATCAGTGCTAGAGTTTGAGGAAAACAGATTTAAGGTGGAGCTAGAGCAAAACGAGAGTATTTGTGTTTTGGTATTTATTTCATATGATATAAAAATGTCTATATTAAAATGGATATTTTAAAGATGTTAAAATAAAGATATGTTAAAGATATTTTTAAAGATGTTTTTTAAGAAAAGCGTTCTGAGTTCATTAAAAAAAATCAATGAAACTTAAGTTTTAGTGTATTTTAGATATAAAACTTTGCAAGCATTATAAAAGCAAGCAAAATATGAATTTATAAAACTAAATATGATAGTTACTGATGTTGAAGGACAGATACATGAGGTTATCACATTATTCTTTCTACTTTTATATATATTAGACTCTATACTAATCAAGGGAACAGTAGGAGATATTTATAATTAGCTGCACATGTTTTCCTCTGAATTCCTACAGCTACTAAATAATACCATCTCTTGTTCGATCATTTGGAGGAAGTTGGATTTGAACTTGTTTTTTCACAGGGCTCACTACATTGATGCTCTGATTAAGAATAAGATCTTAATAATATTAGAGGAATTAAAATGAGAGTAGGCAACTAACAGTTACTAATTATCATGAAGCTATTGAAAAATTGTTTTCTTGAAAAAGATGCTAAGGAAGAATAGCACATAGGGACATATTCATGGTACATTATTATTATTATTTTTTTTTTTTGAGGAAGATTGGCCCTGTGCTAACATCTGTTGCCAATCTTCCTCTTTTTCTTTTTTTCTCCCCAAAGCCCCAGTACATAGTTGTATATCATAGTTGTAGAGTTGTAGCTCTTCTATGTGGGACGCCACCTCAGCATAGCTTGATGAGTGGTGAGTAGGTCTGTGTCCAGGATCCAAACCTGTGAACCCCGGGCCACTGAAGTGGAATGTGTGAACTTAACCCCTACACCACCGGGCTCGCCCCCTCTTGGTACATTATTAAATTGAAAAAGTAGGATATGTAACTATATGGTGTGATGTCAATTTTTTTCATTCTGGTATACATACATGTACTGGAGAGACTTGAAGAAAATACACTGAAATGTTAACATGATCACTTTGAATGATAGGACCATGATACATTTTTTTCATTTGCCTTTATATTTTTCTTTTTTTGTCAAAAAACAGGCAAAAATTTGAAAACCATATAGTATTTGTTTTCATTTAGAATGCATTGCTTTTTAAGCAGAGTCATGACAAGGGTGTTCTCTCTATCCCTTTTGGGGTTCAAGTATTTACAAGTAATAAAGAGAGGGAGAAAGATTTTTCCTGAGGTAATAGGTAAAGGTTGACAGAATGAGGGAGAGGAAATGTGTTCAAGATAAATGTTTAGGTATGAGAGTGATTGCTTATAGCTAGTAGTTTCCACTCTAGGCAGAGAAAAAGAAGAGAATTCTTTGCCTGTGTAGTCAACTTGAGGAGCAAGAAGAGGATTTATAGTAGATATTACTTGAAAAGGTTCTTTACTCCAGCTAGCAGATCCTGACTCAGTGAAGCTTGGTTTCCATAGGTGGATGAGGGAGGAAGAAGAGAGCTAGTTTTATGTATGGGCTGTTCGGAAAATTCAGTTATCTAAGGAATTTCCTGTTTGGTTCTTGGCTGCATTGTTTATTTTGAGTTTAGCTCTTTTAAATAATTAACTTTTTCTTTTAAAGCTGGATATGTTTATTCCATTTTAAGCAAACTTCATCAATGGCATAAGACAGGGATGGCAAATGGGTTTCACATCACATGTCAGCTCCTAGAGTAGTTAAGAGTATTTAGACTTTGCAAGGAGGACTTCTATAATTGATTAACAATGTCTGTTTTAGCTCCTTGGAGAAATGCTGGCTATTTGCCTTCTAGTTTATAACCCATTTTGTATGATCCTTGGAACATACTAAGGCTGCTTGGTAGTTATACAGTAGAAGCATCAAAGAATGAGGGAGACCAGCTATTGGATACTAAACTTACAAGCCTGAAATAAGGGACAACCACAATTGTTGTGCAGATTTAACTTTTAAATTCATGGTCTGTAGGGGAAATTGACTGTGACTAAGAACTGAACTCTCCAGTAGGTTAGCCACAATCCGCATGTGGCTATTGAGCACTTTAAAATGCAGCTAGTTTGACTGAGAAAATGAATTTTTAAATTTTATTTAATTTTAATTTATTTTTGAATTTAACTTTAAAAGGGAAGCAGTGTATTATTTTCTGTTAAACACAACTTTATTTTCTTGATAGGACTACATTTTACTTTAACCATTGCATTGGAAATGCATTGGAGGCTTTTTATGTCTAGGCTTGGAAGTGACAACCTTTTCTGCTATCATTCCACTGACAATACTTAATTATAAGACTGTGCAATCAGGGAAGCTGGGAAATAAAGTGTAATTCTATGCCCTGGAGGAAAAGAGGGTAGATTTTAGCACAGAGCTAGCAGTCTCTCATCCTCCCGCAAAAGGAAAAAAAAGTGTGCAACCTGTACACTGAAAACAAAAAAACAGGCAGATGAAACTCTGGAATACAGTGGATGAGTGAAAATAACCAACTCTCCCTCAAGATTAAATCTACCTGGTTTGGTAAACAAACTAAGAATAGAAGTACTTCCTTAGTTTCCTAAAGGATATCTGCAGAAAAACCTACATTCGGTGTTTTTTTTTTTTTTTTTTGTGAGGAAGACCAGCCCTGAGCTAACATCCCTCGCCAATCCTCCTCTTTTTGCTGAGGAAAACTGGCCCTGGGCTAACATCTGTGCCTGTCTTTCCTCTACTTTATATGGGACGCCGCCACAGCGTGGCTGACAGGCAGTGCATTGGCGGGCGCCCGGGATCCGAACCTGCGAACCCTGGGCTGCCAAGCGTGGACTAAACCGCTGCGCCACCCGGCAGCCCCCTACAGTCGGTGTCTTAATGATAAGAGACTGAATGTTTTTCCCTCTAAGGTTGGGAACAGTTACTTCTATTCAGGAGTGTACTGGAGTTTCTAGTTAGTGCAATAGAGCAAGAAAAAGAAACAGAAGACATACAGATTGGAAAGGAAGAGGTAAAATTGTCTTTATTCACAAACAACATGATTGTCTATGGAGAATATCCTAAGGGAATCTACAAAAAAGCAACTGCAACTAATAAGTGAATTTCGCAGTGTTGCAGGATTACAAGGTCAGTATTCAAAAATCAATTGTATTTCTATAAGCTTGCAATGAATAATTGACAAGTGAAATTATAAAAAACAATACCCTTCATGATAGCATCAAAAAGTATGAAGTACTTAGGGATAAATTTAACAAAATGTCTGCACCTAGTACACGAAAACTGAAAAACTTTGCTGAGAGAATTTAAAGAAGACCTAAATAATAGGAGAGAGTTAGTGTGCTCATGGATTGGAAGATTCAATATTGTTAAGAGGGCAGTTTTCCCCAGATTGATCTATAGGTTCAGTACAATCCCAGTCAAAATTTCAGGAGGCTCCTTTGTGGAAATTGACATGCTGATTCTAAAATTTTTATGAAGATGCAAAAGACTTAGAATATCCAAAACAATCTTGAAAAGAAAAACAAATCTGAGGGACTTAACAGTACCTAATTTCAAGGCTTACTAGAGCTATAGTAATCAATACAGCATAGTACTGGGTGAAGATCAACAGATTTATCAACAGAACCCTAACGAGAGCCCAGAAATAGAACCACACCTATGCGGTCAATTGGTTTTTTGAGTAAAATGCCAAGATAGTTCATTGAAGAAAGGGTGATCCTTTCAACAAGTGATACTGGAACAATGGGATATCTATATGCAAGAAAAGAATCTTGACCACCCCTCACTCACACCATATGCAAAAAATTAGCATGAACTAGATCATAGGTGTAAATATAGGAACAAAAATTATAAAACTTGCAGAAGAAAACGTGAGAGAAAATCTCACTGACCTTGGGTTTGGCAAAGATTTTTTTAAAAATAGGACACAAAAATCATGAAATATAAAAGAAAAAAATTGGTAAATTAGACTTCAACAAAATAACATTTTCTCTTCCAAAGACTGTTAAAATAATGTAAAGGCAAGCTACAGATTGGGAGAAACATTTGCAAAACATATCTGACAAGACTTGTATTCAGAATGTACATTTAGGCAACTCAGTAATAAGCAAACAACCCAGTTAAAAAATGGGCAAAATATTTGAACACTTTATCAAAGAAGAAATGGGTAGTACATAAGTGCTTGACAAGATGCTCAACATCATGATTTGATAGGGAAATGGAAATTAAAATCACAGTGAGATACCACTATATACCTACTGGAAAGGTAAAATGAAAAAGACTGACCATACCAAGTGTTGGCAGAGGATGTGGAGAAGCTAGAACTCGCATACGTTGCTGGTGGGAATGCCAAATAGTATCACTACTTTGCAAAATAGTTTGACAGTTTTTATAATGTTAAACATACACTTCATGAACTTAACTTACTACGGACTCAGCAGTTCTTCTCTTAGGTATTTATCTAGGTATTACCCGAGAGAAATGAAAACATATGTTTACACAAGGACTTGTACTCAAATATTCATAGCAGCTTTACTCATCGTAACCCAAACTGGAAACAACTCAAATGTCTATCAGCTGATGAGTGGATTAGCAAATTGTGGTGAATCCGTTCAGTGGAATATTACTTAACAATAACAAGGATGAATTTCAAGAGCAATATGCTAAGTGAAAGAAGCCAGGAACAAAAGACTACCTTCTTTTGATTCCATTTATATGAAACTCTAGAAAAGGCAAACTGTAGTGACAGAAAGGAAATCACAAAGGAAAGGTTTCCAGGGTCCAGAGAATGGGAAGGGAGTTGACTGTAAAGGACATGAGGGAAATGTTCTTTATCATGGTTATAATGGTGGTTACACTACTGTACACATTTGTCAAACCACATTGAACTGTATACTTAAATTTTTTGAATGTTATTGTATGTATTTCATACTTTAATAAAGCT
Organism: Tapirus indicus; assembly: GCA_031878705.1. NCBI lineage: Eukaryota > Metazoa > Chordata > Mammalia > Perissodactyla > Tapiridae > Tapirus > Tapirus indicus. Next base: position 103,689,762 of record CM062925.1, read on the forward strand.
GACACCCCTTCCTTGCCTCTCCCCTCTCAATAAGATGGTCCCTAGCATCCTCCAAAACTGGCCAGTGACTTTTTTGGTTTTTTTTTTATTTTTTAATATTGTTATGAACTCTTAACATTTAAACATTTTATGTGTTTCATTCCACTGTAGTTGTTATCCTCATTGATGTTTACGTTGTCTCATCTTTGGCTTGTGGCAGTTTATTCCAGTTGATTCCTGAGTCCTTTTGACATGACCCTAGAGTTTGGTGGTTTCCACGTGCTTTCTGATATACATGTTCCAAGTGGATCTTGTACGTTTCCTGTCATATACCTATAGCCACTAGAAGTCCTGGTTCCTTGAGTGGAGAGTGGTATTCGAGGTCACAATCTGGATAATAAGTGGTGCTTCCTGGCTGCTAGACAGTCATTATTTTTAGGCTTTTTCTTTTTCTCCCCTCCCTCCTACCTTTATTGAGGTATAATTGATGAATAAAATTGTAAGATTTAAAGTGTACCTCGTGATGATTTGATATTCGTGTACATTGTGAAAGGAATCCTCCCATCTAGTTAATTAACGCATCTATCACCTCACATTTTTCTTTTTTTTCCTACTCTCTTAGCAAATTTCACTTGTACAATACAGTGTTACCAACTATAGTCATCGTGTTGTACATTTAGGTCTTTTCATTGGACAGAGCTAGGATATTGGTATATGATGTGATATGATAAAATACATCTTGGAGTCAAACTGATGCTTTCAGCTTAAGTCCAGAACTACAGGTTTTTTCTTAACCTCATTCTTCTTACATCATACTCTGTTTTTTTTTGCTTTTTTTTTTGTGAGGAAGACCAGCCCTGAGCTAACATCTGTTGCTAATCCTCCTCTTTTTGCTGAAGAAGACTGGCCCTGGGCTAACATCCATGACCATCTTCCTCTACTTTATATGGGACGCCGCCACGGCATGGCTGACAAGCGGTGCGTCGGTGGGCACCCGGGATCCAAACCCACGAACCCCGGGCTGCGAAGCGCGAACTGAACCGCTGCACCACTGGGACGGCCCCCATAATCTCTTTTGAACTCTGCCAAAAATCTCAGTTCTCAATTACATAAACATAATAAATAACTTGCTTTATCCCACTACACAATGTCTCACAATAATAACTACAAAACTACCATTGGCAATAAAATGATTGAAAACAGTTTCAGTTTTTTTTTTCTTTCAATTGTTTTTGTCCTAAGGATAAATCCCATTAAGAATGTACAATCAAATTACTGTGCTTTGAGGTAACTTTCAGAATATTTCCTCTCTTGTTAAGCCACTAATTGGATGCACAATTAGGCTCATTTGATTAATTTTACATTTAATTTTGGGGAGTTCCCTCTTAAAATTTAATTTTGTTTCATAATTGTGTAAATTATTTACGTAGTTCCAAAAACAAATCTATAAAACAATCTACATTCACAGTTTTGTGCAGCCACTACCTCTGTCTAGTTCCAAAACATTTTTAAATGTTTAAAGAATTCTACCCATGTTCTCTCTAACCTGTTTACCCCTTTCCCCATATGTAATTTTTTTTTAAAATGTTATGGTTTATCTTTCCTTTTTAAAAAATATAAGCATATATCTTTCCTTGTTTGTTAGTTAAATAGCATACTGTAAAACATTTTTATCTATCAATTCTTGGTCTTTTTCTTCATTTTTAGATTATATATTAATGATGTTTACCCTTTGTGATATAAATTGTGTTGTGGTCATCATTGTCATGTGTCATGCCATCGCCCTGCTGCCGCCCCCCCCCCCCCCCCCCAATTATCACTTGGTGAGGCAAAGTTCTACAAAAGACGGAAAGGAAAATAGAGAAATTGATTACTCACAAGTCCTGGAGGAGGTGCACAGCATGCCTTGAGGGGCCCCATGGGGAGGTCAGCGCAGGGTGCAGGCAGAGAGCGAGCAGCAGGACCTGGGGCACATGCCTTTATTAAAGTGGAGTGCTTTGAGGTTCCCAGGCTAAGATTGGATAGGTCAATTCAAACCGAAAAGAGCAAGTGTTTTTTTTATAAGCTCCATGGGGTCTTACCTGTTTATCACGAGGAACGTTGGGGGAGTCATCTTAGGAACTTACATTTACTTGTGACCCTGCTGGGTTTGCAGGAGGGGCTAGTGTCAGTTGAAGGCTTCTGCTGGCCACTTAGCCATACGAAATGGATGCTGAGGCGGCAATGTTATGGAGTAGTTTAGCTAAACTCTCAACAATGGGTTGGGAGCTTGGGGGTGACATATGATTCTAAAGACATAATACAGTGAATTGGCGGTTGAGGGGTTTTAGGCAGCTTAGAACCAACTGTTACAGTGTGCCTCTGGTGACAGTCACTTGGCGACTCCTGTAGTGGACCTCAGTGGATGGACTACTCAGAAGGGAGTGGTTTCCACCTGGCAGATAGGGATTTCTGCCATGCCTTCACCAGTGTCCTGAGACTATCTTCTGATTGGTTTAATAAGTTTTTGATTCAATTGGGTTTTTCTATTAAAAACTATAACTCTGCCTTTCAATAGAATATATGTTTAATATATTAATGTTAACCTAAATAAGTGTTGTTTTTGTTCTTATTTCAGGCTACAGACAAGAGAAAAGCTTTAGAAGAGACCAAAGCCTACACAACCCAATCCCTAGCTAGTGTTGCTTATCAAATAAATGCATTGGCCAACAATGTACTCCAATTGCTGGATATCCAAGCCTCTCAGCTTCGGAGAATGGAGTCTTCCATCAATCATATCTCACAGGTAACAGCATGTAAAAGGCTTTCAATTCACATTTATTGACTGGCAGCTTATGTGAAAGAAGTAGAAAGCCTGGAAATACGGATTCTTGACTCATCTTCTTACTAACTGTAGTCATCACTTTCAGCTTCAGCTTTGAGTTCCATAAACCTCCTCTCCTTTTTTAAGTTTTTGTTGTTGTCATCACAAAATAAACATAAAATTTACCATTTTAACCATTTTTAAGTGTGTAATTCATTGGCGTTACAGATATTCACGTTGTTGTGCAGCCATCACCACTTTTCCTATTCTTCTTTTAAGACGTGTTTTGAGGTAAAATAAATTGCACATAATTAAGGCATACAATTTTATAAATTTTGATATGCATATTACTCAAGATAATGGACACCCCCTAAAATTTCCTCACACTCCTTTGTTATCTCTCCTTTCTATCCCCTGTCCCTAGGCTTTCTGTCTCTATGGATTAGTTTGCATTTACTAGAATTTTATATAAATGGAATCATATGGTATATACTGTTTTTTTTGTCTGGCTTCTTTCACTGGACACCCCCTAAAATTTCCTCACACTCCTTTGTTATCTCTCCTTTCTATCCCCTGTCCCTAGGCTTTCTGTCTCTATGGATTAGTTTGCATTTACTAGAATTTTATATAAATGGAATCATATGGTATATACTGTTTTTTTTGTCTGGCTTCTTTCACTCAGTATAGTTATTTTGAGATTCATCCATGTTGCGTATAAAAATAGTTAATTCCTTTTTATTGCTGAGGACTATGCCATTGTTCCACATTTGTTTATCCCTTCACATTTGATGGACGTCTGGATTGTTTTCAGGTTTTGCCTATTAACAAATAAAACTTCTATGAATATTTGTGTACAAGTTTGTATGTGGTGATATGCTTTTATTTCTTTTGGGTAAATACCTCTGAATGGAATGGATAGGTCACATGGTAGATGTCTGTTTAACTTTATAACCAGATTTATAGCTAAATTGTTTTTCCGAGTGATTATACCCTTTTGTCTTCCTGCTAGCACTGTGTGAGAGTTCCAGTTGCTCCACGTCTTCACTGGTACTTGCTATATTAGTCTTTTTAATTTTAGCCACTCAGATAGGTGTGCAGTTGTATCTTATTGTGGTTTTAATCTTCATTTCCCTAGTGATTATTCATGTTGAGCATCTTTTCATGTGGTTTCTGTCAATTTCAGTATTTAAACCTTGCACATCTTTTGTCAGATTTATTCCAAATTATATCATATTTTCGATGCTATTGTAAATGATATTATTTTTATAATCTCAACTTGATTGTTCATTTCTTGTGTACAGAAATACAGTTGATATTTGTATACTTATTTTGTATCCTTGTTAAAGTTACTTAATAGTTATAGTAGCTATTATATAGATTCCATTGAATTTTCTACATGGAAGATCATGTTGTCTATAAATAAAGACAGTTTTACTTCTTTTCTTTTTTTCCCCCTTATTGCACTAGTTTGAAGCTTCAAGACAATGTTGAATAGGAGTAGTGAAAGTGGACATAGTTGTCTTGTTCCTATCTTAGTGGAAAGCATTCAGTCTTTCACTATTATGTATGTATGTAGGTTTTTCAGAAATATGCTTTATGAATTTGAGGAAGTTGCCTTCTAGTAGTAGTTTGCTGAGTTCTTATCAGGAGTGGACGATGGATGTTTTTCTGCATCTGTTGAAATGATCTCTTTTTTTGGGGGGGTGGTCTCTTAATATGGTGAATTGCCTTTTTTTTTGTATGTTAAACTGACCTTGCTTTCCTGGGATAAACTCCACTTGACTATGATGTATTATCCATTTCATAGATTGTTAGACTTAATTTGCTAAAATTTTGTTAAGAACTTTTGCTTCTATGCTCCTGAGAATTATTGGTCTGTAGTTTTCTTGTAATGTCTTTGTCTGGTTTTGGTGTCAATGTAATGCTGATCTTAGAGAATATATTGGGAAATTTTCTCTCCTCTTCAATTTTATGGAAAAGTGTGTGTAGAATTGATATTTGTTCTCCCTGAAATGTTTGGTAGAATTCACCAGTGAAGCTGTCTGGATCTGGAGTTTTCTTGGTAGGAAAGTTTTTAACTATATATTTAATTTCTTTAGTAGATACAGGGCTATTCTGTTTATCTGTTTCTTCTTGGGTGAGCTTTATATTTTTCCAGGAATTTGGCCATTTCACCTTAGTTGTCATATTTATTTGCATAAAGCTGTTAATAACAACATTCTCTTATCCTTTTAATATATGTAGAATCTGTAGTGATGTCACATTACTCATTCTTGATATTGGTAATTGGTGTCTTTTTTTAACTGATAAGTAATGGCTAGTTTATCAATTTTATTATCTTCTAAAAAAACCTTAGCTTTTGGTTTCATTAATATTCTATATTGTTTTTCTGTCTTCTGTTGCATTAATTTTCATTCTGATGTTAGTTAATTCTTTTCCTTTTACTTGGGATTAATTTCCTCTTATTTTCTACTTAAGGTAAAAGTTGAGGTCGTTGAGAGCTTTTGTCTTTTCTAACATAGATGTTTTAGGTGTATAAATTTCCCCCTACATAGTGTGTTACCTATGTCTCCCAAATTTAGATATGTTGTGCTTTCCTTTTCATTCAGCTCAAAGTAATTTCTAATTCTGCTTTTTGATTTCTTCTCTGGCTCAGAGGTTATTTGGAAATGTGTTAGTTTCCAAATATTTTGAAATTTTTGAAGGATGTTTCTGCTATTGATTTCTAGTTTAATCCCCTAGTAGTCAGAAGATATACTTTATATGATTCAAGTCCTTTAAATTTAAGAATTGTTTTATAACCCAGAATATAGTCTGTTTTGGTAAATATTTTGTGTGTACTTGAGAAGAATGTCTATTTTGTTGCAGTTTGGTGGAATGTTTTGTAAATCTCATTAGGTCAAGTTGGTTGATAATATTGTTCAGTTCTTCTATTTCTTTACTGATTATTCTGTATACTTGTTAATTATTGAGGAAGGTATGTTGTAATCTGACTGTAATTTTGGATTAGTTTTATTTCTCTTTGTATTTTAATCATATTTTGTTTTATGTGTTTTGAAGCTATGTTATTAGGTGCATAAATGATTAGGCTTATAATGTCCTATTGATGAATTGACTCCTTTATCATTGTGAAAAGACTCTTTTTCTATCATGGGTAAACCTAGATTTGACTAGGCAAACCTAGTTAGTACAGGCACTGGGGAGATAGAGTGGGTTCCTGCATTGGAAACTCTAACTGAATCAATGCTCTGGGTTCTCAAACTTTTTGTTCTGAAGGTCCCTTTACATCTTAAATTATTGAGGATTCAAAAGGGCTTTGGTTTATTTGGGTAGATTTTCCAGTATTTATTATATCAGAAATTAAAACTGAGAAATTAAAAATATTTATTAACTCATTTAACATTAGAATAAACCCATTACATGTTAGTACAGATAGCATTTTAATGAAAAATAACTGTTATCCAAAACAAAAATATTTTTGAGAAGAATGGCACTGTTTTTACATTTCTGCAAATCTTTTTAATATCTTGTTTAATAGAAGATAGCTAGATTCTCATAGTTTTGCATTCACTCTTGTGATTTGTTGTTTTAGTTGAAGTATATGAAGAAAGTCTGGCTTCACACAGATATAGAGTTAGAAAAGACAGGATCTTGGGGACCCCGGGGGGGTCTTTGGACCACAGTTGAAGAACCCTAAGTTTAGTTCCTATGGATACATATCCCCAATATCATATACTGGCCATCATGCTTTCATTTAAAAAAATTTTCTGCATTTATGTTTCCATCTATAATTTCTTCTTGCTGCTTGTTATGCAATTCTTGGTTGATTCTTACTAACTTTAGTCATATTTTTGGTGCCTTTGTCCATAATATCAAGGGACTTCTGCTAATCCCTAATGGCCTGTTGATATTTATTTTAAGTTTCCTCAACCAGTTTCTTAAGGATATTTCATGAATTTTAAGATTAAGCATGCTACTGTTCTTTGGCACTTGTTATGGACTGAGTGTGTCCCCCAGAATTCATATGTTAAAGTCTTAACTCCCAGTACCTCAGAAAGTGACTGTATTTGGTGATAGGGTCTTTAAAGAGGTAATTAAGTTAGAATGAGGTCACCAGATGGGCCCTCATTCAATATGATTGGTGTCCTTATAAGAGGAGAAGATTGGAACATAGACACCCTCAGAGGGAAGACCTTGTGAAGACACAGAGAGAAGAGGGCCTTTATCAAACTAAGGAGAGAGTCTCTCGGAAGAAACCAGCCCTGCTGACGTGTTGATCTTGGACTTCTAGCTTCCAGAATTGTGAGAAAATAAATTTCTGTTGTTTAAACCACCCAGTCGGTAGTACTTTGTTATGGTTCTTGGCTAGGAATGCCTCTGGTGCTCACCTGGGCCATATTTACCCACAGCAAGCCCCACAGACATTCCCCAACACCGCCACTGGGGCCAGTGTTTTGGCTGGATCGAACCTCATGGTTCTTGTTACAATTCAGGACACATTTCAGCAAAACCATCAGGGAACTTTGAAGAACAAAATCTGTTACTCACAGGTCCTGGAGACAAGGGCCAAGGGCTACAGTCCATGGGCCATGTGAGGGAGGGAGTGTGGGCCTGCGGCTCTGCCTTATTAGAGTCTGAGGGTGGGGTGCCTAAGGTTTTGCAGATTCAATTTTTATTGGCAAATTTAAAGCGTAAGAGTGGAAATTAGGGTACAGGAAGAGAAAAGCAGGGTCACTCAAGCAGTCAGTTATCTAGGTCACCCAGGGATTTCTAAGGGAACTTATTGGGTGGGGGCAGCCTGGTTCCTTATATAGTTGTTTTGCTAGTAGTTGTGTAATACAGCTGGCAATGTATTTATTCAAGGTGGTGAATAAATTGAAATGGGTGCCTCAGCAATCAAAATCTTAACGTCATGCACTTATACTACACAGCCGTAGCAAATTTATCTATTACTGTTAGGTCATCTTTAGCACTATCACTTTTATACTTTTTGTCAGCTATAATGGATATAAACTGTTGACCAGAACCTGAAATAATGGCAGTAAGATATAATGCACATTGTTGAGTGTCATTCAAAATGAGAAAGCATGATATGTTTAGTTAGTACCCAGAGGCTAGGAACATTCAGCAGCACTTACTTGATTGGCTGATTTACCATTAGAAAAATACATTAACTGCACTATTCAGTATTCTAATGGATTTGTATACACATCTAATATTTCTGAGATGAACCATATGGTGCTGGGCTGAGTAATGGCCCACAAAGATATATCCAGATGCTAATCCTTGGAAATCTGAATGTTACTTTATATGACAAAAGGGGTTTTGAAGATGTAAATTAAAGATTTTGAGATGGGGAGATTATCCTGGATTATCCAGTGCACTGTAAATATAATTGCAAATGTCCTTTTAAGAGGGAAGCAGAGGAGGATTTGACACAAAAAGCAGAAAGTGAAATGACAATGAGAGAGAGATTAGAATGATATGGTGATAAACCAAGGAATGCCATTAGCCACCGGAAGCTGGAAGAAGCAAGGAACAAATTCTCCCCTGAAAACTTCGAAGGGAGTGTGACCCTTTCAACACCTTGTTTTAGTCCTGTAAAAAACTCAGTTTGGATTTCTGATCTCCAGAACTGTAATAGAATAAATTTCTGTTTTTTTTAAGCTGCCAGGTTTGTAAATTTGTTACAGCAGCATTAGGAAACTAATACACGTGCTATAACAAATCAGTTCTAAGTGCCATATGACTTTATATTTGTGTAAATCTTTGGTAGAGATTGGTTCTTGTCATCTTCATGATATGCATTAAAATTGTATTTTTTAAAGGATATAAAGTTGTATAATATCCTTAACATCATGAGGAAAACATGAAAAATTCCTCATTTCCTGTCAAAGTCCTATTATGAAATAGTATTTATCTTCAACCTTGTTATTTTAAGACTGGTATCTGACCTAAACCGTTACTAACTTTCCCCAATTTTCTTATAAATATTAAGGCCCAACAATCAAATAGTGCAGGGCAAATTTCTTCACCCCTTTTTTGGGGGGTACCTTTTGTTCAGATTAATGAAGCATTCTAGCTTTAATTATAGTTATTAACAAGGGTGGTTTATAGAGGAACAAGCTATAGTAAAGATGTACTAATATAGAATATAGATTCTTTCAATGTAAATACATGCTGCAGAGCATATAAATGTATATTTGGGGGAGTCAAGGAACTAAACCTTGTCTTGGCACTAAACCTTATTATACTATTATCTAAAATAAAATTCTCTTAATTACTGTATGGATAAACATTGGTTTCAAAATTAGTTATTCTGCCAGGGACTCTTATAGCACCTAGCACGGTGCCTGGTACTTAACATGTGCTTTCATGTTAATTGAGGGAATTTTTGAATTTTAATATGTTTTAGACATTATATGAAAATTTTGAAGTTAAATAAAAATACTGTAAAATGTAACAAATTTCTGATATAGCTTTGGTCCTCTCCCCTTTCCTTCCCTTCCCATCATTTATATATATTTACATATATATGTATGTGCTAACATATGATTTGTATCATTAAAATGTATATATATTTACTTTAAATTTAGTTTAGTTTTTTTTTAAAGAAAATGTACTAATCTTGTCCCTCAGGCTATTAGTTATTGGTATGGTACTAGAGCTTCATGTCATCAGATGACTTACATATTTTGTTTATGTGAATAAATAATCTAGCGCAGGGATCAGTAAACTATGGGCTAAATCCAGTCCCCCCCTTTTTGTAAATAAAGTTTTATTGGAACATAACAGCATTCCTTTGTTCACATATTAATATGGCTGCTTTCACCACTACAATGACATAGTTGAGTAGTTATAGCAGAGACCATATGGCCTGCAAAGCGTAAAATATTTACTCTCTGGCTCTGCCCAGAAAAAGTTTGCTGACCCCTCATGTAGTGTTATACAAACATTTATTTCAGAAAATTTAAAGACTGTTCTTGGGATTTGACACCAGTTTCTCCAACTACTTATAAGTGTAATTGGTTATACATAATTTTAATTCATAAATTACTTACAAGTAACTTTTTTTTAAAAGATAATTTTCGTGGAGGTTGATTTGCTGACCTTTCTGAAGGAGCCAGAAATTCTGTGGAATGGGGGCTCGTGCAGATTGCATGATAGTACAAATTCTACAAGTTTATGGTTTTATTACTACTATATCCTCAGCATATAAAGGTTAACTTGTGTAAGAAATGATGGAAGAAGTTCCATTAGAGGTTGTTATTATTCTGACACCGACTGGTATACTGCAATACTATTCTGACACTAACCATCTGGAGTGAAGACTGTCCCCACCTTCAGATGACAGTGGCAAGTTGGATCCCCATTCTACCTGCACTTCTGACCAACTGGTTACAGATCTGGAAGGGTTTCTACAACCCCCTTCGGGTTTGATAATTTACTAGAGTGACTCATAGAATTCAGAAAAGCGCTATCTTTATAATTACAGTTTTATTTTAAAGGATACAGATCAGGAACAGCCAAATGAAGAGATACGTAGGGCAAAATCTGGGATGGTCTTGAACACAGAGCTTCTATGCCCCCTTCCTGTGGAATCAGAGCACGTCACCCTCCCAGTATCTCAGTGTGTTCACCAACCAGGATGCTCCAGGAAGCTTCAGTGTCCAGTTTTTATCACATATGGGCATGCTTGATTGAATAATTGGCCATGGGATTGAATTTAATCTCTAGCCCCTCTCCCCTACCCAGAGGTTGGGCTGACTCAAAGCTCCAATCCTCTAATCACATGATTGGTGTTTTTGATGCCTAGCCCCCAACCTGAGCCATCTTGTTGGCATAAACAAAGACATCCCTATCACTGAGGAAATTCCAAGGATTAGAAGCTCCCTCCCAGGAACCAGGGACAAAGGCCAGTCAAATTCTTTATTATATAACAGATATAAAATTTGAGGTTTTATGGCCTGAAATAATAAGAATGAAGGGATAATGGATTTGTTTTGTGGTTGAATCTGTGATTTAATTCTGTTCTTGTTGAAGTTTATATGAAAGTCATGTTGGAGGATAGCTTTGTCGGTTTTCTAAACAGTTTTTGCTGCCATAGAACATTAGGTCAAAAGATGTCAATTGTTTGTAGGAAGTTTCTAAAAACTACTTTTCATATAATGACAATTGAAGTATAGTGTATTTATATAAGTAGATTCTCAAATTGATAATTTTATGAAAGAATGTTTAGCATTTTATTTTATTTCATTTCATCTTATTTCATTTCAATTTTGAGGAAGATTGGCCCTGAGTTAACATCTGTGCCAATATTCCTCTATTTTGTATGTGGGACACTGCCAGAGTGTGGCTTGATGAGTGGTGTGTAGGTCTACACCCGGGATCTGAACCTGTGAACTCCTGGGCCACTGAAGTGTAGCACGTGAACTTAACCACTACACCATAGGCCAGCCCCAATATTCAGCATTTTAGATAACTGAAATTTCCTATTTTAATCGTATTAATAGTAATCTTTCTTATATGTATGCCTTTTTTTATATTTACAGGTAGGCTATAGGCAGTCCCACTCCTTCCCACCTCCCATATGACAGAATTTGCGGGTTGTCTGTGCATGAAGGAATCTCTGGTAACTGTAGAGTTGGGTGAATAATCTCAAAACATGTTTTCTTGTTATGATTTTGTTGTTTCTCACTTTTTAGGGAGATCAGATTGAGGTCTGCAGTGACAAGATTGATTTGAGAATGATGGGTATCAACATTTTGAAGTTTCTATATTTCCTTTTCTTTCCTTTCTGCATCTACATCTAGCATCACAGCTACCCCCAGAATAGTCTTATTTGTAGATTGTTTGTGCTAGATGTAGTTCCAGGAGTAGTGTTGTTTTCTTAAAATTGTTTCTGGTTTGTGAAGAAAGAAAGGCAAAGTAAATGTAGTGTTCATGTATATTATAAGTTGGTGAAACATCTTGTATTAATTCTAAGATTTTCCTTTTTATTTTTTAAATAACAGTTGATGGTAGTATTTTGTGTTTGTTTTTTAAATGTCATTACTGGCCAATAAAATTAGTAAAAATACTTTTCCTCCCTTTTTGTGTGTCTTTCTCTTCTCTCTTCTTTCCTCTCTCCTCTTCTCCTCTCTTCTCAACAATTTACTGATCTGTGAAATTCATAGTTACCATAACTCAAGCTGTTCCATATCCCAGTCACCTTCTAACACATACATACACACCAACCCACCATCCCACCTCTGAATGAACGAAGAGTGAAAGAGACTTGGGCCAGCAACCTTAGAGGACCAGAAAAATTATTATTATTTTTTTAGGCTAATGAGAATAGGGGCAAAGCTGTGAGTTTAGTTTCTGTTCCAGAGTAAACCAACCAAGCATTCTTCCTGTGTGGTAATGACAGAATAGTTCCTACCTTGCAGGTAGTTTAAACTCAGAACAAAAGATTAAAGACAAAGTCTACCTGAAGAGCAAGCAATAGCAGGCAGAAACAGAGCGGGAGGAGGTGTTCGTCTATGCTTGGAAAAAGGAAACAGCTCTGGTGGTTTTGCTGTTTTTATACCATTTGACGCCATGCTAGGCAACTGAAACTCATTAGAAAACTGCATTCTGCTTGATGAATCAAAGGGCAGAGGTCATGGTGACCACAACAGCTGGAAAATGAGAAGAGAAAGAGACCTGAAGAGAGGAGCCCCTACTTCTGCAGTAAAATTTTGCCCATCTCATAGGCTGACCCTGAGCTTTGCATGTCTGGAACAAACTGCAAGCAACCCACCCGAGGCTACAAGAAATGAACAGTTCTTTTGCCCAGTGGTGAAGTAGTTAAGTTCGCATGCTGCGCTTCAGAGGCCCAGGATCCGCAGGTTTGGATCCTGGGTGTGGACCTATGCACTGCTCATCAAGCCATGCTGCGGTGGCATCCCGTGTATAAAGTAGAGGAAGATTGGCACAGACGATAGCTCATTTACAGTCTTCCTCAAGCAAAAAGAGGAGGATTGGCAACAGATGTTAGCTCAGGGCCAATCTTCCTCACCAAAAAAAAAACCACACACACACAAACTGAACAAAACTTTCAGCTGCTGCGCATTTTAGAGGAAAAAGTTGGGAGTTTAAGGCCAGCTAAGTTTTCTATCAACACGTTCCAGAGGACTACAACTGGATTTAGAGTTTCTACAAGATATCATATACCATGTACAGGATATCTATAATTACTAGACCTATGAAGAAACGGTAAACATGACCAAAACTCAGGATAAAAGGCAGTCAATGCAGATCAACCCTTAGATGATATACATGTCGGGCAAATAACTATTTCTTTGACTAATTGTGAATTCAGGAACTTGAAACTTTTTATGGTTAATGGGAATTTCAAGATACTGATTCTAGTTTCATTCTTCAGTATTTTCTTTTCATGTATACTGAGGTCTAACCTACACATAGCAGTTTGCTAGTCTCTTGCACTAGTATTACTCACTTTCCCTTTTCCTTGGTATGCTTCTTTCCTGTAAGGCATTACTTGTTGGGTTAATATATGAATCAAGGTCCAGGAAACAGAAACCACTCTAGATATTTGAAGTAGAAATTAGGTCTCCATGAATAATTCCCAGGACTCAAAGAACTGACCCACTAGGGAATCTGTAACCTCGGATGATACCATTGGAATTATTGAGTTTAAGAACCTGATTCAAAGATTTCAAACCAAGGATTAGAAAGCTTCTGCCACTGTTGTTGCTGCCTCAACTGCCTCTTGACACTCGCACGGCTGGTAACTGGGCATTGGAACTTGGAGACCAGCTGTTGCCTCCACTACAGTTGCCTCTCAACACCCAAAGAACTAGAGAATGGATACTGGAGCAACACTTTGAAAAAAAAATCTCGTTTCTTAACTTGCTTCCCAATAGAAAATAGTGTAAAAGAGATCTTCAGCTCACTTTCAATTTCCATATCCCATGAAAATGTATTTCATTGGCAGATTTGAAATTGTATCCAGAAGCCTAGCTGTGAGAACAACTGGACAATATTGTTTTTAGCTTTTTGGCTTCTGCAGAGTAGGAAGGTACTCTGGGAATGGGGGTGGAGGGTGAAATGAAGATTGAGTGAGCTAGTCTTGCAGCATGCATTGAAGTTATCTACGTTCCCATAGCACTTTAAACACATACCAAATACTACCTATACTGTGTGGCATTGTTTTTTCATTGTGGGGAGCTTTTGAAAGGCAGCAGATGGTGTTATTATTCAATTTTTTAATAACCCAGCACTATACCTTTCATAGACTAAGCATTCATTAAGTGTTTGTTAAAAATTTCATTTGGGAGGGGTTGGTGTGTATACTATTAAATACAATACATGGACATATTTAATAAACACTTTAATGGAGCAAAAGTTCAATGGGCATGTGGTTTGGGTGGCATTGAAGAGTGACATTTAAGTTGGGCTTTGAAGGAAGCCTGTGCATTTATCATGTTGACATGGCATGCAAATGCATTCCAGTGTGAGGTAATGGCATTAGACAAAGATACAATGGGTTGTTCAGGGTGACTGGGATGTAGGGTGTCATGTTTGGAATGAGGAATGTACCTGGAGGTGAGTTTCGAAAAATAAATCTCAGATTCTAAGTTGCAATTCATTTCCCTTTGATTTGGTTTCATTGATGTAGCTGAGTGATGGCTTATGTTATGTTAGGGGAGGAGATAGTATTCTTTTGCTTCTTCTTTGCTTCTCATATCTGCTCGGTGCTGGAACTATACAGCCTCTGAATCAGAGCAACATGCTTAGCAGACAGAGAGAGTATCCTTCTTCCTTAACCATCATCAGAGGGCAGATTGACGTGATTAAGCCCTGAAGCAAAGGAAGACAGTGTCTTTTGGAAATTGGAGACTCTCTTCTTTACTTTCAAGGTAAACAGTAGGCTATCTTGCCTCTGTTCAGTATGTCTTTTTGGAGAAATGAATCACCCAAGCCCACATTCTGCCTCCGCTGTCTGTTGATCACAAAGTTTGGGCTAAACCATATTTTAGTTCTGTCCTAATTAAATAGTACAAGAGACTGTTCTCATCTCACTTAGAATAAGGACTACCTTTTTCAAAAAGAGACTTTGGAACCTTCCTTCTTACAGCCTGATTATAAATGGCTAGTTTGGTAGTCTCTTTCTAGATCTTAAGATCTTTTGGTTGTCTGTAAGCCATTCACTAGGCTACAGCTGGAACCTCCTAATCCATTTCTGAGTCTTCACAGTAGCCTCATCTTGTTTCAAAGCCTGGAAATGTTTTTTCCCTTCCTATAGTTTAAACTTCAGATCAAGGCATAAAAGGCTCTTTGATCTGGTCTTTTCTAATTCTTATTGCATTCCTGCCACGCTCAACTTCTAGAAGTGTTCCTAACATATCGTGTAAATTTGTGCCTGTTTGCTTTTCTGTAATCTGTCTTATTTGGAATTAACTTTGTCCTGTCTCTGTTCTGCTTAACACAAGCACGATCTGAAGTCTTCACTGATTAGCTCAAGTAGAGTTACTGACCCTCTGTCCTGTGCCGTTGTCTTACTTGTTCATCTAACTTGATCAATGATTTGAAGTATATATCTTTCTCCCCTTCCTTACTCTTTAAAGATAAAGACCATGTTTCCTTCATCTCTGTATCCTCAATACGTAGTAACTGGCACTTAAGAAGTGGTTTGAAAAGTATTTGTTGTCTGCTTTGGAGTCATAAAGGTCTGGGTTTGAATCCTAGTTCTGCCGTCATGTGATTTGTTCAGATTACCTAACTTCTTTGAGTTTATTTTTCTCATATGTGAAATTGGGACAATAGTGCTGACCTTAGAGATTAAATAAAGAATTGCATGTAAATCATTTAGCCTAATACCTAGATATAAAATGTTGGCATTATTAGTTGTTATATCTAGCATCTATTCTTTCTCATATTCAGCCTCTCTTGCATTCCCCTTCCAATCAACGTGTAAGCATGTTTGTTTTTTCCCATCTTAAAAAAAGCTTTTCTTACCAAATGTACCCTTTTCTCTCTTGACAGTTAACCCAACTTCTTGAATCTGTCATCTTGCGGCATCTTCTTCCTCGAAACATGTCATTTGATTTTTCCTCAATCCACTGTGATTTGATTTTGTTTTCTTCCACTCCATGGATGTTGCTTTTGCAAAAAGCAGCAATGGTATCTTTGTTCCAAATCTAATAGCGTGTATTTTTTTAACCTCATCTTTGTTCTTTTATTTGTAGCATATGACAAATTTGTAGTTAGGTTTGTTTGTATGTTTACTTATTTAACACCTATTCCTTCTGTTAGAGATAAGTTTAATGATGACAGGAACCTCGTCTGTTTTGTTCATCACTGTATCTCTAGTGTCTCCTATAGGGCCTGGCAAGGAGTAGATCCTTGAATCTTTGAATTATCAGTGGGCATTTTGGAAAATCTGTAGTTCTTTGCAAATAAGATAAAGGTCTCAATGCTGTTTTTAGAAAGTTCTCCATTTCAAAGCAAAATGGAATGTACCCTAGTGTAGATTTTGAACTATCAGTTATTTAGTCCTGAATCTTAAATAGATTACTTAATGTGGTCACTGAAAATATTTTTACCTGCCTGGTCCCTGAAAATGTCAAAGTTTGGAGAATTTTTTTAAAAAAGTTGAAGTAGATTAGAACTTGTAATTAAGTATTACCAGTTTTGCATTCTTCTCCGCATGCCCACTCTGCCTTGCAGTTCTTGTGAAAGGAACCAAGCAAGAGCTATTCAACCAACAACTAAGAGAGAGAATTGACTTCTAGCATAAAAAAAAACCTCTGTGCCTATTACTTTCATTAAAAATCTACACCCACCTCCATCAGATGATATCATGTCAATCCTTAAACTTTGCCTTCAGGATAAAGGCTAGATTGTTAGTGTGATATAGACTCAAGCGTGATCTTGTCTCCCCTTGTCTCTCTAGCTTCATTCGTTTCTCTTTCTTGCTTCATACTCTGTGCTTCAAACATTCTCATTTGTTTGCTGTTCTAGCAGTATACCTTCGTAGTGGTACATTTGGAATGTCTGTCTCCCCTATTTCCTCTGCCTGGGTAACTCCTGCTCATTCTTTAGGCTTTAGTTTAATTGTCTCTGCGTTATGGAAACCTTTTCCTTGGTTCCAGAAGGCTAGGTTTCGTAGTACTTCTGTGCATACCCCCACATGATGGATAACTCTGATCTTCCTGATCTACTCTCTCCCCCCTGGTCTTTGCCTTGGGAGGCCTACCTGTATGGATTATGAGAATGGGCATATGTGACTTCTGGCTTCAGATTGAGTGCAGCCAGTGTGGAACAGAGGCAGGCTGGAAGCAGTGAGGATGGTAAGCTTAGAAGATTATTTCCCTGGTTTCTTTCCTGTAGGTTGGCTGTGTCCCAAGACAAATCATTATTCCCCTTAAGGTGGCCTTCTCTGTGTGACTTTCTCTTCCAAGTTCTGGTAACCTCTACTGCCCCTTATCCTTTTGGATTTAGGGGTACTACTCCTGCTGCTAACACTAGTTCCTGTACCTTCCATTGTGTTTTCTTATCCCTCACTATTCCTTTGTATTTAGTTCCTCTGTACCTAAATGTTCCTCTACCTAATTATTCTAATTGGAATGTTTAATCAGTTTCTGATTGGAAGTCTGGCTAATATAACCCATCACATACTATTTCTGATACTGCCTTCTCTCTCTCCAACAGTTTCCTGCTTTTGCCTTTCCCCTCACTTAGGTAAATAGGAGGCTCAGTAGGTGAAGTTCTAAAGCGCCCTCTTTCCACTTTAGACAGGACAGTGCTACTTTTGTTAGTATTACATATTGCAGTTCTGTGTAAGAGTTGATTTGAAATTAGGATTGCACAATGGAAAAGGTTGAAAATCAGTGATGGCAAGGAAAAGAATCTTAATATCTTTTTAATGGCATTTAGAGCTCTTTGAAGGCCTGGCACCTGCCTTTATTTCAGCCTCATCCCTTTCTACTAACTCTTCTAGACTTTTAAGTTCCGGGATAGTAAATTCTCTCTGCCGCATCAGTGTCTTGGCATGTATTGTTACAGACGTGTTTCACCTAGCTAACTCCTACTCATCCTTGACGTCTTACACTAAATTTTATTAAAGGGTGGTTTTTACCTACTGCTCCTTTCTGTCCTGCCTCCCATGTGCACAATTAGTAGGGTTTTTTGTTAACTGTTTTTATAGCATCCTATGCTTTCCTTTCATAGTATTCATTATTAGAATTATATAGTTATTTGTCCTCTTATTCAATATCTGCCTTCCATAGGGATCTGTTATGATCATTGCTATATTCCCAGTGCCTAGCATGCATGCATCCATTTATTCAACAAATAGAAGGAAGTTACAGTGGAAGGTGACAAAAGCTCTTTAGAGGAGTGTGATGCAGAGAATTTAAGGCCATTAGAATTTGTCACAGTTTTGAATGGGGCCGTCCCCTTTTAATTTTAGTTGATGAAAAAAAATCAATGTATCTTCTCTGTAGAGAAATCTTACTTGGTTGTGTTCCTCCGTAGACAAATGGAACATTGATCATTAAATACCTCTGAATCAGTGAACTGAAAAAGAAAGTCTTATTCTCATTTTTATGGCTATGTAAGAAAGATGACTTAAAACATTTTTGGGGGAACAATTTTAAACTTAGAGAAAAGATGCAACTACAGGAGAAAGAACTTTTTGTTTTAAACCGTTTAAGAATAACTTTCTGTTATGATGCCCTATCAACCCCTGAATACTTTGATGTGTATTTTCTAGACACAAGTACATTCTAGTGCATAACCATAACACAATCATCAAAATCAGGTAATTAACATTCATAACATTGCTACCATCTGATCCTCAGTTCCATTTAAATTTGCCGGTCGTTTCAGTATCCTCATAGGAAAAGGATCCAGTTCAGAAGCATTTAGTTATCATGTCTCCCTAGTCTTCTTCAATCTGGCATAGTCCCTCAGTCTTCCCTTGACTTTACCTCACCTTAATACTTTTGAAAATTATAGGCTAGTTATTTTGTAGAATGTCTATCAATATGGATATGTTTAATGTTTCCTCATGATTAGATTCAGGTCATAAATTTAAGGTCACTTTTTAGAGGCAATATCTTCCTGTTTGAAAACCATTCCCATTGTCTTAATTTTTTTTTGAAGAGGAGGATTGGCCCTAAGCTAACATCTATTGCCAGTCTGCCTCTTTTTTCTCCAGTACATAGTTCTGTATCCTAGTTGTACGTCCTTCTAGTTCTTCTATGTGGGACCCTGCCTCAGCATGGCTTGATGAGCAGTGAGTAGATATGTGCCCAGGATCTGAACCGGCACACCCCGGGCCACCGAAGCGGAATGCGCGAACTGAACCAAACTGCACCACGGGCTTGCCTGTCTTAATTTTTTAAAAGAAACTTTTTTGTCATTTGAGTTTTAAGTCTTTTTCTAAGTGTTTTTAGTTTTGGGGTTTGTAAATTCATAATAATCTTTAAATATAGAAGAAACCTATAAAGAACCTGGCGTTGTACATCAAGGCATAAAATCCCTAAAAATATTTTGTAAGAGACCAAAATAATTCACCATCATAGGAGTTTTTATTTAAACTAATCAGGAATAATTTATTTTGCTGTATTTCGTCATTAAGATCATTTCCAATTTAAAAATTCTTTGGCTTCTGAATTGCAAGTGGTACTTGAGAACTTCTAAGACATAAATGTGTTTAATTATGGCAGGACTTATTTCTAAAATAACTCTCTTGGTTCAAAACAAATTATACACATTTTAGCTTTCAGTTTTAGTTCTGAAATAATTTGAAAACCCAAATGAAGGCAGTCAGAATCCTGTCCTCAGCCTATTTTTAGATTTTTTTCTTTTTAGCTGGTTTCCTTTCTAGACACCTGCAGTTATATGTGCAGTTGCACGTGTTCATTTTTTCTAAAACTGTCCCCCCACCAAGCTTGGCACGTAAGTAACTTCTCTAGGGCTCTTTGGCTTGTTCTTTCTGAAGAGCAGAGTATAAATTATAAAACCTTCATTGAGTGTTTAAATTCATTTAAAAATATTTTTGATAAAATACAGCATTATTACAGAATGAAGGACTTTCTGCCTCTAGGAATCCTTTTTTGATTATGGTTTATTGTCTTGATATTATTAATATATATTAACATATAGAATATATCTTTTCCATTCTTTTACTTTCAGCTTTTTCCTGTTTTTTAAGATTTGTGTCTTCTAAGCATAACTGGATTTAAAAAAAATACACTATGATATTTCTTTTAACTGGGGCATTTATTGCATTTACACTTAATGTAGTTACTGATATATTTGGATTCAAATGAACCACCTTTATTTTGTACTTTTTATTCATGTCATCTGTTTCTTTTCTCTCCTTTCTTTCTTTCTCCTCGTTTAACATTCTCTTTTGGATTAACATTCTTTGGATGCCTTATTGTGCTTGTGGAGGCTGCCTATATGTGTGCATGAGTATGTATGCTGCCTCTTGCCTGTGGCGAATTATTTCCTTTTGTGTTTTATAAATTTTGATTGTGAGCTCATCTTAAGATCTAATCTTTGAGATCTCTGTCTAGTCTAAGGGGAAAAGCATTGATAAGATAAATTGAAAGTATATTCCCAGACAGTTTTGTTCTGCCAAGTGTTCTAGGGATATCATCAATCCAGGACTATTTAAAGTTTATTCATGGGAACATTCTACACTCTCCAGGACAACTGCTGGCCCCCCCCGTACGTGTGTGTGTGCATGTATTAGTTTCCTATAGCTGCTGTACTAAATTACCACAAACTTTGGCTTAAAACAACACAACTTTACATCTTATAGTTCCAAAGGTCAGAAGTTTGAAATGGGTTTCACTTGGCCAAAATTAAGATGTGGGTAGGGCTGTGTTCCTTCTGGACGTTCTATGGGAGAATCTGTTCTCTTGCCTTTTTTCAACTTCTAGAGGCCTCCTGCATTCTTGGCTAGTGGCGTCTTCTTCCATCTTCAAGCCAGAAATGGCCAGTTGAGTCATTTTCATATGGCATCACTCTGATTAGCACTAACTCTCCTTCCTCCCTCTTTCCCTTTTGAAGATCCTTCTGATTACCTGAGCCCACCTCAGTAATCTCAGATAATCTTCCTATCTCAAGACCCTTAACCTAATCACATCTGCAAAGTCTTTTTTGTCATGTCAATTCTACCTGCCCACCTTCAGCAAGCCGAGGCCTTATGTTTTGTTCCAATTTGGTGTACAAGTCCAAGCCCCTTTGTTAGTGGCCAGCAGGCCCCTATAGCTTCTTTCATGTTTTCTCTTCTGGGTTTTGGTCCTCCCTTCTTCCTATTCTCCCTAGATTTTCTTTACTCTCTTTAGCATTGGGTTATGAAGTTGTAAAAGATGCAAGCGTGTTTAGGTAGTTTGTAGTGGGAGAGTTTTCAGGTGATCTAATCTGCCATATCGCCCCAGTTGGCATTCCTTACATTAGCAAGGTATTAATGACTTTTGATAAGACATAGAGTCTGTCACTTTTATTTTCCTATTTTTAAATTTAAAATGCTTTTAATTTAGCCTCAATCAGGAAAAAAAAAATCTCATCTTTGAAAAAGCTTTTCAGTTAACTGTGATTACAATCAGTTTCTCTATCTGAACATTCTGTTTTATCAACAAACTGTGTCTTTTTTCTTTAATCTGACCTAGACTGTCCTGGTTTACTCTGATTCTGTTACTCAGGCAGACCAGGAATCTCCCTTACCACATTCTGCCTTCCTTCTTGACTGTCTGGTGAGGAGGTTCTCTTTCAGTGAAAATTTTTATTTTCTGTTTCTCAGTCTCATTTGGACTAAAGGCATATAGATATTATTCTGTGCCCAGCTGTTATCCTTGGGCTTCATTTCACAATTTCCTCCGTCCCTCCCTCCCTTTGATAATATGTGAATGTGATTAAAAGCCAGTCAGATACTACCTAAGGGATATAATGAAAAGCCATGTTCTGTATCACCCCTTTATATTCTCAGTGCTCTCTAGAGCACTTATATGGTGAGTACTGTGTATTAGGCTTTTTACACACATGAACAACTATGAATTAATTCATTCTTGCAACAGTCCCATCTTACAGATGAAGAAACTGATACACAAGGAGGTTATGTGACTTGTTCAGGATCATGCAGGTATTAAATGGCATTATGTGAACCAGGCAGTCTGGTTTTAAAATCTGCTTGTTATCACTATGCTGCACTGCCCTTAGTTTTAGACTGAAAATTATTCTCCCTCGGACTTTTAGAGGCACTAGTCCATTTCTTCTAGCTTCCAGTATTGTTGAGATGTCTGATGTGTCTCTGATTCTAGATCCTTTGTATGTAACTTATCTTTTTCTCTCTGGAGACCTTTGGAATATTGATTCTCTTTAGCTGTGGTATTTTGAAATTTCACAGGGATATGATTTGCTATTAGTCTTTTAAAAAGTACATTGTGCTGGCACTTGGTGGACCCTTTCAATCTGGAGATATGCTACTATATTTTTGGGATATAGTATTATTTCTTTGGTAATTTCTTTTCTACTATATTCTCTGTTCTTTTTTTCCTAGATGTTCTATTCAGGTGTTCTATTCTTCTGCATTCATATTTTAGTAGTGTTTTCCTTCCTAGTTTCCATCTCTTCCTCAACTATAAATTGCAGTGTATCTATTTTAATTTTTACTATTCTTTTTAATTTTGAAGAGTTTTCTTGTTCTTTTTTCACAAGCTGAATTCTTATTTATTAATGGATCATCTTTTATTCTTCTGCATATAATATAAATCCTTTTTTGAAAGGTATTCCTCTAGTCTGCAAAATCTTCTTTTCAGTTTTATTTGTTTTAAGTTCCCTCCTCCCACCCTCCCCTGCCTTGTGAAATGTTCCCTCATATAATCTGGTGATCCTTGGCTGTCTGCTTCTATTTAAGAATCAGGAACTAAAATGCTTAAGTTGAAACTCTATAAATATGTGACAGAGACTGTCACTTGGTGGGGT
The DNA here is from genome assembly GCA_031878705.1 of Tapirus indicus. NCBI lineage: Eukaryota > Metazoa > Chordata > Mammalia > Perissodactyla > Tapiridae > Tapirus > Tapirus indicus. Next base: position 103,712,533 of record CM062925.1, read on the forward strand.
GATTGGACTTTGAGCAGGGGTGCCCCAAATTTTCGATATGTAGAACTCTTTTCTTGTGCCATTCTGTTTCTGCAGTGGAGAATTTTCTAATTTATTTCATGAGAGTTGCATTCATGAGGGGAATGCTGGCGTTCTGAGAACATGGTGAGTGGAAGGACTGGGAGCTCTACTGTGCAGTATGTAGACACTCAATTTTTCCAGCTTTTAGCTCTGTTCCTCACTTTAAAAAGTTTTATTGAGATATAATCCACATACCATATAATTCACCCACTTGAAGTGTACAGTTCAGTGACTGATATATTCAGTTATGCATTCATCACCACAAGCAATTTTAGAACATTATCGTACCCCAAAAAGAACTTCCCTGTACTCTCTAGCTTTTGCTCTTGAATCCCTGCATCCTCTCTCCACCAAGCCCTAAGCAACTAGTAATCTACTTTTTATCTTTATAGATTTGCCTATTCTGGATATTTCATATAAATAGAATCATGCAATATGTGGTCCTTTGTTTTGGCATCTTTCACTTAGCATGATGTTTTCAAGTTTCATCCATGTTGTAGCATGTATCAGTACTTACTCCTTTTTATTGCCAAATAATACTCTAGTCTATGGATATATCACATTTTATTTATCTATTTATCAGTTAATGGACATTTGGATTGTTTCTACTTTTGGCTATTATGAATAAAACTGCTATAAACATTTGTGTACAGGTTTCTGTGTGGACATATGTTTTTAGTTATATTGGTTATATACCTAGGGGTGAGTGGAATTGCTGAATCATATGGTAACTGTGTTTAACCATTCAGGAAGCTGCCAACTGTTTTCCAGAGCGGCTGCACCATTTTACATTCCCACCAGCAGTGTATGAGGGTTTCAATTTGTCTGCATCCTCAGAAACACTGTTTTATCTTTTTTTTAAATTAAAGCCATCTTAGTGGGTGTCAAGTGATATCTCATTGTGGTTTGGATTCTGTTCCTCAGTTTGTAGTCTACAGAACCTATTGTTTCCAAATTCTGAGCCTCTCAAGGGTTATTTTTTGGATAAATTGTCTTGCTGTCTGCAGGCATTTTTGGTTCTAGCTTCTTCTATTCTGAACAGTTAGTTATCTTCCCTCCATTTGCTTTCTGATATCCAAAGATTTATTGAAAGTTCTTGTCTATGGATTTTTCTCTTTTTATTTCCCCTTGTCCTTCTGGGGAAGAAAAAAACATTATATATATTTAATAATATATGTTAACAATATGTTTTTTAAAATGTATATTAATTTGTATATATGTTAATTCTTTGGCAGTCATTTTGGTGAAGTCTCAGGAGGGAGAGACATTAGGGTGTAATAAGTCCTCTAAATTTAATCTGAAGTACCCTCTGTGTAAATATCCCCAAATGTGGTCGTTACTTGTTAGAAGTATTATAGGACCAAAAATACTCCTCTGATGAATATGAAAGAAATGAGGAGGCTCAAAAAGGACTGCTATTGAGTATAATCTAAATCCTTTCAAAGTGTTGGATTTGACTCTTCTTTTCTGATAATAATGATTTGCGTTCCTTGTTATGTGTTTAATATAGCTGGGACATCTTAAATGAACTAAGTAACAATTTTTAATTTCTAAGATTGCTTATAAGAGTTGTATTATTGGCTATAAACTTTAACTGGTTTAATATCATATAGTAAACTTAGAGTTAAACACTTGGATATGGATTGGGAAACAGAGAATAATAATAATAAAAGCTACCATTTAGTTCCTTCTGCATGCCAGGCACTGTTGAAAATAATAATAATAATAATATAATAATAATAATAATAATAATAATAATAAAAGCCAATATTTATTTAGTTCTTTCTGCGTGCCAGGCACTGTTGAAAATCCTTTATAGATATTAACTCATTTAATCCTTGTAATCACTTTGTGAAGTTGATGAAATTTTTTGTTTTTAAATCTCATCTGTATAGTAAGAAAACTGAGGGCAAAGAGTGGCTGAGTAACTTGCCCAAGGTTACACAGCTAGTAAGTGGTAGAATCTACTGTTAAATCTGTGCAATCTGGTTCCTGAGCCTGTTCTCTTAGTCATTAGACTATAGTGCCTGACATTTCCACAGAATTTTGAATATATTATCTTTTTAAGAAGGGAGAGACTCGCATGAAATATTAAAACAAATGTTAATTCTTAGTAAGGAGTAGTAGATTGGGGAATAAGTACAACTTCATGACCTGATATTTAGAGGATAAACTGTGATCTAGTGTTCTCTTAAAAGTTCATATTTATCTTAGATCTTAGTTTGGATCAAAAATGGTTATAATTAAGCTCAAAATTTTTTTTGAGATGGATGTATAATTACCATGTGGAGTGTTCTGTAATGTGTCTTATATTCTTAAGCAGGAGGAGAGGAGACAGAAAAAATGGCATTGGGTGGTAGTAAAAAATTGGGTATGGGCCAAAGAGTTAGTGACAGGTCCAGTTTTTACTAGGATAAAATATTTCGAAATAATTCTGATCCAAGTGTTTTATATTATGTTTTTCCCACCAGAGTCTTATTTTTCAGCTCATCTTTTCTAAATAGATCTATTTTGTAGTGTTTATATATGGGCCATTCTAAATCAAGTTAACTTTGCAGTTGATTGGGACCTTGTTTCAAGCTTATTGAACAAAGCTCTGTAAGACAGAATTTTGGGCATAGGGCCATTTCCAGAGTCTGGTCCAAATAAGCAGTAACAGACAAAGATTGTCTCTTTCTTGGCTGAAGGCTTTCTCTGTGTGGCTTGTCTCAGGACTCTCTTACACTTTTTCTACCACTTTTATACTCCTCTCCTTTTTCTATTCAGGGCAGAAGTGTTTCGATTTTCATTCTGTAGTTTTTCTTTCAGCAAACGTTTATTGTGCTTTTACTTATATACAAGCTTCTTTGCTTGAACCTATAATGCCCTCCCTGTATTGGCAGTGGCAGTTGTGAGGATAGTAGACTTTCCAATATGATATTGTAGAAAATATATGAACTATTAAGTAGTTCTGCTATATTAAACCTCTTTCCCACATCCCTTTCTGTCCTTTGATAATTAGAAATAATTTTTCTGGAGGAAAAGAAGCATATGCTTTCTTTTTTTCTCTCCCAAAATGGTAAGGAAAAAGAAAGAAAGCAAAATTAAAACAATGTATTTCTATACAACAGTTTTAAATAATCATATCTTAAAAGATAACTTAAAAATCTTATCTACTTATGAAATTTATTATTTATTTATTTGGTGAGGAAGGTTAGCCCTGAGCTAACATCTGTGTCAGTCTTCCTCAATTTTGTATGTGGGAGGCTGCCACAGCGTGGCTTGATGAGCTGTGTGTAGGTCCACACCTGGGATCCGAGCCAGTGAATCCTGGGCTGCCAAAGTGGAGCGCGCAAACTTAACCACTATGCCGCCAGGCTGGTCCCTATCTTTTTATTTAAACATTAATTTTAGAAAATAATGTTTTCTTTTCTAAATAGAATCATTTTGGAATATTTTATTCATTCCTTTAGAACGTTTGCTTTCCACACAATTTATTTTACCTATTCAATTCCCAATCTGCTCATATTATAAAGGGCCTGCTTGACCCTTTAAAAAGAAATTGTCAGGTTGGATCTCTAATTTCCTTAGTCTTTCTTTAATAACTCTTAATAAGAGTAGAGCTCAACTTATTTTTATTCTTGCCATTTTAAATTTTCTCTAATCTCTGTGCAGGTGTTGTATTTTCCTGCCTCCTTGCCTTTGCTTATGCTATTCCCTCTGCCTGGATTTTCCTCTGCCTCCATTCTCTTTTCTTCGTTTTGGCTTGTCATATATGGCTGGCTGAAATGAGGTTTTTCTTATGGAGTCTTTTGATACTGCTTTAGGAATATTAATCATTTTTTTCTCTGTGCTCTATATGTACTTTGTGTGCAATTAAAGACTTAAAAAATTATATTTAATACATTCAAAAGAATAAATGTTATATGAAAAGAATATTATAATATTTATAATAATGAAACAAACGTCTCTGAATTTACCTCCAGAGTTAATTAGAAAATGATCATTTCCATTTCTTCTACTACTGTGCTTTTCTCCATACCCTCAAGAGAATGTTTATTCTTTTCTTGCGCAATTACCTGTATCTGTAGCCCTAAATAATTATTGTTTAATTGTGCTTGTGTTTGGATTTAATAATGATAGATTCATGCTGTATGTAGTCTAGCATGGCTTGCATTTTTTATTCAGCATTATGTTTCTAAGATTCATCTGTATTTCATATATAATTCATTCATTCTCATTAATGTACAATATTTTAAGTATAAATATGCCACTTATTTGTATTTACCTGTAATGGATCTAGAATTGGTTTTTTTCCTATAGTGTGAGGTAGGGATCCATTTTCAGTGTTTCTTTCTATATGGCAAACCAGTCACCCTATTTGAATATGCATTCTTTCCCATTGTGCTTTCATAAGATATCAAGTTTCTTTATAAGCATGAGTTTGTTTCTGAATTCTCTCTTCTGTTGAATTGGTCTATTTATTTAACCCTGTGTAAGAACCCTACTGTCTTATTTACTGTGGCTTTTTTTTTTTGTGAGGAAGACCAGCCCGGAGCTAACACCTGTCACCAATCCTCCTCTTTTTGCTGAGGAAGACTGGCTCTGGGCTAACATCCATGCCCATCTTCCTCCACTTTATATGGGATGCCACCATGGCATGGCTGACAAGCAGTGTGTTGGCGGGCGCCCGGGATCCAAACCCGCGAACTGCGGGCTGCCAAAGCACAAACTAAACCATGTGCCACCCAGTGGCCCCTACTATGGCTTTATAGTAAATCTCAGTAGGCAAGTCCCCTTATCCCCTTTCTAATTTTTTTTTTAATACCATGTCTTAGTCATTCTTTCCCCTTTGCCCTTCTGTATATATTTTGAAACCATGGAAAACCCCGTTGGGGTTTTTATTGGGAGGCATTGAAGCTGTAGATCAGTTTGGGAAGATTTGGCATCAGTACTGCACTTGATGGGAGTGGGGGAATGAGAGGTGTGTATGGTTGTGAGTAGGTGAGGGTGTGTTGTACCTGGCTTTGAAGATCACATAACTTTTTTTTCAGGTTAATCTGTCGAACTCCTGTTTCACTGTTTCCTTATGTCTTCCCTTGTTTATAACTAAATGGGGAGAATTTCTTAGGGTTTTATTCAGGATGTTCTGATCTTTTTTTTGGTGGAATATTTCTGTTGATTATCTTCTGTTCCCCATTGTTATTATTCTCTTTCATAACTCTTGGTATCATTTGTACTTGTCATATTTAGTCTGTCAGGGGAGTTCCTAGTTGTGTTATATTAGCTCTAGATTATGCCTCTTAATTACCTCAACTCAAAGGCCTTGTTTGCTTTGTGTTAGACTCTGCATCTGTGTCTTTGTTACCAGCCCATTGCAGTACAGTTTCATTTTATGTGCTGAGTGCAGTGTAAAATATTAATACAATTAAAAAAACTTTTTTAAATGTGAAGACTTCCTTCAAATTAAGAAATTTTATGGACCATTGCATAATTTCAAAACTGGACAAGGAAGTTGTTAAACTATTTTATTGTCACTTGATGTTTAGGCAGTAAAAGGAAACACTGTCCTATGTTATACTTAGTTCTTGAATTTTGTGAGCTTTGAATCGTATATAAAGTCTCCAGGAGTGTACTCCTGCCTTAAAAGGTGATCGCCCTGTACAACATTCTATTGATTACTTCAAAATTTATCTCATATACATTCTATTTTGACTTTATTACTTCTCCTTTAGGTGCCCAATCATCAAGCATGATCTTCTGTATTAGAACTTGTCTTTGGGTTTCTATCTTTTCTGTAGTTTGTCCTGCTGATATTGATGTGTGTAAGATCTGTTTTCTTCTTTCAAATGAATTTTAGCCTGTGGGACTTGTTCACCTTGAAATCATTGAGTTTCAAGCTTCCAGGACCTTAATGTTGGCTTTGAGAAGTTCTTCAAAATCCTCTTATTGCTGGTGTAAAACTGGAGATGTGAACATAATTCACATTCATCATATTAATTTCTTTATTTTTTTAAAATAAAAATTGTGTATATTTAAGGTGTACAACATGATGATTTGATATACATATACATAGTGAAATATTACTGCAGTCAAGCTAATTAACGTATCTTCTCACATAGTTAGTTACCTTTTGGATGGATGGGGGATAAGAGCACTTGAAATCTACTCTCTTAGCAAATTTCCAGTGTTCAGTACAATTTATTAACTGTAGTCATCATGCTGTACATTGGATCTCTAGACTTACTCATCCTGCATAACTGCAACTTTGTACCCTTTGACCAACATCTCCATGTTTCCCCTTTCTGCTCTGCTTCTATGTGTTTGACTTTTTTAGATTGCATGTATAAATGAGATCGTGAAGTTTTTTTTTTTTTAATTTGGCTTATTTCTCTTAGCATAATGTTCTTTAGATTCAATGTTTATCATATTTCTAATACACAATGTGATAATGTTGATATTTTCATATTCATATTTTAGAAATACTTTACCTTAATTGCAGGGTTGTAGATAGGATAGTTTGATTAATACTTTTTTAGGACTTTTTTGTATCAGACTGTATTATAGCTTCCATTATTATCCCATCCCCATTTTGTGTAAGCAAAATGGAATCTTTTAAAAAAATTTTTTTTTATTGCAGTAACATTGGTTTATAATATTGTATAAATTTCAGGAGTACATCATTGTACTTCTATTTCTGCATAGATTACGTCACGTTCACCACCCAAATACTAATGACAATCCATCACCACACACATGTGCCTAATCATCCCTTTTGCCCTTCCCCTCTGGTAACCACCAATCCAGTCGCTGTCTTTGTGTGTTTGTTTGTTGTTGTTTTTATCTTCTACTTATGAGTGAGATCATACAGTTTTTGACCTTCTCCCTCTGACTTATTTCACTTAGCGTAATACCCTCAGTGTCCATCCATGTTGTCACAAATGGCTGGATTTCATCATTTCTTATGGCTGAGTAGTATTCCATTGTGTATGTATACCACATCTTCTTTATCCATTCATTCCTTGATGGGCACTTAGGTTACTTCCGAGTCTTGGCTATTGTGAACAATGCTGCAGTGAACACACGGGTGCATGTGTCTTTATGTATTGGTGTTTTCTTGCTCTTCGGATAAATACCCAGCAATGGAATAGCTGGATTGTATGGTAGTTCTAGTCTTAATTTTTTGAGGAATCTCCATACTGTTTTCCATAGTGGTTGCACCAGTTTGTACTACCACCAGCAGTGTATGAGAGTTCCCTTCTCTCCACATCCTCTCCAAGACTTGTTGTTTCCTGTCTTGTTAACTATAGCCATTCTGATGGGCGTGAGGTGATATCTCATTGTAGTTTGATTTGCATTTCCCTGACAGTTAATGATGTTGAACATCTTTTCACATGCCTGTTGGCCATCTGTATATCTTCTTTGGAGAAATGTCTGTTTGGGTCTTTTGCCCATTTTTTAATTGGGTAGTTAGTTTTCATGTTGTTGAGATGTATAAGTTCTTTATATATTTTGGAGATTGACCCCTTATCAGATATATGGTTTGCAAGAATCTTCTCCCAATTGTTAGGTTGTCTTCATTTTGTTGTTTCCTTTGCTGTGCAGAAGCTTTTTAGTTTGATGTAGTCCCATTTGTTTATTTTTTCTATTATTTCCCTTGCCCTATCGGACACGGTACTTGAAAATATGTTGCTAAGACCGATGTCGAAGAGTGCACTCCCTATGTTTTCTTCTAGAAGTTTCATGGTTTCAGGTCTTACATTCAAGTCTTTAATCCATTTTGAGTTAAGTTTTGTGTATGGTATAAGATAATGGTCTACTTTCATTTTTTTGCATGTGGCTGTCCAGTTTTCCCAACACCATTTATTGAAGAGACTTTCCTTTCTCCATGGTATATTCTTGGCTCCCTTGTCGAAAATTAGAAACCCCATAGATATGTGGGTTTATTTCTGGGCTCTCAATTCTATTCCATTGATCTGTGTTTCTTTTTGTGTCAGCACTATGCTGTTTTGGTTACTATAGCTTTGTAGCATATTTTGAAATCAGGGAGTGTGATTCCTCCAGCTTTGTTCTTTTTCTCAGTATTCCTTTAGCTGTTCGGGGGTCCTTTGTTGTTCCATGTAAATTTTAGGATTCTTTGTTCTATTTCTGTGAAAAATGTTGTTGGAACTTTGATAGGGATTGCATTGAATCTATAGATTGCTTTAGGAAGTACGGACATTTTAACTATGTTCATTCTTCCAATCCAAGAGCACAGAATATCTTTCCATTTCTTTCTGTATTCTTCAATTTCTTTCAACGCTGTTTTATAGTTTTCCATGTACAGATCTTTCCCCTCTTTGGTTGAGTTACTCCCAGGTTTTTTATTCTTTTTGTTGCAGTTGTAAATGGGATTGTGTTCTTAATTTCTCTTTCTGCTACTTCATTGTTAGTGTACTTCATGTACTTAGTGTACAACTGATTTTTGTATGTTGATTTTGTATACTGCAACTTTACCATATTCATTTGTTATTTCTAGAAGGTTTTGGTGGATTCTTTAGGGTTTTCCATGTATAAAATCATGTCATCTGCAAATAGTGACGGTTTCACTTCTTCCTTTCCAATTTGAATCCCTTTTATTTCTTTTTCTTGCCTGATTGCTCTGGCCGGGACTTCCAATACTATGTTAAATGGGAGTGGTGAAAGTGGGCATCCTTGTCTGGCTCCTGTTCTTAGAGGGATAGCTTTCAGTTTTTCACCATTGAGGATGATATTAGCTGTGGGTTTGTCATATATGGCATTTATTATGTTGAGGTACTTTCCTTGTATACCCATTTTATTCAGAGTTTTTATCATAAATGGATGCTGTATCTTGTCAAATGCTTTCTCTGCATCTATTGAGATGATCATGTGATTTTTATTCTTCATTTTATTAATATGGTGTATCACATTGATTGATTTGCAGATGTTGAACCATCCTTGCATCCCTGGGATGAATCCCACTTGATCATAGTGTATGATCTTTTTAATGTGTTGTTGTATTCGATTTGCTAGTATTTTGTTGAGGACTTTTGCATTGATGTTCATCAGTGATATTGGCCTGTAATTTTCTTTTTTTTTGTGTTGTCTTTGTCTGGTTTTGGTAGCAGGGTAATGTTGGCTTCACAGAATGAGTTAGGAAGATTCCCCTCCTCCTCAGCTTTTTGGAAGAGTTTGAGGAGGACAGGTATGAAGGCTTCTTTGACTGTTTGGTAGAATTGACCAGGGAAGCTGTCTGGTCCTGGAGTTTTATTTTTGGGGAGGTTTTTTATTACCGTTTCAATCTCCTTACTGGTGATTGGTCTATTTACATTGTCTGTTTCTTCTTGATTCAGTTTTGGAAGGTTGTATAACTCTAAGAATTTATCCATTTCTTCTAAGTTGTCCAATTTATTGGCATATAGCTTTTCATAGTATTCTCTTATAATCTTTTATATTTCTGAGGTGTCCGTTGTAATTTCTCCTCTCTCATTTCTGATTTTACTTATTTGAGCCTTCTCTCTTTTTTTCTTGGTGAGTTAGCTAAAGGTTTGTCAATTTTGTTTATCTTTTCAAAGAACCAGCTCTTGGTTTTATTGATTTTTTTCTATTTTTTTTTTTTAGTCTCTATTTGATTTATTTCTGCTCTGATTTTTATTATTTTCCTCCTTCTGCTGGTTTTGGGCTTTATTTGTTCTTCTTTTTGCAGTTCCTTTAAGATTTTTCTTGTTTGTTGAGGTAGGCCTGTGTTGCTATAAACTTCTCTCTTAGAATTGCTTTTGCTGTATCCCATAAATTTTGGTGTGTCATATTTTCATTTTCATTTGTCTCCAGGTATTTTTTGATTTCCCCTTTAATTTCTTCATTGACTCAATGGTTGTTCAGTAGCATTTTGTTTAATCCCCACATATTTGTGGCTTTTCTAATTTTCTTCCTATAGTTGATTTCTAGTTTCATACCTTTGTGGTCAGAAAAGATGGTTGGTATTATTTCAATCTTCTTAAATTTATGGAGACTTTTTTTTGTGCCCTAATATGTGATCAGTTCTGGAGAATGTTCCATGTGCATTTGAAAAGAATGTGTATTCTTTGGTTTTTGGATGGAATGTTCTGTATGTATCTACTATAGTAGTCCATCTGGTTCAGTGTGTGGTTTAAGGCCAGTGTTTCCTTGTTGATCATCTTGTTTGGATGATCTATCCATTGGTGTATGTGGAGTGTTAAAGTCCCCTACTATTATTGTGTTACTGTCTGTTTCTCCTTATATGTCTATTAATAACTGCTTTATATATTTAGATGCTCTTATGTTGGGTGCATAGATATTTACAAGTGTTATATCCTCTTGTTGGATTGTTCTCTTGATCATTATGTAGTGCCCTTCTTTGTCTCTTGTTAGAGCTTTGGTTTTCAAGTCTGTTTTGTCTGACATAAGTATTGCTACCCCAGCTTTCTTTTCATTGCCGTTTGCATCGAGTATCTTTTTCCATCCCTTCACTTTCAGTTTGTGAGTGTCTTTACATCTGATGTGTGTCTCTTGTATGCAGCATATATATGGGTCTTGTTTTTTTATCCAGTCAGCCACCCTATGCCTTTTGATTGGAGCATTTCGTCCATTGACATTTAAAGTAGCTATTGAGATGTATGTACTTAATGCCATATTTTTACTTTTTTTCTTGGCGTTTTAGTAGTTCTTCTCTGTTCCTTTCTTCTTCTCTTGTTCTCTTCCCCTGTGGATTGATGGCTTTCTTTGGTGTTATGTTTAGGTTCCTTAGGAAAATGGAATCTTAGTGAGTTAAACCTTGTATAAAATTTCATGACTAATAAGTGAAAGACCTATGTTCAAACCTAGGTTTTCTGATTTCACATTTGTGTGCCTTTTTTTTTTTTGAACCAGTGTTTCTCAGCTGTGCTTCATGGGTCTAGGGATTGCTGCAGGGTGGTCACCTGAGCCTTCCAGTCCCTCTCAACTCAGGTTACTTTAAAATTTTATCTTTACTGTATTAGAATTGAAAACTGATTTTCTTTGTATCAAACTGCTGCCTTTGCTATCTAAAGATGAAGAAAAAAGTGTTAAAGTAAGGAAATTCAAGTATGAGAAGGAATTATTCTGCCTGGAAAAGCTAACTTTGGCTTGGTGAACATATGTGTGCTGCTGTTATACAAATGTTCCAAGCCTGTTCCCCTCCTCCTACCTGCTTTATTCACTCACCCTGCCATATGGAGGGTTGTGTGTTGCCGGACGGGTTGTGATTTGGACTTTCATGATTCCAAAATAGGAGACTGGGGAGGGAGTAGACTCAGAGAAGAAATTTTCAAGTAATCTGAAGTAGTGTCCTGAATAATTCTACAGTGTGTGAGGAAAGTAGGAAGGGTGAAAACAGATGATTCTCAGGATAGTTGTGGACACAATGATATTTGAGAAAAATATCAAAAAATTTGAGCCATTTTCAATTTGTTTTTCCCATGAAGACTGGGAACATGTGGAATGTTCTTTTAATGGGATTTAAGCAGGTGAAATATCTTCAAATTTTTCATTTTGTTTTCTCAAGTTTGCTTTTTTGGTGCAACTGTGGTTGCACCATGGAGAACAGATTAGAAAGAGGCTAGATGGATGCAAGTGGACCACTTAGAAGGCCATTGCAGTAGTCAAGGGGAGAGATGATATAGTGGATTGACTAGGATTAAAGTGTTGGAAGCAGAAGGAAACAAACAATTTCTGGTGTTTAAAGGTATTTGTGACAAGATTAGTGATATTGGATGTGAAGTAAGTACTAGATGTCTGACTTATATAACTTGATGGAGAACTAAAGTAGGAATATTGAAATAGAGTTGAGTAGACTATATGTTTGATTTTAGGCACATTCATTTTGAGGTACCATTGAAATATACAAGAGGAACCTCACACAGTTTTATGTATGATTCTGCAGAGGAGAAGTCTAGAATAGATATAGAAAAGTTTATGTGTGTATAAATGGTAATTCAAACCTGAGTGTGGCTGAGTTTGCCAAGGAGAGGTTATAAAGAGGAAAGAGCCTGGGACTAAAGCTGCAGGCAGTGCATCCTGTCAGGTGACATGCAGACGAGACAGAATGAGTGTTCAGGGGTTTGGGAGCAAACCAAGGCGAGTGCTGGTCCTTTTTTTTTTTTTCTTACTGTCCAGTGAAATCTCAGTATTTTCCCTTTTATGGAGTTAAGAGTACCCAAACTTGGGGCTGACTTTGTTGCGTAGTGGTCAAGTTACTGCTCTCCGCATCAGTGGCCCGGGGTTCGTGCGTTTGGATCCTGGGCTTGGATCTATGTATCACTTGTCAAGCCATGCTGTGGCGGCGTCCCATATAAAGTAGAGGAAGATGGGCACGAATGTTAGCTCAGGGCCAGTCTTCCTCAGCAAAAAGAGGATTGGCGACAGATGTTAGCTCACGGCCAATCTTCCTCACCCCCCAAAAAAAAAGAATACCTAAACTTAATTCTAGGTTAAGCAGAATTTAGCTAAAATTTATACTAGCTAATCTTCTGCTTGACCTGTTAGAAAAAGAAGGAGTTTAAAAGATAGATGGAGGCATTCAAAATAAAAATGTAACTCTTTAACTACAATTTGTAATGTCAATGAATGTATATCAGATAATCTTCAAAATTACTGGGGAAGGGGGATGGTCAGAGGTGTGACTTGTTTCACTATAAAAACAGATTTGCCTTGTTTCAAGAACTGTGAAGGGTCTGCGATTTTGCCGTCCGTGCAAGCTAACAATTCACCTGCCATAGTTTCATAGATGTTGATAGAAGACACAAGACTTCTGGGTCAGAGACATAGGACTTTATTACTTATGACAATAGCAGGAACCAGAGTGTTAGCAGTTGTGCTAGTTTCCCACGCTCCAAGCTCCATAGAGGAATGTGAAGAGGGCCGTGATGCCTGTGGGGATGCCTCTCCTGTAGTGCGGTACAGTCTATTACTAGAGTGGAACCTCCCGGTTAGGGAACCCAAACTTTTATAATGGGCAGTAAGCCTTCCTGACCTTTATCCTCGAGAGAGAGGACATCTTTATTATACTAGGTAGTAAATGAACCTGCCCTTTGCTCCTGGGAGAGACATTTCTGTCTTTCATGGCTGTTCATTATACAAAGATACTTCACAAGATAGTAAGGAACAAAGGGAGACAATGCCTCTGCTTACAAGATGTACAGAAATGTGATGGACCCAAGCATAATTGCTTTCCAACAAAATTTGCGCCTCATTTCTAAATACCTTCTTGGCTTCTGGTAAAGTTTCCATGATTCCGCTCTTCATTGGTCACTGATTAATCTGTCTGACAGAGCTGGGACCAGAGCTGTTCAGTTTGTCTTACAAAACATTTAATAAAGGTTATTTACTATGAACAGGATAGCAGGATGAGGCCAAACTGCAGTATTGACCTCAGCTATGCTCCCAGCTGAACAAATGCCATAAACCTTCGGGGTTTGCCTTAGAGAACCAAATGGCTTTCTCTTTAAGTTTCTGTACTGACTTTGTACTTGACCGAAGGCATTAATCTAAGTATTGCGGAATGTATTAAAGAATGCACGGATTTGGCCCTCGCCTGCAAGGAGGAAGTCTAGGGCTATTTTGTCATTCATAACAATCCTGGCCAGCGAGTTGAGACTGATCTGAATGGCTCCAGGGTTGAGGTGATGTCATTGATCATCTCAGTTCAAGTCAGGAACAAATTTCAAAGTTTTGAAATTGGATGATGCCCATTTTAGGGATAATTACCTCAGAGTGTACATAATTAACAAGTCACTTATCCTTCTAGGAGGGCCCTCCTTCCCTCCCGTAATCAAGAATATCCTTACTTTCAAGCTGTCACAGTTGTCTAATGGTGTGGCATGTTTAAACGTGATGGTGCTTGCTTAAACAAACTTGAAGGTCTCTTATGACCACGCCTAAGGTACAAATCACCACATTATCTGGAGAGAAATAAGTTAATGCCTGGCTTCTGCACAAGCATTCCTATGAAGAATGTATTATTTACAGTTGTTGTCCCCCCTCCCCCAGATGGGACCTACTTAAGTCAGGGAGCACAGGCTGACACTTTCTCCATTGTTGCCTCCTGGACAGCTGGTAGGCCTTAGGGCTCCCAGTTCTGTACAGATAATTGAGTCTAGTCCTTGTTTTTGGAGGGATTACCTGAAGGCAATCAGTCCAATCTGTTGTAATTTATTATCTGTGCCACCAGCCAGGTGGCATTCATCTGTCCCTTGGAATGACTGAAGGATAGCTACAGGAATGGTGGGGGATGGGTGGGCTAGGAGAGACACCTGGAGGTATTGACAGGTGTTTTGTGTGGGAGGTGCAGGAGCTGAGACTGTCCTCTGCTGCTTCCTAAAGACTTTTCAGTGAGGTTAAGTTCTGGTCAGAGCTGTCCAGCAGGGTATGGCAGATCCAGCAGTCAGTTCAATTTAAGGCACTTGCACAGTTTGGGAGAGCTGCACAAGGGAATTTTCCTTTGTGAGGAATGCTTCAGGGGTAATTCTGAAAGACAGAGATCACTAATGTCCCTCCTTGTTACCTCCTGGAGTCTGCAGTGTTTCTTCCATGGGCACCAGGGTTGTTCTCCTTCCACTGTCACAAAATCAGTGTGTCCCCTTCCAGTAGCTAACTTTTCCCTTTTTCCCAGTCATCCCGGACTCTCCCCCAAACCTTTTTCTGGAAGGATCAGGTGCAAGAGGGACAAGGGCAGTTTTATTAAACTTACAGAGACCCTATTATGTTTCCCACTTTGGTCTACATGGTCCACTGTAAGGGTACTTGGTGAGCAATATACTTACTTAACCAAGTAGTCATTATCTGTATTATCTAAGACCACAGAAATCCAACAAGAAAATTCAAGTGGCTGAGCTAGAATTGTTAGAATTTCGAAGGCCCCCTTTTTCTGGGCTGCCACCCAGAGGGTGTACCAGTCAGGCCAACCTGGGGTTTCCCTTAGGGGAAAGAAAGAAGCACCATGCTCAGGAATGGTCAGGGTAGAGCCCAGATGGCTAAGAGGAGATGTGTCCTGAGGGGATAGCCACATTCAGAGACGAAACTCCTATACTGATATATATGAACCAGGAAGAGGTAAGGGAAGTAGTGTAGTCAGAAATCTTTTTCAGTTGATAAAAATTTTTTTTTGTTTAGTTGTGGTAAAATATACATGACATAAAATTTCCCATCTTAACCACTTTTAAGTGTACAGTTCAGTAGTGTTAAGTACATTCACAGTGTTGTGTAACCAATCTCCAGAACTCTTTTCATATTGCAAAACTGAATCTTTGCAACCATTAAACAATAATTCCCATTGCCCTGTCCCTCCAGCTCCTAGCAACTACTGTCCTACTTTCTGTCTCTCTGAATTTGACTACTCTAGATACCTCATATAAGTGGAATCATATATTTGTCCTTTTGTACCTGGCTTATTTTGCTCTGCATAATGATCTCAAGGTTCATGCATGTTGTAGCATGTGTCAGAATTTCCTTCCTTTTTAAGGCTGAGTAGTATTCCAATGTATGTATATACCACACATTGTTTATCCATTCTTCCATCGGTGAATACTTGGGTTACTTCCACCTTTTGTGGTTCTTGTGAATAATGCCACTGTGAACATGAGTGTACAAATATCTCTTGGAGACCCTGCTTTCAATTCTTTCGGGTATATACTCAGTGGTGGAATTGCTGGATCATATGGTAATTCTATTTTTAATTTTTTGAGGAAGCACTATACTGTTTTCCACAGCAGCTGTACCATTTCACATTCCCACCAGCAATGCACAGGTGTTCCAGTTTCTCCACATCCTCGCCAATACTTATTTTCTGTTTTTTTTTTTTTAATAGTGGCCATCCTAGTGGTTGTGATATCTAATTGTGGTTTTGATTTGCATTTCCCTAATGATTAGTGACGTTGAACATCTTTTCATGTACTTATTTGCCATTTGTCTATCTTGTTTGGAGAAATGTTTAATCAAGTCCTCTGTCCATTTTTGAATCTGGTTGTGTTTTGTTTTTGAGTTGATTTTGGAGGAGGCTGTTCTTGCACTCAGCAATACAAGATGCTTATGATAGGGAGTGTGGAAGGCCATCAGAATACCTTGACTGACAGTCCATTGTTAGTGACTTTTGGGATAACATACCATCATCAGACTGCGAATGGTTTGGAAAATGAAAAACATGACTCAGATTAGTGTCGGGGGCAATAGTGGTGTGGCTGGAATCAGTTGATTGGATCAGAATAGCAATACCGTGACTTGAAAAAGTGTCATCAGTGGTGAGGCATCACTGATAGTCTGAAGAGGGGTTCAAAGGTCTGGTGTAGCGAATCTACCAGTAGTGAGTAATGTGGCCTCTCTCACCATGAGACAAATGGATCTTTTACTGGGAGTCACAAGTCTGAGATGCAGTGGTTGCCTCTGCATCAGGAACATAGAAGTCCATTACTTTGTAGCTATTCTATGATGGTACATGTGTTGACACATCTGGTATGACGATGGGTCCGGCAGCAGTGATGGCAGTCTGGGCAGTGTGGGCTTCATCAGCAGCTTGATTCCAGGGTCTCATCTGACAGTTGGGCCTTACCATGGGCATCTATGTTAGTGACCCAGATGGTCTGATCAGCAGCTGCAGTTTGTCTCCACAGTTTATGGCAGTCTTTAGTATGTTAGTCTGTAGTTTTCCAAGTGGCATACCAAACAACTAGGCCATTGGTTAACAGCCCCAGAGTCAGTGAAAATATAATAAGGTATATCAAGGGGAATATTGGCCATAAGTGTGAGAACATCCATGACTTCTGCCCACAGAGCAAAGGAACCACTCCCATTTTCAATTCTGTGTAGCTGGCACTGAGGTTGAACACCACTGCAGCCCACTGGACACCATAGGGTTTCAGCTTAGTTCAATTGTTAGTGAACCAGGCCCAGACATTCAGAGGATCCTCTGTGAATCAAGGGCCACACTGAGCCAGTGGCTTTGGTTTAGGTGGCAGAATGGAGGATAAAATTTCCCCAAAGCGATAGCTGCCACTTTTTCATGTAAAGCTGAGATGCTGTAGGGGCCGGGCTGGCTACATTCTTGAATATACCATTTCCAGGTGATGAGAGGTTTGTTAGGCCCTTGTCACCTTGTTTGTCATTGAGTTTGAGTTGTTCCATCCCCAAATGGGAAACTTATCAAAAGAAATATACCTGGTGACTGTGTTAGGGAGGCATTGAATCCATACCCAAGGGGCATCTCCAGTC